>OX336399.1:66574416-68008243 GCA_946902985.2 Meconema thalassinum | reverse complement strand
TGTCCTGCCAATCTATCTCTTCTCTTCATTAGCAGTCGCCAGAAACATCTCTCCTCTTCCACTCGTCTTAATACCTCTTCATTCGTTACTCTATCTACCCATCTGATCTTCATCATTCTCCTGTAACACCACATTTCAAACGCTTCTATTCTCCTCTTTTCTGCTGCACCAATAGTCCAAGTTTCACTTCATTAGAGCACCACGCTCCAGACGAAGGCTTTCAAAAATTACTTCCTAATTCCTAAATCTATAGTCGATGTCAACAGATTCCTTTTCTGTAGAAATGCTTTCCTTACCTGAGCCAACCTACTTTTTTTATCTCCTCTTTGCTTCGTCCATCACTGGTTATTCTGTTTCCTAAGTAACAGAAGTCTCCTACTTCGATTAGATTTTCACTTGCCAATATGATGTCCATAGAGGTTTCTGTTATATTTCGGCTGCATTCCAATATTATTGTTTTTCATTTATTGAATTTTATCATGAATTCTTTCCTCAAGACGGAGTCCACACCATTCAAAAACTCATTCAAAATCCTCAGGCGTGTCGACCAAAATGACGCTGTCATCAGCAAATCTCAGAGTTGAAAGTATTTCTCCTTGAATATTCTCTCCCACTTTAAAAATATTCTCTACTACAGCATAAAGGTTAAATGTATGTCGACAAGTATAGGCGATAGTGTTTACAATGTAATATACTTATTAAGTTTCAGTGGTATTTAAACTCGCACAATTAACCAATATGTGGTAGTTGTATGTGATATTCTGTTAATATATCAAAAGTGGTGATTGAGCTTGAAATCTGTTTGTTTAGTGTGATTATGTGATTGTTGTTAAGTGGTAAGGTTACAAGGTGATACGTCAAACATAGGTAATCCATGCTAGCATGTGAATGAAACTCACAACTGAAACGGAACCCTCTATTCGCCCATGTAGACAAATGTGGCCACTCCCAATTGTAGCTCCCTGATGTACAAAGCATACAGAGAAGAAAGAACAAGTGAAAGAGAATGTGAGGGTGTAAAGGAGACAATGTGATAATAAAAAAAGGAAAGAAGGAAAGTGAGCACACAACTGATGGAAGAAAGAAGACTCTAATAGGGTAACACGTGAGTAAGAGCGAGAGGGAAATACTGGAGACATGAATGCGTGATGAGAAGATTAGCCATCTGCAATAGGCATTGTGTATACAACGTACCCGAACTACTAATGGAGAATCCATTGCTGGAATAATGACAAAATAATACTTCCTAATGTTTGCTTGTCAACTTTCATCATTCGTTTTGTGAACTGTTTTAGATTTTTTTCCCTCTGCTCTCACTTTCCGTTTAATTACAAAATACCTTCTTTTTAAAGAAGTAAAATACGAGAGATTAAAACATAGGATACCTCCTCCATTCAGTGCAAAATAAACATGGACACACATGCGAATGATGATGATGATGATGATAATTGTTGTTTTAAGGGGCCTATCATCTAGATTATCGGCTCCGAATGGTTTGGGTAATAGTGAAAGATGAGATGAGAAAGTAAACTATAACTAATACTAACTATATAGGCCGACTTACATACTAGAAGAAGAAATTGTAAACAAATAAAGGATAAGGCAAATAGAGGACAGGAAGAAAAGAAATGCCCTCAACCCTCGAAGAATGAGGATTGAGGGACTTGGAAGGGAGAGCCATGAAAGGCACATAGGAAAGGGAAAGAGGAAAGGGCCCGCCCCAAGGTCAGAAGAAAAAGGGGACAAAACGGACCCAGCTCAGGAATCCCTTGGTGTCACCAACTCCCAAACTCACCAGCCGTGAGCCCTTGAGGGTGGAGCTACATACACCCTCCCTCTTTGAGGGCCTTGTGCAGAAGGCAGGAGATAACATGAAAAGAAACAGAAGGCTGACCCCTCGAAGAATGAGGGTATCAGGAAAGATGTGACAAAAGCCAATTAAGGCGTGAAAGTGACTCCCTAGGCCTCGGATACCCTAATACCGTCGGGGTCGGAAGAGAACAGGAGTTGACCAAGAGAGGTCGACAGGAAAGAAGCTTGGCACTACTAAGAGGAAGCAATGCCGGACTCAGCTGCGGTCCCGTGGTTGCCAACCCTCGTCCCACTAGATGTGAGCCCCCTGGGGGAAAATGCGAATTTAGGCATGCAGAACGTATAAGCAAATTATTCACCCTCCCCAATAACTACAAAATTTAATTTTAAAATTCAATCATGTGCGGTAATCAACAGTATTACGATTCTGAAACGAATTCATTAATTCATGCGTTCAATCATTTATTTATTTATTTATTTATTTATTTAATTATTTCATTTTTAACTATTTATTTATTTATTTATTTATTTATTTATTTATTTATTTATTTATTTATTTATTTATTTATTTATTTATTTATTTATTTATTTAAAGCTTTCAGAATTGCATGTATTTGGAAATAAATATTTTGGTAGGATCCATTGATCACATGGTTACCGTCATAGAAAGTAGATTGTCTCAGTTGGCAACAGTGCGTTCATGACAGATGGTGTATCATGTATGATAATATGGCAAGGCGAGGAATGACATAGGCTATTAGCGTGTTGGCTCATGTTTTAAGAAAGTAATAAGCCACAGATGTAAAGGCTTAATCATCCCATGCGACATAGGACATCACGTAGCATTCCTTTGTCACAGAGGTCACATTCAGGTTTGCTAAACCTGGCTTGTGGCCACATCTGGCCATCTTTTATGCTTCGTGTAGCCTCTTTCGTAGAGTAGAGTAGAGTAGTTATTCTCCCAAATCTACTGCGAGGGCAGATCAAAACGTAAGTTGCACTTCCCAGGTATGGCCATTTATTACACAACCTATACAACAGCAACACGCTTATAACGACATACAATGCAACGTCATTTTCCCACATAGTTTCCAAGATACTCCAATCATTTCTGCGAACGCACAACCAACTTGTCGATGCCGGATGCATAGAAAGTTCTTCAAGCGTTCTGCAACCACATGGAGACAGCGGCCTTCACCTCCTCATCGGTATGGAAACGACCACCGAGCTCCGTTTTGAGCTTACCGAACAGATGAAAGTCACATGACGTGTAGCAAACCCTCCATGTCAAAGAACACTGTCGCCATAACCTTACCGGCTGAAGGTTGAACCTTGGCCTTCGTTCGTTGTGGTGATGAGGGGTGCACCCATTCCATTGATGTTCTCTTCGTTTCGGGGGTGAGGTTGTGGACCCACGTTTCATCGCCTGTGACGATTCGCCGCAGAAACCCGTTGCACGTGGAATTCATGCCGAAAAGAACGACGATCAACGCGGCGTCGTATTGTCAAACGTTGCACTGGTTGCGTAAAGTGATTAAAGAGAAGCGCCGGGGGAAATTGAGCGCCGGTGTGACTTTGTTGCACGATAACGCAACACCTCACAAGGCCCGCCAAACGAGCGAACTGCTGCAGCGTTTCAAGTGGGAGGTCTGGCAACATCCACCCTGCAGTCCCGACCTAGCGCCATGTGACTTTCATCTGTTCGGTAAGCTCAAAACGGAGCTCGGTGGTCGACGTATCCATACCGATGAGGAGATGAAGGCCGCTGTCCCCGTGTGGTTGCAGAACGCTGGAGGAACTTTCTATGATTCCGGCATCGACAAGTTGGTTGTGCGTTCACAGAAATGTTTGGAGTCTCTTGGAAACTATGTGGAAAAGTGACGTTACATTGTATGTCGTTAAAGGCGTGTTGCTGTTGTATAGGTAGTGTAATAAATGGCCATAACTGGGAAGTGCAACTTATTTTTTAATCTGCCCTCGTAACTTGAGAGTAAAAATTCACCAAAACGGAATTAAATGCAGGGTATGAAGATGGTTGCTGATTTAGGAGAAACAGAATCTGTACATAGTACAAAACTAAGTCCCCGATTCTTGGATGTAACGGGTAATCACGATAACCACTGGATGGATTTTGATACGGTTTTCACCATTCTGTAAAGGATTTCTCGAGGAAGGTTTCTGTAGAGAAACATTCATTTATGACCAAAGGAAGCCGAGCAGTAGACCGTGACGATTTCAGTGAATCAAGTTCAAGAGAAACCTGCCGCCCATGTGCCTTTTAAGCTTACACTGGGTAAACCGTTAAACATATATATATGAGTGTAAGAATTCTAAGCGTGAAAAGTTCTACAAAAATTCCATGATAGTATATCTCTATATTTAATACATCGCATACTATAAGTAATTTTAGGTTTTCATTTCTTCCAACAATCTCCATTCAATTACTGAGGCGACAGTTTACGAGCTAGCTCGGGCCGAGCCTATCACCCCAGTTACAGCCTAGCTAGCGGGCGAGCCTATTACCCCAGATACAGCCAGCAGCAAACTGTCCAGTCATGTTAGGACTTCAGAGAAGAATAGTTGTGTTTGGAGTTTCCCTAGAAGTGCAACTCGGCGTTTCTTCATTTTGCCTGTGAACGTTTCGTTCCGCAAAATACACTGTCAAGTTAAGATAGGACGGAAGGGGGATTTGTGTTTCTAGCACCTCACCATTCTTAAATTACGTCAGACAAGAATTCGTTGCACATGCATCTCCATGTTAATATAATTACTAGTCCAGTCAGTGATTTTAACCCATCATGCCGAGACGTAAAACGGATATAGGTCGTAGTTCATTCACATCGAAAAATAAGCGCTTATCACCTAATGCATTCATAACTGTTCCCGGGCGAATCCAGGGCGGGTTGTTAGTTATGAATAATATAAACTATTACAGTAAATGTATTTTTCCAGGAGTTTTATGAATTTATTATTCATATATTATACATTGTAACCCGCCTAGTCATTTGGCAAATTCCTTTTGACCGACTGAAGATTTATAGCTGACACGGATGATAATCACAACTTATTTGGCGAAACAATAAACGTTATTCATTTTCGACTTTGGCGAAATGTAAATATTATATGTCAGAAAAATGTACTATAATGAGGCTCGTTATAGAACAAGTTTTCATTATGATACAGTTTCTCCGACCAATCAGAGCTCAAGAAACAGTTGTGTGACCAATTAGGCGAGGATAGCATCGCACCTGTGCTCACTTCCATGGCCCCCTATTTTGAATTTCACTGCATGGCGAGTGTCATACTGAGGTATTCCAGGAGGCCATGGTCAAATACAAGTTATTCTCTGCGTCCCATGCGTTCTGTTCAGTACACAAAACTGGTGAAATCTCGACACATATTTATGAATATTTATGTTCGAACATAAAATAGTTATAATTATCGTCGAACATAAACAGTCGTATGCCACTCGCCTATAATGGTAATTAAGCCACTCGTAAGGAAATTATAAAACTCGCTACGCTCGTTTCATAAACATACTCGTGTCTTAATTATTACCATTATAGGCTCGTTGCATAATGTACTATTTTACTATTTTAATATATTACAGCAAGCCATTTCTGTATATCTTAGGAATCAATTCAAGTTACTTTTTCTCGTAGGATGTTGGCAACACTGCCTCCATTACCTGCAGGCGAACCATCACAAAACGTGTAATCATTTTCCATTATTTCTGGCTATTTCTTTCTTTTGATTGTGGAAACACGATTCTGTTAACACAGATGAGTGGGGTGGGGTGTGGGAGAAGAAAGTTAATATTCTCATCACTTCAAATGATGTGTAGCACATACAAGTGTGGTCACGATTTCTCAACCCCTGCAGGGGTGAAGTAGCCACGTGTCAGACGTGTGTGTGTGTTAATGTGGATCTCGCATTTGAATATATTTATTTTCAATTGCTGGTTAAGCATGTCTTTCTTTTTCTTTTATTTCTGTTGCAACCACTTAATACAGAATATTTATCTCGGGTTAACTTAGTTTTCTGAGAACATATCATCCTTTACCAGGGTTGGATAGGTTACTTATTTACGTTACAGTTACCGTTATGGGGCAGATGACCTCGTAGTTTCTCCCCTTAAACCAACAATAACTAACTAACTAACTAACTAGTTACCGTTACTTACAAAGATACGAAGGTGTTTCAACCTCCAACGGTGCCGTTAAGCAGCCAGTCAGTAGGAGACGGGTATGCTCGGAGGACGACTGTGCATCTCCCCACTGTAACCACTGCCAATTCCAACATCATTATGACATTTTGACCCGAGTTGCAAGCACTTAACACTCCAGTGGTCACGTGCAAGAATGTATCGCCAGAGATCGCGGGGATCACAATTATTGTGATCCATAATTATTTTGTAATTTGAGGAACTTCTGTACTATTCCTCCATTTAATACGTCTGTCTGTTTGTGGGTATGGCTAATTTTTTCAGGTTATTTTTCGCATGTCCTAGTAATTGGGATTACATTGTGTTATCAATTACACGATCGAAATTTGATGTCTTTTCAGTCGGTCAACACGATTGTACCCAATGTAATGGGTTATTCCCTAATCCTAAAAAAAACCAAAAAAAAACATGAGATTAATAAGTACTCCTGGATGACCAGTTTCGATCGTCAAGCGGTCATCATCGGATCCATTTCACTTAGGTTATTAAATCGATGTTTAAAAGTATGGGTGAAAGTATTTAGAAAGTGTACACTTATTTATCGCAGTAGCAGTTGAAATAATGCAACTAGTCAATATTTGTTACTTATAGTCTAAGTGAAGTTTTGTTAAGATATGTCCAAGATCGCGGGTTCAAACCCGGCCGAAGTCATCGGATTTTTAAGAGCGTTAAAATCCCTCAGTATGCCTTACTTCAGAGGGAAATAAATCTGGCGGTCCCATGTCATAGATTTATGGCATGTTAAAGAACCTTCCACTAATTACGCCTGTATGAAGCTAAAAATATAGTTTAAACATTCGACAAACGCTCTTAGGTTCCGACGTTCGTTGCCAGGAGCCGACTGCGGTGTCATCTGGTAATCAAGTTCTGAACTAGTAGTCGTTGACGGTGGCGTTTGGCGGCAAAAGTAGGAACTACTTGAAAAAATTCAATGTCTGCAGTCCTCACTTGAATTGAAAACAGATAACACACGCTAATACCAGTCATCACAATTAACACCGGTTATCAGACAGAACACACCCAAAGTACACGGGGCTACATGACCGCGTTGTCGCAGCCTCTAAACTGAGGAACCGGCCAACCTTTGTTAAGATACTGAAAGTGGTGATAGACCTCCAAATTTGCTTGCTTAGTGTGACTATGCGATTGTTGTTAAATGATCAGTTCAGATTAGATTGAACAGGTTACTTATCTGGTTGAGTCGTATGCATCAAGGCAACATCAAATGTCGATTGTTGACTTGTGTTATCAATTAGGCAACACTGGAAACATGGCTTCAAAGCTATTTATAAGTAACACCCAACAATGACAACAACGTATTTTTCTCCCATTCAAATATAGATACACATCTTTCCGCCTTTTCTTGATACGCCTTAACCATATTACAAAATTCTTCAACTTATCATTCTTTGATATACCATCCGGCCTGAGAGGTTCAGTTACCTGTGAATACAAAAAAAAAAGGCCTTCTCTCTTAGTTATTTAAATTCGTAATTTATTATAGCTATCAACTAAAAGACGAACATGTGACAGGAATTCTGGAAGATCGACTTAGCTTCGTCTCAGACTAGAATACCGGTCAGATGGTTGTCCTGATGACAACCAACATAAATAACATGGTACTCTGATATGATTCCATTCCCATGAACTGAGGAAAGTCTTGACATATTGATCAGCGAGTGGCCGTATGTAGGAAGACCAGTTCATCATTATTGCATATTCATCAACATGGGTATTTCATTCCTACGACTGGTTTGCCCCTATGATGAGTTTTATCCATTCATGTGCAGTGCGTTTGACGTCTTGATATCATCACAGCCCTGCATTGTCAATAGATATCTTTGAAAACGTAATTCTTGGTCTTCCACGGGATCTATTCCTAGGTAACATAGGCTCTCTAGAACGTTCGCCAAGCCGAAGCAATTGTCCTTGTCCTTTCTAATGCAATACAGCTTCTGTCTCCTCCCTTGAAGAAATTCTAACACTTAAATTTGTGACTGCAGTGGGGATTCAAACCCGTATCTCATGCTGTCCGGACAGATGTGTTTAGCCACTTATACTAATCCAACCTTGAGTCGATAGCTTTCACTATACTATCTTCCTGAGAAAATACGCTGCCCAAACATTTAAAATGGTCCATTTACTCCAATTTAGTTCCTCCAACCTTGCATCCTATGTTATTGTGTTTCTTTTGTGCCAAAATCATCTTAGATTTTTAAATAGTAATTTTCATACCATAAGCGATAGTGGATAAAGGAAGACCAGAGAAAACTCTCCTAAAATAAAGTGCACGTATGATAGAAAGTGAACAATTCTGTAAATGTTTAGATTTTCTATAATCACAGGAGTACATAACATAGAGAGTAAGTAGGTTAGGAATATATATATTATTATTATATTATTATTATAATTATTAGTATTACTCCTTACATTTCTGATCAATTTCTACCATGCTTCTACCTTGTAATCTTTCGACAGAGTCTGTCGTTACAATCAGGTTTTAACCGTCGACACTGAATACTAGTACCATTGTTTTTTGTATGATAACTTAAATAGTTTTTGCCAGTACTTAAGAATAAAACGTTATTTGTGGTCCATATACTGCTCGCCAAATATGTTTTTATTTTTAAGTATTGGCAAAAGTTATTTAAGTACTATCTTGTTTACAATCATCTTTTACCAACGTTCCTATAGCCACAACAGACTAGCCTACTTAATTAGCTCTTGCTTATACTTAAAAATAAAAGTTATTTGTGATCGTTACAACGTCATCAGCATAAGGCAGACTGCTTACCTGGTTACCACCAAACTGAATTCCACCCAGCGATACAGCATTTGTCCACCTCTAACATCAATGTGTTAAAAATGTGTCAGTACAGAACTGCTGTCAGACCACAGTTTCTGTATGCCGCAGAGACCCTCTTGATGAACAGAAAAGGCACCATGGATGGCCTGGAGAAAGCCGAAAGACGTATCCTGAGGAAAATCCACGGCTGAGATTGCTCCCAGATGGAACCTACCGTTTGAAATCTAATTCTGACCTGTATCGACAGTTAGAATCAGCCAATATCAGTATGCGACGTAGGAGGCTAAAGTTCTACGGGCACCTACAACGAATGAACAGCAACAGGCTTACCAAGAAGATCTTCTCCTTGGTCAAAAGCTACAAGACTGGAAGCCTGTAGCTTAATGAAGTACTAAAGGACTTGGATTCGGCTGGATTTGCTGACCTTGATGTAGAAGATCGTTCTAAATTTTGTGCTATGGTTGAATCTTGGACCCCACCACCTCGAGTCCCTAAATGTCGGAAGCCCCTTTCGCAGGAGAGAAACGAGAAATTAACAGCAGAGCTCAAGAGATATTGGGAACGGAAGAGAGCATCGAAGAAGAACTAGTCATAAGCCCTCCGTAGTGGACTTAAATCAATAATTATGAAAACAATTAAACATTAGTTATACAGTTTACGCATTCCTTAAAAAAATAGAGACTGCGGATAATTGGAGATTCGCAGCTAGAATTTGATTTTTTTAAGACGGCCTTGAGATGAAATATTGTTTGTATGATGAGATGCATGGAGAGCAGTAGTGCAGCATCCTGTTGGCGATGGCCCCACTTGACTTCCTTTGTTGTGAGCGGCATGGCTCAGGCAGCCAGGCACTCCCAGTGTGTCACGTCAGGTCGTGTTAACGTCGCGGTGCAATGTCGGCGACGCGGTGCGATGCGGCGGTATAAAAGCGCGACCTACCTGCCAGCTCCTCTACAGCCGGATGAGTGACCCTGTACGAGCCAGCATTCTTCTCAGGAAAATATAATGTCCTTCTACCTTCAAATAATATCACCACTCCCTGGCTTAAACATATTAAAAATATTAAAAAGCGCACGGACGCCAGGTTTTTTTTCTCGACTTTTTTTTACTGAAATCGTTACTGCTTGCCTTCCTTTGAACATAAATAAATTATTTTCTACCGTAACCTTCCTCGAGATATCCTTTACAGAATGGTGAAACCAGCATCAAAATCCATCCAGTGGTTCTCGAGATTTCCCGTGACATACAAAAATCGGGGACTTGGTTTTATACTAAGAAGAGATTAATGTAAGGGTATCCATTTTATATTATCGTATTAAAGTTAAAACTCCATTAACGCTGAAGAAGTTATCATTGAATATTGAAACACATTCGTTTAATTATTTATAAACATCATATTTTTAGTATTGACAAGGTGGATTAAATGATACAAATAATTAAATTCGTCAATCAATTACATTATGGAAAATATCGACTCTAAAAGACGTGACTTCAATAATAATCGAAATCTCAGATCGATTAGTTGATAATAAATGTTATTGTTGTTATACCTGTCTATGGTATGTAAGAATGAGACATTGATGTCTTGCCAATAAGATCAATTAGTCCGTGAAAAGTCTCCCAGTCATGCTAGGAGCACAGAACACGCACACACAGTAGTCTTGTTTTGCCGCAGAGCGTTCATTGTACCGCAACGTCTAATAATTAAAAACATGCTTCATGTCCCTGGGAAAAGCTAATTTGGAGTATGGAGTAAATATTTCAAAATTAACACGCAAGAATGGATTGTGTTCTTGAACTGTGTGGGTATGTGCCTCTGTGAATATAAAAAAAGTACTCAGTCTTCGTTCTTGAAGCAGACTGTGAATCAGTGGTAGAATGTTCGGCTTATGATCCTAAGATCTTGGGTTTGATTTCTGAACAGGGAATTAGAGTATGTTTATATACAAGAAAAAGCCACTGGACGATGTTATCTTGACTAATAACATTTTTCTTTTGTCGTATGACCTCCGGAGAGGACGAGTGCAGGTCTTTCTAATCGTCGCCCGTAGGCAATCTGCGCGCCGAAATGAGAGGTGGAATGGATGTAGATGAAAGAAACTAGGCAAGGATTTGGAAGGAAGCGGCCGTGGCCTGTCAGAAGGTACCGTCCCAGCATTTGCCTGGTGTTGAAAATGGGGAAACCACGGAAAACCAATTCAAGAACGGCTGACGGTGGGGCTTGAACCCACGCGTCTACCTAGTCAGCAGAGAACTTGGCCTCATGACTTAACGCTGCACTTGAGCGAGCGTAGCCACCGCTGTCGGTATAACAATAATAATAATAATGGTTGAAAAAACAAGGAAGGATCTTCAAGAAGTTGGAATTAACCCAGAAGATATACTAAACAGAACAAGATTTAGAGGAAACGTTGATAAATTCAAAGGGTTTCAGGAAAACCATAACACAAAACAGTGGCAGTCAGTCTGAAAGACTAGACTTTGTATCATTTTAAATGCTACAAATGCTGAAAAATGCTAGAAAGGCTGGAGGCTCGCTTCGCTCGAAGCCAAAGACTCTTGACATGTTAGAAAATTATCTGCATAATACTTATCTTGCTTATCTTGTTTCAAATTACTCGCGAACGGCAAGTGCAAACCATGGGCAAAGCAAGGCCCAGCGAGGGGGATGCCGCAAGCTCACCAGAGCGCGCGGGGACTTGCCCCTTCCATCCAGTCTAAAAACACTTATAGTGGGCGATTATTGAAGATGGAGATATGCTCTCGCGGACTTTTTTGTAGAACTTTTCATGCTGACAAATTCTTACGCTTATAGTATATTGATATTTTTAACGGTTTGCCCAGCGTAAGTTTAAGAAGCACACGGACGCCAAGTTTGTTTTCGACTTTTTCATTGAAATCGTTACTGCTTGGCTTCCTTTGATCATACATACATTATTTTCGACAGAATCTTTCCTCGAGATATCTTTTACAGAATGGTGAAAACCGCATCAAAATCCATCCAACGGTTCTCGAGATTACCCGTGACATCCAAGAATCGGGGATTTTTAGCCTACTTTTCACATTTTGCAAAAATGAGGAAAAAGTAGTCTTATGAGATCGATCCGGGAAAATGTATGTATGTCTGTCTGTCTGTCTGTCTGTCCTTCTGTCTGTCTGTCTGTCTGGCTGTGTGTGTGTCCCCCCTATCAACTCCTAAACGGCTGGAGCAATCGAAATAAAATTTGGTAGGAGTAAAGATCTATACCTGAATATCTCACGCCCATATGTGAAAATGATGTCAGTGCTACCAACTGCTGAAAAATCACAATTGAAATTTGAGCTCCATGATGGATATCTTGGAAGGTATGAATGGGAGCTATTTCAAAATCGGCACACATATAGATAATAATATTGCAGTTTAATTTTCAGAAGGCCATACATGGCAGTTTTGCCAAAATGATTATAAGCCTACTGATAGGTCCAATATTTAAAGGCATATAACTTCTACACTATCAATTGGAATTCAACCAAATTTCGCATGTTGTATGTGTACATAACCAGATATGACTGAACGTATTCTCATGAACCACCAGTGCTGCCAACTGTTAAAAAATGCTCTTAATTTATTTTATCCAAATACCAATATATATGAGAAAGTATGCAAGCCGACAGCTTTAAACTATGCACACGTATAGTACATGCCATTCTATATTAATTTGGAGTAACTTATATACGTCAGTGCTACCAACATGATTCTAAGCCTGCTGAGAGGTCCAACTTTAAATACATGTAACTTCCATACTATCATTTGGATTTCAACCAAATTTCGTATGTGCTATGTGTACCATAACAGCTATGACTATGCGTATTCTTAAGAGCAACCAGGGCTGCCAACTGTTAATAAATGATGTCTCTATTTTTGTTACCCTAATATCAATATATCAGAAAGAATGCAAGCCAATAGCTCTAAACTTTGCACACGTATAGTACCTGGCATTCTAGATTACTTTGGAGTAACTAATATACGTCAGTGCTGCCAACATGATTCTAAGCCTGCTGATAGGTCCAATTTTAAAATGCATGTAACTTCTATACTAACTAATGGATTTCATTCAAAATTGGCACAACAATAGATCATATTATTTCAGATTATTTCTGACCAATACATGCATGACACTGTTGCCAACATGATTTTACGCGCGCTGTTATTAGTTCGTCATGGAACTTCTTGTTGTCTTATACTAACGAAGTAGAGATTGTCGGGGTACACATGCACCGAGCGGTACTATGACGTCACACACCTCAGTGCATCTGTCCGTCCGTCACCGTAACGTAACGCCAGACCCCAGCGTAACGACGAAGTCGACACGATCATTTAAAATTATAAAACTAAGGTCCTCTGGTCTGAACACAGAAGGAGGAGACTTACTGACCGTATGAAGCAATTCTGGGAGGAGAAATAATTATTATTATTATTGAAGTATTTCTGCTAGTGAAGCAGCTCTTAAATTAGCCCCTCAAACCCAGACACCCTTGGTGGAATTTGCAGTGTGATAATGCCCTCAATGACAGACAGCAAGCCTTGCTACTTGGAAAATCTAATAGAACATTGCGGAAATATCAGATGCCGCCCGTATCCTTCAGAACATCGAAAGCACCTTCAACAAGAACGAACTGGCCAACATTGATTCCAGTTTTTCGACAAAAATAACCCCAGAAATGTTTACCAAATATTCAAACATAGAATACACAAATTTAATTGAACAGGTTCATCAAGAACCGGTCTGCCTCGTTGCGTAGTGGCTAATATGTTTGTAAACATTTTCAATTTGAATTGCACTTTGTGAGTATTTTGGATCAGAAATGGGCGTTTTTCAATCTAAATTGCATTGTGTGTTTCCAATCTCATTTTCATTTTGTAAGTATTTTGAACCTCAGTTGCATTTTGTACGTATTTTCAATCTCATTTGCATTTTGTAAGTATTTTGAATTTCAATTGCATTTTGTAAGTATTTCGACCCTACATTGCATTTTGTACGTATTTTGAACCTAAACTACATTTTGTGCGTATTTTTCAATATATTCCTTTTGTGAGTAATTTCCTTCTAAATTCCCTTTTGTAAGTAGGCTATTACCACTCTCCATTTTGTGAATCATTTCAATCAGAGTTACATTTTGTAAGTATTTTCAGTCTCACTTAATTTTCGTTCTGGTTTCCGTTTGATTGTCATTGTCGCTATCACCCAGACCATTAGGGGCCAATAACCTAGATGTTAGGCCCCTTAAAACAACAATTATCATCATCATCAGATAAAGTATATGGGGGTGAAGACCAAAGATGTCTCAAGTCCCTAGCAACAACAGCAATGACAACGATTTGAACCTCTGATCCCCGGAATTGCTACCGCTCCTCAACGCGGTCGTGATGCAAGATTTAACACGCGCGGCTATGCCGGAAGGTTACTGCGAATGAATAGGGATGGTGCTTATACCAAAGCTTTCCTTAGTTTCCCACAGGATGCTTACTGATGCCCTGCAGGCACACGTTGCCTGCACCAAACAAGAGCAATACTGTAATTAGAAAATACAAGTCAAAGGTATCGGGAGTTGGAAAAACAAAGCGAACAAAACGACGCTAATAAACAAATTTATCATTGAGTGACTGGCATGATGACCTCCACAGGCCAGCTAGCTTGTCAGTCGTGGCCACGGGGAGCGTTAGTGCTGTTCGTATAATGAGACATTGTGTTCAGAGGCACTGGGTTTGATGCCAGACATTCCTACAACTTAGTTCTTGACGCTCGGGATATGTGGCACAATTGGTTTACCATTGGCCATCTCCGAGATTGCGGGTTCGATTCCGGCTCAGGATTTATCCAAAGCACTGATATCATCCCCCCCCCCCCAGGGACTCACGATAAGTGACACGTAGGTTGGCGACCACGGGACCCCAGCTGAGTTTGGCATTACTTCCACTTACTTGTGCCGGGCTCCTCTCTGTCATCTTTCCTATCGACCTCCCTTGATCAACTCTTGTTCTTTTCCGACCCCGATGGTATTAGGGTATCCGATGCCTAGGGAGTCTTTTACTTTCCCGCCTTAATTGCCCCTTTTCTCATCTTTTCTGATACCCTCTTTTTTCGAGGGGTCAGCCTTCTTTTTCTTTTAATGATATCTCCCGCCTTCTACTCAAGGTCCTCAAGGAGGCAGGGTGTGTGTGTAGCCCCACCACTTCTGGTGCACCCTGGGTAGTGCTACACCCTCAGGGGCTCACGGCTGGTGAGTTCCTGAGCTGCGTCAAGTTTTCCCCTTTTGTTCCATTGCCCTTGGGGCGGACCCCCTACTCTTTCCCTTTCCTCGCTGCCTTTCTTGGCTCTCCTTCCTTCCAAGTCCCCCAATTCTCATTATTCGAGGGTTGAGGGCATTTCCTTTCCTCCTGTCTTTTATTTACATTCTCCTCCTTTATGTTTCCCATTTCCTCTTCTAGTTAGTAAGTTAGTTTTAGTTGTAAGTTCCATTTGATCCTATTTCATTTTCACTATCACCCAAACCATTAGGGGCCGATAACCTCGAAGTTAGGCCCCTTTAAACAACAATTATCATCATCATCATCTATGGTCTCAGGTCTTCCTGCAGTTCCCCGTTGTAGTCGTGGTGAGCGACTTAACGAGTTTAGCTACGCCACCGGATTCCCGGTTCCTGTAAGAGGCCCTAAAAGAGACAGGCCGTATGTAGCCCCCACTACCCATAATGTACCTGTGAAAGCGTTACACCCTCAAGGGCTCTCAGCTGGTGAACTGAGCGGCTTCGTTGGCGTACTCAGTAGCATGCTGAGCTTCTATGCCCAAGATCGCAGGATCAAACCTGGCCGAAGTCGTCGGATTTTTTAAGAGCGTTAAAAATCCCTCAGTATGCCTTCCCTTGGAGGGGAAGTAAAGCTGGAGGTTCCATGTCATAGATTTATGGCATGTTAAGAACCTTCCACTAATTACACTTGTGTGGAGCTAAATTATATGTTAAAGAGGACTAACACTCTTAGGTCCCAACGTTCGTCGCCAGGAGCCGACTGCGGTGGCATCTAGTAACCAAGTTATGAAGTAGTAGTCGTTGATGGTGGCGTTTGCGGCAAAAGTTGGAACTACTTGAAAACTCAATGTCTACAGTCCTTACTTGAATTTAAAACAGATAACCCACACTAATACAGCCATCAGAATATTAACACCGGTTATCAGACAAATTCTACATACACACCCAAAGTACACGCGACTACATGACCGCGTTGTCGCAGCCCCTAAACTGAGGAACCAACCAACTGGTGAGCTGGCAAGTTGGATTACTGAGCTAGGTCCGACTCTCCCCCTTTCGTGGAAAATATCTTCCGGGCCTTTTCTTTCCCCACGCTTTACGTATCTGGCTGTACTCTCTTCAAAGTCCATCAATTCTCATTCCTCAAGATTTGGAAGCATTTGTCTTATCTGCCTTCTTATATTCTTTGTTTCTTTTCTTTTTGTCAATTTCTTTCCGAACGTAAGGTCTATAGTTGTGTATGTGTTGGAGTCTTCAGTCCTTAGACTGGTGTGATGCAGTCCTACCGACCCCCTATCTAAGCAAATAGTTTCATCTCTACCCTTCTTTTCATTAACATTCGCCAGAAATATCACCCCCACTCGTTTTATTGTCTCGTCATATTTTACTCTATTTACATATATATTATTTTGTAACACCACATTTCAGACGCTTCTATTCTCATCATATCTGATGTACCAACAGTTCATGTTTCTCCTCCATACAGCATCACGCTGCAGACAAAGGTTTCCAATAACGACTTTCTAATACCTAAATCTATATTGGGTGTCAACAGATTTCTTGTATAATAATAATAATAATAATAGTAATAATAATAATAATAATATCGTATGGCCTCGGGTGCCAGGTGCAAGCTTTGATATTTGACACCCAGGGGATAGTTTGCAGGTCGAATTTTGTTGTTCCTTGAAGCACTATGAAAGTCAAGGTGGTTAGATATCTTAGCTCCTTGACACTATAGCGCATTCTAGAAGAGAAATGAGGAACTTTGTGTTGCCGGAAAGTCCAAGATTAATTTTGCCATTATGAACACGGCCAACTGAATTCAAATGGGTTCTTTGACATGCCAACATCGTATGACATGCATGTCGTAATTTCTTGTAAACACCCTTCAATACTAACTGATTGAGCCCGGATTCGATCTTACAAACATAGGCACTAAATGAGAGCGTCATGCCGACGGTGCCATACAGCCAACCTGTGTACACAGAATTTGTGTAGAATATTTTAGAACACAACGAGTGTTTCTTGCAGTGTAGTGGTTTCTTGGAATGTGTCGGAAAGTGAACTATTGACCCTGTTAAATGTACCATATCATGTTATTACTTCGCTGGGTTTCTTTAATATGAATCCATGGTATTCTCTCTCACACTAGCGTCATGAGAAAAAGGAAATACCAAAGGTTAGTTCAAAGATCCTATCATGTTCCTGAATATGAAATTCTCTGCTTGCGAAACGTATATAAATAATAGTGATAATAAAATGATTTCTAAAGTTAGTAACTACAAGGCATGACTTGTTTCTACTCTGCGCTTGTAGTTGCTAGATTAGATATACCCTCCTTTGCTTGGGAAATCCATAACTTCAGTGCTAACACGCCGCGTGCGTGCTGAAGGTTGTAGTTGATTTATGGTACAGCTAGTGTCATCTCGGTAATCATCGCTGTGTACCAGATGAGAATCCTTGCCCTCCCCTTTGACGATTAAAGGTTACTATAGCATTAACTAAAATCAGCCCATGGATTTATTTAAAAGAATTGAAAAACTATTTAATAATTTATCCCCATCAAAAATATAACACAAAATATAAAATAAGTATAAAATAAATAAAATTGTGACCCAATTTTTAAATTCATTTCAATTGTTTTCATAACCACAAGATGGCAGCTGTGCGAAATTTTAAAATCTCGTTTTTACTTCTTGTGTTCTAATCATGCGATTGAAGTTTGAATACCTCACGTACACAATAATCTTCATGTAATAGTACATAAATCAAAATCGGACCTGGCGACCATCTGATATATTTAGACGGTTCTCAATATCTACGAATCTATCACAACCTTCAAACTGAAATTTTGTATGTAGATAGAGGCAATTAACATGAGTAGGATATTTGGAAATAGGCTGTATAGTTCTTCACGGAACTACTTGTTAAATTTAAGCAAACACTTTACTCTGACATAATAATTAAAATGTAGGAACTACTTGAAAAAATTCAATGTCTGCAGTCCTTACTTGAATTAAAGCAGATACACACACTAATACAGCCATCACAATTAACACCGGTTATCAGGCAGATTCTACACACACCCAAAGTACACGGGGCTACAAGACCGCGTTGTCGCAGCTCCTAAACTGAGGAACCAACCAACCAAACTATATCCACTTGACGAAAAATTTGCGGGTATCCGCGCAGGGCTGTACCCATTGAGCGTGCCAGCCGCCGGACACCGAGCGTCCACCAAGGCAGCACATAAAACAAGCAGAGAAAGTACATACACACATTCGATATAAAAGACACCACCTTACATTGGATGTGAGTGTACCGAAATTACAAGGAGTTCCACAGTTTAGTTCCCTAATGTGTCTCCCCTGCATCCAGCAATTTATCTTCCCTCTAAACAGCCTGTCTCCTTGACGCTGTTTATTTTTACTTTTGCATGCTTACATGAAGACGTAATAACCACAGAGAAAGAAATATGGAGAACCTCCTCAACAAATGGAACCCGGGTGAGACAGCAGCTGTGTGTGCTTGTTTCAACTTTTATTTTACATTATTAATTCTTTTTTCCTCAAACCACCCATCTCTTTTTAATAAATCGAAAAATCATTTTATGAGCCATGCATGGCACAATACATAATCGTGGGTAATGTTTGTTTTATTTATAATGTGCTAATGGTGAGCTATCACTGTCTGATTTGTTTTCTTAATTTAAAAATTATGATTTTTCTCTGTAACCCATGTTGTGTGCAGCTTCCCATGGTCTCACAGTTATGATATATGTACCTGGAAATTAGTAGACCTACTGGTGAAAAGGAGAAATAATTTTTGCATGTCTGACGGACAAGATGATTTTTTTCATCATCATCATCATCATCATCAAGCCTCCGTGGCTTAGGCGGCAGCACGCCGGCCTCTCACCGCTGGGTCCGTGGTTCAAATCCCGGTCACTCCATGTGAGTGAGATCTGTGCTGGACAAAACGGAGGCAGACAGGTTTTTCTCCGGGTACTCCGGTTTTCCCTGTCAAAATTTCATTCCAGCAACACTCTCCACTATCATTTCATTTCATCTGTCATTCATTTAATCATTGCCCCAGAGGAGTGCATCAGGCCTCGGCAACCGGCACATTTCATATCCTCGCCGCTAGTTGGGGGCTTCATTCATTCCATTCCTGACCCGGTCGGAGACTGGAAGCAGGCTGTGGATTTTCATTTTCATCATCATCATCATCATCATCATCTAACCGGCAGGGCTTCCCAATCTGGGAGGGGGGGGGGGGCCGTGGGGCTTTATCGAGGGGGGCGTGAAGTGATTTCCGAATTAAGTTTTTTAAACTCGAATATTACAATTTTTTAAAATAAAAATATCGAATCTCTCCAAGTGATTGTCGCACCAAGTTAATCGTTCAAAAGCACTGGTAATTGCCAACTGTCGGCACAAACCTCAGCGGAGCCGCAGGTTGGAGGTGAAATAAGGAATTTGCTGTGTTGTAAGGAGCAAAATCATGCCAATTTTATCGTCTCGTTGGCAGATCTTAGTGATTTCTTTGAAGCTTTGAACAGTTTGAACTTACCTTTTCGAAGACATATTTATGCTAGTCAGGATTTTCAACGCTGAGTGTCATAGAAACAAAGCAGCGCTGTCGGTTTGACGTTGCAAGTGATCTCCGCTGTGCTCTGTCAAATATCATACCAAACATACCGAATCTTACCAAGAGAAAACAGTGTCAACCCTCTCACTGACATTTGTTGACTAATTTAAGGATTTGTTGAAAAGTGTTTTATTTGTATTGTGCAAAAATGAAGTTAGTTAGTATGTAATAGATAGGCCTATTCCATTATGTACTGAGGTGTCTATATCCTCCACGTCAATCGAAGAGGTTATAGAAGCGATGAGTGGTGGTGATCGGTGGGGGTCAGGGGGGCGCGATGAACTCCCGTATCTGAAAAGGGGGGCGTCAGCTGACAATGGTTGGGAACCACTGATCTAACGGCTAGGTCTTGTCTCTGCAACCACATTTGTCTCTCATTAGCTGAGCGTTTGAAGTCAGCTTACTGTTTAAATTGAAGTCCATGCATCACAGAATCCAGATGAACCTTCCGCGGTCTTCTTCATTTCTTCTCCAGAACAGTATGAAATGATAGCCGTAAAATAGCGGTATACAGGGTCATCGAAAAATAATGCCTAGATTTTAAATAATTGTTATGAAATACAATTAGAGGTAATGTAATGGTTTTAGCCTTAAAATGCCAACAGGCGAATGCCAAAATACTGCATTCATCATGATATGTTAAGCTGATAGTGCACCAAGACACTTTTTGTTTCTTCTTCTTTCTCCGAATTTGGTCAACTATGGACCACATGAAACTTACGTCTTCTTGGCCTTTCTTCTCTTCTCTTCCCAGCACCTCTGCATTATTTCGCTTCTCTCCTCCTCAGAAACGATCCTTTCAGGTTTCTCTGCGAACGATTTGAAATAATTTAACTTTCTTCTGAACGCACTCCTATCACGAATTATCTCTGGAGTAATTCCAACTTCTCCTGCATCCCTCTTGACCTCATCTTCCCACTTAGAGGTGGTCTTTAAGTCCATAATATATCGGAAGATCTATTTGGTCAATCGGTCTTCGTCCATTCTTACCAGGTGGCCATTGTGTCGGTGATCTCTTCAACATATTTCTAAAGCTCTTCGTTCTTCCAATTCCCTTCTGTAGTCACAGAATTTTCCCCAGAATCTCATTTTCCATTCTTTCGAGACTTTTTGTTTGATTTATTACTATGATTTTAAAGATTATTAAGAGTTCATTCCTTTTCAAATCATTATTATTATTTTCATTTTTAATTTACTGATTGATTGTTTTTATTTTATTTCAGGTAAGACAACATTTAATCCACCTTGGCGATGTTCTAGAACAACATAAGAACAGCGATTGGAACTGTAAGTAACTTCAAAACCCATATTCATAAATATCTTCGGTTCAATTTAAATGAACATGAATGTGAAAAATCAATGTGTTTCCCTAAATGTTGTTTTAGATTGATTGTAGTTGAATGATTTTATTGGCAAATAAACGGAAGGCACCTGAAATCAAAGAGTGGTAACTACCACACCCTACATTCGAGGCAATCTGTTTAACATATTCTAACCTGGTCTACCACTACTGTTCTTATGCTCGACCCTTCCTTCTATAACTAACATACGTTTGCTATTCCTGGGTGCCTCAGCACGTGTCCTACCAACCTACCTCTTCTCTTCAATAGCAGTCGTCAGAAACATCTCTCCTCTCCCACTCGTCTTAATACTCCGAAGGTCATGCAGATATAAGCAACCGTATGATTTGAATACAAATGTGTTCTCAATTTGATTTTGAAAAGGTTCTAGACATTTGATTGCGTGCCATTAATTCATAAGCAGCATGAAAGATAAATTAATTAACTGCTGTAGAATGCAGTGTATTGTAAAAGAGAGAGCTGCGAGCTTCCTAATTACCTCCTCCAACTAAATAAGCTCCGACCTCTGCTATGCAGAAGGATACTTCTTTTTCTCTGTATATCGAGAGACGTGATTTCCTGGGACACCCTGATGAAGGGATGCAATGATAGGGCCTCTTGACATCTCAATATAGGGCCCTGCCTAGGCAGCTATCTCCAATGGCGCTTCTCGCTTCTCTCTCTCTCTCCCTCCGGGAAAAAGTAGAGAAAGAAAAGAGATCTCTTGAAGTTCCCTTATCACCTGTTAAAGTGCCGTCACATGTCCTGCGTGATAACACAAACGATGTTCATTTGTTTCTTCCTCTTTCCCCCCGTACTTTTTATATTATTTCTCTAATATATCTTTTCTACTCTTTCTCACCTTTAACAACACAGTAATCTATCAAGCAGGTAAGAGTAGTTGTTCCTCTGGCTTTTTTTTAAATTTTTATTTTATGTGAACAGAAAATAAAGAAGATAGAGAGAGGGGGGAGGGGGGGGGGGAGCGGTTACAAGTTATATTTTCGGTTAAATTTCACACCTCCTTAGCCCCTCCTTTCTGAAGGGTAATCAAGATATATATGTTATTCTAAACATTATCTAAATGTGTTCGTAAATTAAATATACTCCGTCAAGTGAAGTGTCACCTTCAGGAAAAGGTCACCTTTAAAGGAAATGTTACAAGTATTTTAACCCTTTTATATGGTTTATAATTACTAGTTTCTGAGTAGACATTTATGAATGTTCCAGGATGTGTTACTGTTTTGGTTGCACAAAGAAAACTGACGGCCACATAAATATAAGAGATAGCTCTGAACGTGTCCCTTTCAAATTCTGATAGAATTACTTTTTGGTCTTTTCTTTTATTCGGCGAAGATTAAGAGTAATTTTATAGATGTAATAATGATACTGTGGTGGAGACATCTAGTGATAATTCAGGAATCAATGGACGTGAAGAGAACTTGAATATCTTGTATATATTTTATCTCTGACTTGGTTTATGTAATTGTTGATCTCCTATACAGAATCCCTTACTACTTCTTTTCTCAAATGTGTATTTCATTCCCACATATAATAAAATGTGTCAAACAAATGTAAGTTATACAACATCATTAACCACAGTGGTGACCCTGACGTGATATTTGGGTGAGTGAACACAGAAGTTGTGGGATTTTCGTTAAAAGTGAAAATATGTCTGTCAATAACGCTTGCGATCAGACTCCAACTGAAGATTGTGGGGTTTGAAGCCATTTTTTCAGTGTTGCGTAAATAAACAAAAGTTTGGTGCTTTTCAGTCGGTCAACACGAATGTACCCAAAAAGAGCTGGGTTATTCCCTAATCCTGAAATAAATTACATGAAATTAATAAATACACTAGGATGAAGTTCGAAGAAACTGAAGAGATTGTCATATTACTGAGGGTCGTCCTCAGCAAAAACGTGTTGCAATTCGACAATAAAATGTACACACAAACAGAAGGCCTAGCGATTGGATCACCACTAAGCGGACTAATCGCTGACATCTTCATTAATGCACTAAAAATGAGTTCTTTGAAAAGACTTCAACAAAGGGAATAGTAATATGGAAAAGATACGTAGATGATGTAATTTGCATCTAAGATACTGAACTAACAAGCGAAGAAACAATTCTCCAATCCATTAATAGCCTACACCACTCAATCAAAATCACTAAGGAATCCGAAACAGACCGAAAAATAAATTATCTCGACATAACCATTGAACGTAAAGATTTCTGAAGCAATTTTCTACTGCTTAAGACGCTTCTGTGTATCAGTAAGATGGAAGGTAGGCCTACCGAACAAATTCTTCAAAATATTCCAATGATACTTGCTATTAAATATACCAAGTACGAATACGTACTACCATAGAGTTAAACATTTCTGGAATGCGATTCCCTTAAAATGTGTGCCATGTTAAATGTGTATTTGACGGCACTATGCAAGGAGCTTAATAGGAGACGAATGAACTGCCCAATACATGTAGAATAAGCGGTTTGGACTGTTTGTATCTCATAATTATCATACCCAATTCTCCTGATTTTTTGTTTTGTATGGTTGGCACCAATGCACTGACCTACAGGGGAAGCAAATGCTGTTGGTAGTCTAAATGATTTGGGATAAATGTTACATAAACGGGTAATACTTGATTCAATCTTGCTCCAAATATTGATCGCAACATTTACATTGTTAACGTGATTGAATGATTATAACAAGAAGTTCCGTGACGAACTAAAGAGCCTACTTTTCTTAAAATTTAAGATTCATGCCAATGATTAATCTATATGGATCTATCTAGAATAATGACGAAATTAAGCTGGTACTATCGACATTTCTAATTAGTTCGAAATACTGTATACCTGGCATAATGTAGCCTAATAGAGAACTACAGTTGGCAGCCCTTGTGACGGCATATATTCTTAGTTCCCTATCTTGAGGTACAGAATACCAAATTTGGTTAAGTCCAATGGATAGCATGGACGTTTCATGCAGTTAAACATTGGATCTAACAGCGCGCGTAAAATTATGTTGGCAACAATGACATACATGTATTGGTGAGAAATAATCTGAAATAATATGATCTATTGTTGTGTCAATTTTGAATGAAATCGATTAGTTAGTATAGAAGTTACATGCATTTTAAAATTGGACCTATCAGCAGGCCTAGAATCATGTTGGCATCACCGGCGTAGGCCTATATTAGTTACTCCAAATTAATCTAGAATGCCAGGTACTATACGTGTGCAAAGTTTAGAGCTATTGGCTTGCATACTTTCTGATATATTGATATTAGGGTTACAAAAATAGAGACAGTATTTATTAACAGTTGGCAGCCCTGGTTACTCTTAAGAATCGGTATAGTCATATCTCTTATGGTACACACAGCACACACGAAATTTGGTTGAAATCCAAATGATAGTAGGCTATAGAAGTTACATGTATTTAAAGTTGGACCTCTCATCAGGCTTAGTATCATGTTGGTAGCATTGACGTATATAAGTTACTCCAAATTAATATAGAATGTCAGGTACTATACGTGTGCGTAGTTTAAAGCTGTCGGCTTGCATACTTTCTGATATATAGGTATTTGGATAAAACAAATTGAGAGCATTTATTAACAATTGGCAGCCCGGGTGGCTCTTAAGAATACGCTCAGTCATATCTGTTTATGTACGCATAGCACATACGAAATTTGGTTGAAATCCAATTGATAGTGTATATGTTATATGCATTTAAAATTTGGACCTATCAGCAGGCTTATAATCATTTTGGCAACACTGCCAAGTATGGCCTCCTGGAAATTAAACTGCAATATTATTATCTATACGTGTGCCAATTTTGAAATAGCTCCCAATTATGTCTTCCAAGATATCCAACATGGAGCTCAAATTTCAATTGCGATTTTTCAGCAGTTGGTAGCACTGACATCATTTCAAATATGGCCGTGAGATATTCAGGTATAGATCTTTACTCCTACCATATTTTGTTTCGATTGCTGCAGCCGTTTAGGAGTTGAAAGGGACACACACACACACACACACACACACAGCCAGCCAGACAGACAGAAGGACAGACAGACACACATTTTCCCGGATCGATCTAATAAGTCTACTTGTTCCTCATTTTTGCAAAATGTGAAAAGTAGGCTAAAAATAAAGCGTAGTATGTCATTCAATTTTGTTGAATTCAGGTTCATTTATTGAGTTTGTCTTTATTTATTGCGTGAAAACTCTGATATATTTTATCTTCTCTTCCGTAGCTTGAATTTTCAAACGTTTGAATATTCACCTCTGTGATAAATGTTAGAAATTTACGAAAGCAATTTGGATACATTCCGCAGTGAACTAATGACAATCATAGCCTAGAAGTGATTCAAGCATTACCAAGACAAGTCGTAGCAAAGATATCTCTGTTATAGGTACAGAAATATTAGGAATGACAGAACCCAATGTGTTCCTCTGTCCTTCTTTTTGACATTAATGTCATGGTATATTCACTCTGTTATCTTGATGGATTGCTACGTAAATAGGTGGACACTAGGTACGTGTCTGGTTTTTGTTTTTAATTGTCAGCCTAGTGCTATCTGGGTGCTCCATTCTGCACGTCCTGCGGTGCCATTAGTCCCTTGTCTGTCGCCGATATCGGCTCGACAAGTAGGCGTCTCCCCATGTTGGACCACGTCTTTGGGACATGTTCGGTTGATGCGACATTTTGCGAAGGTTTAATTTGTCTTCTATAGTACTCTGATAAATCTTTCGTTATTGTTTTAAGGCTCAATAGATCACTTCATACAACCCTCCTTAGCTTACGGAGCAGGAATAGAAGTATTAACATGTTTCTCCACACCTTCACTGACTTCTGCTAAGATCGCACAGTGTAGATTCTGAATGCAACATAACACCTGATCATCTGCGGTATTCTGTTCGTCTTTTATTCGAGAATAATTTCAGAGGTGTGCAAATTAATTAGATTCAAATACAGAATTTAAATAGTTCACAATTTTTATTTAAACTCAGTTTATTTCATTTTTATTGCGCTACTTAATAATGTTTTCTCCCCCGTGGACTTACAATTTTTCCCGTTTTTCCGTAATTTTTGTTTATATTATAATTATTATTTTTATGTTTATTATTTTTATTTTAATAATTTTCAGTCTTTTCAAATTTAGGTGTCCGCCTCTAAATTTCGAATCCCATTCCAAATTTGTATACTCTAATCTGTGATAAGTGGGGGCAGATGACCTCGTAGTTCCGCCCCTTAAAACAACAATAACTCAACTCAATTGTTCTCATAAGGAATTACATCTGGAGATTAGCCAAATTGGAGTTTCTGGAGGACTCCTGAGCTGGGTCCGTTTTTTTTTCTTTTTTCGTTGACTTTGGAATGTATCCTCTAAAACAGCTCACCCAGCTCAATTTCAATCCATTGTCCACGAACCTCTGAATTTCAAGAGTGTTCAATTTGTAACAAAAGACTTCCAATCTCTGGTCTAAATTCACAGGAAAACTAGAATAAAGTAATTTTAAAAAACGTCTGGCATTCTGCATTAACAAGGCTCCACTTTTAATGAGAACTGCTGTAAAAAAAACAGTTTACTGTCTGGTTCTTTTTAAAAAAAAATATAAGACTATTGATTTAACATTTGAAATAATTACAGCACCTAGCAAAAATTTCTACTGTATTAAGCCTTTCTAGCATTTTTCAGCATTTGTATCATTTAAAATGATACAAAGTCTAGTCTTTCAGACTGACTGTCACTTTTTACTTTTTTTTTTTTTTTGGCTATGTAATTCACAAATTTCAACATATATGTTCGTTTCACACTTCCTGGAACAGAATATGTGCATTTCATTCCACCTAAAAAAACAAAATGAGGGGTTGACACCTAAAATAACCTAAATAGCTGTTTTGCCTTTTTCAAATAAATAATGTTATTTCCCCATTGAAATGCATCGTAAAATTATTTCCACCGCGATTACAAGCAGTAGGACGGGGATAGTTCAGGTTACTATCGTTAAATGCAGTCTGATTATGATGATGATGATGATAATAGTAATAATTGTTGTTTTAAGGGGCATAACATCTGGATTATCGGCCCCTAATGGTTTGGGTGGTAGTGAAAGTTGAGATGAGAATGAAAACTATAACTAATACTAACTACAGACTTACATACTAGAAGAAGAAATTGTAAACAATTAAAGGATAAGGCAAATAAAGGACAGGAAGAAATGAAATGCCCTCAACCCTCGAAGAATGAGGATTGAGGGACTTGGAAGGAAGGAGAGCCATGAAAGGCAGATAGGAAAGGGAAGTCAGTGTAAAAAGGGGGGAAAACGGACCCAGCTCAGGAATCCCTCGGGATCACCAACTCCCGAACTCACCAGCCGTGAGCCCCTGAGGGTGTAGCAATATCCTGAGTTCAGAAATAAGAAAAACAGAAAATTATTGCTGCCTGTATGATCCTGGAAGAAAAACCTAAAATAACCTATTTTTAGAAGACAAGAAACCTAAAGTGAAGGTTTAAGCCACCTAAATATCCGGGCCCTAGCTGATTAGAGAATATTGGATATCATTTAAACATCTGGAAATAGTGTATTTATTCTTAAACGTTAAAATAAAAATACAAGCTCATTTTAAAAGTCGAAACTAGTTTGTTCACTGAGTGCCCGTCTAAATTTACGGCCGCCATAAACAACCAGGTTATCTACAGTGACTTAGCAGCACAACAACGAGAATTGCTCACCTTGATGCATAAGACGTGTATGGAGGACGCTAGGTGCTAGCTAGTTCATAGGCCTATTCTAAATTTTACTTCATCTATAAACACAGTCACTAATTGAAGTGCGTTGCGTGGTATCCCGTTGGCTTCATGCCATCAGCAAGTTTGCTGTAGGTAGAGGATATAAGTTAGATAGCATAACGTTTCTTGCTTGTATCTTAACACGTCAGGATGTGGGTGATATTTCTTCCTTCATCTCCTGTAAATTATTTCACTATGGATTCCAAAGGGTTTGTTGAAATAGTTGTTGTTGTTTCTTTAGGAACTTTGCTACATCGTGGCCGAGTAGCCCCGTGTATATGGGTGTGTGTAGAATCGAAATTTAATGTTTTTCAGGTACTCAACACGATTGTGCCCAATTGTAAAGGGTGGTTCCCTAATCAAAAAAAAAAATCCTTGAGATTAATAAATATATTTGGATGACCAGTTTCGATCGTCAAGCGTTCATCATCAGATCATTTGCACTCTACAATCTATGTCTACAAGTATGGGTGATGGTCATTTATTTTCAATATTGCATCATTTTGTTGTACAACATAGTTGCGTTATTTATCTATGTTATAGGTTTTAAACTAAGCTAACATCTTAATTCTACATGGGCATTTCATTTGCCCAAATATATTTTTAATATGCTGGAAACCCAAAACATCAGAAAAGGGAAAATTGCATTTTTCAATTGAAACCTTAAATGAACAGTACAAATATTTACTCTCAAGACAATCTGTGATTCTGCTTGTCAACTATGATAAAGTTGAAGGATTGCGAAAACCTTTTGTGCAGTAACGAAAGAATACTAAATAAAATAAAAAAGAAGCGTCACAGATAATGTCTTCATTCTACTCAATTTCCAAGGATCGAGAATATCGTGACGGGAAGGAAATCGATGGAAAATTGTCGTCACTTGGGAACGTGTTACTGTGTGTGTCGATAATTGAATTAGTGCTACTCATCTGGCGTGAAGAGCGGCTTCTCTCTCCACGATACGCAAATCAACAAGGTAACTCTGCTACTCCCGACTCCAATCTAGCGCAGAACAATCGATATTCACCAGGCTCTTGAAATTAAAACTCAATGAAGCAGAAAGACGCACAGACAGACTCAGACTTCCTTCACTTGTATGAACCGATTCAGCGCTTACTATTTCAACACTCCAATCATTCAATATTTTTAGCCTACTTTTCACATTTTGCAAAAATGAGGAAAAAGTAGACTTATGAGATCGATCCGGGAAAATGTGTGTCTGTCTGTCTGGCTGTGTGTGTGTCCCCCCCTATCAACTCCTAAACGGCTGCAGCAATCAAAACCAAATTTAGTATGAGTAAAGATGTGTACCGGAATATCTCACGTCCACATTTGAAAATGATGTCAGTGCTACCAACTGCTGAAAAAACGCACTAGAAATTTGAGCTCCATGTTGGATATCTCGCAAGGTATGCATGGGAGCTATTCCAAAATTGGTACACATGCAGATAATACTATTTCAGTTTAATTTCCAGGAGGCCAACAATGACAGTGTTGCCAAAATAATTTTAAGCCTTCTGATAGGTCCAATGTTTAAATGCATATAACTTCTACACTATCAATTGGATTTCAACCAAATTTTGTATGTACTATCTGTACATAAACAGATATGATTGAGAGTATTCTTAAGAGCCACCAAGGCTACCAACAGTTAATAATTGCTCTCTCTATTTTTTTTTATCCAAATACCAATATATCAGAAAGTATGCAAGCCAACAGCTTTAAACTATGCACACGTATATTCTGACATTTTAGATTAATTTGGAGTAACTTATATACGTCAGTTCTACCAACATGATTATAAGCCTGCTGATAGTACCAATTTTTAAATACATGTAACTTTTATACTATCAGTTCGATTTCAACCAAATTTCGTATGTGCTATGTGTACCATAACAGATATGACTGTAAGTATTGTTAAGAGCAATCAGGGCTGCCAACTGTTAATAAATGCTGTCTATATTTGTTTTTATCCTAATATCAATATATCAGAAAGTATGCAAGCCAACAGCTCTATAGGCCTACTTTGCACACGTATAGCACCTGACATTGTAGATTAATTTGGAGTAATTAATACAAGGCAGTGCTGCCAACATGATTCTATGCCTGCTGATATGTCCAATTTTAAAATACATGTAACTTCTATACTAACAAATGTATTTCATCCAAAATTGGCACAACAAGATATCATAATATTTCAGATTATTTCTTATCAGCACACGCATGGTATTGTTGGCAACATGCTTTTACGCGTGCTGATAGATCCAGTGTCTAACTGCATGTAACGTCCATTGGACTTCAAACTAATTTTGTATTCTGTACCTTAAGAGATGGAACTAAGAATATATTCAGTCACCAGGGCTGCCAACTGTAGTGCTCTATTAGGGTACATTATACCAGGTATATTTTGAACTAATTTGATATTTCGATATTACCAACTTAATTTTGTCATTATTCTTGATAGGTTCATATACTGTAGAATAATCATTGGCATGAAAAGTAGGCTGTATAGTTCTTCACGGAACTTCTTGTTATGAATATAACTTAGGATCACTACTGCACCGAAGGAACTTGGTTGGGTTTGTGTATGATTTTCTCTCACACGCTAATGATTAAATAAAATTACGGTACAGGAATTGCTGACCTTGATGTAGAAAATCGTTCTAAATTTTGTGCTATGGTAGAGTCTTGGACCCCACCACCTAGAGTCCCTAAATGTCGGAAGCCCCTTTCGCAGGAGAGAAAGGAGAGATTATCAGCAGGGCTCAAGAGATATTGGGAACGGAAAAGAGCATCGAGGAAGAACTAGTCATAAGCGCTCCGTAGTGGGCTTAAATCAATAATAATAATAAAAGTACTTGATCATCTTCTTCTTGGTAGAAAGGAAAGCTTCAAGATTCGTACTTGGCAAATTCTCCCAAATTGACAGTGTCTCTGACTTATTAAAGTCATTGGGATGGGAATCCCTACACAGCAGAAGCCATAGAAGAAGACTTCAGGTGATGTACTAAGCATACACAGGGGAGTCGCCCTGGAATGAATTGCGAAACAGAATGCATGAGCCAGATTATATGTGCAGGAGAGATCACGCATACAAAATTAGGCCCAAAATTCAAAAAAAAAAAAAAACAAATTTACCTATGTATTCTTTTACAAACAGGGGTATTCAAACATGGATGAGTTACCTAAAAGTTAAAAAGTTTTCAAGAAGAAGAGAGAAATTGAGATATGCAGTATGTAAATATCTTGTTACCACCAGGTATTTCCTAACTGTGACAGTACCCATTACTACTACTAATAATAATAATAATGAAATGGCATGGACTCTGTTTTGAGGAAAGAATTCTTGATAAAAATCAATAATTTAATGTAAAATATAAATAAAGAAATGCAGCCGAAAGGAATCAATAATCTCTTTACATAAAATTGGCAGGTGAAAAGCTAAAGGAAGTAGGAGACTTCTGTTACTTAGGAAGCAAACTAAAGCAAAATAACTAGTGATGGACGAAGCAAAGGGGATATCAAAAGTAGGTTGGCTCAGGCAAGGAAAGCATTTTTACAGATAAGAAAGTTTGTCGACTTCAAATATAGATTTAAGTCATTTGTTATGCCTTTGACTGGAGCGTGGCATTATTGATGTGGAACGTGGACTGTTGACGCAGATGAAGAGAGGGGAATAGGAGGTTTTGAAATGTGGTGTTTCAGGAGAATGATGCAGATCAGATTGTTAGATAGATTCACAAATGGAGAGATATTAAGACAAGTGGGAGAGGAGAGATTTTTCTGGCGACTGCTAATGAAGAGAAGAGATAGGTTGGTTGGACATACACTAAAGCACCAAAGATTAGTAAGTTTAGTAATGGAAGGAAGAGGCATGATCAAGAACTGTAGGGGTAGACCATGGATAGAATATGTTAAACAGATTGCCTTGGATATTAGTGTGGCTGTGTAGAGATGAGACGATTAGCTCAGGACAGGGAGACATGAAGAGCTGCATTGAACCAGTCAAAAGACTGAAGACTCAAACAAGAACAACAAATCATATGTACCGTCTTTGTTAAAAGGTTATTCACTAACTTACTGTTCTATCAAATAAAGATTTGTTCTGCAGAAGTAGACCGTAACTCCCCAAATCTGCTTGAAGGAATTTCTTTTCGATGTGTTTTAATTCCCTAGCTCCTTTTTTATATACATTTCTTTTTCACCTATTATGTAGACTATACGCTAGATCTGGGGTTCTCAACCTGTGGTACGCATACCCCTTTAGGGGTACGCGGCAGGCCATCCTTCTACTCGATCCACATGCGCAGTGAGCTTCGTGCCGAGACTACTGTGTGAGTTATTTACGGTGCGTGTATTTGAACTCCACAAAGAATTGCATCTTTTCTTTACCGAGCACAATTCTATTTTATCAGCAGTACTCAATGACTTTGGTTGGCTTTTAAAATTGGCCTATTTTAGTGATATTTTTTTCAAAACGGAACATTTGGAATAAGTTTATGCAAGGTAGTGTTTCTGATACGTTCTATGTTGAAATGAAAACTAACGCAATGATTGCAAAAATCACCCTTTGGGAAAAGGAAGAAAAACAACAACTATATTTTGTTTTATTAAAATATATTTCCTTATAAAATTACAAAGGTTAAACTATACTAACTAAATACCTTTTACATTTTTAATAACCATTATTACTACTTAAGAAAGGTTAGTAAGGGGTAAGCAGGATGTTTAATTTTTTTTAAGGGGTACGATGGTTGAAAAAGGTTGAGAACCCCTGCGCTAGATTAAAGATTAACACTAGTAGTAATCTTTTTGATCTTCATCGCTTGGGGCAGTAAATTTACAGTAGATGCCACCTACAGTACACCTCTCTCTTGATATCACCACCACTGTTACCTAGGAATTCACAGTAGATTTCACGATGTGTTATAACTTCACCTAACAGCGTGTTGAAGTGTTTCTTTCGTCCAAGTCGGTGCATAACTTTGTAACCAGCCGATAGATCGCGTTAATTAAAGAGAATGCTCCATGCTTTCTTTTTATTTCTCTTTTGTCTTACAGACTTCTCCCCTTAAGCTTTGATTTCTTTGTCCTGTTTTGTTATTCTATTTTCTTTTCTTGTGTTGTTAGTGGTTGTTTTGGAAACGTTGGTGTCAGGAAGCCGGGAGTTAGATGAGACACACCCAGGCTCTCGAACCAAAGACTATTCTCCTCTACCAGATTGTGATTTAAATTAGACCTCAGTTTTCTGTATTGACAAGGCATAGCTCAATTTCAGCGCTGACATGGGTAAGGTAGCCAATCCATTTGCCTGGCGTAGAAGTGGATAACCACGGCAAACCACTTACAGGATACCAGAGGTCCCCCAACTATTTACAATGTGGTCCTTAGTTAAGATTGGTTGGGCACTCCTGGTTTATATTGTCCCAGTATTTATATATCGTATGGCTTTTAGTGTCGCCTCCGTAGCGTAGCGGTCAGCATGGTTAGCTGCCGCCCCGGAGGTCCTGGGTTCGATTCCCGGCTCTGCCACGAAATTTGAAAAGTGGTATGAGAACTGGAACGGGGTCTACTCAGCCTCGGGTGTTCCAAATGAGTAGAGGGGGTTCGATTCCCACCTCAGCCATCCAGGAAGTGGTTTTCCGTGGTTTCCCACTTCGTCATCGGGAAAAATGCCGGGACGGTACCTTCTTCCATTCCACGGCCGCCTCCTTCCCTCTTCCTTGCCTATCCATCCTGACCATCCATTACCTTCCCTCATGAGTCCCCTGTTCGCTTTGCAGGTGAGGCCACCTGGGCGAGGTGCCAATCACACCTTACCAGTTGTATCCACTCCGATTAGATGTTCCCAGCTCTAGGACACTGCGCGTAGAGGCGATAGTGGTGAGTTCCCTCGCTGAGTCCGTGGGTTCCACCTACCTGGAGGGTAAACGACTAAGAAAGAAGAAACAAGTAGTTCCGTGAAGAACTATACAGCCTATTTTCATATATCCTGCTCATGTTAATTGCCTCTATCAACATACAAAATTTCAGTTTAATTGCTGTAACAGATTCGTAGATATTGAGAACCGTCTAAATATTTCAGATGGTCGCCAGATTGGATTCTTATTTTTGTACTATTACATTAAGCTTATTGTGTACGTGTGGTATACAAACTTCAATCGCATGATTAGAACACAAGAAGTAAAAACGAGATTTTAAAATTACGCACAGCAGCCATCTTGTGATTATGCAAACAATTGAAATAAATTAGATGCCAGTGGATCAACATTTGTATAAGCATTTAACGTGCAACGTTTCACGGCACTCGGATAGTTAATTCGCGAGAAACGTCCATTTAAATATTTATACTTCGCGTCGCCGCCATGTTGGATTTGTGCTCACCTGGTTACTGAATGTCCTATAGGTGAACATGATGTTCATAGTCACTATGAACATTTAAAAAATTCTGTTTGGTTGCTGTAAAAGATTCATAGATATTGAGAACCGTCTAAATATTTCGGAAGCTCGCCATTTAGGATTGTTATATGTATAGGCCATAGAGTTATGTACCATTCATGGACAATTATTGCCTAGGTTCATTAATCAAACTTTCACTTCGATCGCATGATTACGACACAAGAAATAAAAACTTAATTTTAAAATTTCGCACAGTCGCCATCTTGAGGTTATGTAAACAATTGAATTAAGTTAGATGGCAGTGCATTACAAACTGCAAAATCATTTACTGTACCACATTTCACGGCGCTCAGAGAGTTAAATCACGAGAAAAGTCTATTAAAATATTTCAAATTCGCTTGGTCGCCATGTTCGTTTTGTACTTTACAGGTTTATGAAATATACATAGGTAAACTTGTATCAGTACCCTTTATCACCGTACAAAATTGCAGGGTGATATCTGTAATAGTTTCGGAGATATAGAATGTCAGTGAAATATTTCGCACAGCCACCATTTTGAGGTTATGTAAACAATTGAACTAAATTAGACTCCAGTGCATTACAATGTGTATAAACAATTGTTGTACCAAGTTTCATTACGTTTGGATAGTTAAATCGCGAGAAAAGTCTATTTAAAAGTCTCAACTTCGCTTGGCCGCCATGTTGGTTTTGTAGTCACCAGGTTTTTGAACTTCTCATAGGTGAACTTCTAGTAGTGACCTTTATCACAGTACACAATTTCAGGGCGATATCGGTAATAGTTTCGGAGATATTGAATGCTAGTGAAATATTTCGCACAGCCGCCATGTTGGATTGGTGAGACGTAACAAAATTTGAAGGGCACGGTCGAGGTCGCCGGGAATAGCGCTATGAACTTACCGAGTTTCATTGAAACCGCTCCAGCCATTTAGATTTTATTAGGGGGACACACACACACACCTCACACACACACACACACACACACACACACACACGGACAAAAGGTGATCTCATAAGCCTATTTTTTTCAAAATTGAAAATAGGCTAAAAATGGCTTTTAGTGCCGGGAGTGTCCGAGGACATGTTCGGCTCGCCCGAGTCTGTAGTTGCTTCCAGCGTACACCCTTAGGGTGAGCTACAAGTTCCGTTCAATTTCAAGTAGTTCCAACTTTCGCTACCAGATATCAATGATACCTAGTGGTGAACGTTGGAACTTTGATAGAGCGTTCCGACGAAATCTAATCTAATTTAGCTTCAGACAAGTTTAGTCTCTGGAAGGATCTTTTACATGCCATAAATCAATGACATGGGACCTCCGGCTTTACTTCCCCTCCGAAGGAAGGCATACTGAAGGATTGTTAACACTCTTAAAAAATCCGACGACTTCGGCCGGGTTTGAACCCGCTATCTTGGGCACAGCAGTTCAGCATGCTACCAACTACGCCACCGAAGCCGCTATTGTCCCAGTAATTCAGATTATATTGCGTGGAGCAATTAAGAAGTTGCAATATCAAACCGAGGAAAATCATTTCAAGAACTCTGTGGTCTCTCGTGTGCAGAGAGAGCCTTTTCTCATGACCTTGCCCGATACAAGAGAGAGCTATCACGCTCGGTTATATGGAGTGACCGAACAGAAATAAAATCTCGAAGACACAACCATAAAATTTTTACCAACGAACTTAAACCATCTCTTTCAACACCTATTGGTTCCTTAATCAGAGAATTTTAACGATTCACCATTCCCATTGAATGCTCTCCCAGTCGGTCGAATGTGACGTGACGTCACGTGATGTTAATTACTCTCTGAAGGTAATTAATGTGGTAATGTCCAGAGAGTGGGGTATCTGGCTAGCCCCAGGACAGCTTCTGCTGACTCTCTCATCCGCCATGTTCCATCTCATGTACGGGATTTCTATAAGGTACGTCGCAACTTGGTTGATCCCCTGCTCAAAATCGTCAGACACCTGGTATTCATTTATTTATTTATTTATTTATTATTGATTTAAGACCACTACGGAGCGCTTATGACTAGATCTTCTTCGATGCTATTTTCCGTTTCCCAATATCTCTTGAGCCCTGCTGATAATTTCTCCTTTCTCTCCTGCGAAAGGGGCTTCCGACATTTAGGGACTCACGGTAGTGGGGTCCAAGACTCTACCATAGCACAAAATTTAGAACGATCTTCTACATCAAGGTCAGCAATTCCAGCCGAATTCAAGTCCATTAATACTTCATTAAGCCACAGGTTTCCAGTCTTGTAGCTTTTAACCAGGGAGAAGATATTTTTGGTAAGCCTGTTGCTGTTCATTCGTTGTAGGTGCCCGTAGTACTTTAGCCTCCTACGTCGCATACCGGTATTGGCTGATTTTAACTGTTGATAAAGGTCAGAATTAGATTTCAAACGGTAGGTTCCATTTGGGAGCAATCTCCAGGTCATCCATGGTGCCTTTTCTGTTCATCAAGAGGGTCTCAGCGGCGTACAGAAACTGTGGTCTGACAGCAGTTCTGTAGTGACAGATGTTAGCATTCCTCGAAATGCATTTCTTGTTGTTATTTATTTATTTCTTTTAGTTTTCTCAAATTTTTGTCTGTCTGTGCTTCTGTCTGTTTAAGCCCATCTCAGGCATTTAGAGTAGGCCCATGACTAGTTTTTTTTGTGGAGGTTCACTTTCGTTCGCTATGCTTCTTGAGCCAGGATAATTACTTGCATTCTTGTTTATTATGTTCGCTACACCTCATTGCAGTTCTGGAGTAAATTTCGGGACGTTATTTTCTTATCGACACAGTCGCTTCCTTCCAACTTCTTGACCAGTTCCATTTTATCTCCATTCATTTAATCTCTTGTTAAAACTGATGAGGTCGATGTGAGGAAGGAAATTCAGCCGTTCATGCCATTCGCTAAATAGAAATTCATCTCACCTCATTCACGGTCCCGAAGAAATGAGTAGAAATACGTACATGCTTAATAAATTGCTGCCTTTCTGTGTTCATTGAGTACCAAGTCACACCTGTATAAACAGTTCTACCAACATGGTTATACAAATGTTGAACATAATTGACAGTTAAGTACGCAACATGAGTAATATCACTTATCCACTTTCTCGTGCTAAACCATATATCTTACTACCGCCCCGGTTCGAGACCAGGTATACACCAGTGTCAGTTCATCAATCAAAGCATTAACATGTCAAGATATCGGACTTGGTATATAATTAACTATTCTGATTGGTTTTATGTTCTCACATCTTATTTACACTGTAGAACCACTCAGATCTTGCAAACCAGTGTACTAACTCTAATTAGACAGTTTATAGGATATTTCATTTTTAGTTGATCGGTTCAGAGAGGGAGCGTGACTTGGTTAATGTTGTAAGATAACAAAAGTCGGTTCCTGGTGTACCAATTATCAAGTACAAGCTCTGACGTCATATGAAGGACACAGAGAAAGTCACAATTCATGATATTCAGCGAATTAAGAGCGCACATTATGGTTAAATAATAATGATTACCATTATTTTGTTATATTGCGTATTGCAAAATTACGACACGTTGTTTTGCTGAAAGCCTCAGACACCACATATCTTGGTGGACACTCTAAAATTATAGTAATTGAAAAGCAAGAACGGAAAATTCTCCGGAAAATGTATAAATGGAATGTGGATTAATAGGAGATCAGTGGACCTCTATTCCTGATGCCGTACACAAAATACGCCTGAAATTCTATAGCCATATCTATAGAATGGACAGCGACAGACTAACCAAAAGATTATTTAAAGTAATCAACAAAAAGAAGATCAAAATAAACTGGCTAGAAGAAACTAAGGCGGACCTCCAAGAAATAAATATCACTGATGACACTTCATGCCTATTTAAGCTTAGGATTTTCTAGGAAACTTCAGTGAGTTGTTAGTTTCATCTTGTGTGACACACGCTCTTGCCCATTGTCACAAGAAATCCCAATTTCTTGTAAATCTCTGCCTACCTCAGTGAACCAATCCCTATTGGTTTTCTTCTCTAGAAAGTAGGTAAATATCCCGTTTGTCAATCTCAAAGAGCTCATTCGTGTCATGTGGCCATAAGATGAAATCCTTCTTTTCCTCATCACATCACTTACTTTTTCTACTCGTGGTTGTGCCGTCTCCTGTATTCACCATTTTCTTTTACTGGGCCAAGGATCTTTTTTCTTTCTTTCTTTCTTTCTTTCTTTCTTTCTTTCTTTCTTTCTTTTACTTCCAGTGTCTCCATAAGTCCCTTCCTATGCATTGCAAGGCATTCCGCAAGATATAATGTCTCGGAGCGGATGACTGAGTGATAGTTTCTTAGCTTTATTGTTAATTGGTTTTCAGAATGTTCAATAATGTATAGATTTCCTGTATCCTGATGAAGAGAATGTGTTTTTGTGAGCTAACGCGGCTGGAAATTAATACAATTAATGACTTCAAATCTATGATTTGCTGTGAAATAATTCCTTCTATTTAAGATATTCGCATGCCATACACTACTCGTAACAAAATAAGAAGTGGCGACACACATCGTTATAGGACAGGGTAGGTTCCGACAGCAGACATTTTGCTTTCTTCAAGATTGGTCTTTTAACCCCTCGCACTCGAATTTGTTCAGCTGGTGACGCTCCCAATTAATTATTTTTTTGATATTTTTCCTGAAATGCTCTTAACATACATTTTGTGTCCCATCCAATATCTCTTTCATTGTTTCGTTATTTAACATATCTATTGTTGAAAGATGCTAACCGGGTGGTGAGGTCAAAGTATGCAGGTACTTCATAAAATCAGCATGAGTAAGCTTTCAGGTCACCCGACAGAGTTGTTATTATCTGATGAACCGGAGCCTTTTTCAACTTCAGATTCACTGGATATTTCTGAAGCAGTTGCTACTCACTTCCTAAAGCAAGCCCTGAAAGATGATTATCTTCACTTAAATACAAATCATTCACAATTGCGCTAATATTTGGACAGCTCTCGTACTTTATTTTCGTGCAGCCATTTTTGCGCCCTTCGGCTATAATCACAGTGAACTAGTTATTGCTGATTTCCAGTCCAAAATATCCTAAGAATTATGTTCAGAAGGCCATGAATTCTCTAAATTATATGCAGATATTGTCCAAGGTTCGCTAGCTGCTGTTAAAACTCGCCAATCTGGGAGTAAACGTGATGTCGGACTACTTCCTGTATGAGTGCTACAGGAAATTGCAATTTTGGAACATTTTCCGACATTTGAGCTTAAAAGGTTAATGTCTATTGTTTAATAGAAAATAAAGTAAGATAAAAGCGTAAAAAAATGCGTAGATATCTGCGATGCTGGTTCGTAAAAGATTTCTTGTAGCACATTTGGCGAATACATGATAAAATACAACAGAGAAAGATTATCCAACGGAGACTCGGACTCAAATAAAATCTTTCATATTAATACATTGTATCTTAATTTGCAATTTAAAAAATTGGTTCTATTGAGTTTTGTCATAATACCAGTATTGTCACCTCTGGCCCTCAGTAATTCCTGGAGTCGCTGAGGCATGCTTCTACTGAGCGTTGTAATGTCCTCCTGTGGTATTCTCAGCCATTCTTCCCGTAGCATCACTTGAAGTTCTGCCAGGGACTCAGGAACACGTCTTCTTACATTTCTCCCCCATAATATCCCACACGTGCTCAATGGGGTTCATATCTGGACTCTGGGCAGGCCACACCACATTCTGGATCCCCACTTCTTCCAGGTACTGTTACACACAACGAGCAAAACATGAGCACGTGCATTATATTGCATGAGGCGAAATTCACCCCCAATAGAAGGAGCCTATGGCACTACATGCTCCCACGAAATGTCTTTAATGTACCTGTGGGATATGAGAGCCCCATTCTCTATGAAAACAAGCTCCGTCCTAGCCTCTAAGCAGATACCTCCCCAAACCATGCCTGATCCTCCATGAAATGGTATTCTGAAAGAGAAGGTAACAGGGGAATATCTCTCTCCATTTCTCCTCCATACTCTCTCTGTCTTCCATCAGGTGATCTCAGACTGAACCGCGACTCATCTGTGAAGTTAAAGAAAAAGTTTAAAAATAAGTGTTGCGTTTTGTTTTGCACCTGAGTGTAATTTGGCCACCTCTCCAGTACGATAAGCATGTGTATAAATAAATAAATAAATAAATAAAAGAATACATTATAGGCTACCATTGGTTTTAAAGGTTGAGGTTTTCCATGGATATTCTGCCTTGCAATTGGCCTTATCTATGCACCTCTAATAATTCATGGCATTAACAGACCTAACACTGAATAAGGAAGTACCCAGTTCAGGGATTTTGTAGGTCACCACTGATCGTAATATTCATACTTCATTAAGTTGGATGCAAAACGTGTGGAGTTAAAAACCCAGGGTTCTTTCCGTAGAAACTACTGGCATATTATTAGTATCTATAAACAAGCAGGTGGTAGATTTAATTGTTCCGGACACTGTTTTGTACAATAGAGCTAAAGAAAAGAAAAGAAAAGGATAAGAGAGTTGAGTAGAGTTGATATGAGCTAGCAAATCGATAACTCTATTATAAGTAGCTATTGTGAGACGTTTAACGGCCATTCGTTCCATACGTTCATCGTACACAAAGAGTGCAGTAATTGGAGCGCGAGAATGACTTGATACACGGGACTGCCCGCCCTTGGAGCATTACTCTACCTCTAGCTTTCCTCTCAAATTATCCAAACAGCTTAAGGGAACCATTCCAAACAGGTGTCAATAATATGATATTTTGTGAGAATTGTTCCGTAGAGCCCAGATATTTAGACATTAATAGGATAGGCTGCAACTCTATACGAGCAATTTAGTGCAGGTATGGCGTAGAAAAAAGTTCCATGTAGGAAAATTGCATGTTTGGTCGTTACACAGACAAAAATAGAGTATACTAAAAATTCGTAGAATTTGAAAATAAAAAGTTTTAGGAGTATCAAAATGCCTGAATTACTCTGACATGAAGCGAAGGTTCATGTTTAATTTAGTCCTGTTCATTATTTATTTTATTATTATTATTATTATTATAGCTTGCCACGGTGGGTGAGTGGATAGCGTGTCGGTCTACTAACCACAAGATTGCAGGTTCGCTCCTGATAATTACCAGTATATTTAGTGGAGCCGTTGTGATTGGAAAGTCCTTAAAAGTAGCCTATATTAAATATGATTTTTGAAAGGCGGCAAAAATACGACACGCATGTCATACGATGTTGGCATGTCAAAGAACCCATTTGAATTCAGTAGGCCGTGTTCATAATGGCAAAATTAATCTTGGAAGTTTCCACCAACATAAAGTTCCTAATTTCTCTAGTAGAAAGCGCTATAGTGTTGAAGGAGCTTAGATATCTAACCTCCTTGACTTTCATAGTGCTTCAAGAAACAACGAAATTCGACATGCAAGCTAACCTTTGGGTGTCAAATAACAAAGCTTGCACCCGGCACCCGAAGCTAACGATATTATTATTATTATTATTATTATTATTATTATTATTATTATTATTATTATTATTATTATTATTATTATTATTATTATTATTATAGAGTACGCTAAAAATTCTTAGAATTTGAAAATAAAAAGTTCTAGGAGTAATGAATTTATATTCAAAATACCTGAATTACTCTGAGCTGAAGCGAAGGTTCATGTTTAATTGAGTCCTGTGCATTTTTTTTTTTCTTTCAAATTAGAGAACGTTGAGAAAAGAGCAAATATCAAAAGTTGCTTTTCCCGGAATTGTATGTTCTTTTCTTTAGACATGAAATATTAATTTATGAGATCTTCGAAATAACGTTCCTATACTTGAAATTTGAATTTATTTCTAAGTGGAAGAAATGCCAATATTTTTCACTTGAGAAATGGTTCATTTTTAAGAAATTACAACAAGACAGAAATAGTGCATTAAGAAAGGTTTTAGTCTATAATAAACGAACTGACATGTCTATACCGTGTTGCAATCCATTCTTTAATACTTGAACAACCGAGCTCTAGGAGTCATTAGTTTATTTGTAATATCATCATATCTTATCTTCTCCTTATATAATACGCTAAGGTGTATGTTTCACAAAACTCAAGCTCCTAAACCAGAGAGAGTTAGAAGGTGTGGTTTGTACCAAAATCTTCCAAATCGTCTCAATAGTACAGGAAAAATCTTGCATTTCTTGAAAAGTCAACGGAAATATATCTATTTGTTTTTAAAGTGCTTTTAAACAAATAAACAGGACGATAGCCCCTGGCATCGCGTACAGCCCGCATAGTACTAGTACCGGGTGGGTAGTCTGTACACATGGGGCACACAAAATCCATTATGCGAGAGTTCTCGCACGGGTCCGCTAGGATTATATAATACGCTAAGGTGTATGTTTCACTCATTTCAATCTAAGAATTAATTATCATTCGAAAGTATTATTACCAAAGGACGACAAGCTCCCACAAATACATTATACTTAATGCATTGAGGGAACAATCTATTAGCATCGTAGTAATCAAATAATCAACCAATAATTTAAAAATTGCCATTTAACATCGGAGTGAAAGGAGCCCAATAGGGCATCAGACTCCTAGCATTTTCAATCGCCGTCACGGCGTTATGACCGAACGAGAGTACAACTACTCACAAAACTCAAGCTCTTAAACCAGAGGGAGTTATAAGGTGCGGTTTATTATAAGATCTTCCAAATCGTCTTAATAGTACAAGGAAACCCTTCCTTTTCGTAACAAGTCAACGGGAATATGTTTATTTGTTTATAAAGTGCATTTAAACAAATGAACAAGACGATTGTCCCTGCTAGAACTGTATCGCGTCGAGCCCGCTCATCAGTAACGCTGGGCGGGTGGTCTATGCACATAGGGCGCTCACAAGTAACTGATAGCCTACGTGTGACGAATCGCTCTATGATTTCGTAAGTATCGGCAATTTGTTTAAGAAGTACGTTTAAACAATTAAACAAGACGATGATAGCCCCTGCCCGAACTATGCTGCGTTGAGCCTGCATAACAATAGGGCTGGGCGGGGGTTTCTAACACAAGCGAGATTATTTTTCTCTCTCAGGCCCTATAGTTCTAATTAAAATGGCATAACTTATAATGTATTATAAGAATCTATTCAAAACTACTGTAATGTATTATAATATAATATAAATTATTTCAAAGTTTTTAGATGGACATAATGAGTTTTAAAGGTAATTTTCCCAGTGTTGCCTTTGTGTTTTCAGTCGGTTAACACGATTAACTACCTACATTATTTATTACACTAACGTGGATAAGTATAACATGGATAATTATACTCTTTAATAGACTTTTTCATTCCTGCAACACTCTCCACTGTCATTTCATTTAATCTGTCATTCATTTAATCATTGCCCCAGGGGAGTGCGACCGGCTTTGGCAGCCGGCACAGTTAATATCCTCGCCGCTAGATGGGAGCTTCATTCATTCCATTCCCTGACCCAGTCGATCGACTGGAAGCAGGCTGTGGATTTTCATTTTCAATAGACTTTTTTAACTAAGGGGTTTAACTGGATGATATTTATCGTTCGTCATACGAACTTTGAGGTTTCTAAACACTTTTGTATAGAACACCTATTTATAAATATATTTTCTATTTTAATTTTACGTGATAATATATAATAATAATTAACAATAAGCCAAATTATTACAGGAAATATCTCTACCATTCGAAATTAACGCTTTATTTTCATCGTAAATCCGAGTATTTGAAGTACATCAAGATTCTACTATATCTCATCCAAGTCCGCTTTTGCACAATGTCATTTTTAACAACCAAGTTTCAATATAAAATTCTCATTAGGAAAACAAACTCAAGAAGGATTTCGGGAGCGTTAAAAACAGCACTGTCAGAGAACCGTGGAAGACAACTTAATTCTTCACTCTGACGTTACATCTAGATCAATCAAAAACTGTTTTGATCAAACATTAGAAGATCAGATCTCTTCATTATCGTTCCACTGTAACTGAAGTGGAGGAACTTGTGTTAATAGCACCATTTACACAGAACATTGAGTTCGCGTCTCTCTTAATTGGATCTCATATTGATACATTGGGAGTAACGTCTGTCCGATCATTCAGCAGGATCACCCTCATTTCTTAACGTCAACATGAGGACGATCCAAAGGACGTTAATTACCTTGTACTTTTTATATCCTACAGTTTTTGTTTCCTACAAATGTGTCATTTTGTGGATGTTTCTATCAGTGAACCTGTAGTAGAATATGACACTCCTGGTTCTAGAGCGACAAAATCGGATTTATTAAAGAACAAAGAAAGTGTACAATCCTAGCCGTGCAATGTTGTGTCGTATCACAGTTGGTGACTATACAATATTACTGTTGAAATCTCGAACTCTATTACTCGAACTATCAATAACTCGTAGTAATTATTATTACTCGGACAAACTTCCTGTTATTTACATCTAGGTTTTCTCTTAAAGTCAAATTTCTATATCTCGAAGTTTAAATTATATCTCTGGCACTTAGCCTAAACTTGTTCTTTATCTCGAATATTTAGGTTCTTTTACAGTAAAACTTGTCTCGTTCAAATTATCCACCGATTACTGTAGTTGAGCCAACTTCTATGCTGAACTATGATCTCGAAATAATCTCTTATCGGTCCGATACGCTGGAGGCGGTGAAAGTCTCCACGTTAAACTTGCAGAGTTTCGTAGGCTAAATTTAGTAAGTACTGTAAGTCGAATGTTTATTTGCTCATTTTTTTAGATTTTTATTTTCATTTCAGTATTTGTATGTACTAAACTATATGAATGCCTCCCACTCTATAGTTCTTGCAAGTTTAGGAGAATTTTACTCTGATAATAAGCCGTAATTTACTAGAAGAAGCTAACTGTTAACCCTATTCAATGATAATGTCTATTTTTATGAATTTAAATTGTACAGCTTGATAAGTACCACCATTTACAATACATATTTTATAGAAGAAACTAGCAACCCGCCTCGGCTTCGCCCGGGAAGAGTTATGAATGCATGGTAATATGCTTCTTTTAACCGAGGTCTTATAAGATTTCCTTGTATACGACATTAGAAGTTTTCCCTCCAGCAGTGAACACGATAGCTAGCTCGTAAACTGTAATTGAATGGAGTTTGTTGGAAGAAATGAAAACGTAGAAACACTTACTGTATAGTGGGCGATTTATTGAATATAGAGATATGCTCTCCGGGACTTTTTTGTACAACTTTTCATGCTGAACAATTCTTAGACTTATAATATATAGATATCTTTAACGGTTTGCCCAGCGTAAGCTTAAATTGCATAAACGCCAGGGTATTTTTCGACTTTTCCACTGACATCGTTACTGCATGGCTTCCTTTGATCATAAATTAATTATTTTTCTACAGAAACTTTCCTCGAGATATCCTTTGCTGCAGAATGGTGGAAACCACTTCAAAATCAATCCAGTGGTTCTCGAGATTACCCGTTACATCCAAGAATCGGGGACTTCGTTATATACTAAGTAGAGATGCACGATTGAAACTTCACATAGCCTTCGCTAATTAACACCAGTTTTTCAAGTCACACAATAGTATTCATATTGTCAGAATATTATATTGAAATTATTTTTAACAGATCTGATTTGTAATATACTTTTAAGGACTTTCCAATGACGACCACTCCGCTAAATATACTCGCAATTATCAATTGTTTCTTAAGATTATGCTGATAAAGACCACAATGTGGTCGAAACTAGTCCAATAAATATCCTCTAGTAATTTATTGTATTGACTTTTGATGGATTCCTTTCAATGCCATTGGTATTTGTAATAATAATAATAATTATTATTATTAGCCGGCCCCGTGGTGTTGGGGTAGCGTGCCTGCCTCTCACCCGGAGGCCCCGGGTTCGATTCCCGGCTCCGTCAGGGATTTTAGAAACTGACGTGAGGGCTGGAACGGGGTGCACTCAGCCTCGTGAGGACAATTGAATAGCTGTCTGACAGTGAGGCAGCGCCCCGATCACGAAAACCAAGATTAACGGCCGAGGGGACCCGATGCGCTGGTCACGTGTCACCCCAATATCTGCAGGTCAATTGGCTGGGCAGCGGTCGCTTGGTAGGCCTAGGCCCTTAATGGGCTGTAATGCCAGGGGTTTAAGTTAAAATTATTATTATTATTACGACTATGATTCAACAAAAATTCGTTTTAAAATACCTATTAAACTTCATTAAACTCCAGAAATTCCTGCGGGTTCATACAGTGTCTATTTCATGGTACACCCTGTCTTGAACCCGTTGGGATGGTGAATCTTGCATTACGTCCCATAAACTTATGAAGCATATCAAAGTACGTCTTTACTGGGGGGGAACTATAAATTATTGTTTATCACAATAAAGCTCACCGGTAGCAATTTGCTAGCATTGGCTACGCCCTGCGCGTTAAGCATACTATACTGGATATAAATGGTGATCTTCCTTGTCACTGAACTAACTGAATAAGTCATATTATATAAGTGCCACAGCAAATCACTTAACGCAATGCATTGTTTCTTTCCTTTCTTGTACAAGTGGTTAATTGGGGTCTCTTATATTACTCGTCACATGTAATTACGATCTGTGAGCTACGAATACTGTACGGTAATGCCCGCAACGCATACATGTCTAAAGCAGAAATAAATTTCATGGTCTTATAACAAGTACGCAGTCATACTTTGTGAGCTTGGGGTACGAATAGAGACTTCAATCCCACTGCGATGTGGAGCTGCAGCTAGTCTGGAGATCAACGGCTCGAATCCCGGCATTGACATTGGCCAGCCAGAGATTTTCACTCGTCTCCAGGTTGATGCCGAAATGGTACTGAACTTCTAGTCCCTGGTCATCTACCCCAATTCGTGGCCATACTAAGTTAAGTACATATTGTTGTTGTTGTTGTTGTTGTTTGATTTGAGGGGATTTGACATCGTGGTCAATTAGCCCCGTGTACTTGGATGTGTGTACAGTGAAACCTGCCTTCAACAGAAACGAACGGTACTCGCATATTTTTCCGTTAAAAATAGGTTTCTGGGTAATTGATGTAGGAAATGAAAATCCACAGCCTGCTTCCAGTCGACCGACCGGGTCAGGAAATGGAATGAATGAAGCCCCCATCTAGCGGTGAGGATATGAACTGTGCCGGCTGTAGAAACCTGTCGCACTCCCCTGCGGCAATTATTAAATGAATGACAGATGAAATGACAGCGGAGAGTGTTGTTGGAATGAAATTTGTGAAAGGGTAAACCGGAGTACCCGGAGAAAAACCTGTCTGCCTCCGCTTTGTCCAGCACAAATCTCACATGGAGTGACCAGGATTTGAACCACGGACCCAGTGGTGAGAGGCCGGCGTGCTGCCGCCTAAGCCACGGAAGCTCAATGGATGTAGGCCTCTTCCAAAATAATTAAATCATGAGCATGCATATAATGGACATACTGAGAAAAAAAATGATGGTGTATAGATGGGCCGATTATTCGTGGCCGGTCGTAAGCGCATGAGAATTCTTCTTAACGTCCGAGTAGATCACTGAGGCCACTGAATACCCACATGCGCTTCCGAGGACACATTGCGTACTTTATCTGTATTGCGTAATGACACCACTGCAAACATAATGCGTACCGGTCAAGAAGGAACGGCCCATTTATACATATCTTGTTCGTTGTTGTTGTATTTACATAATTCTGCTACGAATTATTAAAATAATTTTCATGCAAAACGTACAGTGAACATAATGACAGGCATTTGATGGTTGATAGCTCATTAAAGGAAGCTGAGGGAACGGTTTCGGCAACAGGAACTAGGAAAATAATCGTACACGTGGACGTGTCAGTTGGAGAACAGAAGAGGAAGACCTATTTGCACATTCTTTGTTAGCTACAGAATCAACTGTAACAACAGATAAGGTACACTTTCACAGAATGCCTGAAATGTTCCCACCGTTAACGACTACTAGTTTTGAACTTGGTTGCTAGATGTCACCGCAGTCGGCTCCTGGCGACGAACGTTGGAACCAAATCAAATCTAACCTATAATTTAACTTCACACAAGTGTATTTAGTTGAAGATTCATTTACATGCCATAAATCTATGACATGGGACCGTCGTCTTTACTTCCCCTCCGAAGGAAGGCATACTGAGGGATTCTTAACGCTCTTATAAAATCCAACGACTTCGGTCGGGTTTGAACCCACGACCTTGGGCAAAGAAGCTCAGCATGCTACCAACTACGCCTTCGAAGCCACTGAATGAGACTCTCTAGAAGAAAATTGAAAAACTTTCACATACTATGCGAAAAAGATGGATAAATTTCTACGGTCATCTTCTCAGAATGAACTGTAATAGATTAACCAATCAATTCTTTGATTTCTTTCGTAACTGCAAAACAATACCCACATGGTTTAAAAACTGAAAAAGACCCATTATAATTAAAAATTACAGAAAATTCCCCACTTCAACGAAACGCTAGAATAATTGCTAAATACGAAGATATAAGATTCCAAGACAAATCTTACTAAAATCCAAACCCATCATCTCGGAAGAAGAGAGGAAAAGAAGATCAGAAATAATGAAGAAATAAATCAGGAACCTCTATGGACATAAAATTGGCAGGTGAAAAACATAAGGAACTAGGAGACTTCTGTTACTTAGGAAACAAAATAACCAGTGATGGACGAAGCAAAGAGGATATAAAAAGTAGGTTAGCTCAGGCAAGGAAAGCATTTCTACACTCTGTTGACATCAAATATAGATTTAGGTATAAGGAAGTCATTTTTGAAGGCCATTGTCTGGAGCGTGGTGCTCTATGAAAGTGAAACTTGGGCTATTGGTGCAGGAGAATTGAAGCGTTTGAAATGTGGTGTTACAGGAGAATGATGAAGATCAGATGGGTAGATAGGGTTACAAACGACGAGGTATTAAGATTGGTGGGAGAGGAGAGATGTTTCTGGCGACTGCTAATGAAGAGAAGAGATAGGTTGGTAGGACACATACTAAGACACCCAGGAACAGCAAGCTTAGTTATGGAAGGAAAGGTTGAGGACAAGAACTGTAGGGATAGACCAAGCTTAGAACATGTTAAACAGATTTCCTCGGATGTAGGGTGTGGTAGCTATGTAGAGATGAAACGATTAGCTCAGGACAGGGATACATGGAGTGCTGCATCAAACCAGTCAAAAGACTGAAGACTCAAACAAGAACGAAGAGATTTTTGGCACTATGTAAGGAACAACACACATAGAAATGATTGAATCAACGTACCCCAAAGAGGGTGAAACGAAAGAAGAAGAAATGTGTGCATTTAAATCGCCCTCTGAACATTGATGCATCAAACCTAAATATTGAACTTTCGTTCGATCGTAATGGGCATGAGGTGCAATTATACAGGGTCTTTCATATAAAATAAGAGCGCCAAGTGGCGGCTTTGTTAACCGCGGCTGAGGTCACCTTGGCCGAGCTTTTGGCGCGCCAGGGCCCCCTGCTTTAAGCGTGTGTATAATCCGATATGATGCAGTGGCCTTGCTAGCATGTGTACAATGCTGAAATCGTACTTTAGTTAGTTATTGTTGATGAAACCGAAACCCCTACTTGTGCTAATTTTGTGAGTGATTTATTCGGAGACCGTTCAAGATTCTCGCCAATGTCATCTAGCTCATCCTCTGTTAAAACTGTTTGTGTGCGGGCATGTTTTTTTTATTGCGCACCGAACCAGTAGTGTCAAACTTATTTGCAATTACGTGAATCTGTGCTAGTGAAGGTGGCACTTCATCAGGAAATTGCTGAACAAATGCATCACGTAGGCCTATCCGCCGAGCCGACTCGTAGTTAAAATAAGTTTTACATTAAAAAATAGGATGTTGTAATGATAACTGTCTCACCATGTTAGCACTTGAGGTTTAGACTGGCGACTGAGCAACTGCACGCTTATTGCAAGGTCAAGTTTGGTAATGTCAATCTGTTATTTTTATACAGTCCATCGGAACTTGGAAAAAAAACCAGCCATCGTATGTACTATGCGCGCACTTTCAATACTGTAGGGGTTTCGGTTTCATCAACAATAACTAACTAAAGTACGATTTCAGCAATGTGCACACGCTAGCAAGGCCGCTGCATCATATAGGATTGTACACACGCTTAAAGCAGAGGGCCTTGGCGCGCCAAAAGCTCGGCCAAGGTGACCGCAGCTACGGTTAACAAAGCCGCCGCTTGGCGCTCTTATTTTATATGAAAGACCCTGTATGCAAGAAACAAATATATCGGAAATTTCAAGGTTTTCCACTAAAAACTCACCTGTATAAGGGGTACTATATACAACGTTGTACGTGCAGTTGATCTGGCAACAGTGCGCCTTATTTGACGTGCGCTACCTTTTAAGGTGACGATGCTTACAGTACTAAACCGTGCTTGAACTCCAGCATATCGTTGGAATAATCCCGTGAAAGCCTGTTCCTGGAAATCTTGTTGGATCTGGCCGTGCTCCAGAGTTTCAAGTAATTCGAGCTGCTACTTTGTTTTGATGACGTCACGGTTACTGCAGTACGTGTGTGGGAGGGAAAATGGATTAAGTTGCTGATAAGAAGCACGTTTTACTCCTCGTCAACTCATATAAGTTACCACTTAACCATTTGTCCTCCTGCATTATAAACATGGGTGATTTGTAGTATAATTTCTTGCTCTTAGGTTGTATTCACTGTTTTAAATTCACCACGTTTGCAAGTCACTTGGTGACAGTGAAACTGCCATTTGTCCTAAACACTAACAAAAGTACCTGTTCTTCGAACGACGTTTCGTACTTACTGTTGTTGTTGATACTATAGGTACAGCCCTGCTTGGATACGGATATGCGCAACAGTTTTCGCCATGCGAATATAGCTTGCGCAGGATAGTGGATATGCTGCGGATAATGTTTAGAGTAAATTTGCAGATAGTTTTTAATGTTTGAACTGGATTCGTTTTTAAATAATTTTAATAATAAATAACTCCTGGTAGAAGAGGAAAAATTAAGAACTTTACAAGTGTACTGAATAGATCACAGACGTATTGATGAAGCGGAGGCTTAAGTTCTACGGACATTTACTACGAATGGATGAAGGCAGGCTGACCAAAAGGATCTTCAGCTACATCATGGGGTTAAAGGTTACATCTAAATGGGTAGATGAGGTGAAGAGGGATGCAGCGGAAATTGGAATTACTCCACCGAAGGTCTACGATAGAAGAGATTTCCGCAGTCGAGTTGACGGAGTAAAATCATTTCAGGAGAAACCACCAAGCAGGAGGCCCAAACGGATCATTTCCGAGGAGGAGAGAAAACAAAGAAATGACAGGATGAAGAAGTTCTGGTAAGAGAAGAGAAAGGAAGCCAATAAGTCTTGAGTTCCTTGCGGTCCACAGTTGGCTAAATTCGATAATAACAAGAAGTTCCGTGAAGAACTATACAGCCTACTTTTCATGCCAATGATTATTCTACAGTATATGAACCTATCTAGAATAATGGCGAAATTAAGTTGGTAATATCAAAATATCTAATTAATTCAAAATATACCTGGTTTAATGTAGCCTAATAGAGCACTACAGTTGGCAGCCCTGGTACAGAATACAACATTTGGTTTAAGCCCTATGGACGTTACATGCAGTTAGACACTGGATCTATCAGCACGCGTAAAAACATGTTGCCAACAATACCATGCATGTGCTGGTCAGAAATTATCTGAATGATTATGATTTCTTAGTGTGCCAATTTTGGATGAAATCCATTTTTTAGTATAGAAGTTACATGTATTTTAAAATTGGACTTATCAGCAGGCATAGAATCATGTTGGCAGCACTGCCTTGTATTAATTACTCCAAATTAATCTAGAATGTCAGGTGCTCTACGTGTGCAAAGTATAGAGCTGTTGGCTTGCATACTTTCTGATATATTGATATTAGGGTAAAAAAATATAGACAGCATTTATTAACAGTTGGCTGCCCTGATTGCTCTTAACAATACTTATAGTCATATCTGTTATGGTACACATAGCACATACAAAATATGGTTGAAATCCAATTGATAGTGTAGACGTTATATGCATTTAAACATTGGACCTATCAGCAGGCTTAACATTATTTTGGCAACACTTTCATGGTTGGCCTCCTGGAAATTAAACTGAAATAGTATTATCTACATGTGTGCCAATTTAGGAATAGCTCCCATACATACCTTGCAAGATATCCAACATGGAGCTCAAATTTCTAGTGCGTTTTTTCAGCAGTTGGTAGCACTGACTTCATTTTCAAATATGGACGTGAGCTATTCCGGTGCACATCTTTACTCATACTAAATTTGGTTTTGATTGCTGCAGCCGTTTAGGAGTTGATAGGGGGACACACACACACACACAGCCAGACAGACAGACAGACAGACAGAAGGACAGACAGACAGACAGACAGACATACAGGCACACATTTTCCCGGATCGATCTCATAAGTCTACTTTTTCCTCATTTTTGCAAAATGTGAAAAGTAGGCTAAAAATAAAACAAGAAGTTCCGTGAAGAACTATACAGCCTACTTTTCATGCCAATGATTATTCTACAGTATATGAACCTATCTAGAATAATGACGAAATGAAGTTGGTAATATCGAAATATCTAATTAGTTCAAAATATACCTGGTATAATGTAGCCTAATAGAGCACTACAGTTGGCAGCCCTGGTGACTGAATATATTCTTAGTTCCACCTCTTAAGGTACAGAATACAAATTTTGGTTGAAGTCCAATGGACGTTACATGCAGTTAGACACTGGATCTATCAGCACGCGTAAAAGCATGTTGCCAACAATACCATCCGTGTGCTGGTCAGAAATAATCTGAATTATTATGATATCTTGTTGTGCCAATTTTGGATGAAATCCATTTGTTTGTATAGAAGTTACATGTATTTTAAAATTGGACATATCGGCAGGCATAGAATCATGTTGGCAGCACTGCCTTGTATTAATTACTCCAAATTAATCTAGAATGGCAGGTGTTATACGTGTGCAAAGTATAGAGCTGTTGGCTTGCATACTTTCTGATATATTGGTATTTGGATTTTAAAAATAGAGAGAGCAATTATTAACAGTTGGCAGCCCTGGTGGCTCTTAAGAATACGCTCAGTCATATCTGTTTATGTACAGATATTACATACAAAATTTGGTTGAAATCCAATTGATAGTGTAGAAGTTATATGCATTTAAACATTGGACCTATCAGAAGGCTTAACATTATTTTGGCAACACTGTCATGGTTGGCCTCCTGGAAATTAAACTGAAATAGTATTATCTACATGTGTGCCAATTTTGGGATAGCTCCCATGCATACCTTGCAAGATATCCAACATGGAGCTCAAATTTCTAGTGCGTTTTTTCAGCAGTTGGTAGCACTGACTTCATTTTCAAATATGGACGTGAGCTATTCCGGTGCACATCTTTATTTATACTAATTTTGGTTTTGATTGCTTCAGTCGTTTAGGAGTTGATAGGGACACACACACACACAGCCAGACAGACAGACAGACAGAAGGACAGACAGACAGACACACATTTTCCCGGATCGATCTCATAAGTCTACTTTTTCCTCATTTTTGCAAAATGTGAAAAGTAGGCTAAAAATAAAACAAGAAGTTCCGTGAAGGATGAGTGCACCCCGTTTCAGCCCTCACGTCAGTTTCTAAAATCCCTGACGGAGCCGGGAATCGAACCCGGGACCTTCGTTTGAGAGGCAGGCGCGCTTCAGTTTTGCTTCATGAGGCTGAGAGTACCCCTTTTCAGCCCTCAGAACACAATAACATTTCTTGGCGTTGCCGGGAATCGAACCCGGGCCTCCTCGGTGACAGCCAAGACTGCTAGCCTCTACCCAACGTGGTGGACTTTTGTACTCGCTGGAAAGAACACCTCTCACCTAATCATGTATTCTTAATGAAGTTACTGTGTATAATTGTTTATCAATTAGACTCAGTCTTTTCTAGTTCTGTCTATGATATAACAGCTATTTACAAAGACGATTTGTTTATAATTTTGGCTATTTTATTTTACTTTTTAGTATGTTTATTGACTACAATAAAATGTATTAATTATTATCAGGTCTATTATTATTATTATTATTATTATTATTATTATTATTATTATTATTATTCTTTCTTCGATTCGGCCAACTAGGGACCACGTCAGTTCAACTGTCTCTTCTTCCGAGCTTTAACTACCGCCCAGTGTTCCCGCATTCGTCTCCGGTGTATTATTATTATTATTATTATTATTATTATTATTATTATTACAACTAGCAACTCGTCACGGCTTCGTCCAGTATTATTAACGCTTTACCCAGCGTAAGCTTAAAAGGCGCAAGGATGGCAGGTTCCAGACGCCATTCAGAAAAGCCGAGGTGAACAGCGAAACTCCAACCACATATACTTTTCTCTCTGAAGTCTTAACTCGACACGGCTCGGCAGTTTGATGCTGGCCGAAGCTAGGGTGATAGACTCGCTTGTAATCTCGTTCAGAAGATAATACATTTCAACTGAATGGAAATTGTTGGAAGAAATAAAAACGTAAAAACACTTACAGTGGGCGATGTATTAAATATAAGAGATATGCTGTGGTGGACTTTTTTGTAGAACTTTTCATGTTGAACATTTCTTACACTCATAGTATATATAGTAAAGCCATCATAACTTCCGACTTGACATTTCAGTGTTACCCTAGAGTTATGTAGCGGTCAGAAGGAAAATCACTTTAAGTAGCCAATCACAAGCACCCATTCAAATCGATATATCACAGCAAATTGAGTTTCTTTCGCGATGTCGCGATTTAGCGAACGAAACTGTAGCCTAGCACTGAAACGTCAAGTCGGAAGTTATGATGGCTCTACTATAGATATTTTTAACGGTTTACCCAGCGTAAACTTAAAAGGCGCACGGACGGCAGGTTTTTTCGACTCTGTTAACTGAAATCAGTACTGCTTGGCTTCCTCTGGCTATAAATGAATGGTTTTCTATAGAAACCTTCCTCGAGAAATCCTTTGCACAATGGTGAAACCCGCATCAAAATCCATCCAGTGGTTCTCGAGATTACCCGTTACATCCAATAATCGGGGATGTTTTATACTCTGTAGAGACTATTATTATGGTATAACACATTGCTAACACATCAGACCATAACTGTACGAGCTTCAGGGAACCAAAGTATAGTTACTAAAATTGCTACCCATGAACTTCCGGTCGATTCGGGTTGTTGAGAGAACTGCTGCCTTCTGCCTTAGTTTGTACAGTTGAGTATGCAGATCTAGTTATTATTATTATTATTATTATTATTATTATTATTATTATTATTCATTTTATTAATAACGCCTTCAATATATGAAATAGGACGGTTACTTGGAACGCGTTATTATTGTGATATATATTAATATTTAAAGCTAGTTTTGATTTGGTATTGGTATTTGGAGTGCTCTGGTATGTCGCCTGCTGGGGAACCGATCGAGTTGTTTGGTAGGGTTAGGAGCATGCGACCAGTGTATGTGTGTGTGTGTGTGTGTGTGATGTCCCCAAAATGTCGCCCTACCACCTCTCTGCCCCGCGCACACCGCTCGAGTCCGGACAGACAGGTTTGGGGTCGAGGTATGCTCTCTGACGAGAAAAAATAAAATATAAAAAAACAAAAAACGAAATGGAGTGAGAGAGCAAGTAAGAAAACGATTCTTCGCCTTTTCTTTGTCTCTTAATGTTAGAGAAAGACACTTTTATCTGCCGAAAAGAGATAGAAAGAGGTGTGGTCAATCTAATGAGACACCTTCAAACAGTCTGGTCTTTATGATTGACAGCTTCCAAACAGGTGGCAGAAATCACACTTTTAATGAGTTCTTACTGCATTGATGAGTTCATTGGATTTTATTTGGAATGGTATGCTTTAATGGCCAGATGTCTTTGACGTTGAATTTCATATCGACTGCATTACATTAATTTTTTTCTTTTACGGGAGGTGCTGAAAATATTAGGCACATCTGACATATCTGGTACAGACTCTGCCTTGAGGAAAGAATTCATGATGAAAATCAATAAATGTAAGACAAATATAATGGAATGCATGCGAAAGAACTCATTAAGCCCTATGGACGTCAAATTGACAGGTGAAAGCTAAAGGAAGTAGGAGACTCCTGTTCCTTAGGACGCAAAAGGCAAGCATTTCTACAGAAAAAGGAATTTGTTGCCATCGAATATAGATTTAGGTGTTAGGAAGTCATTTTTGAAAAATGTTGTCTGGAGCGTGGTGCTCTAAGTGAAACTTGGACTGTTGGAGCAGCAGAAAAGAGGAGAATAGATTCGTTTGAAATGTGGTGTTACAGGAGAATGATGAATATCAGATAGGTAGATATAATAATAAAAATATCGTATGACCACGGGTGCCGGGTGCAAACTTTGTTATTTGACACCCAAAGGGTAGCTTGCATGTCGAATTTCTTTGTTCCTTGAAGCACTATGAAAATCAAGGAGGTCAGATATCTAAGCTCCTTGAACACTATAGCGCTTTCTAGTAGAGAAATGAGGAATATTGTGTTGGTGAAAACTCCCGAGATTAATTTTGCCATTGGGAACAAGGCCTACTCAATTTAAATGGGTTATTTGACATGCCAACATCGTATGGCATGGTGTCGTAATTTTTGCCGCCTTAAAAAAACACTTACCACGGCCAGGAGCGAACCTGCAAGCTTGGGGTTAGTAGACCGACACGTTAACCACTCACCCACCTTTCTCCTCTTGATTCCACTTTCTGCGAGTCGCTTGTTTCTTCCTTTCTTGAAATTTTGCCTTTTGAATAGCTTCTCTGAAGATTGATCTGTTTGCTATTTTGTCTGTCTGAATTCTGGCATTTGTCAATTTCAATGAACCATGTGGGTTTGGATTTGTAACTAGCCAGTAATTTCAAGATCTGTTTAGTTAGTCTACAATTTTCCATTCTATAAATATGCCCAAAAAACCTGTAATCTTCTCTTTCTCATTATTATTAAGTGTTTGTTTCATTTGAGGGGGTTGGACATCGTTGTCATTTAAGTCCGTTTTCTTGGATGTGTAGTGTGCGTATTTGTAATTCAGGCGAGGATTGGGAAGGAGGCGGCCGTGACCTTAAGTTTGGAACCATCCCGGCATTTGCCTGGGAAACCACGTAAAACCACTTCCAGAATGGCTGAGCTCTGTCTCATGAGCCTAGTGTACCCCGTTCCAGCCCTCATACCAGAATTAATTTTTTGACAGAGCCGAGGATCGAACTCGAATCTCCGGCGGGACAGCCAAGAACGCTAGCCACTACACAAGAAGGTGGACTTTCAACACGAAAGTAAAGCGGTTTCATACATCATTAGTACCCTCTGACTTGTAATATTATGCATTTAAAATGATGATGTTGGAACTTCCTAGAGTAAGCAGGTTAGTAGATATTCTTGCTCTTGTTTGCTTCGCTTAAAAATAACTAAGACCTGCTTAATAAATTATATGCAAGCGTAATTATTTAAAGATTAGTGAGCTTCAGTTCTGTGGAATCAAAATGCTTACCTGGCTAATTTTGTAATCCTGGAGTGTACAGAACTTGTTCGTGCAACTAGGTGTGTTTGATTTTTCTTTGCTGTGGAATGTACTGAGACACGGAGGGAGGTTAGGTGTGACAAGAATAATTGTGATCGTCGAGGTATTTTAGATTAGAAGAGGCAAGGGAATAACGCGTGATACCTTATTTACGTTTCAAAATAACTGTGACCAGTAACAGTGGTATTAATTAAGCCAAGTAACTATGACTAGAAGCAGTGGAATTAACTCAAGTAACTATGACTTAAATCAGCGTTGCTAAGTAACGTGTGATCCCTCATAACGTTTCAAAAGTAACCGTAAGTAACTAGTCACATTGGTATTAATTAAGTCCGGGTTCGATTCCTGGTCAATGCATGTGAGATTTTCAAAGTGAAATGCCATGTCCTGTGGTTCGGATTCCACGTAAAATGGAGGCCCCGTGACTCATGATCGAGAGATTAACGGTCGCGTAAAACTACAAATTTCCTTCCTTCCTTTTATTACAGTAATTAAGTCAAATAAGTTACATGTGACTTAATCATCGTTCTTAAGTAACGCGTGATTCCACGTCACGTTTCAAAACTAACTGTGACTAGTAACAGTTGTATATTAAGTTAAGAAACTGGGACTTAAATCATCATTGTTAAGTAACGCGTGATACCACATTACGTTCCAAACGTTGCTGTGACTTGCATCAGTGATATTAATTAAGTCAATAAACTGGGACATGGTTCAGAGCTTTGGAGTATTGCGCGACCCCACGATACGTTGACTAAGTAATTGCGATCAGTGACAGTAACTGATCGATAGGCACCCCTCAAGTTGTTTAATATAAATGTCAGCTCCATGGTATAGGGGTAACACCCGGATCAGGAAATCCAAGCTTAACAGCCAAGGGATAGTTCACACTGACCATGCTTAACCTCACAAGGCGCATGACAAAAATGGCTAAGTAGCGGTCGATTAGTAGGCAAAGGCATTGTTCGTCACAGTTTATGTTAATTCAAAAATGGAAGAATTGATGCCGAGCCTAAGATGGCAATAATATTAATAATAATAACAATAATAATAATAATAATAATAACAGAACTCTATCAAAAGACCAATACGATAACAGACGAAATTAGAAAACGCAGAGCCAAATTTTATACTCACATCCACAGGATGGCCACCTCCAGATTCCCAAAGAAACTACTTGGTATCATAACACAGAGTAAATGTGGCACAGAATGGCTTAAAGAGGTACAGAGAGACTTACAAGTAATCACCTTAGAAAATTTCGAAGACCGAATTGAGTGACAGACGAAAATCGCGAATGTTAAGTTTGAACCAAGATCATTACGACAACCTGGGATATTGGACGGATGAGAGGAAGAGGGAACATTCCGCGAGAATGAAGAGATTTTGGGAGGAGCGGAGGAGACACACCTCCAAATGACATCATGTTATCAAGTTTAATCGATCTCCTGTAGGGGAATTTTTGCTTAAATAAATAATATAATAATAATGCTATTGGTTTTATGTCCCTCTTAATTACCGTGGCTTTTAGTGACGTCAGGGCACCGCAGATTCACCCCGAGGAGAAACTTTAACTTGTCAGTAAATCTACTGACACGGCTTTATCACATTTGCGCACCCTCAAATGCCAACTGACTCCGCCAGGATTCGATCTTGCAACCATGGATTCAGCAGGCGAGAACGCAGTTGCGACCCTTTAAATTGACCAGGTCCTGTAGCCGACAAATTCTTGTAGCTATCGAATCATTGTGTGACGATTTATTTGGCTTTCTTTTTCCTTCGCTTTATCCCAAGTATACTAAGTCCATGAATCCCAGAGTTAGAATATGCCTAGGCCTACGTGATGCTGTAGAATTTGCCTGTGGGATGGCCGAGGTAAATGAGGCGGTGTATTGTCACCAGGTCCAGGCGGGGTGTCTAATGGAGTCCCTTATCGCGTCTTCTACAAGGGAGACTGGGGACTCATCCATCACAGCACTGTCAACAAGGGCGCGAGACCTTGTATTGTCATTGGGGCAGACTGCTAAATAGGTGGGCCCACATACCACCACTACCTTCAACATACCATTATAACCATCATATTTATTTTATTTATTCAATTATTCGATTAATTGATTCATTGATTGATTGTTATACCGGTACTTCATTAGTTACAACATTGGCACTGTGCAAAGTTGCGCATTAATTAATTAATTTATTTATTTACTTATTTACTTATTCATTTATTTAATAATTTACCTATTTATTTATTTATTTATTTGAGGGTCTGTGGCCTGGTCATTTAGCCCCGTATACTTGGGCGTGTCTAGAATTCATCACTATATATATAAAAATTGCCGGCCCCGTGGTGTTGGGGTAGCGCGCTTGCCTCTCGCCCGGAGGCCCCGGGTTCGATCCCCGGCTCCGTCAGGGATTTTAAAACTGACGTGAGGGTTGGAACGGGGTGCACTCAGCCTCGTGAGGACAATTGAGTAGCTGTCTGACAGTGAGACAGCGCCCCGATCACGAATACCAATATTAACGGCCGAGGGGACCCGACGCGCTAATCACGCGTCACCCCAATATCTGCAGGCCAGATGGCTGGGCAGCGGTCGCTTGGTCGGCCTTAGCCCGTCATGGGCTGGATAGTGCCAGGGGTTGTTTATATATAAAAATTAAAGTTTGTGTGTTTTTTCTGAATTCCTACGGAAATATGCGTTATTAGATTTTATCACACAAATTACACGTGTGATAATGTCGTACAGAAGGTCTATTATATCTCCAAACAGCAACATTATTTTTAAACATTCCTGAATTGAAATATTATTTTTTGCGGCTTTTAGGAATTTGGGCCATTGGAGGCAAAAAAAACTAAATTTCCATGCATTACGAGCCTTTATAATTTATGAAAGGGGTCTTCCTGTGGATGGGGACTTGACACAACGGTGAGGGTCAGTTTTTATGTGACGTTTCGTCTACGAGGTTAACAATTTTATTTTCACGTCAGGAAGTACAGTACACGTTAGGTAAATTTAGTTTGAGAGCACATTTTAACTAATCATTTTTCTTTGTCGACAAACAGGTTCCAAGCCCCTAACCATTGCAACAGTAGCACAATTGCTAAAGTCTGGTTATTAATACCGAAGGCCGTTCGAAGAATGGGTACTTCTGTTAGTCTGATATAATATGTTATTGTGGTATCTGTAGTATGTGATAGGTGGCCGAGGCCTTAAGTTAGGAACCATCCCAGCATTTTCCTGGAGTAGAAGTGGGAAACCATGGAAAACCACTTCCAGGATGACTGAGCTGGAAATCAAACCTGGACCTCTGGGGCGACAGGCTAGAATGCTAGCCGCTACACCACAAGTTAGTTGGTTTGTTTATTTATTTATATATGCCATTACTGCAAAATAAATGGTTACTAGTAAGGGCGTTGCAAATAACGCGTAACGCGTAACTTGCCTCTACAGGAAACTATCCGTTGGACCTTGTCGACCTTCTCACTACTGAGCAACTCTTTTTCTCGCCGGCCGCCATACTATCTGACCCTCACGTCAGTATAGATCTCCTTCTTTATCAGAGTACTTTATTCCAAATGTGAGACGGAGAGTAGAGAAGAAGACATCTCAATTAGGGGAGGTTACCCTTGCGTTACAAATTACGGGCCCCCTTAATGTCGATACGGAATGTAAATGGAGAGTGGCTGGGTAATAAGCACCTTTCAAGTATGTGACAACTTTAGTGGGATGAGTCAGTCATTTGTTTTAATGTGAAGCACTTAGCCGTCACTGAAAAGTGCGCAAAACACATAATACGGGAGCTTGCTGGTGTAATAAAATTATTTTCTTTATTTCTGTGTTTTAGTACCTCCATGTTGACGAGTCATGAAAGAAAATTTTCTTCTTCTGCATAGATAAGAGAGATGAGATTTCGGTGCGGCTTAAGGTATTCATATACGTTTGAAATGGCATATTTGGGGGGAAATTTGTGTTTTTGATGTGTAACATCTTTCCGCTCGGTTGTTGGATAGTTTTGTGGGAGTGATTTTGAAAATTGGGGACGGAAGTGGATCGGAACGATCGAGCTGGCAGTGGTGGATCGAACGGAAGTATGCCCTGCCCGCTCGATCGATCGAACGGAAGTGTACAAGCTGGCAGTGGTGGAAAACGGAAGTATGCACTGCCCGCTCGATCTATCGAACGGAATTGTACTAGCTGGCAGTGGTAAGACCCAGCTGGCAGCGGTACGATAAACAATGAGCGCGCGGTGTCGGGAATTGATACCTTGACGTACTCTCGGCCATGTGAAATGTATATGACATACTGAACGGAAAACGCTCATGCGAACTCTGGTGTCAAGTGATTGAAACAAATGACATGGTACATGTTTGAAGTCTTCGTATCAGTATTTAAATGGTAAAATGAGTTAATATCAAACATTGTAAGTAGTCGGCATTGCAGGTATTATGTTTCTGCACAATGGCTATTCAAATAGGCCTATTAACCCACATAACGGTAATGCATTCATCAATATAATATAATCGTTGTGGTTATCGAGAATTGAGCAAGCCTTCATGAACTATTACTAGATATATTCTCTTTACTCACAAGATGGCCTATTCATAAGGCATTTTAAACTCAATTTCACGCAGGAACATTATCGAAACAAGCAAAATATAAATGAAACTTAATTCCGTAATGCAGTATTTTTGGAACGTGGAAATAAGTCACCATCTTGTGCACAAAATTTGCGTAGTCGAAATAGCCGTGGGGTTAGTGCTTATGACTGTGAATCTAGAGATCTTGGGTTCGAATCCCGGACGGAGTAGATATTTTTGCTACCAGATTATCATTTTAAACAATATTTATCATATCAATATCACTCATTTTAACAGAATCCATATGAAATTACGTGTTGGTCTGTGAATCAAGAGGACCTGTTTATAAGGAATTTAAGGTTATGAGCGGTGTAGCGTCTATTAATCTAGTTGATCCATATCGTATTCTTTATTTAGGCTAGTGCTGGTGGAAGCTACAAATCATCTAATAAAATGAGTTCCGTATTATAAACTACAATATCTGTAAAACAGTCCCTTTTACAATAGATCAATATTTGTGCCAATAATAGTATAAAATACCGGTGTATTAACAATTTCACGTGAGGTTTCTTCTATGTCAGATGTTACACATCGTATGCGACTACTGTAAGGCTCGTAATTTTTAGCCTACTTTTCACATTTTGCAAAAATGAGGATAAAGTAGACTTATGAGATCGGGCAAATGTGTGTCTGTCTGTCTGTCTGTCCTTCTGTCTGTCTGTCTGTCCTTCTGTCAGTCTGTCTGGCTGTGTGTGTGTCCCCCCCCCCCCTATCAACTCCGAAACGGCTGCAGCAATCGAAACAAAATTTGGTAGGAGTAAAGATCTATACCTGAATATCTCACGGCCATATAAGAAAATGATGTCAGTGCTACCAACTGCTGAAAAATCGCAATTGAAATTTGAGCTCTTTGTTGGATATCTCGGAAGGTATGAATGGGAGCTATTCGAAAATTGGCACACGCATAGATAATAATATTGCAGTTTAATTTCCAGAAAACCATACATGGCAGTGTCGCCAAAATGATTATAAGCCTGCTGATAGGTCCAATATTTAAATGCATATAACTTCTACACTATCAATTGGAATTCAACCAAATTTTGTATGTGTTATGTGTTCATAAACAGATATAACTGAGCGTATTCCTAAGATCCACCAGGGCTGCCAACTGTTAATAAATGCTCTCAATTTATTTTTTCCAAATACCAATATATCAGAAAGTATGCAAGCCGACAACTTTAAACTATCCACACGTATAGTACCTGACATTCTGTATTAATTTGGAGTAACTTATATACGTCAGTGCTACCAACAAGATTCTAAGCCTGCTGAGAGGTCCAACTTTAAATACATGTAGCTTCTATACTATCATTTGGATTTCAACCAAAATTTGTATGTGCTATGTGCACCATAACAGATACGACTATACGTATTCTTAAGAGCAACCAGTGTTGCCAACTGTTAAAAAATGGTGTCTCTATTTTTGTTTCCCTAATATCAATCATACTAATATATAACAAGAAGTTCCGTTAAGAACTATACAGCCTACTTTTCATGCCAATGATTATTCTACAGAATATGAACCTATCAAGAATAATGACGAAATTAAGTTGGTAATATCGAAATATCTAATTAGTTCAAAATATACCTGGTATAAAGTTGCCTAATAGAGCAGTACAAATGGCAGCCCTGGTGACTGAATATATTCTTAGTTCCATCTCTTAAGGTACAGAATACAAAATTTGGTTGAAGTCCAATGGACGTTACATGCAGTTAGACACTGAATCTATCAGCACGCGTAAAAGCATGTTGCCAACAATACCATGCGTGTGCTGGTCAGAAATAATCTGAAATATTATGATATCTTGTTGTACCAATTTTGGATGAAATCCATTTGTAGGTATAGAAGTTACATGTATTTTAAAATTGGACATATCAGCAGGCATAGAATCATGTTGGCAGCACTGCCTTGTATTAATTACTCCAAATTAATCTACAATGTCAGGTGCTATACGTGTGCAAAGTATAGAGCTGTTGGCTTGCATACTTTCTGATATATTGATATTAGGGTAAAAAAATATAGACAGCATTTATTAACAGTTGGCAGCCCTGATTGCTCTTAACAATACTTACAGTCATATCTGTTATGGTACACATAGCACATACGAAATTTGGTTGAAATCGAACTGATAGTATAGAAGTTACATGTATTTAAAAATTGGTACTATCTGCAGGCTTATAATCATGTTGGTAGAACTGACGTATATAAGTTACTCCAAATTAATCTAAAATATCAGAATATACGTGTGCATAGTTTAAAGCTGTTGGTTTGCATACTTTATGATATATTGGTATTTGGATTTAAAAAAATAGAGAGAGCAATTATTAACAGTTGGCAGCCCTGGTGGCTCTTAAGAATACGCTCAATCATATCTGTTTATTTACAGATATTACAAACAAAATTTGGTTGAAATCCAATTGATAGTGTAGAAGTTATATGCATTTAAACATTGGACCTATCAGAAGGCTTAAAATTATTTTGGCAACACTGTCATTGTTGGCCTCCTGGAAATTAAACTGAAATAGTATTATCTGCATGTGAACCAATTTTCGAATAGCTCCCATGCATACCTTGCGAGATATCCAACATGGAGCTCAAATTTCTAGTGCGTTTTTTCAGCAGTTGGTAGCACTGACATCATTTTCAAATATGGACGTGAGATATTCCGGTGCACATCTTTACTCATACCAAATTTGGTTTTGATTGCTGCAGCCGTTTAGGAGTTGATAGGGGGGGGGGACACACACACAGCCAGACAGATAGACAGACACACATTTTCCCGGATCGATCTCATAAGTCTACTTTTTCCTCATTTTTGCAAAATGTGAAAAGTAGGCTAAAAATGAGATGGTGTGTGTCTGTCTTTCTGTCTGTTACTCAATAACTCAAGAACCACTGGTCCGATTTAAATGAAATTTTGCATGGATGTAGCTGATTTACCAGGTTTACATATAGAATACTTTTGATTTCGAAATTTTGCACTATTGAAAAATGGCGACTATTTTAGTGACGTCATTAGACCCTTTGCTTTCAAAATTTCATATTTCCATATCAAATAAAAAGAGAACGGTAGGAAATAGCAAACTTTCGATGGCACAACCGTGCATTGAAATTTAATTTCCTATCCGAAAGGTCCTTATCACTTTTCGTGTATCTCCAACAGTTAGCGAGTAAAACCGACATTTGTGACGTCACTACACCCTTTGGTTTCAAAATTTCATATTTCCTTTTCAAATAAAAAGAGAACGCTAAGAAATAGCAAACTTTTGATGGTATACATGAGCTTTAACATTTAATTTTCTATCCGAAAGGTCCTTATCACTTTTCGTATATCTCCAACGGTTAGTGAGTAAAACCAGAATCTGTGCACTAAAACACGGTCAACACCGAGCGGTGCAGTATATCTCTCTATATATAACCAGTAGTTCCGTGAAGAACTATACAGCCTATTTTCATATATCCTGCTCATGTTAATTGCCTCTATCAACATACAAAATTTCAGTTTAATTGCTGTAACAGATTCGTAGATATTGAGAACCGTCTAAATATTTCAGATGGTCGCCAGGTTGGATTTTTATTTTTGTACTATTACATTAAGATTATTGTGTACGTGTGGTATTCAAACTGCAATCGCATGATTAGAACACAAGAAGTAAAAACGAGATTTTAAAATTACGCACAGCAGCCATCTTGTGATTATGCAAACAATTGAAATAAATTAGATGCCAGTGGATCAACATTTGTATAAGCATTTAACGTGCAACGTTTCATGGCAATCGGATAGTTAATTCGCGAGAAACGTCCATTTAAATATTTATAATTCGCGTCACCACCAAGTTGGATTGGTGCTCACCAGGTTACTGAAAGTCCTATAGGTGAACATATGTTCATAGTCTCTATGAACATAAACAAGTAGTTCCGTGAAGAACTATACAGCCTATTTTCATATATCCTACTTATGTTAATTGCCACTATTTAACATACACAATTTCAGTTTGATTGCTGTAATAGATTCGTAGATATTGAGAACCGACTAAATATTTCGGATGGTCGCCATGTTGGATTTTATATATGTACTGTAGGTCCTAGAGTTATGTACAGTTACATGCAGATTATTGTGAACGTGTAGCATTCAAACTTCAATCGCATAATTAGGACACAAGAAAAAACAAGGAGATTTAAAAAATTTTCACAGCTGCCATCTTGAGGTTATGGAAACAATTGAAATAAATTAGATGCCAGTGGATTAACATTCGGATAAAGATTTACTGTACCAAGTTTCACTGCACGCGGATGGTTAAATTGCGAGAAACGTCCATGTGAATATATATAATTCGCGTCACCGCCATGTTGGATTTGCGATCACCAGGTTATTTAAAGTCCTATAGGTGAACTTAAGTTCATAGCCCCTATGAACATTAAAAAATGCAGTTTGATTGCTAAAATAGATTCGTAAATATTCAGTATCGTCTAAATATTTCGGATGGTCGCCATGTTGGATTGTTAAATGTATAGGCCATAGAGTCATGTACCATTAAAGGAAAATTATTGCGTAGGTTCATTATTCAAACTTTCACTTCGATCGCATGACTACATCACAAGGAATAAAAACTTAATTTTAAAATTCGCACTGCCGCCATCTTGAGGTTATGTAAACAATTGAACTAAATTAGATACCAGTGGATTACAATGTGTATAAATATTTCCTGTACCAGGTTTCAGTGCGCTTGGAACATTAAATCGCGAGAAAGGTCTATTTAAAATGTTCAAATTCGCTTGGCCGCCATGTTCGTTTTGTAGTTAACCGGTTTTTGAAAATCTTATAGATGGACTTCCAGTAGTGCCGTTTATCTCAGTACAAAACTTTAGGGAGATACCGCTAATAGTTTCAGAGATATAGAATGCCGGTGAAATATTTCGCACATCCGCCATCTTGTGATTATGTAAACAATTGAACGAAGTTAGAAGTCAGTGCATTACAATGTATATAAACATATACTGTACCAAGTTTCATTGCGTTTGGTTGGTCAAATCGCGAGAAACGTCTATTTAAAAGTCGCAAATTCGCTTGGCCGCCATGTTCGTTTTGTAGTTACCAGGTTTTCAAAAGTCACATAAGTGAACTTATAGTAGTTCCCTCTATCACCATAGAAAATGTCAGGGTAATATCGGTAATAGTTTCGGAGATATTGAATGCTGGTGAAATATTTCGCACAGCCGCCATGTTTGATTGGTGAGTCGTAACAAAATTTGAAGGGCACGGTCGAGGTCGCCGGGAATAGTGCTATGAACTTTCCGAGTTTCATTGAAATCGCTCCTGCCGTTTAGATTTTATTAGGGGGGGGACACACACACGAATCACACACACACACACACACACACACACACACGGACAAAAGGTGATCTCATAAGCCTATTTTTTCAAAATTGAAAATAGGCTAAAAAAATCAGTTTGGTTGCTGTAAAACATTCATAGATATTGATAACCGTCTAAATATTTCGGAAGCTCGCCATTTAGGATTGTTATATGTATATGCCATAGAGTTATGTACCATTCAAGGACAATTATTGCCTAGGTTCATTATTCAAACTTTCACTTCGATCGCATGATTACCACACAAGAAATAAAAACTTAATTTTAAAATTTCGCGCAGCCACCATCTTGAGGTTATGTAAACAATTGTATAAAATTAGATGGCAGTGCATTACAATCTGCAAAATCATTTACAGTACCACATTTCACTGCGCTCAGAGAGTTAAATCACTAGAAAAGTCTATTAAAATATTTCAAATTCGCTTGGTCGCCATGTTCGTTTTGTACTTTACAGGTTTATGAAATATACATAGGTAAACGTGTATCAGTACCCTTTATCAACGTACAAAATTGCAGGGTGATATCTGTAATAGTTTCGGAGATATAGAATGTCAGTGAAATATTTCGCACAGCCGCCATTTTGAGGTTATGTAAACAATTGAACTAAATTAGAATTCAGTGCATTACAATGTGTATAAACATTTGCTGTACCAAGTTTCATTACGTTTGGATAGTTAAATCGCGAGAAAAGTCTATTTAAATGTCTCAACTTCGCTTGGCCGCCATGTTGGTATTGTAGTCACCAGGTTTTTGAAAGTCTCATAAGTGCACTTCTAGTAGGTCCCTTTATCACCGTACGCAATTTCAGGGTGATATCCGTAATAGTTTCGGAGATATTGAATGCTAGTGAAATATTTCGCACAGCCGCCATGTTGGATTGGTGAGACGTAACAAAATTTGAAGGGCACGGTCGAGGTCGCCGGGAATAGTGCTATGAACTTACCGAGTTTCATTGAAATCGCTCCAGCCGTTTAGATTTTATTAGGGGGACACACACACACACACCTCACACACACACACACACACGCACACACACACACACACACACACACACGGACAAAAGGTGATCTCATAAGCCTATTTTTTCAAAATTGAAAATAGGCTAAATATGGAAATGTGTGTGTTTATCTCTGAATTTCTACGGAAATTTGAGATGTTTACACGTTTCAGACTGTTTTATGATGGATGCGCGCGAAAATAATTTTTTTGTTTGTCTGTCTGTTTGTTTGTTTGCCTGTGGACAAATTTGTTCCCTTATAACTCGAGAACGGCTGGGTGTATCAACGTAAAATTTGGTACAGATATCCATCAGAGGCACGACACCAATCATCGATGTAACTCTTCTCCGTACCTCTCATAAAAGGGGGCCTACCCCCTTAAAATACATGCTGAAATAGGCGTAGAAGGACGAGACAAAACTCATTTTCAGCCCCTCAATGTGAGAGACAAAACTCGGGTCCCCGAAAACCACATTTTAAGGACCGAAGACCAACCGTTTTTTAGATATTCCCTGAAAACTAATTTAATTTAATAAACTAATGAACGAATGCAAGCCAGTAACCATGCCAACGGATTCTCAGAGGTCCCATCTATTGCTGTAAGACGCAATGCAATTCCATTAATTACATTAGTGTGAATGTTTGCAAACGGCTATAAGGTTATCACGGAACCAAATTAAGCCGTAAAATTCATCAATACGTTTAACGCGCTTAAGGGGATCAAGGTGTACTCTAGAATTGTTTCACGCGATTTACACCTGCGGGTGTGGTACGGCAGGTCTATTATATTCCTATCCCCATATTATTCATTCATTCATTCATTTCGTATAGGCCATCTATGGACCGCGTCATTCCAACCGTCTCCTACTGGCTTTGATGTTTGCCCTGTACGCCCGCATTCGTTCTCGGTGGACTTCCTTCCGTTCCTGGGTCCAAATCTTTCCCGTTTTCAGCTTCGGTTTTTCTTGGAAACCTTTACAAGCTTGAAGTTTCCCTTTGAGTGGGACGCACTCCTGAATGTCTGTTGGTGTAATCCCCACTTCTTTCAGATCTTTATCCAGTTCAATGAACCAGGCCCATTTTGTTTTCCTCTCCTGAAAGTAAGTTATGTTGCGGTTGGTCAGTCTCGCTGGGCTCATTCGTTTCACATGCCCAACAAATGGTAACCTCCTCTTCCGGATGACGTTGCTTATCTTTTCCACATGAGTATATAGGTCATGTTATGCCATTTTCTGTATTCCCCATTGTCTTTGATGGAACCCAATATTTTTCTCAAAATTTTTCTTTCTTTGGCCTCCAGTTTCTCGACCAAGCCTTTTTTGTTCATTGTGAGGCATTCAGAAGCATGCAAGACTTCCGGACGGATGACACTGCAGTAATGTTTTAGTTTTGCGTTGAAGGATATTGACCTTTTCATATAGATGTCCTTAGTTAAATGGTAGGCCATTTCCATTTTGCTCAAGCGCGATGTGAATGCTTCTTTCTATGATAATATCCCTTCCCTGACCCGTCCTGAAAAGAAAAGTACATGGCCATTGGCTGAATAAAAAATAATAAAAAAAATAGGTGTTATAATTTCTTCCTATATTATATTATTATTAGTATTATATTATGGCGTACAACGACGAGACAAATCCCCTCGGTGCCAGCAACAAAACTCGGGGGCCCTAAAGGATCCTCGAAAACTACATTATAAGGCTCTAAATCCAACAGTTTCTAAAATATTCCCAGAAAACTAATTTAATTTAATTTAACAAACTAATGAAGGAATGCAAATCGGTAACCATGAGAACATTATCTCATGGGGTGGCATACAACTTTCCATCTATTTCTGTAAGAAGCAATGACACTCCACTTATTACATTTCTGTGAAAGTTTGCAAATGGCTATAAGGTTATCACGGAACTAACGTAGACCGTATAATTCATCAATGCAATTAAGTGGGTGAAGGGGTAACCTAGAATTTTTTCATGCAATTTTCACGTTCGACATATAGTACAGAAGGTCTATTATATCTCCAAACAGCAACATTATTTTCAAAAATTCCTGAATTGAACTAGCATTTTTTGCGGCTTTTAGGAATTTGGGCAATTTGAGTCTAGAGATCCTGAATTTTCATGCAGCACAAGCCTTTATAATTTATGAAAGGGGTCTTCCTGTGTATGGGCACCTAGCACAACGTAGAGGGTCAGTTTTTATGTGACGTGTATTGCGTTTCGTCTACAAGACTTTCAATTGTATTTCACGTCAGGAAGTACACGTTAGGTGAATTTAGTCTGAGAGCACATTTTAACTAATTTCTTTTTGTCGACATACGGGTTCATCATAAGGATGATTTTATTTGATACTGTGTGGTAGATATACCCATATTTGGATATCTGGGTAATATGTTGTAGAAATAGAATTGTCTGTCAGTCTTTCTGTGTATCTTTATGTACGCCTATACCTCGTGTTCGCATGCTTGGTGCATCTTAAAATTAGATATGGTAACCATGAGAGTCAATACACCAATCATTTATAAAACTTTTCACCGTACTTTTCATACAGTAGAAGGGTGGATATAGAGAAAAACTTCTCAATATATGGTAAAGTATGCGAAATATAAAAATTATCCTACAAGGACGACCAAAGCATATGTTGCGCTTCTCAATGTGAAACAGATAATTCGGGAATCTATAAAGGGTCTCCGAAAACTACATTTTAAGGGCCTTAAATTAACAGTGTGTGTGATATTCCCAGTAAACTAACTTCGTTCTGATAAACTTGATGGAATGACAAACCGCTAACCATTGCACAGTAGCTCAATTGATAATGTCTGGTGTTAACTACGAACACCGTTCGAAGAACGGGTACTTCTGCTAGTATATCATAAAATATGCAAGCCAATAGCTCTAAAATTTGCACACGTATAGTACCTGACATTCTAGATTAATTTGGAGTAATTAATATACGTCAGTGCTGCCAACATGATTCTAAGCCCGCTGATAGGTCCAATTTTAAAATGCCTGTAACTTCTATACTAACAAATGGATTTCATTCAAAATTAACACAACAAGAGATCATATTATTGCAGATTATTTCTGACCAATACATGTATGTCATTGTTGCCAACATGATTTTAAGCGCGCTGTTAGATCCAATGTTTAACTGCATGCAACGTCCATGCTATCCATTGGACTTCAACCAAATTGTGTATTCTGTACCTTAAGAGATGGAAACAAGAATATATTCAGTCACCAGGGCTGCCAACTGTAGTTCTCTATTAGGCTACATTATGCCAGGTATACAGTATTTCGAACTAATTAGAAATTTCTATATTACCAATTTAATTTTGTCATTATTCTAGATAGATCCATATAGATTAATCAATGGCATGAATTTTAAATTTTAAGAAAAATAGGCTCTTTAGTTCGTCACGGAACTTCTTGTTTTGTTTGTTTTCAGATCAAAGATTAATTCTTCTACCATACGAAACAAACAAAAACACAAACACTAAAATTACGAAAGATTTTATCAAAATGTTTGTGTTGAGCGTTTTGTTGTATGGCTGTGAAACATGGGCCTTAGCAAAACAAAATATAAGATCCCTGGAAGCAATGGAAATGTGCATATGGAAAAGGACGCTGAATATAAACTGGATAGAGAAATAATCAATTTAAAGGATCATTAATGAAGTAGCTGAAACAAAGGAGATGATCAACACTATAGAAGAGAGGAAAACAAAAATTCCTTGGCCAAACACTACCTCATAACAATTTCCTAACGATCGTGTTGGAAGGAAAGGTTTCGGGGAAGAAGTGAAGAGGAAGATAAAGGAAGAATTATCTATATTCTGTGATGGACAGACTAAATTTCCAGGAGTATGTTGATTTGAAACGTTCGGCACAGGAGAGAAAAATGTGGTTGCGGTGACAAGTCCTTGCCTTTAGGATATGATGATAAGAACACTTATGGTTTTTACATGTTTCATGCATAAATATGCTCAAAATTTGATTTAAATGGACCAAGGCACACGAGACCGATCATAATGCAAAACATAACCTTAATTTACTAAATAACTCAGAATTGTGTATGTTTTTTTCTTTCTGTTTACCAATCACACATCATTAAGTCAAGTTCTAATTCACCTATCAACCTAAACTATCTCTCAAATTAGAGATCACTAAATTAGGAATATCCTGTACTAAAGCTGAGAAAAATATATTGCCATTCTATAACTGAATATGAGGAAAGCAAACAATGTATTTTTAATTGTGCATTTTTGTTATACCGTAACTTAATTCTTGCTATAGGAGTGATAAACCAATGATTTTAGTAGGGGACATCAAAAAACCTCATGTAAATAGTTATTTGAAAGCAAATTGGAAATAAATTAATTTTGGTATTTGCTAGGTGAACTCAAAAAAATCCGTTTTTTTTGGTGTTTGTTTGTTTGTTTGTTTGTTTGTTTATTCATGAGATGTTTTGGGCATCCCTCAAATTGCAAATTAATCATTCTGACGGTGTAAATACCTGTAGTTATATCTTAGTTAACTACTAAATGGAATTCAAAAAGTTTCGTCTAAAATTTTGAAAATATTTCTTAAAACGTAGTACTATAAGTATCGTTCAGTATTCATAAGCACTGACGGGTATCACTCAACATTATTATTGACAATAATACTGAACGCATTCACATGAAAGTCATCATATCGTGAAGCAATATTCGTATTATCGTATAAATTGATAATAATTGATATGGTAAATGATTGATTTTATCCATATTGAACCCCAACAGTTTTTAACAATATTTTTAATACCCTATAAAGGTATTTTTTGACTTCATTTCATTATTATTTGTTAACAGATCTTTTTTTTTATCAATTTATGGTTCTTTTCAAAACAGCAACACTCCCCACTAGACTCAAAGTTAGCAGCAGTTAATTTTTTTATTTATTGAATTATTTTTATTTTTTATTTTATTTTGTAAGTCACTGGAAAATGTATCACCAAGCATTTATTTAGTTCTTTGAGCACCTTGACGAAAGCTTAAATTGGGATGTTTGTTTGCCTCTTCATTATTTTACAATGTAACATTAATTTTTAATTTGTTCACCCCTTACTGAGTGGGGAAGGTTTTCGTCACTTTTGATGCAGCCTGTACCGTGGGCCCGCTAATGCGAGTACTTTTAAGGGCTAAATGGCTATAATTAATTGTCAGAGGGTTGCTGCCTTCACCCCGCACGATGCTGCCACAAACAAAAGACGAAGAAGAAACAATAGAGAAAGGAATGGAAAAGTTGTGCGCCACAGTAAATAACATGTATGTCGGAGATTTTGGACATAATAGTATGACATTAATGTATTAATGAGACTTAAAACGTATGAAAATGTTGAACTGTCAACGGGTAATAGTTTTAAGAATATGAACGTTGCTAATGACTCTGAATTAAAGGTAATGTCGCTTTGTTTTTCATAGCTCGTGAGCATGGACAGACCGAATCGTATAGAATTATGGGAACTGCTGTAGGCTATTTATCACTAAAGAGCCTGAATGTTGAAGCATTAATAGAATTTGTTTAATTGTAAGTAAAGTGTTGAAAATGAAGCCCTATCTGAACACCCCTCCATGTCTACAACTGCAATGAACGTCGAAATGGCAGGACACCGTATTCTACCAGGAGGATTTCTTGAAATTGTTTTCACGGTGTGCCATTTTTTCAAGTGTAAACGTTTATAATTTAACCATATTTCAGAGTTGACTGGTGATTTATTATACAGTGCTTTTCAGTTGGTCAACCTGGTTATGCTCATTTATATTAGGTGGAAAGTACAGATATTTAAACACCCTAAACTGAAATAAATACCATATGAATTGTTTAACACACAAACAAGGGAAGACAAATATACGAATGTCGGTGATGACTACGTGAGAAAAATTATCATTTGTTACGACAATGGGATGTATCCCTTTTAAATTAAATACATCAGAACATGCACCCATTGTAATTCAGTTTCGAATCCCTTAGGGCTAGTGCAGTGTACCTTGACATATGACACACATGGTCTCTTGTGATAGTGATTGGTAAATGAGGTATGCGCTTGGTCGCGTTGGAAGATTACAAAGTAGTCCCCTGTAGCTGCAGGCAATATGTAAGCTAATCTTCGCTAAGCGCACTCCTTGTTTAAAGACGTTATGTAGATATTAAAGTAAGCCAATTGTTGCTTATTAAATATATTTACGACTCTGAGGAAGGCATCTAATAATTCATAGCTACTGCTCGACGATAGACTATGTGGCGCTAAGTTACTCTGTGTCTGTTAGAATAGCTTGACCACAAAAATGATTTTGTACTTTTTGCCTTGTTGATGGACGGCGTCTAACAATATGTTATTTTTAGAGAATCCGACAGATTCTGCCAAGTTTTATCTTTCTTCAACTCTTTAACAATGAACGTCGCTATGAGCTTGATTTACGCTGGCACTCGAGGTTCATTAATATCAGGGTTGAGTAGGTTACTAATTCAAAATAACTACGTTACCATTACTTCGCACAAAAAGTAACATTTACAATGATTGAAGTAACTCATTGTTACTTTTGTATACAGATACATATATATATACATACTAGCAACCTGCTCCGGCTTCGCCCGGGAACAGTTATGAATTCATTGCTTGATAAGCGCTCCCCCCCCCCCCCCTAGCTAGCTCGTAAACTCTCGCCTCAGTAATTGAATGGAGATTGTTGGAAGAAATGAAAACGTAAAAACACTTATAATGGGCGATGTATTGAAGATAGAGATATGCTCTCGCGGACTTTTTTGTAGAACTTTTCGTGGTGAACAATTATTAAACTCATAGTATATTGATAGTTTTAACGGTTTGCTCAGCATAAGCTTAAAAAGCGCATGGCCGCCAGTTTTTTTTTCAACTTTTTCACTGAAATCGTTTCTGCTTGGCTTCCTTTCATCATAAATAAATAATTTTCTACAGAAACCTTCCTCGAGATATCCTTTACAGAATGGTGAAAACCGCATCAAAATCCGTCCAATGGTTCTGGAGATTATCCGTGACATCCAAGAATCGGGGGCTTTGTTTTATACTAAGTAGAGATTTATTTAACTATTTATTGATTAATTAATTATTTATTTCTCTATGTAACATCTATTTATTTTATTTATTAATTTGTCTATTTATCTATTTATTTGTTAATTAATTTAATTAATTATTTCTCTATGTATCATCTATTTATTTTATTTATTTATTTATTTATTTATTTATATAATTTATTTATCTATTATCTTTTTCTTTCATGCGAATTGACCACTTAGTCTTAGGATCACGCAACAACTTTCTTTCTTTTCATTTCCCTGGAGGTTCCTCTGTCTCCAATATTCCTTCATGCGTTCACTGGCATGTATCCTTTAATCCTCTGTCCAAGTTCGTCTACTTTTCTTAGGTCTTCCTTCATCTTGAAACCCTTCCAGATTTTTCTCTTTACTCTTAAATTCACTTCTTTCTAGCATCTGAGTCTCTTGTGATGTTCAACTTTTCTAAATCTTTCCTAACTTCCTTAGTCCACGTTGGAGAGGTCTTCTTCCTCTTCTCCTTCTTCTTCTTCCACTATTATTTATTTGTTAGTTTATTTATTAATTTATCTATTTATTTATTTATTTATTTATTTTAACTATTTTTATTTATTTATTTATTTATTTATTTATTTATTTATTTATTTATTTATTTATTTATTTATTTATTTATTTTACAATTGACAACGATTTCTGTTTGCCAAAGAACACACAAATAGTTGAAAAGTTAATTTAAATAATGGGTTAAAAGAAACACTACTTCGTGGTGTAGTGGCTAACGTTTTTGGCTTCCAGGTTCGAGTTTCGGCCCTGCCAAGAAATTTTAATTCTGGTGTGAGGGCTGGAATGGGGGGGGGGTTCACCCAGCCTCGTGAGGCAAAACTGAGAGAAGAAGGAAGGTTCGATTCCCACCTCAGGCATCTTCGGAGTGGATTTCCGTGTGGTTTTCCCACTTCTACTTCAAGGAAATGTTGGGATGGTTCCTAACTTGAGGCCACGGTTGCCTCCATCCCAATCCTATCTCCAATTTATACATACACACATACACTAGTACAGACATCCCAATAACAAAGGTTATCACACAAATTCCTCACGCACTCATCCAAAACATGGAGCTATATTACCCCTAAAATAACAACAATAACAACTATTTGAATGGCATAGTGGATTCCAGGATTTATGAAGAAAAAAAGAACGAATCACTAACAGATTTCCACGAAGATGGCCTGGGTTCAAATCCCTGCTCTGCCAAGAAATTGAATTCTGATCTGAGGGCTGGAAAGGGGTTCACTCAGCCCTTTGTAGCAAAACTGAGAATAGGTGGATTGGATTACATCTTCAACCATCCTAGAGGTTGTTTTCCGTGGTTTTCTTCTTTCACTCCAGAGGAAAGCTGGAATTGTATCTAAATTACGCCATGGCCGCCTCTTACCCAAATAGTGGCCCCCAATTACTAATGCACACACGCTAATAGACAGCACAATATGATAGGTTATCAGACAGATTCGAGGGACGTACAGCAGGTATACAATTATAATGACCATGGTATCGCAAGACTCAATATGAAACAAAAGCATGTTTTCCAAATGGTAAAACCAAGTTAACGTGACGGTCCGGAAGCCAACTGTGGACCCCACGTTCCATGTAACTGACCGTGTCTTCATACCTCTTGACCCAGAGAGAAGAAAGACGCATAGCTAGAGTGTGGGAATACAGCTAACCTTTCTCCTACCTGCGTACATTTAGCTTGTCTTCACTCGTTCCTTGTCCATTACGAAAAAGAAACAAAAAAAAAAGTTGGGAAACGCGTTATCATGCAAACAAGTAACAAAATAAATCACGCGAACCCGGGTCCCTCAACAGGAAAGAAGACATTCCTCCGTCACGTAGCTGGCTATAACTCTTCGACCAAATACATTCTAGCCGGAGAATCAGATTAGACTCTGTTTAATTCTCATACGAAATGATAATTATTTCTTGAACTGAATAATAAAAACAGTTCATGTAACGGAAGATAAGGAACTAATATCTGTTTAAGGGAATCGAACTATAGATTTTTTAAACATCAGCGCGGTAAATGTTAGTTATTAATATGTTAATGATTATGAGCTACGCCACATTTAAAAAAAAGCATTGCGTTTTACATACATTAATTAGAATGGGAAATAACTAAGGTAGTGATGGATGAAGCAAAGAGGGTGTAAAACATAGGTTGACTCAGGTAAGGAAAGCATTTCTACAGAAAAAAAAAGAGACAGTTAGTCTGAAAGACTGGACATTATATCATTTTAAATGCTACAAATGCTGAAAAATGCTCGAAACCAAAGACTCTTGACATGTTAGATGATCAAGAAACAATCAGAACGCTAGAAAGTTACTTAAGTCATGATGGAGCTGGAGCACGCGGTGAAAGGGGGGAGCTGGCTGGATAACGTCCCGTGTCGTTGCCGTCTCGTAACTCCAGAGCTCACCAGTGAACTCAGTACACATGCACCATGCGGCACTATGACGTCACACACCTCAGTGCATTCTCGGTACATTTCGTGACGTCGCCGTAACGTAACGACGTAATTTAAAATGATAAAATCTGTTGACATCGAATATAGATTTACCTTCCAACTCCTCGTCCTTACATTCCACCTTCCCTCCCCAACGGTACTTGTAGCTCACCCATTGGGTGTCCGTCTCGAAGCAGCTACAAAACTGGCGAGCCGAACATGTCCTCGGACACTCCCGGCACTAAAAGCCATACGCTAAAAAAAAAAAAAAAAAAAAAAGATTTAGGTATTAGGAAGTCATTTTTATAGCCATTGTCTGGAGCGTGGCGCTCTATGGAAATGAAACTTGGACTATTGGAGCAGCAGAAAAGGGGACAATAGAAGATTTTGAAATGTGGTGATACAGGAGAACGATGAAGATCAGATGGGTAGATAGGGTGACAAATGAAGAGGTATTAAGACGATTGGGAGAGGAGAGGTGTTTCTGACGACTGCTAATAAAGAGAAGAGATAGGTTGGTAGGAAGCATACTAAGACACCCAGGAATAACAAGCTTAGTTATGGAAGGAAGGGTCGAGGATAAGAACTGTAGGGATAGACCAAGGTTAGAATATGTTAAACAGATTGCCTTGGATGTAGGGTATGGTAGCTATGTAGAGATGAAACGATTTCTTCAGGACAAGCTGCATCAAAATATTCAAAAGACTGAAGACTCAAACAACAGGTCATGGGTTTCGCATAATCTAGCATTCTCAGGCCGTCGTCGTTCCTCTGTCCATATCCGAATCCGCCATTGGCGGCATGGTCTTCTTTCAAGTGACCAACATGTCCATTTAGGTCGCCTGGAACTATGAGGTAGTCCTCTAAGGGCACTTCAGCGGTCTTTTCGTCAAGCAACGCCCAGAAGGTGTCTGATCGTTGCCGTTAGGCCTGTCTGAGGACCATAGGCGCTGAAGACGTGGATTTTTCTTCCACCAGCGATGTAGACGATTTTCATCAGACGATCATCATACCGCTGGACTTTGGAGACAGAACCATCAAACTGTGCTGATACTGCAATTCCCACACCACTGGTAGTACCACGCGTACCGTTATAATACAACTTGTATCCACACCAGTGGCGGCTCGTGACTTTCTGGACTGGGGGTTCAATAGAGAAGAGCACTTACTTCAAATGGTGGACCCTTAATCTACTATAAAGATAAACAGTATACATGTAGTACCTCAAACTTCGTACAGATAGTTATGAACATTACAACGAACGATTTCAAACACAGTGAGTTCAAATCATTCACCTCAACCAGAACTTGAACCCTGGATCAGCATTATTAGTGAAGATCAATGTTTTCTGTCTCGATCTCTCTCTCTCTCTCTCTCTCTCTCTCTCTCTCTCAAACACACGCACAGACACGCACCTGTATGACAGGCTCCATCTGGTAATGAGCCTGGTTAAGAACAACACTTCAAATCTTACAGCAATTTAGTATCAGATTCAAATGGCTCACAAAATGAAGAACGGATATACTTATAAAAGGTAAAGGTAATTTAGAAGGAAAATACTCATAAAAGGAATTTAGATTGAAGAATACGCACGAAATGTAGTTTAGGTTCAAATTACTTACAAAATGCAATGTAGATTCGAAATACTCAACAAAATGCAATTGAAATTCAAAATATTTACAAAATGCAATTGAAATTGAAAATACGTACAAAATGCAAGTGAGGTTCAAAATACTTACAAAAAGCAACTGAATTTGAAAATGCTTACAAAATGTATGGTAGATTCAAAATACAGTACTCACATTATGTGGAAACCCGCGATTCAAAGTACTGTACTTACAAAATGCAATTGAGATTGAAAAGACTTACAAAATGGAGTTTAGGTCGAAAATACTTACGAAGTGCAATGTAGATTGAAAAAACTTACAAAATGTGGTTGAATTTAAAAAAAAGAAACTCACAAAATGTAATTTAGAGATACCGGGAGCCAATTCATAAAAACAGGGCAAGAATCCTAAAGAGAAACGGAACTATAACGAAAAGAAGGCTGATCCCACGAAGAATGAGGGATCAGGAAAGATGAGAGAAGGGCCAATTAAGGCGGGAAAGGAAAAGACTCCCGAGGCCTCGGATATTCTAATACCGTCGGGGTCGGAAGACATCAAGAGTTGACCAAGAGAGGTCGACAGGAAAGAAGACAGAGAGGAGCCCGGCACAAGTAAGTGGAAGCAATGCCGGACTCAACTGGTGTCCCGTGGTCGCGAACCCACGTCCCACTAGATGTGAGCCCCTGGGGGACGAGGAAAAATAATCGAATTACACAGTCACTAATTTCATGCAGTTAATAGGCACAAGGAAATACTGAAAGTTATTTACGTTCCAGCTCTTGACAGTGTGACTAACTATGAGAAAATAGTGGAACTACAGCAGTGAGTTGGGTAACTCCGGAGCATAACAACTAACAAGACACCTTCTTCCGCTATTTTATTGGTATTATTTCAATCTAACTGAATCGTTTATTTAATTAGTCTTCAAATACAACAAATAGCCAGGTAGTTTACTTTATATAGATACATTCATGGATAAATTACGGACGCATATAAACAGTCTAATGTAGCAGCCATGAAGCACCCTTTCAAAAGCGCCCCTGGTGAGCACTTTCGCTGTATGTTCACATTGGCCACATTATTTTACAAACACGTCAAGAGATGGCGCAACCTTGAGGGCTTGTGCCGCTGGACTAGTGAACGAATTCAGCAATCTTATTGCGCATGCGTGTAGGATGGATACAAGTTTGGCTTGTATCCACTGTTCCCTTCCTTTCTAACCCCCGCTACATGTCCCATGCCACAACTCTACCTTACTTGCCTATTCTCTGCAGGAGAGATTGGCCAAGACTGGGGGTTCAAACCAGATCTTGCGCCGGCTTCACATCCTCGCGCTCGTTAACTGCATTTGAACACCGCGCTGTTTTCTGACAAATATTTCTGTTACGTATAGGGACAAAATGCTAAATAAATTGTCAAATTTAATGGGGGTTCCTTGCGCCATTGCGCTATAGCAAGAACCGCCACTGATCCACACCTAATGTTGTACACCTTATCACCACTCCACAGTGTTTCCTGAACAGCACAGGCATCGATGTGCCTCATTTCCAGCACTTTCGCTAGCTCGTTGTAACGTTCAGACATAGTGCCGGCATTAAGTGATGCAATTCGGGATGTAGGGGCGAGCTTGTTTAGCCGTCTGTGCGACGGTAACCCTTGCTTACCTCTCGCGCCAACCAAGCCTCGTCGTCGCGCGTCGCTTCTGGAAGACGCCCTAGCCTATAGTTCAGAACCTTGAGACAGCATGTCATGGGGATATGACGAATTCTTTTTACAGCCGGCTTGTCACATAGCCCGTCGCCAAGCATTTTATACCTGCTGCCAGCACATAATTAGGCCGCCCCTAACCTGGAGAACAGACGCCTCAATCAACAACAATACTAATTATAATCTTCCAGTCTAGCATGCTCAATCCTCTAGAATAAATGTTGTTAGCTACAGTGACAAGCATAGCCCTTGGAAAGGTGAATGCTATAAGAAGAAATCAGAGACTGGTGCCCGTTTGTAGGGAAGAGAGAACATTTGGAGGATAATAATAACAATAATAATAATAATAATAATAATGTTGAATAATTACTTCTGGCTATAGTATTTGAGATAACTGATAGCCAGAGTATTGGTTGTGCGATGGTTAATAATTGAGCATGGAATAATAGATAAATTGTTTAATTAATTTATTAATTAACTAGGGGGCAGAGCAGAATAAAAAAAAGTCCTCTCGGCACGCCGGAAGGCGGAGGTAGATTTCACCGTACAAACTTGGGGATAGGCGAAAATAGGCAGAAAATGCAGATTTTCGTAGAAGGATCAGACCTCATTTAATGCGAGAAGGTATTTTATAATTGGAGCTTAATTAACTTTGTTTTTCGTCATTTTATGCTTATTTTAAACATTTTATTGTCTTATGGGAACGGTAACCTTTTTGTCATTTGGGGTCCATTTTTATACTTGTGGTCACACTATCCTTATGCAAGGTTTCGACACTGATGTGCAACTATGTAACGGTCTGTTACTTCTTCACGCAAAATTATATCTACCGCAGAGATTTTGGTTGGTTCCTCAGTTTAGGGGCTGCGACAACGCGGTCATGTAACCTCGTGTACTTTGGGATGGCTGTATTAGTCTGTAATTCAGGTAAGGACTGCAGACGGTCAATTTCAAGCAGTAGTTCCTAATGTTGCTACCAGGTACTACCGTTAACGACACCTAGCTGTGAACTTGGCTACTAGATGCCACCGCAACCAGCAACTCGCAACGAACGTTGGAACTTCCCCTCCAAAGGAAAGCATACTGAGGGATTTTTAGCGCTCTTAGAAAATCCGACGACTTCGGCTGGCTTTGAACTCGCGACCTTGGGCATAGACATTCAGCATGCTACCAGTTACGTCATCGAAGCCGCTTCACACTTAGATGGAAATCTGAATCTGATCTCGTGCAAGTTCGTTATCTTTGCAACGTCTGATGGCTCATCCCTCATCAATTTAGTAGTGTTGACATGGCAACCACTGATAGGTCTTGGCATTTTCTTATAATTCCGAAATTATTTTTCTCATCCCTTGGCATAATGGTGGGTTATATCAAAAATTCTTTCAGACAAAAGTTTTAGGTAATTATTATGGGAATATTGTCCATTTCGTACGGTTTTGATATTGTGCCTATTAAGAGAGATATGATTAATGTTTCCCGAAAAACCCACTTTTTCCCACCCCTTTGGTCAATGGTTGGTGCTATAAAAAAAACTCATCAAACATACATTTTTGGGCTTTATCCGACACATAGTATGAATGTTGAACGGATTTGATATTTCACATATTAAGAGAGTTATAGCAATATTTCACTTTTTCGAAAAAAAAAGCCCCCATTTTCACCCCCTTCGACCGATTTAGCCCAGTAACTAACTCGACCGAGATTTTATAGGTATACATATTCGGTAAAAAATTCAAAGTGATTGGTGCAAAATTACGGCAGTTATCGTGTCCACAATAAACTGATATACTTATATACATATACATACATAAATTATATACAAACTTTTGAACTGACGGTGGTTTTGGGGTCTGGGGGATGTGAAACGCGAAGATATGTCGAAATTTTCCGGAAGTCGAAACATGGTACCCATTGCAATAGTTAGCTTTCTAATGAAATCTACCTCTGGTTGGTTCCTCAGTTTAGGGGCTTCGACAACGCGGTCATCTAACCCCGTGTACTTTGGGTGAGTGTAGAATCTGTCTGATACACGGTGTAAATTGTAATGGCTCTATTAGTCTTAATTCATGTAAGTACTGCAGACGGTCAATTTCAAGCAGTAGTTCCTAATGTTGCTACCAGGTACTGCCGTCAACGACACCTAGCTGTGAACTTGGCTACTAGAAGCCACCCCAACCAGCAACTCGTAACGAACGTTGGAACTTCCCCTCCAAAGGAAAGCATACTGAGGGATTCTAGTGCTCTTAGAAAATCCGACGACTTCGGCCGGCTTTGAAACCGCGACATTGGGCATAGACATTCAGCATGCTACCAGTTACGTCACCGAAGCCGCTTCCCACTTTGTCAGGCGGCTTCGGTGGCGTAGTCGGTAGCATGCTGAGCTTCTATGCCCAAGATACCGGGTTCAAACCCGGCCGAAGCCGTCGGATTTTTTAAGAGCGTTAAATATCCCTCAGTATGCCTTCCTTCGGAGGGGAAGTAAAGCCGGAGGTCCCATGTCATAGATTTATGGCATGTTAAAGATCCTTCCACTAATTGCACCTGTGTGAAGCTAAATTGGATAGGTTAAGAATGTATGCAACGCTCTTAGGTTTCTATGTTCGTTGCCAAGAGCCGACTGTGGCGGCGTCTAGTAGCTCAGTTCTGAACTTGGCCTCGTAGTCGTTGACAGTGGCGCTTGGCGGCAAAAGTAGGAACTATCTGAAAAAATGTTAGTTGCAGTACTTAAATTAACAAACAGATAACACACACTAATACAGTCATCACAATTAACACCGGTTATCAGACAGATTCTACACACACCCAAAGTACACGGGGCTACATGACCGCGTTGTCGCAGCCCCTAAACTTAAGAACCAACCAACCAACCACTTAGTCAGATGGAAATACTGAATCTGATCTCGTGCAAGTGCGTTGTCATGGCAACGTCCGATGGCCCATGCCTCATCAATTTAGTAGTGTTGCCATGGCAACCACTGATAGCTCTTGGCATTTTCTTATAATTCCGAAATCATTTTTCTCGTCCCTTGGCGTAATGGTGGGTCATATCAAAAATTCTTTCAGACAAAAGTTTTAGGTAATTATTAGGGGAATATTGTCCATTTTGTACGGTTTTGATATTGTGCCTATTAAGAGAGATATGATTAATGTTTCCCGAAAAACCCACTTTTTTCCACCCCTTTGGTCAATGGTTGGTGCTATCAAAAAACTTATTTGACATAAATTTTTGGCACTTATCCGACACATATTATGAACTTTGAATGGATTCGATATTTCACGTATTAAGAGAGTTATAGCGAAATTTCACTTTTTCGAAAAAAGCCCCCCATTTTCACCCCCTTCGACCGATTTAGCCCAGTAACGAACTCGACCGAGATTTTATAGGTATACATCTTCGGTAAAAAATTCGAAGTAATTGGTGCAAAATTACGGCAGTTATCGTGTCCACAAGAAACTGATATACATATATATATATATATACATATATATATATATATATATATATATATATATACATAAATTATATATAAACTTTTGAACTGACGGTGGTTTTGGGGTCTGGGGGATGTGAAACGCGAAGATATGTCGAAATTTTCCGGAAGTCGAAACATGGGACCCATTGCAATAGTTAGCTTTCTAATGAAATCTACCTAATAAGAGTAGCAGTTCGTCTCAGCTCAAGTTCGGGTCAGGATGTGAACGATGGCCAATGTGACCAGTGATCGCTACGCTTGCCATGGATTAGCTGTAATAGGTTCAGCATTGTTTGGCAATAATAATAATAATAATAATAATAATAATAATAATAATAATAATAATAATATCGTATGGCCTCGGATGCCGGGTGCAAGCTTTGTAATTTGACACCCAGAGGGTAGCTTGCATGTCAAATTTCGTTGTTCCTTGAATCGCTATGAAAGTCAAGGAGGTTAGATATCTAAGCTCCTTGAACACTGTAGCGCTTTCTAGTAGAGAAATTAGGAACTTGGTGTTGGCGGAAACTCCCGAGATTAATTATGCCATTATGAACACGGCCTACTGAATTCAAATGGGTTCTTTGATATGCCAACATCGTATGACATGCGTGTCCTATTTTTGCCTCCTTTCAAAAATCACTTACCACGGCCAGGAGCGAACCTGCAATCTTGGGGTTGGTAGACCGACATGCTATCCACTCACCCACCGTGGCTTTTAAAAGGCTTCAGCTCCCTCCTCTTATGTTTTAAATTTATGAAAAGTGTTAGTTGGCAGTGTAATTGAAGTGTAATGTATGTCACTGGAGCGGGGAGTTTGAATAATATTGTTAGGTCATTTGTAGAGCATACCAATAGATAATCTATAAATATATCGTCATGTGTTTACTATCGGCACTCCTAGGTTAGACGATGTTATGGTATGTTTAATGATAAAACGTTTCTCTCGCCTAGAACAAATTGTTATTTCTTCATTATAACTTGATAAAGTCATTACGTTTTAGTGCTCGACAAATCACCTAAGAGGTAAAAGTCAAGGAAATCAAGCTTCTTGAAGTGTTACCCCATCTTTACGGAGCTATACGCCAATAAACATACAACATATGGTGTGACCTGCGTGTGAATGACGTCAGCAATGCTAATGTTCTTTGCTTTACTGCACTCGTTGCTATTTCATTCTGTAAGCCTATGCATTTTTAAGTTCAAATGCGCAATATACTTTTTAAAAGTATGTCCTTATTACTGGATACTTACGTATTCATGACGTGTTTCTTGTATTTTATCATCATCGTCATCAGGATTGGCAAGTGACTGTTATTCTATGCGGTAACTAGGTGGTAAGGATGTTACTAATTAAATATGTAACGGTAACTCTAACGCTGCTACCTTTAACAACAGTAACGAATTAATGAAATATCAAATTGGGACATGATATAATTTTATTTATGTTCGACGTTGTCGAAATGTAAATATTGTATGTGTCAGAAAACTGTATCATAATTTCATTTTTCATTATGAAACAGATTCTCCCACCAATCAGAGCTCAATACCAATTAGGTAAGGATACCTTCGCGCATGAGCTCAAAATCCAACATATTTCTGTGTTGGCAAGCAAAGTGAATGGTATCTGCTTTTGGAGTGCCTTGACCACGCATGTGCTCTGTTCGGTCAGCAAAGCCAGCGCGCCCTGTTCTCTAACTGAATGAGCTGAATCCCACATATATCTATTATGAATATTTATGTTAAAACATATAATAAAGATATAATTATCGTTGAACATAAACAGTCGTATGCAACTCGCCTATAATGGTAATTAAGACACTCATATGGAAATTATGAAACTCACTTACGCTCGTTTTAGAAACATACTGGTGTCTTAATTATTGCCATTATAGGCTCGTTGCATAATGTACTATTATGTTCGACGATGTCGAAATGTAAATATTATATGTCAGAAAACTGTATCATAATGCGAGTCATTATAGTACTATTCTTCATTATGATACAGTCTCTCCAGCCAATCAGAGCTCATTCATTGACCAATTAGGTAAGGATAGCTTCGCGCATGCGCTCAAAATCCAACATAGCAGACATGATTTGAAAGTTCAAATTGGATATCGGATTAACCATTGTATTTACAATCCCAAACACAAAAACAAAATCAGCACGAACCTTTACGGTAACAAGAAAATACTATGACATATGCAAGAAATTTATGAATCTACGTCCAGAAGTTAGCAACACAGCATCCTTCTACATGGAAAGTGCACCGTCCCATATGTTCGCGTAAATAAACTGGCGAATATGAGACAAGGAATATCACTGTACCTTAATATCCCTAACTCCAATTTATACACAGCGCATTGCTTTCAAACGACTTCGGTGACAATATTAGTGAATGCTAGTTCTGATCGGCACTAGACACCATGCAGGCTGTAAACAATAGCATTGCCAAGCAAAGTAAATGGTCTCGGCTATCGAAATTCTTTGACCCACGCATGCGCTCTGTTCAGTCAGCAAACCACCCAGCGCGCTCTGTTCACTAACTGAAGATTCTGAATCCCACAGATATTTATGAATATTTATGTTAAAACATACATAATAAAGTTATAATTATCGTCGAACATAAACAGTCGTATGCAACTCGCCTATAATGGTAGCCTAATTAAGACATTCTTAAGACATACTCGTGTCTTAATTATTGCCATTAAAGGCTTGTTGCATAATATGCTATTATTTATTGAGTTTCCAAAACATAGAAGGAACCCTATGTTGCCCAAAATATTCAACAATTACAGAATATTTACATTGTTTAAATTTATTTTAGCGTATGGCTTTTAGTGCCGGGAGTGTCCGTGGACATGTTCTGCTCGCCAGAGTTTGTAGCTGCTTCTATGCGGACACCCATGGAGTGATCTACTACTACCGTCAGATGTGGAGTGTTGTAACTACTTGTATTACACTACATTATACACCCTCTGTCTGAAAAGTTCGGTGAATGGGTCTATATTACGAACGGATTGTTGGTTTACCTGAAACAGCAGTTAGGCTACTCTCCTTTGAAGTAATCTCCGTGAATGGTTATGCACTTCTGAGAACGACTGAACAAGTCCTGGAAACTCCTGGCATAGTCTTCTTTAGGGATAGCCTTCAGTTGAGTCGTCAATTGAAAGCGAGAGAGAAGCGTGAATTTATGCAACCTTCCTTGCACACCTGATAGACGGGTGGCAGTGAGAAGGGTGAATGTTCCGTGGAATTGGATGGTCCTGAAAACCATCGTCACGGGTGACGAGACCTGGTGCCTGAGGTACGACCTCGAAGGCAAGCGTCAAAGTATGGAGTGGCGGGGTTCAGGGTCACCGATAAGCCCTGAAGGGCTAGAGGTTTTCGGACATTTCGATCATCCAACGTAATGTGACGACCCAACTGAAGGCTATCCCTAAAGAAGACTATGCCGGTAGTTTCAAGAACTTGTAGAGCTGTTCTAAGAAGTGCATAACTATCCACGGGGGTTACTTCGGGGATAGTAACTGCTGTTTCAGGTAAGCCAACAATCCGTTCGTAATATAGACCCATTCACCGAACTTTTCAGACAGAGGTGGTAATAACTTATGGAAGATGTGACGGATGAGTGTAAAAAAATGAGAGTAACAACATGATTTATTAAATATAGGATGCAGAGGATTTGTCAGTTCATTAGTGCAGTGACTCAGGTGACCTTTTTACAATGTGTCTTTCTTTTTCAAAAACAGGGCAGTCGAAAAGCAGGCGATGTACAGTTTGAGGGGATCGACAAAAGCATGTACTGTATAGTAATTTAGGATGCAAGGATTCTATGAACTGAGACATATCTTGACGCGCTTTGCGATCCGTGGTTTCTACCACCGGATCCGCACGAGATACATCTATCGTCAACCAGATGAACTATGCGTGTGCAAACTTTGTAATAGCCCATGCGACAGATACCACATCAGGACATGCAAACGCCGAGAAATATCTCTGACGTAATTCTGTTAATGTAAGACTTAAACACTGTACCTTACTTATAGACTACACATTGTGCGCAAATCAAATTAAATTAATTTAGAATGGTGATGTGAAACCGCTCGAAGTATGACGTGAATTTCCCATGCCCAGATAAAAATTGAGTAAGCACAAAGTTCCGTACTAGTATTTTACTTTGAAGTCGATGCTGAATCTCATGAAAAATTATTTCTCTCGCAACAGATCCTTTCGAAGTTGAGGTCCAAATGTATTATTATTGTTATTATTATTACTGTATTATTTATTTATTTTTATTTATTTATTTATTATTCGCTAATTGGCCAACTTCGGACCACAATAAGTTCCACTATACAGTACATTCTGGCGTTTATTCAATTTACGATTGATCCAGTAGGCTTTCATTAGCTAGCTGTGTCGAGCAGGGTGATCATCCGACCACTTTGCACCAGTTGCCCATTTCTCATCTGGTAAAGTCCCAAAAGTCACGATGCTTGTTCGGAAAAGATCCCGTTTGTGCGCGTCATCTGGTCGTAGGCCCATTTCTTGGCGTTAACGCACCAGAGAACTGTTGAATTTGGATTTGAGTCGAAATTGTTAAATATACGTTTTGTCCACCTAGAGTCGTCCATACATCGCAAGTGACCGTAGAAGCGAGCCTTGCGTTTGCGCATTGTGTCTGTGATCTTCTCTATCTTAGAATAGATATCTTGCCTGGATGTTCTTACGTAGATCCCGTTTCTGTAGTTTTGACCAAGTATGTTGTATTATAATAATTATTATTATCCCTCCTTATATTATTCTGCTAAGGTCCCATTCCAGTTTTGTACCGAAAATAAGGTCCCATTAACACCAACCTACACACATGGGGTACCTACAGGTTCAGCACAACCCAATGCGTAAGCGAAACGCACTCACTTACTCTTCAAATGCCTCACAATTAAATAAATACCTTAAAACTTGTATATTTACAATGAAATAATGAAAGAATGCAACACGGTAACCATGGTAACTGAATCTCACAGGTCCATCTATTTCTGTAAGACGCAATGCAATTCCAATTATTACATAACTGTGAAAGTTTCCAGACGGTTATAAGGTTATCACTGAACCTAATTAAGCTGTAAAATTCATCAATACATACAGTATAATGCGCTTAAGGGGGTCAAGGGGCACTCTAGAATTTTTTCACGCAATTTTCACGTGTGAGTGTGGTACGAAAGGTCTTTTTCACCCGACTATAAAGGGTCTCCGAAAACCACATTTTAAGGCCCTTAAATTAGCAGTATCTGTGATATTCCCAAAAAACTAACTTCGCTCTGATATACCTAAGATGGAATGACAAATCCCTAACCACTGCACCAGTAGCTGAATTGATAAAGTCTGATTATTCATACCAAGGATAAATCAGTCATAGCATTCATGATTGAGATTTTGCTAAGTGTACTCTTTACAACTAGAATATTCACGGGCGAAGCCACGACGGGTAATGCTAGTCATTATTATTATTAGTAGTAGTATACAGTAATTGTGTGATTATTCTGATATAGGCGTTGCATGTGTTCTCCTTTCTAGAATGTGACGTCCCGTTGGCGGCAAACTCTAGGCGTATACTGAATACAGATTAGCCTATATTCTTGTAGAACAACTAACGGTGTACATATTCAGGTTTATATAACAAATGTAAATAAGCGTATTGGTTACAGATCAGAGGAATTTCAATGGGGATTCTTATTACGACTTATTTAGAATTGTATGTGGATATGTGTTACATCGAAGCCTTGAGCATTTATGTTTTATTTTTATAGTTTGCTTTAACTGCCAACAGACATCTGGAAATTTATTGAGAGCGAGGTAATGTATGTTGTGGTGCATAGTCAAGGATAAGCAGATTGTAAAAACACGCAAATAGGTGCCAGATCTAGCATCTTGGGGCTGGTTAGAGCATACTTTCACAATCATCAGTATGGTTGCGTCGACCTACGCACTCCTAGTCGGCGACCTTACATGCCATAAAATTGCCTTCCTGCTGGAAGAGAAGCAATTGTAAGGGGCTGAGGATCAATCGCATGCCGATTTCCTGGATACCGTCTGAAGATGCATTCAGGGTGACCGAGAGGATTAACCGGCCCCTATGCATTTGCCTCCCTTGACCCCTTTGTTTGTATTAAAGAGATCCATTAGCAATTCTCAAATCAAATTTTTCACAAATCCCTCCCTATATTATTCTGCTAAGGTCCCATTCCAGTTTTGTACCGAAAATAAGGTCCCATTAACACCAACCTACACATATGGGGTACCTACAGGTTCAGCACAACCCAATGCGTAAGCGAAACGCACTCACTTACTCTTTAAATGCCTCACAATTAAATAAATACCTTAAAACATGTATATTTACAATGAAATAATGAAAGAATGCAACACGGTAACCATGGTAACAGAATCTCACAGGTCCATCTATTTCTGTAAGACGCAATGCAATTCCAATTATTACATTACTGTGAAAGTTTCCAGACGGTTATAAGGTTATCACTGAACCAAATTAAGCTGTAAAATTCATCAATACATACAGTATAATGCGCTTAAGGGGTTCAAGGGGCACTCTAGATTTTTTTCCACGCAATTTTCACGTGTGAGTGTGGTACGAAAGGTCTTTTTCACCCGACTATAAAAGGTCTCCGAAAACCACATTTAAAGACCCTTAAATTAACAGTATCTGTGATATTCCCAGAAAACTAACTTCGCTGTGATATACCTATGAAGGAATGACAAACCTCTAACCACTGCACCAGTAGCTGAATTGATAAAGTCTGATTATTCATACCAAGGATAAATCAGTCATAGCATTCATGATTGAGATTTTGCTAAGTGTACTCTTTACAACTAGAATATTCGCGGGCGTAGCCGTGGTGGGTAATGCTAGTAATGAATTATCGAGCGCAACAATGTGGCGTAGTTGGTAGCATGCTGAACTGCTGTACCCAAGATTGCGGGTTAAAACCCGGCCGAAGTCGTCGGATTTTTTAAGAGAATTAAAAATCCCTCAGTATGCCTTCCTTCGGAGGGGAAGTAAAGCCGGCGGTCCCATGTCATATATTTATGGCTAGAAAAAGAACCTTCCACTAACTACACTTGTGTGAAGCCAACATTTGTAGGCTAGAATTGATAACGCTCTATTAGTTCCAACGTTCGCCGACAGTTGCTGACTTTGATTCCATCTAGTAGGCAAGTCCGCAAGCTAGGTGTCGTGGACGGTAGCATTTGGTAGCAAAAGTGGGAACTACTTGAAATTACTGTCCGCAGTCTTGTTACTTGAATTTAAAAAGAAACAGATAACTCACACTAAGTTAATACAGGCATCACAATTAACACCGGTTATCCGACAGATTCTACACACACCCAAAGTACACGGGGCTACATGACCGTGTTGTCGCAGCCCCTAAACTAAAGAACCAACCATCCAACCAACCGTTGTTAAATTGGCAACATTGAGTTGCCAGTCAATGTTGCAACACATACGGGGCGTTAAATGTGTCAAATAAACAGCATCCGGTTAGAACAAAGAAGCCGTTGGAAAGGTTTTAATTTGAAATGTCTTTTATATACTAAGCGTGGTATCGTTAAATGGTTGCATAAAATCTTGTTTCTTGCTCTGGGTAATAAGATTGAGTGGAAAACGCTGTAGTATAACCAGATAAGGTGATCAAGTCGGATTGATTACATGGTCTGTATCGCTTTGTAATACTCGTAATAACACACACATAGTTGCATACGTTATTAGCCTCCTCTCTGATTCCCCTCAAATACATTCCGATACGAAGAAGATATCCATATTTTCACCTCAATAATAATATTATTAATAATAATAATAATAATAATAATAATAATAATAATAAAGCGTACGATCCACATCTCTGCCAAAGAAAGGGAAGCAAGATCTCAAAGGATGAGGCAATACTGGGCCAGAAGGAAAGCTCATACAATAAAAGGTGATTGATTTCATGTACCCCAAAGTTGGGTGAAACGAATAAAGAATAATAATAATAATAATAATAATAATAATAATAATTAATGAACAAGAAAGGTCTAATGGAGAAACTAGAGGCTAAAGAAAGGAAGATTTTGTGGAAAATCCTGGGTCCCATCAAAGAAAACAGCGAGTACAGAAGGCGTCACAACCACGAATTGTACAAACACGTGGAGAAGATCAGTGGCACGATTCGAAAAAGAAGGATTGCCTTTTATAGCCACGTGACACGAATGAGCCCAGGCAGGATATCAAAACGGATATTGACGTACTTTCAAGATAAGAAAACCAAAGGTGCATGGTTTACGGAAGTTGAGAAAGATCTACGTGAAATGGAAATTTCCCCTAAATATATCTAGGAGCGTGTTCCACTTCAGGAAAAACTACATAGGCACAAAGGTTTCCAGGAAAAGCTGAAGCTGAAGACAGAGAAGGCGTGGTCCCAAGAAAGAAAAGAACAACACCGGAGAGGAATGCGGGAACACTGGGCGGTAGTTAGAGCTCGGAAGAAGAGACAGTTGAACTGACGTAGTCCCTAGTTGGCCGAATCGAAGAAAGAATAATAATAATAATAATAATAATTTATCTGATGAATGGACCGAGGAACGGAGGAAGATATTGCCAACCAAGCTTACAGTTTGGACGTCGGCCAAATTTTTTGGTGCGAAAAAAGCCTCAAATTCCTATCCGTGCATTGCTGCACATTCATCGTGACATCACTATAGACATCGATTTGGTAATCACAAGGTTTGCTAAACAAAATAGACCAGTTGATTTTGTTATATAAATAATCGTTTTTATATAACAGGTATGAAGTTGCAAATATGTACAGTTGTAACGGAACATAATAATTGCAATAAAGATATTTCAGTATTGAAGAAAATGAATATAACTGTTTTTCAGTTAAAATTCGTTAAGTTTTATTTGTGGTCTCCGTTGGGGGGGTCATGAACCCCGTTACACCCCCCACCCCCCTTGAATCCGCGCCTGCCACGGAATCTCCTTTATACGTGGTATCCGAACCCCAGGTCATGGCATTTCACTTCGAAAATCTCACTTGCATTGTCCATGAATCGAACCGATTCCACCTATTTTCACATACGGCGAATGTATGCGATTACAATGTTAGTTCCTGTACTGTGGATCTCTATCGGACAAGTACATTAGCATTCCAGAAAGCGCGGTTTGTGTGCAGAGACAAATAATGTACAGTTAACAATCAAAGAAAAGAAGAAGGCATTACGGAACAGTTGAGTTTCTCATTGTTTTAATCTGGCTAAGTACATCATTGGCGCATGCATGCAATTGTTTATGTGACAGAACGTGACCTCTGGTGGGCCTCCCACCGAACTCGTCGGTGGGTCCTCACAATACATTTCAGCGCGGTAAGAACATAGAGCATTGTTCCTGGGCGACACCCGCCCGACTTCAGCTTCCAACTACTGTGCATTCAAAATAAAATATATGCGCCTCCAGAATGGCTATTTAACATTTTACAATAAGCACAGTACTGACAACCTAGCAGCGTTTTAATGTTACATGGACCTCGCAAAAGAAGAAGACAGATGAAGTTCTCGGTCTACTTCACTCGCGGTTTTTTATTTATTTTTTATTTTGCTAATATATTTAAGCGATTATTTTACTGTACGCTATCGTGGGGAGTTAATGCTACTTCTGTCTTTATTTGAACCGACTGCGTGGCGTAGCGGTAAGGTTCTCACCTGCTGTACCCGAAGCTATGGGTTTGAATCTCAGCACGTTCAATTGGCATTTGAGGATGCTCTAATCAGTGGATTAACTGGCATGTTCAAGATCCCCCTCTGGGCAAAAAGGCCCGGGAGTTTTTACTCCTTTGGACAACCGAATCATTAATAACAAAATAGTGTAGACAACATCATTCCTGGAGTTGTTCACAATAATAATTAAATAGATCACAGGCTAGCATACTTAAGTTGCATTAATAATAACTAGGGAACGGATTTATCTTATTGATAATTAATAAAATATGAACATATATATTTAGTTATTTTTGTAGAAATATGGAACTATATACAAACTTAAAATTACAAAAATCCATAATGTCTACATTAAGTTAATAACCAAATTCAAAGAAGCTAAAAAAAGTAGATCAACTTGAAACAAAATGTTGCACTTACCACTTTAGTTTCCCTGTGACGAGAATGTTCAGTTGGGCGTGAATTCACGAAAATAACTGCTAGTCCTGTGCTCCCTATTCATGAAGACATTCCTGCCATCAACACAAAGAGACTCCGTTCCCGTCATCCTCCATTATAAACTTGCCAAGTCAATAACAATAAATATAATATAAGTGACCGATGGACTAAGATGGCAAACCAGTGCTACAAAGGTACAACAGAAGATGCTCTGTATCAAAACCAGGCCACCAGGATTTGATCAACACAGGAAGATTTGGACCACTCGGAATAGAATACGAACTAATTGTGGTAGATGTGCTGATTCCCTACATAAATGGAGGATGATATCCTCTTCCCACTGTGATTGTGGAGATGAACGTCAAACGGTTCAGCACATTGTCCAAGAGTGCCCCTTACGAGCATTCCATGGTGAACCGCAGGAATTCCTCTTTTTTTATGTAACTTTGGGGTAAGCATCTCCCACCTTTCCTTATGGTGCACCATAATAGGGTTATAGATGGGAATGTTTTTAGTGTTAAGCTTTCCAACCACCTGTTTTCCTTGATATTTTAATCTATATCGGCTGATGAAGGGGCCAAAACAATTAGGCCTCGAAACATGTACCCAATGACCACAAAATGGTCATTTATCAAAATAAAGGTATTGATCAGGTGAAACTTTAGCCCAAAATTATTACTAATACATAGCCTAAGAGAACGATTTCTCCTCAAGTGTCCAAATATGTTGCCTTTGTACTTAATGCTTTACCTTGAAAAAAAAATCCATAACCTGCTTCCAGTCTCCGACTGTGTCAGGAAGGGAATGAATGCTGCCCCCATCTAGCGGCGAGGATATAAACTGTGCCGGCTGCCGAGGCCTGACGCACTCCTCTGGGGCAATGATTCTATAAATGACAGATGAAATGAAATGATAGTGGAGAGTGTTGCTGGAATGAAATTTTGACAGGGAAAACCGGAATACCCGGAGAAAAACCTGTCTGCCTTCGTTTTGTCCAGCACAGATCTCACATGGAGTGACCGGGATTTGAACCACGGATCCAGCGGAGAGAGGCCGGCGTGCTGCCGCCTAAGCCACGGAGGCTTCATAATGCTTTACCTTATAAACTAAAATTTGTAATGTCAGGGGATTCAGATAAAAAAACATGCGGTTGCGGATAACAGTGATGCGGATATCGTTTTGCTTATCCGCTCAGGGCCCTACATGAGTCGTCCAGTTGAAAAACTCGTTTATCCACTTGTGAATAAGGGTCATTTTCATGAGAAACGTTTCTCTGGACTTTGCCTCGCGTATCTTTTGTGTTTGTTGTTTTCAACTTTTTCCCTTTCGCTCTGTGTTTTTGGTTTTTGGTTTTGTGTTTGCTTTGTGCTTTTGCTTTTGAATTTTACTTTTTTGCTTTTCTTTCTTGGTTTTAGTTTTGTGTTTGTTTTCTATTTTTGCTTTTTATGAATTTTGCTTTTTTACTTTGCGTTTCTTGATTTTGGTTTTCTTCTTTTGCTTTTGTTTTTGAATTTCTCTTCACTTCGTGTTTTTTGTTTTCGGTTTTATGTTTGTTTTCTGGAAAATCAAAATAAAACAAAAAATAAATAAATTAAAACAAAATAAACAAAAAATAAAAATAAAAATAAACAAAACAAAATAAAAACAACATAAAATAAAACAAATCAAAAATAAAACAAAAAATCAATAAAACAATTTAAAACAAAATAAAACGTAATAAAATAAAACAAAACAAAATCAAAATAAAACAAAACAAAATTAAATTAATTTAAACAAAACAAAATAAAATAAAGTAAAATAAAATGAACTAATTAAATAAATAATTTTACGACATGATCCTTATTCACAAGTGGATTAAACGAGTTTTGCAACTGGACGACTCACATATAGTCCCGCAGTCTTCAATTAAAATATATTACCACCCCCTCCTAATCTACATACTACATTGTTCATAACATTGATTATCATAACCTATAATAGTGCGTCAGAGGTCGACTAAATCCAGAAAAATGTTCTTGTGAAACTGGTCTTTAAGTTGAGCTTACAGCCAATAGGTGTGAGTAAGGTCCAGTGAATCTTCTAGAATATACCTAGTAAGACCCGTTATGAAGGATTTTACGGGTCAAAGCTTAATAACACAATTACCACGACCGTGCCACACAGGGAAAATATTTACGTATCACGTACGCTTGGAATAATATTATGGAGGTGGAAGATCTCTTGAAAAACACCGTGCTCCATCACTTAATTGATATAATTCTACCTTAAATGGTTCGGGAGGTGTCCGTCTTTTACTTACACATCCGCTCTTGTAAACAGTACCTTCAGGACGGATGTCGAGGGTTGGAGCCAGTGGAACACTTTTGCTAGTCTTAAAAATCCAGCAATTCTTCGTGGTTTTTACCGTCAATGTTGCTTGCCACGGTGGGTGAGTGGTTATCGTGTCGGTCTACTAACCCCAAGCTTGCAGGTTCACTCCTGGTCGTGTTAAGTGATTTTTGAAAGGCGGCAAAAATTACGACACGCATGTCACACGCTGTTGGCATGTCAAAGAACCCATTTGAATTCGGTAGGCCGTGTTCATAATGGCAAAATTAATCTCGGGAGTTTCCGCCAACACAATGTTCCTCATTTCTCTACTTGAAAGCGCTATAGTGTTCAAGGAGCTTAGATATCTAACCCCCTTGACATTCATAGTGCTTCATGGAACAACGAAATTCGACATGCAAGCTACCCTCTGGGCGCAAATAACAAAGCTTGCACCCAGCATCCGAGGCCATACGATATTATTTTTTATAATCGTTTCGGTCTTTTATGGACCACGTTATTTCAACTGCCTTTTCCCTCTTTCTTTCACATTGGCCCAATATTCGCGCAGTCTTCTTCGGTGAGCTTCCTTCCGTTCTTCGGTCCACTTCATGCCGGTTTTCAATATAGGTTTTGGCTGAAAACTCTGTATCTCCCCAAGTTTCTTCTTCAAAGAGTCACGTTCCAAGATGTCCTCGTGTGATATCCCCAGTTCTTGTAGGTCTTTTTCCACCTCTGTAAACCAGATCCCTTTGGTTTTCTTTCCCACAAAGTAGGCACAAATTCGATTGGACATTCATCCAGAGTTCATTCGTGTTAAATGGCCATAAAAGGAGAGTCTTCTTTTGCGAATGGTGTCCGTTATTTTCTCCACATGTAGATGAAGTTCGTCGTTGTGTCGTCTTCTATACTCTCCTTGTTCCTTGACCGGGCCCAAGATTTTTCTCAGAATCTCCCTCTCTTTGGTTTCGAGTTGCTCTGCCAGGCCTTTCTTATTCATCGCCAGGCATTCTGATGCATATAACGCCTCCGGGCGAATAACGATAACGTAGTGCCTCAGTTTGGCCTTATTATTATTATTATTATTATTATTATTATACTGTCAATGTTGCGGCAAGAAACTAAAGGAATTGCTGAATTAATTAATTTATTTATTTAGTTATTTTTTTTACTCAGTTATTCAGTTGTTGTTGATTCATATTAGTGGCTTTCCGGCATCGTGGTCATGCATCCCCGTGTACTTGGATGTGTGTGGAATTTGTCTGATAGCCTGTGTTATTGAGATGGCTGTATTAGTGTGTGTAGTTGTAATTCATATGGGGATTGGGAAGGCGATGCGTGACCTTCAGTTAGGAACAATTCCGGCATTCGCCTGGAGTTGAAGTGAGAAACCACGGAAAAGGATAGCTGAGGTGGGAATCAAACCCACCTCTTGTCAGTTTTTATTACACGAGGATGAGTACCCCATTCCAGCCCTCAGGCCAGAATTAAATTTCTTGGCAGAGCCGGGAATCAAACCCAGGCCTCCGTGGTGACAGCCACGCAACAGGATGGACTATTTATTTATTCATTTACTTATTTATTTATTTATTTACTTATTTAATTATTTATTCACTTATTTATTTACTTATTTATTTACTTATGTATTTACTAATTTATTTACTAATTTATTTACTTATTTATTTACTTATTTATTTATTTACTTATTTATTTACTTACTTATTTATTTACTTATTTATTTATTTACTTATGTATTTATTTACTTATTTATTTATTTATTTACTTATTTATTTATTAACTTAATCATTTACTTATTTATTTACTTATTTATTTACTTATTTATTTATTTACTTATTTATTTATTTACTTATTTATTTATTTACTTATTTATTTATTAACTTAATCATTTACTTATTTATTTACTTATTTATTTATTTACTTATTTATTTACTTACTTATTTATTTACTTATTTATTTATTTACTTATGTATTTATTTACTTATTTATTTATTTATTTATTTACTTATTTATTTATTAACTTAATCATTTACTTATTTATTTACTTATTTATTTACTTATTTATTTATTTACTTATGTATTTATTTACTTATTTATTTATTTACTTATTTATTTACTTATTTATTTACTTATTTATTTACTTATTTACTTATTATTTATTTATTTATGTATGTATTATTTATTTATTTATTTAAGACATTGTTGGAAAGCTGTAGCTTGTTGTTGTAGCCTGTGCCAGTAGACTGCAAAAATACTGCATTCAGCAACAGATCGCAAGAAGCCTATGAGCAGATAAAATTCTATAATTTTTGACATGCCGATGTTGACAGCGATTTTCAACACTGTTAATTGATTTAGGTGAGAAATATGTAGTGTTCCAAATGTCATGATAGAGTGTAAAGTTGTGTGTTTGTTATGACTTTGTGAGTGTAGGCGGGTGGATGACAGTCCGCGCTGCCTACTGTATTCTTGAGTGAGTGACAGAACCATGGTGGTACACTCCGTGCGCCTAAAAAGCGACCAACACCTGCCTTGCCTACCAGCCTACACGACCTTTGATGCTTGCTGACTTCCATTGCGACCTCCTCGTGGAGTATTGGCTAGCATGCTCGTACTCTGACCCTAGATATCTGATTCCTGGCTCTGCCAAAAAATTCAATTCTGGTCCGAGGACTTGAACAGTCCACTTAGAAGTGAATCAAAGTGAATACCGGTATCCCGACCTCCGTCTTAAGACGTCACTCATAGCAAGTAGTGGTTAGTGAGAGGTGAATCATTATTAAGAGACAACGACAATGATTTATCACGAAACCTGGAAAATTAAAACTGGCAAAATTTAACTTTTGCTACGTTTTTTCTTTACTTGAAATGTGAAAAACGGATATTTACTCGAGAAGCAAGAAATCATATCCTAAATTCTCTATCATTAGAGAAATTCCGCAATAAATTCGGGAAACTGCCTAACCACACGTTCGATTTGGAAGAGAACAGTAAATATGTTTCTTCTTCTTCTTCTTCTTCTTCTTCTTCTTCTTCTTCTTCTGCTTCTTCTTCCCTTCTACTACTTCTTCTCTCCTGGCTGTAAATTCTTCTTCGTCAGGGTGCTTCCAAAGAATACTTGGAGTTGGCACGTTTAGTCATGAGACTATGTTTTGTGTCAAGAAGCAGATCTTTTAAATTGTAGAATTTAGAATCTGGGTTAGCCAGAGATTGGGGCGAGAGTATTGTTTATTACAACCATCACCTGATACAAGTTACAATGATTCCCTAATAGCCTAATACAAAAATCTTACTCACTAAGATTAATAAATCGCAACATGAATATAAAAGAATGAGACACAGTACCTATAAATAATTTATAGGGTATTAAATGTTATGTTCCATAGAGAGGGACCTCACTGTATATTATGATGATCAATAAAGAGTAAATCGTACTCTGTCTTATTGCGACTGATTTAAAACCTACTTGATTCCAGCATTGCTCGCCACCTCTCGAATACTGCCTCCTCTTCTTATTAATTTTTAAAATATTCCTGAGTCGCATACCTCACCGAATCATCACAGAAGATAGAACCAAGTTCAGGTTTGAATCTTTGTCCATGTGAAAGGCATGCTTAATAGGATTTTCTTCTGGTCATAGAGGTAATCCTACGAGGGTAGCTTGGCCTGTGACCGAGGAGAATTTTGTTGCCTTGATACTCAACATAACATATTAACGTCCATGCTCCTCCCGGGAATTGTGGTCATGCCTTCGCTCTGAAGATTGGGGAATTGAAACTAATCCTCCGTCACGTCATCAACTGTCGGTTTTGAAGTATCTAAGTTAGTCGAATATTTATGCTTCATTAGTAGGGCTCGGATTCGAGCATATTTGCATATTTTTTTCCTGAATAGTACACATTGAAAGAAGCCTTTCGGTGGTATTTTCACCTCTCTGGGACCAACAGAATTGAAATTTATCGAGCATATAAATGCATAAAACCGCGGTTTTCAGAATAGAAACATATAAATGCATATTCTTGTGGTTTTCGTCTAAAAAGTTTGTTTTTCTTCGAATTCTACCCCGTATTCGGGCCCTGACAATCCTTACGGTTCGAAAACAGAAATAATCATTGAAAAGCCTATCTGGTGCGAATAATAGAACCGCAGGCTTTTAACCTTTTGTGAGGTCGTTCTCGTCATTGAAACTTTTATTGACTGATTTAAGAAAATCATTCAAAACTGAAAACATAGAAAATTTCTTGTTGTACAGACCAATGCAGATCTACTTCATTAACTCGCCTAATTGTGAACATTTTGTAAATGAACTTTTAAACTGTATCTTTTATAAGAGCACTTCTCTTATATATACTTGTAAAACTTGAATGCGAGTATATTGCAGCGTATCATAGATACAATTAGAAAATAAAGCTCGTATTTAAAGGTATGTTATTGTTTTTTTCGTTTCAATTTCCTTTCTATAGTTTTAACGGTGTTTTTCGAGCATATTCTGCATATTTAACCGCATATAATGGGGGTTTCGAGCTTATCTATCGAGCATATAATGGGGTTTTAGAGCATATAATGGCTTTTTCGAGCATATCGAGCATAAAACACATGGCTTTCGAGCATATCTGGAGATTTTATCGAGCATATCGATCCGAGCCCTATTCATTAGATACAAAACATATCAAAATAATTGATTTAGGATTTTGAGGCTCGTGGTCGTCAGCCCCCCGTACAATCTGTATCATTGAGGTGAATGACTGAATGATCGTGTGGCCTCCGGAGAGGCCGAGTGCAGGTCTTTCTAGTTGACGCCCGTGGGCGACCTGCGCGTCGTAATGAGGATGAAATGATGATGAAGGCGTCACATACACCCAATCCCCGAGCCACGGAAATTAACCCCAGGAGATTAAGATCCCTGATGGCTCGGCCGGTAATCGAACCCGGGGCACTTAGGGCCAAAGCCTAGCGTGCTAACGATTTAGCCACGGAGCCGGAATTATTCAGTGCTGGCATTTAAGGGTGTTTAAATACGAGGGAGCCGTGTCAGTAGATTTACACCTTCATAGATTAGTTGGTGGAGGGAGTGCAAGGCAGCTTCGGCCTCAGTATATGTTTCATTTGAACCATTATAGAGAGGAATAATTTAATAATTTTCCGTACTATTGCCAGACACGATCGCTTACTACAAACAAGGAGAGCATTCGTATGGACACCGTTTTATAAAACAGAGTACCGGCGACTGGATGCGAGCAAACTACGAACTAAGACATTTTATTATTAGCTTCTCTACACATGGGTTTCCTCATTTGATCTGTGAAATCACAAGTTTGCATGACCCTGGAGCCGATTGTAAGTGAAAGAGACGTGGAGAGATTTGCGGGAGACGTCCTGTGGAAATCTGTGTATGGATCATTGACCCAGTTTTGTACCACACTGGATTGAATTCAAATTGTTTTGTAATTTATTTTGTACAAAATAATTTGGCCATTGGCTGCAATAAGTAAGTTATTAAAGGACAAAAATAGATTAGAATCGTCACTCGAATTAGCGATAGCTTCAGAGTTTAGTTTGTCGCCAGTGTTCAGCAGTGAGTTTAGGGCCTTTGTCACCTGTGCAAGCCAGGGAATAATTCAATTATTTAATGAATAAATAAATAAATGCGTGACGACTGAGGATGGGGACCAGTTTGTAATGTGTGACGATTATTTCAGGGGATCAGTTTGTAATGTGTGACGATTGTACTGGGAGATCAGTTTGTAATGCGTGACGAGTATTTCAGGGGATCAGTTTGTAATGTGTGACGAGTGTACTGGGAGATCACTTTGTAAGGCGTGACGAGTATTTCAGGGGATCAGTTTTTAATGCGTGACGAGTGTACTGGGAGATCAGTTTGTAAAGTGTGACGAGTTTTCCAGGGGATCAGTTTGTAATGCGTGACGGGTATTTCAGGGGATCAGTTTGTAATGCGTGACGGGTATTTCAGGGGATCAGTTTGTAATGCGTGACGAGTATTTCAGGGGATCAGTTTGTAATGCGTGTCGAGTATTTCAGGGGATCAGTTTGTAATGCGTGTCGAGTATTTCAGGGGATCAGTTTGTAATGCGTGACGAGTATTTCAGGGGATCAGTTTGTAATGCGTGTCGAGTATTTCAGGGGATCAGTTTGTAATGCGTGTCGAGTATTTCAGGGGATCAGTTTGTAATGCGTGACGAGTATTCCAGGGGATCAGTTTGTAATGCGTGACGGGTTTTTCAGGGGATCAGTTTGTAATGCGTGTCGAGTATTTCAGGGGATCAGTTTTTAATGCGTGTCGAGTATTTCAGGGGATCAGTTTGTAATGCGTGACGAGTATTTCAGGGGATCAGTTTGTAATGCGTGTCGAGTATTTCAGGGGATCAGTTTGTAATGCGTGACGAGTATTTCAGGGGATCAGTTTGTAATGCGTGACGGGTATTCCAGGGGATCAGTTTGTAATGCGTGACGAGTATTCCAGGGAATCAGTTTGTAATGCGTGACGGTATTTCAGGGGATCAGTTTGTAATGCGTGACGGGTATTTCAGGGGATCAGTTTGTAATGCGTGACGAGTATTTCAGGGGATCAGTTTGTAATGCGTGACGGGTATTTCAGGGGATCAGTTTGTAATGCGTGACGAGTATTTCAGGGGATCAGTTTGTAATGCGTGACGAGTATTTCAGGGGATCAGTTTGAAATATGTGACGAGTATTTCAGGGAATCAGTTTGTACTGCGTGACCAGTGTACAGGGGTATCAGATTGTAATGCGTGACGTGTCGAGTATTTCAGGGGATCAGTTTGTAATACGTGACGAGTGTTTCGTGTCACGAAAAATCAGTGACGACTATTCCAGATTCCTTCAGCAGTATATAGGTCGCTGCCATGGACTGATGACCATTACTTCCCTGTTAGTGCAAGACAGCTTCAACTTCAGTGTATGTATCATTTGAACCATTCTAGATAGCAATATTTTTCAACATCCATTATTAATGTTTCAGAGCTTGAACGCTTTAACTGCTTAAACAATCCTCCCCCTTCCCCCTCCCTCAATCTTTAAATTAGTCCATATGAACCCCTCAATATTTACACCCTGAAGACGTTAATGGCATCATGCCTCTCCATCTCCTTCGTCTGTCTGTCCCCCCTCCCCCTCCGTCCCCCACTGTTCTTCTTTTCTTCGAGTGTCAACGCTTTACAAACCTGTGATGGTGGTGGGAAAATGCCGTTTTCAAACAATGGCGCACATGAAAGGATGGCCCGCATGCAGTGAATGGGTCTTGCCTGAGGTCTGTAAACGGATATGGTCTCAAGAGAAAGAATTAATGTCCTACACACATGTTTTATATGAGCTAAAATTGAATGTGATGGCTACACTACTCGACAGCGTATGTGTATAACCTTCCTTCCTAAATCCTTCCAATATCTGATGACCGAAAATTATACCTTCGTACTAAAAAAAAAAACAAAAAAAACACACGTTACTGATGAAATCACTGTCTGCCTACGTAGTGAAATAGATGATGGTAAGTTTGGCGTATTCCATGAAAAAACAGAGAAACTGAAGTTGAATGATTTGAATTCTGGCCATGACAACTATCGTTCGGAAACGCCTGTTGATAAATGTTGATGTATAGTTTCAATTTGAGGAATTGAAGTGGAAGATTGTTACTGGCTTTTCGGCTCCTATCTCCCTACAACCTTTCGATTAATGTCCTAGGGGCTGGCCACGTGGATCAGTGGTAACATTCTCGCCTGCTATGCCCAAGGTTGCAGGATCGAATCCTGGCGGAGCCAGTTGGAATTTCAGGGTGCGCAAATGCAAGGGAGCAGTGTTATAGATTTACTGGCACGTTAAAGATCCCCTTCGGGGCGAAATTGTGGTACCCCGGCGTCTCTAAAATCCACAGTTAAAAGTAAAAAAAAGGGACTTGAAACCAATAACATTATTATTATTATTAATATTTAATGTCTTAGTGAGCCTTTCCGAATTTTTTCGCTTTCCTGTAATAGTGTCCATTCCTAAAGTGATTTTCCCTGAATTTTCGTGGCAAGACTGAAAACAAAACGCATAACAAAGAAACAAGCAAATCAATACACAAAACACAACACAAAACAAGATACAAATTAAAACACAAATCAAGCAAAACTTGACACAAAATCACGAAAGAAACAAAACACAAAACATACAGCAAAATGCGATGTACAGCATAGAACACAATAACAAATTGCATAATACAAATCAAACTAAAAAATACAAATTAAAACATTAATCAAACGAAACATGAAACAAAGACGTAGTTTATTTTTCTTATGATATTATATCGAAGGGATATCCTTAGGTTGTAAGCCTAACAGGTTTGGAATGCACCTGAGGAAAACTGACTTTCAGGTGGCGCAATTATTTGGAATACAGGAGATCTGGGTTTGCATAACGACGAAGGTCCCATTTCTACGTCTCCCTCTTCAGATGTACCAATTCGTTACTCTAATGTTGCGAAGATGTACGCGTTCAAATTGAGTTTATACTCTTGAGATTATCTAGAGCGAGGGAGGATTTAGTTTTACACCAAAAATGTACAATAAGAAAGTAGGCTGCTGGTCGTTAATTTCAGTGGCAGCAACTCTTGTACTGTGTAAATATCCGAAACTAAAACTCATTTTTTTAAATTTATTTACGGCTTGTCGCTAGGACAGTGCTGTCTCCCTCATTACAAGCAACCATTTTCATAACAGGTTCTTACTCATAGAAAATATAAATCCCTATTTAATAAGCAGACAAGACTTATAAAGCACATTTTTCTTTTACGATTATTTGTGTTAAACTTTCGTTTGTTCCTCCATATAAAAATACAGTATTATCATCATTTCACTCTGTGGTGGTTGGTTCAAAGCACTAATGCCATTGGTATATTGGCTTTCACGGCCGGTGAATTAAAACTCAGCAATTCTTCTAGGTTTGTGCCGTGTCCTGTGTGGGGTTTCACCAAGAGCCCGCCGATGAGCCAGCTTGGTGTCCTAGGCGAAACCCCACACAGGACACGGCACAAACCTAGAAGAATTGCTGAGTTTTAATTCACCGGCCGTGAAAGCCAATATACCATCTTTTTGGAAGCCTTCATAGGGAGGTTAAGGCTGCTTGAGCTTTTAGTTCTCGCAGTCAAGTGGTACAGTTGCACCTAATATAAAGGGAGGTGGCGCGCAGTTTGTCACTCCAGTGGGGGTCCGGGTGGAGACACCAAGAGCCCGCCGATGAGCCAGCTTGGTGTCCTAGGCGAAACCCCACACAGAACACGGCACAAACCTAGAAGAATTGCTGAGTTTTAATTCACCGGCCGTGAAAGCCAATATACCATCTTTTTGGAAGCCTTCATAGGGAGGTTAAAGCTGCTTGAGCTTTTAGATCTCGCAGTCAAGTGGTGCAGTTGCTCCTAATATAAAGGGAGGTGGCGCGCAGTTCGTCACTCCAGTGGGGGTCCGGGCGGGGACACCAAGAGCCCGCCGATGAGCCAGCTTGGTGTCCTAGGTGAAACTCCACACAGGACACGGCACAAACCTAGAAGAATTGCTGAGTACTAATGCCATTGTTTCACATTCATGATGACTTACTTTTGGATTCCGAACCGGCCATTGCCCTTTCAACTACTGTAGGAAGACATTTTTTATTGTTTCTTATCTTTTTATTTAAAGGAGTCCATCCCTGTTTTGCAGCCAGCCTGGTTGATGTTTACAGGCGTCGAAAACGATGGTAATTGTTAAGAGGCAGAACCGGTTCGTATCTTGTTCGCTGAAAACAAGAAGTTTAGACGAAAGGCATAAATGTTGCCCTCGTTGCTAAATACACTGCTTGATTCTTTAATGGACATTTTCGACCCTCGGCTGGGTCACATGGTGATGATGTTAATGGCGATGATAATGCTAATGGTGATGATGATGATGATGATGATGTTGATGACGATGGTGAAGATGATGATGTTAATGGCGATTATTATGTGAATGATGATGATAATAGACTAATAATAATAATAAGAAGAAGAAGAAATTGCTTAACGTTATAACACGGAGTAAGTGTGGCACGGAGTGACTGACAGAGGTTCAGGGGGATCTAAAAAAAGGTCAACATTGAAAATCTTGAGGATCGCACCGAGTGCAGGAATAAAATCAAAAATGTTAAGTTTGATCAGAGACCATCACGACAGCCTGGAGGAAAATGGACAGTTGAGTGGAAGAAGGAGCATTCTGAGAGGATGAAGAGATTTTGGGAAGAGAAGCGGGAAATCGCCAGGAGATGAAATCATGTTCAAGTTCAATCGCTCTCCTAAAGGGGAACAATCGATTAAATAAATAAATAATATCATATGGCCTCGGATGCCGGGTGCAAGCTTTGTTATTTGACGCCCAGAGGGCAGCTTTCATGTCGAATATTGCTGTTCCTTGGAGCGCTATGAGCGTCAAGGAGAGGGGCAGATGACGTCGTAGTTCCGCCCCTTAGAACAACAATAACTAACTAACTCAAGTCAAGGAGGTCAGATAAATTTTGCCACCATGAACACTGTCTACTGAATTCGAATGGGTTCTTTAACATGCCAACAACGAATGACATGCGTGCCGTGATTTTTGTCTCTTCTTCTTCTTCTTCTTCTTCTTCTTCTTCTTCTTCTTCTTCTTCTCGCGATCAGGCCCAGTGGACCGCGCGCTGCTACAAGTTTCCTTCTCCATCGTCTCCTATCCATAGCTGCCGTCCGCCAACTGTCCACACGTATCGCTGCCTGTTGCAGATCTTCATGGAGTCCATCACTCCACCGCTTCCTTGGTCTCCCTGGTGGTCTCCTTCCTTTGGGGATGAAATCCAGTAGCTTCCGTGGCCATCGGTGGTCTTCCATCCGGGCTACATGTCCAGCCCACTGCAGTCTTCTGGTTTTGATGGTTCCAGCTATATTGGCATCATGGTACAGGTCTTCTACTTCATGATAGTGTCTAATCCTCCATTCACCCGTGTGTACATCCCTCACCGGTCCGAAGATCTTCCGAAGAACTTTTCTCTCAAAAACTAGTAGTTTATGAAAGTCCTGTTTTCGGATACTCCATGTCTCACATCCATATAGTACAACGGGTTGGATCAGTGTTTTATACATACGAATTTTGAACTGTCTGGAGAGACTTCTGGACCGAAGAAGCTGTGTTAAGCTGTAGAGAGTTCGGTTTCCTGCTTGGACCCTGGCGTTGATTTCTGCCTCACATGATGAGTTCTCCGTGAAAAGCGATCCTTTCAAAAATCACTTACCATGGCCAGGAGTGAACCTGTAAGCTTGGGGTTGGTAGACCGACACGATAACCACTCACCCAAGCGTGAATGATGATGATGATGATGATGATGACGGGGATGGCGATGATCATGCTAATGGCGATGATAATGTTAATGGCGATGATGATGTTGGTGATGATGATGAAGAAGACATCAAAAGAAGTCCAAGAAAACTAATGTAAGATCTGGAATCAGCGATGCAGAAATATACAGGGTGTGTGAGGTAGATTCATTATTTGATTCTAAAAATTTGCACCTCTGTAGCATTACGCAATATCATTCTTTTATTATAGTGTAACCACGTCAGTCTGTTATTTCTTCATTACTACTTATCTATTATTTTCACTAATCTTTATTGTGTCTACCGATGTCCAAGATATTCCAAGCCTCTACAAGACGACACAACCACCACACTTGATGAGGATAATTATTAAAGACATCGAAACTATTGCTTCTAATTTTTGTTTCCGTCACGCGGCGTTCCACTACTCTTGTAGATGTTACATAGAGCAACTAAAGATTCTCACGGATGTTAAAGGAAGTCTTTGAACTCTTACTTCTTCACTAAACGTCTTCGCCCAGGAAGGCTCGTACTGTTCACGAAATGAGTTGTAATGAGGTAATAGATACTCCCATTGACTAAAAGTATGAAACCAGCAAATCGTTACCGTAAATGACTTTTGAAGGTCATGGAATACGTATATATTGTACCTGCTATATATTTGTTCCAAGGAATGTAAATATAATATTCCTTTTAACTAATTAGTGGGCATAACAAGAAACCTCCTTGTGTTGTTTCTTGAGGTAAGATAATTGACTCCATATTTCTTGTACGAACAGTCAAGGTAATATGTGTCTCTATATCACGAATGGTAATTATCATCGGTAACCTGTAATAGAGAAATACGGCAAGTTTTTCTCGAGAAATATGTAGAAAATACTATTATTCCAGCATTAGCGCGTTTTCCTTCCAACACCAGTTGTAGAATTATGACAGCACTATGCTACTTATATCCGGTATTAACAGGGATTTTCGTTGCACACACAACCACCAACAGAGCAAAGACCGCGTATAACTTTCAACATGTCCTTGGCCAAAGAGTTGGTTGGTTCCTTAGTTTTGGTCGTGTAGCCCCGTATAATTGGGTGTGAGTAGAATCTGTCTGATAACCGGTGTTAATTGTAATATTGTATTAGAGTGTGGTATCTGTTTTAATTCAAGTAAGGACTGCAGACAGTAATTTCAAGTAGTTCCTACTTTTGCTACCAAATGCTACCGTCTACCACACCTAGCTTGGGACTTGCCTACCAGATGGCATCGCAGTCAGCACCTGTTGGCGAACGTTGGAACTAATAGAGCGTTATCACTTCTAACCTACAAATTTTGGCTTCTCACAAGTGTAATTAGTGGAAGGTTTTTCACATCCCATAAATCTATGACATGGGACCACCGGCTTTACTTCCCTTCCGAAGGAAGGCATACTGAGGGATTTTTTACGCTCTTAAAAAATCCGATGACTTTGGCCGGGTTTAAACCAGTGACCTTGAGCATAGAAGCTCAGCATGCTACCAACTATGCCACCGAAGCCGCTCTTCTTTTTTTTCATCCTAAAGAAAAATGAAATTGCTATAGGTTAATCATGTTGACGTCATTCGTACCACGTTTTCCTGGTTATACCGTCTTCCAAACTCGCCATTCTCTTTAACCAGACCTAAGATTTTCCTCAAAGTCTTTTTACTTGGTTTCCAATTTCTCTAATCCCTTTCATGCTCATGGCGAGGTATTCCGTCGCATACAGGGTGTATCCGTGATGTTACAAACTTTCAGGGATGATGGACGAAGGCAAATGGACACATTTGAGATAAGGATCCATAGTCCGGAAACGATCGAGTCACAAGTTATAATAAGCCTACTCATTTAATACCATTTACCTTCACACGTCAGTGGCGTTTACCGGTGTTTACACGTGCCAACTCCATGTCGTTGGTTTCCGACACGTTAAAGAACGCCTGCGGGAAGAAATTCCTCCACCCCGGCGTCTGTTAAGAACTAGAATTGAGGACGGACGTTAAACAATTACTATTAACTATTGACTATGGGTCCTTTTATCAAATGGATGCATTTGCCTTCCACCATTATCCCTGAAAGTTTATAACATCATCACGGATACACCCTGTAAGCTTCTGGCCAGGTGACAGTACAGTAATGTTTGATTTTTGCATTTAAGGATATGGATCTCTTTTGTAGACATTTGTTGTTAGATGATAGGCCATTCAATTTTATTGATGCGTGACGTAAAGACGTAATTATTTCCATTATTATTATTAATACTGGCGCACCCGTGCGAGATATCTCGTATGTTCATAAACCACTTTTTCCCCAATAGGTTTATAATGAGAGACTTAAGGAGAAAGGTTGTTATGTTTTTATTTCAACCAAATGATTATAGAACACTATTTACATTTCAGTTAGAATTCCAAGTTCTACGTTCCCTAACTTAAGAAGGCAATCACTGAAAATTGGATCATCATAACCCTCACCGGTTGTTCGATATTTATGAAATTATACGATTTGAGTACTCATTCCTTTGATTTACTGTTTCTGAAATCCATGCAAAATGATAAAGGAAAGACCTCAGAATGTTAAAATGGTATGAAACAGGCGTCACAGCGGCTAAAATGTGAAGTGGACAGTAATTATGGAGCGTATCTTCCTGCAGGAATAGTATCTGCAATTCGCACACTTTGTTCAGTTTTTTAAAAGTCATTTCTTAAAGAAATTATAGATATTTATGAAATTAGAGTGCAAGGCGTCACTGGTAATGTATATTCTCTTTCATTTGAATGCTCATTTGTCACGATCGGTCGCTTGTGAGCGCCGCAGGAGGGATCTATACTACTGAAATAATATATATGATTATTCTTTCTTCGAATGAGCCAACTATGGACTACGTAGGTTAACCAAAATGGTTTTCAACTTGATGAGTTGGGATTGGTTTCACGTTCTTAAGAGTCTTCTTCCTAGCCCATATCGCCTTCATTTTCTGACTTTGTAGTGGTTTAGCTGCTTCTGGCCGCTTTTTCTCTGCCCTTTCTTAAGTTTAATCTGCGGGTCTTCTTTTAACATTTTCCGGAAAGCTTGTCTCTCTTGTATAACGGATTCAGAGATGTTAAAGGTTTGAAGATCTTGTTTAACTTGCTGGTACCACAGTGATGTTGTTTTCTCGCAGGAGCTGGCTCTGTGGATTACACTGGTCAATCTTGACTCGTTCATTCTCTGAAGATATCCATAGAATTGGAGGCGTCTCTTGATGATTGTGTCCATAAGAGGTTCTTGCTTTAGGTATAGATCATCGCTGGGCCTTTGATACCTTTCTCCATTTATGATCCTTGGGCCTAAGATCTTCCTAAAAATAATTCTTTCCTTGACCGCTAGTTTCTGTATCAGTTTCGTCCCTTTGTTGGTCGGGGTTTCAGCTGCATACAGGACCTCGGGCCTGATTACAGCGTTATAGTGCCTTAATTTCGTATTGATGGATATGGATTTCTTATCGTAAACTTTTCTGCATCGATTGTATGCAATATTCAGTTTCAGAATTAGTATTATCATTGATGTGTAACATCTTTCCGCTCGGGTGTTGGATATTTTTAATGTGTAACATCATTCCACTCGGTTGCTGTATTTTGTGTGGGGGTGATTTTGTAAAAAGGGACGCAAATGCAACGGAAACGATGAGCTCGCGTGGTAGCGGAGATTGGTACAACGACATACTGTCGGCCATGTGGCTATGTGGAATGTAAATCGCATACGGCTTACTTCAAGGTTTGGAGGCCCCATTACAGATATTCCTACAATAAATTATCTTCAAACTGTCGTTCTTTGGTGTGAAAATATTCATTAAATCATAGGCTATTTGCTGAAAATAATTATGATTTATTAAATCTAACTACTTTTGCTATGTTCTTATAATTAGTGTAACCACTCGAGGTACCGTCGGTCAAAATACAGCGCTATGTGTAATGTATATAGCATATGGTTTAATTCAAGGTTTGGAGGCCCCATTAAAGAAATTCCTACAATAAATCATCTTCAAGTTGTCGTTCATTGGAGTGAAAATATTCATCATATCATATTTGCTGAAAGGATTTGGCACAGGAGTTTTACAAGTAGCACGCGGTGGCAGAGATTGGTACAACGGCGTATTATTGGCCATGTAGCTATGTGGAATGTAAATCGCATACGGTTTGCTTCAAGGTTTAGCGGCCCCATTACAGATATTCCTACAATAAATCATCTTCAAACTGTTGTCGTTCTTTGGTGTGAAAATTTTCATTATATCATATTTGTTGAAAAAAAAAAGATTTATTAAGTCTTACTACTTTTGCTGTATTCTTATTTAATGTAAGCACTGGAGGTACTGTCGGCCAAAGTACAGCACTATTATATCATATTTGCTGAAAGGATTTGTCACTGGAGTTTTACAAGTAGTTATTGCAGAAATAATAGTAATGAGAACTTAACGGTGGTAATGATACGAAGGAATCCTTCATGTTTGCTGGCACAAGGTAGTACTATGAGTTCATTCTTTAAAAAATGCGAGTAAGTAATATGGAATTATTCGAATAACATTTCAGATGTTACACATCATATGCGACTACTGTAAGGCTCGTAATTTCTTCTATTGTTATTATTATTATTATTATTATTATTATTATTATTATTATTATTATTCCTTCGTTACGGCCAACTAAGGACCACGTCATGTCAACTGTTTTTGCTGCATTTTAATGTTAGCCCAGTACTTCTTCATTCGCAACCGATGTTGCACCTTTCTCTCTGTCGTCCACGCCTTCCCGGTTTTTAGCTTCGGCTTAAGTTGAAAACTCCGATGTTTCTGAAGTTTATCCCTAAGTGGGCCACGCTCCTGGATATCTTCACGTGTAATCCCAGTCTCCAACATATCTTTCTCTACTTCAATGAACCAGGCCCCCTTTGTCTTTTTCTCACGGAGAAAAGCAAAAATTCTGTTGGATAGCCGTGTTGATTTCATTCGGGTTATATGTCCATAAAAAGAAATCCTCCTTTTCCTCAACACGTCCGTTATTTTCTCTACGTGAGTGTACAACTCGTGGTTGTGGCGTCTCCGGAACTCGCCGTGTTCTTTGACTGGACCCAGGATTTTCCTCAATATCTTCCTTTCCTTGGTCTCCAGTTTTTCCATTATGCCTTTTCTATTCATGGAGAGACATTCCGCTGCATACAAAGCTTCTGGCCGGATCACCGTGCAGTAGTGCTTCAGTTTTGCATTCAGGGATATAGATCTTTTGTTGTACACATTCTTAGTTAGATGGTAAGCCATTTCAATTTTATTCAAGCGTGACGCAAAAGCCTCGTTTTCGGACATTGTAGGGTCTATCCATTCCCCAAGATACTTAAATTTCACAACCCGCTTGATTTTCCCATGATTCACTTATTATTATTATTATTATTATTATTATTATTATTATTATTATTATTATTACCAGCAGCGGATGGCACATGGATGTGTTATGAGTGTGCACCGCGTGCGCTCCACTGCTCTAATGGCTGAAGCATTGGCGTACAGTAGCTTATGTCCTGCGGTCACACACACCCCACAATCAACCGCACTTCACCTGCCTTCCTCCTTCATTACTACCGTCCTCTTGCATAAAACAACAACAACAAACAAAATTGTAACAAAACGATTGAAAGTCACGAGTTGTTAAGCATTTTTGTAATGGTTAAAGATTATGGGATGTATGCTTATTATGCTTCTACTTGTCCGAAAAGGAATCAAAGGGAAAGGACAATAACTCTTCTCCTATTCTTCTATGAATGTCTTCTTAAAGTAATAATAAGAGTGAATTAAAAGGGAAGAAAGAGAGATATGGCTTGATGGTTAATTTGGGAAGCTTTAAATGAATTAGTCTCGCTAGTGATAGGAGTCGAAGGTGTAGTAGCATAGTGCTGGAGGTTTCTGTGTTGTACTACAAACATAATGGTCGCTCCCATATGACGTCAACTGGTTCATGCTGAGGCCTTTCCTTATTCGTGTCAGTAGCACGAATACCACAGAGCAGTGTCTTAATAGTGCATTATGTAACGAGCCTATAATGGCAATAATTAAGACACGAGTATGTTTATTAAATTTGGGGCCGATAACCTCGATGTTAGGCCCCTTAAAACAACAATTATCATCATCATCATTGTTTATTAAATTAGCGTAAGCGAGTTTTATAATTTCCATACGAGTGTCTTAATTACCATTATAGGCGAGTTGCTTACGACTGTTTATGTTCGAAGATAATTATAACTTTATTATATGTTTTAACATAAATAATCATAAATATCTGTTGATATTCAGTCACTTGAATTTTGTGATCGGAGTGCAAGCGCTGGGTTTGATATCTCCGTTTTCCAAGTTCTCTGACCGACCGACGCATGCGCTCTGTGTGTTTGGCAATGCCATATGTGCACCAGCATTCAGTCAAACTGTCACCGAAGTCGTTTGAAAGCAATACGCTGTGTAGAAATTGGAGTTGGGGATATTAAGGTCTCATATTCGCCAGTTTATTTACGCGAACATATGGACGATGTACTTTCCATGTCGGTAATTTATATAGACAAGTAGGATTTTGAGCGCATGCGCGAAGGTATCCTTACCTAATTGGTCAAACAACTGTTTCTTGTGCTCTGATTGGTGGGAGAAACTGTCCCATAATGAAAACTTGTTCTATAATGAGCCTCATTATGATACAGTTTTCTGAGACATAGCCTAATGTTTACATTTCGACATCGTCGAACATAAATAAACAAAATAATAATAACTAGCGGACCCGTGCGAGAACTTTCCCATGTGTATAAACCACCCGCCTGGCCTTACTGTTATGCGGGCTTTTTGTATAAACCACCCGCCTGGCTTTACTGTTATGCGGGCTTCTATACATATGTGTATTTGTTTAAACGCACTTATAAAACAAATTTTCGATATTTATAAAATCAGAGGACAATTCATCATTGCTGCTGGTTGCACAATGGGTTGTGTGCGCCCCATGTGTACAGACTGCCCGCCCAGCCCTAGTGCTATTCGGCTGTACGCGACACAGTTCTGCCAGGGGCTATCGTCTTGTTTATTTGTTTAAAAGAATTTTATAAACAAATAAATATATTTCTTTTGACGTTTTAAGAAATGCAAGAGTTTTCCTGTACTATTGAGACGATTGGAAGATTTTGGTACAAACCACACCTTCTAACTCTCTCTGGTTTAGGAGCTTGAGTTTTGTGGAACATGCACTTAGCGTATTATATATATATAGATAAGCCACCTCGTGGTGTAGTGGCTAGCAGAACTTGACTGTCAACCCCCACCCAGGTGTCTTGATTTTATTCCCGGCTCTGCCAAGAAATGTGATTCTCTTCTGAGGGCTGGAACGGTGTACACTTTGCCTCATGAAGCAAAACTGAGAACAGACGGGTTTGAATCCGAACTCAGCTATCCTAGAAGTGTTTTTCCGTGGTTTCCCCACTTCTCTAGATAAAATATGTTGTTGTTAATTCATGTTAGGGGCTTGGGATATCTTGGTCATCAACCCCGTGTACGAGAGGTAAAAGCCGAGAAGGTTCCTAGCAAATGGCGAGGGTCGTTTCCTAACAAATCCTAGACTCGATTGCAAGAAATGATGGAAAGCCGACACTAATTTATTTTTCAGAAAATTTTCCCGACATTTTTACGATTCAAAACGTTGCCAGAAATATTTTTCTAATAAAAATATTTCCAAAATTGTACGATTTACATTGTTCCCGAAAACATTTCGTACCCAAAATGTTCTCGATTTTTTGTTCAATTCAAAATGTTCCTGAGAATGTTTCCGATTAAAAATGATCCCAAAAGTGTTTTCGATTCAAAATTATCCCGAAAATTATTCCTAATCAAAATGTTCCCGACATTTTTGATTCAAAATTATCCCAATTTTTTTTTTTTTTTTTTTCGATTCAAAATATTCTCGAAATTGTTTCCAATTTAAAATGTTCTCGAAATTCTTTACTAATTGAAATCTTTACGAAATATTTTTCGATTTTAAATGTTTCTAAAACTTTTTCGGATAATTTTGGGAAACTTGTTATCTTTAATTACACTCCTAGAGGCACTACAATAACACAGATTGAAAGTCAATTACACCACACACGCACACAAACATATATAAGTGCATGGGGACGAAGACCATGATGTCCAAACTCAAGATGAAACAACAATAAATCTCTTCAGTGAGTGAGTAAGAGAGAACGAGAGGTGAATTTTGCCCGAAGCAAACATGCTCTCACAAAATGAATTAGCAGCGGCTAATTCTTATTATCCCCTCAGCTACTAAGCTATGGCCTGAGGTTCCAATATAATAGCATTTAATTGCTATACAAGGGTACAAATTCCCAACCAAGTTATGTAGGCACATATACAGTAACTATATTAGCAATAATTAATGTTTTCAACGCAAGCTAGCGAGAGTGAGATTCATTCAGTCTCTTGTGTGCTTATATTTATGAGACACGACTTTTCGATCTCATTGTGCTGTGGTGACGTCAGAGATAAGCATCAGGCAGTCACGCCAGAGTGTTAATGAGCTGATGGTGGAGCTCCCGCATGCACTCTAGCCTTCACTACACTAATGAGGATACTACATGGTTGCAGTCTAGACACCCTCCAATGACAATCGTTCCCTCCACTAAGCACTACAAGGGTTGGGTCAGTTACTTCTTCAAAATTGCGTTACATATTGTCAAAGTAACGCATTGTTACATTTTCACTACTGTGGTATAAAATAGTTGCTTAATGATATTTTCCCCGGTAAACTAATTTGCTTGATTTGAAAATTTCAATTAGGATAGAATTTCGAGAAATATTGAATCAGAAAATATTTCGGGAACATTCCGAATCGGAAACATTTTCGGGAACACTTTGAATTGGAAAGAATTTCGAGAACATTTTGAATCGGAATGAAATTTGGGAACATTTTGAATCAAAAATTTCAGGAACATTTTGACTAATAATAATTTTTGGGAACATTTTGAATCGGAATCACTTTTGGAAATATTTTGAATCGGAAACATTTTTGGGAACATTTTGAATTGAAAATAAAATTGAGAACATTTTGGGTAAGAAATATTTTCGGGAACATTGTAAATCGTACAATTTAGGAAATATTTTTATCAGAAAAATATTTCTGGCAACATTTTGAATGTAATAGTGAATTTTTCAACAAAATTAAAAACAAAATGAATTGGCAATGTGTAAATCATAGCCTATTTTTTTATTCGTTGTGCTCATCTAAGGAGCGCGTTTGAACTTATTCGCACTTTTTCTTCTTCCCTTCCCAATATCTCTTCATCCTCTCGCAGTGTTTCCCTTTACGCTGTTCTGTCCATCCTGTATTTTATCAGGTGGGCTTCTTAGAAAATTTGTGTTTGTGAATTAAAAGTTCTGAATTTTGTTCTGTCTTGAATGGTTTCTTCATGACGGCCAATTTAATTTTTTCCTTCACTGATTTCTTTTAGTCAGTTGGAAACTCGTGTAGTATACGTTGCCCGGCGCCATTACAATCCGAAAAATTTTCTGTAGAAATGGCCAATGTTACTAATATACAGGAGTTGATTTTTTTTATCGCTAGAGAGTGTTGCTGTATATTTTTTTTTTCAGAGTGCCAACATTATTGTTTCCAGACCTATATTTTCATCCAGACCAATGGTTTTCGTCCAGGCCAATAAAGGTTAGGTGGGCCGCGTTAGGCTAATATAAACACCCCTGGTTTTTGTCACGCACAGTGGGGATGTCACGCATCAATAATCTTTATCCAGGCCAATGGTTTTGCCTAGTAGTACAATCAGTAAGTTGGCAGCATTACGTAATCAAACATGGCGACGTGCTTTTTGATAAGTTCATTACTTGAAAGTTAATGTTGACAATTTCCTTATTTTGGAAGTGTTTACGGGGTGTTTGTTAATGGCAAATGGCTTAAATAGCGTGGCAGAGTAATTTCAAACCATTTTCAGAGTGCTACTAAGTAAAATAACGCACTTTCGAAACGGGCAACGTATACTACACGAGAGCCGTCAATTGTTTTGATTTTCCATTGATAAGGCTAGGTTGAAAATATTCTTTGTGAGCCTGTTATTATCCATTCTATACACTGTAGGTGTCCGTAAAACTGTAACCGCCGTTTTTCTTCTGGTATCTGTGATTTCTTCTGTAACTTGATAAATTTGATTTCTTTTTCATCCAAATTTCATTTTCATACATTGGTCCTAAGATTTTCCTGGGGATTTTTCTTTCTTGTTTTTCGATTATTAGCCTATTTTCAATTTTGAAAAAAATAGGCTTATGAGATCACCTTTTGTCCGTGTGTGTGTGCGTGTGTGTGTGTGTGTGTGATTCGTGTGTGTGTCCCCCCCTAATAAAATCTAAACGGCAGGAGCGATTTCAATGAAACTCGGAAAGTTTATAGCACTATTCCCGGCGACCTCGACCGTGCCCTTCAAATTTTGTTACGACTCACCAATCCAACATGGCGGCTGTGCGAAATATTTCACCAGCATTCAATATCTCCGAAACTATTACCGATATTACCCTGACATTTTCTATGGTGATAGAGGGAACTACTATAAGTTCACTTATGTGACTTTTGAAAACCTGGTAACTACAAAACCAACATGGTGGCCAAGCGAATTTGCGACTTTTAAATAGACGTTTCTCGCGATTTGACCAACCAAACGCAATGAAACTTGGTACAGTATATGTTTATATACATTGTAATGCACCGACATCTAACTTCGTTCAATTGTTTACATAATCACAAGATGGCGGATGTGCGAAATATTTCACCGGCATTCTATATCTCTGAAACTATTAGCGGTATCTCCCTAAAATTTTGTACGGAGGTAAAGGGCACTACTTGAAGTCCATCTATAAGATTTTCAAAAACCGATTAACTACAAAACGAACATGGCGGCCAAGCGAATTTGAACATTTTAAATAGACCTTTCTCGCGATTTAATGTTCCAAGCGCACTGAAACCTGGTACAGGAAATATTTACACACATTGTAATCCACTGGTATCTAATTTAGTTCAATTGTTTACATAACCTCAAGATGGCGGCAGTGCGAATTTTAAAATTAAGTTTTTATTTCTTGCGATGTAGTCATGCGATCGAAGTGAAAGTTTGAATAATGAACCTACGCAATAATTTTCCTTTAATGGTACATGACTCTATGGCCTATACATTTAACAATCCAACATGGCGACCATCCGAAATATTTAGACGATACTGAATATCTACGAATCTATTTTAGCAATCAAACTGCATTTTTAATGTTCATAGGGGCTATGAACTTAAGTTCACCTATAGGACTTTAAATAACCTGGTGATCACAAATCCAACATGGCGGTGACGCGAATTATAAATATTCACATGGACGTTTCTCGGAATTTAACCATCCGCGTGCAGTGAAACTTGGTACAGTAAATCTTTATCCGAATGTTAATCCACTGGCATCTAATTTATTTCAATTGTTTCCATAACCTCAAGATGGCAGCTGTGAATTTTTTTTAAATCTCCTTGTTTTTTCTTGTGTCTTAAATATGCGATTGAAGTTTGAATACTACACGTTCACAATAATCTGCATGTAACAGTACATAACTCTAGGACCTACATATATAAAATCCAACATGGCGACCATCCGAAATACTTAGTCGGTTCTCAATATCTACGAATCTATTACAGCAATCAAACTGAAATTGTGTATGTTGATAGTGGCAATTAACATAAGTAGGATATATGAAAATAGGCTGTATAGTTCTTCACGGAACTACTTGTTTTTATTCGAGATTTGCCACCAATTACAATAGTTTCTGTTTTGATGACTGTGTTATAATGTCTTAATTTTGCGTTTGTTGATGAAGAACTTTCTTCGGCTTTTCCCAATTAATCGGGGTCGCCAGAGCCAACCAGGCTCATTTTGGATTTGGCCGGGGATTTAAGGCCGGATGCCCTTCCTGACACCACGTGATTTTTCGGTTGAATATTCCACCCCGCTGTCACCAGGATTCGAACCCCGGCCGTCCGGGTGAAAGACGAGCAGCTATGCCACTGCGCCATCACGCTCCCTGCCTTTCTTTTATTGTATCTGTTCCAAGTAATGTTGTATGCTCTTTGTAGTTGCATATTCATTAATGGAAGAAAAAAAATCACATCATCAAGTCTTAGATGGAGAGGTGCTCTTGCGGTGACTTTTGGAATGAAGTGAAGCTCGACACAGACAGAACCTTACTGAGGATTTTTCGAACATACAGTAGAAATGGCCTTAGGGCATAGCTTTAAAGATGATTCAAAATGAATTATTTAATGCCGGTGATACTTGAAATGTTGTGGTTGTGGTTGTTGTTGTTGTTTCATTTGGTCCATGTAAATCCATGTACTTGGGTGTGTGTGGAATCCATCTGCTGATCTACGTTATTGTGAAGGCTGTACTATTGTGCCTATCTGCAAATGTGTTAGAATTTGGAAAGGAGGCCGCCATGGCCTTAATTTAGGTTACCATCCCGGCATTTGCCTCAAGTAGATTTGGTGTATGGATGGTGAAAACTCTGTGATTAAAACGACCCTCCGATACAAAACTGAGTGTACCCCGTTCCAGCCCTCAGACCAGAATTAAAATTTCTTGGCAGAGCCGGGAATCGAATTCGGATCTCCGGGGCGGCAGCCAAGAATTCTAGCCACTACACCACGAGGTAGTCTTAATTTCAATCTTAATATTGTTTATAACTTAGCCAATAAGTTAAGATTAGGGTACAAGCAAATTTACAATTACTTTATGCTTTTACCAAAGCAACACTTTCTTAATTTTTATTTGCTTTTTATTCGGGGAAGGGGGGGGGGGAGACGCTGGAGCCCCCACAGTTCCCCCCTTAACTTATATACGTCCCTGGGCCCAATGTACCCGATTTCGGTCCTCACACCTAAATTAAATTTCTTGGCAGAGCCGAGAAATGAACCCGGACCTCAGAGGTGACGGCCAAAAATGCTAGTCACTACACTAGGAAGTGGACAAGACATGCGTTTTATTCTCATGGTAAGGAATCAGTGTAGAGTAGATAGTTTTCGTCCCTAACATTAAAACATCTGAATTCCTTGGCCGATAATCAAACCCACGATATACGGCCCATGAGGGAGTTAGAGAGTGGTAAATGCAAAGCGATGTTGATCTGTGGAGTGAAGAAGAAGTAGTTCACCTCCTTGCACACAGGAGCCGCTTTGTTGTTTCGGCAGCACATGTGTGCTTCGCTGGCGGCAGTGTCTTCTTAAGTTAGCGTTTTCATCTACCTTGTTATTATTGGGATAATCAAAGAGGGGGAGTGCTCGCACTAAACACGAACAATGGCCAGGTCCACATCCTTGGAGGTCGAGAACCTATTCCTTCCATGTGAGTACCACGTAAAGGACAGTCCTTGAAGATCGAGAACCCACTATTACCATGGCAATACCGTTAAAGGACAGTCCTTGCAGGTCGAGAACCCACTAATACCATGTCAATACCGTTAAAGGACAGTCCTTGCAGATCGAGAACCCACTATTACCATGGCAATACCGTTAAAGGACAGGCCTTGCAGGTCGAGAACCCACTATTACCATGTCAATACCGTTAAAGGACAGTCCTTGCAGATCGAGAACCCACTATTACCATGGCAATACCGTTAAAGGACAGTCCTTGAAGATCGAGAACCCACTATTACCATGGCAATACCGTTCAAGGACAGTCCTTGAAGATCGAGAACCCACTATTACCATGGCAATACCGTTAAAGGACAGTCCTTGCAGATCGAGAACCCACTATTACCATGGCATTACCGTTAAAGGACAGTCCTTGGAGGTCGAGAACCCACTATTACCATGGCAATACCGTTAAATGACAGTCCTTGAAGATCGAGAACCCACTATTACCATGGCAATACCGTTAAAGGACAGTCCTTGAAGATCGAGAACCCACTATTACCTTGGCAATACCGTTAAAGGACAGTCCTTGGAGGTCGAGAACCAACTATTACCATGGCAATACCGTTAAAGGACAGTCCTTGAAGAACGAGGACCCACTATTACCATGGCAATACCGTTAAAGGACAGTCCTTGCAGGTCGAGAACCCACTATTGTCGTGCCAATACCGTTAAAGGACAGTCCTTGAAGATCGAGAACCCACTATTACCATGGCAATACCGTTAAAGGACAGTCCTTGCAGATCGAAAACCCACTATTACCATGTCAATACCGTTAAGGGACAGTCCTTGAAGATCGAGAACCCACTATTACCATGTCAATACCGTTAAAGGACAGTCCTTGCAGGTCGAACACCCACTATTATCATGTCAATACCGTTAAAGGGTAGTCCTTTCAGGTCGAGAACTTACTATTACCATGTCAATACCGTTAAAGGACAGTCCTTGCAGATCGAGAAACCACTATTCCATGTCAATACCGTTAAAGGCCAGTCCTTGAAGATCGAGAATCCACTATTGCCATGTCAGTACCGCGTATAGGGCAATCCTTGAAGGTCCAGAACCCACTATTGCCATGTCAGTACCGCGTATAGGGCAATCCTTGGAGGTCCAGAACCCACTATTGCCATGTCAGTACCGCGTATAGCGCAATCCTTGGAGGTCCAGAACCCACTATTGCCATGTGAGGACTGCGTAAGAAAAATGCACATAACTCAAAACCATCAAAATCCACATGCATTGAAACTCAGCATTTTTTCTAGGGTTTTGCCTAAGAACACCAAGCTGGCTCATCAGCGGGCTCTTGGTGTCCACGCCCGGACCCCCACAGGAGTAGCGAACTGAGCACTACCTCCCATCTTATGAAGCTCACGTGCGCCTCTTTACTGCGAGAGCTAAAAGCTCAAGCAGCCTTTCACCTCCATATAAAAGCTGCTAAAAAGATGGTTTATTGGCATTCATAGCCCGTGAATTAAAACTTAGGTAATGGTTAAAGCACAGCTAGAAGATGTCTTATTTCTTTGGCCTTGTTTCCGTAATTCCTTTAATCGAGCTGTGAGCATGAAGGAGCGCCGTAGAAGTAACCGTCCATTAAGAAAGTGCACGTGTGAAGAGGGTAATTGACCCGAGATGGTGATTACAACCCAGCCCAAGTATCGCTAAGTTTAAACTTCGCTTACTCCAATCACAGTCAGAGAAACGTTTAGTATTATTATTTGATGTTGTTGTGGTGGTTAATTCATTTTAGGGGGCTTGGGTCATCTTGGTCATCAGCCCCGAGTAGTTGGGTGTGTGTTGAATTTGCCTGATAACCCGTATTTATGTGATGACTGCATTTGTGTAAATGGTTGGTTGGTTCCTCAGTTTAGGGGCTGCGACAACGCGGTTATGTAGTCCAGTGTACTTTGGATGTGTGTAGAATCTGTCTGATAACCGGTGTTAATTGTAATGACTGTATTAGTGTGTGTCATCTGTTTTTAGCGGCTTCAGTGGCTAGTTGGTAGCATGCTGAGCCTCCATTTCCAAGATCGCTGGTTCAAACCCGGCCGAAGTCGTCGGATTTTTTAAGAGCGTTAAAAATCCCTCAATATATGCCTTCCTTCGGAGAAGCCGGCGGTCCCATGTCTTCGATTTATGGCATGTTAAAGAAATTAGTAAATTCCATGTGTCAGTAGTAAGTAGCCGTTTCCATGTTCATTATTATCATAATAATTATGGGAAAATGACTTGGATGTTACGGCCATTATATGAGTCTACTTAACACCCCCACATAAAGTCTTCCTCGACTGTTATTTTTTCAAATAACTTTTCTGTTATTTCGTAAGTTTGTTGTCAGTTCAGTAGTAGTATTCATTATCATCCATAAAACAAATTAATAAATCCACCGGGCGAAGCCGGGTAGAATTGATAGTTACTAATAATGTTTAGTTCCCGACCACCCTACGTGAATACCATAGTTCTAAGTCCTACTTTGTGCTCCCCTTGAGAACTTAGTGTGGGGTAGACACAAAAGAGGTTTTACATTCAATGTTATTTCATTACGAATCCTCCCCTTTTACCTAAATAGAATAAAACTAAACCCCCTTTTTGTAATTACTGCGTTTCAAAATGTTAAACTTCCATTGTTCATTGTACAAGGCTAATTATATGTAAAAACTAAGTAAGGCACGCATATACACACACACACACCCTCAACCAGCCTCACTTATCTGATCATTTACAAGTCATTTAACAGCTGCCAGACAAACGCAGAGAAAAGAATACATCCCTGGGGTTAACCGCATTCATCTTCAGGCCTACAAAGTTCTTGGTTCATTTAGGGGCATCGAAAGTTTGAAGCCATTCCTCAGTGTTGCCTTTTTGTCAATTGACATTTCTCTCTTGGTCAATTCTTGTTCTCCTCCGACCCCGACGGTATTAGGGTGTCCGAGGCCTAGGGAGTCTCTTCCTTTCCCCTCCGTAATTGGCTCTTCTCTCATCTTTCCTGATCCCTCATTCCTCGAGGGGTCAGACCTGTTGCATTTCTTTCCGGTATCTCCTGTCTTCTGCTCAAGGCCCTCAAGGAGGCAGGTTGTGTGTAGCTGCACCAGTTCTGGTGCACCATGGACAGTGCTACACCCTGAAGGGCTCGCAGCTGGTGAGTTCGGGAGTTGGCGACCCTGAAGGATTCCTCCGAGGGTTGAGGGCATTTATTTCCCCTTTCTTTTACAGTATTTCCCATACTCGTATTTTGTTCTCCTTTTCTTCTTTTAGTTTGTAAGCTGTAGTTAGTTTTAGTTGTAAGTTTGTAGTTAGATTTCTTCTTCTTCCGAATTTGTCAATGATGGACCACATAGAACTTAAGGCTTCTTGGCCTTCCTTCTCTTTTCTTCCCAGAACCTCTTCATTCCTTCGCTCCTTATCTTTCTCTCCTCCTCGGAAATGATCCACATGGGTCTCTTTGTAATTGGTTTCTCTTCAAAAGATTTTAAACTGTCTACCTTTCTTCTAAACTCACTTGGATCAGCTCTGGAGTAATTCCAACTTCTGCTGCATCCCTCTTGACCTCTTCTACCCACTTAGAGGTGGCCTTTAATCCCATGATGTATTTGAAGATCTTTTTGGTTAGTCCGTTCTCGTCCAATCTTACCAGGTGTCCATAGAATTTCAGCCTTCTCTTCCGCATTGTGTCCGTGATCTTTTCAGAACACTTGTAGAGCTCCTCGTTTTTCCTCTTCTTCCAAGTTCCATCAGAAGTCTTCTGAGGTCCCGGAATTTTCCTCAGAATCTTCCTTTCCTTTTTCTCGAGTTCTTGCAGCTCCCCTTTTTTATTTAAAATTAGACACTCTGAAGCGTACAATCCTTCTGGTTTTATGACTGAGTTTTAGTGTCGGATTTCGGCCTTGTATGATATTGCCCGTTTGTTATACCTGTTCTGTGTTAGCTTGTAGGCCAGGTCTAATTTTCTGACTCTTCCCTGGTTTGCCTCTTTATCCAGTCTGTAGTTAGATTTAATTATAGGTTCATCTATTATTTGGTCAGTCGATTAATAGATTGAACTGTCAGACCGTTAACTCCATCCACCTCATAAAATTCAACTCGCCGCACCTCCCACCAACGGGTTAGTTGTTGTAGTTGTCTTAGAAATTTACGATATATCACTTGATAATTTGGAGACCTCTGGACCGATGGAGTTACTGATGTTTTTGAGGTAAACTAGAGGATCACGTGCGTGTTATGTTTGAGGAATGTGTCCAGTAGCTGTTGTAAGAATGAACTAGAAGGCTCTCTATTTATGGTAATGCTGATATGGTCTCTAGTCCGTTCACCTTCTCACACTTTTAAACATGCAAACAGATCGGTTCACGAGATGACCGCCTGTCATGTTACAATGAATATACACACACACACACTTCCCTTCTCCATCTTGCTCCCGCGCATGGCCTTGCTCCATCGTGCTGTCTCTTTCTCTATCTCTCCAGCACTCATAATCAAGACACTTGAATTAGAACATATCTGAATTGATATTCCGTCTTCTCTGACGAGGCCAAAGAAGCTTTCATCTGAGAGAAACCAAGCGAATGTATTAACACTCTTAAGGTCGACATGCCGACTTGTATTTATGCTTAACCCTTTATGGGACAGTGGGCTCTATATTTTTCGCCTGCCATAAGGACAGTTTATGCTTTCGAAGATGCTGATAGTTGAATCTTTCAGCCAAATTTCGGAGAATTTTCATGCCGAAATGCTAGTATTTCTCAAAATCAATTGTTGTTTGAGTCTTCAGTCTTTTAACTGGTTTGATGCAGCGCTCCATGCCTCCCATCCTGAGCTAATCTTTTCATCTCAACATAGCTACCACACCCTATATCCGAGGCAATCTGTTTAATATATTCTAACCTTGGTCTACCCCTACAGTTCTTGTCCTCGAGCCTTCCTTCCATAACTAAGCTTGCTATTCCTGGGTGTCTTAGTATGTGTCCTACCAACCTATGTCTTCTCTTCATTAGCAGTCGCCAGAAACATCTCTCCTCTCCCACTCGTCTTAATACCTCTTCGTTTGTAACCCTATCTACCCATCTGATCTTCATCATTCTCCTGTAACACCACATTTCAAATGCTTCAATTCTCCTCTTTTCTGCTGCACCAATAGTCCAAGTTTCACTTCCATAGAGCGCCACGCTCCAGACAAAGGCCTTCAAAAATTACTTCCTAATACCTAAATCTATATTCGATGTCAACAGATTCCTTTTCTGTAGAAATGCTTTCCTTGCCTGAGCCAACCTACTTTTATATCCTCTTTGCTTCGTCCATCACTGGTTATTTTGCTTCCTAAGTAACAGAAGTCTCCTACTTCCTTTAGTTTTTCACCTGCCAATTTGATGTCCATAGAGGTTTCTGATTTATTTCGGCTGCATTCCAATATTTTTGTTTTATATTTATTAATTTTCATCATGAATTCTTTCCTCAAGACGGACTCCATACCATTCAAAAACTCATTCAAATTCTCAGGCGAGTCGGCCAAGATGACGATGTCATCGGCAAATCTTAGAGTTGAAATTATTTCTCCCTGAATCTTCACTCCCACTTTACATCTTTCTCCAATTTCCTTCATTGCCTGTTCAATGTAAAATCATTTGGAAATTAGTTAGTTAATTATTTAATTCAATAGAAAAATATCAAAATTAAATCTATAAGAACATAAATTGAAATTAAAATTAGATATATAAACAATAAACTTGGAGAAGCAAAAAATAACATTATTAATAATTCTTCTTCTGAAGTATTCAATCCATGGATTGGTCTGCGGCAGTTCTCCAGTCGGCTCTATTTATAGCTTTCCTCTTCATCTCTTCATAGTTTCTGCATCCTACATCAGACATGATTTGCTGTACATATTGTAGGCGTGGTCTTCCTCGACATCTTTTGCCTTCAACCATTCCCTCCAATACCGTTTTCAGCAGGCTATCGTGTCTCAAAATATGTCCTATCAGTCTAGTCCTCCTCCTCTTTATGCTTTTCCATAAGGTATAATTTTCCTCCACCTTTTTAAATATTTCAGCATTCGTTATTTTTTTCTGTCCAGCTAATTTTTAGCATTCTTCTATAACACCATTGTTCAAAAGAATTTAACCTCCTTTTTTCTTCTTTTCCAATTGTCCATAAAGTGCAATACTATAAACATAGGCTTTTAATAATCGTTTTCTGGTTTTAAGATTAATGGAATTTGTAGTGAATAAACGTTTTTTTGTGAAATGCTAGTTTGGCTTGTAAAATTGTACATTTGATTTCTTTCTTGCTTCCTCCATCTTTGGTAATTTTGCTTCCGAGATATTTAATTCTTGAACATTTTGTAGTGTTTTGTTGCCCACCACTATTTTCATACTTGAGTCTGCTTTTTTTTAAATCGCAGACCATAACTTTCGTCTTTGACTTATTTATTTTCATCTTGTATTCATTACCCATGATTTCCTCCATTTCTACTATCATTTAAATATAATAATTAAAATAAACGAAAATGTACAAACACATAAAAATAAAATAAAATAGTTTTGCTCTATAAAGGGTTAAGGGGAGGTATGACTGAATTTTTCAACATTCACAGCATTCATCATAATGTTACCAAATTATAACCACTTGCATAGTGATTTGTTAGCATCTATTGTTCTGATTTATAATTACGTAGCTTCATTAGATTTTGAGTTATTGAACATTTTTGTACTAAAAAGGTGGTCCCATAAGTAAGTCCCGTGCATCAAAGTTTTAGTTTGACCAAGCTGATTTTTTTCTACGTATAGAAACAATAATTGCTCTGGGGTTTGAAATAAATAAATAAATACATAAAATTATGCGCTTTCAAACCCGGCCGAAGTCATCGGATTTTTTCAGAGTGTTAAAATCCTTCAGTATGCCTTCCTTCGGAGGGGAATTAAAGCCAGTGGGCCTATGCCATAGATTTATGGTATGTAAAAGAACCTTCCACTACAATAATTGGTAGTGTGTAGCCTTTGAACTACTTGAAATTGAACTTGCTGGGAGCCCATGGGCGTTCAATTAAAAATACCCTGCTATGGCCATTGGCTGCAATTCATATATAATAAAATTATGCAATTGTTATATAGATGTCTCATTTGTTGCATCGTCCCTCAATCCCAATATTTGAAAGTATAAGGTGCATTTAAAAAGTAACGAGCTGGAGGCTGCAATGCGCAAACCGGTGACTACATCGGCTAATCGTGGCGTGTGTAACGAGGTGTGGAAGGTCACAGCCCGTCGCTAGAGGGCACGCGTGCACGTCACGTGACGATACAAAGCGAGCAGCAGCATGCATCAATCGTCCAACGCTGCCAGTCGCACTGCAAACAGTGACATGGAGGCGTCAACCGAAGAGCAAAGAGGTGTTGTTCGGTTTCTGACAGCGGAAGGAGTAGGGGGAACGGACATTCATCGCCGAATGTCACAAGTGTACGTCGAACATTGCATGTCCCTTGCAACGATCAAGGCGTGGCACAAGCACTTCAGGGAAGGACGGGAGTCGATCCCCGATGACGCCCAGTCTGGGGCACCCCCCTGCATTACCGATGACAACGTCCAGCTGGTTGATGCACTCATTACCCAGGACCGCCATAGCCGCCGTGGTCGCTCCACGACAATGCACGACCTCATACGGCCAATACAGTCGCGGCACTCCTGCAGAAATTCAAATGGGAGGTTCTCGGCCACCCTCCATACAGTCCAGACTTCTCCCCCTGTGATTACGTCATGTTTGGTCCCCTAAAAGGGGCTCTGCGGGGCCAACGATTCACCTCGGACGCCGGCGTCCAGCTGTACGTGAGGAACTGGTTCACATCGCAGCCCAGGGAATTTTATGAGACAGCCATTCACCGCCTCGTGTCACAGTGGGACAAGTGCCTCAACAGCCAGGGCTAATACTTCTAACATACAGGTACTGGTTTCTGTAAATATGCCTCCGGCTCGTTACATTTTGAACGCACCTTATAATTGGTGCCCCTGAGTGAATACAACCACTGACCCCTGAGTTAACTTGCGCCACTGATTAAGTAGCAGTAACCTCTCGTGACGTAGGCATTTGAATGTTAAGTCTAATAACATTTTATATGGTGAATCTTTCTTTTTTCCCCTCGTCTCCGTGCACTGGTTGGCTCGTCCAGGATATCCCAAGCGCGACCCAAGCGTGTAATTGTGCAATTTCCACGCTGTTTTTTACCATCGTTTGTATCATTGTTGACCATCCTTCTTCCTAACTTGACAGGCCCTCAGCCCCGTCACGTGCTTGGAGGCCAGGTAAATATGTGGCTACCAAGGACAGCAGAGCACGATTCACTTTCTGTCACGCAGGGGGTTTCCACCAACTCAAAGATTGGCTGGGAACTCTGCCATTCAATATTGTGTTAAGTTACCCTACTTCTAAAAAGTAACTAATTACAATTACCGTTACTAATCAAAATAATAATGAAAAAGTGACAGTCAATCATTTTAAATGCTACAAATGCTGAAAATGCTAGAAAGTCTGGAGGCTTCTCGCTTCGCTCAAAGCCAAAGGCTCTTGGCATGTTAGAAAATTATCTGCATAATACTTATCGTGTTTATCTTGTTTCAAATTACTCGCGAACGGCAAGTGCAAACCAAGGTCAAGCGCGCGGGATGCCGCACGCTCACCAGAGAGCGCGGGGACGTGCCCCTTCCATCCAGTCTAAAAACACTTATAGTGGGCGATGTATTGAAGATAGAGATATGCTCTCGCGGTCATTTTTGTAGAACTTTTCATACTGACCAATTCTTACGCTCATAGTACATTGATATTTTTAATGGTTTGCCCAGAGTAAGCTTAAGAAGCGCACGGACGCCAAGTTTGTTTTCGACTTTTTCACTGAAATCGTTACTGCTTGGTTTCCTTTCATCATACATACATTATTTTCTACAGAACCTTTCCTCGAGAAATCCTTTACAGAATGGTGAAAACCGCATCAAATTCCATCCAGTGGTTCTCGAGATTACCCGTGACATCCAAGAATGGGGGATTTTTGTCTTATACTAACGAAGTAGAGATTGTCGGGGAACACATGCACCAAGCGATACTATGACGTCACACACCTCAGTGCATCTGGGTACATTTCGTCCCGTCACCGTAACGTAACGCCAGACCCCAGCTTAACGACGAAGTCGATAAGATCATTTAAAATGATAAAATGCCGTTACAGTTACTAAGAGACCGTCCACATATTACGTAATCACAACGAGGGGAGACTTCTGTTACTTTGGAAGCAAAATAACCAGTGATGGACGAAGCAAATAGGATATAAAAAGTAGTTTAGCTCAGGCAAGGAAAGCATTTCTACCGAAAAAGATTCTGTTGACATTGAATATAGATTTAGGTATTAGGAAGTCTTTTTTGAAGGCCTTTGTCTGGTGCGTGGCCCTCTATGGAAGTGAAACTTGGACTATCGGTGCAGCAGAATTGACGCGTTTGAAATGTGGTGTTACAGGAGAATGATGAAGATCAGATGGGTAGATAGGGTTACAAACGAAGAGGTATTAAGACTAGTGGGAGAGGAAAGATGTTTCTGGCGACTGCTAATTAAGAGAATAGATAGGTTGGTAGGACACATACTAAGACACCCAGGAATAGAAAGCTTAGATATGGAAGGAAGGGTCGAGGACAAGAACTGTATGGGTAGACCAAGGTTAGAATATGTTTAACAGATTGCCTCGGATGTAGGGTGTGGTAGCTATGTAGAGATGAAACTATTAGCTCAGGACAGGGAGGCATGGAGTGCTGCATCAAACCAGTTAAAAGACTGAGGACTCAAACAACAACGAGGGGGTTTCGAGGTTCATGATTACGTTGATGATGTGCGGGGAGGGGGGGGGGGGGGGGGGAAACGAAATGATTACGTAATCACTTAACAAAAAATTAGCTCATTTTACGCTCTACGCAACTTTCCAGCCACACTGATGGAAGGCGCGAGCAGATTCAGCGCGCCGTGGGACGTAGGAGTATTCCCTGACCGGAGGTTAATATTAGCGAAGTCTTACCTTTCAAATTGAACCTAAAGGTCATTTTTGTTTTACTTACCTAATTAGCAGAAGCTTTACCTTGTATGTTGAATAATAAATAGGTTAAAAGTTCGGACTAATCAATACAATTTTAACCCAACACGGACTAGAGGCCCATTTCTACCATTACATATGTTGAAGTAATACATTTCGTGATCATTTCTGCTAGAGCATTCTATTTGCAAGTTATTATTTCAACGCAATTTACTTCATTGATTGTATACGTCTGCATCACAGGTGAAGTATTGAAATTAAGTTTCATTAACATCTGTTGACCACAGTGAAGCGTGTGTTTATTTTCATAAATTTATCTCGTCGATGAAGACTTCTGAAGACTTGAACTACACAGTTTTATCATTTTGAAAGTGATTCCTAGTTTATACTAGCCACGTTTTCCACATCATATTGTGTTGATTTAGTTTCAATTTCCCATCCTTCTTTATGGTGCACCATATAAGGTTTAATAACAAGGGACTTTTTAGTGTTACGCTATACATTTCTTGTGTCTTTGACATTTATTAATTCATATCGGCTGATGAAGAGGCCAAAAAAATAGGCCTTGAAGCATGTCCCACCAATGACCACACAGTGATCTTTATTTAATAAAAAGTATTGTTTAGGCTGATCTTGTAACATATTTATTACTCAATTAGTTTATCAATACGCAACCAGAATGAACCTTTTATGCTCTAAGTTGAATGTAAAGGTAATTTTTGGTTTACTTATTAAATTATCAGAAGGCTTACATTGTCCAACGAATACTTATATTCATATCATAGGCAATATTTTTAAATAATTTACCGTCTATTTTGAGAAATAGGCTAAATCAAAGTTGAACAAGAATTCAAAATTCTCGTCTTTCCTCTGTCACTGACTCTTATTTGTTTATTGTGAATATAAACAAGGAAGGACACTTTGCATATTTATGTAAAAAGTAACTTTTATAACAATACATTATGCAACTCGCCTATAATGGCAATAATTAAGACACGAGTATGTTTATAAAACGAGCGTAAGCGAGTTTTATAATTTCCATACGAGTGTCTTAATTACCATTATAGGCGAGTTGCATACAACTGTTTATGTTCGACGATAATTAAAACTTTATTACTGTATATGTTTTAACATAAATATTCATAAATATCTGTGGGATTCAGTTAATTCAGTTAGTGAACAGGGCGCGCTGGCTTTGCTGACTGAACAGACTGCGTGTCAAGGCACTCCGAAAGCAGAGACCATTCTCTTTGCCTGCCAACACAGAAATATGTTGGATTTTGAGCGCATGCGCGAAGGTAGCCTTACCTAATTGGTCACACAACTGTTTCTTGAGCTCTGATTGGTGGGAGAAACTGTTTCATAATGAAAAGTAGTGTTATAATGAGCCTCATTATGATACAGTTTTCTGACACATAATGTTTATATTTAGACATCGTCGAACATAAAGTTATTTAGTCAAGATACTGTGTCGTTTGTATGGAAATTGCATAGTGAATTGATGTGGAAATTGTGGTAGCAGCGCTGTGGGGCCTCTGCTAAGTTTTGTGTAAATCGGTGGACCACTTGATCATTGCTACCAATATCCCCTCTCTCCTACACGCATGCGGTGAGTTATCTCCTAATATTTCTACCTGTAGATGTGGAGGAAGATAAAACCCATAAAATGATCAATAATTCACTGGTCCTCATCTCGCAGCTCACGCGTGGAATGCGACGAGCTCGTTGGAAGTGACAGACAGAGTACGTGACTGCCAGGTGAAAACAAATGAAGCTGACACCGCGAGCCAGCGCAGAGCTTTCTTCAGTTCCAGTTGAAATGTACGTGAGAAGAAGTGAGAGGGAAGAAGAGGGCGCATCACAAAAACAAGTCATCATTTAACGCGAATACGATGCACATTTCCGAGATGCTACTGTAGTCAACATACTTCCCGCTCAGCGTTAACTAAAAGAGTCCGCGTCACCTCAAATAAGTTACAGACATTGTAACCAAGGTTAGGTAGGTTACTTTAAAAGTGACAGCTATCGTTGAAAATGAAAATCCACAGCCTGCTTCCAGTCTCCAACCGGGCCAGGAATGGAGTGAATTAAGCCCCCATCTAGCGGCGAAATTTTGACAGGGAAAACCGGAGTACCCGGAGAAAAACCAGCCTGCCTCCGTTTTGTCCTGCACAGATCTCACATGGAGTGACCGGGATTTGAACCACGAACCCAGCGGTGAGAGGCCGGCGTGCTGCCGCCTAAGCCACGGAGGCTTCACATGACAGCTATCGTTACTAACCTAAAATAGTAACTAAGTTGCAATTACTTTGTGCAAAAATAGTAATAATAATAATAATAATAATATACGTGTGTAGAGTATAATATGCAATCTTAATTTTCCAGTGAAAATTGACTCTACGACTTGTTCATTTTTGAATGATATTTTTATTTTTTCCCGTAATTTTGTTTAGTTTTATAATTATTATTTTTATTTAATTTTTTGTTATATTAATTCTAGGTCTTTTCAAATTTAGGTGTCCACCTCAAAATCTTCAATTCCATTCCAAATTTGTATTCTTTAATCTGTGTTTAGAGGGGCAGATGACGTCGTAGTTCCACCCCTTAAAACAACAATAACTAACTAGAGTAAAATATGCATCTGAAACTTTTATAATTGGAGGCAAATCTCGAATAGAAATTATCGAAAAACAAGAAATGAAAATCTTCAGACCAAAGTGTGAAAAGGGAATTTCGATGAAAGAGAAATCCAATTAAATTTATCAAGTTACATAAAACGTCAGATACCATAAGGAAACGGCGGTTACGGTTTTACGGACAAATAATATAGAATGGATAATAACAGGTTCATAAAGAAAACTTTCAACCTAGCCTTATCAATGAAAAATCAAAGCTACTCGCTAAAAGAAATCAGTGGAGTCATAAATGAAATGGACTGTCATGAAGAAACCATTCAAGACAGAACAAAATTCAGAACAATTGAATTAAATTAGATGCCAGTGCATTACAATGTGTATATACATTTGCTGTACCAAGTTTCACTGCGCTTGGATGGTTAAATCACGGCAAAAGTCTATTTAAATGTTTCAACTTCACTTGGCCACCATGTTCGTTTTGTAGTTAACAGGTTTTTGAAAGTCACATAGGTGAACTTCTGGTTTTGCCCTTTATCACCGAACGAAATTTCAGGGTGATACCAGTAATAGTTTCGGCGATATAGAATGCCGGTGGAATATTTCGCACAGCAGCCATGTTAAACTGGTGAGACGTAATAACATTTGAAGGGCTCAGTCAGGGTCGGACAAAATAGTGCAATGTTCTTACTGATTTTCATTGAAATCGCTCCAGCCGTTTAGATTTGATTAGGGGAAAACACACGCGCACACGCACACGCACACACACACACGGACAAAAGGTGATCTCATAAGCCTATGTTTTTGTCATAATTGAAAATAGGCTAAAAAATACCCTTGGCCCTCGAAGAATGAGGACGAAGGGACTTGAAAATGAGTAACCATGAAAGGCAGATAGGAAACGGAAAGAGAAAGAGTCATAGTCACTGGAAAAAGGATACATTTGGACCCAGCTCAGGAGTCCCTCGGGGCTGCCAACTCTTGAACTTACCAGCCATAAGCCCATGAGAGAGTAGCACTATCCAGGGTGGGGCTACACACACCTTATCTCCTTAGGGTCTTGAGCAGAAGGTAGGTGACACCATGAAAAGAGTAAACAGTGGTATGAGCCTTCGAAGAATGAGGGTATCGGGCAGATGAGACAAGGGCCAATGAAGACGGGAAAAGGAATTACTCCCATGGCCTTTGGTACCCTAATATCGTCAGGAACGGAAGAGTACAAGAGTTGACCAATGGAGATCAACACACACCTTATCTCCTTTAGGGTCTTGAGCAGAAGGTAGGTGACACCATGAAAAGAATAAACAGTGGTATGAGCCTTCGAAGAATGAGGGTATCGGGCAGATGAGACAAGGGCCAATGAAGATGGGAAAAGGAATTACTCCCATGGTCTTTGGTACCCTAATATCGTCAGGAACGGAAGAGTACAAGAGTTGACCAATGGAGATCAACACACACCTTATCTCCTTTAGTGTCTTGAGCAGAAGGTAGGTGATACCATGAAAAGAATAAACAGTGGTATGAGCCTTCGAAGAATGAGGGTATCGGGCAGATGAGACAAGGGCCAATGAAGACGGGAAAAGGAATTACTCCCATGGCCTTTGGTACCCTAGTATCGTCGGGAACGGAAGAGTACAATAGTTGACCAAGTGAGAACAACAAGAAAGATGATAGTGAGGAGCTCAGCACTAGTAAGTGGAAGCAATGCAGCACTCAGCTGGGATCCCGTGGTCGCCAACCCACGTCCCACAAGTTGTGTGCCCCTGGGTGATATAGCAAGAGATTTAGGTTAGATATGTAAAACAGATTATCTCGGCTGTAAAGTGTTGTAGCTATGAAGGGATGAAACGGTTAGCTCAGGACTGGGAGTCGTGGATGGCTGCATCAAACCAGTCAGAAGATTGAAGACTCCAACAACAACATTATTAGCAAATATTAATTCAGTCAGTTTTGTGAAATAGGGCCTGGAACTGTACAGTAATTATTGAACTTGCGGCCCATTGTGTTATCAATCGTTCTGCTAAGTAAGCGGTTTCTTAGACTTTCAACTCTGTGGGCTATGATGTAACACTGTTGTATGCTCTTCACGCCCCCATATGTCTAGCCAGCGGCGGAAATCTTCCAACAACACAACCTTGTTGAGGGAACAATGAATGGGACGTCTTCAGGGGGAGGCGTGTTCTTTCAGAGAAGAGTGGGTGTCCCCGACAGACACACACACACACACAGCATGCATTGACAAATCTTCCCTTTCTAATTTAACCGATCTGATGAAAAGTCCATAGCCATAGTGCTGATTTGATTAATTGTCTCGCAGCAAGGGAGACCCAAATTAATAATCCTCTCTTCTATACTGTCCTACCACAAGCCAAGCCGGAGCGTAACAATGCTTGGACCAGCCTCATCGGCAAGATCACACCAGCTGATAACCCTCAAGGAGGCGTTGGATATGTAAAAGAGATTCTACAACGTTCAGGGATCAACAAACTCCCAACACGTGCCTCATAAAGCATTTCCTACGGCCTTTCTTTTCAACTATATTTATGCACATAAAGGAAAAACACCGACAACAATTGATGAAGTGTGCTTTTACCTACTTAAATAAAGTTCATACCTATGAATAGCTAAATAATTGTTTTTCAAAAATCTTTTTTCTTTGTATTTACTAATGCCGTAGCTAGAGATTGATCTAGAATCATTGGAATCTATAAAGAAAAAAATGTTTTTAAAAGCTTAGTCCTCTATTAAAGTGTAACCTTTTTGTAAGTTTTTTTCATTAAATATTTAAAAAAATCGAAACTATGGCATTTACAGCAACAGTTCTAGGTCATATTTTTCTTCCCTATAAGATACACATGTATACTAAGTTTCACTTCATTATCTTGAAAACTCTGGCAGTTACTAAGGAAACGGATTTGAAAATCAAAAGTTTCGGGAAACGAGCAACACAGTTACCAATGTGTAGGAAAACTTCTAAAACGTCACGTCGGTGACAGAGACGGTGACAGTCCTGCACGTTTTTGGTCATAACTTCAAAAGTATTATACATATCGAAGAAATTGTTGCAGTGATTTGAAGAGCAAGGATCAATAAACGTAGAAAAAAAATATTGAAAAATGACAAATTTTGATCCTTATGGGTGTAGGTCCCCCCCCCCCTTAAATATATTTCACCCCTGTTGTTCTGACGCTATCCCGTAACAAACAAGCAGCTGAAGGTATATTTGGTCATATTCACCTCATCCTTCTGGGATGAATTCAGAATTTTCAGACACTAAAAGCTTACTTTATGTATAGAGAGGTTAACCTGGACACGTGTTCTCTACGTGCATTGAAGTCACCAAGTCCCGCAGTTAACCTGACTTGAACAAGGCCGTAGGCCTACTCGTCATCATCTGCGCTCGATATTTCAAGCAAGGAATTCAGTAACAAATAATTTCACCTTGTGGACCATATAAGCAGAATGTAATGAGGTTCCAAAATTGACACTTCCTTTATACCCCTATCGTAAGCATCAGACAAGGTTATCCAGGAGCTTTGCTCAATAGGCGTTAACGACACCTATATTTTAAGTGAAATTGGATCTGTCACATCCTTGCAGACATGGGTAACTTCGTTCCACACATAGAAAACAGCATCATGTTAACATCAGAAACACTACCCCGATTCTTTGATGTAGGCCCAACGCGTAATCTCGGGATATTGATGCGGTTTTCACCATTCTGTAAAGGTTTTCTTGAGGGAGGTTTCTATAGAAACACATTCACTTATGACCAAAGGAAGCCGAGCTGTAACTATGTCAGTGAATCGAGTCGATAAAAGACCTGTCGTCCGTGCGCCGTTTAAGTTTACGCTGGGTAAACCGTTAAATATATCTGCAGTATATACAATGAATGTAAGAATTGTTCAGCATGAATAGCTCTGCACAAATGTCCGGGACAGCATATCTCTATCTTTAATACATCGCCCACTATAAGGGTTTTTACGTCTTTATTTCTTCCAACAATCTCCATTCAGTGGAAATTTAAATTACTAGCTTCGGAGCGCGTTTACGAACTAGTAAGTGAGCCTATCACCCCAGCTTCGGCCAGCATCAAACTATCGAGTCGTGTCGAGTTAAGACTTCAGAGAAGAGTTTACTGTATGTGTTTGGAGTTTCGCTGTTCACCTCGGGTATTCTGAATTGCGTCTGGGACCTGCCGTCCGTGCGCCTTTTATGCTTACGCTGGGTAAACCATTAAAGATACCGGGTGAAGCCGGGGCGGGTTTCTAGTTATAATATATATATATACAATATATATTATTATTTTTCACTAAGGCCACCTAGGACCACGCTAAGTCGTGTTACATTTGGCTTTCATTTGCGCCCAGAATTCCCTCTTCCATTGTTTTTTTTTTCCAAGACTCATTTAAGCCAGCTCGTCACTATCTTTTGTATATAAGTTTAACCCTCAACCCAGCTTGCTACGGTGGGTGAGTGGTTAACGTGTCAGTCTAGCAACATCAATCTTGCAGGTTCGCTCCCGGCCGTGGTAAGTGATTTTTGAAAGGTGGCAAAAATTATGACACGCATGTCATACGGTGTTGGCATGTCAAAGAACCCATTTGAATTCAGTAGGCCGTGTTCATAATGGCAAAATTAATCTCGGGAGTTTCCGCCAATTCAAAGTTCCTCATTTCTCTACTAGAACGCGCTATAATGTTCAAGGAGCTTAGATTTCTAACCTCCTTGACTTTAATAGTGCTTCAAGGAACGACGAAATTTGACATGCAAGCTACCCTCTGGGTGTCAAATAACGAAGCTAGCACCCGAGGTCATACGATATTATTATTATTAACCCTCAACCCCAGTCATCAGGATCTGATGATGACCGCTTGGAAACCGAAACGCGCAATCCTAAACATTGCCCCATTATTACAGTAGCTTGCCACGGTGGGTGAGTGGTTATCGTGTCGGTCTACTAACCCCAAGATTGCAGGTTCACTCCTGGCCGTGGTAGGTGATTTTTGAAAGGCGGAAAAAATTATGACACGCATGTCAAAGAATCCATTTGAATTCAGTAGGCCGTGTTCATAATGGCAAAATTAATCCTGGGAGTTTCCGCCAACACAAAAGATTCTCATTTCTCTACTAAAAAGCCCTATAATTTTCAAGGAGCTTAGCTATCTAACCTCCTTGAATTTCATAGTGCTTCAAGGAACAAGCTGCACTCTGGGTGTCAAATAACGAAGCTTGCACCCGGCACCCGAGGCCAGACGATATTATTATTATTATTAACCCTCAACCCCAGTCATCAGAATCTCATGATGACTGCTTGAAGACCGAAACGCGCAATCCTAAACATTGCCCCATTATTGCAGTGATTATACATGTATTTTTTCCCAGGAGTGTCATTTACCCTGTATACATTGTACCCCACCCAGTCATTGGGCAAATTCGTGTTGACCGACTGAAAAGCATTGAATTTCGATTACTAACGAAGCACTGGAAAATTATCTCCACCATGATAATAAAAAACCAAAACTTGTTAGCTGTAGAAGAGAAGACAAAGACAAAGATTGAGATTTCCTGGAGGTTCAAGTCTTCTACGAGGTGTCTGGATTACGGAATATAAAGAATTCCTTTATCTTACGCCGGCGACAGTCATAATGGAGGCGATAATAAACTAGGAGGGAACCAGGATGCTTTCAAGTCTTGTACAAGAAAAGAAACAAAGCAGAAAGAATTAGAGTGGACCAATTTCAATGTACTATCAGACATTTTTATCTAATTTACCATACTTTCAACTCACTTTGCCACCTGACACTTCCATCTGTAACATTCAATTTGGGGTTGTTTCAGATGACATCATTTTAATCACTTCCAGTGTTTCCCAAGCTCTTTATACAAACACTTACTTTCAAAGGTAAACTAAGTTTCTGCATGAAATACTTTGAAATGATGTCTAAATTACCTCTAATTCTGTCAACCTTTTAAGAGTTATTTTCGTTATCTTGTAGATGTCTGAAAATATGGCAGTTTCATTTGTATACTAATGGACGGATCTCTTAGCTCTGTAAGTGATGAGTTGGCATTGAAATGAAGAGCAGCATGGCTCACATTGTGAGTCCAAATTGATGCTTGCGTTCTCACGGTAATGGCAGTTGCACACCACTTTATTACAGACAAGTTTTTAATTTCCCGTCGTTGACGCGATTATAGAGTAAAGTAAGGCAGTTATGATAAGAACTTATAGGTCATTCCAATCTTGGAAAACGGCTCAGCGGTTTGGGACCCATATCAGGTAGGGCTCATCAATGAACTGGAGATGGCACAAAGGAAGGCTGCTAGGTTTGTGCTCAACGAGTTTAATCCTAGAAGTAGTGTAACTCAAATGATAAAAAAAAACTAGGGTGGGAATCTCTGGAAATCCAGACTATACGCTATGTTTAACACTTACACTATTATTATTCTCGTATCTGAAACATACATTTTAAACATATAACACAGTTATTATATTATCTTTGCCCAAAACTTGGCCACTTCCAGTGCACTCTGTGCTCCCCGACGAAGATCTTCTTCCGTGCATGATGCTGAGCACAGTCGACACTCAATCATATGCTGAACAGTCTGGTCTTCTCTACAATCACATTGAATATCATCCTGGTCAATGTAACCCCATCTTGCCATATTAACCCTTGATCTGCCTACTCTAGAGCGCAGTCTATTCAGGGACTTCCAAATCGTCCATTCCTCGTTATAGCCAGGAGGTCGAGTTTCAGAAACATTTTCCCAACCAGAGGGGAAGGTTGGTCGTAGCCCTCCACATTTACAACCTAGCTTTTTCAGCAGTGGTTCTAAGTTCCTTTGATGTTCTAAGGAAACTCTTCCTGGACTTCAGTCGTTGCGGCTGCGGTTCGTGTCCATATAGAGGATGAGTTCTTTCATGGTCCACTGTCTTTCATTCCTTGTTCGCAGCTATTTCTCTTCGAACAGGGGGTGGAACACTTACACTAATCGGCCAGCATGGGGAGAACTAAACAAACGTCAGGGAAATCCCACCTACCTGAGCAGGGCAGGTCATCCACATAAAGTTAAAATCCGACCACAGCGTACAAATTATGGGAAATAATCTTTCATTAACCGTGGTATTGATAATTGGAACTCATTAGAGCTCGCGTCAGCTCGGAAGGCGGCCGGCTCTCTGGGGTTTGCGCAGAGAGAGAAAGAGATACATGTCCACTGTTGCAACAGGTCCACCATGCCGAGCCCCACACCGCAGGCTGCTGCCATGAGTTCCTGCGGTATGGCAACACCGTCCCTTAGCTCATCGAGCCCGTCTCTTTCACGCTGCTTTCCACTTGGCTTTTCTGACAACACACTAGCTCAGATTCTCAAAACAGACTGACTGTGATTGGTGCGATGGAAGAGAGGCATGACGTAATGGTAGCGTTGTGTTCTGCGCACCGCCATCCCGGCTGGCTCGAGCTCTACCTGCCTCAGTCTTAGAGCCTTTCCTCAAACATATTGATGTGTTTACGAGAAGATTGAAATTTTGTGTAAAAACTACGATATAATTACTGTAGTTCCTAAATTGCGAATTGTGTATATTGTGTTTGATGTTATTGTAGGTACGAGATTTTCTGTATTTGTACAATTTGCCAACGGGGAATACCACCATTTGCAAATATGAAATCCATTTGTTAGTATAGACGTTACATGTATTTAAAAATGGGACTTATCAGCAGGCTTAAATAATGTTGGCAGCACTGACGTATATTAGTTACTCCAAATTAATTTAGAATGTTAGGTACTATACGTATGCAATGTTTAGAGCTGTTGGCTTGCATATATTCTGATTTATAGATATTAGGGTAAAAGAAAATAGAGAGAGCTTTATTTACAGTTGGCAACCTTGCTGGCTCTTAAGAATACACATATTCTTATCAGTTATGATACAGAAATCACATACGAAATTTGGTTGAAATCCAAAGTTACATGCATTTAAAAATTAGACCTATCAGCAGGGTTAAAAACATTTTGGCAACACTGTCATGTATGGCCTCCTGGAGATTAAACTGAAATATTATTATCTATATGTGTGCCAATTTTGGAATAGCTCCCATGCATACCTTCCATGTATCCAACATGGAGCTCAAATTTCAATTGCGATTTTTCACCAGTTGGTAGCACTGACGTCATTTTCAAATATGGCCATGAGATATTCCGGTATAGATCTTTACTTATACCGAATTTGGTCTCATTAGCTGCAGCCGTTTAGGAGTTTATAGGGGATGGGACACACAGACGGACAGACACACACACATATTTTCCCGGATCGATCTCATAAGTCTACATTTTCCTCATTTTTACAAAATGTGAAAAGTAGGCTAAAAATAAGCAAGAAATTGCCCTGATGACAGCCAACATCTAAAGTGGATTTGGCACAGGAAAAATAAGAAGAACCTCAAGTGGGGTTACTGTATCCTAAGATACAGGATGCCGGGTCACCACGGGCCATCCGATGCAGTGTACGGTCCTGTGTTGCTGATTACGCTCGGAGACGTAAATTCGAAGTGGCAACTACTCTCCCGCCAGAGTAAGCACGTTACGTCACCTGGCTAACTAAAGCGGACTGAACCAATGTTCGCTGCGTCTCCTTCTTCTTGTTGGAGAGAATATAAAACCCATATGTGTGGCTTATCCAGTTATATGCTTGACCACAGCCCCGTGTTCGACTCTGGGAGTGCTCTCCTCTCATGGCTACACACATGTCAGATAGATACCCAGATTAAGTTTCTAGAACACCACTATGTGAGATCAGACGCGGGTGTTACGTAACTTCATTACGGATGTCGAACTAAAATTGAAATTGATTTTCATCAATAGCAGGAAAATTTTCTTTGTTCATGACAGTATAAGACTTCTTGTTTCATTTCAGAATTGAAGGGATAGAAGCCATTTTTCAGTATTGCCTAGTTCTATTAAAGAATGCTTTCCTGTCGGTCAACACGAATTAATGAATTTTACGACAAATGTTTCGTGTAGACCTATCACAAATCCTATAAAGCACGAACTCTTATTCATATTGTATAGTTAGAGCACTCCCTATAGAACAGAGTTCCCCCCAGGAGCTCACATCTAGTGGAACGTGGGTTGGCGACCACGGGACCCCTGCTGAGTCCGGCATTGCTTACTTGTGCTGGGCTCCTCTCTGTCTTCTTTCGTGTCGACCTCTCTTGGTCAATTCTTGTTCTCTTCCGACCCCGACGGTATTAGGGTATCCGAGGCCTCGGGAGTCTCTTCCTTTCCCGCCTTCGTTGGCCCAACTCTCATCTTTCCTGATCCCTCATTCTTCTATGGATCAGCCTTCTTCTTCTTTTCTTTTCATTATAGTTCCCTTTCTCTTTAAGATACCCGCCCTCTTTTTATGAATTGGCTCCCCGTGTCTCTAAATGACATTTTATGAGTTTTTTTAAATCTCAACCACATTTTGTAAGTATTTTTAATCTACATTGCATTTTGTAAGTATTTTCTATCTAAACTCCATTTTGTAAGTACAGTATTTTGAATCGCGGGCTTCCACATATTGTGAGTATTTTGAATCTACCATACATTTTGTAAGAATTTTCAATTTCAATTGCATGTTGCAAGTATTTTGAATTTAAATTGCACTTTGTGAGAATTTTGAATCTGAACCGACCTTTTTCAATCTAACTTGCATTGTGTATTTTCAATTTCAGTTGCATTTTGTAAGTATTTTGAATTTCAATTGCATTTTGTGAGTATTGTATTTCGAATCTACATTGTATTTTATAAGTATGTTGAACCTAAACCACATTTTATGCGTATTTTTCAATCTAAATTCCTTTTGTGAGTATTTTCCTTCTAAATGACCTTTTGTAAGTCTTTCCACTCTCCATTTTGTGAGTCGTTTCAATCTGAGTTCCATTTTGTAAGTATTTTCAGTCCAGCTTATTTTTCGTTATGGTATCTTTTTCATTGCCATTTTCACTATCACCCAGACCATTAGGGGCTGATAACCTAGATGTTAGGCCCCTTAAAACAACACTTATCACCATCATCATCAACGTACACCCTACTAACACACGGGGATGTTGACCAAGATGTCCTAAGCCCATCAAATGAATTAACAACAATAACATTTTGTATAGCAAGTATTTTTGTGTCCTGCAGAAGCTCACAGCATAATGTCGTCTGTCTAGCCGTCTTCCATTTCTTAGTATTGTTTTATTTAGAATAAATACGTTTTGGTTTGTACCATATTGAATATTCTGGTCGTTAATTCTCATTCAAGTCGTACCCCAGAGAGTGGGACGTGGGTTGGCGACCTCGGGACCCCAGCTGAGTCCAGCATTGCTTCCACTTACTTGTGCCGGGCTCCTCTCCGTCTTCCTTCCTGTCGACCTATCTTGGTCAACTCTTGTTCTCTTCCAACCCCGATGGATTTTGGGTATCCAAGGCGTAGGGAGTCTTTCACTTTCCCGCCTTAATTGGCCCTTGTGTCATCTTTTCTGATACACTCTTTCTTCGAGGAGTCAGCCTTCGTTTTCATTACATGTTATCTCCTGCCTTTTGCACAAGGCCCTCAAAGAGACAGGGTGTATGTAGCCCCCCCCCCCCCCCTGCACTTCTGGTGCAAGCTGGATAGTGCTACACCCTCAAAGGCTCACGGCTGGTGAGTTTGGGAGGTGGCGACCCGGAGGGATTCCAGAGCTGGGTCCGTTTTGTCCCCTTTTTCCTCTGACATTGGGGCGGGCCCTCTCCTCTTTCCCTTTCTTATCTCTCTTTCATGGCTCTCCTTCCTTCCAAGTCTCTCAATCCTCATTCTTTGGGGGTTGAGGGCATTTCTTTTCTTCCTGTCCTTTATTTGCCTCATCCTTTATTTGTTTACCATTTCTTCTTCTAGTATTTAAATCTCTAGTTTGTATTAGTTATAGTTTTCCTTTTCATTTCACCTTTCACTATTACCTAAACCTAGATGTTAGGCCCCTTAAAGCAACAATCATCATCATCATCATCATTCAAATCTATGCTTAGCATCACGTATCTTCTCTCGTAAACTGTTGGTCTGTGTTTGTAAGGTCGCCTTGCATTTTAAGCGATTCCGAAGGTCGAATGTCCAGTCGGCTCTGTGGTTGAAATCTTCGTCAGGCGCGCGGTGCAGCCTTCTTATTTCTATTTTTTATTTTTATCTGTCGGTTTGAGTAATGTAGATGAAGGTCAAGGTTTCTGTATTAGACTCGTCAGTAATATCCCATTACTCTTAACAGGTAACACATCTCCCCCTCTCCCTCCTGATTGAGACTGGAGAATTATTAGGCAACCAATGGATTAGATGATGATGGTAAATGTTGGGATATTGGCTTTCACGGCCGGTGAATTAGAACTCAGCAATTCTTCTAGGTTTGTGCCGTGTCTTGTGTGGGGTTTCGCCTAGGACACCAAGCTGGCTCATCGGCGGACGGTGGCGCAGTTCGTCACTCCTGTGGGGGTCCGGGCGGGGACACCAAGAGCCCGAACCCCCTCTACTCATTTGTACCACCCGAGGCTGAGTAGACCCCGTTCCAGTCCTCATACCACTTTTGCAAATTTCGTGGCAGAGCCGGGAATCGAACCCAGGACCTCCGGGGCGGCAGCTAACCATGCTGACCGCTACGCTACGGAGGCGACCAATGGTAACTGTTACTTACCAATAATAACAGCTGGCACTACAGCCCGTGAAGGGCCTAGGCCTACCAAGCGACCGCTGCCCAGCCATTTGGCCTACAGATATCAGTTCCCTTCGGCCGGTATTCTTGATTTTCGTGACCGGGGCGCTGCCTCACTGTCAGACAGCTACTAAGTTGTCCTCACGAGCCTTAGTGCACCCCATTCCAGCCCTCACGTCAGTTTCTAAACTCCCTGACGGAGCCGGGAATCGAAACGGGGGCCTCCGGGTGAGAAGCGGGGCCGGCTAACTGTTACTTAATTACTTTTAAAAAGATACTTATCGAACCCTGGTTGGCTCGTTTCTCTCCGTCGACCTCTTCTGTCTCACTAGAATCGACCCCATGTCTAATGGAGGGATTTGGTGTATACGTTTCTAAAACGCGCATTGGTACTCCTCATTGTTTGAAGGAGAAAAGTAGACAATAATATTGAATTGAGAGTAAGCAATACACGCCAATTTATTCATAATGACTCTGGTCTAGAAATGAATTACTCTTTCTCTCCCAAAGCAGGCTGTACAACCCGACAAGTAGAGCGACGCCTTAGTAATTTAGAACGAGGCGGAATATACGCCTGCCTTCAAATTAGATATGGAAGAAGATTTTGCATAATTCGAGACCGCATTTCGTCACCTACCCGAAGACAAAGGAGAACGGAGGTGGTTAACACTTGGGTTGAGACATTTTTAACTCCAAAGAACTTGCTTGATCTTGAGTGCTGTATTTGTATTTCCGTGAGTTTGTTGACCAACCCAGGCTGCAAGTTAACCTACCCGAACATATTCTACCTCTGATTAATATGCACTTTATTTCGACCCTGTTTCTCCATATCGACACTGGGAATTTTTGACAATGTACAGTACACTGACAAGGAGAGGTCGCCATGTGGTTTCCCAGAAAAGCGTTCAAATTTGGAGGGTTTGCTCTTCATAAAAAAAAATATGTTACCCCTGTTCGAGCGTTCTAGCCAATGGGCCTTAATGTGCTCAAAATTGAACATTTAAAATCAATCCTGAAACATTGTAGTCCTATTCCCACACACGTTCCCATCTCGTCTCCGTGGCGTAGTCACTAACGTGTTGGCGTGGGGAATTGAAGGTTTCGAGTTCGAGTCTGACCTTGGTCACTACTTTTTCTTTCTTTTACTGATACATTCCTTATTGTCTTTTGTGTTTTCTATAATGTATTTGCTGTGGTCTCTTCGGTTTTGGAGCTATGTACAATATTTTAACATTATTATTCATCCGTGACGCTTGAACGTGTTGTAAGTTTTATTCGTTAGAATTTAAATGCAGCGTGGCCGGCGACACTACATTTATTCGCACTGCGCCGAGTCTATAGCAGAAACGCAAGAGACCTTCCCTCTGTTCCACCCTGCTCCACCATCAAGCTAAACTTTCTGTATGTAAACAATAACATAAATATTAATTTATTAACATTGTAAATAGAAATAGCAACAACAAATAAAGTACTTGATGTAGTCTGTCAAGTTAAATATTGTACCACAAACATAAAATAAAATAAAAAATGTCAAAGAAAGATGAAGAAAATAATTTTAAATGATCAAGGTAGGTTCCGATCACGGTAAGTTCCATTTCCAACGTCAACACACTAGCGACTACGCCACGGAGACGAGCCGGGAATAACCCTACCAGAGTTTGAGGATTGATTTTAAACGTTCAATTTTGAGCACACTAAGGCCGATTGGCAAAAACGCTCAAACGGGGGTAAAATATTTTTTTTATGAAGAGCAAACCCACCAAATTTTAACACATTTCTAGTAAACCACATGGCGACCTCTCCTTGTGAATAGTCCCATGACAAAAATGTGCCGTGTATTTCTCCTGAGCTCTGTGGCTAGCTGCGGCTTCTCCTAAAATTTGCAACAGTGTCAAAACTGTACTGGGGCCGTAATGAGACAATATGTCACTTCCAATAATACAATTAGATGAACGTTGTGGAATGTTTGAAAGAAGGGTGGGGCAACATACTGATGGTAATAGAAAACTGTTGAGAACGTAAGTGTCGGCACTCAGCCTACTCAAAGCTGGCTAATACATCATAACAGGAGTCCGTGGATCGTATCTGGGCGTGGGTGATGGAGAATATATGAGCGTACGTGTGGTTTACGTCCATCGAACATTGCCGCACCTGAAATGGAGCAGCTTGAGAAGAATGGTCGCGTATTATTATTGTCATAGCTTGTTCTAGTACAAGTGATATATATAAATAAGATCGGTACCCAGGCTACTCTGACCTACACCTTCGTGCGTTTGGCAAGAGACGGGTGAATCACACTTATTCTGATCAGCGTTGCCAACTTTAGTTCCCCCAGGGTCTCACAACTTGGCGGACGTGAGTTGGTGAACACGAGATCCCAGCTAAGTCCAGTATTGTTTCCGCTAAGTTGTGCCGGGCTCTCCTCTGTCATCTTTCCCATCGACCTCCCTTGGTCATTTCTTCTTCTTTTCTGTTCCCAAAGGTATTAGGATTTCCGAGAGCCAGGGTGGCCCTTGTCTCATCTTTCCAGAAACCGTCATTCTTCGAGGGGTAGACCACTTCTTTTCTTTTCCTGGCATCTGCTGCCTTCTGCGCAAGACTCTCAAGGAGGTAAAGTGTGTGTAGCCCCACCATTTGTGGTGCACCCTGAATATTGACTCTGGGAGTTGGTGATCCTGAGGGATTCCTGAGCTGGGTCCGGATTTTCCCCGTTTTCCATTGATAAAAATAATAATGTCGTGTGGCCTCCGAAGAGGCCGAGTGCAGGTAGTTGATACCCGTAGGCGACCTGTGCGTCGTAATGAGGATGAAGTGTTGATGAAGACGTCACAGTCCCCGAGCCACGAGAATTAACTCCAGGAAATTAAAATCCCTGATGGCTCGGCCGGGAATCGAACCTGGGGCACTCTGACTATAAGCTTCCATTTGTCATAAATACGTTCCTGCAAATCGAGTTCTAGGATGTGTAAAAAGTTCTTCCACCACTTTTAAACCCACACATCAGTCCCTCCTTATCCCTCACATTTAAGTCAGAGCCATCCCTCTCTTTCTTTCTCTCTGTTCGTCAGTCAGTGCCATGTCATTATCAAATCAACACATTGTATAAAACAAAGTGGCGATTGTTTCATTACCGACATGAAGATTGTGTGTTAAATCAAGTTAATATCGGGACATTAAATCATTGTTTATGGTGCTTTGATGTGACGTAATAGCATAGAGCAGAGCAGGGAACCAGGAGCCGACCGTATTAAATCATGAGCGATGTTATGTCTTACTGTTTCGTCCACCTCTCTCGCACAGCGTGTTGGTGCTTCTCTTGAGGTCAGTGTTCCTCACCAGGACCTTTTAACCCTATCGCCTATAGGGCAAAACTAGTTTTTGTTTCTTCATTTTAATTTATTTTAATTCTTATAATAATTATAAATAATGTTATTTTTTGTTTCTCTAAATTTAATGTTTATATATTTATTTTTAATTTTGAATTTATGTTCTTATAGATTTAATTTGGATATTTTTATTGAATTAATTAATTTCGAATTAGTAATTGCAAGTATTTTCATATTTTTTTATAATTAAGTTTATTATTTTAATTTTTATACTTCATTTATAATTGTAATTTTATTTTTTTATGATTTTATTTCTATATGTATTTATTTATTATTCGCTAATTGGCCAACTTGGGACCACAATAAGTTCCACTATACATTCTGGCGTTTATTCAATTTACGATTAACCCAGTAGGTTTTCATTAGCTTGCTGTGTCGAGCACGGCGTTCATCTGACCACTTTGCACCGGTTGTCCATTTCTCATCTCGGAAAGTCCCAAAAGTCACGATGCTCGTTTGTGCTCGTCACCAGGTTGTAGGCCCATTTCTTGGAGGTCTTTCTTGACGTTAACGTACCAGGGAACAGTTGTTTTTGGTTTTGAGTCGAAATTTTTAAATATAGGCTACGTTCTGTCCATCTACAGTCGTCCATCCGTCGCAAGTGACTGTAGAAGCGAGCTCTGCATTTGAGCATTGTGTCAGTGATCTTCTCTATCTTAGAATAGATTTCTTGCCTGGACTTATATTTTATTTTTACGCTTTAATTGTTAATGATTTTAGTTTTAAATTTAAAAAATATTATCCTACACATTATGTCAAGTAGATACGTATATAATATTTGATTTTTAGAAATACTGGCACTTCGGCATGAAAAATCTTCGAAATTTGGCTGAAAGATTCAACTCTCAGCATCTTTGAAAGCATAAACTGTCCTTATGACAGGTGGTTAATATAGAGACCACTATCCCATAACGGGTTAAGATACCACCCGGCTAATGTAACCCTCTAAACGTATCATGAGTAGGCTACATGATGACGATGATAATGATTCTTGTTTTTAAAGGGTGGAACAGTGCGGTCATCAGTTCCTAATAACACAGTTAAATATACAAATTTAGGTTGGTTAAATGTTCGGATGGATACCTAAATTACCCTCATAACTTACTAATAAAACAGCAAATAGAATAACACTAATAATGCTCCAGTAAAAGTTTTAGATTTTTGTAGGGTTTTGTTAGGATCATCAGAGGACACTTGGTCCACTTGCCTCCCACCGATGTGGACTGGGTTCGATTCCTGGTTTAATGCTTATGGAATTTTTGAGGTGACAAGTCACGTTCGGTGGTTCAGATTCTGCGAGAAAAGGATGTTGAGTAGTTTACGATCGTAGATTAACGGTCATTCTTTCCGTCCTTCCTTCCTTCCTTTCTTCCTTCCTTCATTCTTTCCTTCTTTCCTTCTTTCTCTCTCTCTTTCCTTCCGTCTTTCCTTCTTTCTTTATTTCCTTCCTTCTTTCCTTCTTTACTTCCTCCTTTACTTCTTTCTTTCCTTCCTTCTTTACTTCCTCCTTTACTTCTTTCTTTCCTTCCTTCTTTTCTTCCTCCTTTACTTCTTTCTTTCCTTCCATCTTTCCTTCTTTACTTCCTCCTTTACTTCTTTCTTTCCTTCCTTCTTTCCTTCTTTACTTCCTCCTTTACTTCTTTACGTCCTTCCTTCTTTCCTACTTTACTTCCTCCTTTACTTCTTTATTTCCTTCTTTACTTCCTCCTTTACTTCTTTCTTTCTTTCCTTCTTTACTTCCTCCTTTACTTCTTTACGTCCTTCCTTCTTTCCTTCTTTACTTCCTCCTTTCCTTCTTTACGTCCTTCCTTCTTTCCTTCTTTACTTCCTCCTTTACTTCTTTCTTTCCTTCCTTCTTTCCGTCTTTACTTCCTCCTTTACTTCTTTACGTCCTTCCTTCTTTCCTACTTTACTTCCTCCTTTTCTTCTTTACGTCCTTCCTTCCTAACTTCCTTCTTTCCTTATTTACTTCCTTCTTAATTTCCTTCTTTCCTTCCTTCTTCCCTTCTTTACATCCTTCTTTACTTCCTTCTTTCCTTCTTTACTTCCTTCCTTCCTTCCTTCCTTCCTTCTTTCCTTATTTACTTCCTTCCTTCTTTATTTCCTTCTCTCCTTCGTTACTTCCTTCTTTATTTTCTTCCTTCTTTACTTCCTTCGTTCATTCTTTACCTCCTTCTTTCTTTTTTATTTCCTTCCTTCTTTACTTCCATCCTTTCTGCCTTCTCTACTTCCTTCCTTTCTTCCTTCTTTACTTTATTATTTCCTTCTTTACGTCCTTCCTAACTTCCTTCTTTCCTTCTTTACTTCCTCCTTTACATCTTTCCTTCCTTCTTTCGTTCCTCCTTTACTTCTTTACTTCCTTCTTTACTTCCATCCTTTCTTCCTTCTTTACTTCCTTCAAGTATAGCGGGCTAAAGGCCACGATGTCCAAACCTTCTAAATGAAACCCCATGGTGTAGCCGTGATCGTTAAATCATGCACAAAGACCGTGAGGGTAGCTGCAGCAAGTCTGGGAATCGTAGGTTCGAACCCCGGCGCGGACAGGGTCTATCATAAGTGTGGTTTTTCTCCCTTCGAGTAAATGCCAGGATAGTACCTTAGGCTATATCAAGGGCATCTACCCCATTCCTGTTCCTAATACAGCTACACACACTACTCCAGTCATAACATAAATACAGACTAATTCAACACGCGGGACTGATGACCAAGATATCCCAAGCCCCGAAAATAAATTAACAACAACAACCTGTAAATGAAACAACGACTCTCTAACAAAGAGAATGGCTCCTTGACGCGTCGGGTGAGCCACATACACTTCCTCCCACACACTGGACGACCGCTTCGCTGGGTGATTAATGAAGTGGTAACGCCATGACCCGGTCAGCTTCGATCGCAGGACCTCGACACCGACAAAGCCGAGCCCTTGGCCGTGACATTGGAACCACCCAGGTCGCTGTTTCAGCTCACGTCACCTAATGAGGCAATAAGAGACATAACGCTATTGTGGGTAGGCAAATACTGTATTATCGGAAATCTTCATCATCCTCAGTCATGGTTTTGAAAACGTACGAATCATTACAGAAGCTTTGCCAAATTATATTGTTGTGCCATGTTAGAAATGGTGGGGGTGTCCTCGCTCTGTGAGGGCCCGGTTTCAATTCCCGGCTCGACGTTTCCTTATGGTAACTGTGATTTTTTCTGTAACTTGATAAATTTCATTTGATTTCTTTTTCATCCAAATTCCATTTTCACACTTTGGTCCTAAGATTTTCCTTTCTTGATTTTCGATCATTTTTATTCGAGATTTGCCACCAATGATAATAGTTTCAGATGCATACAGAACTTCTGAATTAACGACTATGTTATCATATCTTAATTTTGCCTTTGTTGATATAGTTAATGTGTCTGTTACAAGTAATTTTTTATGCTCTTTGTAGTTCTTTAGTTCTTTCTGTGTTATTATCCGGCATATATTATTATTATTATTGATATTATCTATATATTTACAACGCTAAGTACTTTCAGAATCGGCACTCCGGAAACACCCCTTTGACGACCATACATGGAACGATTGGAAGAGTCAATCGCTTTCGTTATCTTGGGCGAATGGGTCCACCTCAATGGTAGAGATGGCACCTCCATCTTAGCAAGGCATACCAAACTCATCGCAGCATACCAACTATCCCACAATTTCTACAACAAGAAATGCATTTCGAGGAATGCTAAGATCTGTCACTACAGAACTGCTGTCAGACCACAGTTTCTTTATGCCGCAGAGACCCTCTTGATGAACAGAAAAGGCACCATGGATGACCTGGAGAAAGCCGAAAGACGTATACTCAGGAAAATCCATGGCCCGAGATTGCTCCCAGATGGAACCTACCGTTTGAAATCTAATTCTGACCTGTATCGACAGTTAGAATCAGCCAAAACCAGTATGCGACGTAGGAGGCTAAAGTTCTACGGGCATCTACAACGAATGAACAGCAACAATCTTACCAAGAAGATCTTCTCCTTGATTAAAAGATACAAGACTGGAAGCCTGTGGCTTAATGGAGTACTAAAGGACTTGGATTCGGCTGGATTTGCTGTAGCAGATCGTTCTAAATGTTGTGCTATGGTAGAATCTTGGACCCCACCACCTAGAGTCCCTAAATGTCGTAAGCCCCTTTCGCAGGAGAGAAAGGAGAAATTATCAGCAGGGCTCAAGAGATATTGGGAACGGAAAAGAACATCGAAGAACTAGTCATAAGCGCTCCGTAGTGGGCTTAAATCAATAATAATACAACGCTAAGCTGATTTTTGTTACCGAGAGATTGAGAGAACGGCTGTACTGATTCACTTCGTAGAGCACTCTGACGAAAGCTCTTGGCCTGTAGATTTGCAGTGTGTCTTTAAAATAAACAAATATGTTACAGAATATTTTAAATTAATAGAAAACAATGCAGAATTCTTGCCATTCACACATGCGTACAATCGACTTGGCTCAAGACAGACATGGCTGAAGTTCAGCGCGTTTTAATGTGATAAGTTATTTATCAGAATTATAAAGGAGGGGAAGATTCATTAATTATGCATGATGTATCACTTTTAATTTTCGCTTCCATTTCGACAATATATCATTTTCATACCTTATTTTATCTCTTGGGGAAGCCTCTGTGGCTTAGGCGGCAGCACGCCGGCCTCTCACCACTGGGTCCATGGTTCAAATCCCGGTCACTTTATTTGAGATTTGTGCCAGCAATATGTTGCAATGTCGAGAGGGCAATCTTTTGACGCCCTTAAAGTTGCAATAGTGCCATTAAAAATCGTAGAAACAATGTAACTTACCGGTATGTAGTAAATTTCTTCAGTAAATATTTTGTCCATTGTCCGTCATGTTTCGACGGATTTCAGGTAGTTATCCCTTCCCATATTATTCTGCTAAGGTCCCATTCCAGTTTTGTACAGAAAATAAGGTCCCATTAACACCAACCTACACATATGGGGTACCTAAAGGTTCAGCATAACCCAATGCGTAAGCGAAACCCACTCACTTACTCTTTAAATGCCTCACAATTAAATAAATACCTTAAAACATGTATATTTACAATGAAGTAATGAAAGAATGCAACACGGTAACCATGGTAACAGAATCTCACAGGTCCATCTATTTCTGTAAGACGCAATGCAATTCCAATTATTTCATTAGACTACTGTGAAAGTTTCCAGACGGTTATAAGGTTATCACTGAACCAAATTAAGCTGTAAAATTCATCAATACATACAGTATAATGTGCTTAAGGGGGTCAAGGGGCACTCTAGAATTTTTTCACGCAATTTTCACGTGTTAGTGTGATACGAAAGGTCTTTTTCACCCGACTGTAAAGGGTCTCCGAAAACCACATTTAAAGGCTCCTAAATTAACAGTGTCTGTGATATTCCCAGAAAACTAACTTCGCTCTGATATACCTATGAAGTAATCACAAACCCCTAACCACTGCACCAGTAGCTGAATTGATAAAGTCTGATTATTCATACCACGGTTAAATCAGTCATAGCATTCGTGATTGAGATTTTGCTAAGTGTACTCTTTACAACTAGAATATTCGCGGGTGAAGCCGCGACGGGTAATGCTAGTTATTATTATTATTATTATTATTATTATTATTATTATTATTATCCTACATATTCTCTCCCATCTTCATAAGACAGTTTAGAGACCTATTAATCCCTCCAGATTTAGTGAACAACGAACGATGGAACACCTTGAGGTCATTATTAAGATGCTCTTGCTGATCAGACATAGGCTAATAAATCACCGTCGATTGTCTTGATTCCTGGAAAACACGTCATCCAATGAGAAGTGCCAGGTCATTAAGACATAAACAAAACTCAGATGAGATTAGTTTCTTTTGTGATTAATTACGTCTTAATTAATTTTCAGTAAAATCTAATTAATCATTTTGACACTTACTCATATAACACGCGTATGTAGCGAGAGTATAAAATAAGAAAGAGTGAGTATGTGTTCATGTATGTAATTTAGTCAGTATTTATTTGAGTTCAGTGAGAAACATTGTGTCTGTCAGAAATTATATTACACTAGCGGACCCGTGCAAGAATTCTCGCATTTTCATAAACCACACTTTACCCAATAGGTTTATCTGAAATCCATGCAAAATGATAAAGGATAGAGCTCAGAATGTTAAAATGACATGAAACAGGCGTCACAGCGGCCAAAATGTGAAGTGGACAGCAATTATGGAGCGTATTTTCCTACAGAAACAGTATCTGCAAATCGCACACTTCGTACATTCTTTTTTAAAAGTTATTATTTAAAGAAATTATAGATATTTATGAGATTAGAGTGCAATTCGTCACTGCCAATGTCTATTCCCTTTCATTTGAATGTTCATTTGTCACGATCGGTCGCTTGAGAGCGCCACAAGAGGGATCTATACTACTGAAATAATATATTAGGCAGATTAAGAAGGAAGTTATCAAACAAACTACCTGACCAATTGATGAATACGTATAAGTAACGCATTATCCATTATGATTTACTGATTTTACCTCATAGAAGTGGTAATCGACGGAAACCATTTCCAGTATGCCTTAGGTGGAGATAAAACCTGTCTTTTGCAGGTTTCGCCTCGCGGAGTTCAGTGTACCCCGTTCCAGCACTGAGACCAGAATACAATTTTTTGGCATAGCTCGGAATCGAGCCCACGTCTCAGTGCATACGTCCACTGCGTCACGAGGTGGACGCCAATTTAAGGACTGTATGTGGTGGAATGCCCTTGGTTCACTGAAACAGAATCTGAGACCATATTTCTCATGACTTAATCCTTATCTTGGGCCAGTGTTTAGCTGAGGAAGCAAGTAGCTATGCCCACCTTGCACTGTGGGTCGTGTACCCCCTGCCGCCGTCCATTGTTCGACGAGGTGACGTAATGACGACAAGTAGTAATGGACGCTGCTCGCCACAGCAGCATGTCCGCACTCCAGGGGGCGCCACGTATTAGCTGACTAGCACTCTTGCTGGGGTGGACGTGTCCCTACCTACTCTCTACTCGTGTACCATGATAGGCAACGGGGCGCCAGTCTCAAAGGTCTTGGTTCGGTTGCCAGTTCTACAAAGCAATATACATTTTGTACTCATACACGCCATGTGTAAACTGAACATTCATTCATTCAGTTAATATTGTAGCCTGCAGTCGGTCAACACAAAAATCATTCCAATTACTGGAATATGTGAAAAATAACCTGAAGTAAATTTCATGAGATTAAGATTTCTATATATTGTTACGGACTGTTGAAGAATATCCCACCCTATATTATTCTGCTAAGGTCTCATTCCAGTTTTGTACCAAAAATAAGGTCCCATTAACACCAACCTACACATAGGAGGTACCTACAGGTTCAGCATAACCCAATGCGTAAGCGAAACGCACTCACTTACTCTTTAAATGCCTCACAATTAAATAAATACCTTAAAACATGTATATTTACAATGAAATAATGAAAGAATGCAACACGGTAACCATGGAAACAGAATCTCACAGTTCCATCTATTTCTGTAAGACGCAATGCATTTCCATTTATTACCTTACTGTGAAAGTTTCCAGACGGTTATAAGGTAATCACTGAACCAAATAAAGCTGTAAAATTCATCAATACATACAGTATAATGCACTTAAGGGGGTCAAGGGGCATTCTAGATTTTTTCACGCAATTTTCACGTGTGAGTGTGGTACGAAAGGTTTTTTTTTCACCCGACCATAGGCAAGGGTCTCCGAAAAGCGCATTTAATGGCCCTTAAATTAACAGTGTCTGTGATATTCCCAGAAAGCTAAGTTCGCTCTGATATAACGTACCTATGAAGGAATGACAAACCCCTAACCACTGCACCAGTAGCTGAATTGATGAAGTCAGATTATTCATACCAAGGATAAATCAGTCATAGCGTTCATGATTGAGATTTTGCTAAGTGCACTCTTTAAAACTAGAATATTCCCGGGCGAAGCCGCGACGGGTAATGCTAGTTTACCTTAATTTTTACGCTGTGGTAGGTCCTTAACTTTGAAAGAATGATCACTCCTACTCATTTAAGCGGGCCTTCCCATACGTTTGCTAAGGTTACCCCATGCTGGTTGAGTTTTATACGTGTTGTACATAGCGCAGAGTCTAGATTTCTTCCTCCTAGTCTCAAGTTATTCCCATCCAAGTTTCTGTAACATACGGCGGTCACAATACTCCTAGGATTAAAGTCACTCTGATGGCTGAAGATCTGATGTTTCTATCTTTGACGAAGCCTCTCAGATCTTCCAGCGACATATTCATATTATCTTTGATAGAGTCGATCCACCTCAGTGCCAGCCACCAAAATGTCCGCGTCCCCTTCACCTTTCTTAACATATCATTTTTTGTTTCAAGGAATCAGATCGTCCCATGATATGCCCAAAGTAATAACAACTATGACCCGGTAATGAATGTTTGAAGAGACAGATCTGAATTGATTTTATGAATGAATCACTTGATCTTCTTGGCTCTCCAAGGTATACGTAAAATTCTTCACCGGTCTCATACCTGGCGTTCATCAATGTATTTATCTCATTTTTCTATGGTTCATTTTCCACAGCCATATGTTATTATGAAAAATACTTAGAGCCTTTACCATTCTGATGATCTTATCTAGGCCTTTGAATGATGCCTGGTCTAATGCTAAAAGCCAACAATTCTCTGGACTACTAGAGCCAATACTACAAGTAGGTGATACCAGTAGACAAAAAGTGATCAACCACTTTGATGACTCCCGTATTTATTGTACGTGTATAATTTAGTTATATTCTATTTCGAGAAGACAAAGATATCCGATACATATTATTAAGTGTTCTTTTCTGGTTGTGATACTCGTGTAAATATTCTGTTGTGTTTTGAATGGACGTTTCAGCTAATTATTTAGAATTGAGCATATATTATGGAGTTCTCCCCTAAGTCGATTTTTCTGTCTGTTTTCAGGTATCCGCCACGGACCCGGACTGTGGAGTGAACGCAATGGTGAACTATACTTTGGGGGAAGGCTTTGGCAAGGTCCGCGAGTTCGAAGTACGATCAGGAAGTGGTGAAGTCTGCATCGCTGGAGAGCTGGATTTCGAGACCCGTAGCGTCTATGAGTTCCCTGTCATCGCTACTGATAGAGGTAAGCATTCTCAATGTACTTATTAAAACGATGTGATTTAATTCTACATCTGTCCTAAGAATAGGCATATGTATTACATTCTTAGCCGTCATTCAGAACATAGAAATGTTTAGATTTTTTAAAGATGTAAGTTCACTAATGTTGGTGGCAAATTCTCGCTGAAAAAATAGAGATCAAAATTCGATGCATTTGTGTTATTTAATTCGTTTAAACTTACACAAATGACTAGCTAGGAGGCGCAATGGTTACGTCCTTGCCTGCTGTGCTTGTAAGTTGCAGGATCGAATCCCGATGATGTCACTTGTTATTTTAGGATGCTTAAATGGACGTCAAATTGTCAGGTGAAAAACTTAAGGAAGTTGGAGATTTCTGTTACTTAGGAAGCAAACTGACCAGTGATGGACGAAGCAAAGATAATACAAAAAGTAGGTTGGTTCAGGTAAGGAACGCATTTCTACATAAAAGGAATCTGTTGACATCGAAAATAGATGTAGGTATTAGTAAGTCATTTTTGAAAGCCTTCATCTGTCACGTGGCGCTCTATGGAAGTGAAACTGCGACTGTTGATGCAGCAGAAATGAGGAGAATTGAAGCGTTTGAAATGCAGTGTTACAGGAGAATGATGAACAGATGGGTAGATAGGGTCACAAATGAAGAGGTATCAAGGCGAGTGGGAGAGAGTTGTTTCTGGTGACTGCTAATGAAGAGAAGAGATAGGTTGGTAGGACGCTTACAAAGGCATACGGGAATAGCAAACTTAGTTATAGGACAAGAACTGTAGGGGTAGACCAAGAGCTGCATCAAACCATTCAAAAGACTGAAGACTCGAACAACAACATAAATAGGAGGGAGCCATGTTAGTAGATTTACTGGCACGTTAAGGATCTTCTTCAAGGCGAAATGTCGGAACTCCGGGACCTCGGCGTCTCATAAAGCCGCACTAGTAGAAGAGACGTAAACCCCAGAACATTGTTTTTAGCCTACTTTTCACATTTTGCAAAAATGAGGAAAAAGTAGTCTTATGAGATCGGGCAAATGTGTGTCTGTCTGTCTGTGTGTCCCCCCCCCCCCCTATCAACTCCTAAACGGCTGGAGCAATCGAAACAAAATTTGGTAGGGGTAAAGATCTATACCTGAATATCTCACGGCCATATTTGAAAATGATGTCAGTGCTACCGACTGCTGAAAAATCGCAATTGAAATTTGAGCTCCACGTTGGATATCTTGGAAGGTATGAATGGGAGCTCTTTCAAAATTGGCACACGTATAGATAATAATATTGCAGTTTAATTTCCAGGAGGCCATATATGGCAGTGTTGCCAAAATGATTCTAAGCCTGCTGATAGGTCCAATATTTAAATGCATATAACTTCTACACTATCAATTGGAATTCAACCAAATTTCGTATGTGCTATGTGTACATAAACAGAGACTGAGCGTATTATTAAGAGCAAGCAGGGCTGCCGACTGTTAATAAATGCTGTCTCTATTTTTTTTACCCTAATATCAATATATCAGGAAGTATGCAAACCAATAGCTCTAAACTTTGTACACGTATAATACCAGGCATTCTAGATTAATTTGGAGTAACTAATATGCGTCAGTGCTGCCAACATCATTCTAAGCCTGCTGATAAGTCCAATTTTTAAATGCATGTAACTTCTATACTAACTAATGGATTTCATTCAAAATTGGCACAACAATAGATCATATTATTTCAGATTATTTCTGACCAATACGTGCATGACATTGTTGCCAACATGATTTTACGTGCGCTGTTATATCCAATGTTTAACTGCATGTAACGTCCATGCTATCCATTGGACTTCAACCAAATTTGGTATTCTGTATCTTAAGAGATGGAACTAAGAATATATTCGGTCACCAGGGCTGCCAACTGTAGTGCTATATTAGGCTACATTATGCCAGGTATATTTCGAACTAATTAGAAATTTCGATATTACCAACTTTATTTCGTCAATAATCTAGATAGATCCATATAGATTAATCATTGGCTTGAATCTTAAATTTTAAGAAAAGTAGGCTCTTTAGTTCGTCACGGAACTTCTTGTTATTATTTTGATCTAAAGTTACAAACCATAAGGATGATAGAAAATACCACCGATTGTATGGATTAATGCTGAGTATTGTTTAACTCCGACTCAATAACGTGTTCTGTATTACACAGGATATTGTCACAATGGTTTCAATTGAATTTCTCTAGAAATCCATTCCTAGTTTCCATACACTTTAAATAAATATAAAATAAAATAAAGTATGGTAACCTAATTGTGCGGCAAAGTTGTTTGCCTTGGGGTGAAATAGCGCAGTGGTCAAGCTGCCTGTCATCCTCTATGACGCGCCGGGTTCGATGCCCGGTCTTTTTCATGTCTTTTCGTTGAAAATGAATGGTTAAATGTTTATACGTTTTACTCTCTGGATACTTACGGATAGTCGTGAGGTGCACAAAACAATGTGCCCAGGTCATCAACTCGAGCTTTCTGCTTCTGAGCTGCAGAATGCACCGCATTCGAAACACGTGAGCATACAGTCAATGAGACAATGAGTACCCTTGCTGCTGGGTAAAAACCATATTCTCTAATTGGTGTGGTCAGGGCCAGTACTGAATCTGAAACAGATCATTGACCTTATGTTTTTACTGTTTGGACATCAGCAAACACTTGCATTCAAGAAAAGGAAACATTTATTCGTTGTAAATCCTTGATAATGCCAAATAATAACAGACAAAGAATATTAAATCATATTTCAAAGGAAATTTATTTTATACGGTCCTCGCAATCTGGTTTCACCCCAGTGTACCATTGGGCTCGTCATTTGGTATCGTAAATTACAGCACATTAACCCACGCAATCTGTGCTTAGACACACTGCGAAAATGCTCCAGATACTTCGTCATTGAACCGACAAATATAAAGGTTCATTTCGTATAACATGCGAAAATAATACATATTCTTATTCATAATGTTGAATTTTGGGCTTATGCCGTGTTTATTATATTAAAATTCGACGCGTTTCGGAAGAAACCATGCCTTTCTTCGTCAGGAATAATCTGGAATACGACAATGATTGCTAAGAGAAAGCAACAAAGAACATATAGAAGGTGCCCAAAGATGGACGCCATTACAGCCCCATGTTAGGGACAACGGAAAGCAGCAGTCAATTACTTTCTCAGGGTTCTGATAATAGGTAGCCAGGATTCACTGAGATTGTAGCCGGTGTCGCGGTTGAAATTATCTGGGTGTTTACGTATTTCAACCGCCTCCCTGATGATTCTGGGACGATATTGCTTTATACGGGCAAGAACATCCACTCCTTGGAACATGATATCATGGCCAGGTGTTAATGCATGATCGGCAACAGCTGATTTATCAGGTTGAATGAGCCTGATACATCTATTATGTTCCTTAATGCGAGTGCATATTGTTCTCGAAGTCTGTCCGATGTAAACCTTGCCACAAGTACAGGGAACTCTGTAGATACCCGGTTGTTGCAATTTAGGCAAACTGTCCTTAGTTGGTCGCAGGAGTTGCCTAATCTTAACAGAAGTTCCAAATACAGTCCGTATGTTGTACCGACGTAGGATTTCAGCAATACGATCCGTCGTGTTATGTATGTAAGGTAGGTAAGCAGTTCCTCTTACATCTCTTTTCTCAACAGACGTCCTATTATTATTTTTTGGTTTCAGAACCGTAGAGATCAAAGCCTTGCTATAACCGTTGCTCTCAAAGCTGGTTCGCAAGGTATTAATTTCTTCTTGTAAAGAAGACACTTCACAAATCCTCCTAGCCCGGGTAGTTAGAGTTGTAAGGATACCATGTTTCTGGGCAGGGTGATGGTGAGAACTTGCGTGGAGATATCTATTGGTGTGTGTTGGCTTACGAAAAACGCTGTGTCCTAAAGATCCATCCTCTTTCTTGGTGACGAGAACATCTAAAAACGGTATTTTGCCGTCAGATTCCTTTTCCATGGTGAAACAAATAGAAGGGTGCTGGAGATTAAGGTGATCCAGGAAATGGCTAAGATTTCCCTCACCTTCCGTCCAAACAACGAACGTGTCATCCACATAACGCCACCAGATCTTCGGTTTGAAAGGAGCCGACGACAAAGCTTTCTCTTCAAAGTTCTCCATGAAGAAATTAGCCACAACAGTCTGCTCATAAAAATTCCCATTCCATAGAAAGTAGGAGGAGGTCATGCAGTGAATTTTAATATAATAAACACGGCATAAGCCCAAAATTCAACATTATGAATAGTAACACGGGCCGTGAAAGTCTAAATGACAATACATATTCTTGCTTGCGGAATAGAGATTACATGGGTTAAACTAAGTAAGAGTGACCTCTTCACTTCGGAAAAAGTCAAGTCGAGATTTTTTAAGGTCTCCACTGGCGTATCTCGATATACACGATCACAGCTAGTCTATGAGCTTGCTGGGAAACCTTTCCTCATAGGAGATTTGAGGTTCTGGTTTGCTCTCCCTTCTACGGATGGCTGGAAGAAATTATAGGAAGGATAGGGAAATAATACGAAAGGGCATCTGGTTACCGATCTACTCGACTGAAGCCATGATGAACAGGACATAGTCAGATGTGAACCAGGACCTTCGACACTTCGTTAACTTCATGGCCGTGCATGGCTATCATCATAGTTTGCAAGCTCAAGTCCTATCATGAGCCTTCAACCGATTGTGCTTGTCAGCTGTGTGATCAGCATTGTAAACGCTTCCATATTCTTCAGAGACCTTGCTCTATTATTAATTATTGCACACAAGTAAGTTAATGTGAATACTCATTTGTTAAAGTGCACAATTTGTGTTTAGTAAAGTTATTATAATTCCGTATATCGGCTAGTGTTCTCTGGATTACATACACATTGCATCAGTATTCGGTAGCCTACTTAGTATCAGAAACTCCCTTCATGATAACCTATCCGCTATGTAATGTTGTTGTCTCATTAGATGGCCGTGGGCATCGTGGTCATTTAGCCCCGTGTATTTGAACGTATGTGTGTATAAATAAATAAATAAATAAATAAGTAAATAAATAATCAAACAAATGAATGAATACATTAATTAATAAATATACACCCAGCCACTGCCAGAATTGTATCGGGTCGAGCCTTACTGCTCTGTGAGGTTAATACACAACTATAATAATGTTGGTTGGCTGGTTGGTTGGATTCTCAGTTTAGGGGCTGCAACAACGCGGTCATGTAGACCCGTGTACTTTGGGTATGTGTAGAATTTGGCTGTTAACCGGTGTTAATTGTGGTGGCTGTATTAGTAAGTGTTACCTATAATTCAGGTAAGGACTACAGACGATCAATTTCAAGTAGTTCCTACTTTTGCTACCTAATGATACCGTCAACGACACCTAGCTGTGAACTTGGCTACTAGATGCCACCGCAACCGGCGACGAACGTTGGAACTTAATAGAGCGTTATTCAAATCTAACCTACAAATTTAGCTTCACACAATAATTGTAGTTAGTGGAAGGTCCTTTTACATGCCATAAATCTATAATAATGTTGAAGTGTGAGATTTCTCGCATGGTTCTCTAGTTAAAGATGAATTAATCAAAGAAATTGTGTTTGAGTCTTCAGTCTTTTGACCTGTTAGATGCAGCTCTCCCCATGCTTCCCTCTCCTGAGCTAATCGTTTCATCTCTACACGCCCTACATCTGAGACAATTTGTTTAACATATTCTAACCTTCGCCTACCCTTAAAGTTCTTGTCCTCGACCCTTCCTTCCATAACTAAGTTTGTTATTCCTGGGTAGCTTAGTATGTGTCCTACCAACCTATCTCTTCTCTTCATTAGCAGTCGCCAGAAACATCATCTCCCACTCGTCTTAATACCTCTTCATTTGTAGCCCTATCTACTCATCTGATCTTCATCATTCTCCTGTAGCATCACGTTACAAACGCACCAATTCTCCTCTTTTCTGCTGCACCAAGAGTCCAAGTTTCATGTCCATAGAGCGCCACGCTCCAGACAAAAGCTTTCAAAAATGACTTCCTAATACTTAAATCTATATTCAATGTTATTAGATACATTTTCTGTATAAAAGCTTTCCTTGCCTGAGCCAATCTACTTTTTATATCCTCTTTGCTTCGTCCAACACTGGTTATTTTGCTTCCTAAGTAACAGAAGTCTCCTACTTCCTAACACTTTTCACTTGCCAATTTGGCGTCCATACGGGCTTCTGATTTCTTTCGGCTGCATTCCAATATTTTTGTATTACATTTATCAATTTTCATCATGAATTCTTTTTCTCAAAACAGAGCCCATGCCATTTAAAAACTCATTCGAATCCTCTGGTGTTTGGCTAAAATTACGAGGTCATCGGCAAATCTCAATGTTGAAATTATTTCCAAATAAATAAATAAATAAATAAATAAGTTAATTAATTAATAAATAAATACATTATTAAATAAATAAATAAATAAAGTTATTACGTAATTGGACCACCACATGCTGCCTTATAAGATCTTCAAGATAGCCAAGAAGGGTAATGCCACTGGGTCCTTGTGGATCAAACAAATTGAGAAAGATCTTGTTGAACTTAATATTCAGCAAAAGACAATATATATTTATTTATCGTATGGCATACATGAAAATTATTTATAATTTGACATCAACTTTAGAAACGTAATGAAGTGCCTGTGCTGTCCCTAGGAAGAAGTCGCTGAATTCACCACTGTAAGATGTTTGTGGGCATTCTTGAACTAGGTGTCGAACAGTCTGTCTTTCAGCACCGCACTCGCAACATGATGACGATGTTTTCCTCCACTTGTACAGGAGATCCCCGCATACACCGTGATTGGTCCGGATTATATTTAATTTTGCTCACGTCCGTAGGTATAACCTCAAATTGCCGTACACGTGACCCCCGGGTGGTGGTAAACGAGCAATAGCGACCAGGCTGTCAGATTATCCTTGTATTCTCCTGACTATCAAACATGAAAATGATTGGAAAAGGTTCTTTTCAGAACCAACAACAAGTTTCAAGAAAATATATAGGGCCTACATTCAGAATTTATCAATTAAATGTAGAAGGCACAAGTAAAAGACGATGAATGACAGGAGTCGCTACTGTCTGACAGTTGAAACCAGGCCTTTTCTCACATCCATTACAGAGGTTCACCAGAACGCGTCCAGGAAATGGTCCGAGCAGTGCTGGATTACCCATTAGGCCCGACTAGGCCCAGGCCTAGGGCCCCCAATTATTTGGAGCCCCCCAAAATTGATTCCTATTGATTTGTTAAGATGTTAAGATATGTTAATATTCTTCTAGATTAAACAATGCCACGAACTTATCCGAGTGGATCACAAAAAAGGAAGATTGCAGAGGATATTTAGCCTACTTTCGATTTTTGCAAAAAATGAAAGTAGACTTATGAGATCAACACAGGGCGAAAAAAGTGTGTCTGTCTGTGTGTGTGTATGTGTGTGTGTGAGTCTGTGTGTGTGTGTGTGTGTCTGTGTGTCTGTGTGTGTGTGAGTGTGTGTACTCTGAATGTCTGTCCCCCCCTATCAATTCGAACACGGTGAATGCGAATTGAACGAAATTTGGTACAAAGGTAGCACTAGCAAAGGACACCTCAGTGTCATGTTTTATATCGCCGCCATCTTGACTGAAACGTAATGGCGGCCACACGAATGTTCAAAGCTTAAATCAAATTACGATTAACCTAATCATCCGATCTCTACCAAATTTTTCAACTACATACCTTTATGGAGGGAGCATCCTTTGACCAATCTAATAGGTCATTCGCCTAATAGTTTGCGGATAGCGGCCATCTTTATGTCAAAATTGATTCCCCCTATTAATTCGAACACGGTGGAACCGAATGGAACGAAATTTGGTACAGAGGTAGCACTAGCAAAGGGCACCTCAGTGTCATGTTTTATATCGCCGCCATCTTGACTGAAACGTAATGGCGGCCAAACAAATGTTTAAAGCTTAAATCAAATTACGACTAACATAACCATCCGATCTCTACCAAACTTTGCAACAACATACCTTTATGGAGGGAGCATCCTTTGACCAATCGAATAGGTCATTAGCCTAATAGTTTGCGGATGGCGGCCATCTTTATGTCAAAATTGATTCCCCCTATTAATTCGAACACGGTGGAACCGAATGAACGAAATTTGGTACAGATGTAGCACTAGCAAAGGGCACCTCAGTGTCATGCTTTATATCACCGCTATCTTGACGGAAACGTAATCGCGGCCACCCAAATGTTAAAAGCTAAAATGTAATTTCGACTAACCTAATAATCTAGTCTCTACCAAATTTTGCAACACCATATCTTTATGTGGGAAACATATTCTGACCAAACTGCAAGAACATCAGCCCAATAGTTTGCAGATGGTGGCCATGTATGTGTGCAAATCGATTCCCCCTATCAATTCAAACACGGTGAAACCGAATTGAACGAAATTTGGTACAGAGGTAGCACTAGCAAAGGGCACCTCATATTCATGTTTAATATCCCTATAGCACGTTGTATTTCAACAAGCGACTACAACCAACATTCAATCATACTCCTTGAAAAGGACAAAGAGTTATAACAATACCCATGCATTTAGGAGAAAGTAGGCTATATGTTCTTTACTGAACATCTTGTTTTTTTTTAAGAAATGCTGCAGATATAGCAAAAATACCAAAACTGACATCATTTTTCAAAGGATCCGCATCACCAGCTCAGTCATCTGGTGAACAAAGCGAAACCACAGAGAATGCTTGTGCAAACGTAAGAATAAGTAATCAATTAAAATTTCTCCATGTTTTACTAAATTTAACGCATTACATTTTGAGATAACCTTATATCAATTAATTTTTTAATGTGATGAAAATTGTAGACATTGTAGAAGATTTCATTGACCGAAAAAACAGAAAAAAATTGATAACATTTTACAGAAGCAAAAAATAGTATGATTTGTTAAATTGTTCATCAAATCATCTGAAATGTCAGAATATCTGTGTGCATAGTTTAAAGCTGTTGGCTTGCATACTTTCTGATATATTGGTATTTGGATAAAAACAATAAAAATAGAGAGAGCAATTATTAACAGTTGGCAGCCTTGGTGGCTCTTAAGAATACGGTCAGTCATATCTGTTTATGTACAGATAGTACATACAAACTTTGGTTGAAATCCAATTGATAGTGTAGAAGTTATATGCATTTAAACATTGGACCTATCAGAAGGCTTAAAATTAGTTTGGCAACACTGTCATGTATGGCCTCCTGGAAATTAAACTGAAATACTATTATCTACATGTGTACCAATTTTGGAATAGCTCCCATGCATACTTTGCAAGATATCCAACATGGAGCTCAAATTTCTAGTGTGTTTTTTCAGCAGTTGGTAGCACTGACATCATTTTCAAATATGGACGTGAGATATTCCGGTGCACATCTTTACTCATACTAAATTTGGTTTTGATTGCTGCAGCCGTTTAGGAGTTGATAGGGGGGGACACACACACAGCCAGCCAGACAGACAGACAGACACACATTTTCCCGGATCGATCTCATAAGTCTACTTTTTCCTCATTTTTGCAAAATGTGAAAAGTAGGCTAAAAAATAAAGGGGCGCCAAAAACTGAGGGACTTGGGCCTCATTTTACCTTAATCCGGCACTGGGTCCAAGGAACGTAATAATAGAGTTCAGCAAGAACATTGAAAGACTACTGGTCCAATAGAAAGGCTCAAGATTCCAGCACGAAAGCAGCCGCCAAACAATTCACCAAGAACACCAGATGTGGCAGACAAACGCTAAAGCACAAGCACCGTGGTCCATAACTGACCCAAACGACCAAAGATGTGCAGGGCTTCCATCGACTCACTTTTCTCACTATTATTCACTATTTTCAAAGCAGCCTCACTTTTCTCACTATTTGATAAAATTACTCACTATTCTCACTTTTTATTACAAAAATGGTCATATTCTGTGTTAAAAATGGTCTCATGCACAATCAGATTGCTAGAAACGACCCAAAATATACCCATGAATGGGTAGTTCATTTTTCTGCCACCGGTGCCTGAGCGCGTTGCCTGTAGCGAGCCAGGCGGCCAGAAAGCATAAAAAGCTTCCATAGTGCAATACCACAGCCGGAGCCATGCAGCGATCGCCAAAAAGTTTAACAAAGCGTTTTTTAACAAAAGTTCACAAATATATTTTTGTTTTACGCTTTAAATTTCTTGAGTGTTGCATTGATTATCCAGTATTTCAAGTGTCCTCTAACTACATGAAAAATCACAAACAGTACTCACAGATATTAACATAGATGCAATTTGGTTGACATTTTTGGGGGTCTAATTTGTTTTTCAGATACACATTCTTAAAATTTTTGTCTATTTCAATACAGTTTTGTCACATTTTTGGGGGGCTATGGATGGTTTTGGGGAGCTTAGCCACCCAGCCCCTCCACTCCCCTCCCCCCTAATTGCGCCTACAGATATGAACAAACGTTAAAGTTATGAACCAGATACACGGTCATAAATGCGAATAATGCTATGAATGTACTCACTATTTACTCACTTTTTCACACAAAAACTCACATTTTTTTCACTTTTTTTTGAAGAAAAATCACTCACTATTTCACTATTTTTGGACGAGTTAGTGGATGGAAGACCTGCATAGCTGACCCAAACGACCAAAGAAGAAATAAAGAAATAAGCAAACTTACTGAATACACTCGTGCCCATGAGAATTTTGATTATATTCAGTGACCAACTTGTTCAGTCAATATGAATGATACTCCAGTTGTACTTCATAAACTCGCTTTAAGCATGCGGGCTTCAAGAAGTTTATTACTTATGCTTCTCCTAGTGGGAGGAAACCATGTGTGGTCGCTATATTGTGTGTCTGTGATTATCGCAGTGTCATTGGCAAGTGTTAACGACCGAGCGCATAGCCAGCCAGCCCAGACAGCTGCAGGGCAAACTTAAGTGTTCTAATTTATGAAAATTACTTTTTACCTCTTATGTATGACGTGTTTGACGTTCCCCAAAATAAAAATAAAAGTTTACTTTTTGCTGACGTCACACTCAGCTGTCAGATTGTCGGCAGATATCGGAACATTTAACAAGCCCTTCCTAATAATTTATAAATTTGCCCCACTGACTTAGCTTTGGAAATTAGACTTCCAAGTGCAATCCGTATTCTTTCACACCTGCCTCTTGTGGTAGGTTTTGGCTTTGAGGAACACTTACCGCAGCTTCAAGGGTACTGTGTAGTCTTGAGCATGTGAATGGTGTCATAAGCAGTTATTATTATTGATTTAAGTCCACTCCTTTGGAATGGTTACCAGTACTCTCCAACATCCCGCCTCCTCATCTTCAAAGACAAATGGCACTGAAGAAAGAATGGCTTAAATGTTGTGCAAACCCTCTCCTGCCAATACACCTAGACTGCTCACCTAAAGATCTCAGGCTGAAATCCCGGAATCCTTCCTGGACACAAGGAAGGAAGTTGGTCCAAGAGCAGATTCAAGTGAATGCAGCTTGGCGCAACGAGTGGCTGACTTCAAATCCAGACATATTAAGTCTTATCTCGGACCCAGTTAAGCAACCACCTTGTCCCGTCCTTCCCAGGAAAATCTGGTCGTCGCTGAATCGTATAAGAACTCAACACGGTAGATGTCTGTTCAGGAAGCACAAATGGAAAATTGCCTAGAATCCTTTCTGCAACTGTGTGAATGTGCCTCAGACCATCAGTCACATCGCTATGGATTGGCCACCCGAAGATTCAATGGTACAATAAGGGAGATTCATCTAGCTAGTGATGAAGCTGTAGAATGGTTAGAGAAATTAGACATCCAGCTGTAGCAACACTGAAGCTACTTGCAGATCAAGGTCTCAATCTGTATGCATTTACATGTAAATACTGTCTATGTAAATAATTGTATATTGCATCTTCATGCCATACGAAATATATATATTTAAGTCCACTAAAGAGCGCTTAGGACTTCAATGCTGCCTTTCGTTCCCAATATGTCTTCAGACTGGCTGTTACATTTTCCTCTTTCTCCTGTGAGAGGGATTTCTGACACCTCGGGCGCTTTGGGTGGCGAGGACCAAAATGTAACTCTATCTCAAATCTTGGAACGAACTTGCACATCAAGGTCAGAAGTCCAAGCGTAATCAAGTTTGTTGTACTACATTGAGCCACAGGCTTCCAGTCTTATATCCCTTAACCAAGAAGAAGATCCTCTTGATAAGTCTGTTGTTGTCAGTCTTAAATTAGAACGAATAGGCTATATCGCGGTTATTATTCCCGTACAGTTATAGAGATTGACAAGACTCTTTGATAATAAATCGAATTCCACTTATCTCTAAAGATTTTTTAAAGATTAGGTGATACAATTGTTTTTTTTTTAACAAAACAAAATAAAATACTAGAAATCTTTTCACCAGGGCTATTTTTATTTACTTCTATGAATTGGGTACCAAGTTTTATCAGTCCATCAGAATATCTACTCCCTAAGGAGCATATTTAGAACACCAGACAAATGAGCAGCCAGGAATCGGTAATGATGATGATGATGATGATCAGGTGCCATCAAGTCGGCGTCGACTCCTAGCGACTGCATGGATGGACTGTCTCCATATGATTCGGTCTTTCAGCCATATTCTTCAGATCCTTCATTGACATTTTCATGTTGGATTTGATGAAGTCGATCTATCTCAATGCTGGGCGCCCTCGTCTCCACCTTTCCAAGCATAATTGTTTTTTCCAACGAATCAGAACGTCTCATAATGTGTCCAAAATATGACAGCTGTAATCTTGTTATCAATGCTTCAAGAGACAGATCTGGTTTGATTTTTTTGAATTACCCATAGATTTGTCTTCTTGGCTGTTCAAGGAATACGCAGTGTCCTTCACCAACACCAGAGCTTAAAAGAAATGATACATCCTACATATTTCTTGTTTGTTATGACCTTCATTTGTCCCCAACTGATTATGAAGTCTTGATTCTGTTTCTGTTGCAGGAGGCCTGAGCACCACCGCCATGGTCAAGATCCAGCTGACAGACGTGAACGATAACCACCCGACTTTCTACCCTCGCGAATACAACGTGAGTCTTCGTGAGGGTGGGCATACGGGTTCGTCGTCACCCGTGGTGGTAGTGGCTGCCACTGACCCAGATTCGGGCCGATACGGGAGTGTCTCGTACCGTATCGCGGCGGGCAATGAGGCGGCTCTGTTCCGAGTGGATCGTAACTCGGGCGAGATCTTCGTGACGCGACCATCCCTCTTGTCCACGCGTACTTCACCTTACCATCGGCTCAACATCTCGGCAGTGGACGGTGGAGGTCTCAGGGCTCCCAACGATGCGGAGGTCTTCCTCAGTGTCACCGACTCGGCACAGAGACCACCTATTTTCGAACGGGCACGATATACCTTCGCCGTCAGAGAGGACGTGTCCAAAAATACCGTCGTGGGATCTGTTCGAGCAACAAGCAGTGATTCTGGTGAGTACCTTTTAACATGACTATGCTATGGAGTCTATCTAGAATTAGCAACATAAACTTCCCGAGGCTTGTTTTGGTTTTGAAAGCACGAATACCTAGATGTTAGGCCCCTTAAATCAACAATTATCATCATCATTTGAAAGCACGATTTGATCCACCGCTGGCCAGCTACGCCTAACACGGCTTCTCCTGAGCCCCGTTAGCCGTCACATTTCAGGGTTCCTTGAAGGCCTTCACAGCTACCGTAGCGGTCACGGAGCACACATAGTCCCCACTGTACTTCACCCCTACAGTCAGTCCCTTACTTTGGGCCGTTGCCCATCTCCCACGACGTGGACGAGGGGTACACAGAGCAACAGCTGGCATCAGGGACCCTGTTATCAACTTTCTGGGGAAACGCAGACTTCAGTGGTATGGCCATGTAATGGGGAAGGATAGCTCTAGAACAGCTAAGAAGTACTTCAATCTGGATGTCAGAGGGAAGAGACCAAGAGGAAGACCAAGGAGACGATGGATAGACACAGTTCGATCAGAGGTGGAGTTAAATGGGACGATGTCCAAGAACCAATGATGTGCCAAGATCGGACAAGATGGAAAGCGCTTGTTTGTCACACCCGGGAAACTGGAGATGGAAGATGATGATGATGATGATGATGAAACTTCCCGACATCATGGTAACCTTGGCAACCAGTGTTGGTAGCTTCATCGATACGTTGCTATAAGAACGCGACCTCTTAGTTAGTTATGTGTTTGTTCATCTTTGTATACTAGGTCAGTAGCATCACCTATACGTTGCTATAAAAACGCGTGCTCTTAGCTACGTGTTGATTGTTCATCTATGCATTCTACTGTAGTTCAGTACCACCACCTATACGTTGCTGTAAGAACGCGTGCTTTTAGTTACGTGTTCATTGTTCAACTTTGTATACTAGGTCAGTCGCGTCATATATACGTTTCTATGAGACCACGAGCTCTTAGTTACGTGTTGTTTGTTCATCTATGCATACTAGTTCAGTACCACCACCTATACGTTGCTGTAAGAACGCGTGCTCTTAGTTACATGTTCATTGTTCATCTTTGTATACTAGGTCAGTAGCGTAATATACGTTTCTGTGAGACCACGAGCTCTTAGTTACATGTTGTTTGTTCATCTATCCATACTAGTTCAGTAGCATCACCTATACGTTGCTGTAAGAACGCGTGCTCTTAGTTACGTGTTGTTTGTTCATCTATCCATACTAGTTCAGTAGCATCACCTATACGTTGCTGTAAGAACGCGTGCTCTTAGTTACGTGTTGTTTGTTCATCTATCCATACTAGTTCAGTACCACCACCTATACGTTGCTGTAAGAACGCGTGCTCTTAGTTACGTGTTCATTGTTCATCTTTGTATACTAGGTCAGTAGCGTAATATACGTTTCTGTGAGACCACGAGCTCTTAGTTACGTGTTGTTTGTTCATCTATCCATACTAGTTCAGTAGCATCACCTATACGTTGCTATAAGAACGCGAGCTCTTAGTTACGCAATGTTTCCTCATCAAAAGAGTTGTCTGTTTTTAGCTTACTTCTGTTACTTGGGAAGCAAAATAACCAGTGATGGACGAAGCAAAGGGGATATAAAAAGTAGGTTAGCACAGGCAAGGAAAGCATTTCTACAGAAAAGGAATCTGTTGACATCGAATATAGATTTAGGTATTAGGAAGTCATTTTTGAAAGCCTTTGTCTGGAGCGTGGCGCTCTATGGAAGTGAAACTTGGACTATTGGTGCAGCAGAAAAGAAGAGAATTGAAGCGTTTGAAATGTGGTGTTAAGGGAGAATGATGAAGATCAGATGGGTAGATAGGGTTACGAATGAAGAGGTATTAAGACGAGTGGGAGAAGAGAGATGTTTCTGGCAACTGCTAATGAAGAGAAGAAATAGGTTGGTAGGACACATACTAAGACACCCAGGAATAGCAAACTTAGTTATGGAAGGAAGGGTCGAGGATAAGAACTGTAGGGGTAGACCAAGGTTAGAATATGTTAAACAGATTGCCTCAGATGTAGTGTGTGGTAGCTATATAGAGATGAAACGATTAGCTCAGGACAGGGAGGCATCGAGAGCTGCATCAAGCCAGTCGAAAGACTGAAGACGCAAACAACAACAACAACAACAGCTTACTTTCCTCATCAAAATCAATATCGATGCAAAATTAAGGCATTATACCACAGTAATCATACCCGAAGCACAATATAGCCAACTTCGGAAAACATGATCGTTGGAGGCAGATCTCCTATTAAATACGTACTGAAACAAGAAATGAAAATAATGAGGAATGGCCCAGTCTACTCAGAAGCAATCGTATTGGGCAAAAGCTTGTTGACCAACTGAAGATTTATCATACTGGTAGATAGTACGTTCTACTTTAGCTTTACTTGTGCCGGTCTCCTCTCCGTCTTCTTTCCTGTCGACCTCACTTGGTCAACTCTTGTTCTCTTCCGACCCCGACGGTATCGGGGTATCCGAGGCCTAGGGAGTCTCTTCCTTTCCTGCCTTAATTGGCCCTTTTCTCATCTTTTCTGATACCCTCCTTCTCCGAGGGGTCAGCTTTCTTTTTCTTTTCATGTTATCTCCTGCCTTTTGGTCAAGGCCCTCAAGGAGGCCAGGTGTATGTAGCCCCACAACTTCTTGTGCACCCTGGATATTGCTACACCCTCAGGGGCTCACGGCTGGTGGATTCGGGAGGTGGCGACCCCGAGAGATTCCTGAGCTAGGTCCAGTCTCCCCCCCCCCCCCCCCTTTTTCCCCATTACCTCTGGGGTTGACCCTCTCCTCTTTCACTTTCCTATTTGCCTTTCATGGCTCTCCTTCCTTCCAAGTCCCTCATCCGCATTCATCGAGGGTTGAGGGCATTTCTTTTCCTCCTGTCCTTTATTTGCCTTATTCTCTTCTTTTTATTTTCATTTCTTCTTCTAGTAGGCCTATATACGTTAGTAGTTAGTTTTAGTTATACTGTAGTTTACATTTCATTATCATATTCACGATCACCGAAACCATTAGGGGCCGATAACCTAGATGTTAGGCCCCTTAAAACAACAATTATCATCATCATCATATTGCCACGGTGGGTGAGTGGATAGCGTGTCGGTCTACTAACCCCAAGATTGCAGGTTCGCCCCTGGCCGTGGTAAGTGATTTTTGAAAGGCGGCAAAAATACGATACGCATGTCATAAGATGTTGGCATGTCAAATGACCCATTTGAATTCAGTAGACCGAGTTCATAATGGCAAAAATAATCTCGGGAGTTTCCGCCAACACAAAGTTCCTCATTTCTCTACTAGAAAGCGCTATAGTGTTCAAGGAGCTTAGATATCTATTATCTAACCTCCTTGACTTTCATAGTGATTCAGGGGACAACGAAATTCGACATGCAAGCTACCCTCTGGGTGTCAAATTACAAAGCTTGCACCCGGCAGCCGAGGCCATACGATATTATTATTATTATTATTATCATCATCATCATCATCATCTACTTTAGCTTGCGGCAGGCAGCATACCGATGTATTCACTTATCGCACCAAGAAATCTGCGACAAAACTATGTAGCTATTCTATTGTTCACCAATTTAAAGATTTATTTCTCTGTTGAATGAACCTATAAAGTTAACGAGGTAATTAATTCTTAGGATATGGACGTTAAGGCGCACACAGAATTTCAGTAGCTGGTTGCATAGTGTACAAGGAATGTAGTAACACATTTAATTGGTCGTATGTGAGTGTGACTTACAAGACATTATCCCTGGGTATTGTTCGCCTAAATAAAGATATGCACGCACAAGCATTTTGGTTTGGGTTTAAAGGGGAATTTATGTTTTTTGACTCGAACTATAACAAGGGGGGAACATGTGCAGTTACATATGCCAGGTGCAAGATAGGTGACCTCGTCCTAACATTTTAGGTGCCTGGAATAATAATTTAAAAAAAGAGCGTGAGCACGGGACATTACATTTCGAACAGGTAATTTAAATGAACGAAATTGCAAGTAAAAGTAAGCTGGCATTGTTCATGTATTGAAATTGGGAGCTGTACTTTTTTAAAGCAAGACTTTAACACCCTATATTTTAAAGAATACCTCGAAGACATTATCTTTTTTGGGAGATCATTATCATATGCAGAATACCATGTTTGCTTGTTAGCTTTACTTTTCAATGCTATTTCTTGCGTGTTTATTAATGAATGAAAAATATGTTTTGGTAAGTTTGGTGACGAGAACAGTTGGCATTATTGGTACCTTTATTTAGTTTTAAAAATTTATTTGTCTTTATTTTTGGTTCTTGTGAATATACAAGTCTCACACACACACAGTGGATAAAATTTATTGAAATCGTGAGAGTTTGCACTGTAGTGAATCCTCCTTGCGATAACCATCTTAACATCTCTCCTGCAAGACGAACAAAAAAACACAAAGAGATTTATATTTATGTAAATACAGATACGTTAAAAATGTATCACTTTTTTTCTTTCCGTCTTTTCCTCTTCTCCTCCTCCTCCTCCTCCTTGTTGCCTCCTGTTCACTTGCAAGAGTGTAACACACAATCACCAGTTCTATGAAGCTATCTGTCTGTACGAAGGGAGTATTCTTTTGGCATTTTCTTCACTTCCCTTTAAATCAGAAGGGCAACAACTAGTTAGTTATCCATCGTCCTTATGGTAAAGTGTGAAAACTTCGGATGGGCGCAGTAGCCTATACTGAAACTGTCCCTCTGCTTGGATGATAGTTAAAATCATATTACAAGAATGTTGTCAGGTTGGTAACGACAATCTATTTCTTTGTACATGGTACTTCGTCTGAACATACAAGGTGTATCCGTGATGATGTTACAAACTTTCAGGGATGATGGAGGATGGCAAATGGATCAATGTGAGATCAGGAACCACAATATGGAAACGATCGAGTCACAAGTTATAAGCAAAATGCTACTCATTTAATACCGTTGACTTGCACACGTTTCACAAGCTGATACATTTACAACAACTGTTCAAAATGGCGTCCCCCGGCGTCAATGCAGCCATAGAAACGTACCACTTCAAGTCGTCAACACAGACTGAAGCCTACAGTACAGACATCGTACTCCGATCCAGTCAGTACGCAGTGGGGTAGTTGAGTTATCCTCTTAGCCTCTTCTGCTCATCGGGAGTGTCTACCCTCCAATCGTAGCACATTACAGTACTCTCTCTCTTAATTTAGGGGGAAGGGGTGGCGTAGTGGTCAAGCTGTTCGCCTTCCAACACGGCAGACCGGGCCTCGATTCCCGGCCAATGCATGTGAGATTTTCAAAGTGAAATGCCAAAAAGGAGCTCCCGTGGCTTATGATCTCGCGATTAACGGTCACGTAATACTACAATCTTCCTTCCTTCCTTTTTCTCTCTTAAGTTAACAGCCCTGGGGATGGATTGCAGCAACTCGCCAATCTTCTCTACTCAACGCCAACCTCTTCAATTCGTGATATGATTTTCTGTTCGTGTCTGTCATTATCTGTGTGATGCAAGTGGTGGTCTTCCTCTTGTGTTTTTCCCTTCTAACATCCCTTCGATGACTCTTGCTAGCAGGCTATTATGTCTGAGAATATGTCCCAACATATTCGCTCGTCTTGTTTTTAGACTCTTCATAAAGCCTCTACTTTCTCCTGCTCTTCTGAATACCTCTTCATATGTTGTACCGAACTGATCTTAGCCATTCTTCTCCAGCACCAAGCCTCAAAAGCCATCAACTTCTTCTCTTCTGACTTCCCTATTGTCCAGGTTTCAATACCATACAAAGCCACACTCCACACGTAGGTCTTCAACAGTCCTTTCCTTATTTTTAGGTCTATACTTCTGGATGTGAAGAGATTCTTCTTTCTATAAAAGGCGTTCTTTGCCTGAATAATTCTGCTCCGAATTTCTCGTTTGCTGGTTCCATCATTCGTTAACATTACAGTACAGTACTGTACATGTGTTCCACTGACGGAGCTATCAGACCTAATTTTGCTTTAACTTTTGACTGCCGGTCGCAGTGGTGTAATGGACATGGCGTTCGTCATTTACGATTGTTTACACGTTCCAACCCCATTTCGTTGGCTTCCAGCGCGTTAAAAAACGCCTCCGGGCAGGCGCGGATCTAGAGTTTTGCTTTGGGGGACGGGGTCACAGAATCGAAATTGTTAAGAAAAAAGGTATCACTAACAACGCAATCACAAAATAACCAAACGTACAAAACCAGACCAATTTTTTTTCAAGCTACATGGATAGAAATTTGATGCGTTTAGCGCACCAAAAATATTCGTACAAATTGCAACGGCGTGTTTTGCGACTTTTACATCGAGCTTCGAGAAAAGTATCAAGGTACGTTACAGTTTCGGCAAGTCGAGTTGGTACCGACAAAGGGAGAAAGTCACAGTTTAAATTGCCAACCAAGCTTGCAGTTTGGACGTCGGCAAAATTTGTTGGTGCGAAAAAAGCCCCAAATTTCTATCCGTGCATTGCTGCACATTCATCGTGACATCACTATAGACATCGATTCGGTAATCACAAGTTTGCTAAACAAAATAGACGAGTTGATTTTGTTATATAAATAATCGTTTTGGTTTTTATATAACAGGTATGAAGTTGTAGGCCTAAATATGTACAGTTGTAACAGAACATAATAATTGCAATAAAGATATTTTCAGTATTGAATAAAATGAAAAAAAAAAGTTTTTCAGTTAGAATTCGTTAAGTTTTATTTGTCTGGTTATTGTGTTTTCGTTTTTTGAGTTTGCAAAAAAATGTGGTCTCCGTCTTGAATGCGCGCCTGCCTCCGGGACGAAATTCCGCCACCCCGATATCTGTTAAGAACTAGAATTGAGGACGGACGTTAAACAAGTGCAATTATCAATTACTGTTGACTCGATCGTTTCCGGACCATGGTTCCTTATCTCAAATGGATCCATTTGTCTTCCTCCATCATCCTTGGAAGTTTGTAACATCATCACGGATACACCCTATATAACCGTGTTATTGTTGTAAAACACAATACGTTAACATTGACTCATCAGTCATAATGACCCATTAAAGCAAATGCCAGATGCTATATATGGCTGATAGCATATCCTATTACCGAAAACAAAAGTAAGCTCGGTTTCCATGGAAACGAATATTACTGTTAATGACATGTGAGTTGTCAATACGCACCCTTGTCTGCTCCATATTCATGAGATAATTGGGAGAATATATAATTGTTTACTGTTCCCAACAGGCGTGTACCGAGTCCTATTGTTTTACAGCAATTAATAACGCTTACTCATGCATTCATGTAGCCTACATAATTTATGATGATTCTCACTGACGAACCTTCTTCATGAGATGCTAAAATATGGAGATGTCACACACAACATACCATTTGTCCTTCATGAGGTCAAGTTACTTCTTTAGACCAATGTTGTCGGACTGAGGAGAGGATCCTATTCATGGTGTCCACAGGCAGGAAAAGCCAGGAATGTTGTGTTTGGTCAGGAAAAGTCAGGAAAAGGTGTGAAAAAATAGCGTGGGTCAGAAAAAAAAATGGCGAAAAGTATTAGAAAGTCAGGAATTGTATATTAACCATACAGTATTTTGTGTTTGACAGCCATATTTTGATGTTACTAGTTTAACTAATCTCTGGAGATAAAAAGCAATAACTCATTGGACATTATGGTAAGTTTCCATTATTACAGTACATCATAGTAAAAACCTCTTTTACCTATTTTCTGTACGCTTTTATGGCTTTGGCGTAGGGATGTGGCGACCCCATCACTATAGTTAAGGTTATTTAGTACTTTGATTTATGTATTATTGCATTATAATTTACTTTATTTTGTATTTTAAATACATAAAGAGGCGAGCGTTGGACAGCTATGGGAATGGTGGAGGCTGCAAATAAGAGATAATGTATATATATGCTGAATAAACCATTTTTCCGATGTTACGATGACTTCGCGAGTCAGGAATTTTGTTGAAAAATGGTCAGGAAAAGTCAGGAAACTTGACATTGAAAAGTCTGTGGACACCATGCAATTGAGAAGAGGAAGATATAGACAGCTCTGTAGCCATTTAGCATTGTTGCCTTAGTAAATAAAATATGAATGGTTTTTAGTCAGTCACCACGATTGCACCCAAAGAATTGTAATGGGTGTTTTACCGTAAACCTGAAAAGAAAATAATCTCATGTAGGCTAATTTAAATTTCAAGGATATATTTTTGTTGTTTTATTTGAGGGGGTTTGGACATAGTAGTCATTTAGCCCCGTGTATTTCATCGACTTCGGTGGCGTAGTTGGTAGCATGCTGAGCTTGCATGCCCAAGATCGCGGGTTCAAACTGGACCGAAGTCGTCGGATATTTTAAGAGCGTTAAAAATCCCTCAGTATGCCTTCCTTCGGAGGGGAAGTAAAGTCGGTGGTCCCATGTCATAGATTTATGGCATGTTAAAGAACCGTCAACTAATTATACCTGTGTGAAGCTAAATTATAGGTTAAAAATTTGAATATCGCTCATAGGTTCCAACGTTCGTCGCCAGGAGAGATACAAATGATACAAGCGTTTGATTTAGCAACACTATCATTTTAAGGACAAATGACCTTGCTGCTCCACCCTTTAAAAGACAATAACTAACTTACTGTCATTTTATCTTATTTTTAGCCTACTTTTCACATTTTGCAAAAATGAGGAAAAAGTAGACTCTTAGATCGATCCGGGCAAATGTCTGTCTGTCAGTCCTTCTGTCTGCCTGTCTGTGTGTGTCTCCCCCTATCAACTCATAAACGGCTGCAGCTATTGAAACCAAGTATGGTATGAGTAAAGACCTATGCCTGAATATCTCACGGCCATATTTGAAAATAACGTCAGTGCTACCAATTGCTGAAAAATCTCAATTGAAAGTTGAGGTCTATGTTGGATATCTCGGAAGATATGAATGGTAATTGTTTCAAAATTGACACTCATGTAGATAATATTGCATCAGACTAATTTACAGGATACATGAGAGTGTTATATGCCTGCAGGTAGGTCCAATCTTTAAATATATGTAACTTCCATACTATCTATTGGATTTCAACACAATTTGGTGTGTGATTTGCCCACCAAAGCAGATATGAATATGCGAATTTTTAGTGTCAACAGAGCAGACAACTGTTGAAAAATGCACTCTATATATATTTACCCTAATCTCAATATATCAGAACGTATGCAGGCCAACAGTTCTAAAATTTGCATACATGTAGGTTAATTTTCAGTAACCGATATACGACAGTGCTGCCAACATGATTCTACGCGTGCTGATAAATGCAATATTTAAATGCATGTAGAAGCCTCCGTGGCTTAGGCGGCAGCACGCCGGCCTCTCACCGCTGGGTCCGTGGTTCAAATCCCGGTCACTCCATGTGAGATCTGTGCTGGACAAAACGGAGGCAGACAGGTTTTTCTCCGGGTACTCCGGTTTTCCCTGTCAAACTTTCATTCCAGCAACACTCTCCACTATCATTTCATTTCAGTCATTCATTTAATCATTGCCCCAGAGGAGTGCGTCAGGCCTCGGCAGCCGGCACAGTTCATATCCTCGCCGCTAGATGGGGGCTTCATTCATTCCATTCCTGACCCGGTCGGAGACTGGAAGCAGGCTGTGGATTTTCATTTCAAATGCATGTAACGTGCATACTATCAAATGAACCTCAACCAAATTTTGCATATGCATTGTGTACGTTAAGAGATGGAACTAAGAATATAATTAGAATCGCCAACTCTGCCAACTGTTGATATATGGTCTCTATAATTTTAAGAAAAGTAGGCTCTTTAGTTCGTCACGGAACATCTTGTTTCAGATAGGGTTTTATTTTTTAGAGGCTGATCTACTCTGCTAGTGCATATTGTTTCGTTAATAATGGTGAGATAAGAGAAGGTAAGGCGAGATTATAACAAGCTCTACCGGGAGATGCTAGAGAAGGAGCCGAGTTCGTGTTCAGGCAGTTGATGTGTGTGCTAGCTCAGATCGCGTGGAGATGCTGCTACAAGCCAAGTAATCAATTGATTTCGTGCCGTGTGCTATCTACAAGCAAAGCTACCTACTTACAGATCTGATAAGGCTTGTAAGATCATATCCCTTCCACTGATAACTTGTCAGCAATGCTCATCTTCACGAAGAAGCGCCGCTGCCGCCATTATAAGTCTCTTTAAGTTTATGAGTGTCTTTGCTACAGTTAATTGAATGTGCTCGAACGAGATTTAATGAAGTTCTCCTCTGACGCTGTTCCCAAGGAAATCACATTCAGTGAATGTATCGTCGAATTGCAGGACTTAACAACCAGAGCTATTACAGACGTCGTCAAATATTACTTCAATGAATTTTAAGGGCAGATGACCTCATAGTTCCGCCCCTTAAAACAACAATAACTAACTAACTAACTACCTCAATGAAGGGTTGAAAACACGTTGCAATAAACATTATAGTATTAGCAGGTGTCTCTCTGTATACTTGATTAATATTATACACACACCCAAGTACACGGGGCTGAATCACCACAATTTCTCAAGCCCCTAAATAAACAACAGCAACATACAGAGATGTGCAAATTGTTAGACTGAACGCCAGTTTTCCAAAATTTTATTTTTTACTTTTTATGAATTAATGCAGTAAAATTGTTTACAAGTGGTGAAGCTATTTCAAGCGTCTAATTAATAGTTAATTACATTTTCTTTTAAGAAACTGACTACGTGTTTTTTATAATTCCCACTAAAATAGAATGTCACACGTTTCATTTTGTTTACTTTATTCTAGTTTTTGAGTGAAATTAGAGCAAAGGAATTTTTAGTCTTTTGTTACTGATGGTCCAATCTTGAACTGTTCAATGATTCGTAGGCAATGGATTGAAATTACCTGACTTAGATGGTACATTCCAAATTAAATTAAAAAGAGAAAAAAATGAACCCAGCTGAGGTATCCCTCCGAATCTGCAATTTTGAAAATTCCCAGACGCAATATCATATGGGAAAAGTGCATAGGGGAGAAAGCATCACTAAGTAGGGTAATAAAAAGTAAAATAAAATGATTTTGAATAAAAATGTGTGACTGATTTACATTCTAATAACACAGGTCTATACGATTTTTCCTTTCTTGGTTTTGACTCTTATTTTACAAGTCCATTGTTCATTTGAATTCAGAAGTGCCATTACTTTTGTCCTATCACGTACCAATTTCTTATAATTGCAGTAATTTTGATTAGCAATATATTGTAAAATTTCACAATATCTCTACTGTTGGCTGATAAAACGTTATTATGATCGTACTAGAGTGAACAAGAGAGAAGGTAGTATGAGAAGCTTTGCATCCAAGCAGCAACGGTTCCATTGACTTACTCATACAAGTGAACACAAACTTCTTTTTTTTTTCTTTGATATGTATCTTTTGCAATATGTCATAAGTTAATGTGTTCATTATTTTCATGTACTAAACTCTGCCAGCTAAAATAATAGTATATTATGCAACGAGCCTATAATGGCAATAATTAAGACACGAGTTTATTATAATTTCCATACGAGTGTCTTAATTACCATTATAGGCGAGTTGTATACGACTGTTTATGTTCGACGATAATTATAGCTATTTTATGTTCGAACATAAATATTTATCAATATCTGTAGAGATTTCGCCAGTTTTATGTATTGAACAGAGCGCATGGGACGCAGAGAACGCAGTGAAATTTAAAAAAGAAAGGCCGTGAAAGTCAGCTCAGGTGCGATGCTGCCCTTACCTAATTGGTCACACAGCTGTTTCTTGAGCTGTGATTGGTGGGAGAAACTGTATCATAATGAAAACTTGTACTATAATGAGCCTCATTATATTACAGTTTTCTGACATATAATATTTACATTTCGCCAGGGTCGAACATAAAGAAACAATACAATGCAGATTTACTAGTTCACGCATCTTGAAATGATTTCTTTAAGATGTATTTTTTGAAAAATGTGATGTGATGCAGGAACATAGGAGACATTTCCGTAATTCATAGACTTTCAATATACAAAATCAGTTATTGAATCCAAAAAAGGTCTCCAAAAATTTTATTTTGTAGACCTGTGTGATTTGCACACCTCTGTAGCTTTGATGTTTGGTTGGTTCTCAAGTTTAGGGGCTGCGACAACGCGGTCATGTAGTCCCGTGTACGTTGGGTGTGTGTAGAATCTGTCTGATAACCGGTGTTAATTGTGATTACTGTATTAGTGTGTGTTATCTGTTTTTTTAATTTTAAGTAAAGACTGTAACTTAAGAATTTTTCAAATAGCTTTTGCCGCCAAGCGCCACCGTCAAGCACTACTAGGCCAAGTTCAGAACTTGGCTACTAGACACAACTAGCTACTTAGCTACTTGGCAACGAACGTAGAAACCTAAGAGCGTTGTTTACATTCTAAACCTATCCAATTTAGCTTCACACTGGTGCAATTAGTGGAAGGTTCTTTAACATGCCATAAATGTATGACATGGGACCACCGGCTTTACTTCCCCTCCGAAGGAAGGCATACTGAGGGTGTAGCTTTGATCTTATTACTTATAATAACCCGAGCTTCAAGGTCGGAATAGATGTTGCTTTCAAGAGTTGAATAGCCTTATTGTATCCCTCATATATTTCTTGCTTGTAACAACATAATTTTTAGCTCGTATCGCATTGTTGCTGATGTTTCCCACTAGACAATTGAGTTATTCTAGAGATATGTTTTACACAATATTTCTTGGAGCAAGCAGGCAGGCAGGCAGGCAGGCAGCAATCAACAACAAGTGCCTTGGCTGGCTGTGATGTGTGAGGCATGTACTGTAACAGTCTACTGTACTCTAGGCAGGGGTGACCAAACTCGCGAGGGACGTTCCAGCTTTCCTGACGTGACGAGAATTTTACTAGTAGAATGGTTCTTTTCTTGGAATTAATAATATAGCTTTCAGTAGGTCCTCACAAAAATCATTCCAATTACTTGAATTATTATTATTATTATTATTATTATTATTATTATTATTATTATTATTATTATATTCATTGATATTCTTATTCGCCCAAAATTTCTTCATTCTTTCACTCTGGGCCTACCGTCTTTCTTGTATCCATGAGTTTTGGAGTTTCAAGCTTTTCTCGTATGGATTCTTTCTTCTGCAAAACAAAAATATCTCCAGTTTTTATAAACATAATTTTGGAAGTAAATGTGTGTAATTTTCTGATAATAAAGTCAAATGAAAAGTATCCATTAAAAGCAGTCTTTATAAAGTTACATATTATACCGATATAGAATACACCATTTTGATTAGAGAAATCAAAGATATTTTAAAACAAAAACTAGATAAATAACCTACTTTGATCCCCCCTCTCTTTAGGATTGACTTCCCTTAAGTACCAAAATGTATCAGATTATCGTAATAACTACACCGTACGGAACATTTTATAGAACCACAAGAGCAAGAAAAATAGCGTGAGATGCATAAGGAATGTAAAATTCGATCCATAAATCCACATTAGAACCTTCTCTCCTGCTCTTGCGTTCACTACCTTCCTCTTCTTCTGTTGGTCCTTTCCTTCAGCAATAAAATTCTAATTAGTGGGTGTTTTTGAAGCCATGAACAATTCACGTAAAGAGAGTTTCTGGGCCTGCGAAATATTTAAACACGCTGTATTTAGTTAAGGGGAGATGTAGGCAGAAAACATACAAAGTTTACAAAAGAAACGTATTCCTTGATTTGAAAGTACATACATTGGATAGCAAAATCTCAAAATTTTGTTACGAAATTCGATCTACAAATGTCAATTAAAAATTATAATCTGTCGGACTGAAAACGAGTAAGAAACCTTTATGAAAACTTTACATTGACATTTCTGAGTTGATCATTTCTAGTAATTTAGGTACATTCTTCTCAAAATCTACCGAATGGATATTTTTTTTATATACATTTGTACTCCTGACTAGTGTGAATAATTTGATGGAACGAAATTTTAATATGATGCTTACAAAAGGAATTTTGCTAGAAAATGTCCATTTTTTTATCTTGAAAAAAGTTATTACAATTCAAAATCCTTATCCAAAAATGTTCTGCATGTAAATGTGTTGTTACTAACACAGATTAGTTCTATGCACGAAAATTGACACTCCATACCCAAATGTAGGAGAAAAGTGTACCAAAAAACAACAGTGTACAAAAACCCGTAAATTACGATAACTCCCTTATAAGTTACAAAGAAATTTTCAATAACTACAAAACGATGCCCAAGGGATTTCTAATATGTGTACTAAATTTCAGTCATATGATTCGTACAACTGCCTACATCTCCCCTTAAAACAAATTGCAACAGGAAACAGATGACGTACAATTTACACCCAAGGAAGTCTGGCTATTTTACATTGTAAGAAACCAAACCCAAAAATAAAGGAGTTTCTTTTTTCATATTTCTCAAAAATTCAATCATTGGTAACCTTAAGATAAAGTTTCCGCAAAATGACTTGACAAGCTACTAGTTTGGCGACCCCTGTCTTAGGAGCAAGCATCGAAAGCGTAAGAGAGAGAAATCGGGTTGAACGAGCAGGTGTATTCTACTGTATGTGTGTGTATGTGTGTGGTCCATTGTTAACGCACTTGACTATCCTAGGGGACGTAATATATCGGCTATCTACGTATATATTGACATCCAACCATGATTTGTGAAACTCCTAGCTACCACTTTCACTATTTTCAGGTGGGAAAATAACAGTGACAGTCATATTTTCTTATTTATCGCTTGTCTAAGTTATTTATGCATTGTGTGATGCAGCTAACTATAAACTATGCTTGCTGTCTCTGTGGACATTGGAATGACAACAAAAACACGCTAAGCAAACTGATTGAATGGATACATGCAAGACGGAGCTACCATACAATTTGATTTCTTTTTAATTTTTATTCTTTTAGTGGGACTTTTAAGTCAAGAAATTCACTGTAGAATTGAGCAGGCCAGATGTTCTTTCATGAAAATGAGAAAAGTTTTGACCAGCCGTGATTTAAGTCTGTCATTACGCGCCCGACTGCTTCGATGCTACGTTTTTAGTGTCCTGCTCTATGGAGTTGAATCATGGACACTTACCGAGGTTTAAAGTAAGAAACTGATAGAATTTGAAATGTGGACGTATCGCAGGATTTTAAGGATACCATGGACAGCTAAAGTCACAAATGTGGAAGTACTGCGGCGTATGAACAAAGACTCGGAAATTCTCAGTATCATCAAAAGGTGAAAACTAGAATACTTTGGTCATTTCATGCGCAACAACAAATACCACCTCTTGCAATTAATTATCCAAGGGAAGATTGATGGCATTAGGGGTCCAGGACGCAGATGAATATCCTGGCTAAAGATCTTAAGCCAGAGATTTGGACTTAATACAGTGACACTGTTTAGTACAGCTATGGACAAACAGCAGATCATGCTACTGATCGCCAATGTTCTTGGAGGACGAGGCACTTGAAGAAGAAGTGGGACTTTTCCAACGGTGTGAAATATGGTTCCCAAAACTCTTGGGCCATGATGTTTTTCAAAAATATGATTTTCTTTTCACGAATTAAGTTTTACTAGCTGTACTCGGCATGCGTTGCAGTGCCAATTACACAATGAAAAAGTTTGGGTTGTAATTTTGTTTATGGAAGTGGTTTTGGATATACAATATCTCTTTGATTTTCCGTCTGGTGCGTACAAGAATAAATCGGTGGCTTTCCGACGCGTGAGCAGGCCACATTTGTTGAAACGACTCACGCACCACCTATTGTAAAATGGATTTATTAAATTCAGAAACTCTTGCGGGTGTATGCACAATAACTCACCAATGTTTCATCGTAATCGGATGAATGGTATATGAATGCATTTTGATGAAACGATTCGCGCGCCAACACTCATTTGTTGAAACTACTCGTGCGCTACGTACTGTAAAATGGATTCATCCCAGCAAGCGCATGGAGTAGAACAGGGAAGCCACAGAAACCACTTCTTGGGTGGCTGAGGGAAGAATCGAATCCACTCGCTACTCATTTGTCCTCACGAGGCTCAGGGGTGCACCTCCAGCCCTTGACAGGGCCAAGAATCGAACCCCATACCTCAAGGATGGCTGCCAACAACGCTAACCATGACACCTTGAAGCAATCGACAGCCAACTTCAAACGCATGGCTATGGCAGTAGGTTATTATTACTTCGTCTTCGGTGACGTAATTGGTAGCACGCTGAACTGCTGTTCCCAAGATCGCGGGTTCAAACCCGACCGAAGTCATCGGATTTTTAAGAGCGTTAAAATTCTTCCTTCAGAAGGGAAGTAAAGCCGGCGGCCCCATGTGATAGATTTATGGCATGTAAAAGATCCTTCCACTAACTAAACTTGTGTGAAGCTAAATTTCTAGGTTAGATTTCGTTGAAACGCTTTATCAAAGTTCCAACGTTCACCACTAGGTGTCAGTGACATTCGGTAGCGAAAGTTGGAACTACTTGATATTGACAGGAACTTGTAGCTCACAAGTTAGCTACAGCCTCTGGCGAGCCGAACATGTCCTCGGACACTCCCGGCACTAAAAGCCATACGCTAAATAAATAAATAAATAAATAAATAAATAAATACATTATTACTCACAAGTACACGCAAAGAAGGACGTCCTGTTTTGTTTGTTCGGTTAAAGTCACTCAATAAGTAGTTGCGGGCTTCTCAAGTGAGCATGTTAGGAATGCAGACATTAGAATATACCTTAATTATGTCTTTGTGTATTGGTCGACAAGTAATCGAACCCGGAAACGTCAGTAGGTAGCCGCACATGCGGTGAGTGAAATGTGGCACGGAGTTGAACACACGTTTAAGGTTCGCTGTAATTGGATTTGAAAGATTTATTCTGAACAACTCACATTAAATGAAAATTACAGGTCTTTAACAACCCTAACTCGAGTACATTCTTTAGATATAATTGTATTTCCTGGGAGGGGGAAACGTTGCAAATTCGTTTTCACTTTGCGCACATTATAAATCTTCCTGAATGCGTGTCTTGTGCTGACCAGAATGTTTATACTCTATTTCGAAAGGTGTTTAGTTTTGATTGATTGATTGATGGATTGATTGATTCATTCATTCATTCATTCGTGAGGATCATCCTACAGTCAGCTCTCAGCTGTAACTGTTTTAAACAATTAAATTGATTGTTTTGTAAAATAGTATTTGGGGCTATCTTGCGCGCCCTCTCTATAAGCTCTCCCTCACTGTCACTGTCTGTACTTGTAACTAGTTCTACATTTCATCCCTAGATGGGTGATTCACCGCCCGGAATAGGAAGCTGAGGAAGGAAGCCTTGCATCCTCAAAGCACGTGTTTATAGTGTTAGGAATGTATGGTAGCCCATGAGGGGGAAGGGGCAGTAATTTTATATATTAATAAAAACCATGTCTTCCCTTGAAGTAGTCTACTTTGAGCTTTGAGTATCCTTGAAGTAGTATTCTTCACTCAAGAGCTTTGAGTTGGCATGAAGTAGTATCCTTTACTCAAAAGCTTTGCTTTTCCTTGAAGTGAAATGAAAATCCACAGCCTGCTTCCAGTCTCCGACCGGGTCAGGAATGGAATGAATGAAGCCCCCATCTAGCGGCGAGGATATGAACTGTGCCGGCTGCCAAGGCCTGACGCACTCCTCTGGGACAATGATTAAATGAATGACAGATGAAATGAAATGATAGTGGAGAGTGTTGCTGGAATGAAATTTTGACAGGGAAAACCGGAGTACCCGGAGAAAAACCTGTCTGCCTCCGTTTTGTCCAGCACAGATCTCACATGGAGTGACCGGGATTTGAACCACGGACCCAGCGGTGAGAGGCCGGCGTGCTGCCGCCTAAGCCACGGAGGCTTCTTTTCCTTTTCCGTTCCTTAAAATAGTCTTCTTTGCTCTTTGCTCAAGAAGTTTGCCCTTCCTTGTAGTAGTCTTCTTTGGTCAAGAACTGTGCCTTTCTTTGAAACAGTCTTCTTTCTTTTATCTTCCCTACTCAAGAACTTTGCCTTTCCTTGAAGAAGCTATATCAATAAAAGGAACTTTGTTTCATTTAAAGTTATCACTTCTCCCTTAACATTTCTCGCATCAACTGAAGCATTTGAACTGTAAATCTTTACAATTGCATTTTAAAAAGAATATTTGTTTCTTAATTTGTAAAATAAAATAAAATAATGATGCAGAAAATTGAGTCATTTTTAAGACCAGGGTTACTGAAATATTTCGAACCACAATTCAAACGAAAAACAGTTCTCAACAAGTTTCAATTTGTAGACATGTGTAATCATATTGAAATTGTATAGTCATTTTTGTGAGTAGGAGTGGAAAATAAATTCAGAGTAAAGTACAGGCTATAGAATGTTCAATTGAGCAGTATTCCTTGTGACCAAGTGTATTCTTCCTTTTGTTTGTTTTCTTAACAAGAGACAGTGCAGCCGAAATACTTTACGGAGCACATGCAAAGTGAACCGAGTTGAATACAATAGTAGCCGCTTTATATGGTATTGTGTGCCTTTTGCGGGGAACTCTACAGGCTTCATGGTGAGAACACAGAGAGTCTGGTCGCAAAGAACTGTGACATAGTTTTATTTTTATTATTATGGTAATTATCATAGCAATAGGAAACACACGCCGTTTTGCAGATATTAAATTGAAGAAGCTATTTAGACACTTGATTTATTATCATTAGAGCTTGATTTGATGCAAGAATATTGCAATTCGTTCGTGTAACTTTGCTTTAGATTTTAACTCAAGATCATCGCATTTCTTACACATAGTCTTCTGAAATTTGCCTCTCTTTGAATTAGTCTCTTTTACTTATGACTTTTACGTTTCCTTGAAGTAGTCTTCTTTTCTCAAGATCTTTACCTTTCCTTGAAATAGACTTCGTTACTCAAGAGCTTTCCCATTCCATGTAGCCTAGTAATCTTATTTATTAAAAACCATGCTTTTCCTTGAAATAGTATTTTATTCAAGAGTTTCCTTTATTCTTTACTCATGAGCTTTGTCTTTCCTTTAAATAGTCTTTTTTATTCAAGAACTTTTGAGTTTCCTTACATTTGTCGTCTTTACTCACGAGCTTTGAGTTTCGTTCAAGTAGTCTTCTTTATTCATGAGCTATGTCATTTCTTAAAATAGTCGTCTCTAATCTTTACCTTTCCTTGAAGTATTCTTCTTTACAGAAGTATTTTGCCTGTAGTTTCCTTTACTCAAGAGCTTTCCCATTTTTGTAGCAATTTTATATAGCCTATTAATAAAAACCATGTCTTCCCCTGAAGTAGTCTACTTTGAGCTTTGAGTATCCTTGACGTAGTATTCTTCACTCAAGAGCTTTGAGTTGCCATGAAGTAACTTAGTATCCTTTACTCAAGAGCTTTGCTTTTCGTTGAAGTAGTCTTCTTTATTCAAGAACTTTTCCGTTCCTTAAAATAGTCTTCTTTGCTCAAGAAGTTTGCCCTTCCTTGTAGTAGTCTTCTTTGGTCAAGAACTGTGCCTTTCATTGAAACAGTCTTCTTTCCTTTATCTTCCGTACTCAAGAACTTTGTCTTTCCTTGAAGAAGCTATATTGACAGCCGATTTGATAGGAATCGGATCCCAACCAAGGATCATGTAAGTATAAGAGATTCGTCACTTTTGGTTAAAGAATTTCCGAGAGAGAGAGCACCGCCTGAGGCTATGTACCGCTATACCAAGTCTGGCAACATAAAAAGTAAAAAGCCACATGAATGTAGCCTTTATTACACGTAATTGAACAGTATGTTCTGCGATGAGTTATTGATTATTGATGAAAATAACACAAACATAACTGCGCCTTTCGCTAGGCGCTGAACTATACGTCCAGATATGAAAATAATACATTTTGATATATATCACTGTTGGCAATAGATTTGTCACGAAGGACACAGTTATGCCGTTCTAGAGATTAATTCACCTTTAGGCTAATTAAACATTGCTCTCCTACTCTACAGAATTGTTGGGATATTCGATGAATATAAAAAAAACTGTCCAAATGCACACACTATATTGCCATAACCTCACATTTTGCCTAGCATGCCGGCTGCCACCCACCCGTTCCCGTAGCCTAAACCACAAATTTTATTGCAATGCAAAGGAGAATGGGTAAGAAAACAAACAAGAGATGAAATGCACACATTTATTCTCTATATATTTTTATTCGAGAGTAGACCATATTGCCCACTAGTTTTACACATGGTCAACACCAGGAAGCTGGAAATTGCCGTATTGTTCTTACTATCATTATAATTCTTATATCCCGGTGCTTGGCAATTTTTCCTCCCTTGCAGTGGCATGATTGACTCTCAATTCAATTCAAATAAATAATCAAAATACCGAACAAATCAAAACAACCAATAACACCACGAGGAAAATCAATCAAAACAGACTATTCCCGCTTCCGCCAGTCGGTTTGGTGTGAGCGTTGGCCGAGTGCCAACTACGGAAACATAGTACTGAAATTAATTCTTCATTGGTTGGCAGAACATCTATAGCGGAGCTTTATCGAAACCCACACGCTCCCTATGATCTGTCATCCCCCTGGTCCCAACTGCGGTTCATCAGACATGATTGCTTCATGGGGAACTGTTCCCAAAATTATTTTTTGTCATGTGTACAGTATAACGTCGCTGTTCCACGCTGCAGTCTCCAGAAACGAGGATTGCCATGATGTTTGCCAACCTCCGCCAGGAGATGGAGAGCACTAATAAGAAGAAGACAAGTCTATCACAAGTTATTTGTGGATAATCGTTGACTCAGAACAATGCTAGAAAGAGAGAGATACTTTTCTCTCTTTTCTTTAGCTTCGTTTGTATCATAAATAGTGGCGAATTCTTGTTGTGAGTGAGCTGTTAAGACAATGGAAGGAACTATAGGATGGGTTCATATCGTGGTCACCAGTTGGCATTTATGAGCTATTGAGTAAGGAAGGCAGGTTGGCGGGCAGACAGGCGACTGTCATAATTCTGCCACGTTCCTACCAAGTCCTGTCCAGTCGAGTCGAGGGTGGAATTCCCATCAAGCTCGCAACTCTCTGCCGGTGACAGAGGAATCCTGGTCCCGTCTTGATTGAGTGGACTTTAATAGTTAGTAGTGGCGCTGGCACGTGTTGCCAACTTCAGCTTTATCACCCTGTAGTAGAGACAGTGACGTAGACAAGGATTGCGAGTGCTTGTACTGTAATTAATATGCTAAGATTGGGAAGGAGGCAATCGCTATCTGAATTTACCTTGGGAAACCGACTTCATGGAAATCTAGTTACTGTCGACCAAAGTATATGTCACTCGAGTTTGAAGGTTGTTTGTGACGTAACCAATAGACCTACATAAAATCCAATAACATCATCATTTTCGTCATTCTATTTTACGTTAGTTCATGTAAGTTTGGAATTTTTAATTTATATTTTAATATTTTTTATCGCAGTTGGAAAATAAAATGTGCCCATAAGCGTGTTTCAACCATTTAAGAATTAATATCTCAAAAACCCGTCATCAGATCGAATCCAAATGTTAACACAATATACATTGAAATGTTGTATAAATGGATTATTAATTTCAACAGTTTGTGTGTCCAAGAAACAAAGTTGTTATCATTTTTGTAAGGTAACTTTTTCTCGGCTCGGGGGGGGGGGGTTGGAAAATGTAGTTCATGGTCGCGTTGTAATCCTCAGACATCAAAAAGTTATGCTGTATGACTGTGAAATACGTAAACTAATTCACTTATTTTATATCGGTTTGTATTTAAACGGGGAAATAAGACATGGTTCACCAGCTAGCCGCTCCGGAAAAGCTGTACAGCGTTGCCGAAATTGAGCCCATCACGCATCATGGCGTGCCTCGCTCGGAGGTAATGGGCTCCATCTTCTATACAACGCTGGACAGCGGAACTACGAGGTCATCTGCCCCTTCATGGAAATCGGTTAGCCATCTTCAATTCATTATGTTTTTCCATTTTGCTGGAATCCATTATTCCGTTTAAATCAAGCGTTGTTTTTGTTGTTGTTGTTGTTGTTACCAGCCGCGGTGACCGAGAGCGCTAACGTGCTTCCTCGTGCCTCGCTGGCATCGGGAGAGCGTGGGTTCGAATCCCACCTCAGCCGTCCTGAAAATAGTCTTCGTGGTTTCCAATTTTCACCACCAGGCAAGTGCCAGGACGGTTTCTTTCAATAGGTCCACGGCCAATTTCCTTCCAATATCCCTTCACTGGCCCGTCCTGAAAAGAAAAGTACATGGCCATTGGCTGCATTAATAAAATTATTTTGTTGTTGTTGTTGTTGTTGTTGTTGTTGTTGTTGTTGTTGTTGTTTGATTTGAGGAGCTTGGATATCGTGGTCCTTTAGGCCCGTGTACTTGGGTGTGTTTAAATATTCTGATAACCTGTGTTATTGTGATGCCTGCAGTAATGTGTGTATTTGTAATTAATGTGATAATTGGGGAGGAGACAGCCATGGCCATGCGTCAGGAAAGAATCCCGGCATTTGCCTGGACTAGAAGTGGGGAAACCACGGAAAACCACTTCCAGGCTGGATGAGGTGAGAATCGTACCCAACTCTTCTCATTTTTACCTGAAGAGGCCATCACACCGGTAGGCCTATCGAATTTCTTGACGAAGCCCGGAATCGAACCCATTATTTCTGAATATGGAAAACATCCTGTCTACTGAGGTCAGGTGGTTGAATGTGACCTAAAGTTGGGAGCCAAAATGTAGGAATAGTTTTTTGACATCCTGTGATCGTGCGCATAGTTGTATTGAGTTGGGTGTCGAGTTTGTTGGTATGATTGCTATTTAGCCAAACAGGAGTGGAATATTCTGCTGTGCTTTAGACTAGTCCCAGTGCAGAGCAGCGAAATGTTGTAGCTGTTGATCCCCATGTAATACCACACAGCTTTTGAAGGATGTTGTTCCTGGTACATACCTTGGCTGTAGTATAAGACAGGTCACCGGTTTTACCACAGCATTGTAGTGTATTCTTCTTCTTCTTCTCCTTCTTCGATTCGGCCAACTAGGGACCACGTAAGTTCAACTGTCTCTTCTTCCGAGCTCTAACTACCGCCCAGTGTTCCCGCATTCGTCTCCGATGTTGTTCTTTTCTCTCTTGGGACCACGCCTTCCCTGTCTTCAGCTTCGGCTTTTCCTGGAAATCTTTGTGCGTAGGTAGTTCTTCCTGAAGTGGAACACGCTCCTGGATATCTTTAGGGGAAATTTCCATTTCACGTAGATCTTTCTCAACTTCCGTAAACCATGCCCCTTTGGTTTTCTTATCTTGAAAGTACGTCAATATCCGTTTTGATATCCTGCCTGGGTTCATTCGTGTCACGTGGCTATAAAAGGCAATCCTTCTTTTTCGAATCGTGTCACTGATCTTCTCCACGTGCTTGTACAATTCGTGGTTGTGACGCCTTCTGTACTCGCTGTTTTCTTTGATGGGACCCCGGATTTTCCTCAAAATCTTCCTTTCTTTAGCCTCTAGTTTTTCCATTAGACCTTTCTTGTTCATTATTAGAGTCTCAGCCGCATACAGAGCCTCCGGTCGAATAACAGTGCAGTAATGTCTAATTTTTGGCGTTTAAGGATATCAATCTCTTGTTGTAGATGTCTTTAGTCAGGTTGTATGCCATTTCCATTTTATTAATGCGTGACATGAAGGCTTCCTTCTCTGATAGGTTAGGCTCTATCCATTCACCGAGGTATTTAAACTTTTCTGCCTTCTGAACTTTTCCTAGTCCGACCTCCAGTTCCCTGGGCGCTGATTTTATTTTATGTTTGTCATGAACTGTGTCTTCTCAAAGGAGATTTGAAGCCCAACCTTCAGTGCTTGATTATTATTATTATTATTATTATTATTATTATTATAGCAATCTCACAGGGCTGATAACCACGATGCCCCAAAGCCAGCGTTTCCATTCAGGAAGTAGCTCGTGTTACGCCTGAACTACACAACAAGTGCATCCCAACTCAGTGAGTATCGAAAGCGGGACGCTGAAGTGAAAGACATAAGGAAGAGAGAGCAGAAGAAAAGACGCGCTCAGATATACTGGACAGGCAAGCAGGTAGGGGATTCGGGGCATCAACTTTCCAATTACTTGCAAACAAGTTGTGGTACGCATCGCATCCACCCAACAAACAGTCAGTATTACCGCTGACGGCGGTGATAGTAACACATTCTTATGAATTGATGACCTGGTTGCGAACCCCAGCCTGTGGATAGACCTGTTCTGCTAGATCATGTGACCTGGATACGAACGAAGTCCTCCCACACCGATGGGAACCTGTGTGGTGTGTTGTGTTGGCCACGGTGATTTCTACATTACCTTGTTTGTTATTGTTGTTGTTGGTTTATCAACGTGTCTCACGACCTCTTCGTAGTGTATCTTTCACCCTGCGGCGTGGCGTAGCCGTGCTAGTTAAATGGTGCACCACGGCTGCGTGGGCAGCTGAAGCAAGTTCGTAGATCAGAGGACCAAATCCTGGTGCTGACACTGGCTACTCTGAGTGTGGTTTTTCCCCGAGATTTTCCACTTTCTCTCCAGGTAAATGCTGATGTAGTACCTTAATTCAAGTTCCGGGGCACTAACCTCATCCCTGTCCCTAATACAGTTACACAGACACCACTACATTTATCACTGGTTGGTTGGTTCCTCAGTTTAGGTGCTGCGACAACGCTGTCATGCAGCCTTATGTACTTTGGGTTTGTGTAGAATCTGTCTGATAACCGGCGTTAATTTTGATGGCTGTATTAGTGTGTGTTATCTGTTTTTAATTCAAGTAGGGACTGTAGACATTCAATTTCCAAGTAGTTCCTACTTTTGCTACCAAACGCCACCGTCAACGGCAATTAGTTCTGAACTTGGTTACTAGATGTCACCGCAGTTGGCTCCTGGCGACGAACGTTGGTACCTAAGAGCGTTAGTCAAATCTAACCTATAATTTAGCTTCACACAAGTGTAATTAGTGGAAGGTTCTTTTACATGCCTTAATTCTATGACATGGGACCGCCGGCTTTACTTCCCCTCCAATGGAAGGCATACTGGGGAATTTTTAACGCTCTTAAAAAATCCGACGTCTTCGTCCGGGTTTGAACCCGTGACCTTGGGCATAGAAGCTCAGCATGCTACCAACTACGCTACCAAAGTCACCAAAATGTGGGCTTTAATATGATACTAATAGAAATAATTTTGCATAAATGGCATATATAGCCTAGTTTGTATTGTTTATTCCTATAAATTAGTCTAAATCTGTCTTTAAAAGTACAGTACTTTGGAATTCATCATGTCGAAAATTTTACTTTTGTGTCCATATGCAATCCTATCTTTAGATCAGTGATTCCCAACCTTTGTCAGCTGACGCCCCCCTTTTCAGATACGGGAGTTCATCGCACCCCCCTCCTCCGCCCCCCCCCCCCCATTCCTTCCTCTCCCCCACCCATCACTTCCATAACCTCTTCAATTGACGCGGAGGATATAGACCTAACATAATAACTAGGGCTCGGATTCGAGCATATTTGCTTATTTTTTTTCCTGAATAGTACACATTGAAAGAAGCCTTTCGGTGGTATTTTCACCTCTCTGGGACCAACAGAATAGAAATTTATCGAGCATATAAATGCATAAAACAGCGGGTTTCAGAATAGAAGCATATAAAAGCATATTATTTTGGTTTTCGTCTAAATAGTTTGTTCTTCTTCGAATTCGGGCCCTGACCATTCTTAAGGTTCGAAAACAGAAATAATTATTGAAAAGCCTATCTGGTGCGAATAATAGAACCGCAGGTTTTTAACTTTTAGTGAGGTCGTTCTCGTCATTGAAACTTTTATTGATTGATGTAAGAAAATCATTCGAAACTGAAAACATAGAAAAAATTCTTGTTGTACAGACCAATGCAGATCTTCTTCATTGACTCACCTAATTCTGAACATTTTGTAAATGAACTTTTAAACTGAAACTTTTATAAGAAAACTTCTCTTATATATACTTGAAAAACTTGAATGCGAGTATATTGCAGTGTATCATACATTCAATTAGAAAATAAAGCTCGTATATAAAGGTATGCTATTGGTTTTTTTTTTCATTTCACTTTCCTTTCTATAGTTTTTAACGGTGTTGTTTGAGCATAATCTGTATATTTAACCGCATGTAATGGTTTTTTCGAGCATATTATTGAGCATATAATGGTTTTTTCGAGCACATCTATCGAGCATAAAACACATGGTTTTCGAGCATATCTGGAGATTTTATCTAGCATATCGATCCGAGCCCTAATAATAACACTACAGTACATAAATGGAATAGGCCTATCTATTTACTTCATTTTAGCACAAAGAACACACTTTTACAACAAATCCTTAAATTAGTCAACAAATGTCAGTGAGAGAGTTGACACTGTTTTCTCTTGGTAAGAATCTGTATGTTTGGTTTGATATTTGACAGAGCACAGCGGAGATCTCTTGCAATATCAAGCCGACAGCGCTGCTTTGTTACTATGACACTCAGCGTTGAAAATCCTGAATCGCATAAATATGTCTTTGAAAATGTAAGTTCAAACTGTTCAAAGCTTCAAAGAAATCACAAAGATATGCCAACGAGACGATAAAATTGGCAAGATTTTGCTCCTTACAACACAGCAAATTCCTTATTTCACCTCCAACCTGCGGCTCCGCAGAGGTTTGTGCCGACAGTTGGCAATTACCAGTGCTTTTGAACGATTGACTTGGTGCGACAATCACTTGGAGAGATTCAAAAAATGTTTATTTTACAAAATTGTAATATTCGAGTTAAAATAATTTAATTCGGAAATCCCTTCACGCCCCCCTTGATAAAGCCCCACGCCCCCCAGGTTGGGAACCCCTGCTTTAGATGGTTAACAGGGTGTGAAGTGTTGTCTACGTGAATAAGGGCTCTTTCTGAAGTGGAACGTAAGTTGGAATATGTATTAATGTTCTTACTCCAATGAGAAGTTTGAAGTGATAATATATTATGCATGAATTTTCAATTTTAGTTCTCATTCATGTACTAGGTACATTTTATTAATTAATTAGGGTGTAGCACTATCCAGGGTGCACCAGAAATGGCGGAACTACATACCCCTGCCTCCTTTAAGCTCCTACCGTTTATATTGAGCATATAATCACAACCTGTGATGGAGACCATTCCATCGTGACTGAATTAGACTGTTCAATCATGGGCGCCCGCAGGGGCAGGGGACAAGGAGGGACCGAGCTCCCCTGGAATCCCGAGAATATTTCGATTGTTCATTGTCAAACCAGTTGATTTCATGAATTGAAGTTACTTTTTTTTTCCGTGTGGCCTCGTCAGAGGTCGAGTGCAGGTCTTTCCAGTCGACGCCCGTGGGCGACCTGCGCGTCGGGATGAGAGATGGAAAGGATGAAGATGAATGAAACTGGGCAAGGATGTGGAAGGAAGCGGCCGTGGCCTGTCAGAAGGTACCGTCCCAGCATTTGCCTGGTGTTGAAAATGGGAAACCACGGAAAACCATTTCAAGGACGGCCGATGGTGGGGTTCGAACCCACGCGTCTACCGAGTCACCAGAGAGCTTTGCCCCATGACCTAACGTGCGCTTTAGCCAGCGTAGCCAAAGCTGTCGGTATTGAAGTTACTGATAGTTATTGATTTAGATGTACGGATAATTCCTCAGTTTTATTTAACTTAGTAATTTGGGATTATTTGAAAATCTCTCCAGTTATTTAGAAAATCGGCGAACTGGATTAACATTACCACTTAAATAAACTGCTTGATTTTTATTTTTGACGATACATAGTGGTACTACTACTTTATACCTGTTTTCGAGAAATGAACAATATGACGATGATTCACAAAGAAAAGTAAACTTCCATCGACAAAAACTCTGAACTAAAATATAATTATATTCCTCCCATTCATGCCATAAAGATAATGTACCTGACAGTTTCAGAGCAGCCATCATCATCATCATCATCATCATCATCATCATCATCATCATCATCATCATCATCATCATCATCCTCTTCCATTTTCACGCCATCTTTTCAGAGTAGCCAAATAATGAATAACTTATCACGAAGCAAGTAAGAAATGAAACGAAAATTGCGAAGGGGGGAGGGGGGCGGAGGGTACATATCATCATCTAGTAAGTGATGAAATGAAAAATATTACTCCCCCACTCCCCCTTCCGCCTCCTGGAAAAAAAATCCTGCTGGTGCCCATGTGTTAAGTGTCCTCTTCTGAACTCTATGACGACCTAAATATACCACAATATCTTCTTAGCCTTTGCTATGTTGAGTTAAAAGGTTAGAACAAGAATATGAATAAATGGCTTTTCTCCATGGGAAAGGTCAAGTTTTTCAGCAATTCTCAAGCTGATCACATACCTCGTACATGATTCATCAGGCCAGAACTTTCTCCACGTATGGCTCGTGGCTAGGTTAATCCTCCTTTTGCTCTTTAGTGACCATCGACGAACGTGCTATGAATGCTTTTAAATACATGCTTGTTCAAGCGACTTTCTTATATAGGGTGGTAATGAATGTATGTCTACCCATGGTTAATTTAGCCTCCTGAAGCAATCTTCATCATCGGAGTGGCCGAGGGAAGATAGGGCTCGCATCATTACGAATTGAGGCGTACATGTTGGGACCCAAAGACGTAAAATGAAAGTGATAAAGAAACAGAGTTTTATTCACTAAGTAATAAAAACCTGGAGCTGCTTGGGCTCCCCAAGATGCCTTAAGACACAGCATACCCTTCAATCCTGTCAGGACAATTCATTAAACATTATTTTTACAATTTAAAATCCAGTGGTATTTTCTTATCAGAAAATTAATGTCAGGTGTTGGCACTCTTGTAAATATGGTGTTGCAATATGGCCACAGAGTCAGCAATGATCGTAAATACTTACTAGCGCTTAGAGACATCCCAGCGGGGCTAACGAAGCGACCCGAATACTCACGACCGCAACCGATGATCCATCCCCCTTCACGCTCTTTTGACACGCACCGAGACAGACCAGCGCAGCGGGGCAAACCGAACGTACCCGAAACTTCACAACCTAGATCGATCATTAGGGCTAGGATTTTTATATAAAAGCATATTCCTTCCCTTTGCTTATACGTAACTAAAAATGATAAATGTCCATGAATTAGAGCCTTAGCTATCATCTAATTACATTTTTTGTTACATATTTGATCATAATGACATTTTTTTGATACCGTATATGCCTACTTACTTTAAAATTAATATCCTGTGTTTTTATTTTGCATATTTGATCAAAATGACATTTTTTGACATAACTTTACTTGATTTATTTAAAATTACATATTCTGTCTCTTACTGTAAAATAAAAATATTTTTTCGCAAGTAAAATCTATTTGTTCACTAGAAACTCAGGTACATGAAACGGATTTTCATAGCAATTCATAAGCTGTTGAGAAAGGGACAAGGAAGATATTGGTGGAGATAAGGGGATGGACACCCTGCCAGAGACTCAGCGGCTGGACTTTACTTTATTTCAGTTGTCCAGTGAGTGTCTGAGATTCTAAGAATTAACGCACAGAACAAATAGCCCGTCAATAAACGAAAGAAAAATGGCTGCCCAAAGATCATGCCCCGCTTGGTCTGTCTTATAGTACGTGGAAGAGGTTGGCTGATCGGTTATATTCGTGAGCATTCGGGTCACATCGTTAGCCCCGCTGGGCTGTCCCTAAGCGCTAGTAAATACTTTAGTTTCTTCATAACAACACCGCTGAAGAAGACTGGTATATTTTATTAATTAATGCATATTAATTATTTTTATTATTATTGACTAAAGTGTAATAAAATTATTAAATACTAATTGGCCTTTAGCAATTTCGTTGCGTGAAAAGTAAATCCATAGAATTATAATAATGCATTCACTACTACTACAGTTATTAGCCTACAATGACACAGGTTATCAGACAGATTTTACACACAGACTGAAATACCCAGGACTACATGACCACGATGTTGCTAAACCCCTAAATGAATCAATAAGACCTATCTTGGTCTGATTCTAAATCATTGATCGCCAATGATTTCTCGAGACATTCTCCTTTGCATAGTTAACAAGCTTCTTGCCTCTGTGTAGCTTTAACGCCGCATATAATTATTCTGTGCATTTATTAAGACAGCGGGAGTTGGCAAACAAGATCACTTCCGCGTAGCTTTTCTCTGAATTCGCAGCTTCACCAGTGAAGAGAGAGAGATAGTGGGAAAACAAAAAAAAACACACACAGTGGTTAAACTTTGGGTTTCTCTGAAATCTGACTGCAAGTACCACAATTATTGATATTCTGGATCTTACAAACAAGTGGAGGCAAGGCTGTGTCATTGAAGATTTTCATAGTTCGGAGGTTAGACTTTGTTTGATTTAATTAAACGGAAATGAAACTCGGCAATTTTTCTATGCATAAACCTAGAAAAAAAAAGCTGAGTTTCAATTCACTGGACGTGAAAACCAATGTACCAAAAGGAAATGACTTTGTAAATATATTTTAGGGGTTTGTAACATCATGGTCGTCAGCATAGTGTACTAGGAAATGTATGTGTGTGCGTAAAATTTGTCTGACAACCTGTGTCAGTGTGTTGTCTTTAGTAGTGTGCGTATTTGTCATAGTTGCAATTGGGAAACAGTCTGCCGCACTGGTATTGACGTAGGAAATCAGAAAAGAAAATCGTCTAGGATGGCTGAGGTGGGAATCAGCCCACCTCACGAAACTGGGTCTTCGCCGTTAAAACCCTCAGGCCAGAATTGCATTGAACGCGAACATCAGGGATGACTGCTAAGAATGCTAGCCACTGCACCACGAGGTGATCATCGAAGGGGTTTAAGTTTCAAATGAAGACCCACGGAAAGAACGGGATAAGTCCATTTTTTCGGAAATGAGGTTATGGCACATTTGGTAGCCAACCATCGTCACTACAGATTAGTTGAAATTAATTTCAAATTAAGCGGAATGTCAGAGAGATACAGAGGTTTTTATTTTTAGTGGAAATTGGAAGAACGTCCCATATTCTTCTTCTTCCTCTTATTCTTCTCCTCTTATTCTTTTTATTCTTCTTCATCATCATCTCCCGTTTCCAGTTCCCTGGGTCGGGTTGCGAATCAAGGACCTCCACAGTTGCCTATCCCTCCACCATTAATTTCCTTCTTTCAATACTTCTTTTTCTTTTATTCCTCTTTTCTCTATGCCTTCCTTCCCCGTATCTATCCACCTCTTTCTCGGCCTTCCTCGTGGTCTTCTTCCTGGTATTTTCTCCATAAATATTCTTTTTGGTACTCTATATTCTCCCATTCTCATCATATGTCCTTACCACTTCAGCTTAATGGTTTCTATCTTGTCCCATATGCTCTCACTTTTTAATCATGGACGGGGTAAGAAGTGTACTGGAAAGATTAGGAATGGGTTATCTATGGGATAGGGACTTACAAAGAGAGGAAGGTAGGGTGTGCAAAAAAGTGTGTAGAAGGGTTAATGACGTAGAGTTGCAGGTGCTAAGAGAAGAGTGCACCAGTAGGAGAACCTTAACGGAGTTCTGCGAAATAAGGAACTTTATGAGCATAAAGCCTCAACGCCTAATGAAAAGAGAAATGAGAGGGATAATTTGGTGGTTAATGGGGGTGTATAAGAACAAAGCGTTGAGAGAAGTAGGAAAAGAGGACATTTGCCTGTTTTGTGGGAAGGTTATGGGTGCAGCGCACCTGATCAGGGAATGCAAGGAAATTAAAATGATAAGAGCAAAGTTTGTAGACAAAGCAGATCTAAACAGAATAGAAAATGAAAATGAGTATCACACTTTAATTAAATTACTAAAAAGGGAATGGGGGAAAGCAGGTCAATTAGCAAAATATTTTAATACCATCAGGGCAATGTGGAATAAGAAAGCGTCGAATGAGATTCAGAACAAAGATGCATGTAAATTAAGCATTCAAGTACAGGAGACGGCTTCCTAAGCTATAAATCTTGTTAAAGCCTAGGAGAGCCTATCTGTATTAACTAGGTAGCCTATACGATTACTACAGTACAGCCACATATTGCTGTCTGTAGATTTTTCCTGTGAGTTAGATGGGTTTTTTTCCTTACTACAAAACTTATCAGACTCTTACAGTCAGTAAGGGCTCGATAGGGAAATAAAAATAATTCTTTCTGTGATGTGTCTCCCATGGAGAACTGTCTAAAAATGAAGAACACTGTGTCCACATTTATGATTAAGAAAGAACTTTGTGCAGTCCCCATCAGAAAAGTTGCCCAGTGATATTGTGAATGAAGATAACTACTGCAAAGCATTATTAAGTTTTGAAATAACGTGGAAGCTATGAAATGCCGAATGAACATTTGGTTTAATTATTTAACGCCATACTGTAAATTGATGTTATATATGTGTTTATTGTCTGTATGTCACGATATGACTCTCTGAGTTAAAGTGACAATTAATAAGTAGATTTGGTTTAAATAAATTAAATAAATAAAACTTTTTAATCATTTAACTTGAGTTATTTGTTTAACATGCACCTCCTTTATAAGAAATACGTTTGGCAAAACGGTCTATATTGCTTACACTCAATCGGGGTGTTTTAAGTATTTCCTCTTAGTGTTGAAAGTTTAAATTCGCTCTCCTGAAAAAAATTACAGAATGTGACTTAGCCCGTTTATCCCGTGGAGTCTTCAAATGGAATACATAAATATATAAATAAATAGATAGACCAATACATCAATAATACATACATTTTCATTTGAGACTGTTTTGCCTTTCAGCATCCAGTCTAGTTTGCAAGCTCTGTTTTGCGAACAAGTCGCCTCCATGATCCCCTATTAGCAGTTAGCACTGCGGTCCCCTCTGCTTCTACACCTCTCACTTTGAAATCGTTCAACACTGAATATAACCATCGCCTCCTAGGTCTACCCCTGTGTCTCTTACCCTCTACAGGAGAACTCATTAACCTCTTTCTCCTCCCTTTTTTCTTCACATTACTCCCATCATCTGAGTCTGCTCATACGAACAGCTTCATTTAGCGTGTTCATTCCTAACTTAGCCTTTGTCTCTTCATTATGAGTACCTTCCTGCCATTGCTCCCATCTATAATAATAATAATAATATCGTATGGCCTCGGTGCCGGGTGCAAGCTTTGTTATTTGTCACCCAGAGGGCATTTTCCATGTAGAATTTTGTTGTTCCTTGGAACGCTATGAAAGTCAAGGAGGTTAGATATCTAAATATCTAAGCTCCTTGATACTATAGTGCTTTCTAGTGGAGAAAGGAGGATCTTCTGTGTTGGCGGAAAATCCCGAGATTTTATTTTGCCATTTTGAACACGGCCTAGTGAATTCAAATGGGTTCTTTAACATGCCAACAACGTATGTCATGCCGCTCGAGATTTTGTCGCCTTTCAAAAATCACTTACCATGTGCCAGGAGCGAACCTGCATGCTTGGGGTTGGTAGACCTACACGATAACCACTCACCTTCCGTGGCATCATGAAAATTATTAGTAAATCTCCGAGTAGGTCAGTACGAGTGTGCCCAATTAGATTAGGCGGGGTATCTTATTATATAATACGCTAAGGTGTATGTTTCACAAAACTCAAGCTCCTAAACTAGAGGGAGTTAGAAGGTGTGGTTTGTACAAAAATCTTCCAAATCGTCTCAATAGTACAGGAAAAATCTTGCATTTCTTGAAAAGTCAACGGAAATATATTTATTTGTTTATAAAGTGCTCTTAAGAAATATTGACGATAGCCCCTGGCAGAACTATGTCGCGTACAGCCCGCATAGCACTAGAGATGGGCGGGTAGTCTCAATACATGGGGCGCTCACAACCCATTATGCGAGAGTTTTCGCGTGGGTCCGCTATTTTTAGCCTACTTTTCACATTTTGCAAAAATGAGGAAAAAGTAGTCTTATGAGATCGATCCGGGAAAATGTCTGTCTGTCTGTCTGTCTGTCTGTCTGTCTGTCTGTCTGTCTGTCTGGCTGGCTGGCTGGCTGTGTGTGTGTGTCCCCCCATATCAACTCCTAAACGGCTGCAGCAATCAAAACCAAATTTAGTATGAGTAAAGATGTGCACCGGAATAGCTCACGTCCATATTTGAAAATGATGTCAGTGCTACCAACTGCTGAAAAAACGCACTAGAAATTTGAGCTCCATGTTGGATATCTTGCAAGGTATGCATGGGAGCTATTCCAAAATTGGCACACATGTAGATAATACTATTTCAGTTTAATTTCAAGGAGGACAACCATGACAGTGTTGCCAAAATAATTTTAAGCCTTCTGATAGGTCCAATGTTTAAATGCATATAACTTCTACACTATCAACTGGATTTCAACCAAATTTTGTATGTAATATCTGTGCATAAACAGATATGACAGAGCGTATTCTTAAGAGCCACCAGGGCTGCCAACTGTTAATAATTGCTCTCTCTATTTTTTTAACTCCAAATACCAATATATCAGAAAGTATGCCAACCAACAGCTTTAAACTATGCACACGTATATTCTGACATTTTAGATTAATTTGGAGTAACTTATATACGTCAGTTCTACCAACATGATTATAAGCTGGCTGATAGTACCAATTTTTAAATACATGTAACTTCTATACTATCAGTTGGATTTCAACCAAATTTCGTATGTGCAATGTGTACCATAACATATATGACTATAAGTATTGTTAAGAGCAATCAGGGCAGCCAACTGTTAATAAATGCGGTCTATATTCGTTTTACCCTAATATCAATATATCAGAAAGTATGCAACCCAACAGCTCTATACTTTGCACACGTATAGCACCTGACATTCTAGATTAATTTGGAGTAATTAATACAAGGCGGTGCTGCCAACATGATTCTATGCCTGCTGATATGTCCAATTTTAAAATACATGTAACTTCTATACTAACAAATGGATTTCATCCAAAATTGGCACAACAAGATATCATAATAATTCAGATTATTTCTGACCAGCACACGCATGGTATTGTTGGCAACATGCTTTTACGCGTGCTGATAGATCCAGTGTCTAACTGCGTGTAACGTCCATTGGACTTCAACCAAATTTTGTATTCTGTACCTTAAGAGGTGGAACTAAGAATATATTCAGTCACCAGGGCTGCCAACTGTAGTGCTCTATTAGGCTACATTATACCAGGTATATTTTGAACTAATTAGATATTTCGATATTACCAACTTAATTTCGTCATTATTCTAGATAGGTTCACATACTGTAGAATAATCATTGGCATGAAAAGTAGGCTGTGTAGTTCTTCACGGAACTTCTTGTTTTTCTAAACGCTTGACCATCTGAAATTCCCACTTCTGCCACTTACATTTTTGGTCAAGCCCTGAATATACCATAAAGTTGGACGAGTAGGTGCGGTCCCCTTGTAAGTTGAAATCCCTCGTCCTTTCCAGGATTCGAACCAGTGGCTCATTACAACATAGTTTAGCACTATTTCATCTTGGTCACCTGAAATGTAATGGGTAGAGAACACATGAAGCTGACCACTAGCAGAAGAGAAGCTGATATTTGGCCAATGCCTTCCGGCACTCCAGTAACCAGAGGAAAGAACGCAGGCAGGACACAATGGCGAACATGCAAATCTCTCGCCAGAGATTATTTCTGATCGCTCTACTGCTACTGGTTTCCTGGGTATCCAGAGTTCTTCGAAATGCAGAGAGGCAGCAAGATGCAAAATGGTCGCCATTGTATTCGGAATGTGAATGTGTCGTCAATGTGGTATTGTCTCTCTCTCTCTCTTTGTCCCCTCCGCCCCTTCTCTGTCATGCAATCCGGTCCTGGGTCCACACACACACACACACACATGCTTCGTGCAGACCTCGACCACTTTGCCCAACTCCACAACAAACATTTTTACAAATTCTTTTACCTCTACTAAGCCATCTCTTGATGAATGCAGTACATTTGCATTTGTCGTTGTCACAGGCTAGAGTAAAATGTGGCTTTTCTCCGATGTATCAGTCTCACTCATGGCTGTGATTATATGGAAGCTACTGAGGTATGGGTGGTGCTTAGTAATGACATTCGGGGCGCAGGCAGTGCCTGTGAATGCTGTGAAAAGTTCTACTCATACGGTTAGTACTGCTGTTCTGACTCAGTGAGGAAAACAATGGTAAACTACCTCACTCCTCATCTTGCCTAGTACGCCTCAGTATAGCGCTGCCTTGGGTTTTTGTGGGTATCTGCCCACATAACCTTACGGCGGTACTTTTTGAGGATCCAACCAGCCTTCGGGCTGACTACCTAACAGACTATGTGTATGTCTACCACTTATTATTGCCGTTTTCCAACGGGGTCGGGGATGAGGTGCGATGAAATTCTATGTGGGGGATGGTTTATACGGCCGGATGCCCTTCCTGTCGCCAACTTCATGCGAGGAGTTAGTGAGAGATGAAATGAATAAAGATGAATGAAACTGGGCAAGGATGCGGAAGGAAGCGGCCTTGGCCTGCCAGAAGGTACTGTCCCAGCATTTGCCTGGAGTTGAAAATGGGGAAACCATGGGAAACCAATTCAAGGATGGCCGACGGTGGGGCTCGAACCCACGTCTACATAATGACCACGATGTCGCGAACCCTTAAATGAAACAACAACAACAACAAAACCTGTTCGTAGTTCATCGTTCATACAACGCTACTCACACGTTGATTTGGGAGATTATGTTACTGTAAGTTTCACCACCCATAAATATTTGTAGGTATTGACAATACAGACCACATATATTTTTGATCTTTGGTATGCATATGCCTCGTGATCCTTAAATAAGTTTCAGTTTAATGGGAAATAATAGCAATTTAGTGTGTAACATAGCTTGCCTCGGCGGGTGAGTGTTTAATGTGTCGGTCTACTAACCCCAAGCTTGCAGGTTCACTCCTGGCCTTGGTAAGTGATTTTTGAAAGGTGGCAAATATTACGACACGCATGTCATACGATGTTGGCATGTCAAAGAATCCATTTGAATTCAGTAGGCCGTGTTCATAATGGTAAAATTAATCTCGGGAGTTTCCGCCAACACAAAGTTCCTCATTTCTCTACTAGAAAGCGCTATAGTGTTCAAGAAGCTTAGATATCTAACCTCCTTGACATTCATAGTGCTTCAAGGAACAACGAATTTCGACATGCAAGCTACCCTCTGGGAGCAAATAACAAAGCTTGCACCCGGCACCTGAGACACGATATTATTATTAATGTTTAACGTATGATGTAGCGCCAAAATAATCGGAATTTAGTACCGATATTTAAGATTTATGTTCGCCTTAATATAGGATATTATTACATATTAAATTTGGTTGATTTCACTCAATGCTATCAAGCTGATTAGAGAGATAAGTGCGTCTCACTGCGACCGAGAGGCAAGGCATGGACATTGCAAGATAGTTTGCTAAAGGCTGACTGCGGGTAGAGCGATGGTATCTGCTTGCACCCTGGACTAACTTGGTCTCTCTCTGTATGTGTAATGAGGTGGGCAGACGGCATACCAGCGGCAAGCCTGCTGGGCCACAGACACAACTCTATCCCGCAACAAGTACTCCGGGGACAAAGACATGTAGAAATATCTTCCAGGGTCAAGTGTTTGGTCTTAATTTCCATGGACAAAGGCACGTAGAAATATATTCCATGAACTAGTATTTTGTCTTAATTGTGGACAAAGACACGTATAAATATCTTCCAGGGTCAAGTGTTTGGTCTTAATATCCCTGGACAAAGACACGTATAAATATCTTCCATGACCAAGTATTTGGTCTTAATTGTGGAGAAAGACACGTATAAATATCTTGCAGAGTCCGTTTGGTCTTAATATCCAGGGACAAAGACACCTAGAAACATCTTCCATGGTCAAGTGTTTGGTCTTAATATGCCGTAGACAAAGACATCTTGAAATATCTTCCGGGACCAGGTGTTTTGTCTTAAATAAGTGTGGGCAAAGACACGTAGAAATATCTTCCAGAGTTAGGTGTTTGGTCTTAATATTCGTAGATAAAGACATCTAGAAATAGGTCTATAATCCAGGGTCATTATACAGTATATGTGGATAAAGACATCTAGAAATATCTTCCAGAAGTGTTTGGTCTTAATATGTGGGACAAAGGTACGTAGAATTACCTTCCAGAACCAAGTGTTTGGTTTTGTTATGTGGGGACAAAGATACATCTTCCAGGTCAAAGTGTTTGGTCTCAAGACCGAGGACAAACAGACGCCCAATGTCTTCCAGAGCTCAAACTCACGCAAACCTTTGCGGCTTTAATTAGTCTATTATAAAATGCTAATATCCTACCGGTCACCTCCTTGAGCACAATTTAAACCTCCCTATGTACGATAAGCTGATTTGTTGAGGCAAGGCCTTGTTGAATCGTAAGTTACGGTTAGGCTCTAATATATGCATGATTCATACATCCGCCATCTTGAAGCTATTTGTCTGATGACCTTGTAGTTTGGGAAAATGACGCTTCCCACATTAAGGTATATAGTTGAAAAATTCGGTAAAGATTGGATGAGTAGGTTAGTAGCAATTTGATTTAAGCTCAGAACATTTGGTGGGCGCCATTTCTTTTTCGTTATGGTGGTGGCGATGTACAACATGGCACTGAGTTGTGAGTTAGCCGTGGTCGTTACGGCGTGTCAGCAGGCAATCACTCACATCCGGGAGGCGAGGAGGTTTGAAACCCCCGCCGGCAACCTTGAAGATGGTCTTCTGTGGTTTCCCATCTTCCTTCCAGGCAAATGCCGGGGTTGGTCCCTAACCATAGGCCACAGCCGCTACCTTCCAATTCCTCATCCTTACATTCGCACTTTCCTTCCCAGACAACACCCAACAAGTGACGGTACTTGTAGCTCACCCCATGGGTGTCCGCATAGAAACAGCTACAAACTCTGGCGAGCCGAACATGTCCTCGGACACTCCCGGCACTAAAAGCCATACGCTAAAAAAAACTCTGTATCAAAGTTGGTTCGATTTGGTTTCGTTGTATTTGAATTCATACGGGGTATTGATTTGCACACATACACGGCCGCCATCTTCAAACTATTTGGATGATGACCTTATAGTTTAGGCAAAGGACGCTTACCTCATGAAGTTATACTGTTGCAAAATATGTTAGAGATCATATGATTAGGTTAGTCGTAATTTGATTTAAGCTTTGAACATTTGGGTGGCCCCCATTCCGTTTCCGACAAGATGGCGGCAATATAAAACATGACACTGACGTGTCGTTTGCTAGTGCTACCCCTATACAAAATTGGTTCAATTTGGTTTCGTCATGTTTGAATTGATGGGGTGGGGGGAAGGGGGCATATATTCACACACACACACAGACTGACAACTTTTTGCCCGTGTAGATCTCATAAGCCTACTTACATTTTTTGCAAAAATCGAAAGTAGGCTAAAATGTGTAAGATTTGCTTCTGTTGTTTGAGTCTTCAGTCCTTTGTATGGTTTGATGCAGCCCTCCACGCCTCCCTGTCCTGAGCTAATCGTTTCATCTCTACATAGCTACCACACCCTACATCCGAGGCAATCTGTTTAACATATTCTAACCTTGGTCTATCCGTACAGTTCTCTTCCTCGACCCTTCCTTCCATAACTAAGCCTGCTATTCCTGGGTGTCTTAGTATGTGTCCTACCAACCTATCTCTTCTCTTCATTAGCAGCCGCCAGAAACATCTCTCCTCTCCCACTCGTCTTAATACCTCTTCATTTGTAACCCTATCTACCCATCTGATCTTCATCATACTCCTGTAACACCACATTTCAAACGCTTCAATTCTCCTTTTTTCTGCTGCACCAATAGTCCAAGTTTCACTTCCATAGAGCGCCACACTCCGGCTTTGGTGGTGTAGTTGGTAGCATGCTGAGCTTCTATGCCCAAGATCGCGGGTTCAAACCCGGCCGAAGTCATCGGATTTTTTTAAGAGCGTTAAAAATCCCTCAGTATGCCTTCCTTAGATATATGGCATGTTAAAGAACCTTCCACTAATTACACATGTGTGAAGCTAAATTATGTATAAGTTAAACATTCGACAAACGTTCTTAGGTTCCGGCGTTCGTCGCCAGGAGCTGACTGCGGTGGCATCTGGTAATCAAGTTCTGTACTAGTAGTCGTTGACGGTGGTGTTTGGCAGCAAAAGTAGGAACTACTAATACAGTCATCACAATTAACACCGGTTATCAGACAGATTCTACACACACCCAAAGTACACAGAGCTACATGACCGCGTTGTCGCAGCCCCTAAACTGAGGAACCAACCAACCATCCAGACAAAGGCTTTCAAAAATGACTTCTAATAGCAAGATAATTTTGTGTATTTACTTGGAAACGTATATAATTGTTGTACAAGATCTATGACAGACACAGTCATAATATTAAAATTGTAATTGTCCTGGCTCCATAAGCTGTACTGTACATGCCCCCTTAAACAGACCTCGTATTCAGTTTGCTATTAAGGTACTTGACAGTTTCACATACACTCACTCCTTGGCAGAAAAAAAATCATCAGAAAGAAACATCCTTGTGGGTACTTGATCGGGCAAGTAGTTCGTGTTGGCTGTAAACATACTTCACTCTAGGAAGAGGTGATGGTGTCTTTTCGGCTCCGTATGACTCTTCTATTTGCTGCTGTTATAATTATTTTCTACCGTATACAGTGAATTACTTGTGCGTTGAGAGCTTTCTCAATAAGACTTCAACTGAGATCCACTTCATCTACTAACAAGATACTTCTGTGATTGCATTTGTTGATAACTTGAAGGGCATTCTTCCAGATTTTTCTTTTGACACTGCATTCAAACACGCGGATTGCCGATTAACTCCAAAATATGCAACAGAGGGGGGGAGTTCATAATAATAATAATAATAATAATGTTATTGGTTTTATCCGAAACACTGATAATTGGGGGCAGGTCACAAATGAAAAGCATCGAGAATCAAGAGAGGAAAATTCTCAGAAAAATCCTGGGACCAAAGTTCGAAAATGGAATTTGGATGAAAAAGAAACCACGTGAAATTTTTCAATCCGCAGAAAAAATCACAGATACTATCAGAAAACGACGATTAAAATTCTACGGACACCTTCACAGAATGGACAACGACATGCTGACAAAGAGAATTCTAAATCTAGCGCTAAACCTGAAAATTCGCAACAATTGGTTAACAGAAATACATGAAGATGTACAAGAAATGGGTATTTCTGAGAAAACCATTCCAGATAGAGTAAAATTTAGAAGCCTAGTAAATAAACATAAATTTGCAGAGAAACCTAAAAGGAAAATATACAGGCTGGACAGAAGCACGCAGAAAGGAACTCAGTGAACGAATGAAGAGATATTGGGAAGAATAGAAGAAGGAACATTGTGCAAAATAAGTTCAAGCACGCTCCGTAATTGGGCATAACGATTTAAAATAAATTGTTATTGGTTTTACGTCCCTTTTAACTTCTGCGGTTTTTAGAGACAACGAGGTGTCAGAATTTTGTTATACCTTTAACGTGCCAGTAAATCTACTGACACGGCTCCCTCGCATTTGCGCACCCTCAAATGCCAGCTGTCTGCGCCAGGATTCGATCCTGCAACCTTAGACACAGTAGGCAAGAACGTTACCACTGAGCCACGCAGTCAGCCGGGTACAAGTTCATCTGTTGACTTACGTGTGAACAATGATTCATAGTCAATACTCTCAGGACTTACGATACGCTAGAAGTGGGAAACCACGGAAAAACACTTCCAAGATGGCTGAGAAAGGAATCGAACTCACCTATTCTCAATTTTGCCTCATGAGGCTGAGTGTACCCCGTTCCAGCCCTCAGGCCAGAATTAAATTTCTTGGCAGAGCCGGGAATCTAACGCGGGCCTCCGCAGTGACAGCTAAGATTACTAGCCGCTACACCACGAGGTGGTAGTTCCTTGTTAGATGTCTAGGTGGCTAGCATTCTTGGCTGTCACCGCGGAGGCCCGAGTGCGATTCCCGGCTATGTCAAGAAATTTTAATTCTGGTGTGAGGGCTGGAACGGGGTACACTCAGCCTCATAAGACAAAACTGAAAATAGGCGGGTTTGATTCCTACTTCAGCCATCCTGGAAGTGGTTTTCAGTGGTTTCCCCACTTGCTAACCCAGGCAAATGACGAGATGGTACCTAACGTACGGCCACGGCCGCTTCCTACCCAAATCCTAACTCGATTATAAATACACACACTAGTACAGACATCACAGTAACACAAGTTATCAGACAAATTCTATATACACACAAACACTCACTCAAGTACACGGAGCTACATGACAACGATGTCGCAAAGCCCCTAAATAATTAACAATAACCTCTATGGACATCAAATTGGCAGGTGAAAAACTAAGTAGGAGACTTTTGTTACTTAGGAAGCAAAATAACCAGTGATGGACGAAGCAAAGAGGATATAAAAAGTAGGTTAGCTCAGGCAAGGAAAGCATTTCTACAGAAAAGGAATCTGTTGACATCGAATATAGATTTAGGTATTAGGAAGTCATTTTTGAAGGCCTTTGTCTGGAGCGTGGCGCTTTATGGAAGTGAAACTTGGACTATTGGTGCAGCAGAAAAGAGGAGAATTGAAGCGTTTGAAATGTGGTGCTACAGGAGAATGATGAAGATCAGATGGGTAGATATGGTAACAAACGAAGAGGTATTAAGACTAGTGGGAGAGGAGAGATGTTTCTGGCGACTGCTAATGAAGAGAAGAGATAGGTTGGTAGGACATATAGGCTACTAAGACACCCAGCAATAGCAAGCTTAGTTATGGAAGGAAAGGTCGAGGATAAGAACTGTAGGGGTAGACCAAGGTTAGAATATGTTCAACAGATTGCCTTGGATGTAGGATGTGGTAGCTATGTAGAGATGAAACGATTAGCTCAGGACAGGGAGACTGAAGACTATAAACAACAACAACCGACATCATACTTGTGGTTAGAAATAAGCGACTTTCGGACATGTCATGAAATCACACATCTTAGACACCCAGGAATAGTAAGCTTAGTTATGGAAGGAAGGGTCGAGGACAAGAACTGTAGGGGTAGACCAAGGTTAGAATATGTTAAACAGATTGCCTCGGATGTGGGGTGTGGTAGCTATGTAGAGATGAAACGATTAGCTCAGGACATGGTGGCTTTGAGAGCTGCATCAAACCAGTCAAAAGACTGAAGACTCAAACAACAACGACTACATGGTTTGGACAGCTGCAGCAAATCCAGAGATGGTGGTTCGAATCCCGGCGATGATGGCGGTCATCCTCAGTGTGTTTATCTCTGGTCTTTCTTCTTTCACACTCTGGGTAATTACTGAAATTGTACGTTATTACAAGTCTTGTGACATCGACGCAAATCCATGGCTTTAATAGTAATTATATCAGGACACAACACGCCTAAGTACATGGTTCTGTACCTTAGTATATTAAACAACCCAACATTTGTCGGTATGGTAGAGGTGATCATTTTCACTGTCATCCTGAATATTGTGGGCAGATAACCTTGATGTTCCTCCCCCTTGAAGCAACAATCACCACCACAATCCTGTAATATTACTAGTTGCCTATGAATATGTATTATATCTGTGATTGTATCTATCTAGTGCCACGCTTTATCTCTATTGTACGACACATTTGCAGGGCAATAAAGCCTCTCACTCTTAGACATTCTTTCAACTAATCAAATGAACTCGTTAGCTGATTCTCTATTTAACTAGTTTAAAAATGCTAAGTGGTGGAGAGGTGGCACAACATGGTTACTTACTTTACGATCAGCCAAGGCGCACGATGTAATTTTGAGCATTTTATATTTGTTTCCATTCAAGGCTTTAGTAAAGGTACGTAGGATAAGCGTTTCTTTTAAATGGATAATTTTAATAATAATAATAATTACATGCAATATTGCGGAACTAAGATTGACCTCAACATCATGACCTTTAACATCATGCATGCTCCACCTCATCTTCCGACTACCCACGTAGTGTCAAGTGGGAAATCTGCTATGGGATAACAAAATACCCCCCAGAAAACAAAATTAAGCAAGTTTCACACCTACTTCATTCCAATTCTCACCTATGGACTTAAAACATGTACCCTACTCAAAAAGGCCAATAGTAAAATCCAGGCAACAGAGATGAAGTTCATCAGAACAATGAACCAGGAAAGATAAGATTAGGAATGAAATTAACAGGCAGGAAGTTGGTATCAAAGGAATAATAAAATAATAACCCCTGGCACTACATCCCGTGAAGGGCCTAGGCCTACCAAGCGACCACTGCCCAGCCATTTGGCCTGCAGATATTGGGGTGACGCGTGATCAGCGCATCGGGTCCCCTCGGCCGTTAATCTTGATTTTCGTGATCAGGGCGCTGCCTCACTGTCAGACAGCTACTCAATTGTCCTCAGGAGGCTGAGTGCACCCCGTTCGAGCCCTCATATCAGTTTCTAAAATCCCTGATGGAGACGGAAATCGAACCCGGGGCCTCCGGGTGAGAGGCAGGCGCGCTACCCCAACACCACGGGGCCGGCACTGGTATCAAAATACCTGTCACTGAACTCCTAGAAAGACGCCGATTAAAGTAGGTTGGACACATCATGAGAATGGACATAAATAGAAAATGAAAATCCACAGCTTGCTTCCAGTCTCCGACCGGGTCAGGAATGGAATGAATGAAGCCCCCATCTAGCGGCGAGGATTGGAACTGTGCCGGCTGCCGAGGCCTGACGCACTCCTCTGAGGCAATGATTAAATGATTGACAGATGAAATGAAATGATAGTGGAGAGTGTTTCTGGAATGAAATTTTGACAGGGAAAACCAGAGTACCCGGAGAAAAACCCGTCTGCCTCCGTTTTGTCCAGCACAGATCTCACATGGAGTGACCGGGATTTGAACCACGGACCCTGTGGTGAGAGGCCGGCGTGCTGCCGTCTAAACCTCAGAGGCTTTTGGACTTAAATAGAACACCAAGAAATTATTTCGACAGAGACGTTAAGAGGGAGGAGACCGGTAGGAAGGCCAAGAAATCGATGGATAGACACAGTGAAGTCGGAGGTCAACAAACGGAATGTGAAATGGGAAGACGTAGAAAACCAGAAACTCTACTCTGACAGAAAGAAATGGCGAGCACTTGTATACCACACCCGGGAAATTGGAGCTGGAAAATGATGATGATGATGATGACCTATTTCCTCGGCAACACACCTGTCCCCTATTTTTTTTTCAGAAATCTGGCAAACCTGAATCCCACCGTACTGAGACTGAATTCTGTTTCTCACTGATGAAGAAAACAATCAAAGAGGAAAACAAATACAAAATACAAAAATATAACGCCAGGAAAGTCAAATTAGGTCATTGTTGAGCCGACGATAGTATTTGACGGCTAGGAATGTTTTGCTGGAGCACATCACAACGGAATCTTGTATTTCACACGCTCAAGAACCAGCTAGGTCTGCTCTGATTGTGCGCCCTCCCATACGCTCGTTCAAATCTCCACTGGGGGTCTGACACAAGCCTCGCCCGGACCATTGTTGAGGTCTGTGTCTCTAGCAACAATTAACACAAAACACTTGTGTATGTGTGTGTCGAAATTAATTTCTTGCTGTACATCTCGAGGGGCCGCGGCCCCCTATCGGGCCCTGGCCAGTACAATAACTAGACTTTAATTGCAATTAGAGCCTTGGGCTGCTTGAGAACAGTGCTAGCTTGTTCTTCAATCAATATATGCATGCGTATTGAAGATATAGTCATTTGTTTTCCCATTGGGAATATTACTTCACTTCATATGTGATGTGGTATGTTGGGCCTTGAGTCACACCAGTTATAATAAATATGTTCTTGTCATTATGTTTTGATATAGAATTAACCATATCTGAAACAAATTGGTCGTTATTGACAACATTTAACTGAAATCTAAATGCTAATAAATAAAACCACCACTAGTCAATAAATATCTCTATTTAGTATAAATAAAACAAAGTCCCCGATTCATGGATGTCACGGGTAATCTCGAGAATCACTGGATGAAGTTTGATGCGGTTTCACCATTCTGTGAAGAATATCTCGAGAAAGGTTTCTGTAGAAAATAATTTATTTATGATCAAAGGAAGCCAAGCAGTAACGATTACAGTGAAAAGGTCGAAAAGAAAACCTGGCGTCCGAGTGTAACCTTACGCTGAGCAAACTATTAAAAATATCAGTATGCAATGAGTGTAAGAATTGATCAGCATGAAAAGTTCTACAAAAAAGTCCCCGAGAGCATATTTCTATCTTCAATACATCGCCCACTATAAGTGTTTTTACATTTTCATTTCTTCCGACAATCTCCACTCAATTACTGAGGCGACAGTTTACGAGCTAACTAGAAACGAGCCTATCTCCCCAGTTACAGCCTAGCTAGCGGGCAAGCCTATCATCCCAGATACAGCCAGCAGCAAACTGTCGAATCGTATCGAGTTAGGACTTCAGAGAAGAGTGGTTGTGTTTGGAGTTTCCCTGGAAGTGTAACTCAGCTCTTCTTTATTTCGGCTGTGAACTTTTCGTTCCACATAATACACAGTCAAGTTAAGAATGGACGGAAGCGGGATTTGTGTTTCATGCACCTCGCCATTCTTAAATTACGTCTTACAAGAATTCGTTGCACAAGCATCTCCATAATAATATCATTAATAGTCCAGTTAGTGATTTTAACCCATCATGCCGAGACGTAAAGCGGATATTGGTCGTAGTTCATTGACATTAAAAAAAAGCGCTTATCACGTAATGCATTCATAACTGTTCCCGGGCTAGTGTTATTATAAGTTGTTTAATATAACAGGACTAGTTTCGACTGCAGTGATGTCATCATCAGCAATCTTAAGTTGTCAGAAGAAACTATTTGAAAGTATGAAGTTGTGAGTAATTGGAACTACAGTAGGCCTATATGGTAATTTTGAGATATTTTAAAATGTTCCAAAACTATCGAAATCAGATCTGTTACAAAGTAATTTGGTTCGATTTTTGGTCAATGCATGTGAGATTTTCGAAACGAAATGCCCTGTCCTGTGGTTCAGATTCCGCGTAAAAAAGAGGTCCCGTGGCTCATGATGGCGAGATTAACGGTCACGTTAAACTACAAGTTTCCTTCCTTCCTTAAAGCTTTATTAAAATTAAAACTGTATATCCTTACAAAACTTGGCTTAATTTATAAATGGGAAACAATATTCAATGAATATATAGCATACCGTATCTAAAACAAGATGTTCAGTAAAGAACATATAGCCTACTTTCTCCTAAATGCATGGGTATTGTTATAACTCTTTGTCCTTTTCAAGGAGTATGATCGAATGTTGGTTGTAGTAGCTTGTTGAAATACAACGTGCTATAGGGATATTAAACATGAATATGAGGTGCCCTTTGCTAGTGCTACCTCTGTACCAAATTTCGTTCAATTCGGTTTCACCGTGTTTGAATTGATAGGGGGAATCGATTTGCACACATACTTGGCCACCATCTGCAAACTATTGGGCTGATGTTCTTGCAGTTTGGTCTGAATATGTTTCCCACATAAAGATATGGTGATGCAAAATTTGGTAGAGACTAGATTATTAGGTTGGTCGTAATTACATTTTAGCTTTTAACATTTGGGTGGCCGCGATTACGTTTCCGTCAAGATAGCGGTGATATAAAACATGACACTGAGCTGCCCCTTGCTAGTGCTACCTCTGTACCAAATTTCGTTCCATTCGGTTTCACCGTGTTCGAATTGATAAGGGGAATCGATTTTCACACAAAGATGGCCGCCATCCGCAAAATATTAGGCTGATGACCTATTAGTTTGGTCAAAGGATGCTCCCTCCATAAAGGTATGTTGTTGCTAAATTTGCTAGAGATCGGATGATTAGGCTAATCGTAATTTGATTTAAGCTTTGAACATTTGTGTGGCCGCCATTGCGTTTCTGTCAATATGGCGGCGATATCAATCATGGCACTGAGATGCCCTTTGCTAGTGCTATCTCTGTACCAAATTTCGTTCCATTCGGTTTCACCGTGTTTGAATTAATAGGGAGAATCTATTTTGACACAAAGATGGCCGCCATCCGCAAACTATTAAGCGAATGACCTATTAGATTGGTCAAAGGATGCTCCCTCCATAAAGGTATGTAGTTGCAAAATTTGGTAGAGATCGGATGATTAGGTTAATCGTAATTTGATTTAAGCTTTGAACATTCGTGTGGCCGCCATTACGTTTCAGTCAAGATGGCGGCGATATAAAACATGACACTGAGGTGCCCTTTGCTAGTGCTACCTCTGTACCAAATTTCGTTCCATTCGGTTCCACCGTGTTCGAATTAATAGGGGGAATCAATTTTGACATAAAGATGGCCGCCACCCCCAAACTATTAGGCTAATAACCTATTAGATTGGTCAAATGATGCTCCCTCCATAAAGGTATGTAGTTGCAATATTTGGTAGAGATCGGATGATTAGGATAATCGTAATTTGATTTAAGCTTTGAACATTCGTGGGGCCGCCATTACGTTTCTGACAAGATGGCGGCGATATAAAACATGACACCGAGGTGCCCTTTGCTAGTGCTACCTCTGTACCAAATTTCGTTCCATTTGGTTTCACCGTGTTTGAATGAATAGGGGGAATTGATTTTCACACAAATATGGCCGCCATCCGCAAACTATTAGGCTAATGACCTAGTTATTTGGTCAAAGGATGCTTCCTCTATAAAGGTATGTTGTTGCAAAATTTGGTAGAGATCGGATGATTAGGTTAATCGTAATTTGATTTAAGCTTTGAACATTTGTGTGGCCGCCATTACGTTTCCGTCAAGATGGCGGCGATATAAAACATGACACTGAGGTGCCTTTTGTTAGTACTACCTCTGTACCAAATTTCGTTCCATTCGGTTGCACCGTGTTCGAATTAATAGGGGGAATCGATTTTCACACAAAGATGGCCGCCATCCGCAAACTATTACGCTGATGACTTATTAGTTTGGTCAAAGGATGCTCCCCCCATAAAGGTATGTTGTTGCAAAATTTGGTAGAGATCGGATGATTAGGTTAGTCGTAATTTGATTTAAGCTTTGAACATTTGTGTGGCCGCCATTACGTTTCCGTCAAGATGGCGGCGATATAAAACATGACACTGAGGTGTCCTTTGCTAGTGCTACCTTTGTACCAAATTTCGTTCAATTCGCATTCACCGTGTTCGAATTGATAGGGGGGGACAGACATTCAGAGAACACACACTCACACACACACACACACAGACTCACACACACACATACACACACACAGACAGACACACTTTTTTCGCCCTGTGTTGATCTCATAAGTCTACTTTCATTTTTTGCAAAAATCGAAAGTAGGCTAAAAATGTTATTTAAATTATTATTAATCTCAAAATATCAGAGGAATAAAACTCATGTCACACACAATGAAGATCTGGGAGAAAGTTATTGAAAGTAGGCTTCGGGTGGAGACGACAATAGGAGATGAACAGTTTGGATTTATGCCGGGAAAGGGAACAACAGATGATATTTTTGCACTTAGGCAGGTCATGGAAAAGCACAGGGAGAAGAGAAAAGAACTACATATGGTGTTCATAGACCTAGAGAAAGCGTATGATCGAGTGCCCCGTCAAGAGGTATGGAGATGCATAAGATGCAAGGGAGTACCGGAGAAGTATGTGCGCATTGTTCAGGATATGTACCGTGGAGCAAGGACAAGAATTAGAAGCAGTGTAGGATTGTCAGATACTATACCGGTTCAAGAAGGTCTTCACCAAGGATCTGCACTAAGCCCCTATATTTTTTATCTAATAATGGATGTCTTCTCTGAAAATTTAAGGGAACCAGCTCCTTGGTGTATGCTATTTGCAGATGATATTGTCTTATGTAGCACACACAGGGAAGAGCTTGAATATAAACTGGAATGCTGGAGAAGAGCCATAGAGGACAGAGGCCTTAAAATCAGTAGGAATAAGACCGAATACCTGTGCCTTGGAGGAACTGGAAATGAAACTATTCAGATGGATGGTAGCCAGCTACAGGCAAGGGACAGTTTCAAGTATCTGGGATCCACTGTATCTAACGATGGCAATCTAGATCTGGAAATTACCCACCGAATCCAGGCTGCCTGGTTAAACTGGAAAAGGTTATCTGGTATTCTCTGTGAAAGGAGACTGAATATCCAAGTAAAGGGTAAAGCCTATAAATGTGCAGTGAGACCTGCAATGCTATACGGAGCAGAAACTTGGCCAGCAGTGCAGTTACAGTGCAAGCGACTGGAAGTAGCTGAAATGAAGATGCTAAGATGGATGTGTGGTGTTACAAGGAACGATCACATCAAAAACACCTTCATACGAGGCAGCGTAAAAGTGACTGAAATATCAAAAAAAGTGCAAGAGAGACGCTTGCTCTGGTATGGCCACATTAAGCGCAGGGATGAGAGTTATGTAGGAAGGCGAGTGCTTGATCTGGAGGTGGAAGGCAAAAGGGAAAGAGGCAGGCCTAGAAGAAGATGGATGGACTGCGTGCATGATGATCTCCGGGAGAAGCAGTTAACAGAAAACACTATTTGGGACCGAGGAAAATGGAAACGACTTGTCAGAAACGTCGACCCCGCATGAACGGGAAAAGACGAAGAAGAAGAAGAAGTATCTCAAAATCTATCAAAATATAATGTATCATATTGCCCTGAGCCTTGGAGAATGTGTGTGGAAATGTAGAGGTGGAAACTGTATTATGGTGCCAGCCAAATTGAAAATGAACTAAGGTCGAAGGGTAGTTGCTTAGATAATGAAGATATCAGTCAGAAGTAATGTAAAAGTTGAAATATTGTTGAGAATGTTTATCGTAGTTAGGTATTAAGGGTTGAAATAGCTTATGGATAATATATGGACTATTGTTACATAAGCATTAATCGATTTGGAACTTCGTATCACGTTTGTAGGAAGTATATGTTTGGTTATTGTCGTACAGTACTGTAGGTCAGATGTGATTTCAGTATTATAATGATATTCATAGTTTGTAGTTATGTGTCAAGGATTATTGCTGAAACCCAGATGTCAAATGCTTCCTGATATGTAAACTATTTTAATCAAAAGTGAAAGAAAAATGACGATTTGATGCTTTGGGAATTAGTTTCATCTCTTGTGTTGCCAAATAATTAATGTGTGCGTTATATTTTAAAAGAAAATCCATGTATAAAATATTAGCATTGAAATACCTTATTATTTCAAGGGTCACCTCGGCGAGAAAACGCACGAAGCGAGACTTGTATGCAAAAGACGTAAAGAACAATCGAGTGTTTTTTTGCAGTTTACCACCCAGTACTTGCTAGGTGATGTAGCTAAACATATGTAAACTGCGCAACATTCCAGATACAATGGCGGACAAAAAAAAACTGGCAATTATCTCAAGGATCTCCAAGATATAGCCAAGTGCTCAGGATCAGATGCCAAATACTTCCTGATTATTACGAGATATCTAAGAAATATTCGTCTCTTGCTTGAAAAAAATTGTATCTACTAGGGTACGTAGATCCATATTTTGTCTGATAAAATACTTCCTGTCATAACTTATAATTTCTGAAATGCAATGCCTTGGTAGAGCTACCCTGCTAGCAGGAGGCCTTTGCCATTTATGGGATTTGCCAATGGCTAATAATAATAATAATAATAATAATAATGATGTCTTGCTAGTTTGTTCTATATTTTCAAGTGTTCTTAAACAAGTGGAGGACCAAGGGCGTGAAGAGTGAGCGTGGGCCCTAGGATATAGATTTTTGGGCTCCACCATTTTATTTCCATCCTGGTATTCTTGGAGTTTAAATCCAAAATTAAATATCAGTTAACTTTTTAAGGGTTATGATCTGTGATAGGAAAATGCGCTTGATTATGAGTGGCATCCTCTTTTGTTTTCCATTATTCACCCGTATCTTTAATTGATATTTTAAGCTTCGTATATTATTTGTGCTTAATGTGCATTTTAAATGTTGTATCCGACCAAATAGCATGAACTCACCAGAAGAAACGAAGTTGTTTTTCCCAGAATCATATGAAATATTCCGGTTTAGGAACGACTTATTTAAAAGCTACCTGTTCCATAACCGTTTTCTGACTTGTATTCGCTATAAATCAAATCAATAAGTATCACAATTTCAATAAATATAACTTGTTTATAATCCACAAATGCCACAGTGTAATTTTTTGAATGAGAAGTCAAAGATATTATATGCGAAGGTTTATAAAAGTATATATTTTTCCTGGTTATAAAACACGAGCTGAAATTCAAGTCAATCAAACGTTCCATTACAACCATAATCAATCATGAGGTTGTTCTATAGTAGCGCCTCCAGATCATCTGGGCTTTACCAATCTCCATCGTCTGAGAGTCTGATGTAATTCATTATTTGGTTAATTAAGATATCCATCATCCATCCATCCTTACGAAATGTTCTCATTAACTTCATGGTATTCGCCCCCTAAATGGCGTTAGCTGCAACTTTTTGTTATACGCATGAATATGAAGTAAAGTAATCATGTTGGACAATTCATGCTACCGCATTGGCTTGAAAATCTAACATATAGGGGCATATCTCTGGAAGTATCGAAGATATTTTCATTTTGTTTTCACCAAACGAAAGATAAAAGATTGGTCTTTCAAATAATTCATTAAAAAATGACACTGAAAGGTGTATCTCACCCAGTAAGGCTAAGATTTGATAGGAAGCGGTTATGGCCATAACATAGGAACCATTTCAACATTTATGTGGAATAGAAGTGTGAAAACTACGGAAAACCACATTTAGCATAGTTGAGGTAGGAGTCCCAGCATCCGAGATAAAGTAGTATTCCAGTTTTTGCTTGGACGGAGTGAGTGATCATGGTCAATGTCAACGTCGGGAATCGAACCTTTTATCTCTGGACTTCCCACTCTCCCTTGCAGACGCTCAAGTAATGGGTGCAATGCAGACAATGAATCAGTCGATCCTACTACTTGTTAGCTAGAACACATGAAGCTAGCAAATAGCCTTTGACGATCCACTGTTTACTAGAGTCGTCTGCCATGTTGATAAATGTCTCTTGTGCAGTTCGTTAGAGAAGTAAGGTATTTATAATGCTATCTACTGTAGTCACGTACCTGTGCTCACCCACGTCTGCTAGCACAAGAATTACAGAGTGTTACATGAAGCAGGACTATTCTCATTGCCAAGTAATTGTGAAATACTACTACACAAAGAAATGCAAACGGAAACATATGTCCATCTGCAGGGTGGTTCACACTGAAACAGGTTTCAATTTTTGAAAAATTCTTTAACTACAACATACGTGGATCTTTGCCAGAAAGACAATATGTCGATTCATTCTTGGGCTTTGTGACATCGTTGCCAGGTAACTCCGTGTACTTGGGTGAGTATAGAATCTGTCTGATAACCTCTGCCACTGCGATGATTGTAGTAGTGTGTGTATTGCTGATCAGGTTTAGAATTTGGATGGGAAGCGCCCATGGCCTTAAATTAGGTACCATCATGGCATTTGCCTGAACTGAATGTGGAAGAACCTGGGAGAGAGGAAAACCAAAACCAGGATAGCCGTTGAGATTCAAATATTCGATCTCCGGAAATTAATTTAAGAAAGTTAGATTATCTTTTACGGTATGTAAATCTTTTTTTTTTTTTTCAAAATAGGGTCGAGTTTCCTGGTAGTTGATGACACTTTTTTCCCCTGACGATTGTCGGTCATCGAACAAGGCCCTTAAAGAACTGTGAAATCAAGTTGTTTAATTCCGGTGTAAGGGTTTGACCAGTGTGTTCTTGGCCTCGTGAGGACAATTGCGTAGCTATTTGATCAGTGAGGCAGCACGCCGGTCAAGAAAACCAGGATTAACGGCCGAGGTGACCTGACATGCTGTCCACACGTCACCCTACAATATGTAGGCTAACATGACTGGGCAGCGGTTGCTTGGTCGGCGAAGGCTCTTCAAGGGCTAAGTACCACGGAGCTTTCTTGTTTGATAACAAAGGAATCTGGAGACATTTTGCTACTACTTAGCAATTATTTTGAAGACTTGAGTTGGCAAACTGATCAGAAAGATTACACACACCCAAGTACACATGGATGAAAACTGCAATATCCCAGACACATAAATAAAGACAGTGCCTCCGCGGAGGCCCAGACTCGATTCCCGGCTCAGCCAAGATATTTAATTCTGGTCTGAGGCTGCAACGGGGTACACTCAGACTCGTAAGGCAAACCTGAGAAAAAAATATATTAAAAGCAGCTCGATGTAGGAATGCCAATGTTTTATAAAGATAATTAATTTTTCATATTAATCAACATTTGTAACAGATCTGGTTTTATTATTTTTAAATAATTTGGATAGAAGACATTTTGGAAATATTATTGAATCTCGCTTCTTTTATAGATTTATATATTACATGATGAAAATTATTAGAAACACTTAGAAAATTTTATCTTGATCACATTATCACACAAACTTGCAACTTCATTTTGGTTTCTATTTATTTATAAACATTTGCTTTAGAAAACATAAAAAATAATTTTACTGACTAAAAGTATACTTTCGTTGTCTCTCACACTTCGTCAATATTGTACCCATCATATAGGCACATGTGAGTCGTCCAGTTACAAAACTCGTGAAACTTGTGAATAAGAATCATTTTCATGAGAAACGTTTCTCTGGACTTTGCCTCACGTATCTTTTGTGTTTATTGTTTTCTACTTTTTGCTTTGTGTTTTTGGTTTTTGGTTTTGTGTTTGCGTTGTACTTTTGCTTTTGAATTTTACTTTTTGCTTTTCTTTCTTGATTTTTGTTTTGTGTTTGTTTTCTGCTTTTTTTAAATTTTGCTTTTTGTTTCTTGATTTTTGTTTTCTGCTTTTGTTTTTGAATTTTGCTTTTTTGCTTCATGTTTTTTTGTTATTGATTTTGTGTTTGTTTTGTGGAAAATCAAAATAACACGAGAAAATAAAATAAAATAAGCAAAACAAAATCAAAATAAAAATAAATAAATAAATAAATAAATAAAAATATACGAAACAAAAATAAAGTAAAACAAAACACAAAACAAAACAAAAAAATTAAACAAAACAATTTAAAAGAAAATAAAACGAAATAAAACAAAACAAAAAAACAAAACAAAATCAAAATTAAAAAACGAAATTAAATTAAACAAAATAAAATAATTAAACAAATAATTTTACGACATGATCATTATTCACAAGTGGACGAGTTTTGCAACTGGACGACTCATTTGAGATCATTTTCTAGACATGCACAAGAACCTCGTTTATGCGGCCCTGATTAATCCAGATCTCTGGTTTATTCGGATCGAAAATAATAATAAAAAAATTACTGTACAGTATTTCTCTTACGGGGTCGACTCTTCTTGAATGTCTTTTCCGGCAAGGATAGTTAAAGACAGGAATTGGAAGTAATTCGGCCACGGTCTATGAAAGGTACCGTCCAGGAATTCGCCTGGAATTGAGAACTGATGTTAGTAAACAGTCTTTGTGATCATGCTACGTGCAAACGCTATACAAAACTAAAACAGAAGACCTCACACATTATTTTAGTGCATAAAACAGTCGTAAATGTAAGAAAAGTGTTATTATATTTTTTATGTTCGACGATGTCGAAATGTAAATATTATTTTTAAGAAAACTGTATCATAATGAGGGTCATAATAGTACTATTCTTCATTATGAAACAGTTTCTCCAGCCAATCAGAGCTCATTCATTCATTGACCAATTAGGTAAGAATAGCTTCGCGCATGCGCTCAAAATCCAAGATGTTGGACATGAATTACAATATGATTTGAAAGTTCAAATTGGATATCGGATCAACCATTGTAGTTACAATCCCAAACACAAAGACAAACTCAGCATGAACCTTTACGGTAACAAGAAAATACTATGACATATGCAAGAAATGTATGAATCTACGTCCAGAAGTTAGCAACACAGCATCCTTCTATATAAATTACCGACATGGAAAAGTGCACCGTCCCATATGTTCGCGTAAATAAACTGGCGAATATGAGACAAGAAATAGCACTGTACCTTAATATCCCCAACTCCAATTACTACACAGCGCATTGCTTTCAAACGACTTCAGTGACAATATTAGTGAATGCTACAGCAGGACGGTACTTGTCACCATGCGGACTGTAAACAATAGTATTGGCAAGCAAAGTAAATGGTCTCTGCTTTCGAAAGTCTTTGACCCACGCATGCGCTCTGTTCAGTCAGCAAACCACCCAGCTCGCTCTGTTCACTAACTGAAGTTACTGAATCCCACATAATATATTTATGAATATTTATGTTAAAACATATAATAAAGTTATAATTATCGTCGAACATAAACAGTCGTATGCAACTCGCCCATAATCGTAACTAAGACACTCGTATGGAAATTATAAAACGAGCGAAGCGAGTTTTATAAACATACTCGTTCCTTAATTATTGCCATTATGGGCTCGTTGCATAATATACTATTGTACAATTGAAAAAAGGTATTACAACTTATGTTAATAGATTATATAACATGTATATGTTGTTTATTTCTTTCGGATTATACGGATTTTCGATAGTCCGGATCAGTTTCGATCCCACTTAATCTGGATAAACGAGGTTCTTGTGTAGTTATTTTCCTGTCTTTTCGAAATTGAATAGATATTTCATAATTTGTATTGATATGTGTTTTTAAGAGTTATAAATAAAAGCAACAGAAAAACGTGTTGATCTATCCATGCACGTGTGTGTTTGGAAGGCAGTGAGTGCTCCAAGTTCCTATTCTTCATTGTAATTGGTTAACGGATACTCTTAACTTTTCTTTTTGAACCACGCCGGAGCGAGAGACACTGCTAGAGAACATCTCAAGCAGTTGTTACAGAATACAAGAGGGAAGAAGTAAACCGAGAGGCCGTGCTTACAAGTCGGGATCTTAACGAACACTTTGCATAGAGGTATTGCATATTTGCAGGTGGTTAGATCATGTAGGCTGGGAAATATCTAAAGAAGCACAAGGCTTGGAATCCAGCCTAACATGGCAGCAATTAATGGTCTATTACAAGACGAGATCATCAATGAAACTCACTTCACAGTTGCTTGCCACGGTGGGTGAGTGGTTATAGTGTCGGACTACCAACCCCAAGATTGCAGGTTCGCCCCTGGCCATGGTAAGTGATTTTTGAAGGCGACAAAAATCACGATACTCATGTCATGCGTTGTTGGCATGTTAAAGAACCCATTTGAATTCAGTAGGCCGTGTTCAATGGCAAAATTAATCTCGGGATTTTCCGCCAACACAAAGTTCCTCCATTCTCTACTTGAAAGCGCTGAAGTAGTGTCAAGGAGTTTAGATATCTAACGTCCTTGACTTTCATAGCGTTCAAAGGAACGACGAAATTCGACATGCAAGCTACCCTCTGGGTGTCAATTAACAAAGCTTGCACCAGGCACCCGAGGCCATACGATATTATTATTACTTCACAGTTCTTTAAGGGCCTTGTTCAATGACTGACAAACATCAGGGGGAAATAAAAGTGACATCAACTAACAGAAAAATTGACCTTATTTTGTAAAAATTAGAAAGTTACAAAAAAAAAGATAACCTCAATTTCTTTAATTCATTTTCGGAAATATGTTTGTATCTCAACAGCTATCTTGAGTTTGGTTTTCACCTTCCCCAGGTTTTTCCACATTCATTCCAGGTAAATGCCATGATTTTGCCTTTTATCACGTTTCAGGACACCTACCCTAATCTCTGACGCCAATAATTATAGTTCCATACGTTGCTACAGTCACCACAGAAACTCAGGTTACTGGACATATTCAACACACACCCAATGTGCATTGAGCTGATAACCAGGATCTCCAAAACCCGTCAATGAATCAATAACTATAATAGCTTAAATTATTTTCTAACAGACATCAGTAAAAACTTAAAATACCCACGAAATATAAATTTGCTGAGCCTATCTTATTTTTATTCCCAATTCATTTGGTAATATGATTATCAGCAGTATACGCTCGCCATCTTGATGACGACAATTACTTTTAGTTCGAACCCAGCTGAAGGCATGCTTCCTATCTCTGTTCGTTACAGCGAATCATCATATCGTTATCATGGCTATTATTCCACGCTCACTTATAACAGAGACATAACTTATTTCATGCTTGGAACTTTTATGATTAATTAATGTACATTTCCTGACTGTGAAGGTTACAGGCAATTTGTCAAATAAGAATCGAACCCCACCCCGCTCCAGTCCATTGTGTAGCATGAAGACATTCTTCCTATTGGTCACGTCTTGAATGCAGTTACACTTGCGGAAGAGCAGATAGCTATTCCTCGACTTCAGTTTCCTCACGACTAAAACAACCGCACGGGATTCTTCTCATTTATTTATTTATCTATTTATTTATTTATTTATTTATTTATTTTTCCTTCTTCCATTTTGTTTTATTATATTTATTTTATTTATTTATTTTATTATTAATTTATCTTTCTTTCTTTCTTTCTTTCTTTCTTTCTTTCTTTCTTCGTTTTATTTTAATTTATTTATTTACAAAAGTTTGGTTTTTTTTTCAGACGGTCAACACGAATGTACCCAAATAGAGCTGGGTTATGCCCTAATCCAAGATTAATAAATACACTAGGATGACCAGTTTCGATCGTCAAGCGATCATCATCAGATCCATTACACTATAACATCTATGTTGGAGACTACCATATAATCACCCCTAACATACAAATTCCGGATTTTTATCGCTATTTTAGAAGTTCACCTAACACTAGATATACCACTGTTGCATTACCAACACTGCAACTTAATAATTGTACATATTGTATATATTTTTCACCTGTAGACTCCAACATAGATGTTATAGCCTAAGTGAAATGGATCTGATGATGATCGCTTGACGATCGAAACTGGTCATCATAGTGTATTTATTAATCTCATGTAATTTATTTCAGGACTAGGGCATAACCCAGCTCTATTTGGGTACAATCGTGTTGACCGACTGAAAAGCACCAAACTTTTGTTTACTTAGGCAACACTGAAAAATGGCTTCAAACCTCACAACATTAATTTATTTATTTGTTTATTTATTTAATTATTGATGTTAAGTTAAATTTATTTTATTTTAATAATTTATTTAGAGACTTCGACTTTGTGGTACTTGGCTGTGTGTAAGTGGTAGTATAAATATGACTAGGATTTGGAAGAAGGTGGCCATGGCCATTCCAGCACCATTCCAGTGCTTGTCTGATGCAGAAATGGGAATACATTGCGGCGTAGCCATGGGGCGGGCATCAATTCCACTCGGGAATTCCAGTCAGGTAGCCAGGGTTACCTCAATTCCACTCGACACTCCAGGTAGTCGCCAGAGGAGTCCCTCAACTCCGCTCGGTCGCGGTCTCTTTATCCTTATGCATTCTTAGAATGACACAAGTCTTCCATGCTCACTTCTACCATTGATTATAATCAATGCTTCTAATATAACTAATATAACTTCTATTAATGATAACAAATTAAGTATAACTTCTCAAAATAACCTACCGTGGTCAGTTATATTCCAGCAGTACAATAACCACTGCTTTAGTGTTTTCATTTTTAACTTTACTAAAACAAGTGGAACAGCTAATTTCAAAACATAGAGTAGAATTGGTTAACTTTTTGTTGTTACTTAGTCTACTCCTCAGTAAACGATTTCTTATCACTTGTAAACTGATAAGAACAGAAGAGATGATTGCATTAGAAAAAGTGGTGTGCAGACGATATCTTAAATCCGAATAGATGTTACAGTAAACAAGCCTAGCCGTGTCAGTAGATTTACTGGCACGTTAAAGATCCCCTGGGCTGTGCCACGCTGACACTCGAATCACCTTTCTGTGGCTTCCAAGCCACATGGGAATTGCGGGAAAAGAGTTAGCAGATCAACCTGCAAAAGAGGCGGTATCATTACCACCTCGACCAATGGAGGTACCCGCTAGAGATATTCGCTCTCAGTTACGCCTACAAGTTCTGGCTTTTTGGGAGAGTCAGTGGCTAGCTGACCCACTGCCCAGTAAACTGAGAGCGATCAAGGGAACTACTCGCGTGTGGCGGAACTCTTTCCGGTCACGGAGAGTGTCCGTCATTTTGTGTAGGCTAAGGATAGGTCATACAAGATCCACCCACTCGTACCTAATGAGAAGGGAAGACCCCCCACTTTGTACCCGTGGAGCCGTTTTCACCGTGGCCCACATTTTCACCGAGTGTGTGGATCTTGCTGACTTACGAAGAACCCTTGGTTTGCAGACGACACACAAACTTATATTAGCCGATGACGCGGTGGCTGCTGATCGCGTTATCCGCTTTATAAGTGAGAGTCGGTTAGGGCCAGCAATCTAAATTTTCCAGTGAACATTGACTCAACGACTTGTTCGTTTTTGAATGATAATGTTTTTGTTTTTTCCGTAATTTTTGTTTATTTTTATGATTTTGATTTTTATTTAATTTCTTTTTGTTTTTGTTTTATTAATTTTTGGTATTTTTAAATTTAGATGTCCACCTCAAAATTTTAAATTCAGTTCAAAATTTGTATTCTTTATTCTGTGTTAAGAGGGGCAGATGACCTCGTAGTTCCGCCCCTTAAAACAACAATAACTAACTAACTAACTAACTGACTAACTAAAGATCCCCTTCGGGGCAAAATTCCGGCACCCCGGCGTCTCTAAAAGCCAGTGTAGTTAAAAGGGACGTAAAACCCATAACATTAATTAATTAATTATGCCTAGCTCTATAAGAGTTAGAATTCTTAACTAATTTGTTGTGTGGGAATGCAGCTGATTTTTCCGTTCTAGGCTGGAAAACAGTATTTTCAGCATCCGCAGCTGATATCGACCAATGGCACAACAATGTCTTGCGAACACCACCACGCCATCGGTCAAACGCTCTGAAGTCAAGTTCGCTCATTCGTTAAATCAGATATAAACATAATACATAAAGAACTAGATATTAATCACTGTTGTTAAATAAAAATATGGACAGGAAATGCGCCACAGAAGGTGTTTGATCCGGCCCTTGGTATGCGAGCAGGAGGGTTATGACATTTGTTTACGTCATTGGGGATAACCCCTTTGCCGACCCCTTGCCAAAGCCTGAGCGGAGTTGAGGAACTCATTTTTGGGTCCCTTGGAAAATCGAGGGGAATTCATGTTCGACCTAGCCATACGCGTTAAATTGCTCGTCACGACCACAATGGGGAGCTGTAGCAAGCCCGAAGATTAGAGGTTCGATTCCTAGTGCCGACAGTGACTATCCAGAGAGTTGTATCTCCAAAATCCCTCCAGGCAAATTACACGACCCTAATAATTACAGTTGCACATACTCGTATAGTCACCACAAAAACACAGGTTGTCATACAAATTGATCACACACCCATGTACACGGGGATAGTAACTAAGTTGTCCTAATCCCCTAAAGAAATTCAATTGTGAACAATAAAGAAGTGGGAAACCATAGAAAACCACTTTTAGAATAAATAAGGTGGGATTCGAAACCACCTCTTTTCAGTTTTTCCTCGCGAGGCTGAGTGAACTAGATAGATAGATTTCGATAGATAGATTTATTTTGTCTGGCAAGATTAGGGCCATTGGGCCCTCTCTTCCATCTAACCAGATTATACAAATAATAAGTAATGAATAATACAAATACAACTTAAATCTAACAATTTTACAATATTTATACAATATAAAAGACATATAAACTGGATTAGCTTGGTGGTGTAGGCGGTAAATTGTTGCATTGTTAGTGTGAATAACTAAGAAGTAAGTTTAAAATTACAGTAAGGTAAAGGAAATACTTACTACGGTGGATTTTGTTAATATTATTTTTCGTCGTTATGTCATTTGAGGGACTTGGGGAATCGTGGTCATCCGCCCCTTTTACTATATGTGTTTCTTAATTGGATTTGTCTGTTGTTGTTGTTGTTTGAGTCTTCAGTATTTTGACTGGTTTGATGCAGCTCTCCATGCCTCCCTGTCCTGAGCTAATCGTTTCATCTCTACATAGCTCCGACACCCTACATCCGAGGCAATCTGTTTAACATATTCTAACCTTGGTCTACCCCTACAGTTTTTGTCCTCGACCCTTCCTTCCATAACTAAGCTTGCTATTCCTGGGTGTCTTAGTATGTGTCCTACCAACCTATCTCTTCTCTTCATTAACAGTCGCCAGAAACATCTCTCCTCTCCCACTCGTCTTAATACCTCTTAGTTTGTAACCCTATCTACCCATCTGATCTTCATCATTCTCCTGTAACACCACATTTCAAATGCTTCAATTCTCCTCTTTTCTGCTGCACCAATAGTCCAAGTTTCACTTCCATAGAGCGCCACGCACCAGACAAAGGCTTTCAAAAATGACTTCCTAATACCTAAATCTATATTCGATGTCAGCAGATTCCCTTTTTGTAGAAATGCTTTCTTTGCCTGAGCCAACCTACTTTTTATATCCTCTTTGCTTCGTCCATCACTGGTTATTCTGCTTCCTAAGTAACAGAAGTCTCCTACTTCCTTCAGCTTTTCACCTGCCAATTTGATCTCCATAGAGGTTTCTGATTTATTTCGGCTGCATTCCAGTATTTTTGTTTTACATTTATTAATTTTCATCATGAATTCTTTCCGTAAGACGGAGTCCATACCATTCAAAAACTCATTCAAATCCTCAGGCTTGTCGACCAAGATGACGATGTCATCAGCAAATCTCAGAGTTGAAATTATTTCTCTTGAATCTTCACTCAACCTGGGTTTCTGAGATGACAGTTATAGTGTATAATTGATAGAGGCTTCTTCTTTGGATACCTATCCAGTAATGGATGTTAGCGACACATGATGCTTATAAACTACGATGTGGAATAATTTATCGATGCCGGATAATCCTGTCTACTGTTTTATGTTATCCACCCAGGAAATCCTTCTTCGGCCCCTTCTTCTTTGACCTTCGATCTTTCCCACCAGTATCAACTTGAGAAGTCGATATTTGGTGTTCTGCAAGATATGTCCCAGGTATGCAGTTTTTCGTCTTTTAAAGGTGCATAATAAGTTTCGTTGTCTGTTATTCTATGCAGTGCTTTAATATTAGTTATTTGTGCAGTCCATGGTATCTTCAGCATTCCGCGGTAAATCCACATTTCATCTTCTTTGTTGTTGCCACACTTATTTAGAGTCTAGGATTAAGGTATTCCGGTGGTTGAAATAAAATACAATCCCAGCATTCCCCTACATGAACCAACATGAAGCATTGTCACTGTCAGCACCACCGACGGTAGTGGCTACGCTGGCTAAAGCGCAGCGTTAGGTCATGGGGCCAAGTTCTCTGCTTACTCGGTAGATGCGTGGGTTCGAGCCACACCGTCGGCCGTCCTTGAAATGGTTTTCCGTGTTTTCTCATTTTCAACACCAGGCAAATGCTGGGACGGTACAGTCTGACACACCACGGCCGCTTCCTTCCACATCCTTGCCCATGTTCATTCATCTTCATCCATTCCATCTCTCATCCCGACACGCAAGTCGCCCTCGGGCGTCGACTAGAAAGACCTGCACTTGGCCCCCATCTAGCGGCGAGGATATGGACTGTGCCGGCTGCCGAGGCCTGACGCACTCCTCTGGGGCGATGATTAAATGAATGACAGATGAAATGAAATGATAGTGGAGAGTGTTGCTGGTATGAAATTGTGACAGGGAAAACCGGAGTACCCGGAGAAAAACCTGTCTGCCTCCGTTGTGTCCAGCACAGATCTCACATGGAGTAACCGGGATTTGAACCACGTACCCAGCGGTGAGAGGCCGGCGTGCTGCCGCCTAAGCCACGGAGGCTTTTCAAACTCAAATTGGAATGAGGAAAAATTCGAAACAACTCAATTATTATTTATAGAAAACGTCAATTAAATACATTCATAGTAACGTAATTAAAGTCTAACTAACATTTTATTACTTGTAATGTATGGTCCCATATTTATTTTAAACGACTTGCATAAATCAACTTGGAGTTTATCGTAATTCTTGTGAACTCTATTTGTTGTCTTGCAGAGAATTGACCGTCACGTGACATGTTATCTGTTGGGTGCTGATGAGTGGAACGAATGGTAGATTTGCTTGCTGACATCCACCCACGTGTGGCCAATTGATTAGTATGTATGTGTGTGTTCGTATTAAAATAAAAATCAGGTACAAGGCCGGACGTTTGTTTTAGACGATTGCCCTTGACCTTGAGGCCTGCGGGTGAGCCTACACACACACTCTCTCTCACCCTATCGCTTCACACTTGTCACCACCGATCTGATTTAATGGAATTCCAGACTTGAGCAGACAGTACAGTCCACGTCGAAGTATTGTGTGACGCGAAACTACACGTTTCGTAGTTGCGAACAGGACGTCATTATATTTGCCAATGACTGTACTTCAGGAGTAGTGTGAAACAGCGTTGTCAATCATCGGACCGCTTGGGGCAGCTGATAACAACACAGGTACTGTAGTAACTCGCCTCCAGGCTTCCATTATGATTTTCCACTCGTCTAAAACAAACGTCCGTACAGTATTACGTGATCAAAAGGGACTATAAGATCGGGCATATGTAACCTTCTAAGAATTTTGCGAGATTGATAAACGTCCAATCAGATTGTAGATTAAAGAAAAACTTTATTTATTCTAGAATATTGTGCCTTTCAACATACAGAGGTGAGCAAATTACCAGACTGAACGCCGGTCTTCCAAAATTTCATTTAGACTTGTCTCGACCGCTTGCAAAAAAAAATCGTAAGGCTACAAGAACCTTTTTCCTAATAAGAGTTGGACAGCCCCTTGTGGTATTTCTGTCTAAAATAGGAGTAAAATCTCGACTAAGGTGATTGGCATTTTCCTTTGAAAGTCGATACCAGTTAACAAATTCGTGTTTCGACAAATAAACAAATGGATTACTATCTATTCTTTGTTGAATTCTAGGTTCTTGAGCATGAACAGGAGGCCTACATAGTCCACATAATCCAAATAATCTATTTTCACTTCACAGAATACGCACTGATACGTGTAAGCTGCCGTTTTAGTTAGTTGCGGACTCAAATTAATCCTGCTCGTTCACGGATCCATATGAAGCTTTAATATAATCCTGTACATAGAGATTTTAGTCCAAATTTTGACCCAGCAAGACTCGCGAAATAAAATTAGTCTGGAGTTAATGGAAACCTTCACCAACAAGAAAAATGTTTAAGTCCGTGTTTTAAACGATTTTTAGTTCTAGACTAGAGTTATGATCCACGACCCAGCAACCACCTCTTTATGCATTAAATATATTTGAAAGATGCTGAAATTATTTCAGAAGAATAACCAATGGTCTTATTATATTTTACTTTAAGAAACTCATAGAATTTTCATTTTTTTTTTTTTTTACTAAAAAGATGCTAATGCAAGCTGCCACACGTTTCATTTTGACTCCTTTATTCTACTTTTCATGTGAATTTAGAGCAGAAGGATTATAAGTCTTCTTACTGATGGTCATCTCTTAAACTGTTCATAGATTCATAGACCATAGATTGAAATTACCTTATTTTGAGTGTACTTTCTAAAGTCAATGAAAACAGAGAAAACGGACCCAGCTCAGTTATCCCTCGGAATCCCCTATTTAGAAAATTTCCAGACTCAATTCTTTAACCCTTTATAGGATACTGGTCTCTATATTAACCACTTACTATAAAAATAGTTTGTACACTATTATCAAAGGTTCTAATAGTTGAATCTTTCAGCCTAATTATAACAAAATTTCTTGTACTGTATTGTAGATGTAATATTTCTGAAAGGCAAATATTATATCTGTCTCCTTGAATTATGATGCTGGATATAACAACTAGTAAATATAACCAAAAATATTAAAATTAAACAATACAATAAAACATAAACTTAATAGTACATTATGCAACGAGCCTATAATGGCAATAATTAAGACACGAGTATGTTTATAATCCATACGAGTGTCTTAATTACCATTATAGGTGAGTTGCATACGACTGTTTATGTTCGACGATAATTATTATAACTATTTTATGTTCGAACATAAATATTCATAAATATCTGTCGATATTTCGCCAGTTTTATGTACTGAACAGAGCGCATGAGACGCAGAGAATGCCTTGTATTTGACCATGGCCTCCTCGATTACCCTACTATGACACTAGGCCACGCAGTGAAATTTAATTTAGAAGGCCTTGGAACTAAGCGCAGGTGCGATGCTATCCTAATCTAATTGGTCAAACAACTGTTTCTTGAGTTCTGATTGGTGGGAGAAACTGTTTCATAATGAAAAATAGTGTTATAATGAGCCTCATTTTCTGACATATAAGAATCAGGGTCCAACATAAAAATTGAAATAAAATTCAGATTATAAAATAAAAAATATATTTTTTAAAAATAATACATAAAGATTTTTAATTTATTTTAATAAAGTTAATAATATTGAGTAATAACTAAAATCAAAATTAAAATTATAATAAATAAAATAAAAATTAGATCAGAAATGAACATTTAAATAAAAACAATTGAAATATAAATTAGAAAAATTTAGTCTGTCCTAAGGGAATACACTCTGCTTAGTAGGTACCGGTAACACAAGACTTCAACAGTTGGTCAATAAAATGATTTTGATTTTCATTCAGTTTCTCTATTTGATTGAAATAATTTGCACACCTCTGTATTAGCCGTAAACTACGACATATTACTACAGACTACTGTATTTGAAGGTTCGATGAAAAATCGAGGTGGTTCCAATTTTTGGCCAAATTCCTATTTTGATGTTTTCCCCAATTTTGTTTAATGCTTTTGGTGAGTTGATGATGGCAGAAGCTTTAGAAGACACAGGTTTAGGTGTGAAGATCAATGGATTTCCCATAAATGTAATTAAGTTCTCAGATGATCTGGCCATTCCAGCTGGCAGCCCATCTACTTTGCAGGCAATGCTGTCAAGAGTTGCATCAACGGTGCAGAAATACGGCATTAAAATAAACACCTCAAAGACCAAATGCATGACAGTCTCAAAACTCCCAAAACCTCTTCGATTAAAGATTAATAACTCGGACATATAACAAGTCAAATCCTTCACTTACCTAGGTCAAAAGATTACAGAGGACGGAAGGTGCACCACTGAAGTTAAATGCCGCATTGCTCAGGCAAAACTAGCTTTATGCAAAAGAGGAGATCACTGTGTACCAGTCGGCTTAAGCTTTCCCTCCGAATGAGAATGCTACATGCTTTTGTATGGACAGTTGCGTTGTTTGCCTGTGAAACGTGGACACTAAATAAAAATGAAAAGAACCGTCTTGAAGCCTTTGGGATGTGGTGCTATCGTAAGATGATAAATGTGACGTGGAGAGACAGGATATCGAACAAAAAGGTTCTCGACACCGTGAACCAACAGAGATCACTCCTACGTACAATCCGTAAACGTCGTCTCGCATGGTGGGGTCACACAATGCGCCACTTCAATTTAATGAGAACTGTGGCAGAAGGGTTCATTGAGGGAAAAAATCCACAAGGAAGACCTAGAAATACCTTCCTTAAACAAATGCTAAACGACACCCAAGCACAGAATTATAATTCAATGAAGGAAGCGGCAAATGACAGGACGATCTGGACATGTTTTTATGGCAACTGACCAGTCTTAGGACTGCAAACCAATGATGATGATGATGTTTTCATACAATAAGCAAAGATGGGAATCGAACCCTGCTCTTCTTAGGTTTGCCTCACGAGGCTGAGTGTACCCCGTTCCAACCTCACCGACCAGAATTAAAGTTTATTGGCAGAGCCGGGAATCGAACCCGGACCACTGGGGTGATAGTCAAGAGTGCTAGCCGCTGCACCACGAGGTGGTCTAGAACATTAAAACGTAAGAATATTTTACAACCAATTTTGTCCGATTAGTAATGGAATGTCTATACATTGTTACATTCCAGCGAGCAATGTAACTCGATGTATAAGCCAGTGTCTAGGATCCTTCAAGCTCATAATTATTAATTAATTCACTTTCACTAGGTAGTTACTGTGCATGTGTGTAAACCAGGAATGTCTCTCAATAGCAGGTCACATAGAATATCACGACTTCCTGTACAAGCCATCTCAGCAGCGTAGCGAACTGGGATACGCTCTACCAATATATGCAGGGTTCTAGAGTGCAAGGCTCCAAACCTAATGCTGAACATGTTTCCGGGGCTTTCCAGACACCTTGAACCAAATCGCGCATTGGTGTCATATTCCAATTTATGTTCGACCCTCACTATTATGTGTTAGAAAACTGTATCATAATGATGGTCATTATAACACCGTTTTTCATTATGATACAGTTTCTCCAGCCAATCAGAACTCGTTCATTGACCAATTAGGTAAGGATACCTTCGCGCATGCACTCAAAATCCAACATGTCGGACATAAACACAACATCGAACTATAATAAATTACCGACATGGAATACGCACCGTCCACATGTTCGCGTAAATAAACTGGCGAATATGAGACAAGAAATAGCACTGTACCGGTACCTTAATATCCCCAAAACCAATTTATACACAGCGCGTGGTTTTGACACGACTTCAGTGACAGTTTTACTGAATACTGGTGCGCAATCTGAACATATGGTATTGAAGCACACAGAGCGCATGCGTCGGTTGTCCAGAGAGCTTGGGCAAGAGAGATATACTACCCACCGCAGCACCCGATCACAACATTCTACTGTAGTGACTGTACAGATATTTATGAATATTTATGTTAAAACATATAATAAAGTTATAATTATCGTCGAACATAAACTGTCGTATGCAACTCGCCTATAATGGTAATTAAGACACTCGTATGGAAATATTATAAAACTCGCATACGCTCGTTTTATAAAAATACTCGTATCTTAATTATAGCCATTCTAGGCTCGTTGCATAATGTACTATTATAACTCTTAGGCCCAAATAATCCAGGCGTGGATTCAGGGGTGGGGGGGGGGTCGTGTCACGGGGGTCGTGGACCCCCCCCCCCCACCAAAAGAAACGGAGACCAAATTTTTTTGCAAACTCAAAAAACGAAAACACAATAACCAGACAAATAAAACTTAACGAATTTTAACTGAAAAACAGTTTTTTTTTTTTTCATTTTATTCATTAGTGAAAATATCTTTATTGCAATTATTATGTTCTGTTACAACTGTACATATTTGCAAATTCATACCATATTCATATAACAAAATCAACTCGTCTGTTTTGTTTAGCAAACCTTGTGATTACCGAATCGATGTTTATAGTGATGCCACGATGAATGTGCAGCAATGCACGGGTAGGAATTTGGGGCTTTTTTTGCACCAAAAAAATTTACCGACGTCCAAACTGCAAGCTTGGTTGGCATTTTAAGCTGTCGGTATCAACTCGACTTGCCGAAACTGTAACGTACCGGTACCTTGATACTTTTCTCGAAGCTCAATGTAAAAGTCGCAAAACACGCCTTTGCAATTTGTACGAATATTTTTGGTGCGTTAAACGCATCAAATTTCTATCCATGTAGCTTGCAAAAAAAATTGGTCTGGTTTTGTACGTTTGGTGATGATCTGCTTGGTTAATCTGTTGTCATCCATTCTGTATAAATGACCTAAAGATATAAATCGCCTCTTCCCTATTGTACCCGTTATATTGTTTATGTTTCAGTAACTTATATTTCATCATTGCTTCTTAATTTCCAGAATTCAGTAGTTCTTAGCGGACCGAGTATTTTCCGTATTATTATTATTATTATTATTATTATTATTATTATGATCGTGCCGGTTCCCTTGAGGCTGGCTGTTCCCCACCTAGCGAGCGGTCTAATCAAGTGGCCAGGACCCCGACTCACATTAAACAAAAGCAGGGTAATTAATAACAACAGTCGGAGGCATGTGTTGGCTTGGCCACATAGCATCACGGGGTTTAATACTCATCAGCAGGCGTTCACCTCTCTTTCACTCTCTCTCTTCATCCTTCTCTTCACATTGTCCTTCTCTCACACACATTTCCACCCTAATCGCCGTTTATATTCATTTTTGATCCCGTGTTTGCGTAAATATCGATAGTTTCTTCTGTCACAAAACAACCAGAGTTGAGTAAAATACTAAAAAAGAAAAGTGATGTCGATACTAAATGCTGTTCAAGTAATAATAATAATAATAATAATAATAATAATAATAATAATATCGTATGGCCTCGGGTGCGTGGTGCCAGCTTTGTTAATTGACACCCAGAGGGTAGCCCACATGTCGAATTTCGTCGTTCCTTTGACGCTATGAAATTCAAGGAGGTTAGATATCTAAGCCTCGGGAATCGAACCCAGGACCTCCGGGGCGGCAGCTAACCATGCTGATCGCTACGCTACGGAGGCGACTATTATTATTATTATTATTATTAGTAGTAGTAGTAGTAGTAGTAGTAGTAGTAGTAGTAGTACTAAGTTAGTAATAATAATAATATCGTATGGCCTCGGGTGCGTGGTGCAAGCTTTGTTAATTGACACCCCGAGGGTAGCCCACATGTCGAATTTCGTCGTTCCTTTGACGCTATGAAATTCAAGGAGGTTAGATATCTAAGCGCCGATGTTAGATATTTAAGCTCCTTGACACTACAGCGCTTTCTAGTAGAGAATTGAGGAACTTTGTGTTGGCGGAAAATCCCGAGATTAATTTTGCCATTGAACACGGCGTACTGAATTCAAATGGGTTCTTTAACATGCTAACAACGTATGACATCCATGTCGTGATTTTTGTCGCCTTTCAAAAAAATCACTTACCACGGCCAGGGGCGAACCTGCAAGCTTGTGGTTGGTAATCCGACACGTTAACCACTCACCCACCGTGGCAAGATACTAAGTTAGTACTACTACTACAGTGAGAGCCTTCTCTACGGAACTTCGCATGCGCCGCGTGACGGCCGGGTCTCTGCTACACTCGCTGTAATTCGTCCTCACTGATCTGTATAATTATTTCGTTCTCAAGAGCCTCCAGAGTAAAGAATCGTTTCTGTATAAGCCATCTTTTGTTTGAGATTGGTTGGTTCGTTCCTCAGCTTAGGGCAGGGTTTCCCAACCTGGGGGGCGTGGGGCTTTATCAAGGGCGGCATGAAGGGATTTCCGAATTAAGTTTTTTTAAACTCGAATATTACAATTTTGTAAAATAAACATTTTTTGAATCTCTCCAAGTGATTGTCGCACCAAGTCAATCGTTCAAAAGCACTGGTAATTGCCAACTGTCGGCACAAACCTCTTCGGAGCCGCAAGGTTGGAAGTGAAATAAGGAATTTGCTGTGTTGTAAGGAGCAAAATCATGCCAATTTTATCGTCTCGTTGGCATATCTTTGTGATTTCTTTGAAGCTTTGAACAGTTTGAACTTACATTTTCAAAGACATATTTATGCGAGTCAGGATTTTCAACGCTGAGTGTCATAGAAACAAAGCAGCGTTGTCGGCTTGATGTTGCAAGTGATCTCCGCTGTGCTCTGTCAGTTATCATACCAAACATACCGAATCTTACCAAGAGAAAACAGTGTTAACCCTCTCACTGACATTTGTTGACTAATTTAAGGATTTGTTGTAAAAGTGTGTTCTTTGTATTGTGCTAAAATGAAGTAAATAGATAGGCCTATTCCATTATGTAGTGTAGTGTTATTAGGTTAGGTCTATATCCACCGCGGGAGGAGGGGGGCGCGATGAACTCCCCTATCTGAAAAGGGGGGCGTCAGCTGACAAAGGTTGGGAGCTGCGACAACGCGGTCATGTAGCCCCGTGTACTTTGGGTGTGTCTGATACCCGGTGTTAATTGTGATGGCTGTATTAGTGTGTGTGATCTGTTTGCTTAATTCAAGTAAGGACTACCGACACTCAATTTTCAATCCTACTTTTGCTACCAAACGCCACCATCAACGATAACTAGTTCTGAACTTGGTTACTAGACGCCACCGCAGTCGGCTCCTGGTGACGAACGTTGGAACCTAAGAGCGTTAGTCAAATCTAACCTATAATAAGTTAGCTTCTCACAAGTGTAATTAGTGGAAGGTTACTGTACATGCCATAAATCTATGACTTAGGACCGCTGGCTTTACTTCCCCTCCGAAGGAAGGCATACTGAGGGATATTAACGCTCTTAAAAAAAACGACGACTTCAGCCGGGTTTGAACCCGTGACCTTGGGCATAGAAGCTCAGCATGCTACCAACTACGCCACCGAAGCCGTCTTTGAGATTCCCCCATAAGTTAAAATCGCACGGCGATCTCTCTTCCCCCACCCCGCCTTTGTGTAATCGGCAAATGCTAGTCAATTGGCGGTGACTCATCACTCTCCACCCGTCACACGATTTGGCGCGGCGTGGCTCCGTTCTCTAAGGAAGGGTCTCACTGTATTATTATTATTATTATTATTATTATTATTATTATTATTATTATTATCATCAAATATTTTGCGGCAAATGTAATGGGCGGACTATTTTTATACCCACCTATGGAATAGAAAGGTTAAGAACAAGGCATTGTGCCATACGAAGGTTTGCTTGCCCCAGTATGCTAGGTGCCTGGGCAATATTGTTGTAACATCGGATGTGCCTACTCCCTATGACTGACAGGTAGTGATAAATCTGATTCCATTAGCATCAAGCTCAGCATACAGGTTGAAGATGTCTTGTTGGAGCTCAATCAAAAAGCAGTATTTTAGATTGAACTAGTCTTATAACCCGGGAGTTACTCACTTCCTGTATGAGACCTTGGCAGTAATCTAAGGATTGGACGTTGTCTAAATCATACTTGAAAACAGTAAAACATTCGGTATTAGGATAACAGAGAATTGAAGGAAATAATCGCAGGCACGATTAAAACTCCGCAATTTTTCTAGGTTTGTGCAGTGTCTTGTGTGGGGTTTCGTCTGGGACACCAAGCAGACTCATCAGCGGGCTCTTGGCTCTTGAAGCGCGGGGACACCAAGAGCCCGCTGATGATTAACGTTTTATTTAAGGGCACCGATTTTATCCATAAATATACACCCCTATTGTTCTCATTGTCATCTGGGGGGGGGGGGGTACATTTCCTACCCGTACCTTGAAAATCCACAGCTTGCTTCCAGTCTCCGACCGGGTCAGGAATGGAATGAATGAAGCCCCCATCTAGCGGCGAGGATATGAACTGTGCCGGCTGCCGAGGTCTGACGCACTCCTCTGGGGCAATGATTAAATGAATGACAGATGAAATGAAATGATAGTGGAGAGTGTTGCTGGAATGAAATTTTGACAGGGAAAACCGGAGTACCCGGAGAAAAACCTGCCTGCCTCCGTTTTGTCCAGCACAGATCTCACATGGAGTGACCGGGATTTGAACCACGGACCCAGCGGTAAGAGGCTGGCGTGCTGCCGCCTAAGCCACGGAGGCTTTTATGCTGCTTAATTTTTTTTTATAATCGTTTCGGTCTGCTATGGACCACGTTATTCCAACTGCCTTTTCCCTCGTTCTTTCACATTGGCACAGTATTCGCACATTCTTCTTCTGTGAGCTTCCTTTCGTTCTTCGGTCCACTTCTTGCCGGTTTTCAATTTAGGTTTTGGCTGAAAACTCTGTATTTCCCCAAGTTTCTTCTTCAAAGAGTCACGTTCCAAGATGTCCTCATGTGATATCCCCAGTTCTTGTGGGTCTATTTCCACCTCTGTAAACCAGATCCCTTTGGTTCTCTTTCCCACAAAGTAGGCACAGATTCGATTGGACAATCTTCCGGAGTTCATTCGTGTTAAATGGCCATAAAAGGAGAGTCTTCTTTTGCGAATGGTGTCCATAATTATTATTATTATTATTATTATTATTATTGTGATATTAGAATTGCAGCCAATGGCCATAGCAGGGAATTTCAATTGAACATCCGTAGGCTCCCCAACAAGTTCAATTTCAAGTAATTCCAACTTGTCTACCAGACGCCACTGTCACTGACACCTAGCGGCAAACATTGGAAATTGATAGAGCATTTCTAACCAAATAACCTACAAATTTAGCTACACACTACCAATTGTAGTGGTAGGTTCTTTTACATGTCATAAATGTATGACATGGACCTGCCGGATTTACTTCCCCTGAAAGATTTTAACACTCTTAAAAATCCGACGACTTTGGCCGGGTTTGAACCCGTGATCTTGGGCATTTAGCTCCTTTGGGGGGGGGGGGGGGAGGGGGCAATTAATATGCTTCGTGATATTTAACAACACCGATTTTACCCATAAATATAAGCTACACCCCTTTTGTTCACATTTTTATCTGGGCGATACATTTCCTACTCCTACCTTATGCTCCTAAATAAATCTAAATTATTAACACCCCTGTCTTTAGTATTGCTGCACACTTCTTCAAGCTGTCACTTTCTTTGTTTTATTTTGGATCACATATTAGTACTTAATTTTATGCTTCACGCATTATGTTTTTAACCTTGTTCAGTCCCATGTGTGATCATTACAGGCACACGCTTCTCATTCTAAAGGAGTTGCCACATCTCAGAACAATAGACGTGACAACAGCGCACAAATTTGAATGTCGTGTAATTTGACAAGACATTGTATAAAGAAAGATTGATAAAATAAAATAAAATAAAATAAAAGGATGAGAGAGATAGGTCCAGAAAAAAAACTTCTCCTGGTCTGTCTCTCTTTCTTTCCCTTCGTGCTTAGAGAAGAAGAACAAAGGTATAAAAAAAGAATGAGTGTAAGAGAGAGCGGAGAAATAAAAAGAATAGGTATGCATATTAATTCATTTACTTCAGGACATACTGATGTATTGACTTGGCACGTCAGAGTGGGAGGTGGTTTGCAAATGAATCTACTTGGTTCTGTTAAGACACCGCCGTTCATATAGCGCTTTAATTACAGGATACTTCTATCTCAAAGCAATGATAATGTCAAATACAGCTCTTAAACATAGCCTACTTCAGTTGTATTGACGGGGTTAGAGGTTATGCACACTACTGCTAGCTTAATGAGGGAAGAGCCAGTATTATATGAGGCCACTTACAACTAAGTAATAACATCTATGAACAAGTAAAATTACTTCATTTAACGAACGAACTCGCCATTCTCAATGCACCGTGTTTGTCATGCTTTTCCGTTTACTGAGGTCATATACGATCATGAGCCTGGATCAGCCGCTCTCAATCTGGTGCTCGCGAACACAAGCTCCATTTTGGTTGATTGGTTCCTCAGTTTAGGGGCTGTGACAACGTGGTCATGTAGCCCCGTGTACTTTGGGTGTGTGTAGAATCTGTTTGATAGCCGGTGTTAATTGTGATGGCTGTATTAGTGTGTGTTATCTGTTTTAATTCAAGTAAGGACTGCAGACATTCGATTTTCAAGTAGTTCCAACTTTTGCTCCCAAACGCCACCGTCAACGACCAACTAGTTCTGAACTTGGTTACTAGATGCCACCGCAGTCGGATCCTGGTGGCGAACGTTGGAACTTAAAAGCGTTAGTCAAATCTAACCTATAATTGAGCTTCACACACGTGTATTCAGTGAAAGATTCTTTATCATGCTATAAATCTATGACATGGGACCGATGGCTTTACTTCCCCTCCGAATGAAGGCATACTGAGGGATTTTTAACTGAGGAACCAACCAACTAATCTCCAATTATTGGGTTTCATATACAATATTATGCTATAGATAAATCGAGATTTTATTGAAAGACCTGAGTCTGCTTTTTAATAATCATCTTTTAGTAATCATTGCGAGAGAGGTCTTTACGAGCTGTCTTCGTACAACTTGGAAGGCCGTGAATTCTTCCCGTGCGTCAGAAGGCTGGCTTCCGGGAACGGAACCCGAGATTTGGCATTCATGAGGTGGGCATTGCAACACTGATTCGTCGAGGAAGTTCTGATACTAACAAGGAGAGGTCGCCATGTGGTTTACTAGAAAAGCGTTCAAACTTGGAGGGTTTGCTCTTCATAAAAAAAATATTTTGCCCCTGTTCAAGCGTTTTTGCCAATGGGCCTTAGGGTGTTCAAAATTGAACGTTTAAAATTAATCCTCAAACGTTTGTAGTCCCATTCCCACATACGTTCCCGGCTCGTCTCCATGGCGTATTTGCTAGCGCATTGGCGTGGGGAACTGAAGGTTTCGAGTCAGACCTTGGTCACCACTTTCTTTTTCTTTCACGGATACATCCCTTATTGTCTGTTGTGTTTTCTATAATGTATTTGCTGTGGTCTCTTCGGTTTTGGAGCTATGTACAATATTTTAACTCATTATTCGTCCATGACGCTTGAACGTGTAGTAAGTTTTATTCGTTAGAATTTAAATGCAGCGTGGCCGGCGACGCTACGTTCATTCGCACTGCACCGAGTCTAATGCAGAAACGCAAGAGCCCTACCCTCTGTTCCACCATCAAGCTATACTTTCTGTTTGTAAACAATAACGTAAATATTAATTTATTGATGTGTAACATCTTTCCACTCGGTTGCTGGATATTTTTGTGGGACGGAAGTGGATCGGAACGATCGAGGTGGCAGTGGTGGATCGAACGGAAGCGTAAGACGCACTGCCAACTCAATCGATCGATCCAGCTGGCACTGGTAAGAGAAACAATCAGCGCGCGGTGTCGGAAATTGATACCATGACATACTCTCGGCCATGTGGAATGTATATGACATACTGAACGGTAAACGCTCATGCGAACTCTGGGTGTCAAGTGATTGAAACAATGCACATGGTACATGCTCGAAGTCTTCGTATCAGTATTTAAATGGTAAAATGCCTTAATATCAAACATTGTAAGTAGTCGGCATTGCCGGTATTATGTTTCTGCACAATGGCTATTGAAATATTAACCCACATAACGGCAATGTAGTCATCAATATAATATAATCGTTGTGGTTATACGAGAATTGAGCAAGCCTTCATGCACTATTGCTGAATACATTCTCTTTACTCACAAGAGGGCCTATTCTTAAGGCATTTTAAACTCAATTTTACGCAGGAACATTATCGAAACAAGCAAAATATAAATGAAACTTAATTCCGTAATGCAGTATTATTGGAACGTGGAAATAAGTCACCATCTTGTGCACAATATTTGCGTAGCCGTGGGGTTAGCGCCTATGACTGCGAGACTAGAGATCTCGTGTTCGAATCCCGGACGGGGTAGATATTTTTGCTACCAGATTATCATTTTAAACGATATTTTTCATATCAACATGACTCATTTTAACAGACTCCATATGAAAGTACGTGTTGGTCTGTGAATCAAGAGGTCCTGTTTATAAGCAATTTAAGGTTATGAGCGGTGTCGCGTCTATTAATCTAGTTGATCCATATCGTATTCTTTATTTAGGCTAGTGCTGGTGGAAGCTACAAATCATCTAATAAAATAAAATGAGTTCCGTATTATAAACTACAATATTTGTAAAACACGCCCTTTTACAATAGATTAGTATTTGTGCCAATAATAGTATAAAATACCGGTGTATCAACAATTTCACGTGAGGTTTCTTCTATGTCAGATGTTACACATCATATGCGACTACTGTAAGGCTTGTAAATTTTTTAATATTGTAAATAGAAAAAGCAAATACAAATAATAAAGTACTTGATGTAATGTGCAACTTAAATAGTGTACCACAAGATTATTGTGTACGTGTGGTATTCAAACTTCAATCGCATGATTAGAACACAAGAAGTAAAAACGAGATTTTAAAAGTACGCACACCAGCCATCTTGTGATTATGCAAACAATTGAAATAATTACATGCCAGTGGATCAACATCTGTATAAGCATTTAACGTGCAACGTTTCACGGCACTCGGATAGTTAATTCGCGAGAAACGTCCATTTAAATATTTATACTTCGCGTCGCCGCCATGTTGGATTTGTGCTCACCAGGTTACTGAAAGTCCTATAGGTGAACATATGTTCATAGTCTCTATGAACATAAAAAAATTCAGTTTGGTTGCTGTAAAAGATTCATAGATATTGAGAACCGTCTAAATATTTCGGAAGCTCGTCATTTAGGATTGTTATATGTATAGGCCATAGAGTTATGTACCATTCAAGGACAATTATTGCCTAGCTTCATTATTCAAACTTTCACTTCGATCGCATGATTACGACACAAGAATAAAAACTTAATTTTAAAATTTCGCACAGCCGCCATCTTGAGGTTATGTAAACAATTGAATTAAATTAGATGGCAGTGCATTACAATCTGCAAAATCATTTACTGTACCACATTTCACATTGCGCTCAGAGAGTTAAATCACGAGCAAAGTCTATTAAAATATTTCAAATTCGCTTGGTCGCCATGTTCGTTTTGTACTTTACAGGTTTATGAAATATACATAGGTAAACTTGTATCAGTACCCTTTATCACCGTACAAAATTGCATGATGATATCTGTAATAGTTTCGGAGATATAGAATGCCAGTGAAATATTTCGCACAGCCGCCATTTTGAGGTTATGTAAACAATTGAACTAAATTAGACTCCAGTACATTACAATGTGTATAAACATTTGCTGTACCAAGTTTCATTACGTTTGGATAGTTAAATCGCGAGAAATGTCTATTTAAAAGTCTCAATTTCGCTTGACCGCCATGTTGACTTTGTAGTCACCAGGTTTTTAAAAGTCTCATAGGTGAACTTCTAGTAGTGCCCTTTATCACCGTACACAATTTCAGGGCGATATCGGTAATAGTTTCGGAGATATTGAATGCTAGTGAAGTATTTCGCACAGCCGCCATGTTGGATTGGTGAGACGTAACAAAATTTGAAGGGCACGGTCGAGGTCGCCGGGAATAGTGCTGTGAACTTACCGAGTTTCATTGAATTCGCTCCAGCCGTTTAGATTTTATTAGGGACACACACACACACACACCTCACACACCTCACCTCACACACACACACACACACACACACACACACACGGACAAAAGGTGATCTCATAAGCCTCTTTTTTCAAAATTGAAAATAGGCTAAAAATTAAAAAGATCAAGGTAGGTTCCGATTACGGTAACTTCCATTTCTAATGCCAACACGCTAGCGACTATGCCACGGAGACGAGCCGGAGAACGTTTGTGGGAATACGACTACAAAAGTTTGAGGATTGATTTTAAACGTTCAATTCTGAGCACACTAAGGCCCATTGGCAGAAACGCTCAAACAAGGGAAATATATTTTTTATGAAGAGCAACCCCACCAAAATTGAACACTTTTCTAGTAAACCACATGGCGACCTCTCCTTGTAAGAGCCCAACATAAAAGGGTGTTGTTAGAAACGAACTCATTGTGTTGGTTGAGAAATCACGGTTATTAATAGCTTTCATAACGTTTACTTGATGTTCATAATTAGTTGCGTCTAGTAACATGGATTTTATATTGTCATTAACTATATCATTGTGACTGCATAATGTATGTTGGCAAGAGCATTGGACCTAATCACGATCCGTGAGGAACGCCATTAGTGTCAACACGTTGAACCATTGTTCCGGTTGAGAGATATTCGGTGTAGCTACCGCTCCCTGGGTCACAATCGTGTACGTAACGAGGCTGCACCTGGGTGGCGAAGCTCTGTGCTTGGTGTCATCATGGCTTATCTCGTGTAATTGTGTCACGGTAATGTATTGAAACAGGGTAAATCCAATGAGTAATGGAACTGCTTTACGGTCCACTTGTTCCTTTATTGGACCATGTGTAGGTGAACCAGAGTTCGGGTCCCGTGCAGCCTATGTAGGTGGGTGGTTCAGACAGTACGGATATCGGATTATCATCCTCTAAAGAACTCTTTGATTTAAATCTAAGCGCCGTGATTTCCATACTTGCATTGTCTCGATGTCTGGAAGTCGTGTTAGTCTGCTTGATTATCCTCCGTAAATAATCACCTTCGTAGCTGTTACTTCATAATTAACCTAGTAAATGTCACCATGTTCTTGGAAACATCGTAAAAAATACGTGAAGACCCTGCTAGGATAGGGTTGGGGAAAACGTCTTGCTTTGAAAGTTACTTTATGCAAAACCGAGCGGGTAACGACGTTACTAGTGAAATTAAGGACTGTTACCCCTCTACCTTTTTAACAGTGACGCAGTTAAAAAATACTCGCTACTATTTCAAGATGGAGAAATTTAGGGATCATGTAGAAAGTGAACACATCTTTATTTCAAATGAATACCAATTAGTATTTAATAAAATAATGTATTACACCTTAGTCAATAATAATGAAATTAATATAAATTAAATATTTAAATATTTGGGGTCATCTGAAATTGAGAAAAGAATAAGTGAGGCTAGGAGAACAGTTGGATCATTACATTCCGTTTTATGGGGCAGAAATATTTTAAACAAAACTAAGAAACTTATTTACAGTTCATTGGTACTACGTATTTTGTTATATGGAGCAGAAACTTGGACGTCAAACAGACAGCAAGCAAACACATTATTAGTAACAGTGATGGATTATTGGAGGAGGGCGACAGGAAAATCAAGATTGGATAAAATTAGAAAAACGAGATTCTAAGAAATTATACTTTCTTACTTACTTACTGGTCGGCGCTACAGTCCCTGAAGAACCTTGGCCTCCTTTATCACCTGCCTCCATTCATCTCTATCTTCCGCCTTCCTTCTCCAGTTCCTGATTCCCAGACTCCTAAGGTCGTCTTCCACGTCATCTATCCACCGTCTCCTGGGTCTTCCTCTTCTCCTTCTTCCATCCGGTCTTTGTGTAAACACCTTTTTTGACACTACGCGATTCTGGCATTCTCTGTACGTGTCCTGCCCATCTTATCCTCCCCTGATTTATTTTCACCACAATATCTGCCTGTCCGAAGAGTTCCAGAGAAATTATACAGGTTAACAAATGCACTAGAAGTGGTTGAAGAAAGAAGGTTACAATGGTTTGGAGATGTGAAAATGATGCAGAATAGTAGAATTCCAAATTTAATGTTACATTGGCAAGCTGTAGGCAAACGGAAACTGTGTAAACTAAGAGAACAATGGATGGATGGTGTAAAGAGAAGCATGCTGCCCTCGAGTGTCCGGGGAGGAGATATAAGGAACTATCCAAGACCTACACAGTGCCACCTGGACATTGTGCTGTAAATGTCTGTTACAGTACCTACAATCTACTCTATAAATATTGTATATATTCTAACCTTTTTGTTATCTGCCTGTTTTTAGTTCTTTTCCGCAATACATCCTCATTTTGCCATACGAAATCTTATAAATAACCTAGTTCATTTTATTTACTCGAGTCAAAAGCATCAGACTATTTAACATACAAAAATACATAGATATGTACATATACATAATAAGAATAACACAATTACTATTTGAAATTGAAAGTAATATTACATTAAGTAGGTAAACAAAACAAAGATGACAGTCTAAGCCACTTGAGCCCAGTATTTGGCAATTTCTATGGCTTCTATGGCACTGGTATAGGTGGTCCGTAGTTTGTTGAGCCCCGCATTAGCAGAGGGTTGATGATGTGGAATAACCCCGTTTCCTCAAGTTGTCTTTTGACCTTGCAACCCCTGTTCTGCGTTCGGGCGTCCCCAGGGCAACGGTCAAAAACATCGTAAAATTTACCGGCTGATTCTTTCAATACAAAAGCATCATCTGAAATAACCTAGTGAGCCTTATTTCTCGCTAACTGTAGGTGCTCCTTGACAGCTATTATTGATTGCAAATTGATACGTGAACCGCAGATACTTTAAAGACGTGAGGAGAGATGAAACAAGTGTATCGGTACAGTAATTAGTTTTCTGAGAATCAGCTGTAGATAGAGATCTTTTGTCATCGCATCGCACTGAATACTGATGGGCAATTCTGATGGAATATCTCGACCTGTCCATTAATATGCATCGCGCACCTAATACTAATTATATTGTGACATATCTTTTTTATTTAAAAAAAATATTATTTAAAAGCATGAAATTGTAATCAAAGTTATGGTTGGAAAATTTATTCATAGAATCAAACATGCCGGTCGGCATTTCTGAAACTATTTAGGAATGTAATACTTTTCAATTGAGGGTTACGCGTTGCTTGATTAATGTTTCCTCGATTGAGATCACTGTAAATTAGTGCCTGCTATTTTGTCATCCCACAGCTTCCTACTTTCAATTCGTTGTCTGCAGATTAGCATGTGATATTACAATACTGTATTTTAATGGTCCATTAGAATTTTGACTTGACCTAGCTTAGTAGTTACATGACCTTGCTGTTCCGTCTCTTAAAACAACAATAACTATCACCAGACTGTGAAGACGAGAGGGTCCGAGTCCCACCATTGGTAGTCATTGAAATGATTTTTCGTGATTTCACGACACGCTACCTTCTAATGCCTTGGCTTTCACTTCTTGTTGCGTTTCAGTCGGTCAACACGATTGTGCCCAATGAATGAGTGAGGTATAAGATATAAACATATAAATACACTCCTGGAAAAAATTACATGTCATCATCATCTTCATTTCCCCTTTTCCAGTTGACACTGGGTGGGGGCAAATATGGTTCCTTTCCACTTTGTACTGTCGTTCCACCATTCCTCTTCCGACACAGTGTTCCAATCCAGGTTCCGTTTTCTAATACTATTCTCCACCGAGTCCATCCAACGCATTCTTGGTCTTCCTCGTCCTCTCTTCCCTGCCATCCGTCGTTCCAGTGCTCGTCTTGGTAGCCTTACTTCATTCATCCGTTTGACATGTCCAAACCATCTCAATCTGTTTTGCTCCAGTTTGTCATTTAGTTTCTGTACTCCCAGTTCTTTCCGTATATCTCCATTTCTCACTCTGTCCCTCCTCCTTTTCTGGACCATTATATGTATTAGTTAATATTCACAAAGCCTCCGTGGCTTAGGCAGTAGCACGCCGGCCTTTCACCGCTGGGTCTGTGGTTCAAATCACGGTCACTCCATGTGAGATTTGTGCTGGACAAAACGGAGGCAGACAGGTTTTTCTCCGGGTTCTACGGTTTTCCCTGTCAAAATTTCGCTCCAGCAGTACTATCCACTATCATTTCATTTCATCTGTCATTACCAGGTGAGTTAGCCGAGGTCGTTGCGGCATGACTGTTGGCAGTCGCTCACATCCGGGAGGCGAGGAGGTTCGAATCCCCCCGCCGGCAACCTTGAAGATGGTCTTCTGTGGTTTCCCATCTTCCTTCCAGGCAAATGCCGGGGTTGGTCCCTAACTATAGGCCACAGCCGCTACCTTCCAACTCCTCGACCCTCCCATCCAACATTCCTCCCCAACGGTACTTGTAGCTCACCCATTGGGTGTCCGTCTCGAAGCAGCTACAAAACTGGCGAGCCGAACATGTCCTCGGACACTCCCGGCACTAAAAGCCATACGCTAAAAAAATCTGTCATTCATTTAATCCTCGCCCCAGGGGAGTGCGACAGGCTTCGGCAGCTGGCACAGTTCATATGGTTCATATGGTCTTCATTCGTTCCATCCGCGACCCGGTCATTCGACTGGAAGTAGGCTGTGGATTTTCATTTCCAGTTAATATTCACAATTAAATAACCCATCTCATTTTGGTACAATCGGGTTGACCGATTGAAAAGCAACAAACTTTCGTTTTCTTTACATTCCCGGTACCTAATTCACTTGATCCTCGTTAACTCGTCTAATGAGGTTGGTTCAGGAAGGGCATCTGGCCGTATAATATGAAGTGCACCTAATGTTCAAAAAGGTCTTATTAACCACCTCGTGGTATAGCGGCTAACATTCTTGGCTGTCGCCCTGCGGTTCTGGGTTTGATTCTCGGCTCTGCCAGGTAATATTATTCTGGTCTGAGGGCTGGAACGGGGTACACTCAGCCTCGTGAGGCAAAACTGAGAAGCAAGCCTGGAAGTCATTTTCCGTGGTTTCGCCGCTTCTCGCGGATTTTAGAAACTGACGTGAGGGCGGGAACGGGGTGCACACAGCCTCGTGCGGACAATTCAGTAGCTGTCTGACAGTGAGGCAGCTCCCCGATCACGAAAACCATGATTAACGGCCGAGGGGACCCGATGTGCTGATCAAGCGTCACCGCAATATCTGCAGGCCAAATGGCTGGGCAGCGGTCGCTGTAGTGCCAGGGGTTATTTATCTTATGTTATTTATAGGTATTTTAACCAAACGTTATCAAAATCAAATTTGTTTGAATGATGATTTAGACAACCATTCCCAGATACTATTTTAAGAACTGAATTTACGTCACAAATAATTAGAAATTTAATTTCTATGTTAATTTTTTGAAACCTTTTCTCTTAATGTATCATGTTTACCATCAATATGGAATGTCTGCATTAATATTGCAAATATAACGTGAGTCTTCCCTACAACTGAATAAGTGTGTTCCAAAAATGGAAATTCTGGACTTAAGTGTTTTACGTGCCTGGGAACATTTCCTTCTCACACTCAGCGTTCAGCTAATCAGAGATGTACACTACTCATCTCTCTCTTTTCTATCTCCGTCTCTCTTCCCCTCTCCATCTGTCTCTCTCTTTCTCATTTCGTTTTCCGCACAACTGTTAGCAGCTAAATTATTAGGTGATACACAGGCTCTTGGCTGTACTATGTATTTATACTGCAATATGAAAGAATCTTGAAGGATTCAAGGTTTAAAATGTAATTATGGACCATCTGTCTAAAATTATAGGACTTATTTTCAAGTGATCATAATGCATATTCCTATTTATATCGGTAATACTCGGGTACAAAATTTGTAATGCGTTCTGTGCCTGTCCCTTTTTCTACTGTTTTTTTTTTTTGTTTTTACTGGAAATGAAATGGTCTTGTCTTTTCTAATTCTTGTGCATCCTCAAATTGTGTCCTCCTTAACTTCTTTTGTATCCCGCCTTATTTTAGTGTTTTCATTCTCTTTTTCTATTTATTGGTCAGTCATTCGTTTGGTTTTTAACAGGGTCGTTTCACCTCGTGGTGTGGGGACTAGCGTTCTTGGCTGTAATGCCGAAGGTCCAGGTTCTATCCCCGGCTCTGTCAAGAAATGTAATTCCTGTCTAAGGGCTGGAACGGGGTCCGCTATGACTCGTGAGGCAAAACTGACATGAGGTGTGATCGATTCCCTCCTCAGATATCCTGGATGTGGTTTCCCGTTGATTTCCACTTCTAATAATAAGAATATAAACTAGCATTACCCGTCGCGGCTTCACCCGCGAAAATTCTAGTTGTAAAGAGTACACTTAGCAAAATCTCAATCATGAATGCTATGACTGGTTTGTTCTTGGTATGAATAATCAGATTTTATCAATTCAGCTACTGGTGCAGTGGTTAGAGGTTTGTCATTCCTTCATAGGTATATCAGAGCGAAGTTAGTTTTCTGGGAATATCACAGACACTGCTAATTTAAGGGCCTTTAAATGTGGTTTTCGGAGACCCTTTATAGTCCGGTGATAAAGACCTTTTGTACCACACTCACACGTGAAAATTGCGTGAAAAATTCTCGAGTGCCCCTTGACCCCCTTAAGCGCATTATACTGTATGTATTGATGAATTTTACAGCTTAATTTGGTTCCTTGATAACCTTATAACCGTCTGGAAACTTTCACAGTAATGTAATAATTGGAATTGCATTGCGTCTTACAACAAGTAGTTCAGTGAAGAACTATACAGCTTATTTTCATATATCCTACTTATATTAACTGCCACTATCAACATACAAAATTTCAGTTTGATTGCTGTAATAGATTCGTAGATATTGAGTACCGTCTAAATATTTCGGATGGTCGCCATGTTGGATTTTATATATGTAGGTCCTAGTGTTATGTAATGTTACATGAAGATTATTGTGTACGTGTAGCATTCAAACTTCAATCGCATGATTAGGACACAAGAAGTAATAAGGAGATTTTCAAAATTTCGCAGAGCTGCCATCTTCTGGTTATGGAAACAATTGAAATAAATTAGATGCCAGTGATTAACATTCGTAAAAGGATTTACTGTACCAAGTTTCACTGCACTCGGATGGTTAAATTGCGAGAAACCTCGATGTGAATATTTATACTTCGCGTCGCCGCCATGTTGGATTTGTGATCACCAGGTTATTTAAAGTCCTATAGGTGAACTGATGTTCATATCCCCCATGAACATAAAAAAACAGTTTGATTGCTATAATAGATTCGTAGATATTCAGAGCCGTCTAAATATTTCGGATGGTCGCCATGTTGGATTGTTAAATGTATAGGCCATAGAGTCATGTACCATTTAAGGAAAATTATTGCGTAGGTTCATTATTCAAACTTTCACTTCGATCGCTTGATTACGACACAAGAAATAAAAACTTAATTTTAAAATTCGCACAGCCGCCATCTTGAGGTTATGTAAACAATTGAACTAAATTAGATACCAGTGCATTACAATGTGTATAAACATTTCCTGTACCAGATTTCATTGCGTTTGGAACATTAAATCGCGAGAAAGGTCTATTTAAAATTTTCAAATTCGCTTGGCCGCCATGCTCGTTTTGTAGTTAACCGCTTTTTAAAAGTCTTATAGGTGAACTTCCAATAGTGCTCTTTATCTCCATACAAAATTTCAGGGTGATATAGCTAATAGTTTCTGAGATATAGAACGCCGGTGAAATATTTCGCTCATTCGCCATCTTGTAGTTATATAAACAATTGAACCAAGTTAGATGTCGGTGCATTACAATGTGTATAAACATATACTGTACGGAGTGTTATTGAGTTTGGTTGGTCAAATCGCGAGAAACGTCTATTTAAAAGTCGCAAATTTGCGTGGCCGCCATGTTGGTTTTGTAATTACCAGTTTTTCAACAGTCACATAGGTGAACTTCTAGTAGTTCCCTTTATCACCGTAATATATTCCAGGGTGATATCGGTAATAGTTTCGGAGATATTGAATGCTGGTGAAATATTTCGCACAACCGCCATGTTGGATTGGTGCGACGTAACAAAATTTGGAGGGCACGGTCGAGGTCGCCCGGAATAGTACTATGAACTTACCGAGTTTCATTGAAATCGCTCCATCCGTTTGAAAGTTATTAGGGACACACACACACACACACACACACACACCTCATACACACACACGGACAAAAGGTGATCTCATAAGCCTATTTTTTCAAAATTGAAAATAGGCTAAAAATGGGCACTTTTGAAGAATGAAATAACAAAATCCGCAGAAGAAAACATTGGTAGGAAAGAAAGAATAGGTAGAAAACCGTGGATCACTCAGGATATACTAGAATTGATGGATGAAAGGCGGAAACACAAGAATCTAAGAGATGAAAAGGGGAAAGCAGAATACAGACGTCTGAGAAATGAGGTTAACAAGAAGTGCAAGGAAGCGAAAGAAGAATGGTTGAAAGAGAAATGTGCAGGTATAGAAAATTGTCTGAAATTAGGAAAAGTAGACACAGCTTATCGAAGGATTAAGAATACTTTTGGGGAAAAGAAGACTAAGTGCTGTAATATTAAGGACACAAATGGAAAGCCTCTAACAGATAGGGAAGAAAAGGTTGAGAGATGGAAAGCTTACATAGAGAGTTTGTATAAGGGAAAGGAGATTGAGAATCATGTAATAGAAAGGGAGGAGGAAATTGATGAGGATGCGAAAGGAGATTTAATATTGAGATCAGAATTTGATAGAGCTTTGGAAGACTTAAGCAGGAACAAAGCACCAGGCGTAGATGATATACCGATTGAGTTGCTACGCTGCATAGGAGATGAAGGTCTGATCAGGTTATTTCACTTGGTGTGTAGGATTTATGAGACAGGTGAGGTACCCCCTGATTTCAAGAAGAATGTAATCATCCCTATACCAAAGAAAGTGGGAGCTGACAGATGTGAAGATTACCGTACAATCAGCTTGATTACTCATGCTTCAAAGATCCTGTCTAGAATAAATTACAAGAGGATTGAAATCCAGATAGAAACGGAGTTGGATGAAGACCAGTTTGGTTTCAGGAGAAATGTAGGAACAAGGGAAGCTGTACTAAGTCTTAGGCTGATTTTAGAAGGTAGAATAAGGAAAGATAAGAGAACGTTCATGGCTTTTGTAGACTTAGAAAAGGCTTTTGATAACGTTGATTGGACTAAATTGTTTGACATTTTGAAATCAATTGGAATAAAGTACAGGGATAGGAGGGTGATATACAATCTGTACAGAAACCAGACAGCAGTCATTCGAGTTGAAGGACATGAGAGAGAAACTGGTATTCAGAGAGGTGTAAGGCAAGGCTGCAACTTATCACCCATACTTTTCAATCTTTACATTGAACAAGCAATGAAGGAAATTAGAGAAAAATTTAAAGTGGGAGTGAAGATTCAAGGAGAAATAATTTCAACTCTGAGATTTGCTGATGACATCGTCATCTTGGCCGACAAGCCTGAGGATTTGAATGAGTTTTTGAATGGTATGGACTCCGTCTTACGGAAAGAATTCATGATGAAAATAAATAAATGTAAAACAAAAATACTGGAATGCAGCCGAAATAAATCAGAAACCTCTATGGAGATCAAATTGGCAGGTGAAAAGCTGAAGGAAGTAGGAGACTTCTGTTACTTAGGAAGCAGAATAACCAGTGATGGACGAAGCAAAGAAGATATTAAAAGTAGGTTGGCTCAGGCAAAGAAAGCATTTCTACAAAAAAGGAATCTGCTGACATCGAATATAGATTTAGGTATTAGGAAGTCATTTTTGAAAGCCTTTGTCTGGAGCGTGGCGCTCTATGGAAGTGAAACTTGGACTATTGGTGCAGCAGAAAAGAGGAGAATTGAAGCATTTGAAATGTGGTGTTACAGGAGAATGATGAAGATCAGGTGGGTAGATAGGGTTACAAACAAAGAGGTATTAAGACGAGTGGGAGAGGAGAGATGTTTCTGGCGACTGCTAATGAAGAGAAGAGATAGGTTGGTAGGACACATACTAAGACACCCAGGAATAGCAAGCTTAGTTATGGAAGGAAGGGTCGAGGACAAAAACTGTAGGGGTAGACCAAGGTTAGAATATGTTAAACAGATTGCCTCCGATGTGGGGTGTCGGAGCTATGTAGAGATGAAACGATTAGCTCAGGACAGGGAGGCATGGAGAGCTGCATCAAACCAGTCAAAAGACTGAAGACTCAAACAACAACAGATGGACCTGTGAGATTCTGTTACCATGGTTACCGTGTTGCATTCTTTCGTTATTTCATTGTAAATATACATGTTTTAGGTATTTATTTCATTGTGAGGCATTTAAAGAGTAAGTAAGTGCGTTTCGCGTACGCATTGGGCTATGCTGAACCTGTAGGTACCCCGTATGTGTAGGTTGGTGTTAATGGGACCTTAGCAGAATAATATAGGGAGGGATAATAATCCCTGGCACTACAGCCCATGAAGGGCCTAGGCCTATCAAGCGGCCGCTGCCCAGCCATTTGGCCTGCAGATATTAGGGTGACACATAGTCAGCGCGTCGGGTCTCTTCGGTCGTTAATCTTGGTTTTCGTGACCGTGGCGCTGCCTCACTGTCAGACAGCTACACAATTGTCCTCACGAGGCTGAGTGGACCCCGTTCCAGCCCTCACGTCAGTTTCTAAAATCCCTGACGGAGCCGGGTGCTTCCCACTTCTACTCCAAGCAAATGACGGGATGGTTTCTAACTTAAGGCCACAGACGTCTCCGCCCCAATCCTCATTAACACACTAATATAGCCATCATATTATGACAGAATATCACACAAAATTATATAATAATGGTGCAGGCTGCGTGGCTCAGCGGTAATGTTCTCGCCTGCTGACCTCGATGTTCCAGGATCGAATCCTGGTGCATTCAGCTGGCATTTGAGGGTGCGCAAATGCGAGGGAGCCGTGTCAGTAGATTTACTGGCATAAGAAAGATCTGGCATCCCGGAATTGGTTTTAAATCCCTTTTAACTACTGCGGCTTTCAGAGACGCCAGGGCGCCAGAATTTCATCCCAAAGGGGATCTTTAAGGTGCCAGTAAATCTAATGAACGGCTCCCTCGCATTTGCACAACCTCAAACGCCAGATGACTGCGCCAGGATTCGATCCTGAAACCTTGGGAACAGCAGGCGAGAACGTTACAGCTGAGCCACGCAGCCAGGCCGTCAAAATTACACACACACACCCAAGTACACGGGGCTAAATTACCACGATGCCGAGCCTCTCAACTGAAACAACAACATATTTAATTAACAAATGTCTGTTTATTTATTTATTTATTTATTTATTTATCGACCAAAATACTAGTGTTGTATTTGAAACACTGAGGTTATTTTGAGGCACTGGAATTAGCATTAAAAAAATCCCATTCTTAATTTTGGGAAGGGATCGAAGATACAATACAACTTCGAGGAAGCAATTCAGGTCCACACCAATATCTCTCATTAATGGGTATCGTGCCTCGTTTTGGACACCCTGCTGGAGGTGCAGTGTTGGTCCCCTGCTGAGGGCACGAGGTGGAATGGGGCACCAAAAGTAATTGTATTCATTTATCATTTTATTTTCTATCTGATCTGCCGGCAGAATTAATTCCCGCCAGTCTGTCCCGCTCTCCCTGCAGAACCGACCGCGCACGGTTCCAAAGCGCACAAATCAGACCGGCACGTCACTTGTACGGGGAGTCGAACCTAGGATACAGTTCTACATACTGTTTTTTTTTAATGTAGTGACTCGCATTGTTGACTGTCACTGCAGAGGTCCGGGTTCGATTTCCTTCTTACCCAACCTTGAAGTAGTTTTCCATGGTTTCTTACTTCTACAGATATTAGGGTATCTGAGACCTAGGATGTCTGTCAATTTCTGCCTTAGTTGGACATTGTCTTTCTTTTCCCGAAACCCATATTTTTTCTGCAGGACAGATTTCTTATTTTCCTTTTCACGGTAACTTCTGCCTTTTGGATCTAATGTTATTAATTCATTTGAGAGGTTTTGGACATCTTGGTCATCAGCTCCGTGTAGTTAGGTGAGTGTTGAACTTTGTCTGATAACCTGTATTGTTGAGGTGACTGTAGTAGTGTGTGTAACTGTATTAGGGACAGGGATGCGGTAGGCGGCTCGGGTCTTGAATTAAGGTACTATCCTAGCATTTGCCTGCAGGGAGTGTAGAAAAACACGACGGAAACCATACTCAGGATAGCCGCAGTCAGCGCCAGGATTCAAACCTGCAACTCCCGGACTTGCTGCTACTACCCTTGCAGCAGTGGGGCATAATTTAACGAGCATGGGTACGCCGTGGGGTGCCTATTGGAAGAGGCCGTAAAGAGGCAGGGAGTGTGTATCACACATCATACATGGTGCACCCTAAGCTGTCTACACCCCACCTCCTAACCTAAGGCCTTACAAACAGTGAGCTTGGAAGATGATACCTACGGGATTCTTGAATTTGGTTCATTTTTCTTTTCTCTATTGTCTTTGGGACGGACCCTCTCCTATTTCCCTTTTCTATCTGCCTTGCATTGCTCTACCTCCTTTCAAGTCTCTCATTACACTTTATTCGTGGGTTCCTTTTTTCCCTCCTAGTAATTACATTACCTTTTTTCATTCATTCATTTATTTGCAATTGGAGTTGTGTCCCCCGGTGGCAAATTGGGTAAACATAACAAATAAACAATTATACATAACAATTCAATAACTATTAAGGGGAGACCCTACTGAGTTTTGTAAGTCCTGCAATTTTCATTCATATTTTTCGAGTTAATGTATGTTAGCAAAATTACGATTATTCTCAAATTTGGAACAATTTGGTAACACGGTTTCAGATTTATAACACATTTTAAGAAAATAATTTGCATGATTTCAAAATTTTCTTTGCGTACCACATTTAGAGTTTTTAATTTGAAACTTTTTTTGTGATTATTAGGCCTATGCAAATAATAATAATCATCAGATATATTATTTTTTATTTTTAATCATTTTTGGAATGTTCCAGTAATTGTGATTATATTATGTTGACCGACTGAAAAGTTGCAACATTAACCATTACCGTGATGTATAAATTTTATAAATGCAACAACCCTTATTTTTCTTGCATCAAGCCACATTGTTATAATAATCTGTTCTCTTGTTTCAGGCACACGAAGCTCTGTGAGATACTCTATCTACTCGGGTGACCCTGATGGCTCGTTTACCATCGACCCTGTGGTAGGGACCATCAGGACGGCTGGTCCATTGGACCACGAGGCGCATCAATCTGTTCTACTCAACGTTCAGGCCATGAGTGGTGACCCTCCAGCATACGGCCACACTCAGGTGAGTTTGAGGGTGTTCTATTAGGAGGGCTCATAGCCATCGCCACATGATATTGTATCAAAATGCTCTACACTGACATTATGTAAACCAAGAAAGAATAAGCCATCTCTGCATGATATTGTATCAAAATGCTCTACACTGACATTATGTAAACCAAGAGAGAATAAGCCTTCTCCGCATGATATTGTATCAAAATGCTCCACACTGACATTATGTAAACCAAGAAAGAATAAGCCATCTCCACATGATATTGTATCAAAATGCTCTACACTGACATTATGTAAACCAAGAAAGAATAAACCATCTCTGCGTGATATTGTATCACAATGCTCTACACTGACATTATGTAAACCAAGAAAGAATAAGCCATCTCTGCATGATATTGTATCAAAATGCTCTACACTGACATTATGTAAACCAAGAAAGAATAAGCCTTCTCCGCATGATATTGTATCAAAATGCTCTACACTGACATTATGTAAACCAAGAGAGAATAAGCCTTCTCCGCATGATATTGTATCAAAATGCTCTACACTGACATTATGTAAACCAAGAAAGAATAAGCCATCTCTGCATGATATTGTATCAAAATGCTCTACACTGACATTATGTAAACCAAGAGAGAATAAGCCTTCTCCGCATGATATTGTATCAAAATGCTCTACACTGACATTATGTAAATCAAGAAAGAATAAGCCATCTCCACATGATATTGTATCAAAATGCTCTACACTGACATTATGTAAACCAAGAAAGAATAAGCCATCTCCGCATGATATTGTATCAAAATGCTCTACACTGACATTATGTAAACCAAGAAAGAATAAGCCATCTCCACACGATATTGTATCACAATGCTCTACACTGACATTATGTAAACCAAGAAAGAATAAGCCATCTCTGCGTGATATTGTATCACAATGCTCTACACTGACATTATGTAAACCAAGAAAGAATAAGCCATCTCTGCGTGATATTGTATCACAATGCTCTACACTGACATTATGTAAACCAAGAAAGAATAAGCCTTCTCCGCATGATATTGTATCAAAATGCTCTACACTGACATTATGTAAACCTAGAAAGAATATGCCATCTCTGCATGATATTGTATCAAAATGCTCTACACTGACATTATGTAAACCAAGAAAGAATAAGCCATCTCTGCATGATATTGTATCACAATGCTCTACACTGACATTATGTAAACCAAGAAAGAATAAGCCATCTCTGCATGATATTGTATCAAAATGCTCTACACTGACATTATGTAAACCAAGAAAGAATAAGCCATCTCTGCATGATATTGTATCAAAATGCTCTACACTGACATTATGAAAACCAAGAAAGAATAAGCCATCTCCACACGATATTGTATCACAATGCTCTACACTGACATTATGTAAACCTAGAAAGAATATGCCATCTCTGCATGATATTGTATCAAAATGCTCTACACTGACATTATGTAAACCAAGAAAGAATAAGCCATCTCTGCATGATATTGTATCAAAATGCTCTACATTGACATTATGTAAACCAAGAAAGAATAAGCCATCTCTGCATGATATTGTATCAAAATGCTCTACACTGACATTATGTAAACCAAGAAAGAATAAGCCATCTCTGCATGATATTGTATCACAATGCTCTACACTGACATTATGTAAACCAAGAAAGAATAAGCCATCTCTGCATGATATTGTATCAAAATGCTCTACACTGACATTATGTAAACCAAGAAAGAATAAGCCATCTCTGCATGATATTGTATCAAAATGCTCTACACTGACATTATGAAAACCAAGAAAGAATAAGCCATCTCCACACGATATTGTATCACAATGCTCTACACTGACATTATGTAAACCTAGAAAGAATATGCCATCTCTGCATGATATTGTATCAAAATGCTCTACACTGACATTATGTAAACCAAGAAAGAATAAGCCATCTCTGCATGATATTGTATCAAAATGCTCTACACTGACATTATGAAAACCAAGAAAGAATAAGCCATCTCCACACGATATTGTATCACAATGCTCTACACTGACATTATGTAAACCTAGAAAGAATATGCCATCTCTGCATGATATTGTATCAAAATGCTCTACACTGACATTATGTAAACCAAGAAAGAATAAGCCATCTCTGCATGATATTGTATCAAAATGCTCTACATTGACATTATGTAAACCAAGAAAGAATAAGCCATCTCTGCATGATATTGTATCACAATGCTCTACACTGACATTATGTAAACCAAGAAAGAATAAGCCGTTGCACCTTGCTTTCTTAGATCTCGAAAAGGCTTTTGACCGTGTGCCGCATGACTTGATGTGGTTGACTCTCCGGCAACATGGCATCCCAGAGTACCATCTCAACTGGGTATAGTTGCTTTACGCAGAGCCAAGAAGTTACGTCAAAGCCGCCGCAGGAGCGTCGGAAAACTTCCATGCAACAGTTGGTGTTCATCAAGGTTCCACCCTGTCACCATTGCTGTTCATTATGGTCATGGGCACGATTACAGCAGATCTTCAACAACCGTTACCTTGGACCATTCTTTACACTGATGACGTTATGTTGGCAGCTCAAAACAAGCTGGATATCCAACATCAAGTCAAGGAATGGAGTGATCTGTTAAGTCAATATGGCCTGCGGCTTAACAAAACTAAAACAGAATATATGGCATCGGATGTATAAGAAGTCGGAACAATCCAAGTCGAGGCGATGATCTGCCTACGATAACTGGCTCTACGATAACTGCTGAAGATCGTCTCACCAAGGAGGTCAACGTAAGAATTAATCCTGCGTGGATGAAGTGACAAACAACGACAGGTGCCATGTGCGACCGGCAGATGTAAGACCACCTAAAATAGAAGATTTACCGCATTGTAATTCGGGGCGCTTTATGGCACTGAATGTTGGCCGATCACCAAGAAAGCAGAACGTCGGCTAAGTGTCATGGAGACCAAGATGCTTAGATTGACAGCTGGCATTACTAGATTGGATCACATCCCCAATCAAAGAACAAGGGAACGATTTGGTGGTGTCGTGGCAATCAACAACAAATTGCGTGAGGATCGTCTGCGATGGTTTGGGCATGTGCTACGGTCAGGAGCGGACACCATTGCAAAACAGGGCTACTCACTAGAGGTCGCCGGGAAAACACCAAAGGGGCGACCGAGACAACGTTGGGCTGATACACTGCACAGGGATCTGAAAAGCATCAACCTATATTGGGACATGGCCCATGAAAGAGTACAGTACAGCTATTTCACATAGCGGACCCTGCCATGAGGCGGGACAAACGCTAAAGCAAAAGAGGAAGAAGAAGAAGAAGAAGAAGAAGAAGAAGAAGAAGAAGAAGAAGAAAGGAGACATTCTGATTGTATCTAATGCCCAATAATGTTACTCTTTTAGTAGTACGGATGATGGAAATATTTGCAAAAAAATCTATATTCCATATTTAGCCTATTTTTATTTATGAAAGAAAATAGGCTTATGACATCACCTTTTGTCAGTGTGTGTGTGTCCTTGATAAAATCTAAACGGATGGAGCTATTTCAGACTCGGTATGTACATAGTACTATTTTCCGACCCCGACCGTGCCTTTCAAATTTTATTACAGTACGTCTCACCAATTCAACATGGTGGCTGTGCGAAATATTTCACCGGCATTCTACAGTGAGTCCGGAAAGGTTCTCCGCAGCGCCTACATGCGTCTGCGAGAGTTAGCTACAGCAGTTACGTTGGCAGCATGGCTGCCGCTTGCATCATAGCATACAGTAAACTTTGTACTCACCACAGCCATTCATAACAGGTGCTGGAAGTGTTGTCCTTGTGTTCGAAGACAGACGTCAACACGTCTACACATTTTGTCGAAGACTTTCACTAAAGTTTCTTGCGGAATGGACTGCATTTAATTAATGATATTCACTTTAAGTTACCAATCGTTTTTGGATTAGTTTTGTATACTTCAGATTTCGCCGCACCCCAAAAAAAACTTTCTCTTCAGTAGTAAACATTACCGCCTGTATATTGTTGCACTCTTCCAATAATCTATCTGAACACTAGCTTACTGCAGTACACACTGAAGACATGCACGCTCCCTTATCTGACGATTTCGACAACCTACAGCCCACACGCGTGGAAGTCCCCCTTTCAAGGACACAGTACTGCCAACTAAACTGATGACGCAACCACTCGCAGCTGCACGTAGCCACTGCGGAAAACTTTCTCGGACGCCCTGTATATCTCTGAAACTATTACTGATATCACCCTGACATTTTGTACGGTGATAAAGGACACCACTAGAACAATTAATCAGTTTTTCACCAAGCAATTAATCGATTAAACTCAAATTCGATTAATCGTTTTGAAATAATTAATCAACTTTCTCTCTTCGATTAATCGATTATATGATGCATTAATTAATCTTTTAAAAGCACCAACCCTATTAGCAACACACATTCGAGTTTTATTGACAAAACATCGCCAGATTTTTATTCGTCAGTAAAACCAAACTAACAAATTTTGGATTCATCGATTGCAAGGGATTTTTGTGGGGTTTGAAGCCATTTTACAGTGTTGCCTAAGTAAACAAGAGTTTGTGCTTTTCAGTCATGTCAACACGAATGTACCCAAAAGAGCTGGGTTATGCCCTAATCCTGAAAAAAAAATACATGAGATTAATAAATACACTAGGATGACCAGTTTCGATCGTCAAGCGATTATCATCAGATCCATTACACTTAGGCTGTAAATCTATGTTTGAAAATAAAGGTGAAAATATATACAATATATACAATTATTTAGTTGCAGTATTGGTATTGCAACTTGTCGGTGTATGCTAGTTGTAGTATATATGATGTTAGGTGGAATGCTATAATGGTGATAGAAATCCGGAATTTGTCTGTTTGGAGTGACTATATGGTTGTAAAAGTCAACACTGGTTGTACTGTATAGTGCAAGCTATTACTTATCTGGCTTCTGTAACTGTAACTGCGAGTAGTATCAACTTCCCTCTTCGAGCAGTGACGGTTGACCCAGCTCTTTTTGGTACATTCGTGTTGACCGACTAAAAAGCACCAAACTTTTGTTTTGCAAGGGATTTGGAAGGGATTTCCAAACCACCGATTATATATTAAATTTGCTGGATATTAGGCGCTTTCTGTTGACTTTTCTACTACTTGGATCATTAACTCTGTAGTTTACGAATGGGCGCACACCCGGTGGCCACAATAAATTTAAAAAAAGAACACTTGCGGATAATAAACTCTGCATGGAACGTCTACTTACTTACAAATTGTAATCTTATGGCATACATATAAAACTTGTCTGGGAAGCATGTGAATATACCACATCCTCTAATGACCTTGTTTTTACTAGTGCCGGCTGGTACTTGTTCTTTATTGCGTGCAACAATGAAGTAAATGTGTCACTAAGTGTAGTTAGGTATGCCCGTAATAAAGACTCGTCTTCTCACTTAGGAGGTGATCCACACTTATTAGTGCTATAGTCGCAAACAGGTGAGATGAGAAACTTCAACAGTACAGTATTTACAATATCGCCCATCTGACCCTGGGCTATACAAGATTAGGCTCAAGCTTTTCACTCCTTTCCCTTCTGAATTAGGCATCCCGTACTACCTTATCAGTACTGCGGGCTTCACGGGCTCTCAAGAACCTGCATTTCTACATTGGCCTACTGTTTGCTTTTTAGCTAGGCAGTAATTCAGGTAATATACTTAAATTTATTAACTGGATTCATGAATATACTGTAGTATTTATTTATTTATTTATTTATTTATTTTATTTATTTATTTTTCCATTTATGTTTATTTATTTTTTATTTATTTATTTATTTATTTATTTTAGGAGCTTGGGTCTCTTGGTCATCAGTTATTTCATATTCTGTGCAATTTGGCGTTGGTTTGCGAACAAGGAAGTGGAGCTAAATTTCTAGGTTAGATTTCGTTGTAACGCTCTATCAAAATTCCAACGTTCACCGCTAGGTATCATTGCCATCTGGTAGCGAAAGTTGGAACTACTTGAAATTGAACGGAACTTGTGGCTCACCCTAGGGGTGCCCACTTGAAGCAGCTACAGTCTCTGGCGAGCCGAACATGCCTCGGACACTCCCGGCACTAAAAGCCATACGACAAATCTTCTTCTTCTGCTTTTGCTTTAGCGTTTGTCCCACCTCGTGGCAGGGTCCGCTATTTGAGTCCGCTGTCTCCACTTTACTCGGTCATGGGCCATGTCCGGATGAAGGTTGACGCCTTTCAAATCCCTGTGCAGTGTATCGGCCCAACATTGTCTCGGTCGCCCGTTTGGTCTTTTCCCGGCGATCTCCAGTGTGTAGCCCTGTTTTGCAATGGTGTCTGCTCCTGACCGTAGCACATGCCCAAACCATCGCAGACGACAAATAAATAATAATAATAATTTTCCATCTTTCTTTATGGTGCACCATATATGATTTAAAAGTGGGCTCATACACTGTCAGTGGGAATTTTCACATACAGTTACGAATCATATCATAGCTTCACTAATATGTAACATACAGTTACGAATCATACCATAGCTTCACTAATATGTAACATACAGTTACGAATCATATCATAGCTTCACTAATATGTAACATACAGTTACGAAAACTGACAAATGTATAGAAAATACATAGAGCTTTAATCTAATTTAGAGAGAGGAGCAGTATATAAAGTATTTCGTGATATACTGAAAGGATAATATTCGTGATATTTTAAACTCCGTGAATCACAAAAAACACGATTTAACAAGAAATACCAGTCTGAATGGAATGATTTTTTTTTCATGTAAAGTAAACGCATAAATAGCTAGGATGAACCACCATGAATGTTGTATTGTATATAGTATATTTAAAAAATGTCTTTCAAAAAATAACAGTTTTTTTGATTAATTTTCCAAGTATATCTCAATTATTTTTTAAGATAATTTCATAAGTGAGGTTCATTCTCTAGGGATCATATGTTGGAATGTATCTACCGAGTTTCATCCAGTTTTATCACATAGTTCACGAGATTTTGTGGTTTTACTACCAAAAAAGCAACCTTTCGGGTAAACAGATTTGAATATTAAACACTCCATTGACAGATAGGCGCATGGTCTCACGTAATACGCTATATCTCTGCCAAAACGCTGAATTTACTTATAAAACTTAACAGATACATTGAGAAAGGTATTGTCTTCCATTTAAACGTAAAAAAACTTACATTTTGACAAGGGACTTTTAGTGTAACGCTTGTGTCTTATTCATTCATATCGGCTAATGAAGGGGCCAAAAAGTAATTAGGCCTCGAAACATGTCCCACCAATGAGCACTCAGTGACAATATTTAATAAAAAGTGTTGATCAGGCGGAACTTTTAACCTATTTTTTACTCAATTAGTTTATCAATACGGAACCAGAATGAACCTTGTCACGTTGTCAACTATTGCTAGATATACTGTACGTTATGTTGGCAGCAGTATTGAGGCTGTACTATGAACAGTAGTGAGAAAAGTGGGCCATGCCACGGGTCGGCCGTAGGCTGGCCATTTGACAGACCTGTTATAATCTCGATGCTTCCGCGTGTATAATCTCCACACGATACATTCAGCCACTTTCCTCTGCAGTGCACAGGTTGTCTCAGAAGAACTGGCCCTCACAGAGCACCAGGAGAGGAACCTTGTGGTGTAGTGGCTAGCACTCTTGCCTGTCCTGTCCCTCACACCCCCTAAGGTTCGAGTCGATTTCCAACTCTGCCAAGAAATTTAATTGCGGTATCAGGGCTGGAACGGGGTTCACTTACTAGGAGAGGCTACGATGGATGGGTCACCGATTCGAACCAATATCAATGAGATTACAAAAATTACAAAAAATATAGATAAATTCCTCGGTTCGTCACCAGAGAGCGGCTGCCAGAAATTACTGTATGGACCATGGTAGAACGGCGGACAGAGTAGTGAGTAAGGGGAAGGTAAAGGGGGCGGGGTGAAAATATAGAGACTCCTCGAAGAATGAGGATGTCCAAAATAAGAGGGGGGGGGGGGGAGGGTTAGATGGATATAAGGAAACATAAACAAAAGGGAAGAGCCTCCGTGGCTTAGGCGGCAGCACGCCGGCCTCTCACCACGGGGTCCGTGGTTCAAATCCCGGTCACTCCATGTGAGATCTGTGCTGGACAAAACGTAGGCAGACAGGTTTTTCTCCGGGTACTCCGGTTTTCCCTGTCAAAATTTCATTCCAGCAACACTCTCCACTATCATTTCATTTCATCTGTCATTCATTTAATCATTGCCCCAGAGGAGTGCGTCAGGCCTCGGCAGCCGACACAGTTCATATCCTCGCTGCTAGATGGGGGCTTCATTCATTCCATTCCTGACCCGGTCGGAGACTCGAAGCAGGCTGTGGATTTTCATTTTCAAACAAAAGGGATGTGTATCTGAACGATACCTAACGTAATACAGGCAACGGCGAAAGAACAGATGGAAACTCCTCCAGTGACGAACAAAGGAGAACAAATCCAGGCTCTGTAGCCATAGAGGAAAAAAGTACAATTTGAAATAGGTGAAGAACAGACTGAGAGGAACTATCTTCCAATCTTCCTATATCCTTAATAACTGGTAGCCAACTATCACAGCTGATATCCAGTGTCTCTGTTAAAATTATTGCGATTTTTACGAATCAACTGCCTCCCTTATAATCCTAGACCAGTTGTGCTTAACAAGGGCAAGTGCATGAGCATCCTTGAAACATACATCGTGCCCTGAAGGCAGGGCATGATCAGCTATAGCTATAGCAAGGTTTCTCCGAAACGTATGGTTCCAATCTAAATACACACGGCATTAGTCCAAAAACATGAATTATTTATATAATCCGGGCCGTGAAAACCTTAATATACCCATCTTCCTTATTATTCGTCGTATGATAAAAATGCAAAATACATAAAACATCCAACAAATTATTGTCTAGAACTTACGTCATTTCCAATATTACAATGAGGCTCGTATTAAGAGAGATATTCGAGAATGTATATTTCGAGCTTCATATGAACTCTCTCCCTGCACTGCAATAATAATTAAACCATATGTGGCGTATTTTGCATTATCCCTCTCCCTTAATATTAATAGAATGTTTCAGGAAGATATCTACAGCCGTTCTGATGTGATACCGCATATGACGTAGGCCGAAGTATTTTGTATGGTATTTTTCTTTAAATGTCAGCCCCCTGAAAGCACCGCTGGTAATGAAAAAGTATGGTTTCTTGATATTTACGGTATCCACACTGCAACTACTATAGGCTAAACGTGTAAACTTTAAGTTCATAGCCTTTATTGTGTAGTCTGTGCCTTTGGTACTTCCTACGTATCTTCAGCTTTATATTATTTTATTTTCTTCTTCTTCTTCTTCTTTCAGATGGGCCTAATGGGGAACACGCTTGTTCAACTGTTGGGTTTTGAGTTTTTCCCAGTACTGATGCATCTTTTCCCGGTGAATTTATTTTCTTTCCCCCGACCAGGAGGTGCCTTTCTTTGTAGGGTTATTCTGAAAACCATGGACTTCCTTAAGAATATCTCTCACAGTTCGTCTGTCTTGTAGGTCTGTTAGTCCCAGTTCTTTGATGTCTTTCTCAGCTTCATTCAGCCAAGTGGTACGGAACTTTTGTTTCGCCAGAAGGTGTACAGGTGGTTGGTCAGTCTGATCGGAGACAATATTGCCACATGACCATAAAGAGCTACCCTTCTTTACCTGGCACAGTCAGAAAGCCTCTCTATTTGTATGTAGAGCTCTGAGTTTTGTTGTCTCCGGTATTCCCTATCTTGTTTGTTCATTCATTCATTCATTCATTCATTCATTCATTCATTCATTTATTTATTTGCAATTGGGGGTGGTTTTCCCCGGTGGCAAATTGGATATACGATATACATAACAAATAAATAATTATACATAACAATTCAATAACAATTAAACTGGAGTATTTACACAGTCTTTTCTTAAACACACCTATATGTTTGGGAAAAGGCTCTAAGACTGCGGCAGGTAGAGAATTCCAGTTATCAATGGCCCGGTTTACGAATGAATATTTACCATAATTTGTACGCTGTGGTCGGACCTTAACTTGAAAGAATTATCACTCCTACTCATGTAAGTGGGCTTTCCCATACGTTTGCTAAGCTCACCTCATGCTGGTTGATTTGTATACGTGCTGTACATAGCGCAGAGTCCAGATTTCATGCTCCTAGCCTCAAGGATTCTCACCCAAGTTTCTTTAACATACGGCTCACACTGCTCCTGGGATTCAAGTCACTGAGCACAAATCTAGCGGCCTTTTTTTTTTTTGTACCATTTCCAACTCATTGATGAGCCCTACTTGATATGGATCCCAAACAGACGAGGCGTATTTTGCAGTACTGGTCCTAAGATCTTTCTGAGAATATTCTTCTCTCTCTGACCTCCAAGTTATCCATCACTCCTCTGTTATTCATTGACAGACACTCCATAATATACAGAGCTTCTGGTCGGGTGACTGTAGTGTAGTGCTTCAGTTTAAGATTGCGTGATAGGCACCTTTTTTATACTGTAGGTGTTCTAAGTCAGTCTATGGGTCAATTCCAGCTTATTAAATCTAGCGAAGAATGCTACCTTTCCTAAGAAATTGTGTTCTATCCACCGCCTAGATACTTAAATTTCTCTATTCTCTATATTCTTGATGTTACCCTGTTTTAGTGACATCTCTTTGCTAGCCTCTTTGATGTTTTCTATTTTATTTTATTGCTTTTTATAACAGACAAAGTTAGGGTTCTTGGATGTATATTACATTTAATCCCATATAAATTAACATGCATTTCTTGTAATTGTTCCAGGTGAACATTGGTATCGACGACGTCAATGATAATGCTCCTGAATTTGACTCTGGCACCGTGCGCATCTCCGTGCCGGAGAATGTGGAGTTGGGGATTCCCTTGTACGCTGCACATGCGCGTGATCGTGATTCTGGTCGCAATGGCGTCGTTCGCTACAGGTTGGCCGGCGCCTCGGACTCCGCCAGTAGCGCCCTTTTCGCCATGGATGCTCGGACGGGACATCTGACTCTAGCACGAAGACTGGATTATGAAACAGCGCAAAGGCATAGCCTGGTTGTGGTAGCGACAGATGCTGGTGAACCACCACTCTCGGCGAACCTGAGCGTTCTTGTTGAAGTTCAGGACGTCAATGACAATCCACCTGTCTTCGAACGGCCAGAATATGCTGTCAATGTATTGGAGTCCTTGCCAGTCAATTCACAGGTAAGAACTAGGTAGCAGGCTATAGTTTTTGATTGATTTTATAAGCTTTTATTTGAAACCTCTTGAGTTCAACAACATTCAACAAAGTTCAACTGGCATCTCTAACAAGACTTTTGATATTTGAAGACTCAAAAATAAAATCGAAGTTTCAATGCTTCAGGACCAATATGCTTTGAAACTTTAATTAGGCTTTCGGCACATAAAGGTTGCAGATTTTGAGCTCCTTTCTAAACCCTACGTTTATTTTACTTCACTTTAAACCAAATCAAGGCGCAGATCTTTGGAGTTGGAGCCATTGAGGTGATCTACTCTCCAATTCCCATTCCTGTTTAACTCTGCCATCTAACAGTAAAAGTCAGAATTCTGCAGGGTGACAAATGGCTGAGATTTAAATAGGCCTAATGTCATGTTATTATCACCACATGTGATACGAGATATCTTTTACGAGCTGATATTGTACGATTCTGATTGGCCAGGAACCGAACCCGTGATTTTGGGATCATGAAGCGGACAGTTACTACTGACTCATCGAGAAATCTGACAGTAGACAATAACAATGCAGCACGTGAACCCCAAGTTGATTGAGTTGTATCAGCCCGAAGAAACTCGATAATCCGAGCGAATCGAAGTGCTCCTCCCAAGTGAATCGTATTCCTTTTCTATCATCTAATACATGGGATGAAAGTCTTGTGCTTTTCACATTCCGGGACGCAGAGAGGATAACTGATGGTTTCGTGATACGGGACTAATCAATCGACAGGAATTGATAATGTGTGACGTGGTAGCCAGATTACAGAATAGGCCGGTCGTCTTGGGCACGCTATTACTACAATTACTGTGAATTAATGAGTCTTCCCTCAGGGTGCATAGGGTTATTACTGGCACCTCTCAACACCAGAACCACTCTATCACTGCCACGTGGTGTAGTGGTTAGCGTTGTTGAGGCTTGAGTTTGATTCTCAGCTCTGCCGAAACAGTGTATTTCTTGGTACATCGGCGATCACGGCCAGTGAATTAAAACTCACAAGGGGAGGATACGATGCATGGGTCACCGTTTCCAACCATCTCTAGTACACGTGTAGGGCATGGCCAGGTGTATATCAGGTGCAAGTAGTAAGGCGCGCTTCTCAGCCGTTTCCGAGAAATTAATTAATTGCAATTACAGTGCGGTGTCTATGTGCGTTGTACGCTAGCAGGAAGCCAACGAGCGCGTGGTGCAGCGGTAAGAGACCTGCTTCGTAAGCGCGCGATCGCTGGGTCGAATCCTCCCGGTGAGCTATTGCAGTGTGTTGTGTTTCTTTTTTTTCTTTCTTTTGTAAACATTGGCAATTCGTACATCTGTAGGTGTCTTGAATAATGTTTATTTCGCAGTCAATTGTAATAACGTGTTATGTGAGCGGGAAAAGAGATTTTGAAATCATCGTATGGGGGGGTCAACGTTTGTGACATTACATAATGTACAGTATCGGCATTGCAAATACATTGGTATTATTCTATACACGGCCAGGTGTATTATATTATTTTTATACATTTATACCTTGAAGGCCCAGTCTGTTACGTTCATTGCACGTCTGTAAACTATCAGACCACCCCGTACCCCGCAAGCAGTGACTCATGCTATGGGTATTGGTTGGAAATTCCCAATGGTTACAAAAATACACACTGAAAAGGCCCACCGGTGGGATTCGACCCAGCGATCCCGCGCTTAGGAATCAGGGCTCTTACCGCTGCACCATGCGCTCATTGAATTCTTCCTAGCGTTCGACGCACATAGACGCAGCACTGTAATTGCAATTAATTAATTTCTCGGAAACGGCTGAGATGCGCATCTTACTACTTGCACCTGGTATACGCCTGGTCATGCCCTACACGTGGACTAAAGATGGTTCGAATCGGTGAACCATGCATCGTATCCTCCCCTTGTCAGCAATTCTTCTAGGTTTGTGCCGTGTCTTGTGTGGGGTCTATGAAGGGGTTATGACTGCTTGAGCTTTTAGTTCTCGCAGTAAAGAAGCACCGGTGCGCTTCATAAAAAGGGAGGTAGCACGCAGTTCACTACTCCTGTGGGGGTCCAGCCGGGGACACCAAGAGCCCGCTGATGAGCCAGCTTGGTGGTGTCCTAGGCAAAACCTCACACAAGACACGGCACTAACCTAGAAAAATTGCTGTGTTTTAATGTATTTCTTGTTTCTCCCTCCAGGGGCTCGCAACTGGTGGAATTGTGGGATGGTGACCAAAGCAGCCTGTGCCATTGCTGTCACCACTTACTCGTCCCAGACTTCTTTCCTATCGACCTCCCTTGGTCATCTCTTGACCCCGACATTATTAGGTTTTCTTTAATTTCTCTGCCTTAATTGACACTTGTCTTTTTCTTCCTTAATGTCGTAGTAGTAGTAGTAGGGGTGTGATGGTGCATTCTTTAAGTTGCCTGCCTCTAGCGTAGGCGGATCGAGTTCGATTCCCGGTTAGTGCATGTGAGATAAAAATCCTTCAGTATGCCTTCCTTCGGATGGGAAGTGAAGCCGAAGTGTCATAGATTTATGGCATGTAAAAGAACCTTCCAATAACTAAACTTGTGTGAAGCTAAATGTCTAGGTTAGATTTCGTTGAAACCCTCTATCATAGTTCCAACGTTCACCACTAGGTGTTAGTGACATCTGGTAGCGAAAGTTGGAACTACTTGAAATTGAACGGAACTTGTAGCTCACCCCAGGGGTGAAGCAGCTACAGCCTCTGGTGAGCCCAATATGTCCTCGGACATTCCCGGCACTAAAAGCCATACGCCAAAATAAATAAATAAATAAATAAATATATAAATAAATAAATAAATAAGTGAAAATGAAAATCCACAGCCTGCTTCCAGTCTCCAACCGGGTCAGGAATGGAATGAATGAAGCCCCATCTAGCGGCGAGGATATGAACTGTGCCGGCTGCCGAAGCCTGTCGCACTCCTCAGGGGCAATGATTAAATGAATGACAGATGAAATGAAATGATGGTGGAGTGTGTTGCTGGAATGAAATTTTGACAGGGAAAACCGGAGTACCCGGAGAAAAACCTGTCTGCCTCCGTTTTGTCCAGCACAGATCTCACATGGAGTGACCGGGATTTGAACTACGGACCCAGCGGTGAGAGGCCGGTGTGCTGCCGCCTAAGCCATGGAGGCTATAAATAAATAAATAAATAAATAAATAAATAAATAAATAAATAAACAAATGAATAAGTAAATGTGAATAATTGTTAGGCCATGTCTCCTGTTGAAGTTGTTACCACAATGTATATAAAGATTAGTGTTTTCAGATTCATAAGGGTGGTATTAATCCAACACCTGGCTACATTCTTTGGTATTTCTTGTTTGCAGGTGCTCCAAGTGACGGCTGTTGATCTGGACACTGGTAACAACGCGCGTCTCACGTATCGACTGATGGGTGGTGCTAGGGGTGGTAACACCTCCAGTATTGAAGACGAAGAGGGTGCAGTGTTCGGGATCTTCCCCAACAGTGGCTGGGTATACCTGCGTCAACCCCTCGACCGCGAGGCTCGCGATCGGTTCGTGTTAGCAGTCGCTGCCACGGATAACGGAACGCCCGCCGGAACCGCAACGGCACGCATCTCAGTCAGTGTTCTGGACGCTAACGATAATGATCCGCGCTTCTCCAAAGACGCCTACGAATTTGTTGTCGAAGAGAATCTACCTCGAGGTGCGTTTGTCGGGAAATTGTCCGCAACGGACGCTGATCTGGATGCCAATGCTGCTATAAGATACCATCTGATCCCTGGGAATACCAGCTTCCAAGTGAACCTCATAACCGGTAAGTACCTGAACAATTTAGTCATAAATGTGTATGCTTGAGAAAATGCTTGTGTTTAAATTAAAGTTCTTTGTCTTATACCATGACCATTTTTATGAGATTTCTTTCCATATTCTGTGGTGTAAGATCAAATCCCATAACTGTTAAATGATAATTTATTAATTAATTATTTTGTTTCAAATAATAATCATCACCATAAGCATCGGTGTCTAACTCGAGTCACCCGGGTGAGGTAAACAAACCTTCTCTAATCCTTCCACTTCTCCTGCCCCATTACCTCTCACAACCCGTCCAATGTCACATATATCTTCTCTGATTTGGTCCATCCATCTCTTCTTTGGTCTTCCAATCAATCTATTGCCGTCAATTTATTTCACTACCCCCCCCCCCCCCCTTTTTTTTTTTGGTCTTCCAACCAATCTATTACCATCTATTTCTCTCACCATCTCCCCTTTTTGCGGTTCTTTTAATCTCCAACCGTTGCACATGGCCAAACCATCTTATTCTCGACCTCTGTATATTTAGTTCTTGCCAGATTATTTTACGTTTTCGATTCTGTCTCTTTTAGTCTTCTGAATAGATGTTCTCAAGAATTTCATTTTAGTCGCTTCAACCTTACTGTTTTGCTTCTTGTTAGTAACCATTGTTTCTAGGCCATAGGTGACAATTGGGACGAAATATTGTTTATATAATGTTAATTCTGTTCTTTGTGGTACATAAACATCCTGTAACAGCTGTTGAACTTGATGATAACTTTATATAATCTCTTGTTAATTTCCACATTAATCTGCCTAAATATGTAAATTGCTTCACATTCTCTAACTCTTCCCCATCTAAGGTGATTTTCATTTCCACGGTACATTACCACAGTTTTCTGCCTACGAATTTTCAATCCGAATGCCTTAAAATTATCATTATTCTTTGCAATTAATTTGTTTCAAAATAGTACCTGAATTGAAACTTTGTCATACTTCATGTATTGCGTCTCTAAAAGCCGCAGTTGTTAAAACGGACGTAAAACCAATTCCATTATTATTATACTGTACTTCATGTGTCAAGAGAAGTGACGCGACAGTACATATTCTGAACTGGAAAATCTTTCTCAAGCAAATGTCTATATTGCACGCTAGAAGGATAAGGATTATTGCATAATTTATATTATTCACTTGCATATAGAGAGGTCTTTAACATATTTTAGGAAACCTTTCTTACAGCTTCCTGGATTTTTTTAAATTTCTTTTCAGCTTGTACTTTACGTTCAAGAAGTAATTATTGAAGTAATAATAGTTCCTGTTTTAAAACTTTCAAATGAGTGCAAATTAGTTGTGTTTCGTGTGGGATTATGTGAGAAAGCAATCTTTGAAAACCTATAAAAAACTTGAAACAGCTCCGGTTCAGTTTCGTGTGGTAGGAATGGATGAGAATATTCTCGCTGGTATTGATGTCCCTCCGTAAACATATTTTTATGAGTTCAAACATATATTTGATGATCTTTGTTTAAGGGGACTTTGAAGTTAACGAATATCCTTCGTAAACCAATACTAAAAGTTTCACATATTTAGCTACACTTGGTAGACAAAATGGCCACGAGAATATCTTCAAAAAAATTCATGGATGTCGGATATTATATGTCGAACAATACCATGCAGATTTAATACATTGGTTCTGTTGAGGTCTTATGTTAGATATATATAAAATAACAATTTGAATCATTTCTCTAAAATTAAAGCCAAATTTTCAGTGCTTGTTACTCAAGTATTTTCCCTTCTACGCAACAGATTGTCATAAATCTGCACTACTTGCATTATTTGTGTCAGAAGAGTAAGCTGTGTAAGTTTCATACTTATAGCCCTTTTACTTTCCAAGAAACATGTACCTAAAACCAAAGACAATCACTTTTATCGTAACGTCAATTCAAAAGTTAACAAATTAGAATTATTCTCTGGTACTTTTACAATTAGACCACGAATAGAGGTAACCAGTCATGCACAAACTGGACGAAAATGATTTATATTTAAAAATCTAACAGTCTGACTTTTATAAAACGAACGTAGATTTATTAGCCTACTTTCGATTTTTGCAAAAAATGAAAGTAGACTTATGAGATCACTACAGGGCCAAAAATTGTGTGTCTGTGTGTGTGTGTGTGTGTGTGTGTGTGTGTGTGTGTGTGAGTGTGTGTACTCTGAATGCCTGTCCCCCTCTATCAATTCGAACACGGTGAATCCGAATTGAACGACATTTGGTACAGAGGTAGCACTGGCAAAGGGCCCCTCAGTGGCATGTTTTATATCGCTGCCATCTTGACGTAAACGTAATGGCGGCCACCCAAATGTTCAAAGCTTAAATCAAATTACGACCAACATAATCATCTGATCTCTACCAAATTTTGTAATATTATACCTTTAAGTATGAAGAATCCTTTGACCAAACTACGAGGTCATCTGCCTAATAATTTGCGTATGGTGGCCATATTTGTGTGCAAATCAATTCCACCTATCTTTTCAAGCACGGTGAAACCAAACTGAACGAAATTTGGTACAGAGGTAGCACTAGCAAAGGGCACCTCAGTGTCATGTTTTATATCGCTGCCATCTTGACGGAAACGTAATGGCGGCCACCCAAATATTCAAAGCTTAAATCAAATTACGACCAACCTATTTATCTGATCTCTACCAAATGTTGTTACATTATACCTTTATGTGTGGGGAATCTTTTGACCAAACTACGAGGTCATCTGCGCAATAATTTGCGGATGGCGGCCATGTTTGTGTGTAAATTGATTCCCCCTATCTTTTCAAACACGGTGAATCCGAATTGAACGAAATATGGTACAGAGGTAACACTAGCAAAAGGCATCTCAGTGTCATGTTTTATATCGCCGCCATCTTCACGAAAACGTAATGGCGGTCACCCAAATGTTAAAAGCTTAAATAATATTACGACCAACCTAATCATCTGATCTCTACCAAATTTTGCAACCTTTGTGTATGAAGAATCTTTTGACCAAACTACTAGGCCATCTGCCATTAATTTGCGGCTGGTGGCCATGTATGTGTGCCAATCGATTCCCCCTATCTATTCAAACACGGTGAAACCGAATTGAACGAAATTTGGTACAGAGGTAGCACTAGCAAAGGGCACCTCATATTCATGTTTAATATCCGTATGACAGTTATTTCAACAAGCTACTACAACTAACATTCAATTATACTCCTTGGAAAGGACAAAGAGTTATAACAATACCCATGCATTTAGGAGAAAGTAGGCTATATGTTCTTTACTGAACATCTTGTTTACTTTTTGTTAATCATTTTCTCAGAAACTGTTCACATGAACCAATCGAACTTTTTCAATGCTGTTCTTCAAAACTCTTTCCTTACTTTGACACAGGTTTTTTGAAAATAAATGTATTATTGTTTTTTCGTGAATTATTTTAAAAATTGCCTAATATTAACACCTTTTTCATGAACATTTCCTTACTTAGGCCTACTTTACTTTACGCTATCAGGCCGAGGGTACCGCGCGCTGCTACAAGGGTTCTCCTCCACAGGATTCTGTTTCCTGCTCTCTGTTGCCAGTCATCCTCTATTCGAATCTGTCGCAGGTCTTCACGGATTCCGTCCTTCCATCTTTTCCTTGGCCTACCCAGTGGTCTTCTTCCATGAGGAACAAAATTGAGCAGTTTCAGAGGCCATCGGCATGTGTCCATCCTAGTGACATGGCCTACCCATGCCAGACGTTTGCTTCTCATTAGTCCTACGATGTTTGGGGGCTTATGCATGGCATCCAGCTCATGATTGTACCTTATACGCCATTCACCAGTGTCCTCATCTTGAACGGGACCAAAGATCTTCCTCGAAAACTTTCCGCTCAAAAACAACGAGATTATTCAAATCTTGTTTCCGAGTACTCCAGGTCTCCCTTCCATACAGCTCTACAGGCTGAATTAGTGTCTTGTATAGTTGGAGTTTGAACTTGCTCGATAAGCTGCGGGATTTAAGAAGATGACTGAGACTGTAGTAGGAGCGGTTTCCATCCGACAAAATTAAATTAAATAAAATGTTGATGGAAAATGCAAGATTGGATATGAAGACCAACAAGAGAATAAAATGTGGGAGTGTTTTCTATCATCAGGTTCAGAGTTTAATTTGGGATAAAGACATTCCACTGAAGTCCACTTAATACACTAACTTCGTTCCGTCTTTTCAATACTATTGTCACTTGTCACGTTCTTCTTTCCTGCACAACTCAGCTGATTTATTCGCCACACGGGAAATCATAAGGGGATCTCAAAATTACTTCACAAAGGCAAGCAAGATGGATTGCAACAAAGACAACTTCTGGAGAAACATTTGACACCCAAGGATTCCACCCAATACGAGCTACTTTCCGCCTTTGTCGATAGCATCACATCTTCTTCGTAAGTATTCAATCCATGGATTGGTCTGCGGCAGTTCAGTTCTCCATTCGGCTCTATTTATAGCTTTCCTCTTCATCATAGTTTCTGCATCCTACATCAGACATGATTTGCTGTACATATTGTAGGCGTGGTCTTCCTCGACATCTTTTGCCTTCAACCTCCCTCCAATACCGTTTTCAGCAGGCTATCGTGTCTCAAAATATGCCCTATCAGTCTAGTCCTCCTCCTCTTTATGCTTTTCCATAAGGTATAATTTTCATCCACCTTTTTAAATACTTCAGCATTCGTTATTTTTTCTGTCCAGCTAATTTTTAGCATTCTTCTATAACACAATTGTTCAAAAGAATTTAACCTCCTGTTTTCTTATTTTCCAATTGTCCACGTTTCGCAACCATAAAGGGCAATACTCCAAACATACGCTTTTAATAATCGTTTTCTGGTTTTAATTTTAATGGAATTTGTAGTGAATAAACGTTTCTTTTTGTGAAATGCTAATTTGGCTTGTAAAATTCTACATTTGATTTCTTTCTTGCTTCTTCCATCTTTGGTAATTTTGCTTCCGAGATATTTAAATTCTTGAACATTTTCAAGTGTTTTGTTGTCCACCACTAATTTCTTACTTGAGTCTGCCTTTTTATCGCAGACCATAACTTTCGTCTTTGACTTATTTATTTTCATCTTGTATTCATTACCCATCACACAATAAGCCATAATAGCAAACTACTCAATTACGGTCGGTGTAAGAAATAATGCGACCAAATATCAGCCAATAGCCTAACATAAAAAGTGCAGCCACCATCAATCCTATATTTTAGTGTTTTTAACAATACAGATCTATTCAGAACAGATATTAAAACAAATAGTTTTATCAAAAATAGAAATTTTTATCAAATTGAGCAGCTCAAGAGCAACAAAGAGGCACAGTGCTTTGAAAACAGGAAGAATTTGACTGATGCCAATCACTAGATTGACATGTTTTAATTAGTTATAGAAAGGGATAGACATTTTCCAAGTGTAGGGACAATGAGACACCCTGTGTCCACATTAATGACTTTTTAATGAATCACAATGTTTTGAGTGTGTATTTTTAGCTATAAGGTTTTAACATGTTTTCTCAAGGACACAGAAGTGTCCGAAACAAGTACTAGGACAGCATTTTGTAAATTAAATAGTATTGAAAAGATGGAACGAAGTTAGTGTATTAAGTGGAATTCTATTTCAATACGGACCAATATGAATAATAAAAAAATAACAAGTAGTTCCGTGAAGAACTATACAGCCTATTTTCATATATCCTGCTCATGTTAATTGCCTCTATCAACATACACAATTTCAGTTTAATTGCTGTAACCGATTCGTAGATATTGAGAACCGCCTAAATATTTCAGATGGTCGCCAGGTTGGAGTTTTATTTTTGTACTATTACATTAAGATTGTTGTGTACGTGTGGTATTCAAACTGCAATCGCATGATTAGAACACAAGAAGTAAAAACAAGATTCTAAAATTACGCACAGCAGCCATCTTGTGATTATGCAAACAATTGAAATAAATTAGATGCCAGTGGATCAACATTTGTATAAGCATTAACGTGCAACGTTTCATGGCACTCGGATAGTTAATTCGCGATAAACGTCCATTTAAATATTTATACTTCGCGTCGCCGCCATGTTGGATTTGTGCTCACCAGGTTACTGAAAGTCCTATAGGTGGGCATATGTTCATAGTCTCTATGAACATTAAACAATTCAGTTTGGTTGCTGTAAAAGATTCATAGATATTGAGAACCGTCTAAATATTTCGGAAGCTCGCCATTTAGGATTGTTATATGTATAGGCTAGAGTTATGTACCATTCAAGGACAATTATTGCCTAGGTTCGTTATTCAAACTTTCACTTCGATCGCATGATTACGACACAAGAAATAAAAACTTAATTTTAAAATTTCGCACAGCTGCCATCTTGAGGTTATGTAAACAATTGAATTAAATTAGATGGCAGTGCATTACAAACTGCAAAATCATTTACTGTACCACATTTCACAGCGCTCAGAGAGTTAAATCACGAGAAAAGTCTATTAAAATATTTCAAATTCGCTTGATCGCCATGTTCGTTTTGTACTTTACAGGTTTATGAAATATACATACGTAAACTTGTATCAGTACCCTTTATCACCGTACAAAATTGCAGGGTGTTATCTGTAATAGTTTCGGAGATATAGAATGTCAGTGAAATATTTCGCACAGCCGCCATTTTGAGGTTATGTAAACAATTGAACTAAATTAGACTTCAGTGCATTACAATGTGTATAAACATTTGCTGTACCAAGTTTCATTACGTTTGGATATTTAAATCGCGAGAAAAGTCAATTTAAATGTCTCAACTTCGCTTGGCCGCCATGTTGGTTTTGTAGTCACCAGGTTTTTGAAAGTCTCATAGGTGAACTTCTAGTAGTGCCCTTTATCACCGTACACAATTTCAGGGCGACATCGGTAATAGTTTCGGAGATATTGAATGCTAGTGAAATATTTCGCACAGCCGCCATGTTGGATTGGTGAGACGTAACAAAATTTGAAGGGCACGGTTGAGGTCGCCGGTAATAGTGCTATGAACTTACCAAGTTTCATTGAAATCGCTCCAACCGTTTAGATTTTATTAGGGGGGGACACACACACACCTCACACACACACACACACACACACACACGGACAAAAGGTGATCTCATAAGCCTATTTTTTCAAAATTGAAAATAGGCTAAAAATACCAATGAAGGCTAAAGATGTGCTGTACAATACCTATTACTTACCAATAATGACGTATGGGGGCAGAATCTTGGCCCATGACGAGGAGAGATGAAAGTAGAGTACAGGTAGGCGAAATGAAATATCTGAGGAGTATGATACAGACGACTAGGAGAGAGAGAGTGAGAAATGAAGGCATTTGAAAGGAGGTGAATGTACAGAAGCTGAATGATAAGCTGGAACAGAATAGATTGAGATGGTATGGACATGTGAAAAGGATGAATGATGATGGAATGTCGAGACAAGTGATGGAGAGACGATTGGTTGGTTGGTTGGTTGGTTGGGTCTTAAGTTTAGGGGCAGCGACAACGCGGTCATGTAGCCCCGTGTACTTTGGGTGTGTGTAGAATCTGTCTGATGTATGACTACCCCTTATTATTCCCGTTTTCCAACGGGGTCGGGGATGAGATGCGATGGAAGTCTTTGTGGCGATGATTTTTACGGCCGGATGCCCTTCCTGACGCCAACCTCAGGAGAGGAGTTAATGAGAGATGAAATGAATGATGGTGAATGAAACTGGGCAAGGATGTGGAAGGAAGCGGCCGTCAGAAGGTACCATCCCAGCATTTGCCTGGTGTTGAAAATGGGAAACCACGGAAAACCATTTCAAGGACGGCCGACGGTGGGGCTCGAACCCACGCGTCTACCGAGTCAGCAGAGAGCTTGGCCCCATGACCTAATGCTGCGCGTTAGCCAGCGTAGCCACTACTGTCGGTGTGTAGAATCTGTCTGATAACCGGTGTTAATTGTGATGACTGTATTAGTGTGTGTATCTGTTTTTTAGGTAGATTTCTTTAGAAAGCTAACTATTGCAATGGGTCCCATGTTTCGACTTCCGGAAAATTTCGACATATCTTCGCGTTTCACATCCCCCAGACCCCAAAACCACCGTCAGTTCAAAAGTTTATATATAATTTATGTATGTATATGTGTATATATATATATGCATATCAGTTTCTTGTGGACACGATAACTGTCGTAATTTTGCACCAATCACTTTGAATATTTTACCGAATATGTATACCTATAAAATCTCGGTCGAGTTCGTTAATGGGCTAAATCGGTCGAAGGGGGGTGAAAATGGGGGGCTTTTTTTTTTTCGAAAAAGTGAAATATTGCTATAACTCTCTTAATATGTGAAATATCGAATCCGTTCAACGTTCATACTATGTGTCGGATAAAGCCCAAAAATTTATGTTTGAAGAGCTTTTTTTATAGCACCAACCATTGACCAAAGGGGTGGGAAAAAGTGGGTTTTTCGGGAAACATTAATCATATCTCTCTTAATAGGCACAATATCAAAACCGTACAAAATGGACAATATTCCCCTAATAATTACCTAAAATTTTGTCTTAAAGAATTTTTGATATGACCCACCATTATGCCAAGGGATGAGAAAAATGATTTCGGAATTATAAGAAAATGCCAAGAGCTATCAGTGCTTGCCATGGCAACTCTACTAAATTGATGAGGGATGAGCCATCAGACGTTGCCAAGATAACGCACTTGCACGAGATCATATTCAGAATTCCATCTGACTAAGTGTGAAGCGGCTTCGGTGACGTAACTGGTAGCAAGCATGCTGAATGTCTATGCCCAAGGTCGCGAGTTCAAAGCCGGCCGAAGTCGTCGGATTTTCTAAGAGCGCTAAAAATCCCTCAGTATGTTTTCCTTTGGAGGGGAAATTCCAACGTTCGTTGTGAGTTGCTGGCTGCGGTGGCATCTAGTAGCCAAGTTCACAGGTAGGTGTCGTTGACGGTAGTACCTGGTAGCAACATTAGGAACTACTGCTTGAAATTGACCGTCTGCAGTCCTTACCTGAATTACAGACTAATACAGCCATCCCTAAGTACACGGGGTCACATGACCGCGTTGTCGCAGCCCCTAAACTGAGTAACCAACCAAAATCTCTGCGGGAGATATAATTTTGCGTGAAGAAGTAACAGACCGTTACATAGTTACACATCAGTGTCGAAACCTAGCATAAGGACAGTGTGACCACAAGTATAAAAATGGACCCCAAATGACAAGAAAGTTACCGTTCCCATAAGACAATAAAATGTTTAAAATAAGCATAAAATGACGAAATACAAAGTTAATTAAGCTCCAATTATAAAATACCTTCTCGCAATAAATGAGGTCGGATCCTTCTACGAAAACCTGCATATTCTGCCTATTTTCGCCTATCCCCAAGTTTGTCCGGTGAAATCTACCTCCGCCTTCCGGCGTGCCGAGAGGACTTTTTTAAAATTCAAGTAAGGACTGCAACTTTGATTTTTTCAAATAGTTCCTACTTTTGCCGACAAACGCCACCGTCAACGACTACTAGGCCAAGTTCAGAACTTAGCTTCTAGACGCCACCGCAGTCGGCTCTTGGCAACGAACGTAGAAACCTAAGGGCGTTGTTTGCATTCTTAAACTATCCAATTTAGCTTCACACAGGTGCAGTTAGTGGAAGGTCCTTTAACATGCCATGAATCTATGACATGGGACCGCCGGCTTTACTTCCCCTCCGAAGGAAGGCATACTGAGGGATTTTAACGCTCTTAAAAAATCCGACGGCTTCGGCCTGGTTTGAACCCGCTATCTTGGGCATAGAAGCTCACCATGCTACCGACTACGCCACTGAAGCCGCCATGGAGAGACGGATGACTGTAAAGAGAGGACGAGGAAGACCTAGAGTACGGTGGATGGATTTGGTGAAGGACAGTGTGAGAGAACGGAACCTGGAGTGGAGTTCAGTGGTTGAGAAAGGATGGTGGACAGACAGAGTAAAGTGGAGGGGTGTCATATTTGCTTCCACCCGGCTTAGGCTGGAAAACGGAAATTGATGACGATGACATTTTGATAAACGGACATGTTAAAATATGACACAAATAAAGAAGAAACAAATGAAAATCCACAGCCTGCTTCCAGTCTACCGACCGGTTCAGGGAATGGAATGAATGAAGCCCCCATCTAGCGCCGAGGATATGAACTGTGCCGGCTGCCGAAGCCTGTCGCACTCCCCTGAGGCAATGATTAAATGAATGACAGATGAAATGAAATGATAGTGGAGAGTGCTGCAGGAAGGAAATTGTGACAGGGAAAACCGGAGTACCCGGAGAAAACCCTGTCTGCCTCCGCTTTGCCTCCAACACAGATCTCACATGGAGTGACTGGGATTTGAACCACGGACCCAGCGGTGAGAGGCCGATATCGGATGAATATGCTCAGGTGAAAAAAAAAAAATTGCCCAAGCCCGGAATCGAACCCGGGACTACCGGCTTTTCATACCGCAACGCTATCCATTACACCAGCGCCACATGGTGAAATGAATCTTGCTAAGAGTTAAAGGATTGAGAAAGTTAATAGAGCCTTGGGTCAGTTGCCTAACTTACAGGGTGGAGGGCCTGAATCAACCCTTATTTTAGGGGTTAAGGAGGCCGCTCCGACCCCAAGTTCCCTATCTTACTTCTATACTTGTTCCCTACACTACCTGTCATTCTCCAAAGGTACATAAAAGACACCCTGTATATAGGCATATATATATATATATATGTGAGTGTGAGTGTATCTATAAACTTTTTCTATATCAATCTACCTATGTGCACAGCCCTGCCAAATGAAAGCAGTCAACTCTGTCTATTTATAAATCATTTGTGCAGTTTTACGACCATCAGCTCATGGCCATCAACATACCTTTACTGCAGCACTCCGATACGGTCTGCAACATAAACTGGATCTGCACGTCCTGTAGCTTCACACACTTGTGCAGCACTTATTGTGATATGCTCTATAATTTGCTTTCTGCTTCTAAATACTTTGTATAACATTCACGTTTCATTTCCCATGCTTTTCTTAGTGGAGAGGAATAGCTTATATCTTGGGAAGGGACTAGGGAGGGACATCAATTGATACAGTGCACTTGGGTGTGTATTCTGGTGTGTGTAACTGTAATTATTAGGTGCCCCAGATTTTTGAATTAATGTCCTCAATTTCTCTGGAGGGAGTGTGGAAATATCTGGGGGAAAAGCACAGCCAGAATGGCCGCCGTAACCACCGGAATTCGAACCAATAATCTTCGCACTTGGTACAGTTCCCCATCGCAATCGTGGTGCGTGACCTATGATGATGATGATGATGATTATTATTATTATTATTATTATTATTATTATTATTACTGTATTACATCATTTTTGCCCTTATGGACAGTGTTTGAACTTAAATATCTCATGATGTCACAATTTTCACTTCTTTCCCTTCTTCTTCTTCTCTTCCCAAAATCTCTTCATCCTTTGACTGTGCTTCTGTTTCCTTTGTTCCGTCCACAATGTTCCTATCTTCTTCCTTTCACTTACTAAAAATTTGGCGTTCTTAATTTTGTTTCTGAATTTTTCTCTGTCTTCTATCATTTGCTTGTTGATCCCTAATTGCTTTAAGGGGGTCCTCACCGGCTTGCTTGAGCGAAATAAAATAGCTCTCGCGGACCAAACACACAAAATCCAATAGTGTCTGTTCTGGTATCCAGCGATTATTGGTCAGCGTCTGTTCACCTAGTTGGTGCGGCTGTGAAATATGTCTTGATCTCAACAATAAAGTCAGCAATCATCGTGATCTTTCTTTAAGATCGCCACAACCACCTTCAACTTGAAGTAATCATGATGGAACATTATTATTATTATTATTATTATTATTATTATTATTATTATATTTATTTATTTATTTATTTCATCAATTCTTCCCCTTTCGGAGAGCGATTGAACTTGAATACGTGATTTCTTCTTCCGGCGTTTTCCCACTTCTCTTCCCAAAATCTCTTCACTCAGAATGCTCCTTCTTGGTTCTGACACACTCAGGAATAGCAAACTTAGTTATGGAGGGAAGGGTCGAGGACAAGAACTGTAGGGGTAGACCAAGGTTAGAATATGTTAAACAGATTGCCGCGGATGTGGTATATACTGTATAGATGAAACAATCAGCTCAGGACAGGAAGGCATGGAGAGCTGCAGTAAACCCGTAAAAAGGCTGAAGACTCAAACGCACACAGTTGGAAAATAAATGCAGGATCTAGTGAATTAACGATGAAGTTGGCAATACTGCTGTGGTCTCATTCTTTCTCTCTCGTTAAAGGAACGTTCAGCAAAGTGCGTGGCCCGTCGTTAACTGGCAGTCCATCTGCCTGCCAAACACTCATCTCATTCATTATGCTCAAGTACAGTATGTCGTAAGAATTGTATTCATACTCACATAGCGTAGTGTCAGCAGGCCGCTCAGCCAAACTGGTTCTAAACACGCAAACATGTCTTAGCAGAGAGCACATCAAAAAGTAGAATATTACAAATGGAGGAAATGAAATGTCGAACGCTTCCGGGATTCGAATGCAAAACCTCGGGATACTTTAACGATATGGTGTAGTACCTAGCATTATTGTCTGTCGCCCCGCGGGTCAGAGTTTGATTACTACCTCAACCATCTTGGAAGTGGTTTTCCGTGGTTTCTACTTTAGGGAAATGGTGGAATGGCTCCTAATTTAAGGCCACGACCGCTTCCATCGCAAACCTCGCCGCACTTACAAATTCAGACACCACAATAACACAGGATACCAGACAAATTCCTCACACGCCAAAGTGCAGGGGACTGGTGACTAAGGTGTCTCAAGCCCCTGAAACAAATTATTAACAGCAACACAATAATATTCTTAGGGCATGTTTTAAATGTTCAATTTGAGACCCCGCGCTGTCCTGAGGGTTTCTGGTTTAGTTCTCAGCTCTAAATAAAATGTAAATGTTGGTCCAAGAGTTGAAACGAGGTGCACTTAGCCTCCACAGCATCCTTCCTTCCTTCCTTCCGTCCTTCCTTCATCCATTCATTCTTTACTTCCTTCTTGCCTACTTTACTTCCGCCTTTCCTATTTACTTCCTTCCTTGCTTCCTTTCTTCTAGTTTTCACTTGAATGAGCTTGGGCACGTCAATCTGCTGCGTCTCTTTCTCTCTGCTTTGAAACTCAGCGCATGCGCCAGTGCTCCACTGATTCCGCTCTCCCCGTCGAAAATTCAGAAATGAGTTTCCATGGCAACAGCTTTCATTTAAAATAAAATGACGAAACGCATTATAATTATTATTATTATTATTATTATTATTAGGGCAAGGCATTTGATGATTTTGCATCTTTTTTGTATGAAGGCCGAACGATAGCTCCAGTATATATACATGTGTTTCATGAATTGACTGATTAAATAACGGCAATTTGTTAGGGCATTTTTTTGCATTGCCATTTACAAGAGATAGGTCATTTTTGGAGCAATTTTAGGTCATTTTTGGCATTTTTAATTGTTTTCTGATAAGTGTTATATTTTGTTTTATTTGGATATTTAATGTGTTCTATTGGCAAAGCATTGTCTGGTGGAAATTTTTCTCTTACCGACTGTGAATTGAATCCGGGAGATATTGCTTGTTTTCAGTATGCACCAATTGTTTCAGTTGAGGTAGAGATAAGTTTCTCCAAGTAGAAATCGTTACTTGCAGACAATAGACAATCGTTTTCATTTGGGAACCTACGCAAAGTTTTCATTGTGCATTTCAATTGGAATTCGTTGTAAAAAGCCACTGAAGTTTGTTTTCTTAAATATGCTTTGTTAATTAAATGACACCAATTTGCTAGGAGAGTATTTGAAAAATATGCCAGATCTAAAATATTTCCTTTTTTTTTCACCAGGGGTGGCAAAGTGGTATTTACTTTGTTAGTAACAAAAATAATTTAAACTTAATGCATTGTCATCCATTAAAATTCTCTCTCAAATCAGCTAATTGTCTCTTAAAGGAATAACAAATAAGTGATTTAAGAATAATTTATTGGCCTTTTTTTTCTTTCAATTTTTGTCATTTTTAACCATATTTAGATCATAAATGCATTTTTTATTTTGCATTTTGTTGCTATATTTGATCATTAAATGCCTTGCCCTAAATATTATGTTATTGCTCTTACGTCCCTTTTAACTACTGCGTCTTTTAGAGACGCCGGGGTGCCGAAGTTTTGCCCAGAAGGGGATCTTGAACGTGTCAGTAAATCTACTGGCAATCTACGTTACCACTGAGCCACGCAGCCAGTCACGAAATACATTCATGACTAGGGCTAGGATTTTTAGATAAATAAATATTTTTTTATGTAAATACATATTTTAAGCATTTTTTTATAAATACATAAATTCCTGCTTTTCACTTATTAGCACATAAAAAGACATAATAAAACAAGATGTTCAGTAAAGAACATATAGCCTACTTTCTCCTAAATGCATGGGTATTGTTATAACTCTTTGTCCTTTTCAAGGAGTATGATTGAATGTTGGTTGTAGTAGCTTGTTGAAATACAACGTGCTATAGGGATATTAAACATGAATATGAGGTGCCCTTTGCTAGTGCTACCTCTGTACCAAATTTCGTTGAATTCGGTTTCACCGTGTTTGAATTGATAAGGGGAATCGATTTGCACACATACTTGGCCACCATCTGCAAACTATTGGGCTGATGTTCTTGCAGTTTGGTCAGAATATGTTCCCCACATAAAGATATGGTGTTACAAAATTAGGTAGAGACTAGATTATTAGGTTGGTCGTAATTACATTTTAGCTTTTAACATTTGGGTGGCCGCGATTACGTTTCCATCAAGATAGCGGTGATATAAAACATGACACTGAGGTGCCCTTTGCTAGTGCTACCTCTATACCAAATGGCCGCCATCCGCAAACTATTAGGCGAATGACCTATTACATTGGTCAAAGGATGCTCCCTCCATAAAGGTATGTAGTTGCAAAATTTGGTAGAGATCGGATGATTAGGTTAATCGTAATTTGATTTAAGCTTTGAACATTCGTGTGGCCGCCATTACGTTTCAGTCAAGATGGCGGCGATATAAAACATGACACTGAGGTGCCCTTTGCTAGTACTACCTCTGTACCAAATTTCGTTCCATTCGGTTCCACCGTGTTCGAATTAATAGGGGGAATCAATTTTGACATAAATATGGCCTCCATCCGCAAACTATTAGGTGAATGACCTATTAGATTGGTCAAAGGATGCTCCCTCCATAAAGGTATGTAGTTGCAAAATTTGGTAGAGATCGGATGATTAGGTTAATCGTAAATTGATTTAAGCTTTGAACATTCGTGTGGCCGCCATTACGTTTCAGTCAAGATGGCGGCGATATAAAACATGACACTGAGGTGCCCTTTGCTAGTGCTACCTCTGTACCAAATTTCGTTCCATTCGGTTCCACCGTGTTCGAATTAATAGGGGGAATCAATTTTGACATAAAGATGGCCGCCATCCGCAAACTATCAGGTGAATGACCTATTAGATTGGTCAAAGGATGCTCCCTCCATAAAGGTATGTAGTTGCAAAATTTGGTAGAGATCGGATGATTAGGTTAATCGTAATTTGATTTAAGCTTTGAACATTTGTGTGGCCGCCATTACGTTTCCGTCAAGATGGCGGCGATATAAAACATGACACTGAGGTGCCTTTTGTTAGTACTACCTCTGTACCAAATTTCGTTCCATTCGGTTGCACCGTGTTCGAATTAATAGGGGGAATCGATTTTCACACAAAGATTGCCGCCATCCGCAAACTATTACGCTGATGACCTATTGGTTTGGTCAAAGGATGCTCCCCCCATAAAGGTATGTTGTTGCAATATTTGGTAGAGATCGGATGATTAGGTTAATCGTAATTTGATTTAAGCTTTGAACATTTGTATGGCCGCCATTACGTTTCCGTCAAGATGGCGGCGATATAAAACATGACAATGAGGTGCCTCTTGTTAGTACTACCTCTGTACCAAATTTCGTTCCATTCGGTTGCACCGTGTTCGAATTAATAGGGGGAATCGATTTCCACACAAAGATGGCCGCCATCCGCAAACTAGCACGCTGATGACCTATTGGTTTGGTCAAAGGATGCTCCCCCATAAAGGTATGTCGTTGCAAAATTTGGTAGAGATCGGATGATTAGGTTAGTCGTAATTTGATTTAAGCTTTGAACATTTGTGTGGCCGCCATTACGTTTCCGTCAAGATGGCGGCGATATAAAACATGACACTGAGGTGTCCTTTGCTAGTGCTACCTTTGTACCAAATTTCGTTCAATTCGCATTCACCGTGTTCGAATTGATAGGGGGGGACAGACATTCAGAGTACACACACTCACACACACACACACACACACACACAGACACAGACACACACACAGACTCACACACACACATACACACACACAGACAGACACACTTTTTTCGCCCTGTGTTGATCTCATAAGTCTACTTTCATTTTTTGCAAAAATCGAAAGTAGGCTAAAAATCAGTATGCTAGATCTTGCAGTTTATTGTTAGCCTACTTTCGATTTTTGCAAAAAATGAAAGTAGACTTATGAGATCAACACAGGGCGAAAAAAGTGTGTCTGTCTGTGTGTGTGTATGTGTGTGTGTGTGTGTGTCTGTGTGTGTGTGTGTGTGTGTGTGTGAGTGTGTGTACTCTGAATGTCTGTCCCCCCCTATCAATTCGAACACGGTGAATGCGAATTGAACGAAATTTGGTACAAAGGTAGCACTAGCAAAGGACACCTCAGTGTCATGTTTTATATCGCCGCCATCTTGACGGAAACGTAATGGCGGCCTCACAAATGTTCAAAGCTTAAATCAAATTACGACTAACCTTATCATCCGATCTCTACCAAATTTTGCAACAACATACCTTTATGGGGGGAGCATCCTTTGACCAAACCAATAGGTCATCAGCGTAATAGTTTACGGATGGCGGCCATCTTTGAGTGAAAATCGATTCCCCCTACTAATTCGAACACGGTGCAACCGAATGGAACGAAATTTGGTACGGAAGTAGTACTAACGAAAGGCACGTCAGTGTCATGTTTTATATCGCCGCCATCTTGACGGAAACGTAATGGCGGCCACACAAATGTTCAAAGCTTAAATCAAATTACGACTAACCTAATCATGCGATCTCTACCAAATTTTGCAACAACTTACCTTTATGGGGGGAGCATCCTTTGACCAAACTAATAGGTCATCAGAGTAATAGTTTGCGGATGGCGGCCATCTTTGTGTGAAAATCGATTCCCCCTATTAATTCGAACACGGTGCAACCGAATGGAACGAAATTTGGTACAGAGGTAGTACTAACAAAAGGCACCTCAGTGTCATGTTTTATATCGCCGCCATCTTGACGGAAACGTAATGGCGGCCACACAAATGTTCAAAGCTTAAATCAAATTACGATTAACCTAATCATCCGATCTCTACCAAATTTTGCAACTACATACCCTTATAGAGGAAGCATCCTTTGACCAAATGAATAGGTCATTAGCCTAATAGTTTGCGAATGGCGGCCAGCTTTGTGTCAGAATCGATTCCCCCTATTAATTCAAACACGGTGAAACAGAATGGAACGAAATTTGGTACAGAGATAGCACTAGCAAAGGGCATCTCAGTGTCATGATTAATATCGCCGCCATATTGACAGAAACGTAATAGCGGCCACACAAATGTTTAAAGCTTAAATCAAATTACGACTAACATAACCATTCGATCTCTACCAAACTTTGCAACAACATACCTTTATGGAGGGAGCATCCTTTGACCAATCTAATAGGTCATTAGCCTAATAGTTTGCGGATGGCGGCCATCTTTATGTCAAAATTGATTCCCCCTATTAATTCGAACACGGTGGAACCGAATGAACGAAATTTGGTACAGAGGTAGCACTAGCAAGAGGCACCTCAGTGTCATGTTTTATATCACCGCTATCTTGACGGAAACGTAATCGCGGCCACCCAAATGTTAAAAGCTAAAATGTAATTACGACCAACCTAATAATCTAGTCTCTACCAAATTTTGCAACACAATATCTTTATGTGGGAAACATATTCTGACCAAACTGCAAGAACATCAGCCCAATAGTTTGCAGATGGTGGCCAAGTATGTGTGCAAATCGATTCCCCCTATCAATTCAAACACGGCGAAACCGAATTGAACGAAATTTGGTACAGAGGTAGCACTAGCAAAGGGCACCTCATATTCATGTTTAATATCCCTATAGCACGTTGTATTTCAACAAGCTACTACAACCAACATTCAATCATACTCCTTGAAAAGGACAAAGAGTTATAACAATACCCATGCATTTAGGAGAAAGTAGGCTATATGTTCTTTACTGAACATCTTGTTTTTATTGTGTGTTACTTCAACGGGGAAGAACCTGTGAGCTCTCTTATCTTCATACAACTGTGTTATTCTTAACAACTTGACACTCACTGTGGAAGCCGGGGATTTCCTTGTCCATAGCCATATTGCACCACGTGCTATACCTCTCTCTCTCTCCCCCCCAGCTTCCTGGAACCAGTGTCACTCTCATCACATGCAGTTCATTTCTAGCACTGTGAAGTGTAAGGCAGTTCTACGGTGCCTAACGTAAAACTACAAGTTAACGTCTGTTGCAGAATTTAAAGATAATTTTACTTCTGACAGGGGCATTCTGTTCTGCCAAACATGTGAGAAAGCAATCAAGACTGAACAGCGAGCTTAAGTTACACAACACCTCAAGGGCAAGAAACATATTGCGGCAGTTTCACGCCTTGGGAAGAAGTGTTTCGCGATAATTGTCGGTCATTTGTGATGGACAACCTGAAGATGTATCTCGTTGTGTATTGTAATTCTTCAGTAGTCAGTGAGGTATGGCATAAATTGAATTTGTTAGTGCTGCATATTGTTTATATTCACACTATTAAACTAAATTATAATTAAATGTTTTACTTTTTTTGTCACATATTTCAGGTATTTTTAATACATAAACAAGTAGTTCCGTGAAGAACTATACAGCCTATTTTCGTATATCCTGCTCATGTTAATTGCCTCTATCAACATACAAAATTTCAGTTTAATTGCTGTAACAGATTCGTAGATATTGAGAACCGTCTAAATATTTCAGATGGTCGCCAGGTTGGATTTTTATTTTTGTACTATTACATTAAGATTATTGTGTACGTGTGGTATTCAAACTTCAATCGCATGATTAGAACACAAGAAGTAAAAACGAGATTTTAAAATTACGCACAGCAGCCATCTTGTGATTATGCAAACAATTGAAATAAATTAGATGCCAGTGGATCAACATTTGTATAAGCATTTAATGTGCAACGTTTCACGGCACTCGGATAGTTAATTCGCGAGAAACGTCCATTTAAATATTTATATTTGGCGTCGCCGCCATGTTGGATTTGTGCTCACCAGGTTACTGAAAGTCCTATAGGTGGACATATGTTCATAGTCTCTATGATCATTAAAAAAAATCAGTTTGGTTGCTGTAAAAGATTCATAGATATTGAGAACCGTCTAAATATTTCAGAAGCTCGCCATTTAGGAATATTATATGTATAGGCAATAGAGTTATGTACCATTCAAGGACAATTATTGCCTAGGTTCATTATTCAAACTTTCACTTCGATCACATGAATACGACACAAGAAATAAAAACTTAATTTTAAAATTTCGCACAGCCGCCATCTTGAGGTTATGTAAACAATTGAATTAAATTAGATGGAAGTGTATTACAATCTGCAAAGTCATTTACTGTACCACATTTCACTGCGCTCAGAGAGTTAAATCACGAGAAAAGTATATTAAAATATTTCAAATTTGCTTGGTCGCCATGTTCGTTTTGTACTTTACAGGTTTATGAAATATACATAGGTCAACTAGAATCAGTACCCTTTAACGCCGTACAAAATTGCAGGGTGATATCTGTTATAGTTTCGGAGATATAGAATGTCAGTGAAATATTTCGCACAGCCGCCATTTTGAGGTTATATAAACAATTGAACTAAATTAAACTCCAGTGCATTACAATGTGTATAAACATTTGCTGTACCAAGTTTCATTACGTTTGGATAGTTAAATCGCGAGAAAAGTCTATTTAAAAGTCTCAACTTCGCTTGACCACCATGTTGGTTTTGTAGTCACCAGATTTTTGAAAGTCTCATAGGTGAACTTCTAGTAGTGCCCTTTATCACCGTACACAATTTCAGGGCGATATCGGTAATAGTTAAGGAGATATTGAATGCTAGTGAAATATTTCGCACAGCCGCCATGTTGGATTGGTGAGAAGTAACAGAATTTGAAGGGCACGGTCGAGGTTGCCGGGAATAGTGCTATGAACTTTCCGAGTTTCATTCAAATCGCTCCAGCCGTTTAGATGTTATTAGGGGGACACACACACACACACACACCTCTCTCACACACACACACACACACACGGACAAAAGGGGATCTCATAAGCCTATTTTTTCAAAATTGAAAATAGGCTAAAAATAAATATTTTCCAGATTTTTAGCACCTAAAAATCCGAGCCCTATTCATAACGCTCCTCGTAGATACTGCATTCGTCGCTGTTGCTGTTGTTTTTAAGGGATGGAACTGCGAGGTCATCTGCAATAGTCATCGCTCCTGAAAGGATCCAGGATCCTCTTATGCTATGGCTGGTCTTAGTCTCCCAGAAAGGCGGTGAGAAAAGGTGAAGAATATTAGTTTCCCTGCTATAATATACAGTGCGTTGTCTACAGTACATGTTCACTTATCGCGCGCTTTATAGCTGCCTAGGCGCATCCGGTTGGTGTCACACTACCTCACTCAGTTATGAAGTGCGCTCACTAGCAGTCCTAGGCTGGTGAGCACTAAGTAGGGGGCTCCGACCCCATTAAGATACACCCTGAAGCTTAGCTGAGTACGTTAAATGCAGCAATAAGGTTCTCACCTGCTGTGCTCTAGGTTGTGGGATCAAATCCTAACACAGTCAGTTGACATTTGAGATATCACACAGGGTAACATTCTGGCATCCTGGCGTCTCTTAATGCCGGAGTACCTGTACAGTATGTATGAATGTTTTTTTGGCAAAAAAATATAGAGGTAAAGACTTTTCGGTCCGCCCTCATTATATTGTATAATCATAATAATAATAATAATAATAATAATAATAAAATCTTACCAGAGGCCTTATACGCTTCAGAAACGACAGCAATCAAGAGACGAACAAAAATCAGGGAATTAGAAAAACAAGAGAGAAAAATTCTGAGAAAGATCTACGGGCCAGTTCAGAAAGAGGGAATATGGATAAAGAGACCGAGAATAGAGCTGTACAAACGACAGAAACGATTACAAACAACATGCGGGAAAGAAGGGCAAACTTTTATGGACATATACATAGGATGACCGAAGACAGATTTACCAAGAATTTTTTTAATATAGTTACAAATAGCACACTAAAATCCAATTGGGTAAAGGAAACCGTGGAAGACCTCAAGAAACTAAACATCTCTACAGAAGACATGGCAGACAGGCGCACATACAGAGAAAAACTTAGACAACAGAAGTTTGAGCAAACTCCCAAAGGGAGTCAACCGGGAAAGAAGTGGACGGAGGAGAGAAAGAGGAAGCATAGTGTGTATATGAGAGGTTTTTGGGGAAAAAGAATAAAGGGCTAGAATAAAACATGAAAATTGATTGTGTTGTAACGCTCTCCTTATGGGGAATTAACGAATAAATAATAATAATAATAATAAAATGACTAATGTTATCGTTATATACTATTTATTTTTACCTAAAGTCAATGTTTATTTAATTGAAACTGTACCAGTTGTAACATTGTAACCTTCTTCAGCTGGTATATGATGAGTAACTGAGTAGTACCATACCAAAAGTTCACATAGTAAATTTTCCAAAATACATAGATCTGTTACAATAAATTTTGTAAAGTAAGCATAACAAGAAGTTCCGTGACGAACTAAAGAGCCTACTTTTCATGCCAATGATTATTTTACAGTATATGAATCTATCTAGAATAATGACGAAATTAACTTGGTGTTATCAAAATGTCTAATTAGTTCGAAATATACCTGGTATAATGTAGCCTAATAGAGCACTACAATTGGCAGCCCTGGATACAGTATATATTCTTAGTTCCATTTCTTAAGGTACAGAATACAAAATTTGGTTACAGTATATATTCTTAGTTCCATCTCTTAAGGTACAGAATACAAAATTTGGTTTAAGTCCAATGGACGTTACATGCAGTTAGACATTGGATCTATCAGCACGCGTAAAAGCATGTTGGCAAAAATGTCATGCGTTTGCTGCTCAGAAATAATCTGAAATATTATGATATTTTGTTGTGCCAATTTTGGATGAAATCCATTAGTTAGTATAGAAGTTACATGTATTTTAAAATTGGACCTATCAGCAGGCATAGAATCATGTTGGCAGCACTGATTTATATTAATTACTCCAAATTAATCTAGAATGTCGGGTGCTATACGTGTTCAAAGTATAGAGCTGTTGGCTTGCATACTTTCTGATATATTGATATTAGGGTAAACAAATATAGCATTTATTAACAGTTGGCAGCCCTGATTGCTCTTAAGAATATTTATAGTCATATGTTATGTTACACATAGCAAATACGAAATTTGGTTGAAATCCAAATGATAGTATAGAAGTTACATGCATTTAAGAATTGGTCCTATCAGCAGGCTTAGAATCATGTTGGTAGAACTGACGTATATAAGTTACTCAAAATTAATGTAAAATGTCAGGTACTATACGTGTGCATAGTTTAAAGCTGTTGGCATGCATACTTTCCGATATATTGGTATTATGGTTAAAAAATAGAGAGAGCAATTATTAACAGTTGGCAGCCCTGGTGGTTCTTAAGAATACGCTCAGTCATATCTGTTTATGTACACATATTACATGCAAAATTTGGTTTAAATCCAATCGATAGTGTAGAAGTTATATGCATTTAAACATTGGACCTATCAGAAGGCTTAAAATTATTTTGGCAACACTGTCATGTATGGCCTCCTGGAAATTAAACTGAAATAGTATTATCTACATGTGTGCCAATTTTGGAAAAGCTCCCATGCATACCTCCCAAGATATCCAACATGAAGCTCAAATTTCTAGTGCGTTTTTTCAGCAGTTGGTACCACTGACATCATTTTCAAATATGGGCTTGAGATATCCCGGTATACATATTTACTCGTACTAAATTTGGTTTCGATTGCTGCAGCCGTTTAGGAGTTGATAGGGACACACACACACACAGCCAGCCAGACAGACAGACACACACACATTTTCCCGGATCGATCTCATAAGTCTACTTTTTCCTCATTTTTGCAAAATGTGAAAAGTAGGCTAAAAATTGTCTTGAAAAACAGCGAAGAAATTAGGAGATGTATATGTGAAAATATGTACTGTTTGTTGAATCTGTTAGGTTATACAAATTCCTGATGAGTATTTTCTAGGTATAGTAGAGAAAAGCTTTGGATTATGTCTGACGAAGTTATTAAGAAATGTTACTATACCTAGCAAATACACTTCAAGAATTCTAATAAACAAACTGATTCAACAAACAGTACATATTTTCACATACACATCTCATTTCTACGCTGTTTTTCGAGGCAATTTTTATGCTTAACTATTCAAGGCATCAACTTTTCGGTCAACAACCAGCCCGACAGAGACTTAAGTCCAGAAACAGCTTCTTGAGGGGAGTAACAGCCCTCGAAGGCTCACAAGATGCTGCCCGTGTGAAGATACGGAAGACAGAAATCAAAGACCCAATTATTCCTTTTATCAGAAAAAATGGCACCTGGTCACAACTTGCAATATGGAACTTGGAAATCATTGAACAGGCTGAGGACGGGGGTTTCACGCTGCAAGAACAATCTAAACAAATGGAACATGCTCATCAACAATGATGAGTTTGCGAATGCAGCATGTTACACGATCCAGAACACCTGCTGATCTGCCCCTTGATGGATGACATACGTTCAAAAGACGATCTTATGGCTGCAAATACTACTGATATAACTGTTGCTACTTACTGGCAAAATGTAATTTGATTCGGACACGAAAAATAAAATAAATAAATAAATGCTTAATTTGCCGGTACGGTTTCAATGAAATAAATATTGACTTTCGATATAAATAGTTTATAATTAACACGTCAATAAGGTATCGGACTATCATGATCATTTTTATGTCATTCCAAATTTAACGTTACATTGGCAAGCTGAAGGCAAACGGACACGGTGTAAACCAAGAGAACAGTGGGTGGATGGTGTCAAGTGAAGCATGGCTACCAGAGGCTTAACTGAGGAAGATGCTGAAGACCGAAATGTGTGGAGGAGAAGAGTATTTTTGGGTTGAGGGAAAACTATTGTATTGTAGAATATTCCTTATAAAGACGACGACGACGAAGAAGAAGAAGAAGAACATTTCTTCTACAACAAGGTTAATTTAAGCGGCAAGTCTACTTAAATTCTTTTGATTTTTAGCCTACTTTTCACATTTTGCAAAAATGAGGAAAAAGTGGACTTATGAGATCGGGCAAATGTGTGTCTGTCTGTCCTTCTGTCTGTCGGGGGCGTGGTGGCTCAGCGGTCTAGCTGTATGCCTCTCACCAAGGCGGTCCGGGTTCGATTCCCTGTCAATGCATGTGAGATTTTCGAAGTGAAATGCCATGTCCTGTGGTTCGGATTCCACGTAAAAAGGTGGTCCCGTGGCTCATGATCTCAAGATTGACGGTCACGTTAAACTACAAGCTTCCTTTTTTGTCTGTCTGGCTGGCTGGCTGGCTGGCTGTGTGTGTGTGTCCCCCTATCAACTCCTAAACGGCTGCAGCAATCGAAACAAAATTTGGTAGGAGTAAAGATCTATACCTGAATATCTCTCGGCCATATTTGAAAGTGATGTCAGTGCTACCAACTGCTGAAAAATCGCAATTGAAATTTGAGCTCCATGTTGGATATCTTAGAAGGTATGAATGGGAGCTATTTCAAAATTGGCACACGTATAGATAATAATATTGCAGTTTAATTTCCAGGAGGCCATACATGGCAGTGTTGCCAAAATGATTAAAAGCCTGCTGATAGGTCCAAATTTTAATGCAAATAACTTCTACACTATCAATTGGATTTCAACCGAATTTCGTATGTGGTATGTGTACATAAAGAGATATGACTGAGCGTATTCTTAAGAGCCACTAGGGCTGCCAACTGTTAATAAATGCTCTCATTTGTTTAAAATCCAAATACCCATATATCAGAAAGTATGCAAGCCTACAATTTTAAACTATGCACACATATAGTACCTGACATTCTATATTAATTTGGAGTAACTTATATACGTCAGTGCTACCAACATGATTCTAAGCCTGCTGAGAGGTCCAACTTTAAATTCATGTAACTTCTATACTATCATTTGGATTTCAACCAAATTTCGTGTGTGCTATGTGTACCATAACAGATATGTCTATGCCGATTCTTATGAGTAACCAGGGCTGCCAACTGTTAATAAATACTGTCTCTATTTTTGTTACCCTAATATCAATATATCAGAAAGTATGCAAGCCAATAGCTCTAAACTTTTCACACGTATAGTACCTGGCATTCTAGATTAATTTGGAGTAACTAATACAGTATACGTCAGTGCTGCCAACATGATTCTAAGCCTGCTGATAGGTCCAATTTTAAAATGCATGTAACTTCTATACTAACTAATGGATTTCATTCAAAATTGACAAAACAGTAGATCATATTATTTCAGATTATTTCTGACCAATACATGTATGTCATTGTTGCCAACATGATTTTACGCATGCTATTAGATCCAATGTTTAACTGCATGTAACGTCCATACTATCCATTGGACTTCAACCAAATTTTGTATTCTGTACCTTATGAGATGGAACTAAGAATATATTCAGTCACCAGGGCTGCCAACTGTAGTGCTCTATTAGGCTACATTATGCCAGGTATACAGCATTTCGAAATAATTAGAAATTTCGATATTACCTACTTAATTTCGTCGTTATTCTAGATAGATCCTTATAGATTAATAATTGGCATGAATCTTAAATTTTAAGAAAAGTAGTCTCTTTAGTTCGTCACGGAACTTCTTGTTTAGTTTTCATTCGCAAGGATCCGGGAGTAAAATAGCGTGCAATACTTGAATGGCTAAGAAGGGGTTATGAAAACCAGTCCTCTGTCAAGATGATCCATTTGCTGGAAGAAAGTGAGTGTGTAGAACGGTAAATGTCGTGGCCTACAAGGTCGTATAGTTGTTCCTATCCGCCTGCAAGATCTCCCACACACAGCCATTGCACCTTGTCTTACACCCCATTAACTGCTTAACTACTCACCATTTCACTATTTTAACTCACTCTAATCATTATGCATCTCGGATTACCATATATTTATTCAAAGGTGTCAAGAAACTAACCGTTGAAATATCGCCCCAGGATTCTAACGATACGAACGAACAACGTCTAGTAGGTTTTCTCGTCACCCGCCATTATTTTTAAAGCCATTCGTAATCCATCATTCAATTCACCTCAACGCAACTCTGCTAATTTGTATAGCCCTGTCCAAGGTTTGCTCTTTTCAGAGACTCCCTTCAGTGTACTGTAAATATAGTGTAAGGCACTGACAAATAAAAATGAAATTACACTCTCCTTCTCTCTCTTTCCTATTTGCCTTTCATGGTTCTACTTCTTTTCTGAGTCCCTATGTCCTCATCCACTATCTTTTATTTCCCTTATCCCTTGTTTTATCCTTTCCTTCTTACCCCCAGGGGCTCACAGCTTGTAGGACGTGGGGTGGCGACCACGGGGCCCCAGCTGAGTCCGGCATTGCTTCCACTTACTTGTGCTGGATTCTCTCCGTCTGCTTACCTGTCGACCTCACTTGGTCAACTCATGTTCTCTTTCGACCCCGACGGTATTAGGGTATCCGAGGTCTAGGGACCTCTTCCTTTCCCGCCTTAATTGGCCCTTGTCTCATATTTTCTGATACCCTCCTTCTGCGAGGGGTCAGCCTTCTTTTTCTTTTCAACTTATCTCCTGCCTTCTGCTCAAGGCCCTCAGGGAGGTAGGGTATATGTAGCCCACCACCACTTCTGGTGCACCCTAGAAATCGCTACACCCTCAGGGACTCACGACTGGCGAGTTCGGGAGTTGGTGACCTTGAGGGATTCCTGTGCTGGGTCCGGTTTTTCCCCCTTTTATCCTTTACCTCTGGGGTGGACCCTCTCCTATTTCACTTTCCTATCTGCCTTTCATGACTCTCCTTCCTTCCTAGTCCCTCAATCCACATTCTTCGAGGGTTTAGAGCATTTCTTTTCCTCCTGTCCTTTATTTGCCTTATGCTCCTTTTGTTTTCCATTTCTTCTTCTAGTATTTAAGTTAGTAGTTAGTTTTAGTTATAATTTACATTTCATTATCATCTTCACGATTACCCAAACCATTAGTGGCCGATAACCTAGAAGTTAGTCCCCTAAGAACAACAATTAACATCATCATCATTGTCTATCTTAGCAACTCATCGCATCATTGCTCTTGAGTGTAAACTTTCCATCTCATTCCCACTTATAAACACTCAATTGAAAACTTAACGTTTCCATCGAGCAGTAGAGTAATAAATGAATTTATTGGCCCTTTTAAGATCTGTGAAGCCGAAAGAATTCGTAAAGGAAGGAATGGAATGGAATGCCTTGACGAATGGCTAAAGGTGAGTTCTTGGCTTGGTGAGGGGCAGGGGGAATAACCTGCATCACTTTTATTTGACTCTCTCGTCTACTAATAATATTTTTCTCGTAACATTGGCGGCACCAGATGTGAGAACAGACTCTGAAAAACAAAATAATAATTGAGTCTGTTGATGATGATAGGCTCTCATAAGTGAAGAAAAACATATATCATTTGATTGCTGAAGTTATAACATGGTCACGCAATTTTCTATACCGTATCTTCTTCGTGAGAGAATATACAGTGTACTCCTCTGTTCGCCTGTCCGCAGTGACCAGCACATCAGTGGTGTAAGAAGAGTTTCATTACACAATCAGCCAAGGTTTCTGTGAAATACCTAGACCTCGGATTTTAGGACATTGCCTATTTTGTTCTCTTAATGATGGGAAGTAGACGATAAGATATCTTTGCGTTTCATGAAAAGTAATCAATTCCTATGAAGTTTATTAGGGTGGCTTCGGTGGCGTAGTTGGTAGCATGCTGAGCTTCAATGCCCAAGGTCTCGGGTTCAAACCCAGCCGAAGTCGTCGGATTTTTTTAAGAGCGTTAGAAATCCCTCAGTATGCCTTCCTTCGGAGGGGAAGTAAAGCAGGCAGGCCCTTGTCATAGATTTATGGCTTTTAAAGATTCCTTCCACTAACAACACTTGTGTGAAGCCAAAATTTGTAGTTTAGAATTGATTACGCACTATTAGTTCCAAAGTGCACCGCCAGGTGATGACTCCGACTCCATCTGGTAGGCAATTCCGCAAGCTAGGTGTCGTGGACAGTAGCATTTGGTAGCAAAATTAGGAACTACTTGAAATTACTGTCTGCAGTCCTTACTTGAATTAAAATAGATAACACACACTAATACAGTCATCACAATTAACACCAGTTATCAGACAGATTCCACACACACACCCAAAGTACACGGGGCTACATGTCCGCGTGTTCGCACCTCTACTCCAGGTTAATGCTGGGATGGTTCCTAACTTAAGGCCACGACCGCTTCCTTCTCAATCCTCGCATGAGTCTAATTATAAACACACACACAAATACAGTCATAAAATCAAACATGATATCAGACAATATTATACACTCACTCAAGTTCACGGGGCTAAATAGTCAACATGTCAATTCTGTCAAATGAAACAACAACCACCTATATTTCTTCCTTCCTTCCTTCCTTCCTTCCTTCCTTCCTTCCTTTATTTCCTTCTTTCCTTCTTTCTTTCTTTCTTTCTTTCTTTCTTTCTTTCTTCCATTCTTTCATTCTTTCTTTCTTTCTTTCTTTCTTTCTTTCTTTCTTTCTTTCTTTCTATCTTTCCTCAGCTTTGCCTCACGAGGCTGAGTGAACCACGCTTCAACCCTCAGACAAAAATGAAATTTCTTGACAGGACCAGGAATCTAACCCGTTCCTCTGAGATGACAGCCACCCCACCACGAGGTGGTCATTTGAGATATTTTGAGGATGGAATGATTCAAATAGATGTACCATACGGATATGCAAAGAAGAGAATGATTATGTGTGAACAAAACCCACAGAGTTTGAAAGAAATTGCCTCGTCCTTGTATGTTAAGACGAGCCCTTAGTCTCCGCCCTTGTGAATCACACACACACACACACTAGACTGAGAGGGCTGACGAGGTATAATATTGACAGAGCCCAATATGAGCCTAAATGAAAGTCAAACAGTGGATGGATGAAGATGCTTACCAGACAGACAGACAGTCCGGACCACATCTTATTGGACCTCAAAGATGGTCAGTTATGTTGGCTAAGCTAGCGTTAAAACTCACAGCAGATACAAGACTGTGTATGCAAAACTTAAACAAACTTTCCTCACTGATAAGTATGTTTACTTAAAGCATTTAAACCTCGTTTATCTTAAACACTATAAGTATTAGGGTATATGTTTGTACATTCTGCATTTGGAATATATTTGAAAGCTACCAAAAATTGCCCGTTTTTCGAACAACCCTCAGCATTTTAACGGTCAAGAACACGTTTCCCGTAACGCGGTGACTAGTAATCGCTACTTTTGCCGTAATCGAGAGTGTAAGACGTTACTGATTAAATTAGCGTAGTCGCTAGCACCCTTAGTTGTCACCGCGGAGAACCAAGTTCGAATCCTGTCTCTGCCAAGGAATTGGATTTTAATCTGGAACGTAATACACTCAGCCTCGTGTGGCAAAACTGAGAGGAGGTGGGTTCGATCCTCAGCTCAGCCATCCTCGAAGTGATTTTCCGTGGTTTCCCCACTTTTACTTCAGACGATTGACGGGATGGTTTCTCAATTAAGGCCACGGCCGCCTTCTTCCCTAGCCTCGTCTGAATTACAACTACACACGCTAAAACAAAAGGAGGGCGTGGTGGCCAAACGGCCAAGCTGTTGGCCTCTCACCAAGGTGGACCGGGTTTGATTCCTGGTCAATGCATGTGAGATTTTCGAAGTGAAATGTTATGTCCTGTAGTTCGGATTCCACGTAAAAAGGAGGTTCCGTGGCTCATGATTGCATGATTAATGGTCACGTAAAACTTAAAAAAAAACTAAAAAATACGCAAATACAACCATCAAAATAACACAGGTTATCAGACAAATTCCCATTCCTATCAAGAAGGAACTGAGCGAGAGTGGTAACGTGGTAACTCCTGCCTCACTGGCATCGGTAGAGCGTGGGTTCGAATCCCACCTTGGCCGTCCTGAAAATGGTTTTCGTAGTTTCCCATGTTCACCACCAGGCAAATGCCGGGACGGTTCCTTCCAGTAGGTCCACTGCCGATTTCCTGACCCGTCCTGAAAATAGGCTAATAAATGGCCATTGGCTGCATTAATAAAATAATTTTTAAAATGCAATACATGGCGGCGTCACTCCATAACCATTACATATACTAGTGTTGATGAACCTAAGCGCCAAGAAAGTGTTAAATCTAATCCAAGTCTGAGGAAACAAACAGAAGAACAAGGAGACAACAGTGGCTCCCTCATTATTTGGTTTCGATCGAAACCCTTAATTACTGGTAACTTGTTGTGTGAGTGATGCTTCGTTTTCAGGCTGCTGACCGGCTTTTTTTTTTAACTTCATGTCCCCGGTAGCTTTTTTCTTCAGGCGCAGTTATCTCCAGATAGCAACAGAACAACATATTATTAAAACATAAATATATTTTAATTTTAATTACGAGTGTTTGTGGTTATTATTGAGGTTCATGTTGAATTTCTCGGTCGGATGTTGGATGGTTGGTGTGCGTGTATCTTCTAACACGAAATATGTATGTGATACGCGCGTTCACCTTAAAAGCAATGCCCTTTATTCCACCCGCTTTGTTACATTGATAATAATGATAATATCGTATGGCTTCGGATGCCGGGTGCAAGCTTTGTTGTTTGACGCCCAGAGGGCAGCTTGCACGTCGAATTTAGTCATTCCTTGGAGCGCTATGAAAGTCAAGGAGGTTAGATATCTTAGCTCCTTGACACTATAGCGCTGTCTAGTAGAGAAAGGAGGAACTTTGTGTTGGCGGAAAATCCCGAGATTAATTTTGCCATCATGAACACGGCCAACTGAATTCAAATGGGTTCTTTAATATGCCAACAACGCATGACATGCATGCCGTGTTTTTTTTCGCCTTTCAAAAGTCACTTACCACGGCCAGGAGCGAACCTGCAAGGTTGGGGGTTGGTAGTTCGACACGATAACCACTCACCCACCGTGGCAAGCATCTTGTCTATTTATAGTTCAGTAGACTGTTTCTGTTAAAAATAAAATTGTTTGCATATACATTTAGAGTTCCAAAATTGCTTTGCTCCCGAACTCTTTCTTCCTCTTCTTCTTCTTCTTCTCCTCTAGTGGTCAATCTGAGGATTGGTTTGACTTCTAGATGCCACCACAACTGGCACCTGGTGGCGAACGTTGGAACTTAATAGAGCAATAATCAAATCGAACCTTACAAATTTAGCTCACACAATTGTAGTAAGTGGAAAGTTCTTTTACATGCCATAAATAAATAAATAAATAAATAAATAAATAAATAAATAAATAAATAAATAAATAAATATATGACATGGGTCCACCGGCTTTACTTCTCCTCCGAAGGAAGGTATACTGAGGGATTTTTAACGCTCTTAAAAACTCCGACGACTTCGGCCGGGTTTGAACCCGCGATCTTGGGTATAGAATCTCAGCATGCTACCAACTACGCCACTTAAGCCGCCTGTTCATTTATTGAAACCTTGAGTTAGTTTGATAGTTAGTGATTGAGGTTTTAAGGGGTGGAACAACGAGGTCATCTGCCCCTATTGAAAACTTCAAGTTTATTTATCGCACCTCTGCATAAACACTGCCACATGTCAGAAAACATACGTTTGAAATAATGCAAGCCATGTAATAAAATGTAAATAAAGTAGGCTACTGCCTAGCCAACTTATCTCAACGACGTGTGCATATTTGGTGTAAACAATTAATAATTATATGCTGTCACTATACAAATTGTGACTGTTTTGAAGCAGTTATTCAATGTTAAAGACAAGCTTCAGAATTGGATTATACTGCCATGTACAGTAGGTATTAGATAAGTAGACTAGAGTTGTAGCACAACATATTTCGGCTTGCACAGTGTGCAGCGCGCTATGTAGTGATTGGTGTAACTCAAAATCAGATATTTTTTACTTTGGCAGTCTTGTCTCAGGGGTAAAGATTCAACTGTATAAAGTTTTCAGACTGGATTTGCAAGATGCAGCAGGACAGCCCCGAAACAGTACATTATGCAACGAGCCTATAATGGCAATAATTAAGACACGAGTATGTTCATACGAGTGTCTTAATTACCATTATAGGCGAATTGCATACGACTGTTTATGTTCAACGATAATTATTATAACTATTTTATGTTCGAACATAAATATTCATAAATATCTGTCGAGATTCCGCCAGTTTTATGTACTGAACAGAGCGCATGGGACGCAGAGAATACCTTGTATTTGACCATGGCCTCCTCGGTTACCCCACTATGACACTAGGCCACGCAGTGAAATTTAAATTTGAAGGCCTTGGAACTCATCGCAGGTGCGATTCTATCCTTACCTAATTGGTCAAACAACTGTTTCTTGAGCTCTGATTCGTGGGAGAAACCGTCCCATAATGAAAACTTGTACTATAATGAGCCTCGTTATAGTACAGCTTTCTGACATTTAATATTTACATTTCCACATCGTCGAACATAAAGTTACATCAATAATTTGACTGCCTTTGAGGCTCGAATTCCAACTATACATATAAGAAAGCACACGAAAGAAAATGCTGTACATAGAAGCATACAAACTTCTAATATATACACTACTAACCTTCCCCGCCTTCGCCCGGTATATTTTACGGTTTACCCAGCGTAAGCTTAAAAGGCGCACGGACTGCAGGTCCCAGACGCAATTTGGAAAAGCAGAGGTGAACAGCGAAACTCCAAACACATACACTCTTCTCTGAAGTCTTAACCCGGCACGACTCGACAGTTTGATGCTGGCCGAAGCTGGCGTGATAAGCTCGCTCCGTAGCTAGTAATTTAAATTTCCACTGAATGGAGATTTTTGGAAGAAATGAAAACATAAAAACACTTATAGTGGGCGATGTATTAAAGATAAAGATATGCTCTCGCGGACTTTTTAGTAGAACTTTTCATGCTGAACAATTCATACGCTCATAGTATATAGATATTTTTAACGGTTTACCCAGCGTAAGCTTGAAAGGCGCACGGACGGCAGGTTTTCCTTCGACTCGATTCATTGAAATCGTTACTGCTCGGCTTCCTTCGGTCAAATGTGATTGTTTTTCTACAGAAACTTTCTTCGAGAAAGGCCGAAACATGTCCTATTTATATAGAATTATATATAAATTGAGTATTGATTTGGCGTATTATTTGAATAGTTGATTAACTTCTACCAATACGGATTTTAATGGCGAATGGCTTCGCATTTTATTCGGGATATCCTTTACAGAATGGTGAAACCCGCATAAAAATCCATCCAGTGGGTCTCGAGAGTACCCGTTACATCCAAGAATTGGGGTCTTTGTTTTATGCTACGTAGAGATAAGAAAGTATGTCAAACAAACAAACAAACAAACAAACAAACATACAAACTCTCAGTTTTGTGTACTTAGTTGAGGAGAATATATCGAACAAACATATAAACTCTCAAGATATTTACATAAGTGAGGAAAATTTGTCAAACAAACAAACAATCAAACAATCTAACAAACAAACTCTCAGTTATATTGACATAAGGGAGGAAAATGCTTATCATTATCCAGTAGAACACTACAAAAGTTTTACCACTATTTTTGAGAATCGTATGATTGTTTAGTGTAGGCTACGATCCATCCAAAAGTAGCAGTCTGAATGGTTACAGACCTTGATGAGCTCATTGTATATCATGACGTCGTGACACGTTTGCAATTAAACAAACACTCGTAATTTATTGCGACCTCCTTCTTCATATTCGCAGAGTAATTGCAGTCGCGTAATGTGAGGTGTGCCTAATGTATTGTGTCACTTGTATGGTTCCTAATTAGATGGCTGTTGGTTCAACACCCGCCCTACTGTTCCTAATTCATCATTCACTTCTCAGCTGTTAGAATTAGTTGAATGTTTAAATATCTCAAAACTAATCATGTTACGAGTTATGTTTCGCACCAAACCTCAGCATTTTTTCTGTCCTTTCTGATCCCTCCGACGCTTTGTGGTGTATTGGTTAGCGTACTTGGATGCTACCATTGAGGACTGGATTCGATTCCTGGCTCTGCCAGGAAATTTAATTCTGGTTTGAAGTAGTAGAACCGTATTGTTGACATATAGGCTGCCAGAGTGGTGTCGATTTTGTGGGACGTACATCAAGCAAGAGGGCCATGCGAGTACTTTACACTTCACTTTTACTTCAACACGTAGGATCTTCCGCGGACGAAAATAACATCTATTTACTAACAGGCAACGTTGAAATGTAGGTGTGTTGTTATTTTTTTATTTTTTTATTTATATATAATTCGTTGAGGCCATCTAGGACCACGTTAAGTCTTGCTACACTTGGCAATTTGTTTCGCCTTCCTCTGAGCCCAGAATTCCCTCATTCTCTGTGAGTGGGCCATCTTGACCTCATCTGTCCAGGTGGTACCTTGTCTTCTTTTCGGGTTCGATGTCTCGTCTCGGGTCAGCCCATTAGTCAATATCCTTTTTGCGGAAGAGATCTCTATTGAAGGCTCGTCGGGTTTTAGATGCAGTATTTTGAGTTCGTCTTTGGTATTCATAAACCAGGGCATTTATATATTTATTTATTTATTTATTGGTTTATTTATTTATTTATTCATCTATCTATTTATGATTCGTTTGGAAGACTTGAGCATTATTCTTTAACGATGTAGCAATTTTGTTTACTAAGCAATATCAAAAATTATTTATTTTCTGTTACTTGGGAATTAACCGTTTTCATTTCTTAATCTGAGATCAAATTAAATTATTGCATTCATAATATCCTTGCGTCACCGGGAGATGATTATAAGCCCAGACTGTACTTACTATCTGTCTTTATATTAAACTATTGTAGGCGGCATGAGTGAGTCTGTCAAAAGCTGTTTGTGAAATATTTACCTTAGACCGACCCTTGAGGGACTCGTAGAGGTGGAATATTGTTACTGCGGGCCAGCTGGCGTGTTGACACGGTTCATCTGAGAGCATCCCCATCCACAAACCACTCACTGTACTCGTGAACTCTCAATCATAGGATGATAAAACTAACACAACTGACTGTTATTTGCATGTTGAAATAATCGCAGACTTCTTGTGTTTTATAGCGTCTTGTAAATTTGCAATATCACTAAGGTTCGGATGTTAAGGAAAAGTCACATTTTTTTCCTGAGCTCGTTTTGACCAAAATCTGAAATATAAGTTTGAATGACGGGTCCCTGACCACATTTAAAGCAATTTGATGTTGCCTATAAATGCATATTTCGGCCATTTTTATTCTTTTGGTCATATTTGGTCATATTTTAGTGATATAAGGTCATATTTGGTTATAATTTCAGCATTTTTGTTTAAATTAAGGCGTCGTTAACGAGGTACGTGTTATCTGCGTCGAGTTTCAAACACAGGATTTCCGAATAGTGTAGTAGATTTATTTTTCTTTCTTTTCCCGGAACAGGCAGATAGCAGGCTTAGAAGACCTGATTCCAAGAAGGCGCAATAAACTTCCTGTTAGGCAGTGTCTTCTAACTTACGCTGACATGTCATAAAGCATACTAATACTTCGTTTTTTTTAGCCTATTTTCAATTTTGAAAAAATAGGCTTATGAGATCCCCTTTTGTCCGTGTGTGTGTGCGTGTGTGTGTGTGTGTGTGTGTGTGTGTGTGTGTGTGTGTGTGTGTGTGTGTGTGTGTGTGTGTGTGTGAGGTGTGTGTGTGTGTGTGTGTCCTAATAAAATCTAAACGGCTGGAGCGACTTCAATGAAACTCGGTATGTTTATAGCACTATTCCCGGCGACCTCGACCGTGCCCTTCAAATTTTGTTACGTCTCACCAATCCAACATGGCGGCTGTGCGAAATATTTCACTAGCATTCAATATCTCCGAAACTATTACCGATATCGCCCTGAAATTATGTACGGTGATAAAGGGCACTACTAGAAGTTCATCTATGAGATTTTCAAAAACCTGGTGACTACAAAACCAACATGGCGGCCAAGCGAAGTTGAGACTTTTAAATAGACTTTTCTTGCGATTTAACTATCCAAACGTAATGAAACTTGGTACAGCAAATGTTTATACACATTGTAATGCACTGAAGTCTAATTTAGTTCAATTGTTTACATAACCTCAAAATGGCGGCTGTGCGAAATATTTAAACTGACATTCTATATCTCCGAAACTGTTACAGATATCACCCTGCAATTTTGTACGGTGATAAATGGTACTGATACAAGTTTACCTATGTATATTTCATAAACCCGTAAAGTACAAAACGAACATGGCGACTTTGAAATATTTTAATAGACTTTTCTCGTGATTTAACTCTCTGAGCGCAGTGAAATGTGGTACAGTAAATGATTTTGCACATTGTAATGCACCGCCATCTAATTTAATTAAATTGTTTACATAACATCAAGATGGCGGCTGTGCGAAATTTTTAAATTAAGTTTTTATTTCTTGTGTCGTAATCATGCGATCGAGGTGAAAGTTTGAATAATGAACCTAGGCAATAATTGTCCTTGAATGGTACATAACTCTATGGCCTATACATATAACAATCCTAAATGGCGAGCTTCCGAAATATTTAGACAGTTCTCAATATCTATGAATCTTTTACAGCAACCAAACTGTTTTTTTATGTTCATAGAGACTATGAACATATGTTCACCTATAGGACTTTCAGTAACCTGGTGAGCACAAATCCAACATGGCGGCGACGCGAAATATAAATATTTAAATGGACGTTTCTCGCGAATTAACTATCCGAGTGCCGTGAAACGTTGCACGTTAAATGCTTATACAAATGTTGATCCACTGGCATCTAATTTATTTCAATTGTTTGCATAATCACAAGATGGCTGCTGTGCGTAATTTTAAAATCTCGTTTTTACTTCTTGTGTTCTAATCATGCGATTGAAGTTTGAATACCACACGTACACAATAATCTTAATGTAATAGTACAAAAATAAAAATCCAACCTGGTGACCATCTGAAATATTTTGATCCTCAATATCTACGAATCTGTTACAGCAATTAAACTGAAATTTTGTATGTTGATAGAGGCAATTAACATGAGCAGGATATATGAAAATAGGCTGTATAGTTCTTCACGGAACGACTTGTTTTTCTTTTCTTTTAGGAAAACCGAGCAAGAACTGCATCTCAAGGCTATGATACTGAATGAATGTTGAAAATTTTAATGTACTGTAGCTCTCTGTCAGTTTGTATGATTAAATGGTACTGGGGTATTATCGCTGATCACGTTTTGGCACTTAAGACGTTTACTGTATGTTAGTGATACTCTACATATCCCAAAAATTCATGTCATATATCGTAGTTTTTAGGTCATATTTGCTTGCATATCTCGTACTTCTTTGGGTCTTAAACTTCCGAACCCTAAATATCACGTATACGACCCTGAGAAAATTTCGAATTAAAGAAGATTTCGAATTATAGAAGTTCGAATTAGCCACATTCCACTGTAGTTACAAATTCTTGCGGTACAATGCATTTAAGGCTCATTTTCCATTACGTTTGAACACAGGAAAATGAACCTAATGTAAATTGTTCTGTTAGACTGCAAATTTACAACCTACAGTACTTGACCATTTTACTAAACTCGGACACATTTTTAGAAGCATTTAAGAGTAGTTTCGTTTATGACTCTCTTCTAGAGTGAGGACTGTCTATGACTCTTCGTGACATCTCACCGCGGACTCAAATGAACTCCAGGTTTTACCAATGTCTAGGAAAAGTCCAAACAGTTGCTTAGTCTGTCGTTACAATGCCTTCTGCTGTATGGCCTTGTGGGATTGGTCACTCCTGCTAGAAGGAGTGGAGAAAGCTTGCGAGGGAAGAGCAAAGAAATGGAAAAAAAAAGAAATAGATGTCGCCTAAATGCACATGCCATGTTCTTTACATGTGTATGTAATAAGGGCGGATAGACGGTGATGTAACACAGAACAGGCGGCGTTTACTGAAGTCTGTTTATTTGTTTGTCAAGATCTTTTTAATGAAAGACTTCATATTTTTATTCGTTAAAATTTGTGTATAAATAACGTGACCAAAGAACCGCGGGTACTTGTATGATGTCGTAATTCTAAATGGTGTTTACAAATTCTTTATCATACTTTTCGTAGACATTTGCTTATTAGGAAGTTAGTTCTAGATGCAGATCCGGGTCCTGCTTAAAGAAAATTTCTAATTAATGTTTGTCTAATTATATCACTACTAGCAACCCGACCCGGCTTCGCCCGGGAACAGTTATGAATGCATTACGTGATAAGCGCTTTTTTTTTTCGATGTCAATGAACAACGACCAATATCCGTTTTCGTCTCGGCATGATGGGTTAAAATCACTGACTGGACAATTAATTATATTATCATGGAGATGCATGTGCAACAAATCCTTGTCAGGCGTAATTTAAGAATGCCGAGGTGCATGAATCACAAATCCCCCTTCCGTCCAATCTTAACTTGACTGTGAATTTTGCGGAACGAAAAGTACAGAGGCGAAATGAAGAAAAGCCGAGTTGCACTTCCAGGGAAACTCCAAACACAACCACTCTTCTCTAAAGTTTATAACTCAACTGGACTCGACAGTTTGCTGCTGGCTGTATCTGGGGCAATAAGCACGTCCGCTAGCTAAACTGTAACTGGGATGAAAGACTCGCCCCTAGCTAGCTCGTAAACTGTCGCCTCAGTAGTTGAATGGACATGGTTGTAAGACATTAAAACGTAAAAACACTTATAGTGGGCGATGCATTGAAGATAGACATATGCTCTCGCGGACGTTTTTGTAGAACTTTTCATGCTGAACAATTCTTACACTTTGATATTTTTAACGGTTTGCCCAGCGTAAGCTTACAAAGCGCTCGGAAGCCAGGTTCTTTTTCTACTTTCCCACTGAAATCGTTACAGCTCGGCTTCCTTTGACCATAAATAATTTTCTACAGAAATCATTCTCGAGATATCCTTTACAGAATGGTGAAAACCGCATCGAAATCCATCCAGTGGTTCTCGAGTTTACCCGTAACATCCGAGAATCGGGGACTTTGTATTATACTAAGTAAAGATATGCAAGAGTTCAGTTCTTGTTATTTTATGTGTGATTTATTTAAAAGAAACACGCACTCACACACAGACAGACACACAATTTTTGGCCCTGTGTAGATCTCATAAGTTTACTTTCATTCTTTGCAAACATCTAAAGTAGGCTAAAAACAGCTTGAAGTTGAAAGTATCAGTAATTAATATGGATATTATAATATGCGTAGAGATTTTGAGGTTGGGAATGATAAGATCATGTGTTTGGTGATGTTACTTTAAAAATATAATCGAGGAAAATTGAGTATTCAAAGATAGAGTTCGGGCAAGGAATCGTTATTAGTTCTGGTAAGTAACTGTCAAATAGTTTTTTTTTAAATACAGGGTCATTTTCTTTGTGCGCCCCGATAAACATGGCAAGCTAAGCCGGCTTTGACTAGCGCAGATCGCGGGCGCGCGTACACGGTTCTGCCGGTGATTGGCGCGCACTGTTACACTTTTACCAAACTTGTTCAATAATCTGTACTCACAGTGCTGAATATGTCCTCCCTCTCTTGTAACACACACACCTGATATCTTCTGATGAAAGTATGGACAACAACCTCATCTAATTTTTGTTCTGTACGTACACAACGTTGTCTGTTAACTTCTTCATTATTTACGGAGCCTGTTTTCTCGAATCGTTTAACGAGCCTCCCAATTGTCCTGGCATTAGGCACAGGTCTTCCTGGAAACTTGATTCAAAATTTTCGTCTTGTTTCAGAACAAGACTTTCTGCTTTTCATATACGAATGATGGATATACACACGTTCGAGCAATGTGAATCGGTGTCTAGGCATTACCAACAATCACAGTAATCACAATACTCACTAAACGTGCAACACTAACGTCTAAGCTTTGCAGATACACGTTCATATGAATGACAAAATACGTGTGAACTAACGATACGAGTCAGTGGAGCGCGCCAACCACCGACTAAACCGTGTACGCGCGCCCGCGATTTGCGCCAGTCAAAGCCGGCTTAGCTTGCTGTGTTTATCGGGGCGCACATTGATAATGACCCTGTAGTACCTTACCAAACCTTGGTTGCAGTGAATCTCCGAACCACGTATGACCAGTGAAGGAAGTGGGGAAAATAAGAGGCGGTATGCTATCCAAAGATATATTCCCTATCGTACCTCAACTTCAAAAAAAAAACATACCCCTCCCTTATAACGTAACGTGATATGCAGGAAATTGTTCTATTCACCCTGAATTGCAAGTAATAAATTTTATTTTTCACTTATAGAATATATGTGTGAATTATTATTTAGACTATATAGATAAATAAAATTAAATGAGTGAAGTGGGGAACTAAATTAATTTTTGTTTGTTTGTTACTGACATATAATTAGCATCCGTATAAGATCTCGCTTTATGAGTTTTGCAGCATGGACGGCCATGGCCGTTCTTTTTTTCCACTCTAGATAACTGAAGCGATGCTGAAGCGCTTTACGGTTTCGCTTTAAAAAGGAACGCACGGTTCTATATTGACGATGTCTACAGGCGAATGTTTATCGGTGAAGGTAGCTTGGTACCAGTGGATGAATGATCATGAAAAGTAATTATATTAATTCCTACAGCGCAAACAAATTTAAGATCCACTGGTTTTAAGTGGCGGTATGCTATTTGACGGTATGCCATTGGGCCTTTGAAAGCAGTGCCGGTATTCCATACCGGTGCATACCGCCTCACTTCCCTCCCTGCGTAGCCTATGGCTAAACAAATACTCCCCTCAAATAAGAATAACCCCACCTTACTCTCTCATATTCTACCTCAATTATACAATTTTATATTCGTTGAGCCTCACTGTTCCTTTTTCTTTATTATTATTATTTTCATTCTCTTATTCGTCCTTCTTCCTTATATTTCTACCCAGTTCTCTTCTTTTCCACCATCCACTCTATTGCCGCTTAATGTTATTATATTCCTACTTAAATTGCTGCCTTGGTCCAATTAATATCATAAATGAGGGCTCATTTTGCGTCGTTTCGCTGCGGGAGTAAAAATAAAAAGTGAAGAAGAGGTGGTGCTGGGATGTAGCTAATTGTTGGCCAGTGTCCACGGCTGAGGGACCCGTCCACTATATTTGCTCGCTAGGCGTTGTTACGTCCACTCTATTATTACTGCAAGACAAAGAACACCCGAGTACGATCCCATTATCTCCGTGAGCTCGCTCCATTTGGGATATTTCAATCCTTGTTAAAACTGATTTTTGTTTTCTCTGGCCTTCTACACTGTTCGTCATCGTCTTCTTTCCTCCGGAATACTTCTTATCCTGCAGTCTAATTAAGCAAGCAACTGATAGCTTTTAAATGGTTTATAGGGCAGGTAAACACATACAAATTACAGCAGTAATAACTAGGGCTCGGATTTTTAGGTAAATATATTTTTTTTATGTAAATACATATTTTGAGCATTTTTTCTATAAATAGATAAATTCCTGCTTTTCACTTATTAGCACATAAAAAGAGATAATATTCACATCTTTCAGTTTATTGCATTTTTGTTCTGTGTTACTTCAAAGGGGAAGAACCTGTCAGCTATCTAATCTTCATGCGGAGCGTATGTCAGCTTGCAACTGTGTTATTCTTAACCCGTCGCCCCGTGCCACTCACTGTCGAAGCTGGGGATTTCCTTGTCCATAGCCATATTGCACCACGTGCTAGAGCTACCTGGAACCAGTGTCACTCACTTGCAGTTCATTTCTCGCACTGTGAAGTGTAAGGCAGTTCTACGATGCCTAAAGTAAAAACAAACACAAGTTATCGTCTGTTGCAGAATTTAAAAATAATTTTATTTCTGATGGGGGCATTCTGTTCTGCCAACCATGTGGGAAAGCAATCAAGGCTGAACAGCGATCTCAATTTAAACAACACCTCAAGGGCAAGAAACATATTGTCACAGTTTCGTGCCTTCAGAAGAAGTGTTTCGCGATAATCGTCGGTCATTTGTGATGGACAACCTCCTGAAGATGTATCTCGCTGTGTATTGTAATGCTACTTGCTTCATAACATAGGCCTAAATTATATTCGTGAGTACTCCATATTGTTTATATTCACGTTAATAAACTAAATTATAATTAAATATTTTTACTTTTTTGTCATATATTTCAGGTATTTTTAATACATAAAAAATAAATATTTTCCTGATTTTTAGCACCTAAAAATCCGAGCCCTAGTAATAACCATATTGATGCCATTTTTCTAAGACATATTTCTTTAAAAGTTATTATTTGGAAATTGTGTCCCTCAGGTGAGTAACAAAATTAGATTGAACATGTTCAGATGGACTTTTTGTATAAGAATACAGTAATTATTTGGCTTAACAATGAGGATAGTGGAACAGACCGCACGAAGTAAGATAGGTACCAGGATTGAATTCCTATATCGTATTTCATATCCTGTTTACTCTCTCACTTTGTCATCTCTGCTCTACCACGTTGTACTGTAACGGAAATTTAAGCCTTGCCCGAGCATATTCTTCCCATGTATCGTAAGATCACTTCCACTTAGTGACATACAATATTGCGAATACAATGCCGGGATAGTACCAGTACCTTATTTCAAGTCCAGGGATACCTACCCCATTCCTCTTCCTAATACAGCTACGCAAACTACTACAGTTATCACAGAAAAACCATGAGTACATGGGGCTAATGATCATGATGTCCCAATACCCCAAAATGAACAAACAACAACAACAACAGCTGAACAGATCAATATATTCAGTATTCTTTAATTAATTTCTAGAGAACTGAAGAATCCATTTACGAGAAACCTAATCTGATATAAAATTTGAACAATGAGCTCAGAATTTCTAACACGTTTCTTGAGGCGATATAAACTATTTTTCAGTGGATGCGGAGAAAAAAAATCCCTGGCTTATAATATCGGTCTATTTCATGGATTGATATAGTATTACCAAAATCTTCAAAATCGTCTCATTAGTCCAGGAAATACCTTGCTTTTCGTGAAAACTCAACTGAAATAAATGTATTTGTTTATAAAGTGCGTTTAAACAATTGAACAATACTATATCCCCTGCCAACTCTTGTGTCGCGCATAACAGTAAAGCCTGGAGGGTGGTATATACACATGGGGCGCTCACAAGTAACCTATAATAATGTTATGTGTTTTACGACCCTTTTTAACTACGGTACTGAGACTTTTCTAGACGCCAGGGTGCGGGAATTTTGCTCCGAAAGGGATCTTTAACGTGCCAGTAAATCTACTGACACTGCTCCCTCGCATTTGCGCATCCTCAAATGCCAACTGTTAAATGTCAAATGCCGGGATTCGATCCTGCAACCTTGGGAACAGCGGGCGAGAACGCAGCTATCTATGCAAGTAACCAGTCGTAACAAATGAGCATTCAAAAAAATACTTGCGAGAGTTTTCGCGTGGGTCAGCCAAGTTATTATTATTACTAGCGGACCCGTGCTAGAACTCTCGCATAATGGATTGTGTGTGCCCCATGTGTACAGACTACCCGCCCGGCTGTAGTGACATGCGGGCTGTATGCGACAGAGTTCTACAAGGGGCTATCTGGGTTGTGTGTGCGCCATGTGTGAGAGACTACCTGCCCGGCCCTAGTGCTATGCGGGCTGTACGCGACACAGTTCTGCTAGGGGCTATCGTCTTGTTTAATTGTTTAAAAAGCGGCTTCGGTGGCGTAGTTGGTAGCATGCTGAACTGCTGTGCCCAAGATAGCGGGTTCGAACCCGGCCGAAGTCGTCGGATTTTTTAAGAGCGTTAAAAATCATTCAGTATGCCTTCCTTCGGAGGGGAAGTAAAGCCGGCGGTCCCATGTCATAGAATTGTGGCATGCAAAAGATCCTTCCACAGATTAAACTTGTGTGGAGCTAAATTTCTAGGTTAGATTTCGTTGGAACGCTCTATCAAAGTTCCTACGTTCACCACTAGGTATCATTGACATCTGGTGGCGAAAGTTGGAACTACTTGAAATTGAACGGAACGTGTAGCTCACCCTCAGGGTGTCCACTGGAAGCAGCTACAGACTCTGGCGAGCCGAACATGTCCTCGGACACTCCCGGCACTAAAAGCCATACGATAAATAGATAAGTTACGGTAAATAAATACTGTCTTTGAGTTTTATGTAGGAGTGGGGAGACAGTTAATACTTTCACCGGTGGCCTATATCATTCTTCATTAGACCATGTTGTCCCATTGGTAGACTCATCGTTATGTCCTAGCCATGATATCTGGAGGTAATGTCAGAATAGAAGGTTAAAATTCCCTTGAAGGTCGAGTGTTTTCGATTCGAGACATTTTATTAACTAAACTAGTTTTACAGATGTTATAACAATGCGTTAAAGTCTCCGGTTAGGAGGAGATAACAAACGCAATGGTAGTACTAATAGAGAATGATTACAGCATGTGGGCAAAGTTTACAGGATTTTAGGATGCTAATAGCTCACCCCAGAATGTGAGGATACGACCAGCGACTCGCGAAAAGATGATGGAAGTGGTATGCGAGTCACGCGCTTGTGACAACTGGAAGAATGCCTTTAACATTCCCGACAAAAAAAGAAACAGATAAATAATCGTTATAAAACAGTTGACACCCTTTGTTAACGCTTACAACTCATCTCTATTTGTCTTAACTACTTGACGTTCATTGAACTATATTACGCTAAATATTCCTCATGTTCTTTATCTTAAAATACTGTCAAACGTCGATATCTCGAAGCGCTTTCGGAGATAGAAATTACTTCGAGCTATCGAATATTCAAGATATTCGGTAGAAATACATGCAAAAATAAAGGGTTCTAAACAAGAGTTTAGTGCTTTTCAGTCGGTCAACACGAGTGTACCCAAAATAGCTGGGTTATGCCCTAATCCTGAAATAAATTACATGTGATGTATGGACTAATGCACAGTGCAGTGTATACCTTGTTCTCACTGCGTTCCAACGGCGTTCCAAGTAATACGTTATTTCCTAGCCGTGATTACTGTGTAAATAATTATTCAAAACATGAATAGAATTCTTCAAAATTCCCCTTAAATTTTCCGCACAATATTGGGCACCTACCAAATTGTTAGAGATGTTTCCTTCGGGATGGTCGAACTGCGCTAATTAGGTTAAACCCAAACAGTTCTGTCAGCTCACGCTAATGGGTTTGGGAAGAGAGTGGGGGAAGACACATCTCCTGAAATTTTTGTTAAGCCATGAGTTGACTGACAGCTACACCTGAACCCCCTGGAGTTTGCGTAATTACCATAATCTATGCAGCTAACATGTTATCCATGTACAATCAAAGAAATGCAGGGTTGCGAGTTGTAAGTTTGAGTTGTCACAACGGGGCCAAAAGTGCAGGTGTTCCAACAAGGAATTCATTTACGAATGCACCTTATTTTTTTTTAGCAGAATAGGCCTACATATAAGCATTTTGGTTCCAACGATATCGTTTTAAAGCTCATAGTGCAGGCTATAACTTACATGTTTACGAAGCTGTTCTTGTTGTTGTTTGAGTCTTCACTCTTTTGACTGGTCTGATGCAGCCCTCCATGCTTCCCTGTCCTGAGCTAATCGTTTCATCTCTACATAGTTCCCACACCCTGCATCCGAGGCAATCTGTTTAACATATTCTAACCTTGGTCTACCCCTACAGTTCTTGTCCTCAACCCTTCCTTCCATAACTAAGCTTGCTATTCATGGGTGTCTTAGTATGTGACCTACCAACCTATCTCTTCTCTTCATTAGCAGTCGCCCGAAACATCTCTCCTCTCCCACTAGTCTCAATACCTCTTCATTTGTAACCATATCTACCCATCTGATCTTCATCATTCTCCTGTATCACCACAAACGCTTCAATTCTCATCTTTTCTGCTGCTCCAACAGTCCAAGTTTCACATCCATAGAGCGCCACGCTCCAAACAAAGGCTTTCAAAAATGACTTCCTATACCTAAATCTATATTCGAAGTCTACAGATTCATTTTCTGTAGAAATGCTTTCCTTGCCTGTACTAACCTACTTTCTATATCCTCTCTGCTTCGACCATCACTGTTTATCTTGCTTCCTAAGTAACAGAATTCTCCTACTTCCTTTAGTTTTTCACCTGGCAATTTGATGTCCATAGAGGTTTCTGATTTATTTCGGCTGCATTCCAATATTTTTGTTTTACATTTATTAATTTCCATCATGAATTGTATCCTCAAGACGGAGTCCATACCATTCAAAATCTCATTCAAATCCTCAGGCGTGTCGGCCAAGATGACTATGTCATCGGCAAATCTCAGAGTTGAAATTATTTCTCCTTGAATCTTTACTCCCACTTTACATTTTTCTCCTATTTCCTGCATTGCTTGTTCAATGTAAAGATTGAAAAGTATGGGTGATAAGTTTCAGCCTTGCCTTACACCTTTCTGAATACCAGCTTCTCTCTCATGTCCTTCAGCTCGAATGACTGCTGTCTGGTTTCTATATAGATTGTAGATCACCCTCCTATCCCTGTACTTTATTCCAATCGTTTTCAAAATGTCAAACAGTTTAGTCCAATCAACGTTATCAAAAGCTACAACATAAAAATTAAAATGTGCAGATATGAGTAGTAACTGTGAACACACAAAGAAAATAACCGAACCTTAACTTAATCGAGTGCAAGGCTAAAGAAACCCAGGATTCTGGAATATTACCAGAAGTTGCTAATGAATAGTATCGAATACGTCTTTGAGATAACAAGAGTAGATGGCGGCGAACATCGTGAAGATCAGGGCAGGTTGACTCATTCCAAAATATATTTACCTTCTCGTCCAGTTTATACTGGGGGGCAGTGAAACACGCCTGAGGCAACCTCCCCTGTTAAGATTTTCCTAATTGTCCCCCGTGGAGAGAACTCATTAGCGGAGCTCGGTATCACCCGTTTCCTACATTCCTTTTTTTAGAATAATATCAGCGAAAAGTCCGTAGAGCCGAAAAATTAGCGGGGCGAGTGAGGAGTGAGTGTGGTGGCTATTGTGAAGCTGGAACTGGTTATTGTATCACCAACACAAAAACAGAGCAATCGAGGACAGTTCTCGGAACTTCTGCTGCGGCAAACGTAATTCATTTACACATAACAGACAAATGAATTTCCAGGACTTGAATTTATGTGAGTGATCCCCGATTTGGACTGCTGATACACAAAAAGTATTAGTTTGCACCTTTGGTGATGAAGGCAATGTTAACGACCTCACATTCTCGCCACAGTATCATAGTTTGTTCCCTGTCTTGCACAGTCAAACCAAGTGGAGGAGTCCATCTACCTTGTGAGAAATGTGTTCAGCGTTATCAAATAGACCTTTATGTTCGACCATGGCGAAATGTAAATATTATATGTCAGAAAACAAGTTTTCATTATTATACAGTTTCTCCCACAAATCAGAGCTCAAGAAACAGTTGTGTGGCCAATTAGATAAGGATAGCATCGCACCTGCGCTGACTTCCACGGCCTCCTATTTTAAGTTTCACTGTGTGGCTAGTGTCATAGTGGGGTATTCGAGGAGGCCATGGTCAAATACAAGGTATTCTCTGCGTCCCATGCGCTCTGTTCAGTAGCCTACATGAAACTGCCGAAATCTCGACACATATTTATGAACATTTATGTTCGAACATAAAATAGTTATAATTATCGTCGAACATAAACAGTCGTATGCAACTCGCCTATGATGGTAATTAAGTCACGAGTATGTTTATAAAACGAGCGAAGCGAGTTTTATAATTTCAATACGCCATTATAGGCTCGTTGCATAATGTACTATTATGTTCGACCCTGACTATTATATGTCAAATAACTGTACTATAATGAGGCTCATTAACACTATTTTTTATTATTAAACAGTTTCTCCCACCAATCAGAGCTCAAGAAACAGTTGTTTGACCAATTAGATAATTAGATGCGCTGAGTTCCACGGCCTTCTAATTTAAATTTCACTGCCTAGCCTAGTGTCATAGTAGGGTAATCGAGGAGGCCATGGTCAAATACAAGGTATTCTCTGCGTCTCATGAGCTCTGTTCAGTACATAAAACTAGCAAAATCTCGACAGATATTTATGAATATTTATGTTCGAACATAAAATAGTAATAATAATTATCGTCGAACATAAACAGTCGTATGCAACTTGCCTATAATGGTAATTAAGACACTCGTATGGAAATTATAAAACTCGCATACGCTCGTTTTATAAACGTACTCATATCTTAATTATTGCCATTATAGGCTCGTTGAATAATGTACTATTGTATTAATAGTCGAATTGAAATAATCCATGGTGGCTAGCATACTTAGTTGTGATTCCTGAGGTCAGCGCTGTATCCCCGGCTGTGTCAATTCTGGTCTGAGATCCAGAACGGAGTTGATTGGTTGGTTCCTTATTTCTGGGGCTGTCATGTAGCCCCGTGTAATTTGGGTGTGTGAAGAATCTGTCTGATAACTGGTGTTAATTGTGATGACTGCATTAGTGTGTGTTATCTGCTTTTAATTCAAGTAAGGACTGCAGACGATAATTTCAAGTAGTTATTACAATCGCCACCAAATGCTACCGTCCACGACACCTAGCTGTGAACTTGGCTACTACTAGATGGCATCGCACCAGCGCAAATCTATGATATGGGCCCGCCGCCTTTACTTCCCCTCCGAAGGAAGGCATACTGAGGGATTTTTAACGCTCTTAAAAAATCCGACGACTTTGGCCGGGTGGGGGGCGCCAGATATTTCATGTTTCAGAAGGTGGATGCGATAGAAATAGTTAGTGAACACCTGGTCTAATGCACAGTGCAGTGTATACCTTGTTCTCAGTTTAATGCACAGTGCAGTGTATACCTTGTTCTCAGTCTAATGCACAGTGCATGTATACCTTGTTCTCAGTCTAATGCACGGTGCAGTGTATACCTTGTTCTCAGTCTAATGCACAGTGCATGTATACCTTGTCTCAGTCTAATGCATGGTGCAGTATATACCTTGTTCTCAGTCTAATGCACAGTGCAGTGTATGTATACCTTGTTCTCAGTCTAATGCACAGTGCAGTGTATACCTTGTTCTCAGTCTAATGCACAGTGCAGTGTATGTATACCTTGTTCTCAGTCTAATGCACAGTGCAGTGTATACCTTGTTCTCAGTCTAATGCACAGTGCAGTGTATACCTTGTTCTCAGTCTAATGCACAGTTCAGTGTATACCTTGTTCTCAGTCTAATGCACAGTGCAGTGTATACCTTGTTCTCAGTCTAATGCACGGTGCAGTGTATACCTTGTTCTCAGTCTAATGCACAGTGCAGTGTATACCTTGTTCTCAGTCTAATGCACAGTGCAGTGTATACCTTGTTCTCAGTCTAATGCACAGTGCAGTGTATACCTTGTTCTCAGTCTAATGCACAGTGCAGTGTATACCTTGTTCTCAGTCTAATGCACAGTGCAGTGTATACCTTGTTCTCAGTCTAATGCACAGTGCAGTGTATACCTTGTTCTCAGTCTAATGCACAGTGCAGTGTATGTATACCTTGTTCTCAGTCTAATGCACAGTGCAGTGTATACCTTGTTCTCAGTCTAATGCACAGTGCAGTGTATGCCTTGTTCTCAGTCTAATGCACAGTTCAGTGTATGTATGCCTTGTTCTCAGTCTAATGCACAGTGCAGTGTATACCTTGTTCTCAGTCTAATGCACAGTGCAGTGTATACCTTGTTCTCAGTCTAATGCACAGTTCAGTGTATACCTTGTTCTCAGTCTAATGCACAGTTCAGTGTATGTATGCCTTGTTCTCAGTCTAATGCACAGTTCAGTGTATACCTTGTTCTCAGTCTAATGCACAGTGCAGTGTATACCCTGTTCTCAGTCTAATGCACAGTGCAGTGTATACCTTGTTCTCAGTCTAATGCACAGTTCAGTGTATGTATGCCTTGTTCTCAGTCTAATGCACAGTGCAGTGTATACCTTGTTCTCAGTCTAATGCACAGTGCAGTGTATACCTTGTTCTCAGTCTAATGCACAGTGCAGTGTATGCCTTGTTCTCAGTCTAATGCACAGTGCAGTGTATACCTTGTTCTCAGTCTAATGCACAGTGCAGTGTATGCCTTGTTCTCAGTCTAATGCACAGTTCAGTGTATGTATGCCTTGTTCTCAGTCTAATGCACAGTGCAGTGTATACCTTGTTCTCAGTCTAATGCACAGTGCAGTGTATACCTTGTTCTCAGTCTAATGCACAGTTCAGTGTATACCTTGTTCTCAGTCTAATGCACAGTTCAGTGTATGTATGCCTTGTTCTCAGTCTAATGCACAGTTCAGTGTATACCTTGTTCTCAGTCTAATGCACAGTGCAGTGTATACCCTGTTCTCAGTCTAATGCACAGTGCAGTGTATACCTTGTTCTCAGTCTAATGCACAGTTCAGTGTATGTATGCCTTGTTCTCAGTCTAATGCACAGTGCAGTGTATACCTTGTTCTCAGTCTAATGCACAGTGCAGTGTATACCTTGTTCTCAGTCTAATGCACAGTGCAGTGTATGCCTTGTTCTCAGTCTAATGCACAGTGCAGTGTATACCTTGTTCTCAGTCTAATGCACAGTGCAGTGTATACCTTGTTCTCAGTCTAATGCACAGTGTTTCTCTATTTGCAGGCGAAGTGGTGACGAGGGAACCTCTGGACCGCGAATCGCGCGCTACCTATGAATTGGTAGCCGAGGCTCGTGATCAAGGAGTTCCTCCGCGTAGCGCTCGGGTGTCGGTACGTGTGAGGGTGACGGATGTGAACGACAACTCTCCAGAGTTGGTAGACCCCCAGGAGGATGTGATCAGCGTGCGAGAAGAGCAACCACCGGGCACAGAGGTGGTACGAGTCCGCGCTGTGGACAGAGATGAAGGGAACAACGCTTCTGTCACCTACTCATTGCTCAAAGGTCGCGACTCGGATGGTCATGGTGTCTTCACGATCGATCCTGTGTCTGGCCTGATTCGCACCAGAGCGGTCCTTGACCACGAGGATAGGGCTATATACAGACTGGCAGTGGCGGCTACTGACAGTGGGAAACCTCCTAGACAGACCGTCCGCTTGCTCCGAGTCGAGGTGCTGGATCTCAACGATAACAGACCAACCTTCACCAGTTCTAGTCTAGTCTTCAGGGTAAGTAATGTTGTACAATGTTTGGGTCAGGGTTGAGTTAGTTACCACTTATGAGTAAACTTCTTTACAGTTATTTTGTGTGAGAATTAACAACGTTACAGTTAGAATTGCCAAACTAACACATAACACATCGTTACCATTCCTCTATGCCCTACACATGGAACAATCCAACATGGCGATCATCCTAAATATTTAGACGGTTATCAACATCTGTGAATCTATTACAACAAATCAAATTGAAATTTTGATGTTGGTAGAGGCCATAAACATAAGTTCACATCTAAGCCATTTAATAATCTGATGAACACAAATCCAATATGGCGGCGACTTAATAATCCTAGTGCAGTGAAACTTTCACGAAAAATCCAAGGCTCAGTATATTGGGATTCAATTTAATTCAATTTTTATGAGAACTTCAAAATGGTGGCTGTGCGAAATGTTTAAAATCACGTTTATATTTCTCGTGACCTAAACAAGCGATAGAAATGCAGGTTGGTATACTGAGCCTCGATTACAATATTCTTCTGCTGACATATAATTCTATAGCATATATATATAGACTATACATATCCAAAACATTCCTACATGGCGTTCGTACGATACATTTCATCGATTGGTAATATCTCCGAAACTATTTTAGCAAACAAAGTGAAATTCTGTATATGCAAGGACAAATGTGTGACTTTCCAAATCCTGAGAAACAGAACAGTCATGACGGCCAAGTGATTTTCAAATATTTTAAATATGTTTTAGGAGCTTGGCCGTATTGGTGAAAGTGACTAAATGCACCTCGACGGGCAGCAGGAGTTTCGGGTTAAAATTCCGACTGTGACCACATTTTCAAATCATATTCAGCAGATATGATCTCTTCAAGAAGATTTATACCCTAAAGTCATTTCTGTGTTTCAGACGTATTACGTTGCAATTAGAAACGTAGATAGACCCACGTAATTTTGGCAAAACATTGTAGGTATTGATAACAATTGTGTGAAAGATCTTGTGCACTGTGGTATCTGATCTCCCTCTTTCCCTACATTCAGTGCTGGATTACCCATTAGGCCCGTCTAGGCCCAGGCCTAGGGCCCCCAATTATCTGGGGCCCCCAAGCAATTTCTAATTTAGTTCAATTTTATTCCGAAGATTTAGAATTTTTTCATCCAGAACTGAGACAGTTAGCATTATATTACATTACAATGTCGTTTAAAAACTGAGTTCACTCATTCTGAACTTTACGAAATTCTTATTCGAGACAAGCTTGAGTCTGTTTTTCCGAACGTTGAAATTGCTTTTCGCATTTTCCTGACCCTCATGATAACGAATTGTTCTACGGAGCGCTCGTTTTCAAAATTGAAACGGATCAAAAGTGCGCAAAGAAGTATCATGTCACAAGAACGATTAGACATACTAAGTTTAATGTATATCGAGTCAGATGTTCTGCGGGAAATTGATTTTGATGACATTGTAGAAGATTTCATTGACCGAAAAAAAAACAGAAAAAAAAAAGAATTACATTTTACAGAAGTAAAAATAGTATGATTTGTTAAATTGCTCATCAAACCATCTGAAATGTTTTCAAATAACGATGATCATTTCAATTGAAATGTATGTATATATGTAGGCCTATATTTTATGATTTAATAAAAAGTGTATTATTCATCTTGAGGAAAAGAACTCTTGTATATACTTTATTAAATGTGCAGGTGCTAAAAACTAAAAATCATTTGGAAACAAGAAGTTCCGTGAAGAACTATACAGCCTACTTTTCATGAAAAATGAAAATCCACAGCCTGCTTCCAGTCTCCGACCGGGTCAGGAATGGAATGAATGAAGCCCCCAACTAGCGGCGAGGATATGAACTGTGCCGGCTGCCGAGGCCTGACGCACTCCTCTGGGGCAATGATTAAATGAATGACAGATGAAATGAAATGATAGTGGAGAGTGTTGCTGGAATGAAATTTTTGACAGGGAAAACCGGAGTACCCGGAGAAAAACCTGTCTGCCTCCGTTTTGTCCAGCACAGATCTCACATGGAGTGACCGGGATTTGAACGACGGACCCAGAGGTGAGAGGCCGGCGTGCTGCCGCCTAAGCCACGGAACAGCCTACTTTTCATGCCAATGATTATTCTACAGTATATGAACTTATCTAGAATAATGACGAAATTAATTTGGTAATATCGAAATATCTAATTAGTTCAAAATATACCTGGTATAATGTAGCCTAATAGAGCACTACAGTTGGCAGCCCTGGTGACTGAATATATTCTTAGTTCCATCTCTTAAGGTACAGAATACAAAATTTGGTTGAAGTCCAATGGACGTTACATGCAGTTAGACACTGGATCTATCAGCACGCGTAAAAGCATGTTGCCAACATTACCATTCGTGTGCTGGTCAGAAATAATCTGAAATATTATGATATCTTGTTGTGCCAATTTTGGATGAAATCCATTTGTTAGTAGTTACGTGTATTTTAAAATTGGACATATCAGCAGGCATAGAATCATGTTGGCAGCACTGCCTTGTATTAATTACTCCAAATTAATCTAGAATGTCAGGTGCTATACGTGTGCAAAGTATAGAGCTGACGGCTTGCATACTTTCTGATATATTGATATTAGGGTAAAAATATAGACAGCATTTATTAACAGTTGGCAGCCCTGATTGCTCTTAACAATACTTATAGTCATATATGTTATGGTACACATAGCACATACGAAATTTGGTTGAAATCCAACTGACAGTATAGAAGTTACATGTATTTAAAAATTGGTACTATCAGTAGGCTTATAACCATGTTGGTAGAACTGACGTATATACGTTACTACAAATTAATCTAAAATGTAAGAATATACGTGTGATTTTTTTTAAATAGAGAGAGCAATTATTAACAGTTGGCAGCCCTGGTGGCTCTTAAGAATACGCCCAGTCATATCTGTTTCTGTACAGATATTACATACAAAATTTGGTTGAAATCCAATTGATAGTGTAGAAGTTATATGCATTTAAACATTGGACCTATCAGAAGGCTTAAAATTATTTTGGCAACACTGTCATGATTGGCCTCCTGGAAATTAAACTGAAATAGTATTATCTACATGTGTGCCAATTTTGGAATAGCTCCTATGCATACCTTGCAAGATATCCAACATGGAGCTCAAATTTCTAGTGCGTTTTTTCAGCAGTTGGTAGCACTGACACCATTTTCAAATATGGCCGTGAGATATTCCGGTGCACATCTTTACTCATACTAAATTTGGTTTTAATTGCTGCAGCCGTTTAGGAGTTGATAGGGGGGGGGGGGGGACACACACAGCCAGACAGACAGACACACATTTTCCCGGATCGATCTCATAAGTCTACGTTTTCCTCATTTTTGCAAAATGTGAAAAGTAGGCTAAAAATAAAGGGGCCCCAAAAATCTGAGGGACTTGGGCCTCATTTTACCTTAATGCGGCACTGCCTACATTGCAATTAGTATCCTGGCTATAGGCGTGAAACCAATACTTGACGTAATACACTCTCGATTCCCAGAACAAAAAGAGATTAGTGTTCGGGTTAATTTAAACTTTTGACTGCAGTCCATCCTATAAAAATACTTAAACGTCTTCGATTATGTGTCAAAAATTTGCCACCTTCTTTTTTTCTTCTGTCTTTCTTTTAAAATCATTGTGCTCTTGTCTTTCTCTATTTCTCTTAATCAGACCATAGCTTTTAAAAACAATACTTCTACCAAAAGAAGGGCTTCATTCAGAATGATTCTTCTTTCTTTGACGTAAAAAAAAGTAAAATGAGGGGAGGAATCTTGTTTCGCGATCTCTCTTCCTCGCATTGTCTCCGTATCTCTCTGTCTTGCAAGGTACAGCATGTCTCTTGCTCTCTTTTTATACTTCCGGCATGCGGTCGACCCGGTTTCGGACCAGGTTAGGTTAGGATTTCTGGTGGGCACCTTGGCCAGGGTGTCACACTCATGTGTCTGTGCTGGTACACTCACATTTTCTTATAAACACAGTGGCGATTAATTTGTTATGCCTTGTTTCATTCACAGGATTCAAAATAACGTCGTTACTAGTAACTGTTACTTTAAAAATAACTCTGCTGGGCCCTAGGTTGCAGGTTCATATCCTGGCGCAGTCAGCTGGCATTTGAGGCTGCGCAAATGCGAGGGAGATTTACTGGCACGTTAAAGATCCCCTTCGAGGCAAAATTTCGGCATGCCGGCGTCTCTTAATTAAAGTAAACTTAACTCATATCCTGGTAATAGTAACAGAGTAAGGAAAACCTCATTCATTTTCTTTTAACCTTAACCGGGATAATTAACTTTTGCACCCACCAGTAAAAAATTGTGTATTTTAAATGCAAACTTTTCTGGAAATCGTTTTGAATTAAAAACGATTTATCAAATCACGTATACATTCCTACAAACTAGTTTTATTTTATGTAGAAATATGGGCAAACTGCCAATCTGCAGTAAATTGGATTAAATGTTGAAACTTAGAAGTTTGTTTTCTACTTAACTATGTGCAAAATATAAAGCTGGAATATAACTTACAGAATTATAAATAATAATGCTTAAAATAATATGATATTGCTGCATCAAGCTCAAAGACTCACTCAGTCAACCAGCAACAGCGAGATGATTTCATAAACAGGTCATACCATACCATTTATTATAGAAATTTGACACTACTGGCATGACTGGCCACTTCGTGAGGAAATGATGAAAATAGTTCACAATTCAGGTCGCTTAACGATGTTCTTATTATGTATCTTCTCTTGTATTTTACTTGAAACATGAGACAGGCAGAATGAAAAATAATTCCAGTGGAGATCGTAGGCTTAATGACTTGCCCATGCAAAAGTTCAAGTTGTCTAAATCATTTTTATTTTTTAGAAATCCCATTTTATGTAGTAACCGGTGAATCTTTGTCATTTAGGAATTCCATTATATCACCGTCTTTTTCGAAGAACGCGCTAAGCAGAGGAAAACAAATACCGTAGTCGTGTATTTTCCTTTTTGCATGCTGCCGCAAATTAAGTGGATTTCTCTAGCGATTGAAAGTAATCAATTTACACATGCAATGATATGATAATGAGCTACCGGTGGAATGAGACAGATTTCTCTTGTGGTACCAGTGTTCCAAACCCGGTAATGCAAAACAAGACTCTTATTAACATTTATAATCTTGGAGTATCGGCTTCCTTAGTCAAGTAATGTTTCTAGGTTTGCGGCATTTCACCCTGATGTACCAAATTAGCATCATCAGTAGACGCTTCGTACACCGTGTCCCGTCCCCCGATGGGACAGCAAACTGTGAATTCACCATAAAACAAGACATGATAAATTAAATTTGTCTGTGTTTAAAACAGATGTGAGTGTACCTGAACGGACACACGAGTGTGAAACCCCGGCCAAGGTGCCCACGATAAATCTGCATGCCTAAAATTACCCGGTGCTGGTTCTGATAACGGCTCCTCGAGTGGTCTTGTATCGTAATTCGCATTCAAGGCAAGCAATAATAGAAGAATACTGAGAAATTACGCAATAGGTTTCATACCCTCTCGATCATCTTTCATTTCTTCTTACCTTAAGTTAAGAAGAATCAGTCTACTCTCACGCATAGCTGATTTGCAAGTATTTTGTTGGAGCGGCCACATCAGAACAACCTACCAACCAAAACCGTAACTTAAAGACCTGTACTGGCATATTGCATTGGGAATTAGCCTCACTTCTTTATTGCATGAATGGAAGATTTTCTTTCTTTTTACTATTTCATTTCTATCTACCTTTCAATTTTACTTTTATTTACAAGGATAATTGGTTTTAAGGGGAGTTCCAATGGATAAAATATGAAAAAAATGTCAATTTTCAGATGTGTATACGATGTAAAAGATGGCACTTTGACGTTTAAAAATTAATGATTTATAACACTTGATATTTGTTATTTGCAAAACATGTCTAATATTTATTTAAATAATGCAGTGCGCGTTAGAAAACATTGCGAATTAGATCATACAAAGGCATTTTCTCTGAACATGCTTTTGGCACATAAATGTACCATATTTTTCAGTTGTTACTTATCACTGAAAAAGCCTCCGTGGCTTAGGCGGCAGCATGCCGGCCTCTCACCGCTGGGTCCGTGGTCAAATCCCGGTCACTCCATGTGAGATATGTGCTGGACAAAACGGAGGCAGACAGGTTTTTCTCCGGGTACTCTGGTTTTCCCTGTCAAAATTTCATTCCAGCAACACTCTCCACTATCATTTCATTTCATCTGTCATTCATTTAATCATTGGCCCAGAGGAGTGCGTCAGGCCTCGGCAGCCGGCACAGTCCATATCCTCGCCGCTAGATGGGGCCTTCATTCATTCCATTCCGGACCCGGTCGGAGACTGGAAGCAGGCTGTGGATATTCACTTATCACAGAAGTCTCAAATTTTTGCTTGGCTTGTAATTGAGATTTTAACACGAGGGTGTTGTTCTAGCTCAAATACATTATGGAAAAAAAATTATATATCTAGATTTTTGAACGAAAAATTTGAAATTAAAGAAAAATATATTATTATGGTCACAATAGTAGAAACACCAAACGCTCGTGTTAAAGTACTAAGAATTGATCACTAATTATGGTAATAAAATTTCAACTAAATCTACCCAGTAGTTTCTACGAAATAGGAACATGAATTTATCAAATATTAACATTAAGAAGTTAGGCCATTGGAACTCCCCTTAAGATGCTACTTACCTAGACTTAGTTCCTCCAATGCTGGGTAACATATCGGGCAACAAGTTTCCTCCAGCGAACTCTATCAGCTGCCAGGATTTCAGCTTCCTCCCAGTTCATATCCATGCATTCAAGATCCTTTGCAAAAGTTCGTTTCCAGGTGTTACGAGGTCTTCCTCTACTTCGGTATCCTTCCGTTGGTTTCCACAACAGTGATGATTTGGGTATCCTTCTATCATTCATACGTAGAACATGTCCCGCGAACTTCATTCTTCTTTGAGCAACGATTTTGTGCAGGCTGCGTAGACCAGTTCTTCTCAGTACTTCATCATTTGTTATGAGGTCACGATAACTGATTTTCAAAATTCACCTAAAACTAAACATAAGTTAAGAAACTGCATTATCTATAAATCAAAACCAATATTATCCTAAATGAAACCACTCCCCCCCCCCCCCCCCCCCCCCCCCCCCCCAAGACACCACAGAAACAAGAAATACGATTTGTAATACAGGATAGAACAGTACGTAACGCCTGCCAGGGCCAATTTCAAAGTTGTGGCAACTTAATGTTGTTTTGACTCAGGAGCGGCTCCTGATTAAAATTCTAGGGTGGGCCAGATGATAGACTACTATTGTTGTTACATATTAAATATTGTTTTATATTTGGCATTTATTGTTGCTAATATTTCCATTATCATAATTCCACACAACACAAAATTTGTAACAAGTTTTATTAAATAGTTGATGCATTAAAAACTGTACCCACATGGCTCTTTATTAATACATATATTCTCTCCTGTGCTTGGATGAAGCAAATTTATCCATCAGCTTGGTTGATGAGGTCATAATTATTTAATTTCTAACTTTGTGTTCAGAGCTATAGACGAAAATGGATTTGTTTAAAATTCCACTTTCATTTTCCGATTTCGGCATACAATCGACATATTAAATAACTACGTACCGTGCCACAAATTTAAAAAAAAAACCATTTATACAGTAGAAATTCAGCTTCATCGACAGAACTCACCAACACATTTGTAATATCAGACAACTGAAAATGTATAATGTTTGTCTTATGTCAGCAATCTGCGAATAATAGCTGAATACCTGTTTAAGAGCGTGGGGTGGGGTGATCCCTTCTCCTGCAATCCTGTTTGATAGAGACAGAAGTAGGAAGCTTCAAAGCAACGCTATGGGCCCAAACTGCTGGCCCTTGAAGAGAGAGAAAATTCCCTTCATAGCACTGAAGAATTTGCGTGCAAGACAGTGCTATGTCCACTGTTTCCTCACCCAGCCCATGAAGCCATATATTTTACATGGGACTTGCTGTGGAGCAGCCCTCGCTATGACGATACACCGTACGAGACTGTCAGGATCTTAAGCTAGGGATGAGTTGTTTATAATGAATTCTATTTAAAGATTCTAGAATGGTAAAACACTTACTTTAAGTTGAGTGTCTGTAATATAAATTAATTTTAAAAGACATTCATTAAACAAATTCTTTGCAATGCTGCCTAGCGGCCTTGGGTGGGCAGGGCCCATTCGGCCCTTAATGACGCACCGTCCCTGATTTGACTGTTTGTTACATAGATTTGTTTTGTTCTTCCAGGTACGTGAGGATGTGAAGGTGGGTCACGTGGTTGGCACAGTAGCAGCATCTGACGATGGTGGCAACCCTGGTGATGGCGACAACACTTTGGTGTCTGGTAGAGGTGGCAGCCATGTGACATACACATTGACCTCCGCTTCTCCTGGAGCAGCCGGCGTTTTCGACATCGATCGCAGTTCAGGTGCTCTCGTGGTTGCTAGGCAACTAGACCGAGAACTGAGAGCAGAGTACAGGCTGGAGGTGCGAGCTCTCGACACATCAGCGTCCAACAATCCTCAGTCCAGCGCCGTTTCTGTCAGAGTGGACGTCGCCGACGTGAATGACAACGCTCCACATTGGGGGAAAGATCCTGTACGCATTCCTCTAGCAGAAAACACACCAATAGGCTCTGCTGTTTGGAATTTCACCGCCTCCGATGCCGATGCAGGATCTAATGGTGAACTGCGGTATAGTTTAGTTCGACAATGGCCACCTCAAGAAGGCAACTCGAAAACCTTTACAGTAGATCCTCTAACTGGAACATTAACGTTAAATGCTGCTTTGGATTACGAAACTCTCCCAGAATACACCCTAATCGTCCGTGCTACTGATCAGGCTTCCAATCGTTCAGAAAGACTCAGTACATCAGTAACAGCACTAGTTTTGATCAAAGACGCCAACGATAATGATCCAGTGTTCGTATCGCCAGCAGTTTCTACGGTACTTTTGAGTGATACGGTGTCTGTAGGAACCACTGTGTGTCACGTGGTAGCGTCAGATAGGGATTCTGGTGAGAACGGACGAGTGACTTACGTGTTAGCGGGTGGCAATGATGAAGGCCGGTTTGCTATAAATTACGACACTGGAGCACTGACTTTGTCCAGACTTCTGGTGACGCCAGAGAGTAAACGCTCTGGAGCTGTTGCTGGTGGAAGATATAGCTTGAACATCACTGCCAGTGATCATGGTCTACCGACTCCACGGCACGCTACAAGACAGCTCCATCTGGTGGTGCAAGGGACTAAGGAGAATCCTCCACGTTTTGTCCAAGCAGTCTACCACGCCAATGTATCTGAAGACGCTTCAATGGGCACCTTTGTCGTCAAGGTGATGGCGCGGTCTCTACTCGCGGATGTTGGTACGTAAACTTGTTTCTATATTAACCTTATTGGCATGCGTAACTTCTGTTAACGTTGTTCATGATTGGTCCGTATTGACGAATGACACTATGTTCCGTCTAGTCACGTGGTAGCGTCGGATAGGGATTCTAGTGACCACATTCCATCCACATCATCCATTTTTCATTCATTTTAATGTCAATGACTGGCCATTAATGTCACAGTGTCTTCATTTGTACTAGCAGATGAAGGGGCAGATTTTCATTAATCATCGTCGTCGGCGGCGGCTGTAACCCGATTCAGAGTACACATACTTCTTCCTGCATTTAGCTTTTCAAACTAGCTTGTGGAAGTGTTTTTGATGGCTGAACAGGCCAATCCTGGCATGAAACATGCGCCCACATAAATTGCACTCAATGGTCGGGAGAGGGCGGGGTTGTAATCGACGAAGCTTCCTTGCTTGTCGTTTGGCCTCTCCATGTCTGCGACGTTCTTCTTTAAATAAGTTGACAGCGTTCGATGTAGTGTTCCACCACAGTAAATGGTTCACAGAAGATGATTCCCATGAGTGGATAGGTATACCAGTCGTCTTCATGATGTGTTTTAGCTGGTCTTTAAAACGCTTCAGAGGGGCCCCATGAAGTCTAGTGCCGGAGCAAAGTTCACCATAAAGGAATTGACGTGGAAGCCTGGTATCACTCATACGGTGAACATGGCCTAACCATCTCAGTTGATGAGTGATGATGGTTGCCTCAATACTATTGAGATGCGCTTTCTCGAGAACTGCAATGTTGGTAATGTAGTCCTCCAACTTAATGTTCAAGATGTATCTCATATTTTGTTGGTGGAAGCGCTCAAGTTCCCTGATATCACGGCGATAGAGTGTCCAAGTTTCACAGCTATACAATAGCGTTGAGATGACGATAGCTTTGTAGGCCTACACCATGAGTTTGGTATGCATCTTCAGGTCTTTATTCATGAAGACTCTGTGCATTAAGCGGCCAAATGCTGCATGGGCAGCCCCAATTCTTTTATCAACATCCTGTCATCATTAATACTAAGCCTCGAAACGTGTACTAGTGGTTAAATAAACACAATAAGTATTGACTAGACGGAACATCGTATTTTTCAATATTTTTAAACTATGTATAAGAAGTTGCTGTAATGTACGAAAACATTATCGTCTCAGGACTTGGAACTCCATTTTTAACCTTTCTTCATTTATGAAAAAATAGACTTATAACATCAACTTTTTTCTGAGTGTTTGTGCAAGTGTGTGTGTGTCCCGTAATAAAATCTAAACGACTAGAACGATTTCAATGAAACTCAGTAAGGTCATAGAACTACTGTATCTTGACCGACCCCGACCGTGCTCTTCAATTTTTTTTACGTCTCACCAATCCAACATGGCGGCTGTGCGAAATATTTCACCGTCATTCTATATCTCTGAAACTATTACTGATATAACCCTGAAATTTTGTACGGTGAAAAACGACGCTACTAGAAGTTTATCTATATGACTTTCAAATACCTATTAACTACAAAACAAATATGGCGGCCAAGCGAAGTTGAAACATTTAAATAGACTTTTCTCGCGATTTAACCATCCGAACACAGTGAAACTTGGTGGTTGGTTCCTTAGATTAAGGGCTGTGACAACGCGGTCATGTAGCCCCGTGTACTTTGGGTGTGTGTAGAATCTGCCTGATAACCGGTGTTAATTGTGATTTCTGTATTAGTGTGTGTTATCTGTTTTTAATTCAAGTAAGGACTGCTGACATTGAATTTCAAGTAGTTCCTACTTTTGCCGCCAAACACCACCGTCAACGACTACTAGTTCAGTACTTGGCTACCAGACGACACCGCAGTCGGCTCCTGGTGACGAACGTAGGAACCTTAAGAGCGTTGGTTAACCTATAAGTTAATTTAGCTTCACACAGGTGTAATTAGTGGAAGATTCTTTAACATGCCATAAATCTATGACATGGGACCGCCGGCTTTACTTCCCCTCTAAAGGAAGGCATACTGACGGATTTTTTACGCTCTTAAAAAATCTGACGGCTTCGGCCGGGTTTGAACCCGCGATCTTGGGCATAGAAGCTCAGCATTGCTACCAACTACGCCACCCAATCCGGTAAGGTACGGTTTAAGATGAGAATTTCATTTCTGTAACAGTTTAGTGGAGATAAGTGATGAATTAAAAGGATTCAGTTGCTTCCAACTCATCTCTGGTGTGTGATAGAAACGTTAAGGCCGGGCTGATGGTTGCAGAGAGATCTACGTTACATATTAATGAGATTAAGAGAACAAACTGTAATCGTTCTGGTGATGAAAAAAGAAAGACTGTTTTATAATAATCAGCACTGCTCAGTTCCAAGTAATTAAATGGCCATTAGGGATACATTGTTAATGGATATGTGAGTATATGTTACTTACTTACAAATTATTTTTGTTGCATATTTGCAGAATTTTTAATGTCTAACAAATCCTCACATCCGAGTAACATTGAATGATTGATGAGGATTATCATCATGCAACTGATGGGTGAAAAAAATTGTATAGCTAAAGTCGAGATAGGAAAGGAAGTGCGTTATCCTCATATTCATTATAAATTATCCTTATTTCAAATTCTTTCTCCGCTCTACTCTGCACTACATTGCCTGAGCATTCCAGGATAGTCTTCATAAAAATTCTCCCGAAGAGTGGTGACCCTGCAAGAGGGCTACAATTTGTCTCTAGCTCTCTATAGAAAGTGTGTCTTTCTGTCGGTATGTTCATTAGTTACAGTAGTTCTATGTTGGAGTACAGACGCCTATGCCAATCATAATGGAATTTACTGGAAATAATTATGATGAAAGTTTTATTGCAACCAATGGCCATATAAAAGAGAATAATTATGTTGTTGTTTGAGTCTTCAGTTTTTTTTCTGTTTTGATGCATCCCTCCATGCTTCCCTGTCCTGAGCTAATCGTTTCATCTCTACATAGCTACCACACCCTACATCCAAGACAATCTGTTTAACAGATTCTAACCTTGGTCTACCCCTACAGTTTTTATCCTCGACCCTTCCTTCCATAATTAAATTTCCTATTCCTGGTGGCTTAGTATGTTTCCTACCAACCTATCTCTTCTCTTCATTTACAGTCGCCAGAAACATATCTACTCTCCCACTCGTCGTAATACCTCTTCATTTGTAAACATATCTACCCATTTGATCTTCATCATTCTCCTATAACACCACAAACGCTTCAATTCTCATCTTTTCTGCTGCTCCAACAGTCCAAGTTTCACTTCCATAGAGCGCCACGCTCCAGACAAAGGCTTTCAAAAACGACTTCCTATACCTAAATCTATATTCGATGTATACAGTTTCATTTTCTGTAGAAATGCTTTCCTTGCCTGTACTAACCTACTTTTTATATCCTCTCTGCTTCGTCCATCACTGTTTGTTTTGCTTCCTAAGTAACAGAAGTCTCCTACTTCCTTTAGCTTTTCACCTGTCAATTCGACGTCCATATGGGTTTCTGATTTCCTTTGGCTGCATTCCAATATTTTTGTTTTACATTTATTAATTTCCATGATGTATTCTTTCCTCAAGACAGAATCCATACCATTTAAAATCTTATCTCCCACATAACTCATGGTGGAAGCCATGAACCGCGAATTTAGTCATTACATGGCGTAGTTCGTAATTGTCTCGATTCCCGTCTTGTGTAATCGCATCGGTGGCACAAAAGTTGTCCCAGATTTCCGCCCTCTATGCTGATAATTCTTGCAATGCATTCTTATAACGGGAGTAGAAATGAGGAAACAACGGAAAACCACTTCTTGGATGGCCGAGCTGGGAATCGAATTAACCTCTTCTCAGTTTTGCCTTTATGAGGCTGAGTAGTGTACACCATTCCTACCCTCAGACAAGAACTCAATTCCTTGCAAAGGCGAGAATCTAAAGTCTAGTCATTAAGGGGTTAGATAGCTCTCCCATTAGTCATTTCCCCTCGTGTCTGGGAGTTGCCTGGAATGTGACTTGTTCTCAAAGATAAGCTCCACTATATCACTGAATCCTAGTGCTGACGGCGTCTATCCTGAGTGTGGTTTTGCCCGGATTTTTCCACACTCCCTCCAGGATAAATCAAACGATAATACCTTATTTGAAGTCCCAAGGCATCTACACCATAAGAATAATCCGTGGCAATACAGGCCATTAAGGGCCTAAGCCTACCAATCGACCGATGCTCAGCCATTTGACCTACAGGTTGAGAAGTGATGTGTGATCAGTGTGATAGGGCCCGAACTCTGTTAGTCTTGGCTCATTCTTTACCAGGGTGCTGCCTCTGATCAGACAGCTGATCGATTGTCCTCACGAGGGTGAGAATACCCCGGTCCAGCCCTCACGTAATAGGCTTCCCCTATACCACGGGGCTGGCCATCTACTCCATCCCCGATCCTAGTAATTACAACTACAGTACATTCAGAGTACCACAGTCACCAGATAAACACAGGTTATTAGACAAATTTATCACACACCCACCAATACGGGGCTAATAATCATAATGTCCCAAGCCCCTCATAATAATTAATAGACCATCTCATGGTATAGCGGCAGCATTCAGCCTCGTGAGGCAAAACTGAGAAGAGGAGGGTTTGACTTCCATCTCTGCCTTCTTGGAAGTAGTTTTCCTTGGTTTCCCGCTTCTACTCCAGGAAAATGCCGGGATAGTTCGTAACTTAATAAGGTCACGGCCGTTTCGTTCCCATTCCTCACCTCAATTACAAATACACTCACTAATACAGTCGTCAGAATAACACAGGATATCACCCAAATTACACATACACACCCAAGTACACGGAGCTACATGACAACGATGCCTCAAAGCCCTTAAATCAATCAACAACAACAACAACAACAAGAATTAATAACACCAACATTCATTATTGGTTGAAAGAGGGAGAGAGAAGATGTGTCTTCGTAGTCCACAGAACACTTTTTAAACGTGAGTAAAAATAAACTGAAACCTGTTGTATTAATTGCCGTGATATCACTGGCTATATTTCATTACTGTGATGCATTAATATCGATACTGGATCGCTATGTTTCAGTGGAGAGCATATTGAATATCGCCCAGCTGTGTACTATGATATGTGAGCTGAGATTAGATATGGCAACAGTGGGAAGGAAAGGGTAAAAAGAAAAGAGAAGACAAGGAGTAGGTTTTCTTCTTGTGCTCCTCGTAAGAGATAATTAGCTGGTATTAAAAATGGCTGCTCCCTAGCTTAATTTGCGCTCTTCGCGTAAGGTGAACAGAACGGAGTGGACTAGGCACTGTGCGTGCTGTGGCATCGTGGTGTGCGTGAGTTGTATTGTCACATATGTCCGTCTGTGTCAGACTTGTAGAGCAAGGCATTACAATAATATCTGTTATTGGGTCAGACTTGTAGAGTAAGGCGTTACAATGATATCTGTTATTGTCACCTGGGTCAGGCTTGTCAAGCGTTACAATAATATAGCCTATGTTATTGTCACCTGGGTCAGGCTTGTCAATCGTTACAATAATATAGCCTATGTTATTGTCACCTGGGTCAGACTTGTAGAGTAAGGCGTTACAATAATATCTGTTATTGGGTCAGGCTTGTAGAGTAAGGCGTTACAATGATATCTGTTAATGTCACCTGGGTTAGGCTTGTCAAGCGTTACAATAATATAGCCTATGTTATTGTCACCTGGGTCAGGCTTGTCAAGCGTTACAATAATATAGCCTATGTTATTGTCACCTGGGTCAGACTTGTAGAGTAAGGCGTTACAATAATATCTGTTATTGTCACCTGGGTCAGACTTGTAGAGTAAGACGTTACAATGATATCTGTTATTGTCACCTGGGTCAGACTTGTAGAGTAAGGCATTACAATGATATCTGTTATTGTCACCTGGGTCAGACTTGTAGAGTAAGGCGTTACAATGATATATGTTATTGTCACCTGGGTCAGACTTGTAGAGTAAGGCGCTACAATAATATCTGTTATTGCCACCTGGGCCAGACTTGTAGAGTAAGGCGTTACAATGATATATGTTATTGTCACCTGGATCAGACGTGTAGAGTAAGACGTTACAATGATATCTGTTATTGTCACCTGGGTCAGGCTTGTAGAGTAAGGCGTTACAATGATATCTGTTATTGTCACCTGGGTCAGGCTTGTAGAGTAAGGCGTTAAAATGATATCTGTTATTGTCACCTGGGTCAGACTTGTAGAGTAAGGCGTTACAATGATATATGTTATTGGGTCAGGCTTGTAGAGTAAGGCGTTACAATGATATCTGTTATTGTCACCTGGGTTAGGCTTGTCAAGAGTTACAATAATATAGTCTATGTTATTGTCACCTGGGTCAGGCTTGTCAAGCGTTACAATAATATAGCCTATGTTATTGTCACCTGGGTCAGACTTGTAGAGTAAGGCGCTACAATAATATCTGTTATTGTCACCTGGGTCAGACTTGTAGAGTAAGGCGTTACAATGATATCTGTTATTGTCACCTGGGTCAGACTTGTAGAGTAAGGCGTTACAATGATATATGTTATTGTCAAATGGGTCAGACTTGTAGAGTAAGGCGTTACAATGATATATGTTATTGTCAAATGGGTCAGACTTGTAGAGGAAGACGTTACAATGATATCTGTTATTGTCACATAAGTCCATCTTGGTCAGGCTGTTGAAGTAACGAGTTAAAAACTACATCGGTACTAGTAGCAGTTACTTTAAAAAAAATAACGTGGGTTAGCAGCCTTATAGTCTTGCCAATTCTTGAGGAATATCTTGTTTGAAATAACGCAATTGCAAGTAAGTTACTCTTATAAGCTAACATGGGTTAGCAGCCTTATAGTCTGGGCCATTCTTGCGGAATATCACAATACCAATAACGTTGTTACAACTAACAGTTACTTCTAAAAAGTAACACCAACTACCCAGAATAACCTTAACGAGCTTCCATTTCGAATATCAGCACGAAGACCTTATTAATCCGATTGCTAATGACTCGAAAATCAATGTAATTCTGTGTCGTCTTGGCTAGAGTTTGTTTGAGAGGCATCTATGTCCTTTACGTAAAGTCTATTAGATTCGCCAATAATTAATCTGCACTGGCTCCTGACTGAGATCAACCTGTGAAACACTCAACTGTAATTATGGGTTTCTCTTCTCAGCGGAGTGCGCAATCACTGTGAAGCGAGTACCGTGAGACTAAATGTTTTTTATTATTTTTATTGTAATCTTCACACATATTAAATATCCATTGAAACTCATTGGTTGCCGGTGAATACTTTTATTCCTACCCACCAATTTTCTTTTCGACTCGAACAGCAGTCATTCTGTCGATAATCACCTTATTGATGTATTAATTCTTTGGATATGAAAAATAAAATGTTCCTAGATCAATGTTAATTAAGTTTCATAAGTATATGTTTGGTGCTTTTTGACTCTAATCTACCAAGTTATCAGTTCATTTGTCAAATATTTCTAAAGAAATGTTCACACTTATTTGGTAATGACTTAATTATCTGGGTTGATAGTGGGCTTTGAATCATTTTCTCTTCGTAAAATCCAAACTCTTGAAAAATAATAGATATAGTCTAATCGATATCATGTTACTAGAATTTGTTTGCTATTCCCAGAGATGGGTATGCTAATTGTTACCGTTACATGTTAAAAATAGTAACGAATTTACCGGTACTTTGGACAAAACGTTGATGTCTTACAATTACAGAGGCAAATGACCTAGATGTTCCGCCTCTTAAACCTCATATTACTAACTTACAATTACAATGATCGACGTTAGGCATCGTTTTCCCTACATACCGTGTATACAAATAAAATTTTGTGTGTGTGTTTTTCTTTACAATTTCCATGGACTTTTGGGTTATTCGTGCGTTTTAGACTGTTTTATGACATGCGCGCGAACATAATTTTGTCTGTCGGTGTATCGTTTTGTACACTTATAACTCGGAAACAGGTGGGTGGATCAACGTAAAATTTGGTGTAGCTATCCGTCAGAGGCAAGACACGAATCATTTATATAGGCCTAATGTAACTTTTCACCGTACCTCTCATAAAGAGGGGTTATGGGGAAACCCCCTCAAATGCTAAAATATACTAAATATCAAAATTAACGTAGAAGGACGAGACAAAGCTCATTTTGAACCCCTCAATATAAGAAACAAAACTCGGGACCCCAATAACCACTTTGTAAGGCAACGAAAATGTATAGAGGGAAATTTTTGGAACACAATTTTTGACTTCGTAACTTTGTTTGGACTAGTTAGGAGGTGAACATATCAAAAGTCCCCGCCCGTAGCCCTTGAGCCGGGGAATGGAGAGAAATTGAAAGATTCATTAGTTGACAGTTTTCGCAAAACTTCAGATTTCACGCTCAACACTGAAATTGCTATAACATTTGAAGGAAAATAGATAAAATAGTACCGTTATATATATTATTGGAGGGAATTTAATGTTATACAGCCATTTATTTTTTGGGTGCATAGTTGAAGAGTTATACGGTCAAAAACAGCAAACAAATGTGAGGAAAAATATTTCCCCCGAAATTACAGACTTTCAATAGCGGATATCGCGAAAACTATAGATGATATCGAAAAACTTGGCTGAATAAAACTTGTAGAAAATTTAATCTGATTTAATTTTGTATAGAATGGTAATTTCGCTAGGACGCATAGTTTCAGAGATTTAAGCGAAACACCAAAACATGCGACCTTGAACCCCCCCCCCTCCCACGGCTTAAGGGCTACGGGCGGGGACTTTTGATATGTTCACCTCCTAACTAGTCCTAACCAAGTTACAAAGTCAAAAATTGTGTTCCAAACATTTCCCTCTATACCCTTTTTTTGAACATTCGTTGCCTGGACTAAAAACCAATAGTTCCTTGTATATTCCTAGAAATCTATCATCGCTCTGATAAACTGATGAAGGACTGGCAAGCCCTTAAACATGGCAGCAGTAGCTATAGAGGTGACATCCAGCTCTCTGCCCATCTCTGTAAGAGGCAATATCACTCCATTTATTATCTAGAACACGATAACAACAAATGAATAAATAAATATTATATTTGTATTGCAGCCAATGGCCATAGCAGGGTGTTTAAATTGTAGTGGTAGGTTCTTTTACTTGCCATAAATCTATGACATGGGCCCACTGGCTTTACTTCCCCTCCGAAGGAAGACATAATGAAGAATTTTAACGCTCTCAAAAATCCGACGACTTTGACCGGGTTTGAACCCACGATCTTGGGCATAGCAGTTTAGCATGCTACTGATTACGTCACTGAACTCTCAAAGATTGATCGCAGATTGGAAAATGCAGTGCATCAATGCAGTTCTCATCAGGAGGAAAAAAACTAAATAAAAATCTATCAATCATCACTCAGACTGTTATGAGACCAGGGAGCTTTAAAGAGACTTTGAAACTTCATGATCATTCGACTGGGCGAATTCCTATGGTGGCTTTGGAAACAGTGAGTTAGGTCCAAGTACACGGGGTTGGTTGGTTCGATCCTCAGTTTAGGGGCTGCGACAACGCGGTCATGTAGCCCCATTTACTTTGGGTGTGTGTAGAATTTGTCTGATAACCGGTGGTAATTGTGATGGCTGTATTAGTGTGTGTATCTGTTTTTTAATTCAAGTAAGGACTGCAACTTTGAATTTTTCAAATAGTACCCACTTTTGCCGCCAAACGCCACCGTCAGCGACTACTAGGCCTAGTTCAGAACTTAGCTACTAGACGCCACCGCAGTTGGCTCTTGGCAACGAACGTAGAAACCTTAAGAGCGTTGTTTACATTCCTAACCTATACAATTTATCTTCACACAGGTGTAATTAGTGGAAGGTTCTTTAACATACCATAAATCTATGACGTGGGACCGCCGGCTTTACTTCCCCTCCGAAGGAAGGCATACTGAGGGATGTTTAACGCTTTTAAAAAATCCGACGGCTTCGGCCGGGTTTGAACCCGCTATCTTGGGCATAGAAGTTCAGCATGCTACCAAGTATACGGAGGAAACAATAAACAGAGCACTGGGAAAGAAGGGGTCATGTCCAGTGAAGCAAGGAGTAAACGAGCTCTGAATTAGTAGTACAGACGTTGAAGGGAAGAAAGGCATAATACCTCAAAAGTGGGAATGTCCCATTATGTCTGAATACAAGGCAAGTAGGAAGGAGAGTCGATTCTAACTTGATCTTCTCCCTCGCTGTTTTTTTCTTGTCCTGTATTAATTTTCTTTGGATATTAAATGGCTACTCAATCAAGCGTGTAATAGGTAATTATAATTCTTATTCCTCCGCGCTACTTTCACCTGGCGGATGGAGACAAACTACTCCTTATTTCTTACTGATTATCACTCTCGGTTTGCTCGTCAAACTTGGCTGAGCACACACAGTCTTTTGTGAGAGTACTAATAATCACCATATGCATGGGGGTTTAGATTAACCTTTCACCATGAATAATTCCTGCTTGCCACGGTGAGTGAGTGGTTATCGTGTCGGTCTACCAACCCCAAGCTTGCAGGATCGCTCCTGATCATGGTAAGTGATTTTTGAAAGGCGACAAAAATCACGACATGCATGTTAAAGAACCCATTTGAATTCAGTAGGCCATGTTCATAATGGCAAAATTAATTTCGGGATTTTTCACCAACACAAAAGTTCCTCCTTTCTCTACTAGAAAGTGCCATAGTGTCAAGGAGCTTAGATATCTAATCTCCTTGACTTTCATAGCGCTCCAAGGAACAACAAAATTCGACATGCAAACTGCCTTCTGGGCGTTAAATAACAAAGCTTGCACCTGGCACCCGAGGCCATACAATATGATTATTATTATTATTATTATTATTATTATTATTATTATTATTATTATTAGTCGCCTCCGTAGCGTAGCGGTCAGCATGGTTAGCTGCCGCCCCGGAGGTCCTGGGTTCGATAATTTGAAAAGTGGTATGAGGACTGGAACGGGGTCTACTCAGCCTCGGGTGGTCCAAATGAGTAAAGGGGGTTCGATTCCCACCTCGGCCATCCTCGAAGTGGTTTTCCGTGGTTTTCCACTTCGTCTTCGGGCAAATTCTGGGATGGTCCCGACTGTAAGGCCACGGCCGCCTCCTTCGCTATTCCTTGCCTATCCATCCCAATCTTCCCTTCCCTTCCCATCCCATATGAGACCACTGTTCGCTTTGCAGGTGAGGCCGCCTGGGCGAATTGCTGATCACACCTCCCCAGTGGTATCCATTCCGCCCAAGTGTTCTCAGCTCTAGGACACTCCCTGGAGGCGGTAGTGGTGAGTTCCCTCGCTGTGTCCTTGGGAACCACCAACCTGGAGGGTAAAATTGACTTTAAAAAAATATTATTAATATTATTATTTTATTATTATTACAGGGGCAGATGACCTCGTAGTTCCGCCCCTTAAAACTCCAATAACTAAACTAAATCACCTTGATAACAGCCAACATCCAATGAGGATATGTCACAAGAATAAAAAGCAATGGTGTCACACAGCATTGCAACACTATCTCGTCCGGTACCTCAAGCCTTCCGCCAAGCCCAAAGAGATACACTGCTAGACAAATAACACCCTGACTTGTTTACTATGGAGTTTCATTTGAAGAATTTTATTGTATCCTTATCAAAGAAGAGGGCAAGGCTTTATCTGCCGGTGCTTTATGGTCCCTTTCTCCTATGATACTACTTAATATTACAAGAATATCCCACTCCTAAATTACAAAGTTTAAGACTGGATGAAGACAATGTGTGGTCGGATCATGATGGCAATGTACGATGCACTTCAGTGAATATTTAGATATCACAAGTGTTTTATACAATAGTCTGTTAATGAATATGTTGGCACTTAAATGCTATTGTTAAGTATAAAGGAGAATATGTTATGTCACCGATATCCCTTGTGTTCTCTTGGAGCAAGTCGTTAGTGACAATGTTATCTCAAAGAAAGGAATGGACACGTTTTCTCTTCCTCAAACAGACCACCCGATTCGTCGTCCACTTAGATTGATCGTTATTGTTATTATTATTATAGGCTATATGTAATTCGTTGAGGCCATCTAGGACCACGTTAAGTCTTGCTACACTTGGCAATTTGTTTCACTTTCCTCTGTGCCCAGAATTCCCTCATTCTCTGTGAGTGGGCCATCTTGCGCTCCGCTGTCCAAGTGGTACCTTGTCTTCTTTTCGGGTTCGTTGTCTCGTCTCGGGTTAGCCCATTAGTCAGTATCTTTTTGCGAAAGAGATCCCTATTGAAGGCGTCGTCGGGTTTTAGATGCAGCATTTTGAGGTCGTCTTTGGTATTCATAAACCAGGGCATTGTGGTTTTGGGTTTTGAGTCAAAGAAATGAAAAATCTGTTTAGTCAGCCTGTTTCCGTCCATTCGTTTGAGATGACCGTAATACCATGCCCGCCTTTTACGGATCGTTTCTGAAATTTTCTCTATTTCACTGTAGACTTCTTTGTTGGATTTTTTTATAGTGGATGCCATTCTTGTAATTTGATCCCATTTTACCTGTGACGATTTTGCGCTGTTTTTTCTCCAGTTCTTCCAGGAGTCCTTTATTAGCATTATTATTATTATTTTATTATTATTATTTCTAGCGGATCCGTACGAGAACTCGCGCATAATCGGTTGTGTGCGCCCCATATGGACAGAGTACCCGCCTGGCTCTAGTGCTGTGCGGGCTGGACGCGATACAGTTCTGGCAGGGGCTATCATCTTGTTTATTTGATTAAAAGCACTTAATATTTCCGTTGACTTTTCAAGAAATGTAAGATTTTTCCTGTAGGCTACTATTGAGACAATTTGGAAGATTTTTGTACAAACCACACCTTCTAACTCCCTCTAGTTTAGGAGCTAGAGTTTTGTGAAACATACACCTTAGCGTATTATATAAAGAGATTATTATTATCAGATCACTAAAATTCGTTCCGGGTGGCATGCATCTCGGACAGAATCATAAAGTGCTTACGTACGCAGATGATATTGTAATCATAGGAAGAAATGAGAATGAGATAAGGAAATTCACTCCAACTACAGTATATACGCTATTTCAAAATGCAGAATCCCTAGTGTCTGAGCTACTTGGCGAACACCGTGTACCGGCAGCGACCCGCTCTATCTGCTTCCTCTGCACAATGGAGCGATATATCATGTCCGAGCGACCCGACCGGCTCGCCGATTATTAGCTAAACACGGAACATACCCTCCATACGATACCATACGTGAGCTGAGGTGGTAAATGGATAGAGATAACAAGACGTAGCACAGGCAGATAGCTCGGGAAACACGGTGTGAATTGCGAACGACAGACTACTTAGAAGGACAAAGTCAAGGGTTAAGGAAGCCCACTATAAAACTCCATGCACACTATTTGTTCCAGCAACATTGTAGGCCATTATTATTATTATTATTATTATTTCTATCGTACATTCCCTTTAAAGAGATCCCCTCCCCCAGGGGCTCACATCTAGTAGGACGTGGCTTGGCGACCACGGTGCCCCAGCTGAGTCCGGCATTGCTTTCACTTACTTGTGCCAGGCTCCTCTCCGTCTTCTTTCCTGTCGACCTCACTTGGTCAACTCTTGTTCTCTTCCGGCCCCGACGGTATTAGGGTATCCGAGGCCTAGGGAGTATCTTCCTTTCCCGCCTTAATTGGCCCTTGTCTCATCTTTTCTGATACCCTCCTTCTGGGAGGGGTCAGCCTTCATTTTCTTTTCATGTTATCTCCTGCCTTCTGCTCAAGGCCCTCAAGGAGGCAGGGTGTATGTAGCCCCCACCACTTCTGGTGCACCCTGGATATTGCTTCACCCTCAGGGGCTCACGGCTGGTGCGTTCGGGATTTGGCGACCCCGAGGGATTCCTGAGCTGGGTCCAGTTTTCCCCCTTGTTTCTATTACCTCTGGGGCGGACTCTCTCCTCTTTCAATTTCCTATCCGCCTTTCATGGCTCTCCTTCCTTCCAAGTACCTCAATCCGCATTCTTCGAGGGTTGAGGGCATTTCTTTACCTCCTGTCCTTTATTTGCCTTATTCTCCGATCTGCTTTGGATGAGACGGTGGCGCAACATAGCGGCGAGCAAGAGGGGTAATAATCTCAACCAACTACGTTGGAGGCTACAGGCCAAATGACTGAGCAAGTTCGGAGATCGGAGGTTCGAAGCCCGATGCTAATGAAGTCTATCCTGACTGTGTTTTTTACCGGTTTTTTTTCAACCCCCCCCCCCCCCCCCAGGCAAATGCCAAGATACTATTTTACCTTATTTCAAATCTCATGGCATCTACCTCACCCCTGTCCCTAATACATTTACACACACTACTACTACAGGCATCACATAAATACAAGTTATCAGACAAATTCAATGAATACGTAACTACACGGGGCTGATATCGAAGATGTCCTAAAATACATTAATGAAATGAAAAATATGTCTTATCCAGTAAGCTCAAAATCAACTTGAATATATTTTGGTAATGCCCTTTAGAGGCAACCTGAATTTAGAGGATAACAAATATTCTTCTTGCAGCTTCTGTGGCATAGTCGGTAGCATGCTGGACTGCTATGCCCAAGATCGTGGGTTCAAACCCGGCCGAAGACGTCGGATTTTTAAGAGTGTTAAAATCCTTCTGTGCCGGCCGCGTGGTGTTGTGGTAGTGTGCCCGCCTCTCAACGGGAGGCCCCGGGTTCGATTCCTGGCTCCGTCAGGGATTTTAGAAACTGACGTAAGGGTTGGAACGGGGTGCATTATGCCTCGTGAGGACAATTGAGTAGCTGTCTGGCAGCGCCCCGGTCACGAAATCCAAGATTAACGGCTGAGAGGACCCAATGTGCTGACCACGCATCACTCCAATACCTGCAGGCCAAATGGCTGGGCAGCGGTTGCTTGGTAGGCCTAGGCCCTTAATGGGCTGTACTGCCAGGGGTTATCCCTCCCTATATTATTCTGCTACGGTCCCATTCCAGTTTTGTACCGAATATAAGGTCCCATTAACACCAACCTACACATATGGGGTACCTACAGGTTCAGCATAACCCAATGCGTAAGCGAAACGCACTCACTCTTTAAATGCCTCACAATTAAATAACCTCACAATTAAATAAATACCTTAAAACATGTACGGTATATTTACAATGAAATAATGAAAGAATGCAACACGGTAAGCATAGTAACAGAATCTCACAGGTCCATCTTTTTCTGTAAGACGCAATGCAATTCCAATTATTACATTACTGTGAAAGTTTCCAGACAGTTATAAGGTTATCACTGAACCAAATTAAGCTGTAAAATTCATCAATACATACAGTAGAATGCGCTTAAGAGGGTCAAGGGGTACTCTAGATTTTTTTCACGCAATTTTCACGTCTGAGTGAGATACGAAAAATCTTTTTCACCTGACTATAAAGATCCTCCAAAAACCACATAAATTAACAGTGTCTGTGATATTCCCAGAAAACTAACTTCGCTCTGATATACCTATGAAAGAATGACAAACCCCTAACCACTACACCAGTAGCTGAATTGATAAAGTCTGATTATGCATACCAAGGATAAATCAGTCATAGCATTCATGATTGAGATTTTGCTCATGTACTCTTTACAACTAGAATATTCGCGGGCGAAGCCGCGACGGGTAATGCTAGTTATTTTTATTATTAAAATTCTTCAGTATGCCTTCCTTCGCAGGGGAGTAAAGCCGGCGGGCCCATGTCATACATTTAAGGCATGTAAAAGAACCTATCACTACAATTGGTGGTGAGTACCTAAATTTGTAGGTTATTTAGTTAGAAGCGCTCTATAAAGTTCCAACGTTCGCCGCTAGGTGTCAGCAACAGTGGCATCTCTGGTAGGCAAAGTTGGAACTACTTGAAATTAACTTGTTGGGGAGCCTACAGGCGTTCAATTAAAGTGCCCCGCTATGGCCATTGGCTGCAATTCAAATAATAAAAATATTCTTCTCCAAATATAAGCAACCTATCATAAGGAGGAAACCAAAGAAGCAACAACATGGAACTGGTGGGAGGAAGATGAAGGGCGTTATTTCTGGACATCGTGACTGCGTTTGAGATCGCTAAACAAAACCATTGAAGGTCATCGCATAGTGCTACACATGTGTTACAGATAACAATCAGCCGGCACTGAAGGCCAAGTGTTTATCAGTACATGTCTCTTTAAATCATTCAATTTTCTATGAATCGCCTAGAATTTCTATACAGTGTTAAATTTCTCCCCATCGTGAAATGCTATCACATACGCTGTTTCTCTTTAGATCCATTCTCAAGGATGCTATTTATCAAAGTGACACTCTCTAAGTCCTGTCGCATAGTTTATCTGAATGATACATTACAAACGCAAATAGGGGTACACACACACACACTCACACTCGCCATTGAAATAGAAGCGCAGGTGTATGAAGAGACAAATAAAGTAGTGTTTTTTATGTTGGTAATAAAGCTAATTTGAATGTAATCTTTGATTTAATGATGTGAGAGAGTATGTAGAGCTGTCAGTTGTCAGAGATGTTATCGTCGTTATAGAGATTGTCGGTGTTAGCTGTTGCCATGAAATGCTCTGTATCAGCGGTGTCTTGCAATTAGATCATTTTGTCATACTATTAACAGCTTCCTCGTTAATTAAAGTAGTTTTTGCTATTGGACATTTTAAGGTTTCGGCTGGGACGAGGTACAGTCTAGAGCTCAGCGCACAGTGGGTCAAAATCGAAATCTAGGAGGACAAAATTATTTATTTTCATGATTAAAAAATCAAAATGTATTACTTCTACAGCATTCTCATATAATTGCCACTCACTATTCTGGGATATAAACGCATCTTAGTGTAAATCTGTCACCACTGTTCGACCAGTCTGAATTGCAGGGCGAATGTAAGTGGGTGTGGTTTGGTTGTCTTTGTGGTTAGTGAGATGCTTTAAGATGGAACATGCAACTGAAGGTATGATCTTTGTAACGTGTTTCAGTTATTAATGGGCGTAATTGTTACGTAATTTTAGCTACATTTGCATTATATAATATTTAACTATTATTTTTAAAATTCTATTTTCACTTAGATTTTTAGTATGTCGCGTCACTCAGCGTCACTTTCTTAAATGTAGATAAAGTCTTGTAGTTTACGCCTGTTATACGATTTTTTGCATCTTTTTGCAACTTGCTTAGTTATTTTACGTTTTAGAAGATGGCGCGCAACCAGTTCTCATACGATTACAACTCTTTGAAGCACTGGGTTCGACGATTATGTCAAAAGTGGAACTTTGTGACTTTGTTAAAAGTAAATTAGGGGTTAGAAAATTGTTCTGAAGAGATAACTGAATGCTCTATCCAACTCCTAGTCATAGACAATTTCTTGCATGTGTAGACGTAGCTTAAAAAAGGTCTTAACTGATGTTTATTATGAAGTAAACAAATTATATACGTTGCTTTCACTCTAAATTCATGATTAAAACGTAAAAATAATTTTGTCCCCCTAGATTTCGATTTTGACCCACTGTTCTGCGCGGATATACAAAACGTTATCCGCATCCGGCCCGCATCCACACGACGGTTTTCCGCATCCGTAAGAATTGTATCCACATCCGCACGTTTGTTATCAGAATCTACTGATATTACAATATTATTTTTAATTTATTAGACGAAGCATAAAGCAACACCTTTAGACATTTGAGGAGAAAGTCATTTCCCTGAGCTATGTTTAAAATGAATGTTGTACCTAGGTACAGTCAGAATTGCAACCCTTTTCAGTTCTAAGTGTTAATTATGGTTAATGACATAATTTGAATGAGATTAGCTTAAATCATCACCTTACATTTGTCATAGAGCTTGCCACGCTGGGTAAGTGGTTATCGTGTTGGACTACCAACCCCAAGCTTGCAGGTTCACTCCTTGCCGTGGTAAGTACTTTTTGAAACGCGGCAAAAATCTCGGTACGCATGTCATACGTTGTTGGCATGTTAGAGAACCCATTTGAATTCAGTAGGCCATGTTCATCATGGCAAAATGAATCTCAAGATTTTCCGTCAACACAAAGTTCCTCCTTTCTCTACTGAATTCAAATGGGTTCTTTGACTTGCCAACATCGTATGACATGCGCATCGTATTTTTGCCGCCTTTCAAAAACCACTTACTACGGCCAGGAGCGAACCTGCAATCTTGGGGTTAGTAGACCGACACGAAGCAATGGGACACCTGTGCACAGACCTGTGGTGATTACTTTTGAATAACGAATAAATTGTACCCACAGTATCGTTTCGTACCTTTATGTTCGACCCTGACTATTATATGTCAGAGAACTGTACTATAATGAGGCTCATTATAACACTATGTTTCATTATGAAACAGTTTCTCCCACCAATCAGAGCTCAAGAAACAGTTGTTTGACCAATTAGATAATTAGATGCGCTGAGTTCCACGGCCTTCTAATGTAATTTTCACTGCCTGGCCTAGTGTCATAGTAGAGTAATGGAGGTGGCCATGGTCAAATACAAGGCATTCTCTGCGTCTCATGCGCTCTGTTCAGTACATAAAACTGGCGAAATCTCGACAGATATTTATGAATATTTATGTTCTAACATAAAATAGTTATAATAATTGTCGTCGAACATAAACAGTCGTATGCAACTCGCGTATAATGGTAATTAAGACACTCGTATGAAAATTATAAAACTCGCATACGCTCGTTTTATAAACATACTCGTGTCTTAATTATTGCCATTATAGGCTCGTTGCTTAATGTACTTTTTCATTTGAACCCTCCTCGTATTTGTCACTTGTTGAACACTTGTGTCGGGACCATTGAGCAAGCAGCAGCACCCACGTCGCTGCGTGGAACGTTGCTCCTTGTGGTAGTAGCAGTAGCAGTGATTTATGAAGCAGAGGCGCTGAGTGACAGTCGGAAGTTGGTGGACACGGGGGCTTTACTCACCAGCTACAACACATTTCTCATTCCAGTAGTTGCTCCTTTATTTTCATATATTGGAACTATGTACCTCATCATTCTTTGGGAACATCTGGCGATATGTCACTAGGGCTCGTACTTTGAATCGATGAATTTCAGTCATCGAATAATCGAAGCGGAAATATCGATTAATTGAGTCGTCCAGTTGCAAAACTCGTTTAATCCACTCGTGAATAAGGATCATGTCATAAAATTATTATTTAATTATTTTATTTCACTTTATTTTATTTTGTTTTATTTTGTTTTGTTTAATTTAATTTAATTTGGGTTTGTTTTATTTTGATTTTGTTTTATTTTATTTCGTTTTATTTTGTTTTAAATTGTTTTGTTTAATTTTATGTTTTGTTTTTTATTTTTATTTTTATTTTATTTTGATTTTGTTTTGTTTATTTTGTTTTATTGTATTTTGTTTTGTTTTATTTTGATTTTCCAGAAAACAAACACAATACCGAAAACAAAAACACGAAGCAAAAAGCATTTTCAAAAACGAAAGCAAAAACAAAAAACAAGAAACACAGAGCAAAAAGCTCCGGGGAGGCAGCCAAGAATGCTAGCCACTACACCACGAGTTAGTTTAATTTCAATCTTAATATTGTTTATAACTTGGCCAATAAGTTAAGATTATGGTACAACCAAATTTACAATGCTCTTACTAAAGCAACACTTTCTTAATTTTATTGGCTTTTTTGGGGGGATGGGGGCTGGAGCCCCCTCAGCACCCCCCTTATATACGCCCCTGAAGCGGACACAATCTTAAACCATGAGACCTCATTTGTATGTGGAGTTCGAGCACTGGATGCAACTTCACATTTCAAAACAAAAGTGACAGTCAGTCTGAAAGACTAGACTTTGTATCATTTTAAATGCTACAAATGCTGAAAAATGCTAGAAATGCTGGAGGCTTCCCGCTTCGCTCGAAGCCAAAGACTCTTGACATATTAGAAAATTATCTGCATAATACTTATCTTGCTTATCTTGTTTCAAATTACTCGCGAACGGCAAGTGCAAACCAAGGGCAAAGCGAGGTCCAGCGCGCGGGATGCCGTCACGCTCACCAGAGTGGGCGGAGACGTGCCCCTTCCATCCAGTCTAAAAACACTTATAGTGGGCGATGTATTGAAGATAGAGATATGCTCTCGCGGGCTTTTTGTAGAACTTTTCATGCTGACCAATTCTTACGCTCATAGTATATTGATATTTTGAACGGTTTGCCCAGCGTAAGCTTAAGAAGCGCACGGAAACCAAGTTTGTTTTCGACCTTTTCACTGAAATCGTTACTGCTAGGCTTCCTTTGATCATACATAAATTATTTTCTACAGAATCTTTCCTCGAGATATCCTATACAGAATGGTGAAAACCGCATCAAAATCCATCCAGTGGTTCTCGAGATTACCCGTGACATCCAAGAATCGGGGATTTTTGTCTTATACTAACGAAGTAGAGATTGTCGGGGTACACATGCACCAAGCAGTACTATGACGTCTTACACCTCCGTGCATCTGGGTACATTTCGTCCCGTCACCGTAACGTAACGCCAGACCTCATCGTAACGACGAAGTCGACAAGATCACTTAAATGATAAAAATATTACATACATTAACAAGAGCTGAGTGCAGTGTACTGGAGCAGTAATAGAGAGGCGTAGTGGGAGTACTCGGTTTATTGCACACATTATTCGAAGGCACTATTCCGAGATGCATCGTTAAGTTGAGGGGCTATAAAAGTCTTGTAGTTGTCGCTGTAAGCCATATATGTACACCCTCGTTTTAATCACTAAATAAAGAATCCGCTAAGTGGTGTTATCTGTGACATTCTCTTCACCATTCCCACGCCTCAGTGGGAGCTGTCAGAATTGATTAGAGGGGGCACGGAGAACCTAGAGTAGGATGGTATATTGGCTTTCGCGGCCAGTGATGGTTGGTTGGTTCCTCGGTTTAGGGGCTGCGACAACGCGGTCATGTAGCCCTGTGTACTTTGGGTGTGTGTAGAATCTGTCAGAAAACCGGTGTTAATCGGGATGACTGTATTAGTATGTGTATCCGTTTTAATTCAAGTAAGGACTGCAAATATTGATTTTTTCAAGTAGTTCCTACTTTTGCCGCCAATCGCCACCGTCAACGACCAACTAGTTCAGAACTTAGTTACCAGATGCCACCGCAGTCTGCTCTTGATGACGAACGTAGGAACCTAAGAACGTTAGTCAAATGTTTAACCTATATATAATTTAGCTTCACACTGGTGTAATAAGTGGAAGGTTCTTTTACATGCCATAAATCCGAAGGAAGGCATACTGAGGGATTTTTAACGTTCTTTTAAAAAATCCGACGACTTCAGCTGGGTTTGAACCCGCGATCTTGGGCATAGAAGCTCAGCATTTTACCAACTACGCCACCGATTCAGTTTTTCTAGGTTTATGCCATGTCTTGTGTGGGGTTTTGCCTAGAATCACCTAGCTAGCTCATCAGCGGGCTCTTGGCGTCCATACCAGAACCCCCACAGGCGTAGCGAACTACGCGCTACCTCCATTTTTATGAAGCGCACCTGCGCTTCTTTACTGCGAGAGATAACAGCTCACTCAGCCTTTCACCTCCCTATAAAGGCTTCCAAAAAGATGTGAATATGGCTCCACAGGTACAAAATGGGGGGTGGGGGGTTCCCTTCTCATTATGTACGCACATAGGACATAACTGATCTCCCTTAATCTCACAGATTATGTGCGCCAACGGAGGGTTAATTATACCTGTTTATACACTTCTCGAAGAGGGAAATGTGTGTGTGTATTTCCTATGCAGTCGATTGACGTTGACCCTGCTAATCTGTTTCAGGTGGTAACTTGACGTATCATATCCCCGCTGGTGTCGCAGACGATCGCTTCAAAGTGGACGCCCGTTCTGGTGTAGTGTCAGTTCGAGCCCCACTGGACCGGGAGGTTATGGAAAGATACACAGTACCAGTGTACGTCACAGATTCCCGCACAGTTGAAGGGGTGTCCACCTCTCCATCGTCATCCCCTCTGTTCGATGTTACAACTGTATCGATACGTGTTACCGATGTGAATGATCATGCTCCTGAGTTCAGACCTGGTTCCTGCTATCGTCTTTCCGTGCCTGAGAATAGTGACTTGGCTGTCATCCACACCGTCGTGGCCACTGATAAGGATAGCGGTCCCAACGGCGAAGTCACCTATAGTATCACTGGTAAGTTCCGGGACTTCATTTTGCCTTACTTTCTTGTCTATGAAAGTCCTGTGCTGGTGTACCTACGTGGAGAGAATTTGGGTTGTACATATCAATTGAATATTCGATTGATTTGACTGCTTAGAATATTCCCCAATTCGAACAATGCGTATGTCCGAATACTTCGGTTGTTCAAATTATTCGAAAATTCGAAGTACTCCAGTATTTCGAATAATTGATTACTACAGTAATTGCTAGCCAAACAGGACTGAGGATCTCAACAGAGAACACCAAATTCATGATGAACTCCAAAGATGGACCACAATTTCTGGAAACAGAGATAGGGCGAATCAAAAGGGTCAAAAAGTTCAAGTACCTTGGCGAGACCATACAAGCGAATGGACTAGAGAATGATGCAATAGAAGATCGGATCTCAAAAATGGAGAGAGCATATGGCATGACAAAAAGCATATACAATAAAAAGTGCCTATCCTGGAATGCCAAAATAAAACACTACAACACCGTGGTGAAGACAGAATGTCTCTATGCCAGTGAATGTCTGTCTATGAACTACAAGCTGGATAACCTAGATATCTTGGAAAGGAGAACCCTCAGAAAAATTATGGGTGCTGTTCAAACCGAAAGTGGATGGAAACTTCGAAGTAATGAAGAAGTTTACCAGAAAGTAGAAATAATCTCTGAGACTATGAAGAAGAAGAGGTTGAAGTTTCTCGGACATCTATACAGAATGGACCAAAATAGACTCACCAAACGGATATTTCATTAATTCTGGAGAAAGAAGACCACAACAGCATGGATTAAGGAAACAAAGGCGGATATGGAAAGATTGAACATCTCTGAAGACCAACTGTTAGACAGAAATAGATTTAGAAACATACTGAGTAATTTGGAAGGGATTCAAGCCGCAAGAAGACCTAAGAAGACCGGAAGAGCCTGGACGGACGAACAGCGTAAACAGGCCAGCGAACGCATGAAGGAGTATTGGGTGCAGAGAAAACTTCGCACCAAGATAAAGAAATGAAGTTGTAGCGCGATCCTAAGAGGTCCATTTGCGTGTAAAAAAATGGTGCTTTTCAGTCGGTCAACATGATTGTACCCAAATGATATGGGTTATTCCCTAATCCTGAAAAGAGTTACATGAGATTAATAAATACACTAGGATGACCAGTTTCGATCGTCAAGCGATCATCATCAGATCCATTACACTTAGGCTATAAAATCTATACCGAATCGAATACATCACTAATAACAGTTTACAAATACTTTAAACCAGCACCACTTCACGAACCAATCCATTTGACAGTACTTGCAAAATCAAGATACTAAACAATTTTTATATAAATTAATATTTTCATACAAATTGCTTTCTGGAGTTTAACACCTGAAACATCTATCATAATTGAAATTGTAAGGACGTTCATTTCATAGTAATGTAAATTTAAATGTCATTATTCCCTACGTAGTGCAAAGTAATCAAAGCTAACAAAGGTCCCACTGAAGGGCCGAAAACATGTTGCATTAAAAAAAGGTAACATTTTAAGTACTGTATTAACAGGTGTCGAGTGAATGTAATTTAATTCCTGAACCAACCCCACATTTTCTCCAGTTTGACTGAAAATTATCTACAGGGTGTATCTTAATTATACCGACAAAAAAATCAGGGACGCTCTGTGTGTTATGTAAAAGACGATGCCGCAATCGGATTGGCGGAGAAAATTTTTCCCTTCGAGAAAATGAGATTAGTTTGTTACTTCCGGGCGCGCGATTCAAATATACTAACTCGCCGTATTTGCTGAGCCAGAGAGCAAGCCGAGGTGATCGAGGAAACTTTCGCATGCCCGCCAGCATATCTCTGTCTCCTTCTATCACACTCCCTGCTTGAAGCACAGCAGAGGCCAGCGGCAGCGGCTTGCTCTCTGGCTCAGCAAATACGGCGAGTTCATCGATTTGAATCGCGCGCTCGGAAGTAACAAAGTAACCTCATTTTCTCTAAGGAAAAAATTTTCTCCGCCAATCCGATTGCGGCATCGTCTTTTACATAACACGCACAGCGTCCCTGATTTTTTTGTCGGTATAATTAAGATACACCCTGTATGTTGTGGTAAAACTTGACTAATGTCCCTTTTCTTTTGTTTTCTAGCGGGAAACGTGGGCAACAAGTTCAGTATCGACTTGCATAGTGGCCAACTGGTGGCGCGCCCTTTGGATCGCGAGGCCCACTCTCGCTATTGGCTGGTCGTGACAGCACAAGATCGGGGAAACCCCGCGCCTTTGCACGGCTCTTGCAACGTATCTGTCTTTGTTGAAGACCAGAATGACAACGATCCTAGGTTTTCTCAGCCCCGGTATTCGGCCACGGTTCCTGAAGATGTACCACCAGACACTCAGGTGCTCACTGTGCAGGCCTCAGATGCCGACCTTGGAGAGAATTCTCGCATTGTGTATTCATTGGCTAATGAGAGTCACTGGCTTTTTCGCATCGACAACAAGTCTGGCGTCATCACAACAGCAGGGTATGTCTTGTCCTTTAATGATTCAGAATTTATTAATGCCAAGTATTCTACAGGATAGAATATAACATTGGGTTTCTTATAAGAATTTTTAGGGGTAAAACGAATTAGTAATAATTGTGGCAAACGTTCCGCCAAATCAATACTCTTTATTTTAATAAATGATCACTTTGTGGTCATTGGGTACATGTTTCGAGGCCTAATTGTGTTGGCCCCTTCATTTTTCTTATTTTCCGTTTAGTTACCTAAATGTTTTCTTACATCCTTTTAAATACGCATTGCAAAATCAATATTAGGCTATAGTAATAACTCATCCATGATGCTTATCATCATCATCATCATCATCATCATCATCAACAACACATCATCATCAGGTTCTGTTTTATTAGTGTTTGTGTTTCCCTATTATTTCCTAACTTCAGCTATAATTAACTAATTAACAATAATTAACAATAATTTTTCCTACGCCATGCTTACCTGCCATTATATGTATTGTGATCGGATCTGAAATGTATTCCTGTTAGATTTAAGTACCATTGTTAAGTTCTGCAAATAATGTAATAATGTATTAATTGTAAAATCTGGTTAGATGGAAAGGAGGGCCCAATGGCCTTAATCTTGCCAGACAAAATAAATCTAACTATCTATATATCTATCTATATATCTATCAGCCGATATAGATCAAAATGTCAAGGAAAGCAGGTGGTTGAAAAACTTAACACTAAATAACATTCTTATCAATAAACCTATTATGCTGCACCATAAGGAAAGATGGAAGATGTTTACCCTAAAGATACAATAAAATAATAAATGAAAGATTCTGAGAAAAATACTTGGACCACAGTAGACTACTGATGGGACATGGAAGGAGAGGAAAAATGAAGAACTTTACACGTGTACTGAAAAGATCACAGACGTAATGAAGAAGCGGAGGCTAAAGTTCTACGGACATTCACTACGAATGGATGAAGGCAGGCTGACCAAAAGTATCTTCAGCTACATCATGGGGTTAAAGGTTACATCTAAATGGGTAGATGAGGTGAAGAGGGATGCAGCGGAAGTTGGAATTACTCCACCGATGGTCTACGATAGAAGAGAGTTCCGCAGTCGAGTTGACGGAGTAAAATCATTTCAGGAGAAACCACCAAGCAGGAGGCCCAAACGGATCATTTCCGAGGAGGAGAGAAAACTAAGAAGTGACAGGATGAAAAAGTTCTGGGAAGAGAAGAGAAAGAAAGCCAATAAGTCTTGAGTTCCTTGCGGTCCATAGTTGGCCAAACTCGATAGTAAAAAAATAAGTGAAAGAAAGAAAGAAAGAAAGAGAAAGAAAGAAAGAAAGAAAGAAATAGTTGAAATTTGACATTTAAACACAATATGATTAAACTCTAAAATGTCACTTTATCTTGTAGACCACGAATGTTAATTATTTACTCAATCGAATACATTATTAAATTTAATTGCGCACAAATTGGAAGTTAAGGAGTGAAACAGATTTTTGCATAACTTTTCAGTGACCTTTTCCTCTGTTAGCAAACTTCAAAATGATAAGTTTCACACTTCTGACCACATAGTTCACATGATGCCATCTTTTCTGTGTGCATAGCTTAGCATGGAAACCGTGGACAACCAGTCGTGTTACTGCGTGGCGTAAATCGCAGTTTTCCTTTGTCCAGCTTATATCTGTCGTTGTGGCAGTTGCGTAAAAATCCGGATCTATTTCCATTCTCTTCCTAGCCCTATCCTCTAATACTATCTTTACACGCTGTGATTGGCAACAAAAGCTTCTATCTTAAGTCCTCTATGAAAAATGTCTCCCTTGCTAACTCATATACCAGTCTATGGAGCATGTATTTTGAAACTGAGAGAACTTTCTTTAAACTATCTCTCCCTTTAACACGTTCTATGTCTACTAGCTGTTTTGTAGTTAAGTGCTCCCAAATGAGTTCCAGTCCATATATAGTATATGGGGATTTTTTGCCTCTAAGAGTCGCATGGCTGTTTCTAAGGATAGTTTCCGATTGTCTGAATGTCATTCATGCTTCTAATAGCTGATATTATCCTGAACGACTTATCCGTTGTCTGAATTTCTATTCCTAGATACATTCCTAGATACCGTTCTAGGGTTAATAAAAAGCAAAGCCAACTACGTACTTGCCATGGAGGCCCTGATAGTAGTGGAAGGCAGAGGCTTCCAGCCTTTGGGACATCGGCTCTAGATGTCAGCTCCATGCCCGGCCGTCTTTGCTCTTTTCTGGTATAGGCTGAGTGAACCCCAGGGCTATTTGTGTTTCCGAAAGTGGTATTTCTGCTTCTAAAATACACTACCTGGGTGAGGATCGAACCTGCTCCCTTTCAGTTAGAAGCTCAGCGGCTCTACCGGCTGCGCAACGCAGCCCCCTATTCTAGGGTTAATACCACACCATTAATAATTTTGATCAGTTTCTAATTCGCTGTAACAACTCAACTTGAGGCTTATTCGTCTTTAGCAGACTTAAGTTCATTACAATAGCCAGTCGAATTAAACCTCAATAATTCGGTGCTTTGGTTTTAAATTGGAATTTCATATTATCTTCATTGCAAAATGAAATTATTTGGGAGTGATACTGCAAAGCTTATAATAATGTTGTATTCTTTTTAATTTATTGTGTGAGAGCTGGTATCCAGTTTCCTCGTGAGGTGTGATGTGAATTTTGGCTGCTACGATACGTTTCCTCCAACAGAAGGCACCTGCAAATGAGCGTTTGATTTGTGGGAATGCATGACATGGTTGACAACATATTGAAAAAAAGGCAACATGTAACTCCCAACATTCCTTTATAATTTGATAAGAGGAGGAACCACAGCAGTTCTGGGACGAGGTAACCATTAAATTCTCTTTTACGTTTCATGGGAGCTGTGTCAAGTCTTGGTATTAAATTCCCGTACATCATCGTCCTTTGTGTAGACTCTGCGTGTACAGTGCGATCAGTACATCCTGTCTCTCCGTGCTTCACCTATTAGTTTCTCTCATTATTCATTGCCAACTATTTCTATGAAGGCTAGTTAAGTCAGTCAGTCTCCGTTAAGTATCATTGAGCATTCATTGCCTCAAAACAATTTCCATAAATGTTAACATAACATGATGAAAATTAATAAAAGTAAAACAAAAATATTGGAATGCAGACGAAATAAATCAAAATCCTCTATGGACATCAAATTGGCAGGTGAAAATCTAAAGGAAGTAGGACAAGTGATGGACGAAGCAAAGAGGATATAAAAAGTAGGTTAGCTCATGCAAGGAAAGCATTACTACAGAAAAGGAATCTCTTGACATCGAATATAGTTTTTGGTGTTAGGAAGTCATTTTTGAAGGCCTTTGTCTGGAGCGTGACACTATATAGAAGTGAAACTTGGACTATTGGTGCAGCAGAAAAGAGCGGAATTGAAGCGTTTGAAATGTGGTGTTACAGGAGAATGATGAAGATCAGATGGGTAGATAGGGTTACAAACGAAGAGGTATTAAGACTAGTGGGAGAGGAGAGATGTTTCTGGCGACTGCTTATGAAGAGAAGAGATAGGTTGGTAGGACACATACTAAGACACCCAGGAAGAGCAAGCTTAGTTATGGAAGGAAGGGTCGAGGACAAGAACTGTAGGGGTAGACCAAGGTTAGAATATGTTAAACAGATTGCCCCGGACGTAGGGTGTGGTAGCTATGCAGAGATGAAACGATTAGCTCAGGACAGGGAGGATTGGAGGGCTGCATCAAACCAGTCAAAAGACTGAAGACTCGAACAACAACATCAACGGGCAGTTCCCTTATCGGTAAAGTCTTAAGGGGAGATATGGCAGAATGAGCCAAAATAAGTAAAAACATGAATTTTATGGCTGTGGCATTCAGAAATCTCGTACAACATTATACACATTGACATCTACATTTTCAAAATGTTCATGTATGTATTTATTTATTAATTTAAGTATTACACCCCTTATTAACTCTCGCAGTAATGAAGTGCAGGTGCACAGGTAGTGCACAGTTCGCTACTCCTGTGGGGGTCCGGGCACGGACACCAGGAGCCCGCTGATGAGCCAGCTTGGTGTTCCTAGGCGAAACAAGACACAAGACACGGCATAAACCTAGAAAAATTGCTGAGTTTGAATAACAATCATTTCAAGGGCTTAACGTTCCTTTTAATAACTGTGGTTTTACAGACGCCAAGGTATCGAAATTATTTACCAGGGCTGCAAATCAACTTACACAATGTTGTTATATTTAAATGACATCGGATAGAGCCGGGATAAATCCCGCAATCTCAGGTTTTGAAGGTCAACGCGTTGTGAAAGAACTTGTTGACTACACTGTTCACTCACCTTTTTTTCAAGGATGTACACGCACGAGATTGGTAGTGAAGGAAGTTATATACTGCAGCCAAATGGTTCATATGTATCAATCTATTTCAATTCGATCTCACTGACGTTGATGTGATTGTTCTCTCTCCCATTCCACGTTTCTCGACTGCTCGCACCGGATACAGAGGTGGTGAGGGGGTTGCCTGCTTCACTGGGGCAGCCCGCAGCGTACAGTATTTACATCAGCTACTGGAACAGTAGCGCTAATTGCAACATTGTTATCGGTAGCGCTTCGGCGACGACTAACATTTCTAGAAAATGATAATAAATATCTCTCTCTTACGTCAACCTTTTATTTCACTCTCTAGGCTAGCAGAATGGAGACAGTTTTTGAATAATTTTATTTCCCTTATTTTTTTATTTTGACTTTTTTTTAAGTTTATTTTTATTGATTTTTGAGCTGGTTTTCTCTAATTTTGACTAATTGTGATTGTTTTCTTTTTGGACTTGACTCTTTTCTTACTCGTTGTGCTTTTTTTAATAGTTTTGATTGTATTTTTTTATATATAGGCTATTTTGACATTTTTTTAGATTTTTGTATTTTTTCGTTTTCTTTTTCTTTTTTACATTTTGAGCGTTCTTTTTTTGGGTCAAATTTTGACTAATTTTGATTGTTTCGGGGGGGTTTTATGGATTTTGATCCACAAAAAAAGATATTAAAAATATATTTTGACTAATTTGCTTTGTATTTTAGGACTGTCAAACACTGGTGTTTGTTTTTTTTTTTTTCTTTCTTTTTTTTACAAAAGGGAGACGTAGGAAAGCAGAAGTGTAGGGGATGATATGCGATGAAATTCTGTTTAGCGGATGGTATTTACGGCCGGATGCCCTTGCTGACACCAACCACTTGAGATGAGTTAATGAGAGATGAAGAACTGAATGAAGATAAATGAAGCTGGGCAATGATATGGAAGGAAGTGGCCATGGCCTGTCCCAGATATCTAAGCTCCTTGAACACTATAGCGCTTTCTAGTAGAGAAATTAGGAACTTTGTGTTGGCGGAAACTTCCGAGATTAATTTTGCCATTATGAACACGGCCTACTGAATTCAAATGGGTTCTTTGACATGCCAACATCGTATGACATGGTGTCTAATTTTGCCGCCTTTCAACATTCACTTACCACGGCCAGGAGCGAACCTGAAAGCTTGGGGGTTAGTAGACCGACACGATAACCACTCACCCACCGTGGCAAGCTAACAGATGCAATGATCAACAAAGATTGGATGAAAGAAAAATACGAGCTGCGACACCTGATGACGCGCTTTGCGTTGCACGGTTTCCATCATCGTATTTGTACCAGGAAATCCTTTCATCAGGTATACATGAGTGTACATGTGTTTTGTGTGGAGATCAGTGTGATACATATCGCCCAATGGAATGCCAGAAGAGAGCGGTCTCTCTGACTGAATTTTGCTCTGATTCTTGAGCCTGATGTAATTTATATATTTTGCACATTGTACGTAGTAAATTTGTTATTTATAATTAATTGTTATTTTCTTTTTCAGAGTATTTGATCACGAGCAGCAGAGTTCGTATAGATTTCTGGTGGTGGCGACAGATGGAGGTAGATACGACGCTCGGAGTCAGCGAGTACCCGTCCAGATCAACATTGGCGATGTGAACGATAACAAACCTACGTTCTCTCGGTACCCATTCACCGCCGAAGTGCCCGCCTACACCCAACCGGGCCATAACTTGCTGAGGGTCACCGCGGACGATGCTGACCAAGGCACCAATGCTGAAGTGGTCTTCGGTTTTGTCAATGAACCACCTGGCAATAAGTTCCGGATCAACCCTAATACTGGCATTGTGACGGCGTCTTCTAGTCTCGCTGCTGAATCTGGCAGGTTGTTCCATCTGGAGGTACTCGCGAGAGACAAGGGCAATCCTCCGCAGAGTTCTACAGGACTCATCGAGATCAGAGTGGGAGATCCTCTGGAAGGTGCAGCAAGTCTCAGGTTTCAGAATGCTTCCTACGTGGTGCACCTGCAAGAGAATGCTCCTGTTGGCAAAGAGGTTGTACAGGTCAGTAACATTATTATTATTATTATTATTATTATTATTATTATTATTTCGCCGGACCCGTGGTATTACGGTAGCCCACCTGCCTCTCACCCGAAGGCTCCGGGTTTGATTCCCGGCTCCGTCAGGGATTTTATAAACTGTCCTGAGAGCTGGAACGGGGCACTCAGCCTTGTGAGGACAATTGAGTAGCTGTCTGTCAGTGAGGCAGCACCCTTGTCACGAAAACCGAGATTAACGGCCGAGGGGACCCAATGAGCTGACACGTGTCACCCCAATATCTGCAAGCCAGACCAAATGGCTGGGCAGCGGTCGCTTGGTAGGCCTAGGCACTTCGTGGGCTGTAGTGCCAGGGGTTATTATTATTTCAACAGCAGATCAGAGAATTAATACGAAGATGGAAAATATTTCAGGTCTATATTTGTGACGTAAAGAGATAGGTTAGTAGGACACATACTAAGACATCCAGAAATAGCAAGCTTAGTTATAGAAGGAAGGGTCGAGGACAAGAACTGTAGGGGTAGACCAAGGTTAGAATATGTTTAACAGATTGCCTCGGACGTAGGATGTGGTAGCTATGTAGAGATGAAACGATTAGCTCAGGACAGGGAGAGCTGCATCAAACCAGTCAAAAGACTGAAGACTCAAACAACAACAACAACAACTCTATGTTTGCTTCTCATCTCTGACTATAAAGTAATTTATGTCTGATGTTGTTGTTGCTTCATTTTGGATTTGGGAACACGTTGATCAATCATCCCAGTGTACGTGTGTGTGAATGAAGTTCCTATGATGAGTATTGGTGTTGAGGTTCCTGCATTAATTATTTAGGTCTAGCACTGGTGTTCGAGTCCCGAAACTTCAAATGAGGTACCATCCCGGCATTTTCTTGGAGTGAGTGTGGCAGAGAAACGTCACTCGCTGTCAGTGCCTAAATCCTTACCTCGGATATCCGAACACTTTCCAGGCGTCCTGATAGTTAATTGAAACTAAAGACGGTTACAAAGTTGACCACGGCCACCTCCTTCCCAATCCTATCCCCAATTTACAAATGCACACACCAGTACAGGCATCACACAAATTCCACGCGCACCCAAATACACGGGGCTATTATGACCACGATGGCTCAACCCCTAAAAAAACACCATCAAAAAAGTCCATCAGCCTGGGATTTTAGAATGGATCTTGTTATGCAACATACGTAGTAGGACATCAATGAATTACCCACTTACTCGAATGCAAGAAGATAAAACAGGTTAACTTTACCATCGGTAACATTGTGATTGAAATAATCTAAAACACAAGGTCGTCTGTTTTGTTTTCAATGTTCGCCTCATCTTCGTGCAAGGTGCAGCGTTTAAAAAAATCAGTACAGACAACCTTTTAGAACTCGCAGAATCGCGTGTTTGGATGATCATCTTCTGCTGCTTTTTTTATTTTATTTTCCTTTTTGTTCTACATGGTTTGAAAATGCTTCTACCAGAGCGTGTGTAGGTCTCTTTTAAGATCTCCTTTTCGATATAAGACACTTATTTTTCTTTCTTGAACATCCCAACTAAAAATCACGCATCTCCTTTATATTAGCCACTGTCTTAAAGACGATGATATTTTGACGGCCACCATACTGATGTGAATAACCTTTTGTTGTTTCCCACAAAGGAATACAAGGGTGCTATACTTCAATTGATGGTCCTTAATATTCATATCACAAAGATGTTCTTAACGTCCTGGTGTTGATACCGCCAATGGCCGTACCTGACCGGGGAAAACCCATTGTCACTTAACATTAGCTTTCTTTCATTAATGAAACCGTTTTGCTTAATATGGCACCTGAGAATAAAAGTTTCATCTTTCTTATATTGAGAGCTATTCAATCAACGGAAGTCACGATTTAACAGTATGGCTTCCATTATTCCCTTGCATCGACCTCTCCGTCATAATTATCTCGATAGCAACACCCTGAAATCTTTTACGTTCAAGACATGTTATCGATTAAGGCGTACAAATAGCTTTGATCATTTCTAAAAATTGCGTTATTAGATCAGCTCTTTATAGTTTTAAAACATGTGAGTTCAAGAAACGTTTGCAAAAATATCAGTCTGTGAAGTAGTTGGAAACTGAAACAAGTGCTGTAGAATCGATGGAGCGATTCATTAAAGTCATAAATTCAGACGCCAAAGTACAGGGATGTGCAAAAGTAGCTGTTCTGCTGAAAATGTTCACTCAAACTTTATATTGTTCTAGTCAGGCCCCGTGGCTAATGATAAGTAGATAACGTGGTAGATTTTAACCCGAAGTGAGCCGTGGGTTATTTTAATGTCTTCTGGTAAATTCCTCTGGCTCGAGGATTCGGTGTTTGTGACGTTTTCTTCGTCATTTCATCCTCATGACACCACTCAGATCACCTATGGGCATCGACTTGAAATACCTGCAGCAGGCCTCCCAACAGGAGCGTATATACAATCTTTTTCCAGGAAAATTGTGAGTATTCTCAGGCGATTGTCACCGCAAAATACCCAGAAATATCAACCAATACCTTAGAGCATATGTCTTTGTAGATAAGATTCAAAGTTTATATAGCCTACAATTATTACTGGCAATACCAAAAAGAGTTGTAAAACACAACACAACACACAAATAAAATGTTATACTTAATGAACGTTCTATTATGATCTATGGAGTATGAATGGCAAATATCTAAATATTTGTCAATTTACTAAGCAGAAAGGTAAACTTCTTTTTTCTTTACAAGTTGATAATTCATTTCTCAAAAGTATCGTACAGTGGAATTCACTGTTTTGCCTCGCAAGGCTGAGTGTACCCCGTTCCAGCCCTCAGACTAGAATTAAAATTTCTTTACAGAGCCGGGAATCGAATTCGGTCCTTCGGGCCGGCAGCCAAGAATGCTATTTTCTAGTCTAATTTCGATCTTAATATTGTTTATAACTTAGCCAATAAGTTAAGATTAGGGTACAACCAAATTTTCAACTGTTTCATGCTCTTACCAAAGCAACACTTTATTAATTTTTATTGGCTTTTTCGGGGAGGGGGGGGGGCTGGATCCCCTCAGCTCCCCCCCCCTTATATACGCCCCTGCCTACCAGAAGACTAGTTAGTTAGTTATTGTTGTTTTAAGGGGCAGAACTACGAGGTCATCTGCCCCTAAATCCCAGTAGACTACATGCGCTTCTTCTTCGTCCTAGTTTACTTCTTCCGAATGAGCCACCTAAGCGCCATGACATTCAACTTTTTCACTTTGAAGTTTACCCAGTAATTGTCCATTCTCTATCTTATCCTTTTCTCTCCTTTGTCCAGAGGGTGCCTGTCGTGCGGGGGTGGTTTGTCCTGAGACCTCTTGTGTTTCAGTGTCCTTCGGTCGCTGTTACTTCCAGCTCTTTTATGTCTTTGGTCACTTGTGGTAGCCATGGCGCCTTGATCCTTCTGTTGTTCTAGTAAGAGCGTCAGTCTATCAGGATTCAACCGAGAAATATACCCATAAAAAGTTAAACGTATTTTCCGCGCTACGTCAGTGTGCTTGTAAATGTCCTTGCCTGTTGCAAGTTGTAAGCTGCTTGCCTCTCAACAAGGTGAGCTGGGTTTGATTCCTGGTTAATTCAATGGGATATTTTCGAAGTGATATATCACCCCCAGTGGTTGTCAGGATTTCTTGTAAAATAAAAGAGAAAATAAGAGACGGGGAGGATGTCCTCTTGTCTTATGATCACGTGGTTAAAAGCCACATATAACTAGCTTTGTTTGCCTTCTCCTATACTGATTCAGCCACCATAGATACACTGATTATTGTCAGGCATTTTCAAGACAAGATGTCCAAAGCCCTTTGTGTTTTCCTTACTCTTCTATAGCTGTCATTTCTGTGTTTTTCTTCAGGTTTCTGCGGTTCGAACGGATGGACGTCGCCAGCGTATCACCTACAGTTTCGGCACGGGCAATGAGGACGGCTCGTTTGAAATCCATCCTCAGACTGGAGTTGTGCGAGTGAGGAATTCACGACTTCTGGACTACGAGTTGAGACCTCGAGCGCGACTTGTAATTGTGGCTCAGGCGGATCCGTCCCCGTTGTACGGCTACTGTGAACTGCTCGTCTTGTTGCTGGACCAGAACGATAACGCTCCTCGATTCACGCAACCCCAGTACTCATCTGCCGTGTGGGAGGGCAACAACAAGGGGACCTTCGTCATGCAGGTCAGTGAGAAACAATATTTCAAGTTCTTGCAAATCTACTGTACAAAGAAACCTAGCCTTACAAAAATATTTAAATCTCATTTTATCTTATGACTTGGTAGCTAATGATCGCGTGGGTTGGAGCAGCACTTCTAAATTTTCAACAGATTTTTGGCACTCATTGGAAAAAGTTTCATTCTGTTTTGAAATTTGTTTCATTTTATTTTACATTTGTAATTAATAGGCATATTTTAATTTAATTAATTTCCGTGATGTTTATTTATTTATTTGCATTAGATCTACTTGTAGTTTCTTACCTGCCACTAAATTTAAAAATAACAAAAAATTGTAGAATAACTGTAGTTCTATGTTTTGCCCCCTTAAAAGCCACTGTCAACATCACCAGTATCAGGATATGGATCTAAGTATCTAGATTATGTGGAAAATAATAACTGTAAAATTGGCTCTCCTATTAATATAATTTCTAAAAGATGGGCAAACAATTAATCATTTAATCATTAATCATTTTTTAAATGTCTGTATAAATCAAATTTACGTAGGCCTATATATAAATGCAAAATTTTATATCATATACTGTATATCTGTAGAAATTCTAATTTACATTAAAGAAACGTGTTAAAAGTTCGACTATGCAAAGTTGCCATTTTATTCATCATAATGTAGACCTGGCGAGGATACATTTATGAACAGGTCGATTGAAAAAATATGGTTCAATATATAGGCAAAGATAAAAAATAATATACCTAGTGCTTAATTCAGTTATATGAATGTAATTGAGTAAAGCATTTACTGGAATTGTCATGAATTCAATAGACAAATACTGGTTATTAGATAGTTTTGGTATGCAAAATATATGAATAAAATATGTAGACCAATAGTTAGTTTAATGGACTAAATTTGACTCGAAATGGCATTCCATCAATCAAGTAATCCTTGGTGGTGAACTTCTGGCAAGGAAAACTGGGCAGCTCTGCCTAGTACCCCGTATTCAGTGGGATGCCAGTTATGGGACGAAATAATTCACATTGAGAACAAAATATAAAATAATTGACCATACTTAATTTTTGGACATTTCAAGTGGCAACACTGTATTTGTATTTTTGGTTTTGCTTCGCACCTGACTTCATTCCAGAACATTTTCCAGTGTCTTAAAATTTTGTGGAATAATCTTGTAAACTAGAATATTTCGGAAATAATATAGTTGGTACTTGCCTATTCTAAGGTTGACATACTACTTCCTAAAGTCAAACTATATTAAGTAAATAAATCTGAATAAGCTGTCTGACATTTTTTTACTTTCTGCTAAACAGTCATGAATGGATAATCGTTTATTTTCTCCTCAGTTTGAGTGCCCGTCACTCGCATATTTTCAATTTTGCTAATGAGAAAGATGATTATTAATTGAGCCTACATCTCTACCCACTAGGTGAGTGCTACGGACGCCGACCAAGATGCGAACTCCAGAGTTCTCTACCACATCGTAGATGGTAACCATGACAACGCCTTTGTGATCGAACCTCCCTTCTCTGGGTTGGTGAAGACCAACATCGTACTGGATCGGGAGATCAGGGATGCATACCGCTTGACTGTTATTGCTACCGATGAAGGAGTACCTCAACTGACTGGAACTGCTACATTGAGGATCAATATTGTGGATGTGAACGATAACCAACCCACCTTCCCACCTCACAGTGTCATCAGCATCAGTGAAGGTAAGTCCTGCCTTGTACTAATGTATAGATTGCGCACTAGTTTCTGGCTGGTCCGTATGCTGGCAAGTCTAGTCAGCGGGCCTATCCCCTCCCTCCACAGCCTGAGGGCACGTTTATGTCAGCAGGGTGGCAAGCAGCGATTAGTGCTTCCAAGTAGGGGGGCGGAGGGGGGACATTAGGAATGTCCCAACCAGGTCCAGAATATGGCCAAACCCTCACACCAACTGAGCAACTAACTCGCTCTTCGCCTTCCATTTGAAATATCCACCAGCCAAAAGCTAACACTCCAGCTATACACATTGGGTGACATGTTATTATTATTATTATTATTATTATTGCCCTTATGGACAGTGTTTGAACTCAAATATCTCATGATGTCACAATTTTCACTTCTTTCCCTTCTTCTTCTTCTTCTTCTTCTTCTTCTTCTTCTTCTTCTTCTTCTTCTTCTTCTTCTTCTTCTTCCCTAAATCTCTTCATCCTTTGACTGTGCTCCTGTTTCCTTTGTTCCCTCTACAATGTTCCTATCTTCTTCCTTTCACTTACTAAAAATTTGGCGTTCTTAATTTTGTTTCTGAAATTTTCTCTGTCTTCTATCATTTGCTTGTTGATCCCTAATTGCTTTAAGTCGTCTTCTGTTTCATGATACCAATTTGTTTTCCTTCTTGAACTGTTTACTACATCAAAGATTTTCTTTGTAAGTCGTTTATTGTTTTTATTATGTTATTATTACTATTGTTGTTGTTGTTGTTGTTGATGTTGTTTCTATGGCTTAACATTAGGGTTTGCCGTTTATAGCATTAGTGATAGATGGAAAATATGTCAGAAACTCGTCAGTTGATGTATCTTCAAGTTTTGAGACCTGATTTCGCGAAAATGATGAAAATCCGAAATTTGCTTTCCGTGAAATAAACTTTAAATTCATAGTTTTTGGATAACCAAGCATTTTTCTTAATTAATTAGTGACTTATTTTACGCAAAAATAAGAAACATATTGGGGAATGTTAGATTGAAGGCAACTTTTTACCAACTAAGTCAAAATTACTACTGTACATTTCGTTACAAAAATCAATATTTGTTGTGTTCATATGTTGCCAATCTGTATATTTCCGTCCATTTTATGAATTTAAATTATGAGCAATATTATAAATTCTTTTAATTACCGGTACAGGTAATGGGGCAAACAATCTTTTTTTTTTTTTTTCAATGCTATAAACCACTTTATTACCTGTGTGGTGAAGCCTTGGCTGCGGTAGAGAAGGAGCTATGAAGCGTCAGCTGTGTGACAGTTTGCACTATATGCAGTGCATCAATTGGGTATTTCAAGTTTATATGGTTTTAAGCCTGGCCTTGATATGATGAACGGAAGAGTATTTTCTTTTCCATGAAAAGTATGAGGAAAGGACACCTGACCTTCTATGGGCACTTATCCCGAATGGCACACAAGACATGACCCGCAAGATCTTCACAGTGGCAGGAAAACCTCCAAGAACAAGTGGATTTATACAGTCAAGTCTGATCTGGAACAACTGGGGATACCACAGGAGTTCATCCATGACCACCCACAATTCCGGCAAGCCATTCGGTCGGGAGTTTTTCCCACATCACTTTCTAGCTGGAAGAACACAGGGAACAGTAGACCTGTATGGACAGAAGAAAGCTGGGTCATAGTCAGAAGATGAAGGAGTACTGGAAGAGGAGAAAAACAAAAGGCCCAAGTGACGAGAAGATAGAGTCTCGTGGTCCGCAGTAGCCCAAGAAGAAGAAGAAGAAGAAGACGGTGTCCAGAGAAAACCGGTGGCGTTAAATCGGGCCCCTATGGTCGCGATGGGGAGCTGCAGCAAGTGTAGTATGGGATAGGTGCCCTGGGAATTGAAATAAGGTTCTATTCTGGTATTTTCTTCGATGGCGTAGTTGGAAGTATGGTGAACTGCTGTGCCCAAAATAGCGGGTTCAAACCCGGCCGAAATCGTCAGATTTTCTTAAGAGCGTTAAAATCCTTCAGTATGCCTTCCTTCGGAGGGGAAGTAAATCCGGCGGTTCCATGTCATAGATTTATGGCATGTAAAAGATCCTTCCACAGACTAAACATGTTTGAAGCTAAATTTCTAGGTTAGATTTCATTGGAACGCTCTATCAAGGTTCCAACGTTCACCACTAGGTATCAGTGATATCTGGTAGCGAATGTTGGAACTTCTTGAAATTTAACGGAACTTGTAACTCACCCTATGGGTGTCCGCTTGAAGCAGCTACAGCCTCTGGCGAGCCGAACATATCCTCGGACACTCCCAGCACTAAAAGCCATACGATGAAAAAATCCACAGCCTGCTTCCAGTCGACCGACCGGGTCAGGTAATGGAATGAATGAAGCCCCCATCTAGCGGCGAGGATATGAACTGTGCCGGCTGCCGAAGCTATGATTGAATGAATAACATAGGCAATTAAATGACAGTGGAGAGTGTTGCTGGAATGGAATTTGGTGGCAGGGAAAACCGGAGTACCCGAAGAAAAACCTGTCTGCCTCCACTTTGTCCAGCACAAATCTCAATTGGAGTGACCGGGATTTGAACCACGGACCCAGCGGTGAGAGGCCGGCATGCTGCCACCTAAGCCACGGAGGTTCTCACTAAAAGCCATGCGATAAATAAATAAATAAATAAATAAATAAAAATACATAAACATAAATAAATAAATTTAAAAAATTAAAAATTAAAATTAATAGTCTGAAAGACTGGACTTATCATTTTAATTGCTAGCAGCCGAGTACCAAGAAGGCAGTGCGAGAACAGAGTTTCAAGATTCTATTATGTTTCTTCACTGCCTACTTAATTGTCCTCGCACTGCCTTCTTGGTACTCGGCTGCTACATCGTACCATGACGTCACACACTTCAGTGCATTCTCGGTACATTTCGTCCCATCAGCGTAACAACGAAGTCGATAAGATCATTTAAAATGATTAAAAAAACTGGAGGTATTGAGGAAAACCCGGGGAATCCCAGTCGTCAGTGCTGGGATTCAAACCTCAAATCTCCGGACTTTCTGCAGCTGCCCTCACGGGCATAGTGTGCCATTTAACGCGCACAGCTATGCTGCTTTTCGATGAATGTATTGAAGATATGTTAATATGTGCTAGTAGCCGCCGCGCGCCGTACTGCACAGCTCGCTAGTGGAACTCCCCCTCCTCCCACTAAAGCCTTGTCGAACGCCCTCAACACATTTTATTTATGATACTGCGATCCCATTTTTAATTTATACTCTCTCTCTCTCTCCTCTCCTCTCCTCTCTCCCTATAATATTATCTTGTCCAGCAGTGACGTTATCCTTCAAGCTACAGGCTGTTCTCTTTTATATGTGCACCTTCCTGAATTGTCTTAAGTCGTATCCCATGTTAACATTAGTTTCCTAATCTTTAACTATGACGGCTTCGGTGGCATAGTCGGTAGCATGCTGAGCTTCTATGCCTCCTTCGGAGGGGAAGTAAAGTCGGTGGTCCCATGTCATAGATTTATGGCATGTTAAAGAACCTTCCACTAATTGCACCTGTGTGAAGCTAAATTGGATGGGTTAAGAATGTAAACAACGCTCTTAGGTTTCTACGTTCGTTGCCAAGAGCCGACTGCGGTGGCGTCTAGTAGCTAAGTTCTGAACTTGGCCTAGTAGTCGTTGATGGTGGTGCTTGGCGGCAAAAGTAGGAACTATTTGAAAAATTCTAAGTTGCAGTACTTAAATTAAAAAAACAGATAACACACACTAATACAGTCATCACAATTAACACCGGTTATCAGACAGATTCTACACACACCCAAAGTACACGGGGCTACATGACCGCGTTGTCGCAGCCCCTAAACTTAAGAACCAACCAACCAAACTTTAACTTAATGTTCCTGGGATTTTCTTATCAACTGAGAGCATTGACTTTTAGTATGCAGTACTTGGCTAATTTGATCGACTCGACATTGGTTGGTTGGTTCTTCAGTTTAGGGGCTGCGAAAACGTGGTCATGTAGCCCCGTGTACTTTGGGTGTGTGTAGAATCTGTCTGATAACCGGTGTTAATTGAGTTGACTGTATTAGTGTGTGTTATCAGTTTTAATTCAAGTAAGAACTGTAGACGATAATTTCAAGTAGTTCCTACTTTTGCTACCAAATGTTACCGTCCACGACACCTAGCTTTCGGATTTGGCTACTAGATGGCATCGCAGTCAGCACCTGGCGGCGAACGTTGGAACTAATAGAGCGTTATCAATTCTAACCTACAAATTTTGGCTTCACACAAGTGTAGTTAGTGGAAGGTTCCTTTTCATTCCATAAATCTATGACATGGAACCGCCGCGCTGGCCTTACTTCCCCTCCGGCCTTACTTCCCCTCCGAAGGAATGCATACTGAGGGATTTTTAACGCTCTTAAAAAAACGACGGCTTCGGCCGGGTTTGAACCCGCTATCTTGGGCATAGAGGCTCAGCATGCTACCGACTACGCCACCAAAGATGCCTAATGACTAGACATTAAAACAAATAGTTTGAAAAACTATTGTAAACAGACTATTTTCATATATCCTACTGGACTTCTATGAACATGAGTTGTCTCTATACTAAACTCTGAATAAAGATTCGGTGTTCTTAGTTTCATTGCTCTCGGGTGAATAGATCGCTATTTGAAATATTTGAAAATTACTAGGCCGCCATTTTGTTTTTGTATGCTTCAGTATTTTGAAACTTTCATATATGTACTTAGTTATAAGCTCTCTATCACCATAAAACATTTCAGTTTGATTGCTTGAATAGTTTCGGTTATATTGCGAACCGGTGGAATACAGTGACGGAAAAAAGTTTTAAGACCACCCAATAAAACATGTTATTTTTCATAATTCAACCGATTATTCAGTCATCACTTAAAACAAAGACACATAAAAATACAAGTTTAGTACTTTATTGGACCCCGTCTGGACTTTTAGCATGCCTTGATCCTGTCCGGCATGGAGTGGATCAGCTTCCTACACTCCTCGCGTGACACTTGTTGCCATAGTGTGAGGACTGCCAGTCTCAATTCTTCTGCATTATTGGGCTTGTGACACTTGTTGCCATAGTTTGAGGACTGCCAGTCTCAATTCTTCTCCATTCTTGGGCTTGTGACACTTGTTGCCATAGTGTGAGGACTGCCAGTCTCAATTCTTCTGCATTCTTTGGCTTGTGTTTTGCCAACGGGTATTCCATTGTGTTCCATAATTCTTCTACGGGGTTGAGATCTGGACTACGAGGAGGCCAGAGAAGCAGCTCAATGTCTTTGTGTATGGAAATATCGCCACACGAGTTCTTTAGATCTGTCAGAAGATCACTACAACTAGCATTTTTGTTCCTCTTACAAAGTTGCAGTAACTTATGGTCTTGCCTTGGTGATGTCTTCCCTGGACAGCCTGGCGTTGGCCTGTAAACAACTGTTCCAAAATCTCAGCAATCTCTCTCTCTCTCTCTGTCACTTTCAACCCTTATTTAAACCAATAATTTGCCACTTGGTGGCTACTGACACCGACGTTTTCCCCATACTGTCTCCAGCACAAGAGTTAACCTCCAAATGTTGAAACAAAACAACAGCTAATTGGCGGGAACTACAATGCAGGAGTGCCAACTGACTTGCATAGAGTCTGTAATATCAGAATGAACACATATTGCTAACTGAAAGGGAAGGAGGGAGGGGATTTTAAACTGCAATAAATGGAAAGTGCAAAAATTGACACTTTTTGGTCCTAAATTCAGCGGGGAAAACCCCCGAATTTTTGTATGACTTATGTTTTGTATTTTTTTTCCAAGGCTTGCATTGAAGTACCCTACCTATGTTCTCTTTGGACAACAAAAATCATACCCCTGTCTTACCCCAATTATGAATTGTGAAGTTTTCTTCATGACGAAATAGACATTGTTTTGTTATTTCATAATTCCTAAAAATTGTTGTAACTTTTGAACCGTTTTAGCTATTGTATTTCCCATTTAACCAAAATATTATATTTTTAACGTATTTTTATGCCATATTAAAGGAAAGGTGAAATAGTAACAAGTTTAAGACCGAAAGCAATTCATTAATTTTTAGGGGTGGCCTTAAACTTTTTTCCGGCACTGTATATTGTACGGACGCTATATATAAAATATATAGCAGATGAATATTCTAATAATAGTTAATTATACCAACCTAGATTTCTATTGCTTGATTAGGACACGAGAAATAAAACTCGAGAAGTTGAATTAAATTAGATGACAATATATTAAGCCTTGTATGAAGATATAACGAGCCAAGCTTCACAGCGCGAGAAAAATCCATTTTAATATTTAAATTTTGCTTCGCCGCCATGTCGTGAGTAGATATGCCATCAATGGTTTCCATCAAAGACTATGCGCGACCAAATCGTATTACATTCCAAGTGACAATTGTGTGTGTGAGCTGTGCAACCGACAATGTAACAAATATCGTAACCTCGTAGTTCCGCCCCTTAAAACAGCAATAACTAACTAACTAACTAACTAACTAACTAGTGTCCTAAGAGAACAATATCAATAACTTTATTCAGTAAGACTAGCGCATGTTCGTAAACCATACTTTTCCCCAATAGGTTTATAATGAGAGGTTTAAGGAGAATGTTTATGTTTTTATGTCATCCAAATGATTACAGAACACTATTCACATTTCAGGATAAAGGAAAGACCTCAGAATGTTAATATGACATGAAACAGGCGTCACAGTGGCCCGTGCACAGCAATTATGTAGCGTATTTTGCTACAGCAACAGTGTTTGCAAATCGCATACTTCGTACATTTTTTAAAGAAATTATAGATATTTATGAAATAATAGTGCAATAAGTCACTGCTAATGTCTATTCTCTTTCATTTGAATGCTCATTTGTCACGATCGGTCGCTTGTGAGCGCCGCAGGAGGGATCTATACTACTGAAATAATATATATGATGTAATGTTTATGGCCTTTCGGCTGCAATAAATTCTTAATTAGGTTAGGTTGTGGTGATAGCCTACCTTAAGGAGTATGTGATTAAAGAGTTCACATCTTACTTGTTGTGGATCCCTTAGGATGAGTATGGCGGACTACGTGTTGTGGCTGTAGGTATGGCAGTAGCCGGAGAAACCACTGCTTGCCATGTATAATTACATTACATAAGGTTGCATACCGCCTCAAGTCCTTCTCGTTATTTTGGGAACTCTCCTCCCCCCACTCCCTCCTACCTGCTTCATCAGACCATCTCTGATGTGTATATAGAAGTCTGAGAGTTCATTTGTTGATTGTAGCTGTGGTCTCAGGCGAGAACTAAGTGTCGTGATGAAGATTTTTAAAATAGTTTCTTGGCAGAGCCCTGAATTGAACCCAGAACCGGCCCCAGCTGAGTCCGGCATTGCTTCCACTTACTTGTGCCGGGCTCCTCTCTGTCTTCTTTCCTGTCGACCTCACTTGGTCAACTCTTGTTTTCTTCCGACCCCGACGGTATTAGGGTATCCGAGGCCTAGGGAGTCTCTTCTTTTCCCGCCTTAATTGGCCCTTGTCTCATCTTTTCTGATACCCTCCTTCTACGAGGGGTCAGCCTTCTTTTTCTTTTCATGTTATCTCCTGCCTTCTGCTCAAGGCCCTCAAGGAGGCAGGGTGTATGTAGCCCCACCACTTATGGTGCACCCTGAATAATGCTACACCCTCGGGAGCTCACGGCTGGTGAGTTCGGGATTTGGTGTCCCCGAGGGTTTCCTGAGCTGGGTCCGGTTTCCCCCTTTCGTCCATTACCTGTGGGGCGGACCCTCTCCTCTTTCACTTTCCTATCTGCCTTTCATGGCTCTCCTTCCTTCCAAGTCCCTCAATCCACATTCTTCGAGGGTTGAGGGCATTTCTTTTCCTCTTGTCCTTTATTTGCCTTATTCTCCTTTTTTCACCATTTCTTCTTCTAATATATAAGTTAGTTTTAGTTATACTTTACATTTCATTTTCATCTTCACGATCACCCACACGATTAGGGGCCGATAACCTAGATGTTACGCCCCTTAAAACAACAATTATCATCATCATCATCATCATCATCATCATGAACCCAGAACCTTTACAAGTGTCGGTACGTATACTACGAGAGGTCAGAAAGTCCCTAAGGCTAAACGACTTGTTATGCTCTAGCGTGATTGGAAGTAGACTGTACCGCACCGTTTATCAACTACACGTGAGCAGCAATTTACAACCACATAAATGTCAAAAACAGGCCAAAAGGCATCAAACATTTAGATTTAAACATTACTGGAAGTTAATACATTTCAAGAACCAGAAAAATGCCAATTGAAAAAAGGTTCTTCCCTTTTTCCTTTTTAACTTTTATCACGAGGGTAATGCGATGTAGTCTTCAGATAAAGATGCCAACCGGACCGACCTTTGATACAAGATTACTGATGACACCACATGAAAGTAAAAGCCACTATTCACCATAATTAGACCAGCACTTCCTCCACTATATTTACTCTTTCTTGAAGTGTTTTCAGTTGATGCGATTTATTTATGTAAGCCGATCTTACACGTCAACATCGCTATTTTCTTTAATAGACTGATGATTAGGTTAGGGGTGTATAAGCGCTATAATGTATTTCTGAGTGGCATATCCATATGGGGCGTAGGCAACTCGATCATAATCTTTGGATGAGAAGCTAAGTTAGAGTTACTTAACGAAATGAATAACAAAGTGGCCGTTATAGTAACTTATGTGAAATGTAACTGTGACGTATCGTTACTTACCCCGCTCCTGTAATTTGCTTCTTCTGAACGAAATAGTCGATTCCAGTAAATATAAAATGCGTATATGTTTACCATATTGAACTGGTGACTATTGGTAATTAATTATTTATTTTATTTTATCCGCCTAATCGATATCTGCATAGTATAAAAAGAAATCCCCGATTCTAGAATGTAACGGGTAATCTCGAGAACCACTGGATGGATTTTGATGCGTCTTTCACCATTCTTTAAAGCATTGGTTCTTAACCGGTGGTCCGCGGACCAAAGGTGGTCCGCGAGAGCCTCGGGAATGGTCCGCGGGAGAAAATGGTCCACCAGCACGCATAAAAAAGTGGCCAACAAATGGAGATTCTGAAAATGATGTGCGTTGAACAAGAATCGTCGGAATGTATCCGCGGCGATGACCAACAAGTTTTGAATTGAAATATCTGTAAAATAAGTGTTATTAGAATATGATACAAAATAATTTTTATAACTTATGTTTAACCATGGTAAATAAACTTTCACCAACATTAAACAACCAGAAAGTCACAGGGCAAAATTAAAATTATTATGGTTATTATTATTTTGCAATGTCCTTTTAAAACAAAATTGTTGCTTGAACATAAATTTGTAATTGAGACTTTTCATATTATGTAGGCTATATACAGTATTATAAAAAGTTATTTTGTTCTATTAAATAATTTGTAATTTAGTTGTACTGTACACTTATTAATAGTAATCATAAATAATGTGTTCTAAAAACTGTTTTGCTTAATCGTCTTTGAATATTCTCATAGCGAAGGCGCTGAGGAAGGGTTACAACTGATAAGGTGTATCAGCGGTGGGGGAGAGGGGGGCGGGGCGAGGGGATGAGGGTCCGTACATGATTCAATTTCAGGCTGAGTGGTCCGCAGACTTCTACGGGTTCAGAACCACTGCTTTAAAGGATTTCTCGAGGTTGAAAAACATTCATTTATGACCAAAGAATGCCGAGCAGTATCGATTTCAGTGAATCGAGTTGAAGAAAAACCTGCCGTCCGTGCGCCTTTCAAGCTTACGCTGGGTAAACCGTTAAAATATCTATATACAATGAGTGTAAGAATTGTTCGGCATGAAACGTTCTACAAAAACGTCCGCGACAGCATTTCTCTATCTTTAATACATCGCCCACTATAAGTGTTTTTACGTTTTCATTTCTCTCAACAATCTTCATTCAGTGGAAATTTAAATTACGAGCTTCGGTGCGAGTCTATCACCCCAGCTTCGGCCAGCATCAACCTATCGAGTTAAGACTTCAGAGAAGAGTATATGTGTTTGGTGTTTCGCTGTTACCTCGGCTTTTCTGAATTGCGTCTGGGACCTGCCGTCGGTGTGACTTTGAAGCGTATGCTGGATAAACCGTTAAAAATACCGGGCGAAGCCGAGACGTGTTGTTGTTACTATATATATGATGTTTATTATTATTATTATTTAAACGTACATTTTTCGATATTCAATGCTATCTTCTTCAGCGTTCAACGTTACTAATATAAAATGGATATCCTTATAATAATGTCATTAAAATAAAAGTTCCAAATACTGAAACAAATATTTTCATAATAGTACATTATGCAACGAGCCTATAATGGCTATAATTAAGACACGAGTATTTTTTATAAAACGAGCGTATGCGAGTTTTATAATTTCCATACGAGTCTTAATTACCATTATAGGCGAGTTGCATACGACTGTTTATGTTCGACGATAATTATAACTTTATTATATGTTTTAACATAAATATTCATAAATATCTGTTGAGATTGTCACTAGAATTTTGTGACCGGGTGCTGCACAGGGTAGGATATATCTGATTTCCAAGCTCTCTGACCGACCGACGCATGCGCTCTGTGTGCTTCAATGCCATATGTGCAGATTGAGCACCAGTATTCAGTAAAAATGTCACCGAATTCGTTTGAAAACAACCCGCTGTCTAGAAGTTGGATTTGGGGATATTAAGGTACAGTGTCTCATATTCACCAGTTTTTTTTACGCGAACATATGGACGGTGCACTTTCGGTAATTTATATAGACATGTTGGATTTTGAGCGCATGCGCGAAAGTATCCTTACTTAATTGGTCAAACAACTGTTTCTTGAGCTGTGATTGGTGGGAGAAACTGTTTCATAATGAAAAATGGTGTCATAATGAAAAATAGTGTTATAATGACCATCATTATGATACAGTTTTCAGACATATAATTGTCAGGGTCGAACATAAACACTTTTAAGATGTTGTTTCTAAACCGCGTCATTGGAATTGCGATGGATTGTACTGAAACTGTAGACAGCGGCTTCGGTGGCGTAGTTGGTAGCATGCTGAGCTTCTATGCCCACGATTGCAGGTTCAAACCCGGCCGTTGAAATTTTTAAGACCGTTAAAAATCCCTCTGTATGCCTTTCTTCGGAGGGGAAGTAAAGCAGGCGGGCCAATATAACAAATTTATGGCATGTAAAAGAACCTTCCACTAATTGCAATTGTATGAAGCTAAATTTGTAGGTTAGATTTGATTAACGCTCTATTGGTTCCAACATTCGTCGCCAGGTGCCGGTTGCGATGGCATCTAGTAGCCAAGTTCGTGGGTAGGTGTCGTTGACAGTAGCATTTGGTAGCAAAAGTACGAACTACTTGAAATTGATCGTCTGCACACCTTACCTGAATCACAGATAACAGCCATCACAATTAACACCGGTTATCAGACAGATTCTATACACACGCCAAGTACACGGAGCTTAATGACGACGTTGTTGCAGCCCCTAAACTGAGGAACCAGCCAACCAAATTGTAGACATTGATTGTGGGAATTGGGATTTTTTCTTTGCCAAATTCAAAGCCTTATTTGCTGGCTTATTCTCGTTGTAGTTGTTCGAATACCTTCAAAAATACGTATATACTTCATAAGGACTTAATCATTCCGTGTTGTTATATAAATGATTCCTTGTATTAGAAGTTTCACTCGAATTAATGCTATGCTCTCTTGTGTCAAGCAGGTTATAATTATTTGCATCGGCGTTAAAATGATCAATTGACTTTTCTCCCATTGTTTCACATCCAAACAACAGAAAAACATACAGATTGGGCTCCAAGGAAGGTTGAAAAGGAAGATTGTAGTTTTACGTGACCGTGAATCTTGTGATTATGAGCCACGGGGAGGAAGGTTGAAACGTTGTTGATACATGTAATAGTTCTTCAGTGTATAAAATCACTGACATATCCCACTTGGTTCTCTTTGTCTGTGACAGCTTCGGTGGCGTAGTTGGTAACATGTTGAGCTTCTATGCCCAAGATCGTCGGATTTTTTAAGAACGTTAAAAATCCCTCTCGGTATGCCTTCCTTCGGAGGGGAAGTAAAGCCGGCGGGCCCATGTCACAGATTTATGGCATGTAAAAGAACCTTCCACTAACTAAACAAGTGTGAAGGAAAATGTGTAGGTTAGGTTTGATTAATGCTCTTTAGTTCCAACGTTCGTCACCAGGCGCTGATTGCGATGGCATCTAGTAGTAGCCAAGTTCAAAGCTAGGTATCGTTAATTGAAATGATCGTCTGAAGTCCTTACTTGAATTATAAACAGACTAGCGGACCCGTGCGAGAAATCTCGCATGTTCATAAACCACACTTTGCCCACTAGGTTTATAATGAGAGACTGAGGGAGAAAGGTTATGTATTTATTTCAACCAAATTATTATAGAACACTATTTACATTTCAGGATAAAAGAAAGACCTCAGAATGTTAATATGACATGAAACAGGCGTCACAGAGGCCCGTGGTCAGCAGTTATGGAGCGTATTTTCCTACATCAACGGTGTTTGCAAATCGCACACTTCGTACATTTTTAAAGTCATTTTTTTAAAGAATTTATAGATATTTATGAAATTATAGATCAATAAATCACTGCTAATGTCTATTCTCTTTCATTTGAATGCTTATTTGTCACGATCAGTCGCTTGTGAGCACCGCAGGAGGGATCTATACTACTGAAATAATATATATGATAACACACACTAATACAGTCATCACCAGGCTTCGGATAATTATGCATTTTGCATATTTGAGACAGTTTTAACTTAACAGTGCATATATAGGGTTTTCCTCCTGTTAGTGCATATTTCAAAAACATTCTTAATCTTGAGGGTAGACATCAGCTTCTGCAGGACACTTTTGGAATATTTGACATATATTTCAGGTAACAGGAATGTTGAGCAGTGGTGGGTTTGTATTGTGTTTAAATTTAGCAACACTAGCCCTACATCCGGCCATAGCTTTGTCTACCTGCAATGCAATTAGGTGGGGACTGATTCTTGGTATTTCCCGTAAAGCAGGTTATCTTTTCCTAATTCCGTAAATAGTTACCTTTCATGCACAATTAGTTCTTGTCAGTCTTACTTTCCTTGAGTTGGAGTATGCTCCAATTATGGCATGTGATGTGGAGAGAGTGTTTTCTGAGTACAAAGTCATTTTCAGTGAAAATAGGCGCAAGTTTGAGTTTGAAAACCTATTACATCATGCAGTGATTAAGTGTAATCAAGACTTGTAAATTTTATTGACAAACTGGAGCAATCTATTGTAGTATTGTAAGTAATTTTCTTTATTTTGACAATATCTAATATGTAACATTAATTTCTTGTCATATAAACCACTAATTGATATCAGATATACGTTTATTTTTAATGCATATTTTAGTGCTTATTTAGACACTTTTTAGTGCATATTTGCATGCATATTTTGGCATTTTTAAGTGCATAATTATCCGAAGCCTGGTCATCACAATTAACATCGTTTATCAGACAGATTCAAAACACCCAAAGTACACGGGGCTACATGACCGCGTTGTCGCAGCCCCTAAACAAAGGAACCAACCAATCATCTCTTTGTCTGCATGTGTAATACAGTGGTTTGTGCAAGAAATGTTGTACTCTAAATATGACATAGCGACCGATATTTCTTAGCCGCCTACCAGTTTGTGGTGTGAAGCAGAGAGATACTGTACTTTTGAGATTTTTGTGCTAACAACTTAATGTGTTTGTGTAAAGGAAAGTAAAACAGGTATTAATTTGTACGCTTATCTGTGGAGCAATCTCCGACCCCTGAGGCACTCCAGATTATCAGCTGTGAAACGTGCGAGTGGAGCGCGCTTGCTAAGTGACAAGTATTAATACCGGATCGCGTGTTCTGTTCCTGCTAGTCGTGGGTTCAATTCCTCCCGTAGACAATAACTATCAACCTCTTCTATAGTGTCGACAGTGCAGCGCCGCGCGCTTGCTAACTGACAAGTATTGATACTGGATCGCGTGTTTTGTACGTACTTGTTGCTGGATGCATTATAGCCGAAGTCATTTAACATTGCCCTTCAGGGGCTCACAACTTGTGTGACGTGGGTTGGCGACCACGGGACCCTAGCTGAGTCTGACATTGCTTCCACTTACTTGTGCCGGGCTCCTTTCAGTTATCTTTCCTGTCGACCTCCCTTGGTCATCACTTATTCTCTTCCGACCCCGACAGTATTAGGGTATCCGAGGCCTAGGGAGTCTTTCACTTTCCCGCCTTAATTGGCCCTTGTCTCATCTTTCCTGACAGGCTACCCTTTTCATGATATCTCCTGCCTTCTGCACAAGATCCTCTAGGAGGCAGGGTGTGTGTAGCCCCAGCACTTCTGATGCACCCTGGATAGTGCTACACCCTCAATGGCTCACGGTTGGTGAGTTTGGGAGTTGGTGGCCCCACGGGATTCCTGAGCTGGGTCCGTTTCTTCCCCTTTTTCCACTGACTTAGGGGCGGGCCCTCTCCTCTTTCCCTCTCCTATCTGCCTTTCGTAGCTCTCCTTCCTTCCAAGTTCCTCAATCCTCATTCTTCGTGGATTGAGGGCATTTCTTTTCCTTCTGTCTATTATTTCTTTTCTTTTCCTTTTTTCGTTTATTTCTTCGTTTAGTAAGTAAGTTGGTAAGTCAGCAGATAGTTCTAGTTGTAGGTTTCGCGTCATTATCATTCATTATCATCACTATCTCCCAACACATTAGGGGCCGATAACCTACATGTTCGGCCCCTTAAAACAACAATAATTATTTTCATCATCATCATTTAACATTAACCCCCGCCCCAAGGGCCTTACAGCTACTGGGACGTAAGTTGGCGACCATGGGACACCAGATGAGTCCTGGCATTGCTTTTACTTTCTTGAGCTAAGTCTCCATTCTTTCATCATTCCTGTTGACTTCCTTTGGTAAACTATTGTCATATTCTAACTCCGATTGTACAGTATTAAGAATAGTCGACGCCTAAGACGTCATTCATTTTACTGTCTTCATTTCTCATTCGTAAGATCCGATTTCTTCTTTTTTTTTCCCATTGGCCGTCTTCTGTGGTCTCGGGGTACGCATTGAGACACCATATCCAGAGGTTCTGGTTCGATTCCCAGCCCTGCCAAGAAATTTAATTTAATTCTGGTCTGAGTGTTCGAACGGGGTATATTCAGCCTCGTGAGGCAAAAATAGAGGGGAAAAAACTCATCCATCGTGGAAATGTTTTTCCGTCGTTTCTGATTTCTACTACAGGCAAAAGCTGGGATGGTTCCTAGCTTAAAGCCACGGCCACCTCCTTCCCAATCCTCACCTTAATAACAAATAAACACACTAAAACAACCATTGCAATAATGGATTAACAGACTAACATTTCACACACACACCCAAGTACACAGGGCTAAATAATGATGATGATGATGATGATGATGTTTCATTTAAGGAGTCATGATCATAAGCCCTGTATTATTTTGTGTGTGTGTGGAATTTGTCTGATAAACTGTGGTATTGTGGTGTATGAAGTGAAAAAATCCACAACCTGCTTCCAGTCTCCGACCGGGTCAGGAATTGAATGAAGCCCCCATCTAGCGGCGTGGATATGAACTGTGCCGGCTGCCGAAGCCTGTCGCACTCCTCTGTGGCAATGATTAAATGAATGACTGATGAAATGAAATGAGAGTGGAGAGTGTTGCTGGAATGAAATTGTGACAGGGAAAACCGGAGTACCCGGAGAAAAACCTGTCTGCCTCCGTTTTGTCCAGCACAGATCTCACATGGAGTGACCGGGATTTGAACCACGGACCCAGCGGTGAGAGGCCGGCGTGCTGCCGCCTAAGCCACGGAGGCTTGGTGTCTGTAGTATTGAGTGTAATTGTAATTTAGGCGAGGATTGGCAAGGCGGCAGCCGTGGCCGTAAGTTAGGAACAGTCTCGGCATTTGCCTGGAGTGGAAGTGGTGAAACTATCGAAAACCACTTTCATGATGGCTGAGATGGGAATCGAAACCACCTCTTCTCCATTTGGCCCCAAGAGGCTGAGTGGACACCGTTCCAGCCTCCTCAGACAAGAATTAAATATCTTAGCAGAGCCATGGATCGAACCCCGACCTCCAGGTGGGTCTAAATGACCACGATGCCCATACCCCTCAAATGAAACAACATTAATTCAAATGTGAACAACAGTCACATAGATTCCTCCATTTTTTTTAAATAACGAGCATATTCATTACTTTGTTATAGTCAATAGCGGCTTCGGTGGCGTAGTTGGTAGCATTGCTGAACTGCTGTTCCCAAGATAGCGGGTTCAAACCCGGCCGAAGTCGTCGGATTTTTTAAGAGCGTTAAAATCCTTCAGTATGTCTTCCTTCGGAGGGGAAGTAAAGCCGGCGGACCCATATCATAGATTTATGGCATGTAAAAGATCCTTTCACAGACTAAACTTGTGTGAAGCTAAATTTCTAGGTTAGATTTCGTTGGAACGCTCTATCAAAGTTCCAAACATTCACCACTAGGTATCAGTGACATCTGGTAGCGAAAGTTGGAACTACTTGAGATTGAACGGAACTTGTAGCTCACCCTATGGGTGTCCGCTTGAAGGCAGCTACAGCCTCTGGCGACCCGAGCATGTCCTCGGACATTCCCGGCACTAAAAGCCATACGATGAATAAATATGGATAAATAAATAAAGTTAGTCGCCTCCGTTGCGTAGTGGTCAGCGAGATTAGCTGCCACCCCGGAGGTCCTGGGTTCAATTTTCGGCTCTGCCACTTAATTTGAAAAGTGGTATGAGGATTGAAACGGGGTCTACTCATCCTCGGGTGGTCCAGATGAGTAGAGGGGGTTCGATTCCCACCTCAGCCATCCTCGAAGTGGTTTTCCGTGGTTTCCCACTTCGTCTTCGGGCAAATGCCTGGATGGTACTTCCTGTAAACCCACGACTGCCTCCTTCCCTCTTCCTTGTCTATCCCTCCCATTCTTCCCCTCCCTTCCCACCCCCTATGAAGCCCCTGTTCGCTTTGCAGGTGAGGCCACGTGAGCGAGGTGCTGATCACACCTCCCCAGTTGTATCCCCCATTCAGATGTTCCAAGCTCCAGGACACTGCCCGTAGAGGCGGTAGTGGTGCGGTCCCTCGCTGAGTCAGTGGGTAAAACCAACCTGGATGGTAAAATCGACTAAAAATAAAAAATAAATAAAGTTAATAGTAGTGGCATTACAGTTTCATTTACATCGTTACCCGCTAGTTATCGTAAAAGGAAACGGTTACACGTTACTTCTCAACTCTGACGGTGACAAGCTTTCCAAAGTCGTTGCCGACCTCTCACAAGGTCACATACTTCATCTATGAGACAGTGACGATGCCAGGTTGACCGGTTCTTGAACGCTGCATACAGTAATGAGGCAAGTACCTAGGCATTCTGTACGTTATGTTATGTATCTAATAAACGGAGGATTATTCCAGGGTATTACCCTAGTAAGCGTATTACATCATAAATTTTACCATGATGGTACTTAACTGTCAAAGTCTATTTTTAGATAAGTGGCCATTTTGTGTGTGTTTTATTGTTTATGGAGAGGTGTTGAGATAGGGAGGACAGTGTTGAATGTTTTTATGTCAGCAGAAGAATTGGATTAACACCAACTGTAATACGATGTTTAACAGCTTGTTGGACACAGAGCCATAGGCCAACGTAATTCTCTCTGAAACGATACTCAAGTATTCATAATCGCCTTGAGGTATGCATTGACACTCCGCAACTAGAGGTCTTGCGTTCGATTTTCGGCTCCGCCAAGAAATTAGTTCTGGTCTGAAGTTTGGAACGGGCTACACTCACAAGGGGACTCTGGTAATGTCTAACCCAGATTGTATTTGGCAGAGGATACTCTTGGATATGATAATTGTTGTTTTAAGGGGCCTAACATCTAAGTTATCGGTCCCTAATAGTTTGGGTGACCGTGAAGATGATAATGAAATGTAAACTATAACTAAAACTAACAACCAACTTACATACTAGAAGAAGAAATGGAAAAATAAAGAGAATAAGGCAAATAAAGGACAGGAGTAAAAGAAATGCCCTCAAACCCTCGAAGAATGCGGATTGAGGGACTTGGAAGGAAGGAGAGCCATGAAAGGCAGATAGGAAAGTGAAAGAGAAGAGGGTCCGCCCAAGAGGTAATGGGAAAAAAGGGGGGAAACTGGACCCAGCTCAGGAATCCCTCGGGGTCACCAACTCCCGAACCCTCCAGCCGTGAGCCCCTGAGGGTGTAGCAATATCCAGGGTGTACCAGAAGTGGTGGGGCTACATACAACCGACCTCCTTGAGGGCCTTGAGCAGAGGGCAGGAGATAACATGAAAAGAAAAAGAAGACTGACCCCTCGCAGGAGGAGGGTATCATAAAAGATGAGACAAGGGAAAATTAAGGTGGGAAAGGAAGAGACTCCCTAGGCCTCGGATACCCTAATACCGTCGGGGTCGGAAGGGAACAAGAGTTGACCAAGTGAGGTCGACAGGAAAGAAGACAGAGAGGAGCCCAGCACAAGCAAGTGGAAGCAATGCCCGTGGTCGCCAATCCATGTCCCAGTAGATGTGAGCCCCTGGGGGGGGGGGATACTCTTGGAACAACTCTCTATGCGAGGGAACAGATTTCTATGTAAATACATATCAATTTAGGAAGCTATACTTAATTATATTTTGTATTATCTTTACGAGTCACCTCCGTGGTGTAGTGGTCAGCGTGCATAGCTGCCACCCCGGAGGTCCAAGGTTCGATTCCCGACTCTGTCACGGAATTTTAAAAGTGGTATGAGGACTGGAACGGGGTCTACTCAGCCTCGGGTGGCCCAAATGAGTAGAGGGAGTTTGATTCCCACCTCAGCCATCCTCGAAGTGGTTTCCCCAATTCGTCTCCGGGCAAATGCTAGGATGGTACCTAACATACGGCCACGGCCGCCTCCTTCCCCCTTCCTTGCTTATCCCTCCCAATCTTCCCATCCCTTCCCATCCCTCATAAGGCCCCTGTTCGCTCTGCAGACGAGGCCACATGGGCGAGGTGCTCGTCCTAAATGATTGAAACAACAATCGGGAACCTTTGGATTTTTGTTGTCATCTTATTTGAGAGCTTGGCCAATGTGGTCATTTCAGCCCCGTGTACATGGGTGTGTGTAGAATTTTTCTGATAACTTGTGTTATGGTGTTGACTGTATCAATGTGTGTATTTGTAATTGAGGCGAGGGTTGAGATAGAGGCGACTGTAGCTGTAAGTTAGGATCCATCCCGGCATTTGCCTGGAGTAGAAATGGTAAAGCACGGAAAACCATTTCTAAGATGATCGAGGTGGGAATCGAACGCACCTCTTCCGAGTTATGCCTCACGAGGCTGAGTGTACCCCGTTCCAGCACTCAAACCAGAATTAAATTTCTTCTCAGAGTCAGGAATCGAACCCGGACTTCTGGGGAGACAGACATGACTGCTAATCACTATACCGCGAAGTGGTCGAATCTTTGAGGATTATAGACACCAACGATCTACCATTGAACAGCCATGAAATGTCTGAGCTGATCACTTCGAAGTTGTACATCAGGGACATACGACCCAGCCACCTCCATCAACAACAATGGAGTAATTGTTGGCATGATGTAGCGGGGTAGAGGGGGGGGGGGGGATAAGAGTGGTAATAGATCTCACCGTGTATGGCTCGGCCAGCCTAGTTCATAAAACACCCACCAGGGAGCCTCATCAGCGGCCATGCTCGGGGCGGGCCATTATGAAACGTGTAATGAACTTCTTTTCGGCAAACTGGCGGGAATCAAGAGCAGACGCCATAAACGAATAAATGAAATGAATTATAGTGCCGGTATGCAGCCTACCTTTTTTCTTCCTCTATGCTACTACACATCTCTGAAATAAGGTAAAGAATTTTGAAGACACATCAGGCGTGTGATTGTAATGATTGTCGTTTTAATGGGGGGACGAAAGTTGTTATTTTAACGCGCCTGACAAATCCTTGCCGGCGGTAGAGGTACGAACTACGAGTTGTCAACAGTGTGACGCAATCTATATTCCCGAAGATAGCGGTACAGTCTGCACTGTCGATGTATCATTGTGGCATGAACATTGAGGTTGGGTATTTCAAGGATATGTTGTATAAATAGTTTTGAGGGATTCGTGCGCCTAACTGAAAAGTAAGTATTATTACACTAGTAATAGTATTATATATTATCACAAGCAGAACAACTCACAATCTCCTAGTGTCGATAACGCTTTTGTGGAGTGTACAAAATGTCTTCCCTCTTGCTCCACACTAACCCCGACGTGCCGATAGAAATTTGTAAACCGTTGACAGCACACTCACTTGTTTTGGTTGATGCCATTCTTGTAATTGGATCCCATGATTCCTCGAATAATGCTGCGCTCTTTTTTCTCCAGTTCGTCAAGGAGTCCTTTATCGGCACTTAGGGAAAGGGTTTCTGCTGCATACATAACTATTAACTATCTTATTATATAATACGCTAAGGCTAATGGTATGTTTCACAAAACTCAAGCTCCTAAACCAGAAGGAGCTAGAAGGTGTGTTTTGTAACAACATCTTCCAAATCGTCTCAATAGTACTTTCTTGAAAAGTAATCGGAAAAATATTTATTTGTTTATAAAGTGCTTTTAAACAAATAAAGGAAAAATCTAGCATTTCTTGAAAATATATTTATTTGTTTATGAAGTGATTTTATACAAATTAACAAGACGATAGCCCCTGTGACAACTCTATCGCATACAGCCCGCATAGCACAAAGGCCGGACGGGTAGTCTGTACACATGGGACGCACACAACCCATTATGCGAGAGTTCTGGCACGGGTCCGCTAGTTATTATTATTGTTATTAATATTATTATTATTATTATTATTAGGAGAGACACTAGGCAAAAATTATGAAACAAAGTGTATGAACGAATATTTCTTATGGTTTTCCAGGTACGGAAGTGGGATCTGTTCTCACTACGATGACTGCCAATGATGTGGACACGAACCCGGCCCTTACCTACAGTTTCTCAGAGGATGATCATAACACCAACACCAGTAGCAGTGCATTCAGCATAGACCGCTTCAGTGGTAAAGTGACTCTGGTGAAACGTCTGGACTTCGAAACCCGGCGAGAGTACAGGTTACGTGTGACCGCTTCGGATACTGCTCATACCGCAAATACCGTGCTCACGATCCGAGTGACAGATGTCAATGACAACTCACCCATCTTCCTGCAGCCATCCTACCAGGCATCTCTACCCGGTGAGTCTTCTGCCGTTTTAAAAACTAGAAAATTAGCTCATTGTTGCATGTCTTTTTGCTTATTATCCTGTATAATTGAGGAGTGTTCTTGAAATCACTGGGCACCAAATTTTACCAGGAAGGTTCCTTAAAATTGATTTCACAAGACGACAAATGAATCAAAATCGGTGGTCACTGTGGAAGAATAGCCAAAGGTATGCCTTTTGTTATGACGAAGTGTTTTCTCACATTGTAATGTAGATTCCTTGTGAACTAAAATGACGAAACTGATACAGTCATCACAATTAACACCGGTTATCAGACAACTTCTACACACACACAAAGTACACGGGGCTACATGAGCACGTTGTCGCAGCCCCTAAACTAAGGGACCAACCAATAGAAAATAGATCTATAAGGCAGACCCTGAAGTACCATTGGCGAGAATTGAATCGCGACGCTCTAGGTTGAATTGAACACGCTCCAGGAGGTATGCCCACTTAGTAAGTTATATCCCTTCCATTCATTGAGTTGTCAATATAATTCAATATGACGAAAACTACGTTATAAAGGAGAATATGTCGGCGGTAATCATGTACGGCTTTAGTTTATGAGAAGTCTATTGAAATGTTGCCTTAGACAGACGTGTCCACCTCCCACGTATTCATTAAATATGACTGTTGTGAATATTCTGCCAGGAGGGTCTTGCTGCAGTCATGTACTCCACCCAGATTCTGCACAGGGTTTATAATTACAAGGGCATCTGACATGTGCGTAAATGTATCTTAAACAGTACACACATCGTATCCCTGGTGGAAGACTGATACCTTTTTTTAAATGCATTTTAGCCTACTTTCGAGTTTTGCAAAAAATATGTGTGCATGAGAGTGTGTATTCTGTCCACCCCCCTATCCCTATCAATTCAAACACGACGAAACCGATTTGAACGACATTTGGTTCAGAGGTATCACTAGCAAAGGGCACCTTAGTGTCATGTTTTATATCGCCGCCATCTTTACCAAAACAGAATGGCGGCCACCCAAACGTTCAAAACGTAAAATCAAATTACGACTAAACTAATCATCCAATCTCTCCCAAATTTGGTAACATATGGGACTCGTCTTGCGCCCAAACTACAAGATCATCAGTCGTACCATTTCAAGATGGCGGCCGGGTGAATTATTCAATTATTCAAGCATTATATAACCCATAACTTATGACCCCACTTTTGTATAATTTGGTGCAAAATGATGAGTTTTGAGGCTATCTGGTATCAACCAATTTGTTGTGACGTTTTATGTTTGGTTTATGTCAAACACAACTAACTGTAAGACTATTTTTGTTACTTTTTATTAATATAGTCATCTTGCTCACTTCATAGTATTTAGATGGAACGAATTAACATTACTGTTTTGATTTACAACTTACACTATAATATAAAGTCAAGGATTTTGAAGCATTACCAAATCTGTTTATAACTTCATCGTCAGTGATTTGTATGCCTCTGTGAATAGATAACAATTCTAGACTGTTGAGCCTGTGTTAGAAGTAGAATTGCTTAAGTTTTCAACCTACTCAAACTCAAATTTCGTTCGGCGGTAGCTACAGAGACGAGCAAAATTACCAAAAGTCTGATAAGGGTATAATAGTTAGGGGGAAAAACTTTTGTCGCACGTTTCAAGGTCACATGTTACTGTTCTTAAGAGCGAAGACACCGGAGAGTAATGAGAGGTTATGTTTACACATGAGATCAGAGCAAACTTATTGTCACACTGTTTACATCGTGCTACCGTCGGGCGCCTCCTCGCTTTGCAACGTTGCCATATGTCGCTTAGTAACAGTAGTACATGATAAGTACATTACTAACCAACAGCAGTGGCTACGCTGGCTAAAGAGCAGCGTTAGGTCTTGGGGCCAAGCACTCTGCTGACTCGGTAGACGCGTGCGTTCGAGCCCCACCGTCGGCCGTTCTTGAAATGGTTTTCCGTGGTTTTTCATTTTCAACACAAGGGAAATGCTGGGATGGTACCTTCTGACAGGCCACGGCCGCTTCCTTCCACATCCTTGCCCAGTTTCATTCATCTTCATCCATTCCATCTCTTATCCGGACGCAAAGGTCGCCCATGGGCCTCGACTAGAATGACCTGCCTCTCAGCAGGCTAGAGCCCTGCTAGCTGTTAGAATACCGTCGCTCCGCACTTGAACCAAAATGTACAAGGATGGCTTTTACATTGTCATTTTGTAGCTCTTCAGTCGGTGAATATATAATTAGATATAATTAGTACATTATGCAACGAGACTATAAAGGCAATAATTAAGACGCGAGTATGTTTATAAAACGAGCGAAGGGAGTTTTATAATTTCCATACGAGTGTCTTAATTACCATTATAGGCGAGTTGCATACGACTGTTTATGTTCGACGATAATTATAACTATTTTATGTTCGAACATAAATATCTGTCGAGATTTCGACAGTTTTATCCACTGACCAGAGCGCATGGGACGTAGAGAATACCTTGTACGACTTGACCATGGCCTCCTCTAATACCCCACTATGACACTAGCCACGCAGTGAAATTTAAAATAGGAGGCCGTGGAAGACAGCGCAGGTGCGATGCTATCCTTACCTAATTAATCACACAAGTGTTTCTTGAGCTCTAATTGGTGGGAGAAACTGTTTTATAATGAAAAATAGTATTATAATGACCCTCATTATGATACAGGTTTCTGACATATAATATTTACATAAATACTGTATGTAAATGAACTCTTGGAAAGAATTGCATGTATTACTGTCGACCAAAATATTATGTGCACTCGAGTTTGAAGGTTGTATGTGAAGTAACCAATAGACCTACATAAAATCCAGTAACATCATCATTTTTGTCGTTCTATTTTACGTTAGTTCATGTTCTGAGATGGAGCCCATCACTTCCGAGCGAGACGCGCCATGACGCGTGTTGGGCTCCATCTTGGCAATGCTGTACAGCATTCCCCGGAGCGGCTAGCTGGTGAACCATGTCTTATTTCCCCGTACACATACAAACCGATATTAAATAATCTAATTAATTTACGTATTTCACAGTCATATAGCATAACGTTTTGATATATAAGGATTAGAACGCGACCAAGAACTACATTTTCCAACGACCCCGAGCAGAGAAAAAGTTACCTTACAAAAATGATAACAACTTTCTTTCTTGGGCACACAACATTTTGAAATTAATAAACCAGTTATGCAACATTCCAATGTATATTATGTTAAAATTTGGATTCGATCTGATGACGTGTTCGTGACATAATAATTCTTAAATGTGACGCATGGTTGAAACACGCTTAAAAACGGGCACTTTTTGTGTTCCAACTGCGATAAAAAATATTAAAATATAAATTAAAAATTCCAAACCTACATGAACTAACGTAAAATAGAACGATGAAAATGATGATGTTATTGGATTTTATGTAGGTCTATTGGTTACTTCTCAAACAACCTTCAAACTCGAGTGCACATAATACTTTGGTCGACAGTAGTTAATTATCACAATTAAACGCGTATCGACCCTCAAGTGGCCATCATCTCTAACGTAAATTCACTACTGTAGTACCATAGTAAGTCGTTAGGGGATTATAATACGATTCACAATTTGAACTTCTTTATAGGTTTTGTGAATTACGTAAGTAAAGGTGTATGATGAAAAGCAATAAATGGAAAACAGAAATTGTGGAATGCAGCCGAAATAAATCAGAAACCTCTATGGACATCAAATTGGCAGGTGAAAAGATAAAGGAAGTAGGAGACTTCTGTTACTTAGGAAGCAAAATGACCAGTGATGAACAAAGCAAAGAGGATAGCCTATAAAAAGTAAGTTGGCTCAGGCGTTAAAGGAATCTGTTAACATCGAATATATATTTAGGTATTACGAAGTCATTTTTGAAAGCCTTTGTCTGGAGCGTGGCACTATATGGAAGTGAAACTTGGACTATTGGTGCATCAGAAAAGAGGAGAATTGAAGCGTTTGAAATGTGGTGTTACAGGAGAATGATGGAGATCAGATGGGTAGATAGGGTAACAAAAGAAGAGGTATTAATACGAGTGGGAGAGGAGAGATGTTACTGGCGACTGCTAATGAAGAGAAGAGATAGAGGATACCCCGAAATAGCAAGCTTAGTTATGGAAGGAAGGGTCGAAGACAAGACCTGTAGGGGTAGACCAAGTATAGAATATGTTAAACAGATTGCCTCGGATGTAGGGTGTGCTAGCTATGTAGAGATGAAACGATTAGCTCAGGACAGGGAGGCATGGAAGGCTGCATCAAAACAGTCAAAAGACTGATGACTCAAACATCAGGTGTATATGCACGTGTATACGATTTAAAAGTTTACTTAACTTGGTGAAGTATTCCTCACGGCGATGTTGACTTATCGTCCTGCCCATTGATTGGACACAATCGTGTTGACCGACTGAAAAAGCTGCAAATAACAATTTCTATAGGCAACGCTGAATACGAATGGCTTCAAATATTTACATTTCTCTTACAGTCATAAACAGGGCCTGGATTTTAATGACCTAAAAATCCTTTAAAAATTACCTATAAAATGACTCCAAAAATCCAATCAAATTAAGACTTTAAAAAATAACCTAAGAATAACATAATTTCATCACACAAAAAATGCCAACAGACTACGTCATGGTATGTTGAAATGGTTTTAATTGGTACTTAATATAATTTTATTTATTTGACAAATACGAATTATTTGCACACAAATACTGGTTATTATTTCAGTCTAGTGTGTCTCCTGGAATGTGGATATTCCAAGAAATGAGGGTTGAACAAAGTTGTGAAGATTCTCATGTCTTCGTATTCATTCCGTCAATATCCACTACCATACGCAAAAAATGCATCAAAAACCAGTATAAATGTGAGAAAATTACTCAAAACGTATAATATATTCTAATAAATTCGATAAAATGGGATAATAATGACGAAAGGCTAGAAAATGACCTAAAAATAAAATACTTAGAAAAAATGACAAAACAAATATGATTTCTGTAAGTGGGGACCATGAACAGGATTTGTATATAAGTTAGCAATGTCTGTGGTGAACTATATAAAAGTTGACATGCCATCATAATCCGGCCCTTGGTCATAGGATGTTGATGCTGTAAAAAAGTTTAATAAATGCACTTAAAATTTTCAAAAATGACTAATAAAAGACCTAAAATTCGAAAAATGCGCTATAAATTGGAGAAAATGATCTTAAAATAATAAACTCACCAATATTTCAAAAATGGCATCTTTAAGCTAAATCTGAAATGTCAATAAAAGTAGATTTCTAGCACTTAACGAAAGGTTATGTTCACTTTAGTCTGAGTTGCACTGCACTACGAATGTCATTCTGATGTTGTCAAATGTAAATGATGTGCGGTTATCAGCCAACACGTATTTATATCTCGAAAAGCTGCGTTCAACATCAACTGATGTAATCTGAGTATACTTGAGGGAGGAAGGTCCTTTGCTGCTAACTCTGAAAGACGTAATTCCCTCATATAAAGCTGTGACATGACTAATTTAAAACAAGTAGTTCCGTGAAGAACTATACAGCCTATTTTCATATATCCTACTTATGTTAATTGCCACTATTTAACATACACAATTTCAGTTTGATTGCTGTAATAGATTCGTAGATATTGAGAACCGACTAAATATTTCGGATGGTCGCCATGTTGGATTGTATATATGTAGGTCCTAGAGTTATGTACTGTTACATGCAGATTATTGTGAACGTGTAGTATTCAAACTTCAATCGCATAATTAGGACACAAGAAAAAACAAGGAGATTTAAAAATTTTTCACAGCTGCCATCTTGAGGTTATGGAAACAATTGAAATAAATTAGATGCCAGTGGATTAACATTCGGATAAAGATTTACTGTACCAAGTTTCACTGCACGTGGATGGTTAAATTGCGAGAAACGTCCATGTGAATATTTATAATTCGCGTCGCCGCCATGTTGGATTTGTGATCACAAGATTATTTAAAGTCCTATAGGTGAACTTAAGTTCATAGCCCCTATGAACGTTAAAAAATGCAGTTTGATTGCTAAAATAGATTCGTAGATATTCAGTATCGTCTAAATATTTCGGATGGTCGCCATGTTGGATTGTTAAATGTATAGGCCATAGAGTCATGTACCATTAAAGGAAAATTATTGCGTAGGTTCATTATTCAAACTATCACTTCGATTGCATGACTACATCACAAGAAATAAAAACTTCATTTTAAAATTCGCACTGCCGCCATCTTGAGGTTATGTAAACAATTGAACTAAATTAGATACCAGTGGATTACAATGTGTATAAATATTTCCTGTACCAGGTTTCAGTGCGCTTGGAACATTAAATCGCGAGAAAGGTCTATTTAAAATGTTCAAATTCGCTTGGCCGCCATGTTCGTTTTGTAGTTAACCGGTTTTTGAAAATCTTATAGATGGACTTCCAGTAGTGCCCTTTATCTCAGTACAAAGTTTTAGGGAGATACCGCTAATAGTTTCAGAGATATAGAATGCCGGTGAAATATTTCGCACATCCGCCATCTTGTGATTATGTAAACAATTGAACGAAGTTAGATGTCGGTGCATTACAATGTATATAAACATATACTGTACCAAGTTTCATTGCGTTTGGTTGGTCAAATCGCGAGAAACGTCTATTTAAAAGTCGCAAATTCGCTTGGCCGCCATGTTCGTTTTGTAGTTACCAGGTTTTCAAAAGTCACATAAGTGAACTTATAGTAGTTCCCTCTATCACCATAGAAAATGTCGGGGTAATATCGGTAATAGTTTCGGAGATATTGAATGCTGGTGAAATATTTCGCACAGCCGCCATGTTGGATTGGTGAGTCGTAACAAAATTTGAAGGGCACGGTCGAGGTCGCCGGGAATAGTGCTATGAACTTTCCGAGTTTCATTGAAATCGCTCCTGCCGTTTAGATTTTATTAGGGGGGGACACACACACGAATCACACACACACGCACACGCACACACACACGGACAAAAGGTGATCTCATAAGCCTATTTTTTCAAAATTGAAAATAGGCTTAAAAATGACCATAAAAGGCCGATTTCTCGAATATATTACCAAAAAAATCTACCAAACTTAAAAATATGCTCTTAAAATGGAAAGATAGCAAAAAATGAAAAAATATGCAAAATAAAAATGACATATTTGAAGACAGGGTGACCCGTCCGGAGTTTCTATGTACTTCAGCATTGTTTTAGACAGCTCAGTAAAAAGATGGCATGTCATCAACATCCGGGCCCTAGTTATAAGTAACATTTATTGTGCTAGATCTCCAGGAATTTAAGTGCAAAACTGATGTATTATTATTACAAAATAATCAGGTGACGGAGTAAATATATTAGACCTTGTATGGCACTGATATTCCACAAGCGGAATGCTAACGGACCACATATTCGTAGACTTAAAAGGATTTATGTAAGATCGTGGTATGTAGGCCTATGGAGGGAAGGTAAGGTGAGGTGAGCATTGTCTCTGTGGACGTCCAGAGTGGTCTGACAAGTCATTTCGCTAACTAGACAGATAAAGCACCATTTCATTTAAACCCATGCCACCAGGAATGCTGTAAGTTAATGAAAAATAATGTCCTATATAGGTCAACTATAAATTATACTGGTTACAGCAGAAAGTATGTGTAGTATATAGTAGTTTGTTTAATTTTCCTCTTTGTCATTGGAAACTATGTGCTCTAAAAAACGTACAATTGCTACAATTGAGCTGTATTTGGTCAATCATCTCATCCTAAGCAATGCTGCCAACTCATTTAAAAAACGGCCATGCTACGTCTCAATTGAAATTCTGCAACAAACAATGCGTAGGCGGCTTCGGTGGCGTAGTTGGTAGCATGCTGAGCTTCTATGCCCAAGATCGCGGGTTCACACCCTGCCGAGGTCGTCGGGATTTTTAGGAGCGTTAGAAATCCCTCAGTATGCCTTCCTTCGGAGGGGAAGTAAAGCCGGTGGTCCCATGTCATAGATTTATGGCGTGAAAAAGAACCTTCCACTAACTACACTTGTGGAAGCTAAAATTTGTAGGTTAGTTTGATAACGCTCTATTAGTTCCAACGTTCGCCACCAGATGCTGACTGCGATGGCATTTAGTGGCCATGTCCGCAGCTAGGTGTCGTGGCAAAAGTAGGAACTACTTAAAAAAATTAATCGTCTGCAGTCCTTCTACCTGAATCACTGAATACAGCCATCACAATTAACACCGGTTATCAGACAAATTCTACACACACACAAAGTATACGGGGCTACATGACCGAGTTGTCGCAGTCCCTAAACTAAGGCACCAACCAAACAATGCGTAAAAGATGAAAAGTTCTCAGAGAAAGGATCCGTTTAGGGACAAAGTTGACATAGATAAGCCTAGCCCATCCGTAAGTAGGCAACACAGTGAGCTTCGTGTACATGCAAACTCGGTGTCGAAACTGAATCTAAACAGAACCCTGACTGAGGGTTACGATATAGGGCTTCACCATTCAGAACGATTCTGTGTAATATTAGTTTCAATTCATTCCATGGTCTTTCAGATATCAAGATCTCCTCCGCCACGTTATTCAAAGCCCTCCCAGTGTCTATCCTCTGCGGAAGAGCTTCCCTCATAACGTTATACTTTGGTCTCAGGAGTCTGCATCCTGCCCATCTCGAACTGTGATACCTAATCTTCAAACCTATCGCCCTCTTACTGACAACATGTTAGGTTTGATGTTCGGTCACCAAATACCTAAAATTTCTCAGACTTCTGTTGAGAAATGTCTGCAACTTTTTGGTCAGCCTTTCATGATTCACAACCATAGAATTATGTTCGATTTTACACTGCTCTCAAAGGTGCGTAATATTGTCCTTGGTCCAAGTTCTTTGGACTACCAGACATAAATTGGAGATGGATACTACTTTCGACATTCATGTAGCGGTTTAAAGTAATTCGAACTGAAATGTCCGAAATTTCTGGTGGGTTATAGTGACTGCAAGTGTTTAGTCTGCACGGGCGGTGAGACTCAGTGAAGATACCTACAGTAGAACGCTGATGTCGAGGGGTTTGGTACCCACTTTCGACATTATAATTAAATTGCTGCTGTCTAATTTTTCTCTTATAAGTCGCTAAAGTAGATTAATAGAGAATCTCAGAAACGTCATTTTAATATACTTTAAATTGGCAATATAAAATATTCATACCACCTCCGAATTAATTTACAAATTGAAATAATAGCCAATATTTTTTCACACAAAAAGATTTCGAACATTTATTTTAATTTCACCTCTGCAAACATTTTACTGGGAAGAAATTTAAAATGATGTCAGATTAAAACCGTCTAAGAATCAATCACCTGAAAATATGTCTCATAAACATTTTACTGAAAACTAAACAATACTTGAAAAAGTTATTTCTACACACATCAAAAAAAGTTTTGGATATTGCTGGCCAAGGGTCGTAGTGCTCTCAAACCCATTAGTCGTTCTTGCGTGCGTTTATATCGGCTGTGTCAATGAGGATGGATCTGTGCGAGTGTGGAGACGAACGGGGAACGTATGCACGACCAATACTTCCGAGGTCGATACCAACCGGGTTTGTTTTGGGGTGGCATCATGTATGGTCGGCGAACCCCTCTTGTGTACATCCCAGGGCGTATGACTGGCATACGTTACAGGGATACAATTCTGGCACCTGTATTAAGGCAATGCTGACAATTTCGGCCCAAATTTCACTTTCGTGGACGATAACGCTCGCCCACACAGAGCTGGCATTGTCAATGCCTTTCTTCAGGAGAATGGTATTCACAGAAGGAATGGCCTGCCTATTCTCCCGATCTCAATTGTGTAGAGTAGGCGTGGACACTGCTTAATAAATAAGTTCATCCTCACTTGCATCCCCACTGTACTCCATGGCAATATGCAAAACATTTTTATGTGTAACATTTTTCCACTGGTTGCTGGATATTTTTGTGGGAGTGATTTTGAAAAATGGGACGGAAGTGTGTAAGACGCACTGCCAGCTGAATCTTATCCCTTCTGGACATTCATCAACACACACAAATCTTTTTTATTTACACACTAATAATTCATAACAATTCCAAAACTCTCTTTTTTTCTTCACTGCCTACTTGATATTTCTACTCTCGCATTGCCTTCTTGATACTCATCTGCTAATCATATCAATATGACTCATTTGAACAGAATCCATATAAAATTACGTGTTGATCTGTGAATCAAGAGGTCCGGGGACCGGGCAAGCCTTTCATGATCTACTGCTGTGCACATTGAATTTACTCGCAAGTTGGCCTATTTATAAAGAATTCAAGGTTATGAGCGGTGTCGCGTCTATTAATCTATTTGATCCATATCGTATTCTTTATTTAGGCTAGTGCTGGTGGAAGCTACAATAATCATCTAATAAAATGAGTTCCGTATTATAAACTACAATATCTGTAAAACACTCCCTTTTACAAGTTTTTTTGATGTGTGTAAATATTGCATCAATCTTAATGCAGATGTTTTGTATGGTCTAAAAATTCCAAAGATTTTGTCGTGTATCACATCTACAAATAATATCGGGTACCAAATACTATAGCATAGGTCGTGCTCATACATTGCAGTTTTTGATGTCACAGCAACCATTATATTGCTTCCACAGGCTTCTAGTCTGGCGTGCCGTTCCATGCTGTGAAACCGTTACTGTGCACGGCACGTTTCTGTGATGGAAACCATTCACTTGTTCTAATGCAGAATACTCAGCCTGTAACAGAACTAAAACGCACTATCAATGAATGAAAGAAAGTCGAGCAGTTTCTATTTCCGCGACGTGCTTGCTCTAGCGTCCAGTTTCTCCTCTGCCACCTCTCCAAACCCCCCCTCTCCAGAGATCTCGTGTCAGTTCAAGTTTGGCCGCCACAGACAACATGTCTACTAAAAACCAGTTTGGCTCCAAAAACGAAGACATTTACGATTTTTTTCATTCTTCTTATAGTCTTTTGTTCCCATTCGTCCAGTGGCATTTTTTATTCAGAGCATTCAAAATGCACTTTTTATGTTTCGCATTACAGTAAGAAATTGATTTAAATTCCTTCTGCACAAAGGAGAAGTATGAATCATTCTTTCTTTTTTACCATTATGATCACAGTTACTTTATTAGTGTGTTAGAAACATTTAAGATAAATTCTAACAATTTACAGGCGCATTCAACTTAGGCATTTATGTAAATGAAGAGGAGGAATGCTCTTGTGTATCTCGCTACTCATCCAAACATATTACAAGCATTATTTATTTATTTATTTATTTGTTTGTTTATTTATTTATTTTTGGTATCTATGTATTTATTTATTATTTACACGCAACAATTCACACTTCATCTGTGTACAGTAAGAACTTAAATCAATCTTTTACAGCAATGCGAGATATAAAAAGTGAATTTTGAATGCTATGAATAAACAAGTAGTTCCGTGAAGAACTAAAGAGCCTACTTTTCTTAGAATTTATGAATTAATCTAAAATGTTCTGATCTATTATTCTGCCAATTTTGGATGGCATCCATTTGTTAGTATAGAAGTTACATGCATTTAAAAATTGGATTAAATAATGTTGGCAGCACTGACGTACATTAGTTACCCCAAATTAATTTAGAATGTTAGGCACTATACGTATGAAACGTTTAGAGCTGTTGGCTTGCATATATTCTGATTTATAGATATTTGGGTAAAAAGATAGAGAGAGAGCATTTATTTACAGTTGGCAGCCCTGCTGGCTCTTAAGAATACGCATATTCATATCAGTTATGGTACAAAAGTCACATACGAAACTTGGTTGAAATCCATTTGTTAGTATAGTAGTTACATGCATTTAAAATTTGGACCTATCAACAAGCTTAGAATCATGTTGGCAGTACTGACGTATACTAGGTACTCCAAATTAATGTAGAAGGTCATGTACTATACGTGTGCAAAGTTTCGAGTTCTTGGTTTGCATACTTTCTGATATACTGGTATTAGGATAAAATAATAGAGAGAGCATTTATTAACAGTTGGCAGTCCTGGTTGCTCTTAAGAATACGCACAGTCATATTTGTTATTGTAAACATAGTACATACTAAATTTGGTTAAAATCCCATTGATAGTGTAGTGTAGAAGTTACATGCATTTAAAATTTTGACTTATCAGTTGGATTAGAATCATGTTGGTTACACTGTCAGGTATAGGCTAGAAGTTACATGCCTTTAAAAATTTGGAAATTAAACTGAAATATTATTATCTATATGTATGCCAACTTTGGAATAGCTCCCATGCATACCGTCCAAGATATCCAACATTGAGCTCAAATTTCAATTGTAATTTTTCAGCAGTTGGTAGCACTGACATAATTTTCAAATATGGCCTTGAGATATTCCGGCATAGATCTTTACTCATACCAAATTTGGTTTCCATAGCTGCAGCCGTTTAGGAGTTGATGGGGGGGGGGGGGCAGACAGAAGAACAGACAGACACACATTTTCCCGGATCGATCTCATAAGTCTTCTTTTTCCTCATTTTTGCAAAATGAGAAAAGTAAGCTATAAATGTCTCTGGATGAATGGGAACAAAAGACTATGAGAATTATTTTTATTATTATTGACGGGACATTGTCCTTTAAGGATGTGTGTCTAAATTATTTTGTCAAACTTCGTGGTAGTTCGTGGTAAGGACCCTCTGCAACCACACTGCGATCCTCAGCCTTGTTAGCTCCCTCCACTGCTGAATACTGCTCTTCCGCTTAGCTTAACGGCACTCCTGCAAAACTGGTGGACAGGTCCCATAATTTACGCCAACCACATTCTCATATAGTCCAAACCAGAGCTACGACGGAGAATTGTGCTTCAAAGGAGGATAAGAACAATCTTGCGCAAAATGAAGACTTCCCAAATCCATAGTGACATTAAAGTTCTTCATACAAACCGACCTCGCTTCAGGCGCCCATCCCTTGTAGTTGCTAAACAACTAGTGGATGAGTATAAATTATATCATCATAAGAAACGGTTGTGTGGTCTCCACACTCTCCTCTTTACTATCAGAACATGGCATGCATTACACAACACATCCCCCCCCCCCCCCTTCTTGGTTTTAATCTGCCTCGAAAACATAATCTTAATGACCTGTTTACCATCTTTTGATGAATGCAGAACATTTCGCATTTCTCTGTTGGCACAGGCTAGAAAAAAATGTGGCTTTTCACCGATGTCTCAATCTCACTCATGACTGTGATTATACTGTGGAAGGTTCTACTCATAGGATCAGTTCTGCTGTACTGACTCAGTGAGGAAAGCAATACCAAACTACCTCACACCTTAGCTTGCCTAGTACGCCCTTGGGTTTTTGTAGGTTTCTACCCACATATCCTACGGTGGTATTTTGAGGATCCAACCACCCTCCGGGCTGATTACCTAACAGACAGATGGTTATGTAAAAACATGTATTTTTATTGTTTATTGTATATTTTTTATGCTCAATTCCAATCACATTATTCTAGGATCTTTCCTAATGTTATGCCATACGAGACCTCTATCTTCATCCCATAGAATTTAAAATGTAGACGGTGAACATTAATGACATCCTTGCCCTTGGACCTTTGACATACAGTATAATTCAGTCGTTATTGGAATCGAGCATGTGATGTTGATTATTATTATTATTATTATTATTATTATTATTATTATTATTATTATTATGGAGAGCCTCCGTGGCTTAGGCGGCAGCACGCCGGCCTCTCACCGCTGGGTCCGTGGTTCAAATCCCGGTCACTCCATGTGAGATCTGTGCTGGACAAAACGGAGGCAGACAGGCTTTTCTCCGGGTACTCCGGTTTTCCCTGTCACAATTTCATTCCAGCATCACTCTCCATTATCACTTCATTTCATCTGTCATTCATTTAATCATTGCCCCAGAGGAGTGCGACAGGCTTCGGCAGCCGGCACACTTCATATCCTCGCCGCTAGATGGGAGCTTCATTCATTCCATTCCTGACCCGGTCGGAGACTGGAAGCAGGCAGTGGATTTTCATTTCATTATTATTATGGAATTGACCGACAGTAGTGGCTACGCTGGCTAACGCACAGCATTAGGTCATGGGGCCAAGCTCTCTGCTGACTCGGTAGACGCGTGGGTTCGAGCTCCACCGTCGGCCGTCCTTGAAATGGTTTTCCGTGGTTTCCCATTTTCAACACCAGGCAAATGCTGGGACGGTACCTTCTGACAGGCCACGGTCGCTTCCTTCCACATCCTTGCCCAGTTTCATTCACCATCATTCATTTCATCTCTCATTAACTCCTCGCATGAGGTTGGCGTCAGGAAGGGCATCCGGCCGTAAAAACCATCGCCACAAAGACTTCCATCGCATCTCATCCCCGACCCCGTTGGAACACGGGAATAATAAGGGGTAGACATACAATTATTATTATGGAATTGATGATCCCATTAAAATATTCAGCATGATCCGTTTCCCCTTTTTCCCGTCCTGTGATTTTCGGAGGGTCCCTTTCCTGTCTGCCTCAAATCTACTCTTCTATCCAAGTCCAAAAATCTCCATCCCTCTAGGATTGATGATATTTATGCTCTTTGCTATGGGCGGCAACCAAGATAGCAGCTAGGTCATTAAAATATATTTTTCATTATCGTGATCATGATCATTGTCATCGTTACACATGTCTACGTCATACATTATTAAGGTCAAATAATCACAAGCGCCTTAAATAGCCTCCATACCTCGATGCTTGATCTCGATAATGCCTTCTACAGACTCAAGTATAACGTGGCCATAAGAGAAATCTTGATAAACTTACTCGAAGACTTCTTCAACTTCTGCAGTATGTGGCTCTTCTAGTTTGGGCACCCTGTAGCAGAGTTCAGACAATCCATGGCCTCTATTATCAGCAGCAATACCGTACTGTGTTATTGGCATGGAAACACACCTACCTCTCTCATGAACCAGTTTTCAGAAGAAGGCTGTGGAATTCCACATTGCAAGCTGCTGAGGTGAAGGCGAATGTAGCTTATACGAACCTATTGACCGAGGAGAATACAGTGTGTATACTTAAGGTTAGTCAACTAAGTTATTCGCTTCCAATATATTTTGATCAGTTATTAAGGTTATCGGAATACATTTTCACCCTGATGAATTTTATCGTGATGGAACTAATTTTACAGTCGGTCAACATGATTGTACCGAATGTTAATGGGTCTTTCCCTAATCCTGAAAAACAATTACATAAGATTGATAAATACACATGGATGGCCAGTGTAAAGGATCTGATGATGATCGCTTGACGATCGAAATTGGTCATCTAGAGTATTTATTAATCTCTTGTATTTTTTCAGAATTATGGAAACATTCATTACAATTGAGTAACAGTGGCTTCGGTGGCGTAGTTGGTAACATGCTGAGCTTCTATTCCCAAGGTCGTGGGTTCAAACCCGGCCAAAGTAGTCGGATATTTTTAAGAGCGTTAAAAATCCTTCAGTATGCCTTCCTTCGGAGGGGAAGTAAGGCCGGTGGTCCCATGTCATAGATTTATGGCATGTAAAAGAACCTTCCACTAATTACACTTGTGTGAAGCCAAATTATAGGTTAGATTTGACTAACGCTCTTAGCTTCCAACGTTCGTCGCCAGGAGACGACTGCAGTGGCATCTAGTAACCAAGTTCAGAACTAGTTGTCGTTGACGGTGGCGTTTGGTAGCTAAAGTAGGAACTACTTGAAAATTAAATGTCTGCAGTCTGTACTTAAATTAAAAAACAGATAACACACACTAATACAGCCATCACAATCAACACCGGTTATCAGACAGATTCTACACACACCCAAAGTTCACGGGGCTACATGACCACGTTGTCGCAGCCCCTAAACTGAGGAACCAACCAACAGTTGGGTAAAATCGTGTTAACTGACTGAAAAACATCAAATGTCGATCCCTGATGAATATAATGAAGAGGTTAGATTTGACTAACGATCTTAGCTTGCAACGTTCTAGTACATCATCGTACAACGTTCTTTCTTTAGCCACCATGGCTTCGGTTCCTAAAGTCCTGAGATCGATCCTCAGTTTTGTTAAGGAATTTAATCAATTTTAATTCTGGTTTGATGATTGGAACGGTGTAACTTATACTCAGTCTCGTGATGTATGTCTGGGAAGAAGTTAGTTTCATTCCCACCCAGCCATCCTAGTAGTGATTTGCCGTGGTTTCCCAATCCTACTTCTGACCAATGTTGGGCAATGTGGCCGTGGCCGCCTCCTTCCCGATCCAAGCATCAATCACAAATACACTACTACAGACACCGACTTAACACAGGTAGCCTAATCAGAGAAACTGCACGCACGGATATTAATACCCGTTGCTGATGAGAACTGTGCCCAGGCCTGTAAATAAAATAACAACAACGACAAAAATGTTTTCCCTGATATCCAGCAGTGTAGCTGTGCGTGTTAAGTCACGCAACACAACTTCAATGGAAAGCTGCAATTTCAAATTCCAGTGCTGCCAGTGGCCGTCCTGTTAGCACGGTCTTCCCCGGAGAAGACGTAGTAGGCTATACTACGAAAAAATCATTTCGAGGATGGCTGCAGTAGCTCAGTTGTCCTCTCAGGGCTGAGCTATCCCCGTTCCATTCTTGGTTGAGTCATGAATTCAACCAAGGACCTTTCAGGCAGGCGTCATAGGTATAACGTTGTATGTTCAATTATGATCACACATTTATTTATTTATTTATTTATTTATTTATTTATTTATTAATAAGGTGTGGCCTTGTAAGATGTCTGGTACAGGTGTTTCGAGTTGTCGCCAGTCTTGGTAATCTTGATGATCATGATGATAAAAAATAAATGATGATGACGGCAGGACCATTAACCTTAAAAGGTAAAAATCCCACGACTTGACCTGGAATCAAATCCGGGGGCCCTTCAAGGCAAAACTACGTTCTATCAACTCAGCCATGAAGTGGGACTATTCATGAAGGTGAAAACGGAATAGTGATATCTTCAACAGATGAGAATATACGGATTTGTATGATATAACTTAGCTATATATAGATCGATACTAAAGGTATCGATTCATGCGTAAGAGCTGAAGCTTGAGTTACCGATCATTAGCAAACTGCCCTTGTTATTACAGAAACTGGTAATGTAATGAGCGAAGTAGCCAGGCCCGTAATAAAGTACTTCACTAACAACTTATGATTAGAGAGGAAAGGAACGTTTTTAGCTTCCTTTTTCATTTGCTATTCGATTCAATCATTAACTCAGATATGGATGCATTCATCCCACTTAGCGTACGGAATAGGTTTGCAACTAGGTAAGGAGTTACTGTGACCGATTAAGAAAGGAGTACCTTCGGAAATATGCCGCGACCTGGAGGATATAGGGGGTAGAGATGGGGAGGAGTACTGAAAACCAGAATATTGATATCTTCAACACATGAGATTATATTTGAAGGAGTCAACTTAGCTAAGGCGTGATCAAAAGTTTCCGTTTGACAGCCGTACGGTCGAGAATCGGTATGCTAATCAGGCAAAATCGCCGTGAGCATAGGGGCGTCCCCCCCCCCCCCCAGGGGCTCACATCTAGTGGGACGTGGGTTGGCGACCACGGGACCCCAGCTGAGTCCGGCATTGCTTCCACTTACTTGTGCCGGGCTCCTCTCCGTCTTCTTTCCTGTCGACCTATCTTGGTCAACTCTTGTTCTCTTCCGACCCCGACGGTATTAGGGTACCCGAGGCCTAGGGAGTCTTTCACTTTCCCACCTTAATTGGCCCTTGTCTCATCTTTCCTGATACTCTCATTCTTCGAGGGGTCAGCTTTCTTTTTCTTTACATGTTATCTCCTGCCTTCTGCACAAGGCCCTCAAGGAGGCACCGTGTAGCCTATGTAGCCCCCACCACTTCCGGTGCACCCTGGATAGTGCTACACCCTCAAGGGCTCACGGCTGGTGAGTTTGGGAGTTGGCGACCCCGAGGGATTCCACAGCTGGGTCCGATTTGTCCCCTTTTCCTCTGACCGTGGGGCGGGACCTCTCCTCTTTCCCTTTCCTATCTGCCTGTCATGGCTCTCCTTCCTTCCAAGTACCTCAATCCGCATACTTCGAAGAATGAGGGCATTTCTTTTCTTCCTGTCCTTTACTTGTTTTATCCTTTATTTGTTTACCATTTCTTCTTCTAGTATGTAAGTTAGTATTAGTTATAGTTTTCATTCTCATCTCATCTTTCACTATCACCCAAACCATTAGGGGCTGATAACCTAGATGTTAGGCCCCTTAAAACAACAATTATCGTCATCATCACCGAAAACTTCAAATAAAACTGTCATATATTTGCATGACAAATGTGACGTTTCGAACAGACGATTAGCTTACTCCAGTCTGTTGAACAATACGCTGAATTGATTTCCGAAGAGAATGATGAAAGCTAGCAACAATTTCATCCACCTTCTACTCTGTAAGAATCGGCTTTTAAATGCGGGTTCTTGTCGGTTTCTTTATTTTGTATTCTAACTTATGATTTGTGGAATTGTGGGGAACTCGAACTCCAGGGAAATTACGCGTGATTTTCTTCGCGCCTAGGCACCCATGCGATTTTTTACGAAAAATAATTGCACATCGTAAATACGTTGTTTTTATGTAGACCTATATCTCACTTTAAATCCTTTCTAATTATACAAAATCCACAAGCATATCAGCGTTTCTGGTTATACCTTGTCACAAACACTCGATATCAGTCACAGTACAGCGAACACAAACGAATTCGTACTTCAGACTGAACTATGCCAGGAATCTTTGCCTGCCACGTTTAAGACTGCTGTTACAGCGGATAATATGTGACTTTTGTCTCGGGGATAGAGCCCTCAACTCCCGGTCAGCGCCTTGTTAGACCCATCGACCATGCGAAAAATCATCCCGTACCGTATTACATGTTTTGCAGTTCAGTAACAAAATTGTGTAGATTTATATTACGAGTCCATTTGGCGATTGGAGCCGATGACTTCAATATTATTCTCCTTAACGCAACTATCACCATCCCCATCACCATTTGGCAATTACTGAAATAATAATGTGAGGTCCTTTTTTTAAAATTGATATAACTTTTAGGAGAGACAAATTTACTAAGTAGACTGATAAAAGTTATAATCGCTAACTCCATAAAAGGATAATTAGAGAATGACTAAATGCTTTAAATCCTCTCACTGTCTTTTTTATTTAAGTCTAATAATATGCACACTTCTGTTTTTGGGAGGGCAGATGTCAAATGTTAAGCCTCTGCATCTCTATTGTAAACGTTCATTGTGCAATAAGGAATACTGAATGAATAACATAACCTATACAAACTCAAGTCTCCTTGTTTGCAGTCGGCAGCGCGGCATTCCCTTTCAAATTCTCTCATTGCTTGGTCCCTTCCCGCGGCGATGATTGTGTACGAGACTAAATATGCCATGCATCATATTGTCTGAGCAGGCCATGACAGCAGAATAATCGGGTGTCCTCCTTTAACTTGAACTAATATGCTTGTCTTAACGACATGCACAAACCAGAAGCCTTGTGCGGTGTCTCCTTCTCTCTTTCTCTACCTTAGCTTTATTTAAATATACACTTAAAAAAAAGAACCGGAGGAAATTCTTGTAATCTACCATCTGTATGCAATGTCGAGTTGGGATATCTTATGGTTCCTAGGTCATTGACTTTCAAAACGAAGACAATACAGGTAATAAATTATGTAAAAGCTTCGACCTGGAGAGAGACAGTGGAGGTTCAAGGAATGCAAGGGCACCCTATTAAATTCTCAGTTGCGAAAATATTGTGTGGACACAAGGGATCTAAAACACTACAGCGGTAGAATTCTACCGTTTCACTACTGCCAACCTAAATTTTGAACTTAAAAGGACCTACAGTATGATCAAGAACCGGACAACACACCTGCAAGTACAATGAAATATTCTTATTCGCGTACACACACTTTTTGAACACACAAAAAAATATGTTGTTGATGTTGATTATTTAGGGGCTTTGCGATATCGTGGCCATGTAGCCCCGTGTACTTGTGTGTGTGTGTAATTTGTCTGATAACCTATGTTACTGCAATGGCTGTATTAGTGTGTGTATTTGTAAGCCAGATGAGGATTGGGAAGGAGGCCGCCATGCCCTTAATTTAGGACCATCCCGGCATTTGCCTAGAGTAGATGTGGGGAAACCTCGGAAAACCGCTTCCAGGATGGTTGAGGTAGAAATTTAACCCGACTCTTCTCAGTTTTTTTCCTCATGAGGCTGAGTTTTCCCCGTTCCAGCCCTCAGACCAGAATGAAATTTCTTGGCAGAGCCGGGAATTGAACCCGAGCCTCCGCAGTGACAGCCAAGAATGCTAAGAAAAAGTATGGAGTAGGCAAATGTATTTATTTGAAATACCGTATCTATGTTTCTAGAAAAATCTGATTTATTTAAACCTTCCGGTGGTCTATTGTAGAATAGAGAGCATCAACGTTGATCTGCGCTTTGAAATTCGCTAGCCGAGTATTGTATGGGTTAGTTGGTCTACTGAGGTTAGTGAAGTCTGATGATAGTGAAAATCCTCAGCCTGCGTCCAGTCGACCGACCGGGTCTGGGATGGAATGAATGAAGCCCCCATCTAGCGGCGAGGAGATGGACTGTGCCGGCTACCGAAGCCTGTCGCACTCCCCTGGGGCAATGATTAAATGAGTGACAAATGAAATGAAAGTGGAGAGTGTTGCTGGAATGAAATTGTGACAGGGAAAACCAGAGTACCCGGAGAAAACCCTGTCTGCCTCCGCTTTGTCCAGCACAAATCTCACATGGAGTGACCGGGATTTTAATCACGGACCCAGCGGTGAGAGGCCGGCGTGCTGCCGCCTAAGCCACGGAGGCTTAATGAAGTCTGAAGAGGAATGAACAGACGGTTAGGCCATTCATTTGTCTGCCGACTACGTATATGTGAACGACGTGAGCCTTAAGGGAGAGGTTCATTAAATTAGGTATTCTAGTAACCTTATTAAACTTGACCCACGATGGTACATTGAAGAACGCAGATAAGGAATTACGAACTCAATAATTTATTGTCGGTCATGGAAAAATCTAGGGTGGAAAATTCCACTGGCTTCAATACTTCCTTTACCCAATGTCTGTCTTAAGTTTTCTTCCCAACAACATTGTGCTGAGCACGAAGTGTATTCGCGTGCTCACTGCTTCTCCAAGCCAATGGTAGTGTAGCTAAATGCTTTCGATTCGCTGAGCGAAAACTAAAATTATCTTTGGAAACTAATGCGCTGGCGTTATTATATTCTTTGTGTTCTTTTTTCTCTACTACCAATTCCACGAGAATTCTTTTCTCACCATAATATTTCACTTACTGACTGGTATAGTGAATTACATACAGCTTGCTTATCGTGACTCCCGTATTTTAATTGATATATGGGCACAGTCAGTCTACGCTTTCGTGCGTGGACATAATGTTTACTTCGTCTTGATAACTGCATTAATTTAAAATTCCGAATTATTTGTATGTACAGTTGTACAGAGTTGCCAAATCATTCAAAGTAGTAGACCCTAACCAGAGACCCCACTGCACAGCTGTACACCATAACTGTCGTGGGAAACTGCAGCAAGTACGAAGAGAGTAGATTTGGATTCCGACAAACAATGGTTTTTCCTCGGGGTTTTCCCAACTCCCTCCAGGAAAATGCTGGCATGGTACATTATATCAAATACGGGGGCACCTAGTTTAGTTACAGTTACACACACAACGTTAAAACACTGGCTGCGTGGCGCAACGTTGTGGGGTTCGAATCCCGATGCAGTCAACTGGCGTTTGAGGGAGCTTAAAAGTGATGATGATGATAATTGTTGTTTAAGGTGTCTAACATCTAGGTTTATGTGATCATGAAAATGAACCTATAAGTAAATCTAACTACTGTACAAACCTACACAGTAGAAGAAGAAGTGGAAATCAAAAGAAGAATAATGGAAATGAAAGACAAGGAAAAGTAATGCCCTCAACCCTCTAAGAATGAGGATTGAGGGAATTGGAAAGTAAAGGTGCCATGAAAGGCAGACAGGAAAGGGAAAGAGGAGAGGGTCCACCCCGAAAGGTAGTGAAAAATGTGGAAAACTGACCGAGCTCAGGAATCCTTCGCGGTCGCCAAAACCCGAACCCACCAGATGTGAGCCCTTGAGGGCTATCCAGGGTGCACCAGAAGTGGTGGGGCTACACACACCCTGACTCTTTTAGGACCTTGAGCAGAATGCAGGAGAGCATGAAAAGTAAAAGAAGAGGTCTGACCCCTCGAAGAAGAATGGAGGATCAAGAAATATGAGACAAGGGCGAATTAAAGTGGGAAATGGAAAGACTCCCTAGGCCTCAGATACCGTAATACCGTCTTGATTGTAAGAGTTGACCAAGGAAGGTCGTCAGGAAAGATGTAAGAGAGGAGCCTGGCACAAGTAAGTGGAAGCAATGCCGGATTCATCTGGAGTCCCATGGTCGCCAACCCACGTCACACTAGTTGTGAGCTCCTGGGGGGGGGGGGGGCTTAATGGTGAGGAAGCCGTGTCAGTAGAATTACTGGCACCTTAAAGATCGCCTTCGGAAAAAAAAAATCCGCCATCTACTGCATACTACGTTGTAATATATATAAAAGTTGTTTAGAGGCTTTGCGATATCGTGGTCATGTAGCCCCGTGTACTTGGGTGTGTGTAGAATTTGTCTGATAACCTATGTTACTGCAATGACTGTATTAGTGTGTGTATCCAAATGAGGATTGGGAAGGAGGCGGCCATGCCCTTAATTTATGAACCATCCCGGCATTCATCTGGAGTAGAAATGGGAAACCACGGAAAACCACTTCCAGGATGGTTGAGGTAGGAATCGAACCCACCTCCTCTCAGGTTGGGCAGATGACCTCGTAGTTCCGCCCCTTGAAACCTCAATAACTAACTAACTAACTAATTAACTATTCCTCTCAGGTTTGCCTCACGAGGCTCAGTGTACCCCGTTCCAGCCCTCAAACCAGAATTAAATGTCTTGGCAGAGCCAGGAATCTTAAAACGGGCCGTCGCGGTGACAGCCAAGAATGCTAACCACTACGCAACGAGGCGAACACTAATATTGCAGCGCATCTCGTGATCTGGGTTCGAATTCCAGATAGATTCAACATTTTCAGTACTGTACTTCCACTCTAGCATATGATGGCTATCCTGGTTGGTTGGACTTGGCAAACAGATGGCATCGCAGTCAGCACCTGGCGGCGAACGTTGGAACTAATAGAGCGTTATCAATTCTAACCTACACATTTTGGCTTCACACAAGTGTAGTTAGTGGAAGGTTCTTTTTCATTGATTTTTTGAGCTTCGCAGGTTACTTTTTGAGGTGTGCATTGACTTTTTGAACTGTGCAGATTAGTTTTTGAGCTGCGCATTGACATGGGACCGCCGGCTTTACTTCCTCTCCGAAGGAAGGCATACTGAGGGACTTTTAACGATCTTAAAAATCGCACGACTTCGGCCGGGTTCGAACCCACGATCTTGGGCATAGAAGCTCAACTACGCCACCGAAGCCGCTAAATGGCTATCCTCAGAATGGTCTCTGTTGTGTATTTGAATGCTATAGCCTAGTGCTTGGCTGCAGTTAGGTTGTGAAAGATGCTTGGAAACTAAAGGAACTGACTGTGTATAGATACCGGTTTGCCCAGTCACCAGAACTTGCTCCACAGTTCAAGGGAGGAGGGAGGGGGGACATTGTCACTTGTCACTTGTTCGCTTTTGGGTGGTGCCTCAACGAGTCTGCTCATGTTGCATTTCTCGGGCGAAAAGTAAATAACGAGTCTCATGTACTCACATCATTACATACCTTATATAAGTACCTACTGGATAGCATTGCGCATACAACGGTATCGATTTCAAGAAACGATTGTTGTTATGAATAGATTTTCGATATATTTTTAATCGTTTAGCCCTTTATAGGGCAGAACTAATATTAAAATGTTTTATTTGTATTTATTTAAATTTAATTATTTTAGCCAAATTTTAATTAATTAATTTTATTTTGTGTTATCTGTTTATTTTAAATGTTTTAATAATTTTATTTTTATATTATTTTATGATCTTTTTTTATAATTCCATTTTATAAGCTTATTAATTTTTACAACTAATTTGTTTTTGAATTTATTTTTCATTTCTTTCATATTTTATTATTTACGTTTTGCTTGCCACGGTGGGTCAGTGGTTATTGTGTCGGACTACTAACCCCAAGCTTGCAGGTTCGCTCCTGGCCGTCGTAAGTGATTTTTGAAAAGCGACAAAAATCACGACATGCAGGTCAGGCACTATTGGCATGTTAAAGAACCCATTTGAATTCAGTAGGCCGTGTTCATAATGGCAAAATTAATCTCGGGATTTTCCGCCAACACAAAGTTCCTCCGTTCTCTACTAGAAAGCGCTATAGTGTCAAGGAGCTTAGATATCTAACCTCCTTGACTTTCATAGTGTTCCAAGGAACGACGAAATTCGACAAGCAAGCTGCCCTCTGGGTGTCAAATAACAAAGCTTTCACCCGGCACCCGAGGTCATACGATATTATTATTATTATTATTATTATTTACGTTTTAATTGTTTTTTTTAATAAAGCTTCGTCACGCATCTCAGGTCAAGAAGATAAAAAATATTATTAGGTTTTATGAAATATTAACACTTCCTAAAGAAAATTCGTTGACATATGGCTTAATGATTCATCCAAATGCTACCGTCCACGACACCTAGCTTGTGGACTTGGCTACCAGATGGCATCGCAGTCAGCACCTGGTGGCGAACGTTTGAACTAATATAGCGTTATCAATTCTAACCTACAAATTTTGGTTTCACACAAGTGTAGTTAGTGGAAGGTTCTTTTTCATGCCATAAATCTACGACATGGGACCGCCGGCTTTACTTCCCTCCGAAGGAAGGCATACTGAGGGATTTTTAACGCTCTTAAAAATCCGACGACTTAGGCTGGGTTTGAACCCGTGACCTTGGGCATAGAAGCTCAGCATGCTACCTACTACGCCACCGAAGCCACCCACGCTTGATAGTTGGATGATTTCCAATGTCATGGGTTTTGTTCCACATATGTCATTTAAAACATTTGACCTCCACGGCAGTTGGCAGCAATGGCATAACTTTCTGATTAAGTGCATCATATGCGTTATGATAATAATGTATTGTGTGGCTCTGCTTGTTTGCTGGTAAATAGCCGAGAAAAAGTAGCGGATTAAACGAAGAGAGTGGGCCTGAAGGGGTCCATGGTCATTTATTTCTATACGTTGTTAATATGTAACATGTATAATTAGGGGTCTAGCATGCATACATAAACTAGTTAGCTCCTTGTAGATATTTATCAGTCGCGTGGTCAACATGATAGGTAAATCCTTTTCCATAACCAGACGTGAGGTCATAATACCTCCTTGGCTATGTGTATCTGTTGCTTCCGACAGGTTGATGTCACGCCTGAAGACAGCTTGTTCCTTCAATGCTAAACTGTCCCAAACCTGCAAGATTCCACTATTCAAATCTCTACATAACATAAAATTAAGTCCCCGATTCTTAGATGTAACGGGTAATCTCGAGAACCACTGGATGGATTTTGTTGCGGTTTTCACCATTCGGTAAAGGATTTCTCGAGGAAAGTTTCTGTAGAAAAACATTCATTTATGACCAAAGGAAGCCGAGCAGTGACGGTTTCAGTGAATCTAGTCGAAGAAAACCCTGCTGTCTGTGCGCCCTTTTTTAGCTTACGTTGGGTAAAACGTTAAAGATACCGGGCGAAGCCGGGGCGGGTTGCTAGTTATTTTAATAATCCTAAGTTGTTTATTGAAATTATTACTTCATCCATTCATCCTAGTGTAGCAGCTGGCATTCTTTGCTGTAGCCTTGGAGATCAGGGTTCGATTCCCGGCTCTGCCAAGAAATGTAATTCTGGTCTGAGGCCTGGAATGAGATACACTCCGCCTCGTGAGGCAAAACTGAGAAAAGGCAAGTTCGATTCCCACCTCAGCCATCCTAGAAGTGGTTTTCTTTTTACACCAGGTGCATGCCGGGATGGTTCCTAACTTAAGGCCATGGTTGCCTCCTTCCCAATCCTCGCCTGAATTACAAACACATACAATACTATAGACACCACAATACGCTTGAAATACATTTATCATACATGTTCTATACACACAATTTTTCCTCCTGATGAGAACCGCATTGATGCACTGTTTTTTTCCACTAATGTGGCGATTATTATCTTTGATAGCTTTCGCTTTTGGTCGATGACACTGAGAGTGACAGTTATGTACGAGAACAAGTCTCAGATTTACCCCCAAGGACAGCGGTGACATAGTCGGTAGCATGCTGAACTGATATGCCCAAGATCGTGGGTTCGAACCCGGCCGAAGTCGTCAGATTCATACGAACGTTAAAATCCTTCGGAGGCAATTGGTAGTTTGGTTAGATACGCTCTATCAATTTCCAACGTTCGCCGCTAGGTGTCATGGACAGTGGCGTCTGGTAGCCAAAGTTGGAACTACTTGAAATTGAACTTGTTGCGGAGCCTTCGGGCGTTCAATTGAAATTCCCTGCTATGGTCATTGGCTGCAATTGAAATATAATATACACACACAAGTACACGGGGTTAAAAGAGCACGATGTTCAAGCCTCTTGAATAAAACAGCAACGACATCAAAAGGCTTCAACCACATTCATCTGATGGCACACTGTTTAAGTTGCTTGCCTCTCACCAAGGTGGTCCGGGTTCGAATCTCGGTTAATGTAAGTGAGATTTTCAAATTAAAGAACGCTTTCCAGTCGATCAACACAAATTGTGTCCAATTACATTAGGCGGGAAAACAAGTATTTATTTATATGCCACAACATGAGAAATATCTTATGTAATATTTCCGTTGCATATAAATAGGGCATATAGCCTAGGTACGGTGATAATACGTCCCGAAAATATTGAGACAGTCCCGATTTAAAAGGAGCATATCCCAGCATCCCAAATATTAATAAAAGAGTCCCGAATTTTAAGTTTGACAAAATTAATAATAATTCTCTGAAAAATATGCGTAATTAAACGAAAAATACGTTTTGTTTTGAAATATCCACGACCCTGTCCTAGTTCGTAAAGACTTCAGGCGCTTGTAAAGACTCAGTAAGATATTTTTAGCCTATTTTCAATTTTGAACAAATAGGTTTATGAGATCACCTTTTGTCCGTGTGTGTGCGTGTGTGTGTGTGTGTGTGTGTGTGTGTGTGTCCCTAATAAAATATAAACGGCTGGAGCCATTTCAATGAAACTCGGTAAGTTCATAGCGCCATTCCCGGCGACCTCGACCGTGCCCTTCAAATTTTGTAACGTCTCACCAATCCAACATGGCGGCTGTGCGAAATATTTCACTAGCATTCAATATCTCCGAAACTATTACCGATATCGCCCTGAAATTGTGTACGGTAATAAAGGGCACTACTAGAAGTTCACTTATGAGACTTTCAAAAATTTGGTGACTACAAAACCAACATGGCGGCCAAGCGAAGTTGAGACTTTTAAATAGACTTTTCTCGCGATTTAACTATCCAAACATAATGAAAATTGGTACAGCAATTATTTATACACATTGTAATGCATTGGAGTCTAATTTAGTTCAATTGTTTACATAACCTCAAAATGGCGGCTGTGCGAAATATTTCACTGGCCTTCTATATCTCCGAAACTATTACAGATATCACCCTGCAATTTTGTACGGTGATAAAGGGTACTGATACAAGTTTACCTATGTATATTTCATAAACCTGTAATGTACAACACGAACATGGCGATCAAGCGAATTTGAAATATTTTAATAGACTTTTCTCGTGATTTAACTCTCCGAGCGCAGTGAAATGTGGTACAGTAAATGATTTTGCAGATTGTAATGCACTGCCATCTAATTTAATTCAATTGTTTACATAACCTCAAGATGGCGGCTGTGCGAAATTTTAAATTAAGTTTTTATTTCTTGAAACTGAAATTTTCTATGTTGATAGAGGCAATTAACATGAGCAGGATATATGAAAATAGGCTGTATAGTTCTTCACGGAACTACTTGTTTTTTTTTGATATTGTAATCATAAGATGTAAAGTAAGAAACTTAAAAATAAACTTACTAATGTTTTCTTTTTTTTTTCTCTCACAAAACTTGTAAGGTACTTGCATAAATAACAAGTAGTTCCGTGAAGAACTATTCAGCCTATTTTCATGTATATTACTTAAATCATCATACAAAATTTCAGTTTGATTGCTAAATATTTCGGATGGTCGCCATGTTGGATTTTATATATGTCGGCCATAGAGTTATGTACTATTAGAAGATAATTTTTGCGTAGGTTCATTATTCAAACGTTCAATTCGATCACATGATTAATATACAAGAAATAAAAACTTAATTTTAAAATTGCGCACAGCCGCCATCTTGGGGTTATGTGAACAATTGAACTAAATTAGATACTAGTGCATTACAATGTGTATACACATTTACTGTACCATATTTGACTGCGTTCACATGGTTAAATCTGAGAAAAGTCTATTAAAATGTTTCACCTTCGCTTGGCCGCCATGTTCGTTATGTATTTTACAGGTTTTTGGAAGTCTCATAGCTGAACTTCTAATGGTACCCTTTATCACCGTACAACATTTCAGTATTATGACCTTACCAAGTTTCATTGAAATCGCTCTAGCCGTTTAGAATATATTAGAAGGGACACAAACACACACATACGCACACACACACGCACACAAAAGGTGATCTCATAATAGGATAAAAAAAACGAACACTAAAATAAACTTTGTATTCATTTATCCCTCTATATTGCATTTTTGGTGGATCAAATTTTGTGGAACTTCTTAAAATTAAATTTAGTAAAACGGCCATAACTTCAAAAAAAAACTCTATGTTAGAGTCAAACTATAATTTCTCTGTCCTCCGACGATCCTCCCCTAACAAGGCTGTCCCGATGTTGACTGTCAAAAATATGGTCACCGTACTTATAGGGCATATAAATACTTATTTTCCATCCTAATGTATTTGGGCACAATAATAAAATAAATAATAAAACTAGGCAACAATTAAAAATTGCTTCTATCACGTCAAGATTTTCGACTGGCACCTAAAAAAATGATAGTCCCGTGGCTCATGATCCCCAGATTAACGGCGAAGTATACAAGCTTCCTTCGTCTGCCATCTCGCGTTGCTCCTGATAAAATACAATGAAATCCTAGTCTTGTGTCGGCGAGCGGGAACTATGCTGTATTAGCCCAGATGAGCGCGAGTGTTGAGTTAGAGACTACACAAACCATTAGATGAAGTGAACAAGCAAAGGAGGGTTAGTGCATCTTGTTCTCGCGGTGGGGGAGCCGCTTTAAATCTTCCTCGCCAAGGATTTGCATATTTGATTGCAGACGACAGTACTTCCTTCTCAAGGTCAAGTATCATTCTCGCTGAAAGGAAACAAAATAATGTAATGCTAATTTCTCTATCGTCTTCTACATCTTCTCGTGGAGGCAGAGATAGGTGTTCAATGCAGACAATTGGTGGGGGAAGGAAAGGTGAGAGATCGCCACTACAAAGTTAATACAGTATCGTTGTTGTTTGTTGTTGTTGTTGTTAATTTATTTCGGGGCTTGTGACGTCGTGGTCATTTTAGTTTGCCACTTGCCTCACATCAAGGTGGACCGTGTTCACTTCCCGGAATAGTTCCTAACTTAAGGCCACGACCGTCTCCTTCCCAATCCTCATAAGACATACATCACAGCCATCACAATAAGACAGGTTTTCAGACAAATTTCACACACACCCAAGTATACGGGGCCACATGTCCATGATGTTGCAGAGCACTTAAATAATAAATCGACAACAACAACAACAAGAGCTTCCCGATTAATGCATATGTGATTTATATTTTTTTTATTTTAATCTTGTGGTTCGGATTCTACATTAAAAAGGAGATATTAAAGAAAGCTAGGCAATTCTGAAAAAAGATTGCTTCTTCCACTTCAAATAAATGGAGAACCCGCGGCCTTTATTAGTGATATAAGGTGCGTTCAAAAAGTAACAAGCTGGAAGCTGAAATGCGCAAACCGGTGACTACATCGGCTAATCGTGGCGTGTGTGACGAGGTATGGTTCCGACCAGAGCGTGGAAGGTCACAGCCCGTCGCTAGAGGGCACGCATGCACGTCACGTGACGATACAAAGCGAGCAGCAGCATGCATCAATCGTCCAACCAAGACCAAGACAGTAGGCCATTCGACATGCTTCCTGGTTTGGTTGAAGACTGTGGGGCACCCATTGGGCACACACTTTCCGCAAGTGCAGTCGTTCCTTCATGATGGTGTGCACACTTCCGACGCTCAATCCGACCACGGCGTCTATGGCGTTCACTGTCACTCGGCGGTCCTGGGTAACGAGTGCATTCAACCAGCTGGACGTTGCACAGTGGGTCAAAATCGAAATCTAGGAGGACAAAATTAATTATTTTCATAATTAAAAAATCAAAATTTATTACTTTTACAGCATTCTCATACAATTGCCGCTCACTATTCTGGGATATAAACCCGTGACATCCAAGAAACGGGGACTTTGTTTTATACCAAGTAGAGATAATTATTGCCTTTTACCTTCCCATTGGACATGTGTTTAGTTTTGAATCAAAAGAATGCTAAATGATAATTAGATTTAAAAATCTCGATTCTCTCCGAACTGTATTACTCCCCATTCCTTGGTACTTACCGTCCTGAGTAATAATAATAATAGTAATAATAATAATAATAATAATATCGTATGGCCTCGGTTGCCGGGTGCAAGCTTTGTTATTTGCCACCCAGAGGGCAGCTTGCATGTCGAATTTTGTTGTTCCCTGAAGCACTATGAAAGTCAAGGAGATTAAATATCTAAGCTACTTGACACTATAGCGCTTTCTAGTAGAGAAATGAGGAACTTTGTGTTGGCGAAAAATCCCGAGATTAATTTTGTCATTATGAACACGGCCTACTGAGTTCAAATGTGTTCCATGACATGCGTGTCGTAATTTTTGCCACCTTTCAAAAAAAAAACACTTACCACGGCCAGGAGCGAACCTGCAAGCTTAGGGTTAGTAATCCGACACGATAACCTCTCACCCAACGTGGCAAGCGACCGTCCTGAGTAACGGCAGTAGATGGAACAAAAACATATCGTGTAGTAGGCCTATTTATTTAATTATTTCATACGTGACTTCAATCGAGAATTTATTAGTTTCTGTACGCACTGATTAACTTAATGTTCACCGTAATGGTATTCATCGCGATGTGATGTTTGGAGATGAGAAAATGAGTGGTATGTCTTTGTACTCCTGGAACCAGATCACGTGCATCTGTTTGGTTCGGAGGGAATTGTGGTGTAGCATTCTTTGTTGCAGTCATAAACCACATTTGCAATTTGTCATGGGAGGGTATTCTTTAAAAAGAAACGAAAGCATAGGCTATTTATACTGAAATATAGAAGAGCTTAAGAAGAGCAAAGAACAAGAAATGTAAAGAAAAAATTACGAGTACGATTACAGTTTGGAATCTGTTTTTAAAACCATTATGGATAGCCCTTGCCACAACACGCTCTTTTAATGGCTTTTTGGAGCCACAAATAAAGAAGATGGAACTTCCATCGAAAAGAAACATTACTTAATGCACATTCAAATGTTTTAGCGTTGCATTGCAAATGGAAGGTCGGAGGCCATAAACATATTTCAATGATCTTACCTTGCCTTACCTTTCATCTCGTCTTGTGGGATTTGTGAGGATGATAGAAACCTACTACAGTATTGCATAGACAAAAGCATAGGCCTACATTGACAAGGTCGATCGTTAGACTGTTAATTAACAATTTTATTATTAACATTATCAATATGAAAATCATATGATTAATTATACAATTCCGAGTCCAATAATAAATTATTCAGCACATCAGAAAAGTGTTGTAAGTAAACGTCTAACATATCCAGCACGTGTATGTGTGAGATAATATTTATGTCCAAGTTCTATGTTATATCAGGTGTTTCATTGTAAGTGATGATGTAGAACTGTCTTAAGAATTATAGGTGTTATTAAATAGCAAGGAGCGTGTTCGTCGCTGCTCTTCAGACTTAATTGGTACCAAGCTTGAAGAATGCAATTGTAATCACGTCAAGAACATACAACGTTGTTTAAATGCACTTGCAGAGTGATTGCAATGTCTCGTACGACACCAGCTTGTATTTTATTGTGTGATATTAAATTATGTTTCTTGCTTTTAAACCACGAGTTTTTGTTGTTGTTGTTGTGCTGTATAAAATAAGAAACTGTGTCCTTCGTGTTAGTTATCTAGAAAGTGCATTTAAAACGACTGTAGAATACGTGTAAATTTCCATTTATAATAGTAATGCATGTTCTTGAGAAGAGATTATGAGCCATATAGCATGAAAACAAAACTATTGTTGTTATCGCTTTCAGGTTGGGTATTCAATTTTAGATAAATAAATTAGTGCGTTGTGTATAGTTTAAGTGTTCAAGTTAAAGAGAAGATTATGCTTAGCCTATAAGGTACGTGTTTTTCTGCATAAAAATTCAAACTACACACATCAAAAAAAGTTTTGCATCACCTCGGTTCCCAGATCTCCGGCATATAGACGTTGACTGTGTATATTGTATCCAAGATACAGTCCCTTTGACTGTTCATAGATGTCACTAAAACTGCTCAAAGATGTAAACAACCATGCATGAGCAGGGCCTATTAGACGGAGGGGGTACGACAGCCGATCAGTTCCAGTCATTCCACCAGGACGAAGGTACGCTGCTCATGTTGTCTGTAGTTCTACCATGCCTAGAAGGTCAATACCGCAGTTCGATCGCGTCCGCATTGTTACTTTGTGTCAAGAAGGGCTCTCAACAAGGGAAGTTTCCAGGCGTCTCAGAGTGAACCAAAGCGATGTTGTTCGGACATGGAGGAGGTACAGAGATACAGGAACTGTCGATGACAGGCCTCGCTCAGGCCGCCCAAGGGCTACTACTGTAGTGGATGACCGCTACTTACGGATTGCCGCTCGGAGGAACCCTGACAGCAATGCCACCATGTTGAATAATGCGTTTCGTTCAGCCACAGGACGTCGTGTTTCAACTCAAACTGTGCGCAATAGGCTGCATGATGCGCAACTTCACTCCCGACGTACATGGCGAGGTCCAGCTTTGCAACCCCGACACCATGCAGCGCGGTACAGATGGGCCCAACAACATGCTGAATGGACCCCACGGAATTGGCATCACGTTCTCTTCACCGATGAGTGTCGCATATGCCTTCAACCAGACAATCGTCGGAGACGTGTTTGGAGGCACCCTGGTCAGGCTGAACGTCTTAGACACACTGTCCAGCGAGTGCAGCAAGGTGGTGGTTCCCTGATGTTTTGGGGTGGCATTATGTGGGGCCGACGTACGCCACTGGTGGTCATGGAAGGCTCCGAAACGGCTTTACGATACCTGAATGACATCCTCCGACCCATAGTGCAACCATATCGGCAGAATATTGGAGAGGCATTTGTCTTCATGGACGACAATTCTCGACCTCATCGTGCACATCTTGTGAATGCGTTCCTTCAAGATAACGACATCGCTCGACTACAGTGGCCAGCATGTTCGCCAGACATGAACCCTATCGAACATGCCTGGGATATGTTGAAAAGGGCTGTTTATGGACGTCTTGACCCACCAACCACTCTGAGAGATTTACGCCGAATTGTCGTTGAGGAGTGGGACAATTTGGACCAACAGTGTCTTGATGAACTTGTGGATAGTATGCCACGGCGAATACAGGCATGCATCAATGCAAGAGGACGTGCTACTGGGTATTAGAGGTAGTGGTGTGTACTGCAATCTGGACCACAAATGCTGAAAGTCTAGCTGTATGATGGTACAACATGCAATGTGTGGGTCTCATGAGCAATAAAACGAGCTGAAATGTTGTTTGTGTTGATCTCTATTCCCTTTGTATTTAACGGTTCCGGAACTCTTGGAACCGAGGTGATGCAAAACTTTTTTTGATGTGTGTATTACGATAATGCTATAGTGTCTTGAATTACATTATGGACTTACAATGGAACATTGCGAACTTCAAACTCACGATTAGGGGAAGATGACCTCGTAGTTCCGCCCCTTAAAACAACAACAACAACAATAATAATAACCACAACAAACTCACGATCTTAGTGAAATTTTGCGTACATGTTGACCCGGGAAGGACGATATTGAACATGCCTCGACTTTCATGGCTGCTACTAACGCACTACTGGAGTCAAATCAATGAGCTTTTACCACCTGATCATTACGTTAACAATACAGCATAAAATTATGTGAACTGAACCCCACAACAATCAAAGGGAGCACTATAATGAGGCATACTAGGCAAGGAGAGGAGTGAGGTAGTTTGCCATTGCTTTCCTCACTGAGTCGGAGCAGCAGTACCAAACCTACGGAGTAGGACCTTTCATAGCCCCAAATGTCATTACTCAGCGCCACCCATACCTCAGTAGCTTCCATATAATCACAGCCATGATCGAGACTGAGACATCGGTGAAAAGCCACATTTTACTCTAGCCTGTGCCAGCAGACAAACGCAAAAATACTGCATCCATCAAGAGATGGTAAACAAGCGAATAAAAAATTATAAAAATTTCTTTATTGAATAGCCCTCATCGTAGAGTCATTCTCAATTTATTTCCCGATATAATCACCTATACCGTCATTAGCGAATATGTCTGGGAGTTTATTCATCGTTGTTGACCGACTGAAAAGCATTATTTTCGTTTACAAACGCAACACTAAAACGGCTTCCAACACGATGAAGTTCATATAATTATTTATTTTGGAGAAATTTACCCGTGTGTTTTAAATACTTATTGCGATATCATACTTTGTCATTTGGCAACCTCTGATGGGAGAAAGTTGAGAATAAGATTCCCCTACATTCAGTGCTGGATTACCCATTAGGCCTGACTAGACCCAGGCCTAGGGCCCCCAATTATCTGGGGCCCCAAAAATTTTATTCCGAAGATTTAGAAAGTTTATATCCATAACTGAGACAGTTTCAGCATTATATTACAATACAATGTCGTTTAAAAACTGAGTTCACTCATTCTGAACTTTACGAAATTCTTATTCGAGACAAGCTTGAGTATGTTTTTACGAAGGTTGAAATTGCTTTTCGCATTTTCCTGACCCTCATGATAACGAATTGTTCTGTGGAGCGCTCGTTTTCAAAATTGAAACGGATCAAAAGTACACAAAGAAGTATCATGTCACAAGAACGATTAGACATGCTAAGTTTAATGTATATCGAGTCAGATGTTATGCGGGAAATTGATTTTGATGACATTGTAGAAGATTTCATTGCCCGTAAAAAAAAAAAAAAAAAAAAATTAAAGAAGTAAAAAATTGTTCATCAAATCATCTGAAATGTTTTCAAATAACGATGATCGTTTCAATTGAAATGTATGTATATATGTATATGTGATTTAATAATAAGTGTATTATTCAGCTTAAGAAAAAAAACTCTTACATATACTTTATTAAATATACATGTGCTAAAAAATTTAAAAATATTTGAAAAAAATAAATGGGCCCCAAAAATCTGAGGGACTTGGGCCTCATTTTACCTTAATCTGGCCCTGCCCACCCCCCTCTATTTACTACTGTAATTGGGGCGCTGCCCTGTTGTGGCAATTAATAGGCTACTGTTTACATTTTTCATTATGTCATTCTTAGTACAAAGTTTCTGCGTAAGGCATACATGTTAATACTAATCCAGTGTGAAATGATGGCGTTGTGTCTAGCATCCTTGGCTATCACCGCGGAGGCCCTGTGCCCGTTTAGACCGGAGTCCGCACGACCACATATGCATTTTACCAATAATCAGTTAAAGCAAATCGCAAAAACGACATCAAATTAAAAAAATGCTTTACTGATTTTTGGCTCAATGCAACAATAAGGATAGAAGGAGATTTAATTGGGAGAAACACATCTGGTAAAATTATCTCAGTTTATTTTAAAGTTAAAATCTGACTGCAAGAATGCTCAAAGCAGCATCATCCACGTGTGGCGATCCACACTCTTATTTACACACAATATACAGAAATCGTCCAAACACATTTGACAATCTTTTTGGAAACACAAGTCCGATTAATAGTCCTGTGGACTGTGTTCCAAAATTATTAATATTTAATTCCAGTTCAAAATTAATTGTCCATACTGGAAATAACGTAGATCACTGTTTTGACTATTTACATGATATTAACACTCGTACAATAAATGTTTATAGAATTATTAAACTTTCACTTGTTTTCCAGTTTCAAAAATATATCGTCGAAAAACATTATCATCATTGAAGCAATACAAATTATTAACACATATTAATAACATCTGAAAAGAATTTGACCTTGAGCATAGCATCGAAGAACTGTGCGAAGCACAACAACAATTAATCGTTCTTCTGACATTAAACATTCGAGAAGTGACTCGATTATAAACTTCAAGTTCCAAACAAAATACATGATTTCTGAATCATCAACTTGATCAATAAATGGTTGAACCATTCAACTATTAAGATTTTCCACTTGGGAACATTATTATAAAAATATTTATATTCATGGCCATTTTTAGCAACTTTTACAACTTGCAATTCTTCGACAGAATGCGGAAATTAGAATTGTAGTTTTATAATGAATTCATTTAGTTCATGGCACTAGGATTGAAAATATCCTTCAAATTATTCGTGGTTAAAGAATTATTTTTAATTGGCAGTGGCCCATTCTATTATCTGTGTAAGAACACAATATTACAACAACAACAACGGCAAAGGTCTTCCTCTGAAGAAGAATAAACTACTATCATGACAAATCCGGGTTCTAGCAAAATCAAAGTCGAAATGGAATTCGTAAACAAGGTTGAAATAAGAACTGATGGTTTCAAAGAAATAACCTTCGGGTTATTCATACGACGAAATGTGTGGCTCCAATACTCCTACTATAAACCTGAGCCATCGAACCTGCTATTTGATTGATGCTCGAAAAAACCTCTTCATTCCTGCGACTTAACATGCGCACCGGGAATGGCATTTCAACTACTCCACACACATAAATTATCTTCCCAAAATGTATACAATAAATCAAGCCTCTGCTTGTTATCAACACTGGAAGATTAATAAACTGACAAGTTTATTTTATTTTACCATTCAGTTCAACCCGTGAATTTACCATACTTATGAAAATCTTTATTTCACTTTCGAGTGTATTTACGTCATGATTTTATATAAATACAAAAATATCCTATTTGATACAAATATCAATTGCTTCCCGTTTCATGCCTCTCCGTGTTATATGAAAAATATACTTTGCTCATTGCAAATATCAACTGTTCAACCAGAACTGAAATGTTGGTTGAATGCGGGCTTGCGCTAACCACTCTCCTTCGGAAAATCTCCTGTTCCAGACTAGAAATGATTAAACTACTTCATAGGCTCTCTCTCAATACATATGATTATTAGAAAATATAATATCCCAGAATTATTTAGAAAAAATATGAAAATTATTATTATTATTATTAGTGGATTATTATTATTATTATTATTTGTTATATCATTTTAAATATGTTTAATTATCATCTCAGTATGTGAGAATCCACATGTTCGAACCTTCGAATATGGAAAAAATATCCATTCCTCAACAAAAATAAATTTAACTTTTACAGTTACATCGGGGTTTTCCGTGGTTTCCTTAAAATATGAAAAATTCAAATAAATGCTCTAAATGCTCGGTCATCGATCCTAAACTGTTCTGAGTGCTGAAAATGCTCAGAATAACTCTAATGAGTCTTGCGTAAATCATTGCAAGCTTTAAATACGACGAAAAAAATGTGTTGGTCATCTGCAGAAAAATAGTTTGTTCCAATTAGCTAGGCATAATATAATTCAAATGTGGCTTACATTTCTTGATGGTCTTGAAGCGTAGTAAACCTGGTCTGTACCAGATTTATCCGTAGACATGCCCTATCGGACAAGCACGTATAATCCTTGTATCGGCCGCCATTGTAGACCCACAATTCGTCTAGTCAGACATAGTGGTAGTATCTTTTGACGTTTGAATAAACTGTGGTTCCATTTTAATATGAGCTTCTATCAAAGCCATAACAGTTTGTTGAAATAGGGTCAGATCTAAGTGATTTCTTCTTAGATATGTCAGTTGTAACATAACTCACTGTAATCTCATCAGTACAAGAAAAACAATGACAGTCTAAGCAATTAACGGCTGTTCTGAAGATCGTTCCCTGGGCATGGTTTATTAATATCACCATCTGCCATGCGCTAAGCAACCTGCAGTTTCCCTTGCGTAGACTATTGAACGCCACCGTTATAGACTAGTCTTCAGTGTACTGACAGATCGAAGTGGTCAACTAGTTACAAAAATATGAAAACTGACTTGATGGATTTAAACATCCAAGTATTAAGTTACTACTGGACTGTGACAAAATACTATTTTCTAGACAGAGTCTAGCATATGTCCTTTTAGAAATATAAATATTTCCACCAATGTCTGTAGAAAAACAATCACCTCAGTGATTCTCCTCACCAGAAACTTACTAAGTTCCAACTCGTTTGCGCAGCACTTCTCGTGACTATCACGACTTGAAAAGAACTTCTGCGTAGATACGGCAACCATGTGCCTTGGCTCAGCGTAGACGCAACTTGCTTGCCAAGTGCTTGTGTTAGAATGAGCTAACCATGCCTCCTCCAGCTGGCTTTTATTCAAAAAGGTCAGGGTCACGCGTCATCGCCTGATATCTAGAAATCCTCATATCTCTTGAATCCCTGGTCCGATTTACTTGATACTAATTGCATTCTCTTTCATTTGGCCGTGCCAGTAATCTGATCCCAGTCTCAAGTCTCTACTCCATAGTTAACTATTTAATCAATAAATAGCCTCCACCTCTGCTATTACTCGCTACGTCACTTGACATCCAACTATCGGTAAAATTCTTCTAAATGCTTCTCGAAGCAATGTAGCGCGATATTCAAATATCTGAACTTTCAAAAGCGGCTACAGCCTTTCCCTTGATATCTAGGTGTCTGAAACTTGGAATACCCATTCCTAGATTTGGGCACAGCCCGGGTTCGATTTCCGGCTCTGCCAAAAAAAAATCTGGTTTGAGGGCTGGAACGGGGTACACTCAGCCTCGTGAGACAATACTGAGAAGAGGCGTGTTCGATTCCCACCTTGGCCATCCTGGAAATGGTTTTCCGTTGTTTCCCACTTCTATTCCAGGCAAATTCCGGGATGGCACATAACTTAAGGCCACGGCCGCTTCCTACCCAAATCCTGCCTCAGTTACAAATGCACACATTACAGTGACATGCATACGGGACTTTGTTGAAACGATTCGCACGGTAACACACATTTGTTGAAACGGCTCGCGCACCATCGATTGTAAAAGGGATTTATTAATTCAGAAATCTTCGTGGGAGTGTGCACAACAACTCACCAAAGTTTCAATAGGATGAGTTGTATATGAACGCATATGGGACTTTGTTGAAACGATTCGCGTGCCAACACGCATTTGTTGAAACTACTCACGTGCCATCTATTGTAGGATGGATTTACTAATTTAGCAACTTTTGCGGAATCAGACAAATTCTACACACGCCCAAGTTCACGGGGTTGCAAGACCACGATGTCGCAAAACCCTTGAAAGCTCTGCTGTGATATTACGAGAAGTATCGGAGCAGCACTTTGAACCACTTCGAACCACTTCTGCTGGTGTTATGCTTTGCTTGGATCCCAAGACTTAACCAATTAATGTTTATAGATGCTAAAATATAATGTGTATAACTTAAAACAGGCGCCAGCTTCTTGGGAGGCACTCAGTGTTTGAGGAATTACATCTGATGGTAGTGAGTTAGAGGTTTACAAGAGAGAGTCTTAAAATGAGCCATGCTAGTTGATGTAATGAAGATGACATGCACCAACATATTTCTTTAAATTGGCGTAACCGATCCCTGGACTTCAGGCACGACCTTCAACCACGAGCTGGATTTTATCGTTGTAAGAAGACACCCTGAGCGTCGGTGGACACGAAAAAGAAAAAAATAACTACGTCCATTAAAACTGAACCATGCTCCAGATGTAGTTTTAGTGCAGGGAACAATAGAAGACTTAGACGGTTTCTTTATACCTTTTTGTTCTCTTAAAAAACGTATAAAAGGAAAAATGTCCCCATTACGTCTGCCCACTTGGTTTTAAGCGAACTTCTATCCACTACATGCATACATGTGTACACACTTACCACAGTATGTCGCCAAGTTGATGCATGCACTTGGGTGCTAAATAGACTCCTATTTTACGGTTGGAAAACTTATTTTGTTCCTTTGACATAATTTTTGAATACGCTTTGCGCCCAAAAAGCGATGATTTTTGTTGGTGCTAAGAACGCCTATTTTGGCATCAATCCCCCCCTGTTTTAGATACTTTAAGTGAATTGTGAATTTATTTTTCTATAGAGGATTATGCCATGTCAGTTGGGGTTTTGCCCAGATGTAACATTTGGGCTTGTCAATAGACGTCGGTATCCTTTGTCTAGACCGTGAAATCCAAAACATTTCATTTTTTTGTGAATTTCATGTTTTCGATCCGAAACCGAAGTATTGTAAATTAATAATTTCAAGCGACAAATGTCTGTCTGACAAGTCTAACCCGTTAAAATGATATTTGTGACATTTTTGCACAAACATTGTCTGATATTCTAGTCACTCCTCATGCTTTGGGTGGTTGCAAAATATTTATTTACGGTATGTCATTGTCAAAAATAAGGAATATTGGAATTCCTCCTACAATCATCAACCACCCCTAATCAACAAATCTAATCTAATTTGTATTCAAACTGATATACTTAACATATATAGAGTAATAAACGTAAAGAAACCTTAAACCATACGCATGCACATGTATAACGTATTTTTAACAATTACTGTGGAACCTGCGTACAATGGATTCGATGGGACCGAAAAGAAATCCATTATAAGCGGGATTCCATTATATCCGGGACTGGCTTTTCCGGGTATATTAATAATATACAGTATCAATATGCAGTACGTTCGTTTTGATCATAATAGACACTAACATACCTCTTAAAGTAATTTTACCAATAATAATGTGACCGATTATACGATTTCTTGCGTGCCGAAACACTTGATTTACTCGGTTTGTCTCGGCGCTGTGTCTACAGTACGTCAGCTTTCCGACGGTCGGCTGCAATTTTTCATTTTTGGCGAAATAAACTCAAAAAATTGGTCAATTCTTTTTAAACTGACATTCAATCTACACCTACAGCATAATGAAATGCGAGTATCTCTTGAAAATTCTTTGACTATGGCAGAAAACAAAACTTGAGGAGTTCAGGAGAGAGAAATTTAAAAAGGAAACCCATTATACGTGGCGAAAAAATCCATTGGGACCGGAAAATAGCTCCACTATAAGTGGGAATCCATTATAAGCGGGTAAATTTAAACAGTGTAACTTAGGAAAATTTAAGGGACCGAAAGAAAGACCATTATAAGCGGCTCCATTATAAGTGGGTAAATTTCTACAGTGTTGCCTAGGACAATTCAACATTATACACGGGTTCCAATGTAGATTTAATAGATACGTTTTCAGTCGGTCGACAGGTATAAGTGCCCTATAATATTTTACCGGAAATATAAGACACTACATAACAAAATAAAATAGCATTAATATTTCCACCTGTTGAACCATTTTACCCCTCTAATATAATTGAGCATAACTACCTATCGAACGTCATTCATTTAATCATTGCCCCAGGGGAGTGCGACAGGCTTCGGCAGCCGGCACAGTTCATATCCTTGCCGCTAGATCGGGGCTTCATTCATTCCATTCCCTGACCCGGTTGATCGACTGGAAGCAGGCTGTAGATTTTCATTTTCACCAGTTGAACAACTAAAAATTAATTAATTCATTCATTCATTTTTAAGCGATGATTTTTGTTGGTGCTAAGAACGCCTATTTTGGTATTAAATCATTTTTGATTAATTAATTAATTAATTTTAGTTGTCAGCCTCCGTGGCTTAGGCGACAGCAAGCCGGCCTCTCACCGCTGGGTCCGTGGTTCAAATCCCGTGAGATCTGTGCTGGACAAAACGGAGGCAGACAGGTTTTTCTCCGGGTACTCCGGTTTTTCCTGTCAAAATTTCATTCCAGCAACACTCTCCACTATCATTTCATTTGTCATTCAATTAATCATTGCCCCAGAGGAGAGCGTCAGGCCTCGGCAGCCGGCACAGTTCATATCCTCGCCGCTAGATGGGGGCTTCATTCATTCCATTCCTGACCCGGTCGGAGACTGGAAGCAGGCTGTGGATTTTCATTTCAATTAATTAATTTTTAGTTAGGCAGGACTGAAAAATGCCCTCAAAGCTATCTATTTTGTGAAATAGATTGGTCAAATATAACTCAGTGCGAGAGTAGAATTTGGGCCGATTACTCTCCGGATTGAGTCCCATCCTCATAAACGCGCTCAGCAAAACCGGTTGATTCTGTCCCTTACATCAATTACTGTTCTCTTTTACGTGGTGAAGCTCCTAACGCATATTTGGAATCCCATGGTCACTCGGGCGAACTAGTAGAGCATAAAAGACAGGTTTCTCATTCTGGATATGTCAGTCCAATTGCAGCTGCTTATGTGTGAGTACTTGATGGACTAGAACATACATTGCAAGTGAACCAGACATGAGGAATTTGTATACGAACATGTTTTCCTTCACTTCACAAGGTAGGAGGAATGTGTGTGCTCTGTCTTTCACAATTGATCTTCTTCAATAGTAGGCTATACCGGGTGTCTCGCTTATGACTCGTCAGTCGCATTTTCTCTCGTGGGTTTGAAGATACTTCAAGCAAGGGACGGAACAGCGAGGTAATCTGCTCAATTGAGCTATTTTAAATATATGGTTGTTGATGATCATATGGCTATATACAGGGTGTCTTTTATGTACCTTTGGAGAATGATAGGTCGTGTAGGGGACGGGCATAGAAGTACTTTGAGGTGGGGAACTTGGGGGTTGGAGCAGCCTCCTTAACCCCTAAAATAAGGGTTGATTCAGGCCCTCCACCCAAGCCTCTATTACCTTTCTCAATCCTTTAACTCTTGGCAAGATTCATTTCACCATGTGGCGCTGGCGTAATGGATATCGTTGCGGTGCGAAAGGCCGGTAGTTCCGGGTTCGATTCCGGGCTTGGGCAAATTTTGTGTGTGTTATTTGTCGTATTGTAGTCACATGATAAAGTCTGGTGCTACGTTGTTGTTTTGTAATTTTATTGCCTATTAAAGGAACTTTGTGACTAATTACGAAACTGCGATAGTTTTAAGATCGTGCCTTCTAATGATTACCCTACGGCAAAAATTAAGCTAAGCATGCCTAGCCTAGCGAAGCCTTACTTTCTCTTGCAAATCAGCGTGATTTAAACGTAATAACGGACTTAAACAATTTAATGCTACGAAGTGCACAAAGATCGGTTTAATTTACCACAGGTATCAAGCTTAAAAACCTTACACCTAAAATAGCATTAAAAATATATTATTTTTTGCCTAAGTCCGGAATCGAACCCGGGACTACCGGCCTTTCGCACCGCAACGCTATCCATTACGCCAGAGCCACATGGTACAGTAAATCTTGCCAAGAGTGTTAAAGGATTGAGAAAGGTAATATAGGCTTGGGTCGGTTGCCTAACTTACAGGGTGGAGGGCCTGAATCAAGGGGGAGGCCGCTCCGACCCCAAGTTCCCTATCTCAAATTACTTCTATACCCGTCCCCTACACTACCTATCATTCTCCAAAGGTACATAAATGACACCCTGTAGATGGTCATATTGCCCCGTGTACTCGTGTGCGTGTGTAGATTTTGTCTGATAACCTGTCTGTGTGTATTTTGTAGTTCAGCTGAGGATTGGGAAGGAGGCGGCCATGGCCTTAAGTTAATAATCATCCCGGCAAGTGAGAAAGTAAGGAAAGCTACTTGCAGAGTGACTGAGGTTGGAATCGAACCCGGCTCTTCTCACTTTTGCCTCACGAGGCTGAGTGTACCGAGTTCCAGCCCTCAGATCAGAATTAAATTTCTATGCACAGCCGGGAGTCGAATCGAACCTGAGCCTCCACGGTGACAGCCAAGAATGCTAGCCACTACGCAACAAGGCGGACGGCCGTGTGTGTATTTGTAATTCAAGTGAAGATTGGGAAGGAGGTGGCCGTGTCCTTAAGTTAGGAACCATCCCGGCATTTGCCTGGAGTGGATGTGGGGAAACCACGAAAAACTATTTCCAGGATGGTTGAGTTAGGAATCGAATCCACCTCCGTTCAGTTTTGCCTCGTAAGGTTGAGTGTACCCCGTTCCAGGCCCTCAGACCAGAATTGAATTTCTTTGCAATGCCGGGAATCGAACCTGAGCGTCCGCAGAGACAGTCAAGAATGGTAGCCACTACGCAACATAGCGGATGGCTGTATTAGTTTGTGTATTTGTAATTCAAGTGAAGATTGGGTAGGAGGAGGCCGTGGCCTTACCCTAGGAACCATCCCGTCATTTCCCTGGAGTAGAAATGGGAAACCACGGATAACCACTTCCAGGATGGCTGAGATAGGAATCGAATGTACCTCTTCTCAGGTTTGCCTCACGAGACTGAGTGTACTCAGTTCTCAGAATTAAATTTCTTGGGATTGATAGCTCGTGTTATTTCATTTATGATGTACCCGTTCTGTAGAAATGGCGTCTCCGGTACGTCCAGTCTCGAGTTTTCGGAATTGGGTGTGTCGTATAGCTTCTTCGCTCGATTGACAAGTGCTGCCAGGAAGTTTTCCATTTAGAATAGACGCTACCAAATAACAAGCTCTTTATATGATTAATAAATATAAATTAATTAATAAATGTAAAACAAAAATACTGGAATGCAGCCGAAATAAATCAGAAACCTCTATGGAGACCAAATTGGCAGGTGAAAAGCTGAAGGAAGTAGGAGATTTCTGTTACTTAGGAAGCAGAATAACCAGTGATGGACGAAGCAAAGAGGATATAAAAAGTAGGTTGGCTCAGGCAAGAAAAGCATTTCTACAAAAAAGGAATCTGCTGACATCGAATATAGATTTAGGTATTAGGAAGTCATTTTTGAAAGCCTTTGTCTGGAGCGTGGCGCTCTACGGAAGTGAAACTTGGACTATTGGTGCAGCAGAAAAGAGGAGAATTGAAGCATTTGAAATGTGGTGTTACAGGAGAATGATGAAGATCAGATGGGTAGATAGGGTTACAAACAAAGAGGTATTAAGACGAGTGGGAGAGGAGAGATGTTTCTGGCGACTGCTAATGAAGAGAAGAGATAGGTTGGTAGGACACATACTAAGACACCCAGGAATAGCAAGCTTAGTTATGGAAGGAAGGGTCGAGGACAAGAACTGTAGGGGTAGACCAAGGTTAGAATATGTTAAACAGATTGCCTGGGATGTAGGGTGTGGTAGCTATGTAGAGATGAAACGATTAGCTCAGGACAGGGAGGCATGGAGATCTGCATCAAACCAGTCAAAAGACTGAAGAATCAAACAACATATATGATTACTTTACCTACAAATTAAAGAAACTCAATTGAAAACATCTTCATAAACACTGGAGAAATGGGACTAATGACTCTTAGGTGAAACAGCTGGTATGTTTGCGTATATGGCAGGTTGCGTGAAGAGATACATATAGCCAAGTTAACTGGTTTTCATGCAACCAGATACAGTATAATAGCAAATAAAGCTGTTTCGTAGTGATGTTATGTATGTAGTTCCTACATGCAGTCGCGTGATTAAAACTTATATAATTACTCCGGAGGATTATTGATGAACTTAGTAATCAGCCATGCGTGTTCCTGACATAATGCAAATTAAAACTACCAGGCATTTTTTCTTGAGAATGATAAAGTAGCATGTTATGTAAACAAATGCAGTCATGAACCCTCACTCAGTAGCCTACATGGAGTTCTGCACACTTCAGCGTACGGCAAATTCAGCTGAAACCCGGATTCCATCTGCAGGCATTTGATGTATGATAATTAGTTTAAAGGGCTTTAACGTCAGGGCCACATGTTTCATTTTGCTGGAATACCCCATCCATTATGATAGTCTAGCTTTTACATTATGGTTTTTTCTTTTTCGAACTTCTGTTCCAGTCAATCTTTGTTTATATTACGCTATTAACCCCATGGTTTTTGAAGGAATGGCTGTTGGGTCTATAAATTAAATACCTTAATACGTTTTATCATACACACATCAAAAAAAGTTTTGCATCACCTCGGTTCCAAGAGTTCCGGAACCGTTAAATACAAAGGGAATAGAGATCAACACAAACAACATTTCAGCTCGTTTTATTGCTCATGAGACCCACACATTGCATGTTGTACCATCATACAGCTAGACTTTCAGCATTTGTGGTCCAGATTGCAGTACACACCACTACCTCTAATACCCAGTAGCACGTCCTCTTGCATTGATGCATGCCTGTATTCGCCGTGGCATACTATCCACAAGTTCATCAAGACACTGTTGGTCCAAATTGTCCCACTCCTCAACGACAATTCGGCGTAAATCTCTCAGAGTGGTTGGTGGGTCAAGACGTCCATAAACAGCCCTTTTCAACATATCCCAGGCATGTTCGATAGGGTTCATGTCTGGCGAACATGCTGGCCACTGTAGTCGAGCGATGTCGTTATCTTGAAGGAACGCATTCACAAGATGTGCACGATGAGGTCGAGAATTGTCGTCCATGAAGACAAATGCCTCTCCAATATTCTGCCGATATGGTTGCACTATGGGTCGGAGGATGTCATTCAGGTATCGTAAAGCCGTTTCGGAGCCTTCCATGACCACCAGTGGCGTACGTCGGCCCCACATAATGCCACCCCAAAACATCAGGGAACCACCACCTTGCTGCACTCGCTGGACAGTGTGTCTAAGACGTTCAGCCTGACCAGGGTGCCTCCAAACACGTCTCCGACGATTGTCTGGTTGAAGGCATATGCGACACTCATCGGTGAAGAGAACGTGATGCCAATTCCGTGGGGTCCATTCAGCATGTTGTTGGGCCCATCTGTACCGCGCTGCATGGTGTCGGGGTTGCAAAGCTGGACCTCGCCATGTACGTCGGGAGTGAAGTTGCGCATCATGCAGCCTATTGCGCACAGTTTGAGTTGAAACACGACGTCCTGTGGCTGAACGAAACGCATTATTCAACATGGTGGCATTGCTGTCAGGGTTCCTCCAAGCGGCAATCCGTAAGTAGCGGTCATCCACTACAGTAGTAGCCCTTGGGCGGCCTGAGCGAGGCCTGTCATCGACAGTTCCTGTATCTCTGTACCTCCTCCATGTCCGAACAACATCGCTTTGGTTCACTCTGAGACGCCTGGAAACTTCCCTTGTTGAGAGCCCTTCTTGACACAAAGTAACAATGCGGACGCGATCGAACTGCGGTATTGACCTTCTAGGCATGGTAGAACTACAGACAACATGAGCAGCGTACCTTCGTCCTGGTGGAATGACTGGAACTGATCGGCTGTCGTACCCCCTCCGTCTAATAGGCCCTGCTCATGCATGGTTGTTTACATCTTTGAGCAGTTTTAGTGACATCTATGAACAGTCAAAGGGACTGTATCTTGGATACAATATACACAGTCAACGTCTATATGCCGGAGATCTGGGAACCGAGGTGATGCAAAACTTTTTTTGATGTGTGTAGATCGTATGCCTCAAAGAAAGAAAGACCACCTCCTCATTGGCGTATTCTGTGAGCTAGTTAGTTATTGTTGTTTTAAATGGCGGAACTACGAGGTCATTCTGTGAGTAGGCGTTTAGATTGTATTACTCCTTATGAGATTTTTATTGGTATCGATTTTCTCATTGGCAATCCATATCAACTCTAAGTCTAGATAGTATAAGATCAATGTGTCTGTTTTAACTCGCTTCAGCTGAACGTCACATTCGATAGGTCTACCGCACACTCAAGCCAAATGTTTACCAATGCTTCGCCGCAGACCTGCGCTAGCGACCCATGAGGTTAGCGGGTAGTCGGAGGGCTGGGGGAAAGAGGTAATCATTCTCGTAAGAGGGGAATGTTTTGCTATTCAAAAAGTTAGCAATATCAATTTTCTTCGAGAGAAGGCGATTCCTATTGCGTTATAATAAACCACCGGTGGGCGACCTTACATTTTCCAGTGTGACCAACATTATTTTAAGCCTTTTATATAGCTTTATGTTCGACGATGTCGAAATGCAAATACTATATGTCAGAAAACTGTATCATAATGAGGGTCATTATAGTACTATTCTTCATTATGAAACAGTTTCTCCAACCAATCAGAGCTCATTCATTGACCAATTAGGTAAGGATAGCTTCCCACATGCACTCAAAATCCAACATGTCGGACATGAATTACATGATTTGAAAGTTCAAATTGGATATCGGATCAACCATTGTAGTTACAATCCCAAACACAAAGCCAAAATCAGCATGAACCTTTACGGTAACAAGAAAATACTATGACATATGCAAGAAATTTATGAATCTACGTCCAGAAGTTAGCAACACAGCATCCTTCTACATAAATTACCGACATGGAAAGTGCACCGTCCCATATGTTCGCGTAAATAGCACTGTACCTTAATATCCCCAACTCTAATTTATACACAGTGCATTGCTTTCATAACGACTTCGGTGACAAAGTTAGTGAATGCTAGTTCTGATCGGCACTAGACATCATGGAGGCTGTAAACAATAGCATAGCCAAGCAAAGTAAATGGTCTCTGCTTTCGAAATTCTTTGACCCACGCATGCGCTCTCTTCAGTCAGCAAACCACCCAGTGCGCTCTGTTCACTAACTGAAGTTACTGAATCCCACAGATATTTATGAATATTTATGTTAAAACATATAATAGAGTTATAATTATCGTCGAACATAAACAGTCGTATGCAACTCGCCTATAATGGTAATTAAGACACTCGTATGTAAATTATAAAACTCGCTACGCTCGTTTTATAAACATACTCGTGTCTTAATTATTGCCATAATAGGCTCGTTGCATAATGTACTATTATGTACTAGGTCATTGCATTATAATGTATTCATATTAATGTTGTTTCGTTTGAGAAATGGGCATATGAAAGTTTTATTTTGAGTCAAAAAAAATTACAAGCTTCCTTCATTTTTCTCTTTATTTCAGCTAAATTTTATCATTGTGACAGACAACCCCGAGTGTCTGAGAAATGATTGTTTCAATTATATAGGCCTATTGTGTGTTGTTTTTGCTTGTTTTCATTCTTGGACTGTTTCTCGTCTTGATTCCAGAAGGCAGCGAAGCCGGGTACAGTCTTCTGACGGTGAATGCAACAGACGCTGACACTGGGGACAATGCTCGTATACGTTATTCTCTTCAAACACCTGTGCAAGGTTTCACCGTGGACCACATCAAGGGGACGTTGTTCGCTAACAGGAGTGCTATTGCTGCCACTGTCACTGACGTTCAGCTGGTCGTGGTAGCTACTGACAGCGGTAAGCCTCCTCTCTCGTCCGTGGCAGCAGTTCGTGTCCGTGTCAGCGACTCTTCCAGCGCCCGGCCACGTTTCACTCAGGATGAGTACAGGTAAGAATATTAACGATGATGATGATGATAATTAGTGCCCGGATGTTGATTCCGTAAAAACGTTTAAGACTTTCAAAAATGACTGTAATAAATGATCTAAAAATTCGAAAAATGCACTATAAGATGGAGAAAATGATCTTATAATAATAAACTCACCAATATTTCAACAAGAAGTTCCGTGAAGAACTATACAGCCTACTTTTCATGCCAATGATTATTCTACAGTATATGAACCTATCTAGAATAATGACGAAATTAAGTTGGTAATATCGAAATATCTAATTAGTTCAAAATATACCTGGCATAATGTAGCCTAATAGAGCACTACAGTTGTCAGCCCTGGTGACTGAATATATTCTTAGTTCCATCTCTTAAGGTACAGAATACAAAATTTGGTTGAAGTCCAATGGACGTTACATGCAGTTAGACACTGGATCTATCAGCACGCGTAAAAGCATGTTGGCAACAATGTCATGCGTGTGCTGGTCAGAAATAATGTGAAATATTATGATGTCTTGTTGTGCCAATTTTGGATGAAATCCATTTGTTAGTATAGAAGTTACTTGTATTTAAAAATTAGACCTATCAGCAGGCATATAATCATGTTGGCAGCACTGACGTATATTAATTACTCCAAATTAATCTAGAAAGTCAGGTGCTATACGTATGCAAAGTATAGAGCTGTTGGCTTGCATACTTTCTGATATATTGATATTAGGGTAAAAAAAATATAGACAGCATTTATTAAAAGTTGGCAGCCCTGATTGCTCTTAACAATACTTATAGTCATATATGTTATGTCACATATAGCACATACGAAATTTGGTTGAAATCCAACTGATAGTATAGAAGTTACATGTATTTAAAAATTGGTACTATCAGCAGGCTTATAATCATGTTGGTAGAACTGATGTATATAAGTTACTCCAAATTAATCTAAAATGTCAGAATATACGTGTGCATAGTTTAAAGCTGTCGGCTTGCATACTTTCTGATATATTGGTATTTGGATTTAAAAAATAGAGAGAGCAATTATTAACAGTTGGCAGCCCTGGTGGCTCTTAAGAATACGCTCAGTCATATCTGTTTATGTACAGATATTACATACAAAATTTGGTTGAAATCCAGTTGATAGTGTAGAAGTTATATGCATTTAAACATTGGACCTATCAGAAGGCTTAAAATTAGTTTGGCAACACTGTCATGTATGGCCTCCTGGAAATTAAACTGAAATACTATTATCTACATGTGTGCCAATTTTGGAATAGATCCCATGCATATCTTGCAGGATATCCAACATGGAGCTCAAATTTCTAGTGCGTTTTTTCAGCAGTTGGTAGCACTGACATCATTTTCAAATATGGACGTGAGCTATTCCGGTGCACATCTTTACTCATACTAAATTTGGTTTTGATTGCTGCAGCCGTTTAGGAGTTGATAGGGGGGGACACACACACAGCCAGACAGACAGACAGACAGACAGAAGGACAGACAGACAGACAGACAGACAGACAGACACACATTTTCCCGGATCGATCTCATAAGTCTACTTTTTCCTCATTTTTGCAAAATGTGAAAATTAGGCTAAAAATTCGAATAATGCACTATAAAATGGAGAATCAAAATAGATTTCTAGCACTTAACAAAAGGTTTATGTTCACTTTAGTCTGAGTTGCACTGCATTACGACTGCCATTCTGATGTTGTCAAATGTAAATGATGTGCGGTTATCAGCCAACAAGTATTTATATCTTGAAAAGCTGCGTTCAACATCAACTGATGTGATCGGAGCGTACTTGAAGTGAGGAAGGTTGTTTGCTGCTAAATCCTCCTCAATCCCATGCATGCAGTAGTTTTCACCAGAAAGAATATCTGAGATTTTGCCGGTGTTTATGCCCAGCACTTGTTTCAGATTTGATGCGATACCCGCAGCAATTTCGCCACGATTGTTGCTAGATGACATGTCATCAACATCCGGGCCCTAATGATAATTGTTGTTTAAAAAGGCCTAACATCTGGGTTATCGGCCCCCAATGGTTTGGGTGATAGTGAAAATGTAGATGAAATTAAACTAATGCTAAAACTAACTACATACTTACAAACTAGGAGAGGAAATTAAAAACAAAAATAAGAATTAGGGAAACAAAAGTCAGGAGGAAAGGAAATGCCCTCAACCATCGAAGAATGAGAATAAAGGGATTTGGAAAAAAGGAGAGCCAGGAAAGGCAGATAGGAAAGGTAACGAGGAGAGGGACCACCGCAAAAGCAATGGAAGAAGGAGAAAAACAGGACCCAGCTCAGGAAGCCCTCAGGGTCACCAACTCCTGAACTCACCAGACGTGAGCCCTTGAAGGTGTAGCACTAACCAGGTTGCACAAGAAGTGGTGGGGCTACACACACCATGCTTCCTTGAGGGCCTTGAGCAAAATGCAGGAGATACAATCAAAAGAAAACAAGAATGAGGGATCAGGAAAGATGGGAAAATTAAAGACTGCCTAGGCCTCGGATACCCTAATACCATCGGGGTCGGAAAAGAACAAGAGTTGACCAAGGGAGGTCGAGAGGAAAGATAACAGAGAGGAGACCGGCTCAAGTAAGTGGAAACAATGCCGGACTCAGCTGGGGTCCCATGGTCACCAACCAACGTCCCAAAAGTTTCGAGCCCCTGGAGGATGTAACATTTAAAGGGCTCCAGAATGCCGAAATCTTCAACATTATGGACATTTCATGTTATAGAAAGCTTTCCCGTCGGTCAACACGAATTGTGCCCAACTACCTTAGGCGGGAAAACAAATATTTAAGACACCCTAACCTGCAAGAAATATTAAACGAGATATTTATCACAAAATAACACGCTTTTATGTACAAAATAAAGGGGAGGGGGTACTTAAGTAGATGACACGCGATCATCATCATATCAGGTACGATGTTTATGTATTACACTTATGCACAAATATAATACAACATGGCGTCGTCGGCAGCATGCTAAGCTTCTATGTCCAAGATCACGGGTTCAAATCCGGCCGAAGGCGTCGGATTTTTTAAGAGCGTTAAAAATCCCTCAGTATGCCTTCCTTCGAAGGGGAAGTAAAGCTGGCGGTCCCATGTCATAGATTTATGGCATGTTAAAGAGCCTTCCACTAATTTCACCTGTGTGAAGCTAAATTGTATAGGTTAAGAATGTAAACAACGCTCTTAGGTTTCTATGTTCGTTGCCAAGAGCCGACTGCGGTGGCGTCTGGTAGCTAAGTTCTGAACTAGCAGTCGTCGACGGTGGCGTTAGGCGTCAAAAGTAGGAACTATTTGAAAAATTTATAAGTCTGCTGTCCAAGCCTCCGTGGCTTAGGCGGCAGCACGCCGGCCTCTCACCGCTGAGTTCGTGGTTCAAATCCCGGTAACTCCATGCGAGATCTGTGCTGGACAAAACGGAGGCAGACAGGTTTTTCTCCGGGTACTTGGTTTTCCCTGTCAAAATTTCATTCCAGCAACACTCTCCACTATCATTTCATTTCATCTGTCATTCATTTAATCATTGCCCCAGAGGAGTGCGTCAGGCCTCGGCAGCCGGCACAGTCCATATCCTCGCCGCTAGATGGGGGCTTCATTCATTCCATTCCTGACCCGGTCGGAGACTGGAAGCAGGCTGTGGATTTTCATTTTCATAAGTCTGCTGTCCTTACTTGAATTAAAACCGACAGTAGTGGCTACGCGGGCTAAAGCGCTGCGTTAGGTCAAGGGGCCAAGCTCTCTGCTGACTCGGTAGACGCGTGGGTTCGAGCCCCACCGTCGGCTGTCCTTGAAATGGTTTTCCGTGGTTTCCCATTTTCAACACCAGGCAAATGCTGGGACAGTACCTTCTGACAGGCCACGGCCGCTTCCTTCCACATCCTTGCCCAGTTTCATTCATCTTCATCCATTCCATCTTTCATCCCGACGCGCAGGTCGCCCATGGGCGTCGACTAGAAAGACCTGCACTCGGCCTCTCAGGAGGGTACACGACAAAAAAAAACTTGAATTAAAAAAACAGATAACACACACTAATACAGTCATCACAATTAACCCGGTTATCAGACAGATTCTACACACACCCAAAGTACACGGGGCTACATAACCGCGTTGTCGCAACCCCTAAACTTAAGAACCAACCATAATACAACTAGCGGACCCGCGCAAGAAATCTCGTATGTTCATAAACCACACTTTCCCCAATTAGGTTTATAACAAGAGACTTAAGGAGAAAAGTTGTTATGTTTTTATTTCAACCAAATGATTTACATTTCAGTTAGAATTCCAAGTTCTACGTTCCCTAACTTAAGAAGGCAATCACTCAAAATTGGATCATCATAACACTCACCGGTTATTCGATATTTATGAAATTATACGATTTGAGTACTCATTCCTTTGATTTACTGTTTCTGAAATCCATGCTAAATGATAAAGGAAAGACCTCAGAATGTTAAATTGACATGCAACAGGCGTCACAGCAGACAGAATGTGAAGTGGACAGCAATTATGGAGCATGTTTTCCTACAGCAACAGTATCTGCAAATCGCACACTTCGTACATTTTTTTAAAGTCATTTTTTTTAAAGAAATTATAGATATTTATAAAATTAGAGTGCAATTTGTCACTGCTAATGTCTATTCTCTTTCATTTGAATGCTCATTTGTCACGATCGGTCGCTTGTGAGTGCCGCAGGAGGGATCTATACTACTGAAATAATATATATGATATTTATATTACAAAAGTTTGTAAAAACGTGTGTAACGTGTTAATCTTACTTACAGATAACCTCACACCTTATCTGGGCCTAAGTGAGCATGATCTGATGATGATCGCATGACGATTAAAACATATCATCCTATTCAGTATCCCCCACACACACATTTTAAAAAATATATATTCAAGCGTGTTATAGAATGCCGACCTTTAACAAGGAAACAGGGACAGGTTCTCCTTACGATGAAGATGAGGATGCAGCGATGGTCCCTTGGTTTAACTCGTTACTACTGTGTACCAAATGAATCTGTCATTTGAGAAACCCCACATCTGCAATTGCAATTTGAAATTTTCTGTACCACCCGAGGAAGGAAGTTCACTGAAAATGTCATTATCAAGTATCGTACAGTACAGATGGTACAGGCAATTTCAAATTGCAATTGCAGATGTGGGGTTTTCCTCAAATGACCGATTCAAATGATCAAAGGCTTGGTGTAACCCCAATTGTGGCAAAAGCAAGAGAGGCCCGAATCTGGTGGTATGGTCAAGTCAAGCGGAAAGACGACGATTCGGTGGCCAAAACAGCACTCTAACTCAATCCTGATGGATGTCGACCCCGTGGTAGACTGCTAAAGAGGTGGATGGACAACATCAGAGACGACATGAGGGATGTGAATCTCAATCCTGAAGACGTCCACAACAGAGCCTTGTTAAAGAGATGTAGTAGAAAAGCAGACTCCATGTGAATGGGATAAATGCTTGGAAAGCAGAAGACAAAAAAGAAGCGTGTTATTTTGTGATAAAACGTACATGTAATATTTCTGATTTAGTAGCATGGCTGGGAACAGGCCCGACGAGAGAGGGAGGGGTGAACTGGACTCTAGTCTTGCTGAGGAGCCCGCGAAAGTAGAAAACCCCAGAGTAGACAAATTTATCGAATTTTACGTATTTGCCATCAAATTTGACATTTTATTATATTCAATGTATCTGAATCAATTGAATATGCTACAAAATACTATAATGAGAACATGGTACTGTAAATAACCATTAACTTCATATCTTTGCGGTCAGAGAAATAGTAAAGTTTCCACTGTTTATAGGGAGGTTGTTTCTAAACCTTCGCAAAGTTTAGTACATAAGATTGTGAAAGGCGTTGAACTTGTACTTGTGATGAGAGAGAGTAAAATTTTGAGTCAAACACAACAGGAATGACATTGCAAATTTACAATGAACAAAATGAGTAAGTTCCAAAAGAAAGAAAATTTAAAAATTCAAAGTTTTTTAGTGGTCCTAAAAAAAAAAGCAAACTTGATATTTACACGGGGACGATACAATATAGAGGGGGCCCGTACTCGCTCTCCACAGCCCTGGTTGGGAAATCACATTAAAATTAGAGCTGGTAATGAGCAATGTTCAATCTTTATTAGTACACATTAATCTATTTTTCTGCTTTGATTAATCAATTAATTAATAACGGAAATTCATCATCTTCATCTTGCACAGTTTCGAGCCACTGGCCGGGTCTGATTGGAACACAAGCCTCTCCAACGTCTTCTGTCTTCCCACCATCTCTCAGCCTCCACCCTTGTCCAGTCTTCTCCTCTCTTCTTCACGTTTTCTTCCACCCCCTTCAGCCACCTGTCTCTCGGTCTCTTTCCTTTCGTCTCGTGTATCCTCCTGGGTATCCTCTTCTCCTCCATTCGTTTTACATGTCCATACCATCTAAGTCTGGTCCTCTCATTTCTTATTCTGTCCATCTTTGTAGCTCCAATACTGCTTCTCAAGAACCTCATCTCACTGGCCTGTATTTTGTTCTTCTCCCTTTCATAACCCAGGTCTCCGAGACGTAAGTCAGGATAGGGACATAGTACGTCCGATATATGACCTTTTTGCTGTTCTGAGGGACATCCTTGCTCCATATCATGCTTCTCACACTCCTCCGGAATGCTTCTGCTTGTCTCCCCCGCTCATTTATTTCTCTTCTATCGGAAATTAATCTATTAAAACTACTGTACCAGCCCTAATTAGAAAAATACATCAACTCTAAGAAAGTCTTAACTTTTATGTATTGATTTAGTAGGCCTATTTGTTGTGTTTCTGATCTTGAAACTAATTAGCAATTTGTTATAAATATCCTTTTGCAATAAAATATTGTACTAGAACAATTGTGTTGTATCCTTTCAGGGTGCACATCCGTGAAGATGCTCCATCGGGAACTACAGTTACTCGTATTGCATCAGATCTTGTTCTGGATGATGGCAGGGGCACAGTCTTCTCCATCCTGGATGGAAATGTGGGCAATGCCTTCCAGATAATGAGGTAAATATATTATGTTCTCTCTTATTTATATTACTAGAAGATACTTACAGTACACTCAAAAAGTGGAGCTTATATCTTGCTTAGTAAAAAGAATGTTGGCATTACACTATCTACGTATTTTAGAGTAACTATTGAAAATAGAAAATATACTTTCAGTCAATAAAATTGTTATTTATGTTTTCCAATGTACCGGTTCAGGTCACATTATGACCTTCATCAGGAAATGTAATGAATACTCATAAATTGAAACAAAAATTGAAGTTGCAATTCTGCATGATAATTTGTCAAAGGGCAAAACAACAATAATTTTCTAAGTGTTTCTAATAATTTTCAACACGCAACAATTAAATCTATGAAAAGGGTGAAATTCAACACTATTTCCGAAATGTTATCTATACAAATTATTTTAAAATAGTACTAAAAACTAATAAAACCAGATCTGTTACAAAATGTTGATTAATTTGAAAATAATATTTCTTCAAAAGCAGCTCGATGTAGAAAATGGCAAATGTTCTAAAAAGACACGATTAACATGAGATTTGTAATATAAATAGCAGATAGAAAAAAAAATTAAAAATAATTTACATTAAACACTTACTATAAATGGAAATGATGTATAAGTTTTCTCTTACGACTGTTCTATAATATTATATTTTCTTTGTGTTTCAGCCCGAGTGGAGATCTAATACTGCTGAAGTCCTTGGATCGTGAAGCAGAAGATTCGTACGTACTGCGTGTGGTGGCCGGTGATCGAGGAACAACCCCCAACAATGCAACAGCTGTCTCCGTGTTCGTGACCGTAGATGACGCCAATGACAATGCTCCTAAATTCCAAGAGCCATCGGGTGGTTACGAGATTACTGTCAGCGAAGGCGCTCCAATCGGACAGTCCATTCTGCGAGTAACAGCAGTGGATACTGACCAGCCAGGAACACTCAATTCGGATCTAGTTTATGATGTCACTTCTGGAGATGACCACAATCTTTTCACTCTTGACCCTCAAACAGGAGTTTTGAGTGTGAGGCAAACGCTGGACTATGATGCCGGAGTCACGGACTACACACTCGTGATACGAGCCTCGGACAATGCAAAACTACCTAACGATGCTCCATTGTCCACAGTCACTAGTGTTCGTATTCACCTACAGGATGAGAACGACAATGAACCTCGGTTCCCTGTAGCAGAATATCTTGAATTTGTTGGTGAAAATGAACCTGCAGGAACTGCCGTATTCACTGCCAGAGCTACAGACATGGACAAGGGTGTATATGGCAAACTTAATTACTCCTTAGTGTCGGCTGCAGCTGCGTCTGGATATAACGACGTGGAGGATTCGTGGAAACTTTTCCGTGTGGACTCAGGGACAGGAGTAGTGACTACAAACTCAGTGTTTGATTACGAAGCTAGAAATAGGTATGCCTTTACATTAAAGGCTAGCGACGTTGGTGGTCGAACTGCTAGTGTTAGAGTACGTGTGGAAATTGAAAGTCGAGATGAGTTCCACCCTCAGTTTACGGAACGGACGTATCGTTTTGTGCTTGCTGGTGCTGCTTCCTCTGGACATCTACCTGTAGGGTATATTGTTGGGCATGTAGCAGCAACTGATAGGGATAAAGGTCCAGATGGTCGAGTTGTATATCAGTTGACAACTCAGCATCCGTACTTTAAGATAAATCGGACTACAGGTGCTGTGATGGTGAAGAAGAAACTGGACAACGCAGCAGCAGCTTTGGAAGCTGGAAGAGATATTAGTTTAGTTGTGACTGCTAGTTCAGGACGGCAAGGTTCATTGACCAACATGACTGTCGTAGAAATTGCTTTGGATCCTCTTGCTGATCGTGGTACGAATCTGGCTAGCAATGCTGTTGATGGGAATATTGGACCTGGAGGTTCAGGATCTGGCAGTGGTACTGGTGGTAATAATACTGCTGTCACAGCTGCCTCAGGAGGACTTGCTGATTGGGCTTTAGGGCTTCTCATAGCACTGATCCTTATAGTTCTTGCATTCGGAGCAATATTCTTGTTCCTACATGTGAGAAACAGAAGACATAAGAAAGTAAACAAACCTGCTTTAAGCGGAGGAGCTGGTGGTGTTGGTGCAGACGGTTTTGTGGATCCAAGTGCATTCGATACGATACCAATACGAGGAAGTGGAGGTGGTGGTCCTGGCGGGCCAGGAGCAGGAGGACCAGGCCAGGGCCCAAACTCGCAGTTCGGGCCACCCAAGTATGATGAGATTCCGCCATACGTGGGTGGTCCTGTGGTCCATCGCAACAATAATTCAAGCAGCTCCAACTCAGGTGCTGCAACGACGTCAGAACTCTCAGGGTCAGAACAGTCGGGCTCCAGCGGAAGGGGCTCGGCAGAAGACGGTGAAGACGTTGAGGACGAAGAGATCCGGATGATAAATGAAGGACCTCTTCAAAGAGATTCTGGTATCCACAGACAAGGAGACGATGCAGATGATGATAATCTGTCTGATGTCTCAGTCCATAACACTCAGGAATATTTGGCAAGACTCGGTATTGTAGATACGACCGCAGCCGGTGGAGGTGTTACTACTGGTGCAGCCTGTTCCTCATCGCGGCGTTGTTCGGACAGTTTAGGAGCATCCGGAGGAGGCAGCAAAGAAGCATTGCTTCATCATCAAGGAGTAGTTGTACCCATGGATGGTCTGCATATGTTCGATGAGGAAGCCAATGGGGAAACAGATATTACAAATCTGATTTACGCTAAGCTCAATGATGTTGGCGGTGGAGGAGGCGGAGCAGGAAGTGACCGTGGAAGCACGGATGATGGTGCTGGAGGTGCAAGTGGAAGTGCTAGTGGGGGTGGAGTGTTAGGTGCTGCAGTGGACCATGTGATGGGATTGGGTGGATTTGCTGATGTGCAAGGACTAGCTCACGGGGTAAGCACACATCAGCCATCCATGACGGGATCTCTCAGTTCCATAGTTCACAGTGAAGAAGAACTTACAGGGAGTTACAACTGGGACTATCTTTTAGATTGGGGACCTCAATATCAACCTTTAGCCCATGTGTTCTCCGAGATTGCCAGGCTCAAGGACGATACTGCATCGGTGCAGAGTACTGCTAGTGGTACATCCAGCAGTAAAGGTATCCCCGGAAGTGCCACCGGAGGCAGTAGTGTTGCAGGAAGTAGCAGTGTGGGAGTCGGCAAGAGTTCATTACCTCCACATCCTCCGGCAGTGGTGAAAACGGTACCACCGCCTCTCCTCACGAGTGTCGCTCCTCGTTCCATTGCGGCCCCCGTGCTGGCGTCCCGTACCGCCGGGAGCCATCCCGCTAGTCACCATGCGTCGTCACATCATCAGCAACAGACGGCAGCCGGTGCACCCACGCACCAGCTACTGATGTTGCCGCGTTCGCCCATCAGCCATGATGCCTCAGGTGCCGGGTTCTCCACCTCGGCGGCCATGTCGCCGAGTTTCTCGCCTTCCCTATCGCCCCTCGCCACGCGCTCTCCCTCCATCTCCCCCCTTGTGACACCCGGCGTCCCAACCTCACACCATGTCGTGTCTCTGCCACGGCAGGTGCAGCAGCAACAGCAGCAACAGCAGTCAAGAACAGCTGTCACCGAGACAGAACTACGAATCTAGGTTACTTTCTTGAAATTTTGTCCTCATAAAATGTTTCTCCTCTTCTGGTTTTCAAAGCAAGTACCAGTACTTGGCGTAAACGTTTGAATACCTAAGACTGTTCAGAAAGGAAAACTAGCAAAATATTTCCATGTAAGATGCAATAGGTAATTCAGCAAGAATGTGGTAGATACATGTACTAACAGCAATACCTCTTATGAACCTACAATTTATTGCCATCAATTTGTGTCCAAATTCAGAACATTTTCTTTTGTTGTCTAAGGCCCGTTCTTACAATCTCCAGTAAAGTGACGGTAAACTCTAACTGACAGTTGGCTTTACGGTCGGAGTAAAGTCCTGGTAAACATTCGATCCTTCTTACCATGTTCCGGTTAATGTTTACAATAGGTTAGCAGATCTGTGCATATTTTCAACAGTTGGTACATATTTCTGGTTCGATTTGCAGATTTCTTGATACCTGTCAATAGTTGGCATGAGTGGATCTGCATCAGGGAGTAAATAATAAATATATATTTTATATTCCTTGATCTTGATCTGTGTTCTTGGCTCAATCTATGTTACGATTATAAAGTGAAATATTAGAAATGGAAGGATAATTATCTCCAAATGAGGCAAATAAAGGCCTCAAGAGGAAAAGCTTCGTCAAACGGAATCCTCTAAAAAAGTCTTGATCATCTATCTCCTCATAATAATCACTTCGATTCTTACATACTTTTTGTCTACTTCTTTGAACAGCATCAGCATTTACAAAACCCATGAATTACAGATAATTCTAGGCATATTGAAGATGTAAGTAATCAGCTGGCGTTGAGATTATAATAGAAAATCTGGCAGTAAAGCAGTTACGGGAGGAGAATCCTCCGGTAAAGTTCACTGCCGGTTAAGGCTTATTTTACTGTCAGTTTGTCGCTAACCGGGTTTTGTAAGAATCAAGTTCCAGTAAACTTGTCGTAAAAGTGCCAGTAAAGATTTAACCGGAGATTGTAAGAATGGACCTAAGTATTTTCAGTGGCAAAGTTGCCATTATTTCAGTTAATATTCCATTTTATCAGAGATTATTTATTTTACTATTAAGATCAACCATCATAGAGTGGCCTAAATTGCACAATTCACACTTAAAAATATTATCACTTATTATTATTCTGAAAATTCTAAACATTGCCATTGAAGATAGGAGACAAGGTATAGTTAGATTACCGCTTGATAGCACAAACCTGTATGGAGCCATGTTCTGGGAGGAAAAAATAGGAGAAGGAAGGTAGTGGATGGGATGACGACAGTTGTGCTTCAGGGGAGCAAAATGAAGCCTCTGTTACCAGTGCCAGATTAAGGTAAAATGAGGCCCAAGTCCCTCAGATTCTTGGGGCCCCTTTATTTTTCTCAAATATTTTTTATTTTTTAGCACCAGTACATTTAATAAAGTATATACAAGAGTTTTTATCCTCAAGATGAATAATACACTTTTTATTAAATCATATATACATATATACATACATTTCAATTGAAACGATCATCATAATTTGAAAACATTTCAGATGATTTGATGAACAATTTAACAAATCATACTATTTTTCACTTCGCTAAAATGTAATCAAATTTTTTTTTTCTGTTTTTTTCGATCAATGTTAATTCTACAATGTCATCAAAATCAATTTCCCGCCGATCATCTGACTCTATATACATTAAACTTAGCATGTCTAATCGTTCTTGTGACATGATACTTCTTTGCGCACTTTCGATCCGTTTCAGTTTTGATAACGAGCGCTTCCCAGAACAATTCGTTATCATGAGGGTCAGGAAAATGCGAAAAGCAATTTCAACGTTCGGAAAAACAGACTCAAGCTTGTCTCGAATAAGAATTTCGTAAAGTTCAGAATGAGTGAACTCAGTTTTTAAAGGACATTGTAATTTAATATTATGCTGAAACTGTCTCAGTTCTGGATAATTTTTTTCTAAATCTTCGGAATAAAATTTTGGGGGCCCTAGGCCTGGGCCTAGTCAGGCCTAATGGGTAATCCAGCACTGTCTGTTACACAAACACAGTTGCCAGGTGAGAGCCGGAGGAGAAGCACTGTAAAGTGCTCTTTTTGGGCATTATTTAAAATAACCTATTTTCATAAGTGATGTATTTTAATATAGTAGTTTGTTTTCATTTTACAATATTACAAATATTGCGACATGGTAGAGTTTGGCCCACAAACAAAATACATTGCACAAAGGCAGGTGCTCATACAAATTTTGGTTGAAATATTGTATACAAAATGTATGCTTTCCAGTCAGTCATCATGATTGTTCCTAATTGTATTGGGTGTTAAGCCCTGAAAAGAATTACATGAGATTATGAATTAATAAATCCATTCATTAATCTCATGTAATTTTATTCAGGGTACAATTGTGTTGACCAACTGAAAAGCATAAATTTTGTTTGCTAAGGAAACACTGCCGGCCCCGTCGTGTTTGGGTAGCGCGCCTGCCTCTCGCCCGGAGGCCCCAGGTTCGATTCCCGGTTCCGTCAGGGATTTTAGAAACTGACGTGAGGACAATTGAGTATGGTAGCTGTCTGACAGTGAGACAGCGCCCCGGTCACGAAAACCAAAATTAACGGCCGAGGGGACCCGATGCGCTGACCATGCGTCACCCCAATATCTGCAGGCCAAATGGCTGGGTAGCGGTCGCTTGGTAGGCCTAGGCCCTTCATGGGCTGTAGTGCCACGGGGTTTGGTTGGTTTGGAAGGAAACACTGAAAAATGACTTCCAACACGACGAGATCATATAGTAAATTAATTAATATAACAGTGTAGACTATCGCGAACAGCGTTAAATTTTATGCACCGGTTTATAGACGTTATAAATCACATAATGCTTGCCACTTCTCTTCACAGGCTTCTTCCCCCACCAAGTTTTCAAAGTGATATTTTATCCCTTGAGATCTTAACTCGTAATACAGTTATAATTACCAGGAGCTGACATGAACACTTCTGTAGCAACTAGCCAAATGAACATTCCTCTCCTCTCACTCATGCTGCAGCCAGGGCTGGATTTACCAATAGGCCCCATAGGCCCCGGCCTAGGGGCGCACCATACTGAGGGGCGCAAAGTTAATCCGCAAATTTTTATGATTTAAATTAAACTTTACAAAATTTTGACACTTTTCCAATTTATATTGTGGCCATCATTTTCCAACAATATGTTTTGCAACAGCAAGAGCCTCTGTGGCTTAGGCGGCAGCACGCCGGCCTCTCACCGCTGGGTCCGTGGTTCAAATCCCGGTCACTCCATGTGAGATCTGTGCTGGACAAAACGGAGGCAGACAGGTTTTTCTCCGGGTACTCCGGTTTTCCCTGTCACAATTTCATTCCAGCAACACTACCATTTCATTTCATCTGTCATTCATTTAATCATTGCCCCAGAGGAGTGCGACAGGCTTCGGCAGCCGGCACACTTCATATCCTCGCCGCTAGATGGGGGCTTCATTCATTCCATTCCTGACCCGGTCGGAGACTGGAAGCAGGCTGTGGATTTTCATTTTCAATTGATTTTACTTCACGATACATTAGAATAAAATAAAAATGACCTTCACTAAGACCTATCTGAGGTCTAAATTCTCCCTCCTTCACGAATGGTACGAAGAGGGGGCGGCAAAATCCCACGGGCCTAGGAGCGCATAAAATCTAAATCCGGCCCCGGCTGCAGCACAAGAACTCACCCACATACAAAACTTTTTTTTTGCATGACTAAGGTTTTTGCTATTAGATAGTAACCACACTCTAATGGCCAATCTAGGGGTAAAAACCACCAGATTTCTGGGCCCCCTCAGAAAATTTTAGAACTTTATGAAGACCTGTAATTCATCTAAATGAATTCATTGAACCTTTCACAGAGCAAGCCTATGATGTGCAATAATACACTTTTAAGCTTGTCTGTGGTAATATCCATTTAACTGGCTCTAGTTGTTAGATACAATGAATTTTACAGTACAGTATTTTACCATTTCAAACAAATCACAAGTGGCTACATTTACCACAATTCTTGCTGACTTATACTCGTATTATACTTGTATACTTTATCATAAGTGCCCTAAATATTAAGACATTAAGGCTTCTCATATCAATTTTGACTTAAGGCTCAGTGATTTAAGACTGCATCTAATTATTTTCCATAAACAGTAGTTAAATGGAGTTGCCTTTGAACTAGGTTAAATAGAAGAGCAAGTGATAAGATTTTGGGCAATTGGTAAGTTCCAACATTATATTTATACATTGACTATTTGTGTGACATAGGAGCCTTAATGTCTATATCGAATATTATTCTTTATTTTACAACATATGTTAAATTTGTCTATTTTAAATAATCTAATATCTTGATTGCATGTTTACAAGGGTAAGTCCAGTTGCAAAACTCTTTTGTTCCACTTGTGAATAAAGGTCATTTGTATTCACCTTTTTCATAATTTAAAGACAGTTCATCTATGCTGCAACTTTGCATAGAAAACTATTTATTACGTGAACCATGGAATAAACATTTTTTGATGTAAATTTATCAGTTTAGATGGATTTAGAGCCTTGAAATATGAGAAATGTGAATCCAAGTGAACCTTATTCACAAGTGAAATGAAAGAGTTTTGCAACTGGATTCCTCACATGAATTATGTAGTGCAAGTATTTTTAATTATTTTATTATTTTACTTAATATCAAATTTAATTAGTTTTAATACATTCAAGTTTATGCAGTAATATATTGTGTGCAGTGGGTCACCATATTCGCAGAGACAACTAGAGAAAGATTCTATATGAAATTATCCATTTGCTTTTCCTTGTCATTGTTAGTGCTTTTTCTGTAATGCTTTCTTTCTGAAAGCCTTAGGCATGCTTTCTGTGCATTTTTTTGCCGTTTCTGTAATTTTCAATAAATAATAAAGCCAGATCTTTGTCCACTATGTATGGTGAGACAATATTGATAACTTGTTTTGTTCACATTTTAAAATCAAAATTGATGATTTTTCAGACTTTACAATTTGTCTTATCAAGAATCAGAAGTACCTTTGCACAACTTACGAGGTATAGGACCATATATATGTGTATTCTTCTTTAGCTGGGATAAGCAAGTTGCTTGCAATATGTCTTAATACTGTTTCCAATTCATAGTACCCAGCACAAATTAGAAATGGCCACTTTCTTTTAAACTCGTTACAGTCATTTTTATTTTTTATAATTTTTGCCAATCAGAAACTTAATTTTTGGTCATTTTAATTGGATATTGTTTTTACCAAAATAACCAAGTACGGTAGCAGTATGAATACAAATGACAATACGGTAATTGAGAATAACAAGAGCACAAAAAAAAGGATTCTTAACAAGCTGTCTGTAATAATATGGCTACCTACCACACTGAATGTTGAATCAAAGTTTTATTGACCTAGATTCAATTTTAGAATGAAATGAAATATGAGCAAACATTTAATAAAATATCCATCATTGTCAGAAATAACATAGTAAATAAATGAGTACTGATGGTGAAATATTTTAGTGAGGTGAAGAAATTTATGTGGAATTTGTTGGTTTTATTTTCTGTCGACTGATTCTTGTGAGGCCTAACTACCTAGTTCTGAGGTATAGTGGCTTATGTGTTATCAGCACTGTTGCTGAACTAGAGTTCATAGACGAAGTTTAAAGACATTTGCGTGAAAACTATGTGTGTGATGAGTGTGTGTGTGTAAATAGCGAAGTGAAAGTTCAAAAGAAAAATATACAGCGAAAATGAAGAATTAGGTAATCAGTTGTACATACGTATACATAATGAAAAAAAACTGTCATGCAAAGACACTCAATACATCTTTAATGAAAGAAGCAGGTACGGAAAGATCTTCACATGATATTGTAGGGAAACTTCTTGGGCAATGTATAGTACAGTTTATTTGCTCAAAACGATTCTTGTGAAGAATTGAGGGGTTTAATTTCAAAATGTGTCTTTCCCATTATTAGTAATACAGTATTTAGGAAATTGGAAATGTTGATTATTTCAGTATATGTGCCTTTTGACATTGAATTTTACCATCATCCTGTTTATCATAATTATTATGTAAATTATGTAAAATTTATTTATTTTTACATACTTTACTTAAATAATAGCCAAGCCAAATATTGTTGGAGAAAAATTGCATTGAAAGTAACTGTTGAAGCTGGTAAGTGCAGGACGAGGAATAATTGTGTTGAAATGTTAATAATTGCTTGCTTTATTGCACATATATAGCCTCTATTATCGTATGGTACTTCATAAAGTACAGTCCATAAGATTATTATTATTAGGGCCCAGATGTTGATGACATGTCATCTTTTTACTGAGTTGTCTAATACAATGCAGAAGTATGTAGAAACTCCGGACGGGCCATCCCGTATTCAAATATGTCATTTTTATTTTGCATCTTTTTGCATTATTTGCTATTTTTCCATTTTAAGAGACTTTTTTTAAGTTTGGTAGATTTTTTGGTCATATTTTAGGGAAATCGGCCTTTTAAGTTTTTTTTAGCCTACTTTTCACATTTTGCAAAAATGAGGAAAAAGTAGACTTATGAGATCGGGCAAATGTGTGTCTGTCTGTCTGTCTGTCTGTCTGTCTGTCTGTCCTTCTGTCTGTCTGTCTGTCTGTCTGTCTGGCTGTGTGTGTGTCCCCCCCTATCAACTCCTAAACGGCTGCAGCAATCGAAACAAAATTTGGTAGGAGTAAAGATCTACACCGGAATATCTCACGGCCATATTTGAAAATGATGTCAGTGCTACCAACTGCTAAAAAATCGCAATTGAAATTTGAGCTCCATGTTGGATATCTTGGAAAGTAAGAATGGGAGCTATTTCAAAATTGGCACACGTACAGATCATAATATTTCAGTTTAATTTCCAGGAGGCCAAACATGGCAGTGTTGCCAAAATGATTATAAGCCTCCTGATAGGTCCAATTTTTAAATGCATATAACTTCTACACTATCAATTGGAATTCAACCAAATTTCGTATGTTGTATGTGTACATAACCAGATATGACTGAGCGTATTCTTAAGACCTACCAGGGCTGCCAACTGTTAATAAATGCTCCTAATTTATTTTATCCAAATACCAATTTATCAGAAAGTATGCAAGCCGACAGCTTTAAACTATGCACACGTATAGTACCTGACATTCTATATTAATTTGGAGTAACTTACATATGTCAGTGCTACCAACATGATTCTAAGCCTGCTGACAGGTCCAACTTTAAATGCATGCAACTTCCATACTATCATTTGGATTTCAACCAAATCTCGTATGTGTTATGTGTACCATAACAGATATGACTATGCGTATTCTAAGGAGCAACCAGGGCTGCCAACTGTTAATATGTGCTGTTCCTATTTTTGTTACCCTAATATCAATATATCAGAAAGTATGCAAGCCAATAGCTCTAAAATTTGCACACGTATAGTACCTGGCATTCTAGACGAATTTGGAGTAACTAATATACGTCAGTGCTGCCAACATGATTCTAAGCCTGCTGATAGGTCCAATTTTAAAATGCATGTAACTTCTATACTAACTAATGGATTTCATTCAAAATTGGCACAACAATAGATCATATTATTTCAGATTATTTCTGACCAATACATGCATGACATTGTTGCCAACATGATTTTACGCGCTCTGGTAGATCCAATGTTTAACTGCATGTAACGTCCATGCGATTCATTGGACTTCAACAAAATTTTGTATTTTGTACCTTAAGAGATGGAACTAAGAATATATTCAGTCATCGGGGCTGCCAACTGTAGTGCTCTATTAAGATACATTATGCCAGGTATACAGTATTTCGAACTAATTGGAAATTTCGATATTAGCAACTTAATTTCGTCATTATTCTAGATAGGTTCATATTCTGTAGAATAATCATTGGCATGAAAAGTAGGCTGTATAGTTCTTAACGGAACTTCTTGTTTTGTTTTTGTTTTTTCCAATTTAGTCATGTCACAGCTTTATATGAGGGAGTTACGTCTCTCAGAGTTAAGGTGAAGCTGGTAACTGATACAAGATAATTTAACATATTGAAATAAAATATTTCGGTATTGCTATTAGTAGAAAAATTTATACCTTGGGTGCAGAAGAACGGTACTGTAGGTATACAGATGCACTTGTTTTGGTCGCAAACCAGTTATTAGCGAAATAGAATGTTACCTGCTCTGTTGACCAAGGTCAGCTGTGGCGGGATAGAAAGGGAAAGGGGTGTATATTCTTGTCTCGGTTCATTTTCTTCATTTTATAGTGCATTTTTCGAATTTTTGAAATATTCTTGAGTTTATTATTATAAGATCATGTTCTCCATTTTATAGAGCATTTTTTAAACTTTTTTATGGCATCAACATTCAGGCCCTAATTATTATTATTATTATGGTACATCTCCATTTGCTTTCCAGTCATTTCCAAAATGTCTGTCAAGCCGTTTCTGAACTCCATAATTTTTATTTTCTTTCACATTTTAATAGAAACTACTGGCAGGTATATTGGCTTGCTTTTCCCCTTTTAAAAATGAATGACATGAATGCAAGTCACTCCTATAAACTATTCTCTCCATACCAACAAATGAAGTAGCTGTGCTGTTATTCTTTTGGTTTCAGATTTCAATGTACAGTATTAATAATATGAAACCGTAATAATTTGTACTTTTTGAAAGGAGGAATGATAAACATGTGATCAATGTACTGTTTAGACATACTAGGCCACATTGTTAAGTCCGGTATCCCAATTGATCAGCTGGAAAGATCGCCTTTTGAAATTAAGTCAAAAGCAAAACCAACTCCATCCAAGCCATGGAGGCCCATTGAGCTGTGGAAGGTGGAGGCTTCCATTTTTTGAGACAAAGGCATTAGATGAGATGGAGTTGTCAGCTCCATGTTCGGCCGTCTTTGCCTACCCTGATCCTCTTTCTTATTGTAGGCTGAACATTTGAGTTTCTGAAAATGTTAATTTTGTTTCTGGAACTCGCCATCTCGATGCGAATTTAACCCCCCCCCTCTTCCAGTTAAAAGCAGAGTGCCTTTACTGAATGAGCTACACAACCCCTTTTTGAAACTAAGTCACCAATGGAAGAGTTGCACTTTGAAAATAATCTGCATTTTAAGTAGGAAAGGATGTAGTTTGTAACTTACCAATCCCACAAGACGAAAGAAATGTGCTGTGACAACTACGGTACACATGGCTCATGCTGTTTGTTTTGTGAATCAGTGAACCTATTAAAATTGCCCTTTATACATGCAAAATTATGTTTTAGTCTTACAAAATGAAAAATGACTGAATCAACATCAATTTGGAAACCAAGTTATTTTCACTACACTACAGTACACTGCAGCTAGCCAAGGCCTGACCAGCATTGAACTCAAGGGACTATATGCCAGCTTCACCCAGCTAGTCACTACAGTTCGAGAGCAGTGTCGGCAATCATTAACCTCCCCCACAAAGTTTTAGTATCAGTCACTCCCCACCAAATCTGAAAGCACTACAATTGTACAAGAACTGGCAACTTAAATATATGTCAGGGTCCTGCAGGAGACCACATGCCAGATTTACCCAGACTCCTCAGCAACGTTAACTGATTGTTAAATCTCTACTAAACAGAAGACTTATAGTTCCAACATTTCCTATTATTGGACCATAAATAAATGTATCTGGAACCACCAATGCCAGTGGCGTAGCGTGAACTTTTGAGCTGGGGACGCCAAAGTTTATAACGACAAACTGAGGAAAAAATCAAAAAGCTAATATGAAAGATCCTGTCACATACCTCACACAGTCTTGTACATCAGCTCAATTCGTCGTTTCTTCTTTTCTGCGAAAATGTCAATGATGTGTTCAAAAAATGCCGGCTCTGATGAAAGCTCACCAAATAACTGTTTTTCAATGGCCAGTGAATTTAAACACGACAAGCGACTATTGCTCATAGAATTTCTAAGGTATGTTTTAATTCTTGTCAGCGTGCTCATGTTGCGTTCACTACTAGCTGTAGTAGTTGGAATAGTCAGTACTAAGCGCAGTAGTTTAGTTATTTCCTGATAGATGGAGTCGAGACCGTTGGCAACAAAATATTTTAAAAGCTCTTTTGGAGCTAAATGCTTTGTCTGATCTCCATAAACAATGTGAAGTTCATTTAGTAATTGGTTAACATTAAAGAATGGATACTGTTTTACCAAAATATCTAATTTGCCCTGGGGAATGCTTCAGTGTATTCTTTAAACTTCTTTTCTTGTACTAACTCAATGAAATTTAGATGATTAAGATCTTCAAATCTACTTTTCATTTGTGCTGTTAGTGAATCTATTATTTCAAAAGTTAGCACTCTCAAAGTGTTCTTTTTATTGCCATCATACATTACGTTTTCATTCAACTGGATGGTTTTTTGAACGCATCTATCAGTGAAATCTTCATTTCTTAAATTTTCTATTCTTTTGACGACAGCCTCTATCTCATTATGGCAAGTTACAATACTCACTGTCGATGATTGTAACAATTTGAAAAGATGATCAGTGTAAATGAAACAAGCTTCGAATACACATAGCAAATATACAAATGTAGGGTCATCCATATATCTTTTGAGACCAATGGCACAGTTCACAGAGTCGTCGTCCCATTCACTACTTTCATCATCAATAATTTCATCAAAAGTAGGCCTACTATACAATCCTTGGAAATGTTTCATAATGGTGAAAACTGCCCTCGAATGAAAATTCCATCTCGTATTGCTAGCTTGTGGAAGCTTAAATCCTCTTTCGGTCATCAAAACCGTCCTTTAAAAGACTTGCTGAAAAAAACTATGAAAAGCAGTCAAGGCACAGACAAACAAACGAACCTGTTTTATGGTTTTTGAGCCATACAGAAGTACCAAATTTAATTGGTGGGCGTAACAATGGACGAAAAGAGCATATGGGCAAAACTGTTTCACTAGCTTTTGAACTCCTCCTTGTCTGCCTGCCATTACAGCTGCGCCATCGTATGTCTGGCTTACAACTTTTTCTCCATTTACTTCCCAGTCAAGTAAAACTTTGTGCACGATTTCTGATAATCCCACAGCTTTTTTATTTTTGGAAACGTCATAAAAGCCAACGAATCTCTCCTCTATTCTATCATCCACACAATATCTAAATATTATGCTCATCTGGCTCTTACACGATACGTCTAATGTCTCATCCGCTTTTATGGAGAGAAAGGGGGCTTCATTTTTTCTGATTTGATTTTCTCATTTAATGCAATTGTTGTAACTTCTATCAAGTCATTTTGAATGTCTGGAGATGTTCCTTTTAAGAATGATGATGACTGTAAATGGTCTCTAACTATAGATTCATTTTGAGCGAGCAGGTTCAACAATTGCAAATAATACCCTTGTTAATAGAACTTTCATCTTCTCTATGCCCACGGAAGGCTAGTTCTTGTGGACAGAGAAATACTACTGATTGAATGAGTTGTCGCACATACTGCCTGTTCGAAGACACGATCTCATTATGTTTTATTGCTAGTAGTCGAGGAGCTTCAGAAAATGCATACTCAATACGAGTTTTACCTAGCAGATGAAATGCTTCAGAATGTAACTAGCAAGCAAGCTTGTAGTTTAACGTGACCGTTAATCGCGAGATCATGAGCCACGGGACCTCCTTTTAACGTGGAATCCGAACCACAGGACATGGCATTTCACTTCGAAAATCTCACATGCATTGACCGGGAATCGAACCCGGTCCACCTTGGTGAGAGGCATACAGCTTAACCGCTGCGCCACTACGCCCCCTACAGAATGTAACAAGTGGGGTTTTGAAGACTGGTGTTTTACAGCCTTTTTAATTAAATTACTCAGGTCCAAAATTCCTTCCGTGCACCATTCAGTATCTTTCGCTCCAAACATAAGGCAAACGTAACAAAACATTTTTTTTTCAACACACCCAGTTAGCCAGGAAAACCTGTCATACCAAGAAAGCTGAAAACTCAGTGTGCGATTTTTACCGACTTCTTTAATTGATAAATTTGGCTTTGGTCTTTTTGTTTTTAATTCACATCGCTGTTCATATGATAAAGTGCTCAAAGGAGTTGCCTTTAAAAAATTAATAACATTAGAGTCAGGTACTTCAGTCATATTGGCAGCATTAAACACACACACGCACAATTAAAAGAAACTACACTTCTACAGTTCGAACTATAGCACTAGCGCAGCGATTGGGCTATTGAGTTAACAGAACAGTGATCATACAATTCAAACGCCAGCAAACGCCAGCGTACGGTAGCGCTTCTCTTCCGAGAAACAAGTATGAACTGGCGCATGCGCTGCAGCGTGGCCTGGCCAGGGTGGTACATAGCTCTTGACGCCAAGAAGGTCTGGCGTACAGACAAGAAGAGCAACGCACAGCAGTAGACCGCGTCCGGGCTAAGACTAGTTATATTGGGGGTGTGGATATAAAATAACTAAGCGCCATGTAATATGCTAACGCCGCATTTATATCAAATAAAAACAATGTTATATTTTACACATTTTAAATCAGGGAACGCCCGGCGTATCGGCGTATTATAGCGCTACGCCTCTGACCAATGCTAACTTTATTAGTACCTTTTCTTAGACATAAAGTGGAAAAATCACCTTTTGGAACTAGACCCCTCAATGGTAATCAGAAAATTCTAAACTATTCTGTGAATGGATTTAATAATTTTCTTTTTTACAATGCAATGGAAAGTTTGGTTTGCTAGAGAGCAGAGAGTATAATGAATAAGTGCCATTAGAAATGCAGAAACACGCTTATTAATGTATACGATACTTTTGACAAACAAAAATAAGGTAAGAATAATATTAAATAATTGCTACCACATTATGCAAGAAGAGTTCTAAAATGAAAATAAAATCATTGTGATATGTATGTTTGAATTGTCAGAGATTTACTTTGGAAAAGAAAGGAAATTGAAAAATATTTATAAGATTTTTCTGTATTTTGCAATATATCTTTGAATTGTTCTAATTATATTTAGAAAAATTTATAATAAAATATACTGGAATATTGTCACTGCTCTCAGTTTCGAAGGCATACTCAATGTTGGAACAAAAATATTAAAAAATGAATTGTAAAGTTGTATTATGTCCTATAATAATTATGTAATGTATGTTAAAATAGTATTTTGTACAAAAACTTTTCTACTGTTTAAGGAAAAATAAAACATTTTGTAGTAATATTTGGACTAACTTAATGATCTTCAATTTCCTTGAATACTGGTACTCATATTAAGATTAGCATACAGCCATCAACTTCTTAAGCTTGGTAATGACAGCAGTACATCTTCCCCTAGCAATCCAGAGTATCCCATCAATTTTGGTGACAGAGTATGTTGCTATTACAGTGGAACGTGGCTAATTCTAACTTTCATAACTCGAAATCTTCTTTAATTTGAATTTTTCTCTTGGTCCCTAGCATTTTATATACAATCAATGCTAAAAAAAATCGTGGTTAATTCGAATTATATTTTGGATAATTTGAAGTTTTTAGTGTAAAAAAGCCGATCGAAAGCCAAACAGTTGGGACAATTCCCAAAAAAAAAACTGTTCCGGGTGCAGCCCCAAGCAACAAACCACATCACAGAACTTACGTGGTTTGTTTAAAGTAGAAATGACGTAAGTACTGTTTTCTGTTCCTTAAATTTGTTAGATTCTTTTGTGATGGCCGAGAGACTTAATTGTAGGAAACAGGTAAAAATCTCAAACTATTTTGAAAAACAATAGATTTCTCTAAGACTAGATTGCTGGATTAATACTGTCGTTAAATAGGTGAGTAGTACATTTTGGTTTTATTTTTCATTTGAAAGTTTTGAGGTTATTCACGATACAGTCTTTATAAAATACCGTTGTTTGTTTATCTGCTTTGTTGAACGTAAATCATTATGTAAACGTAATATAATATATTTTCTCCACCTATTTCAAAAAACATTTTTAATTCGAATTTTTGGATAATTCGAAGTTTTTTGCTGGTCCCTTGAGGTTCGAATTATCCAAGTTCCACTGTACATTAAAATGAGCCATTCGTACGTATAGGTAAATACTATAAGTGACAAATATTAATTCTAACACTGAAATTCTACAATGAACAGAATCTAATGTGACCACCATTGATAATTTACTGCAGAAAGCAGTATTTCTTCAAATTGTTGCTTACAATACTCTTTTATTTTCTAGAGAAGATATCATCCTTTAAGGGGAGACTCCACCGCAAAACTTCAATTTTTTTCTAAGAATTTTTATTAGCTATTTCAGACCCTTGAGTGTTTTCTCTTAGATCCCAGAAATATTTGGTTCTATTCAAATTATAAATAAGTCAAAATAATATTTGATACATGGACTGCATGAGGGGGGGGGGGGGGGGGGACTCACTGACAGCTGTCAAAGATAGTATTTGATGTTATCACCATGAAACATGACCATCTTCTCACCAATCGGATAATTTTTGTTCCAAAGTTGGCTCTTGGCTTTTCATTCAAATGTAGCGATTTCTGGTGATAAAAAGCTGAACTAGTGATGTCAATAAACATTTTAAAATCCATTTTCCTGAAAATTTGTTTTTCTAACTTCAATACCAACTTGTTTATCCTAAATATTAACCAATCTCAGTGAAATTTTTGCAGGAAGTAGTAATGAGGTTTTTGCATAGTCTACTTCTGTGCATTAATATTAAATGATATGCAGCTACAATGATTTTTATGACATTTACTGTATGTACAAATTATTTGAAAAAAATTGTCTGAAATTTGAAAAATGAACTAAGGATGAATAAACAAACATTCTTATAAAATAAATGCACAAAACTCTTAAACAGTGACCCGTTACTGTGTCTGAAGAAATTGAACTGTAAAAAAATTAGTAATAGTAATTTCCATAGGCAGATTTAAAAAAAAAATATTTGTACAGTACATTCCATTGAGAAAACCAAAATGGTCTTCAAAGAAAGAGAACTTATTCCAAGTAAAATATGTTCAATAATCTGAATTACCAATTATATATATCTTTCCATGCCAAAATTCCTGTATACATGAGAACAGAATTAATTCTTAATCATATCTGAAATTGGTGCCAAGTCACTGAAGAAGTGTGCGATAAGAAAATACCTATTCACCTAAAAGGAGAAGTTTGCAAGTCCATGATAAGGTCAGTGGCATTTTATGGCACAGAATGTTGACCGGCTTCAACCAAACATGAACAAGCCCTCAATGGAATGGAAATGAAAATGCTGTATTGGTCCATGGGTGTTACAAGGCTTGACCATGTCAGAAATGAATAGGTAAGAAAGCAAATAGGAGTTAAAACAATTAAAGTCAAAATGAGGGAAGCACGTTTGCATTGATATGGGCATTCCACTAGAAGTGATGAGAACTCTGTGGCAAAAACGGCCCTCTGATATAATCCAGAAGGGCATCGATCTTGTGGGTGTTCAAAGAAATGATGGAGGGATGAATTTGAATTTATTGTTTCTCTTATACAGGCCACTGAAGCTACAAAGCCTTTTTATGCAGCTCTCTTCATTCAGAGGGTGGTTAAATACAATAGAATAAATGAAGAAAGAAAAAAAAAACTTAACCTAAACATACAGTTGACAATAACAGTTCTTGTTATTACATCCGTTCACCTTGAACATGATAATTGTATAGCTGATAGATTACAATGAAGGGAGTGTTTTATAGCTCTGATAGGAAGTCCTGAATACTGGTGCAATTTATATTTATTCCAGAGAATACTAGCTGAAATATGGAATGAACCTTTGCATTTTTCGGTTCTGTGATGAGGTATCTGGAGCATTTGTGCAGTGTATCTATTCGCACGGTTATGCACTGATTGCATGGGAGTTAGTGTGCAGTAAATATAAGACGGAATTTTGAATTTTAGAATTTTTATCACAGAGCCATGGCATACCGTCTTCGTTCCTTTAACTTTAGCCATCCAATCTGGACGTAAAATGGAGTTATATGAGACTCTCTTGGTACATTGAGAACAAACCTCAAGCAAGCATTTTGCATTCTTTGCAATTTTGTATTGAGGACCTCTCCCATATCATGGTAGATCCATAGTCAAATATTGGTAATATCAAACTCTGTACCGTATCAGTATCTCTCGTACATTTTGAGGCAAATAGAAGCAAGTTCGCCTAATTTGATATAATGACGATGCAACCCTTTTCAGAATCATGTTTGTGTGATCCTGCCACGATAATCGAGAGTCAAAAATAACTCCCAGATAGAATCAGTGAAGACCTCTCGGCATGCGGGCTCAAACCTGAAGAAGCTCTTGACAAGAAGAAGTGGTGAACGACAAGCAAGCAAGCGGACCCTGCGCCAACACAGGAAATATGCTAGGAAAGAAGAATCGTATCTGAAACCATTAAACACACTTGCTTACCATTTTATAATACCCTGGCCAGACCAACACTATGTAATGGCTGTAGAGGATAGATTCACTCTTAGGTCATCATCATACATCTCAAGAATCACAGCTTGCAAAATGAATTACAGACCTATGAACCGAATTGGAGAAAAATTGGAGAAAAATTTAAAGTAGGAGTGAAGATTCAAGGAGAATTAATTTCAACTCTGAGATTTGCTGATGACATCGTCATCTTGGCCGACACGCCTGAGGATTTGAATGAGTTTTTGAATGGTATGGACTCCGTCTTACGGAATGAATACATGATGAAAATTAATAAATGTAAAACAAAAATACTGGAATGCAGCCGAAATAAATCAGAAATCTCTATGGACATCAAATTGGCAAGTGAAAAGCTGAAGGAAGTAGGAGACTTCTGTTAATTAGGAAGCAAAATAACCAGTGATGGACGAAGCAAAGAGGATATAAAAAGTAGGTTGGCTCAGGCTAGGAAAGCCTTTCTACAAAAAAGGAATCTGTTGACACCGAATATAGATTTAGGTATTAGGAATTCATTTTTGAAAGCCTCTGTCTGGAGCGTGGTGCTCTATGGAAGTGAAACTTGGACTATTGATGCAGCAGAAAAGAGGAGAATTGAGCATTTGAAATGTGGTGTTACAGGAGAATGATGAAGATCAGATGGGTAGATAGGGTGACAAACGAAGAGGTATTAAGACGAGTGGGAGAGGAGAGATGTTTCTGGCGACTGCTAATGAAGAGAAGAGATAGGTTAGTAGGACGCATACTAAGACACCCAGGAATAGCAAGCTTAGTTATGGAAGGAAGGGTTGAGGACAAGAACTGTAGGGGCAGACCAAGGTTAGAATATGTTAAACAGATTGCTTCGGATGTAGGGTGTGGTAGCTATGTAGAGATGAAACGATTAGCTCAAGACAGGGAGGCATGGATAGCTGCATCAAACCAGTCAAAAGACTGAAGACTCAAACAACAACAACGAACCGAACAGCTGACTGCATGAAATTGGAATGCAAAGGGAATGAAGATAGGCTATACTGAAAGAACTGGAAGTGCCATGTGCAAAGGATAAACCAAGAAGATTGCCCAGGGGAACTCTCTGATCGCAGCCAAGGGGAAGAAGATAGATCGGACATACAAGTAAAATATGGGAAGAAAAAGCAAAACTGTAATTGGCCACGTGGCCTAATCAGGGGCGGATCCAGAGAAAAGAGGGAGAAAGAGAAAGGAGAAAGGGGAAAGCGAAGGAGAGGAGAGAACCGAAGGAGGAGACGCACCAAACGACCTATAAACAACGATTTTAACCTAACTAGTTTTCAGTTAATAATCGTGCAATATACAGTATATACCTAGCCACGACGCTCTCTTCTCGCTACCCCGCTCGATTATTTTCCAGCACTGTTGCTATTGTTGTGACGAGCCGAGCTGACTGAGCACAGTGCAGCCGACGCGCCACCTGTCCGAACGGAGCCGAGTACAAACGAATAATCCCCTTCGGCCCGCTCCACCCGCGTCTATCGAGGTAAATTGTATGAAGACTTCACAAACTTTATAAATCTCCGAGAAACAGTGCACAACCGTTTAAAGGGAAAAGACGTAATTAAAGGGAAAGTAAAAGGAAGAAAAAAAGATGAAATCCCAGTATCCGAAAAGGAAAATATCGCCCGAAACGAAGGGAATGTCGATAGAGAAATAAAATTAATACTGAAGGGCTAGCGCAAGAATCGCCAAATCCGAAAACTGGAGAAGAGATGCTAAATGATGACAATACTGAAAAAGCAAACAGCGTGACGGAAACAGAAACCGAGCGAGAGCTACAGGAAGGAAAAGAACCAAAGAAAGCAGAAACCGAAGAAGAAATCCACAAGCAAGAGATAAAGATGGAGAAGAAACTAAGGAGGATTCGAAGAGAAAATTTAAAGCCAAAAATAAAGCCAAGAAACAAGTTGCAGAGCCTACTATCAAGAAAAAGAAGACAAATGTAGCAGAACCAGAGGATGAAGATGAATACGACCAACAAACAAGAGATGAAGATGCAGATGCAAGAACTATAGAGAAGAAAAAGAAAACGCAAACCAAAGTGAGAACCAGCAAGAAACAAGAAACCAAAGGAGTCCCAGAGCCTACCGTAACCGGCAGAAACGTGGGTAAAACTGTGTTGATTATTCTCAAGCATCACAGTCTTGTCCTATGTCGGTGTGTTGACGTTGGTACTGACGGGTGCGCTATCATGGCGTCAGTAGCTTGTGGTGCTGTCGCCGAGGTGCAACCGAAGCAGAGCATGTCGTTAGGTGCCCTTGTTATAATCACGCTCTGAATTTGTCTATTTCGAAGTCCTCGAAAGTCGTCGCCGAGCGAAATGCAATAGGAGTTATGAAGGCCACTATTACGTCCATTGATTCGTCCTCAAAACGCTCCTATGTATTTAAAGCAACTCTAGGTGAACTTTTATGTGGACTTTGTGAGACGCGGTGGATCGCACGGCACGACGGTTTTGTACAATTTCGCTCTTTACTCCCGAACATGGTCGAGAGTTTAGACTCGATTACTTTATGGAAAGACTCAGAAAGTGATTCTAATGCAAAAACGCTCATAGCTGCTCTTTGTGAGAGTGATTTTATAGTTATCGTCATTTCCTTGTCAGAAATCCTTGGAGACACTAAAACACTCAGCATTTTGTTTCAAAAAAGGGCAAATAGACTTAAAGGATGCCCATGATGCGCTAGACGACACTACTACTGTGTTGAGCAAGAGGCGCGAAGAGTGCGAAACACAATTTGCTGAGCTCTTCCAAGAATCAGAAGCTCTGGCAAAACAACTTGGAACCGAACGTCTGCTCCCACGCATCGCACAACGGCAAAAGCACCGCGAAAATCATCCAGCGTCAACCGTAGAAGACTACTATCGCCGGGCCACTTTCATACACATTTTAGACTACGTCCTAGAAGACCTAAACACTCGCTTCCCTAAAGCAACGCAAGAGTTACACAGTCTATCAGCAATGATGCTAATATTATCATGGACGTCAGCGGATGTGGATACATTCGCTGCAAAGTACTTCAAACTTCTCAATCAACATTCTGCCGCGTTGGCGGCAAGGCTTCTACAGGCTGACCTTCGTATGTGGAAGGTAAAGTGGTCCCGGGAGATTGAATCGGGATCAATCATTCCAAAGAAAGCTATGGAAGCTTTAATTGCCTGCGATAAAGAGTTGTACCCCAGTATTCATCGATGTCTCAAGATTCATGCTACTTTACCCGTCAGCGCCGCTTCATCGGAAAGGTCATATTCTTCTTTGAGAAGGCTGAAGACGTGGTTGCGGTCAACTATGTCCGATGAACGATTAAACGGACTTGCTTTGATGCACATCCACTACGATGTTTATGTTGACCCATCTCGCGTGATTGATCGGTACGCGAAAAAACCAAACCGGCGACTAGAGTTTGTTGTTTAGCTTAAAATTGTTTTTATGAACAAAATTGCTGTATTTGTAATATTTACATACAATTAGCAATACACATGTACCAGTCATAATTTCGGGTAGCCTTGTTCTTATTTCGCTCAGCCTATACCCCTAAAATAAAGGTTAAATATAGTTTTGAACTCCCGTAAATCTGATTAAATCGTGTCTTTAACGATCTTTTTCTCGTCGATTGATTAAAATTCCTCGGGCCTCGAGCCGGGTTTTTATTTAATCTTGAAGCTATTGTCTAAGCTATATAATTATTTTTTTACGGTTGTCAGTCATCAAACTATATAACTCTGAGTTTACTCTCCTACCCTTTAATTACATTAATACAGTAACTATAAACTATGAACCCGGTATGATAGCGTTTTGGATAAAATTAAAAGTCTATCTTTACGAAAGCGCTCCAGCGATATTATTGGCATGGCAAATGATAATATAGAGAGCAGCGTCGGACTGGCCATTTGGGAAGAACGGGAGTTCCTATCGAGGCCTCGGGCCAGGAGACTATGAGTGCCGAGGCCCGCCCTTAGGCCCTTGCGCAAATAGGCCTATGACCCCAGTTATTAGCTAGCTAAGATATTCTGCGTCTTTGTTTACAACTTAAGAGAGAGTCGGCTACTCGCAAAGGGGACAAAGTCAATCATTACCTATGAGGAGGTCCGGGGGACTTTTGACCCCCTCGGACCATTCAAGGCATCTGAGGCATCAAGGGGCCTCGGGGTCTTAAAATTAATGACCTCGGCCCTTGTAATAACATCAGCTTATTACATTGTATCTAAAAATGGGGAAAAGGGGGGGGGTAAGTTCCGAAGGGGGCTCATTACGATCACAGTATTTCAATGCGCGCGATCCCCGTGTCAGTAAACTCCGCATAAAAATATTTTTCAGCGTAAAAATTGGAGCAAGTCACTGGGGAGAGGGTGGGTGAGTGGGGGAGGGGGGGGGGGGGAATGGTAAGGCCCCTACTCTCCCGCTCCCGTCGAGGGCTCTTAGGGCCAGTCCGATACTGATAGAGTGTGTACGTAAGTATAGGTAAGTATGAGCAAACAAAATATTGTTTAGTGACCACACAGAAAGTAGGAAAGTAACGAAAAATTTCACATTTCGAAAAAAATGACATTTTGGTAAAAGTATGCGCAAATAATTCGATGTTTATTGTTAACTTTTAAACTTGCATTATGGTATATTACCCCCCCCCCCCCTTCCTCCATTTTGAAGACAGGTATCATGACCGCCCCCTCCAAGATCAGTGTCTGGATCCGCCCCTGGGCCTAACACATGGTAGGATGATTATGATGACCTTAAAATTGGCTTAAAATCCCTATAAATACGGTAGCCTAAATTTATGTCAGAATATCTTGAATTTTTGACTGTAACTTTGTACCATATTTTTACTGGATGATAAATGTACAGTGACCAAATGTACGCTCTGATCCGTCTTTGTCTCTTTGTTATGGGTTTGCGACAAAAATGGCATGAATATTCATATTCAAGTAGACTGCACCCCTAAAATAAACTAGCCTATGGTACAAATTATTTACATATAATACAAAGGGGTGGGGGATTAAGAGTCTCTTCAAATCTAGCCAATAAGGGAATTACATGTTTGTTCTGTCTCTTGACATGAAGCCATAGGCTTAGACATGAATTCATGGAATGCACTCAGAGACGGTTGCAAATCACTCAGTACTCCCATGATAAGGTAAGAAGTACAGTGAGATTCTTTTACTGGAGCGTGGCCGGCGACCGGCTGCCAGGCGCGCGCGCCTCCCGCCAGCCAACCGAGCTCGGGTCGCAGATAGCGCGCAGGCGAGATAACCAGGGTCATTAAAGTCATTAAGTCACTAAACTTTCATCAACGAGGGTGTGAAGTGTCAGCGCACAGATAAAAACGTAACATAAACAACAGCTTCCTGCAAGATTTAATTAAAAAGCAGACATGGATTTTTTTTATTTCTTGGGAATCTGGATGAACTCACGTCACCAGTTAAAGGTTAGAACTTACCTTTCACAGAAGATACTGAAAATGTTCTCCTTCAGCTGACAGACAGTAACTTTGGAAGCTACATCGTTACATTATGTAGCTACTCCTGTTCCCCCCTGCCTGTTTACTGTGATTAATCGAAGCACGGACCTAAGCCCGCTTTATGTTTAATTGTGGGGTAATTTAAAATACAAAGTGTACAGATCAATTACCCGTACTGTGCCCAACTCTAGGAATGGGTATTCCAAGATTCAGACACCTAGATATCAAGGGAAAGGCTACAGCCGCTTTTGAAAGTTGAGATATTTGAATATCGCGCTACATTGCTTCCAGAAAGAATTGGAAAGAATATACAGCCAAGAGCATGTCAAGTGACGTAGCGAGTAATAGCAGAGGTCGAGACTATTTATTGATTAAATAGTTAGCCATGGAGTAGAGACTTGAGACTTGGATCAGATTACTGGCACGGCCAAATGAAAAGGAATGCACTTAGTATCAAGTAAATCGGACCAGGGATACCAGAGATATGAGGATTTCCAGGTTTCAGCTGATTCAGCGTGACCCTGACCGTTTTGAATAAAAGCCGGCAGGCGCAGGCAACTTCAGCTCACTTCGAAACAAGCACTTGCTAGGCAAGGTGCTGCTGCTACGCTGAGCCAAGGCACATGGTTGCTGGATCTACGCAGAAGATATTTCAACTTGTGAGAGTTATAAAAGTACTGCGATACGTGGAACATAGTAAGTTTCCGGCAGAGAGGCTCACTAAGGTGATCGATATTTTTCTTCGGACACTGGTGAAATACTTTATTTCTTTATGGACATATGCTAGACTTTGTCTAGAAAGTACTTTCTCACAGTCCAGTAATAATTTAATACTTGGATATTTTAGTCCAATTTTAGTCAGTTTTATATTTGTAACCAGATAACCACTTCGATCTTTCAGTATATTGAAGGCCAGTCTATCACGGTGTTGTTCATTATCCAACGATGGGAAACTATATGTTGCTTCGCGCATGATAGATGGTGTGAAGCCATGCCCAGGGAACGATCTTCAGAACAGCCGTTGATTGGTTTAGACTGTCAGTGTTTTCTTGTACTGAAACGATTACCGTGAGTTATGTTACAACTGACATATTTGAGAATAGATCATTTAGATCTGACCCCATTTAAGCAAACTGTTATGGTTTTGATAGAAGCCTATATTAAAATGGATCAACAGTTACTTCAAACGTCAAGAGATATTACCACTATGTCTTGCTAGACAGATTGTGGGTATATAATGGCGGCCGATACAAGGATTATACGTGCTTGTCCGTTAGGGCATGTCTCTGGATAAATCTGGTACAGACCAGGTTCACTACGCTTCAAGACCATCAAGAAATGTAAGCCACATTTTGACTTTATATTATGCCTAGCTAATTGGAACAAACTATTTTTCTGCAGATGACCAACACATTTTTTTTCTTCGTATTTAAATCTTGCAATGATTTACGCAAGACATATTAGAGTTATTCTGAGTATTTTCAGCACTCAGAACAGTTTAGGATCGATGACCGAGCATAACAAACATTTATTTGAATATTTCATATTTTTGGGAAGTCACGGAAAACAACCGATGTAACTGTAAAAGTTAATAATTATTTTTGTTGAGGAATGGATATTTTATCCATATTCGAAGATTCGAACATGTGGATTCTCACATAATGAGATAATAATTAAATATATTTAAAATAATATAACTAATAATAATAATCCACTAATAATAATAATAATGATTTTCATAACTTTTCTAAATAATTCTTGGATCTTATATTTTCTAATAATCACATTTATTGAGAGAGAGCTTATGGAGTAGTTTAATCATTTCTAGTTTGGAACATGTGATTTTCCGAAGGAGAGTGGTTAGCGCAAGCCCGCATTCAACCAACATTTCAGTTCTGGTTGAACAGTTGATATTTGCAATGAGCAAAGTATATTTTTCAGATAACACGGAGAGGCATGAAACGGGAAGCAAATGATATTTGTATCAAGTAGGATATTTTTGTATTTATATAAAATCATGACGTAAATACACACTCGAGAGTGAAATAAAGATTATCATAAGTATGGTAAATTCACGGGTTGAACTGAATGGTAAAATAAAATAAACTTGTAAGTTTATTAATCTTCCAGTGTTGATAACAAGCAGAAGCTTGATTTATTGTATAAATTTTGGGTAGAAAATTTATGTGTGTGGAGTAGTTGAAATGCCATTCCCAGGTGCGCATGTTTAAGTCGCAGGAATGAGGAGATTTTTTTGAGCATCAATCAAATAGCAGGTTTGATGGCTCAGGTTTATAGAAGGAGTATTGGAACTACACATTTCGTCGTATGAATGACCCGAAGGTTATTTCTTAAAAACCATCAGTTCTTATTTCAACCTTGTTTACGGATTCCATTAAGACTTTGATTTTGCTAGAACCCGGATTTGTCATGATAGTATTTTATTCTTCTTCAGAGGAAGACCTTTGCCGTTGTTGTTGTAATATTGCGTTCTTATGAAAATAATAGAATGGGCCACTGCCAATTAAAAATAATTCTATAACCACGAATAATTTGAAGGATGTTTTCAATCCTAGTGCCATGAACTAAATGAATTTATTATGAAGCTACAATTCTTATTTCCGCATTCTGTCGAAGAATTGCAAGTTGTGAAAATTACTAAAATGGCCATAAATATAAATATTTTTCATAATAATAATTCCAAGTGGAAAGTCAAATAGTTGAATGGTCCAACAATTTATTGATCAAGTGGATGATTCAGAAAATCATATATTTTGTGAGGAACTTGAAGTTCATAATCGAGTCACTTCTCGAAACGTTTAATGTCAGAAGAACGATTAATTTTTGTTGTGCTTCGCACAGTTCTTCGATGCTATGCTCAAGGTCAAATACTTTTCAGATGATGTTATTAATATGTGTAAATAATTTGTGTTGATTCAGAAATAATAATATTTTTTGGACAATATATTTTTGAAACTGGAAAAATAAGTGAAAGTTAAAAATTCTATGAACATTTATTCTACGAGTGTTAATATTATATAAACATTCAAACAGTGAACTACAGTATTTCCAGTAAAGACAATTAAATTTGAACTGGATTTAATCACAAATTATCGATATAATTTTGGAACACAGTCTACAGGACTAATATTCAGACTTGTGTTTCCAAAGATAATTGTCAAATGTGTTTGGAAAATTTCTGTACATTGTGTAAATAGGAGTGTGGGTCGCCACACGTGAGTGAAACTACTTTGAGCATTTTTGCAGTCAATTTTAAATTCAAAATAAAATGAGATAATTTTACTTGATGTGTTACGCCCAATTGAATCTCCTTCTATCCTTATTGTTGCATTGAGCCAAAAATCAGTAAAGCATTTTTTTCATTTGATGTCGTTTTTGCGATTAGCTTTAACCCATCTGGCGCCCCGGGATATTTTGACTCTCGTGCTGACTGGTTCTTGGTAAAATGCATATGTGGTCGTGCGGACTCCGGTCTAAACGGGCACATAAAATAAGATAGAGAGAGAAATGGCTTCGAACGTGGGTCTCGAGTTAGACACGGTCAATCGCATGCCGATTTAAATTGTGATAATTTTTTCTATAGATATTTTGGGAGTTGAGAGATGTCTGGTTTGGATGAATAAATTAGTAGGAAATCCAATTAGTGGGGAAAATTAAAAATTTCACTTGATTAATAATTAGAATGGGTTTGATTATTTTTGATAATGGCTTAACCATTAGGGCGTCAAGTAAATTCAGTAGTAAACGTTCGATGACTGGACATACGCATTATTAGAATCCAGGTGGAGGATATTTGAGAACTTGCATATTTTTCTTGTGATATTGTGGTAAATGTAATTCGTAAAAGTAGAGAATTTTGTTTTTCCATCACGTCGACATTAGGACAAATCTCATTTTATTAGAGTGTTCCAATTAGCTATTCATATTTCTTGTTCTAGTTATAAGCTTGTGTCTGCCAATATTGTATACCCCTAAGTTTTGAATAATAATTGAAAATTATGGAAGAGATGATGAGGATGATGAGGAGTTTGGAAGAGAGTTCCAAAGAGGCTGGACTGCGTGTAGCAGCCATTATGAAAGAAAATACTGAGGCTTTGGAAAGGAAACTTAAAGAAAATTCTGATAAACTTAAAGAAAGTTTAAATGAGAAACTTAAAGAAAATTCTGATTCTTTAGAAAATAAACTTAAAGAAAATTTAAACGATAAACTTAAAGAAAATTCTGATTCTTTAGAAAATAAACTTAAAGAAAATTCTGATTCTTTAGAAAATAAACTTAAGAAAGTTCTGATTCTTTAAAAGGTAATTTGAAAGAAAATTTAAATAGTAAATTTAATTCTATGGAAAGTAAATTTAAAGAGAATTCCGAAATTTTGAAAATGTCACTTGAGAGTAAAATGAATAAATTATACGAAAAAACACATGAGCTCGAAACTTCATTAGCCACTAACGCAAGTTTAATGGACGATAAATTTCGCGATGCCGATCTAAGATCCCAAAGCTTAGCCGATAGGATAGAACATGGTCTTAGGAAAGTTGGTGAAGACATGATCAACCTAGAAGTCAGAGTGAAGAAGGAGAGTAAAGAGATGGGAATTCTAGTTGTTCAACGGTTGACAGAACAATTCAAAGAACTTGTAATGGGAGAAATAAGAGAAGGTGTGATTAATGAATTACAAACTGAAATTAAAACCACAGTTGTCAATGAAATTAAAGACACACTCAAGCTGGAGAACCAAGAGGGAATCAAGGAGATTAGGGAATCTTTGTCATCCCATATTCAAGTGATTTCCGAAGATATCCAAGCAACTCAGAAGGACATATCAGATATGACAGGGTCGTTGAAAAGTCACGAGGCTGTTATGAACCAGATATCCACTGATGTCAAGGAAAACTGTAAGGAAACCGAAGCAATTAAAAAAATGGCAGAAGAAAACCAAAAGGAACTTGAGGCTATGAAAACCCAAATCAAGGACGAGAAACAGTCTGACCATCTGTTAAAAATGCCAAGGGAAAGGGGAAAAGAACAGATACAGATAAATCTAGGAGAAGCTAGAGAAACTGATAGTCAAAAACAGGATGAGGTCAGGACAGTATTTCAATCCAACCCCATAACTGTATTCAAGAATGTAGAGGATAAGCCTTCTAAATTTTCAGGGCGAGATTCTGTGACACCCGTAGAATTTTTGAGAGAAGCAGGTGATTACCTGAAAGATTCCAAAATCCCTAAGGAAAGACAGATCCGAGTGATAGGGAAATTTTTGGAAGGTCCTGCACTTCTTTGGTTTAGAGCTTTTAGATCCACTCTCACCACATTTGAGGAGTTTTCTCGTGGGTTATTAAAAAGTGTTGGTCCCCGGAAACCCAACAGCAAGTCAGAGCAGAATTATATTCTAAGAGATTCTCGACGTCACAACCTACTCGATACTCTACGTATTTTTCTGGACAGCTTTCTAAACTACAACATTTAGATCCGCCGATGCCAGATAATGAATTAATTACTGCATTGATACGTCAGTTTCCAGCAGACGTCCAAAGAACTTTGATCGCTGCTGACATTTATAATATGGAGCAATTTGATGAGGTATTACAGAAACTTGATCATACGAACGCTCAATTCTTCCATCAGAAGGGAGGAAAGAATAACAACTCTGTGTACGCTGTTATGGCCGACAGTTATTCCCAAACACCTCGAGAGATTCGAGAGGGGCGAGAAGAGAAAACGCCGAGGGAAGAGCCCGATAAAAGAGGATGGAATCAGTACAGTAACAGATAGAGTTACAAGCCTTATGCAAGACCGGATGGTGGAAATCGATATAATACTCGATGGAGAAGACCAAGGGATAACCAAGGAAGGTACCAGGAAAGAAGGTACTATGGTAGAAACAACTACAATAATAGAGGGAATGTGAATACTCGTCAGTCCAATGAAGAGTTCAATAAGGAGACGAGGAGGAACTTGGAAGAAAGACACCAAGAAAACTTGCAGTTCTTGGAACAGAGGCCAAATGAACCAGGTCCATCGGGAACACAACAATCCTGGGGGATTGGTAAAGAAAAAAAACTTCGAATTCACAGTAGAAGATAGAATTTTAAACACTTTCACTTCCAGGATTATTAAATGGCAAGCAGAGGATGATGACTTAATTCAACAGAATGACGAACGGAAAGAAATGGGTACAAGAATTAAAATGCCAATCATATCATGCGAAGTATTCGGTATGCCTGTCGATACTTTGATTGATACTGGGGCTATGCTTTGTCTTGTGAGTGAGAAGCTTTATATTCTGTGGAAGCTCAAAGAGAATTTAGAGGAGATTCCAGTATCAGGAATTAAGATCCAAGGAATAATACCCAACAAAATATCTCTGTGTAAAACACAATTATATTTATGTATTACTATTGGAGGACATGATTTCCGACATGTGTTTGTAGTAATGAAGGACATGGCCTTTGACATGATATTGGGAGCGGATTTCATTCAGAAATATCAAGCAGTGATAGATATGAAGACCGAGACGATCAGATTCAAGAATACCGAAGAGATAAACTTCGAGGGAAAAGAAGAGGAAGACATCGAGGGAGATGTTCAATGGTCTCTGATTTTTCATGAAGCTGAAGGAAGAGAAGTCTACAATGAGAAGGAGTCCCCAGAGCTAGGGAAAATTTTGGAAGAGTATCACGATATTTTTGATATTAAGCATGGTGAAATTAAAGATTTTGAATATCGTATTCGTGTAAATGATGATGCACCTTTTCATGCTAAATTGTATCCGGTAGCGGAAAAGCATCGAGAAAGGGTGAAAGTGCTTATCAAAGAGATGGAAAGTAACAATGTGATTGAAAAGTACACTACATCTTATGTCGATCCATTAGCAGTAGTGTCTAAGCAAGATGGAAGTCTGAGACTATGTTTAGACGCGCGAAATTTGAATTCAAGATTGCTGCCAGAGTATGACAGACCACCAATCATTAGGGAAATGTTGAGGAAATTCCAAGGCAAGGTCTGGTTCTCTAACATTGATCTCACTTCGTCCTACCATCACATTAGGCTTAGTGAAGATTCCAAGAAGTTTACAGGATTTATGTTTGACCAGCAGACATATGTATTCCGCCGTCTACCATTTGGAGTCAAAACATCTGGATCTGTTTTGATCAGAGCACTGGAACAAAACTTGAGTCCTGAAGTAAAAGAGATAGCAATTCGTTACATAGATGATATCCTAATTGCATCCTAGACTAAGGAGGAACATTTGTTACATCTTCAGATGTTATTCGCAGATTTGAGAAAAGCGAATTTTAAAGTAAACCTTCGAAAATGTCAGTTCTTTCGGAAGGAAATAAAATTTTTGGGTCACATTTTGGATGGCGAAGGATACCGTCCCAATGAGACGAAGATACAGGTGATTGCAAATTTCCCTAGACCTACTAGAGTGAAGAATGTCCGCAGTTTTCTCGGGACATGCCAATTCTTTTCAGGGCATTGTCCAAACTTCACCAAAACGGTAGCTCCATTGCAGGAATTATTAAAGAAAGGAAACAAATGGAAATGGAATGAAGATTGTGAACCATCATTTCAAGATGCCAAGAGGTTATTGGTAAACAGCGTGAAATTGGAGTATCCTGATTTTACCAAGAATTTCATCATAGAATCTGATGCATCCACCGTAGGGATTGGAGCTATTCTTCTTCAAGAAGATGACGACCACAAGAGACGTTACCTGGCGTTCATTAGCAGGAAACTTCGTCCATCAGAAAGGAATTATTACACCACAGAGTTAGAAGCACTTGCTGTAATCTTCGCGTTGGAGTCGTGGAAGAAAATGTTGATTGGACATTCAGTAATTGTGAGGACTGATCACCACGCATTGGAGTTTATCTTGAGAACAAACTTTGCCAGTGATAGGATAACTAGATGGTCACTTTTTATTCAGCAATTCAACCTAGTTATTGAACACACTCCTGGAAAGTTGAATGTTGGAGCAGATTTATTGAGTAGAGCAGTGGAGTCTATATCTAAGGTTTTTCAAGTTAACCTGACGCAGGAGGATGAAGATACCTTGAGAAGGTTAAGGTTGTTGCATTTATCCCAGAGGAGAGACCGACGTTTTAGAAACATTTTTCGTTTTCTACAGGGAGACATGGATCCAAATGATGATGATTTTGTGGAAACTGAAATAATTTCAAGAGATTTTATGATGTTAGATGGTTTAATCTACAAGTTTGCAGATCCCGACCATACGAAGCTGAGAGTAGTGATACCTCCACGAATGCAAAAACCCATTATTTGGATGGCACATCGAATCGCAGGTCATGCTGGAGTAGATAAGACAGTCAACATGATCCAAGAGAAATTTTCGTGGGAACGAATGCGACAAACTGTCAGAAACACTATTCGAGAATGCGACTTATGCCAAAGGAGTAAACATAATTCTAGATTACTGAGAGAATTACCAAGGCCTATTATTCCTTCTAAGCCTTGTGAAGTCTTCGCGACTGATCTATATGGTCCTCTCCCAAAGTCTAAAAGAGGTAACCGATATATTCTGGTGACCATGGATGTTTTCAGCAAATACACTATGTTACATCCAATTCAGAAGGCAAACGCAAAATATTGTGCGAAGAGAATTAGAACCAACGTAATTCCGGAAGCAGGCAAACCGGAATTCCTTTTATCAGATCGTGGACCCCAATTTACATCTTTAGAATTTTGAACCATCATGAATGATCTTGGGATTAGACAATTGTTTTGTTCTATCAGACATCCTGAAAGCAATCCAGCAAAACGCGTGATGGCTGAAATAGCAAAATTTTGCCGCCTCTATTGTCCAAATGAGCATTGGAAATGGATGGATGTTCTCTCTTTAGCATCCGAATCCATCAACTCTACAATTCATGAGAGTACTGGACAGATTCCCATGTTGCTTCATCATGGAATTAAACCAACAAAATTATGGGATCAAATCATCTCTATTCCACCTGAGATTGAACCAAGTCGTCAGACGAGGGAAACTCTAGCTTTAGACAAGTTGATGATCCAAGCTGAGAAAAGAGAGCGCAAAGTGAGAGGAAAGCGTTTTCGCAGACCCTTGCGCGTAGGAACTCTTGTTTTAGTGAAAAGACCTACACCCTCTGACGTGCAAAATCGAGTGTACTCGAAGTTTGCAAGCCTTTACGCTGGACCATATCGTATTGTGGAAGTAAACAACAATGGAAGTTATGAAATCGCTAATACACGAACTGGTAACATCGTGGGAACTTATAATGCATCGAATTTGAAGATTTATTATTCAAGAACCAGATGATTTAATGTGTAAATAGGAAAAATAAAAATTTTTCAATTTTTATTTTTTGCTAGGTGTGGGGTGGATGTGCCCAACTCTAGGAATGGGTATTCCAAGATTCAGACACCTAGATATCAAGGGAAAGGCTACAGCCGCTTTTGAAAGTTGAGATATTTGAATATCGCGCTACATTGCTTCCAGAAAGAATTGGAAAGAATATACAGCCAAGAGCATGTCAAGTGACGTAGCGAGTAATAGCAGAGGTCGAGACTATTTATTGATTAAATAGTTAGCCATGGAGTAGAGACTTGAGACTTGGATCAGATTACTGGCACGGCCAAATGAAAGAGAATGCACTTAGTATCAAGTAAATCGGACCAGGGCTACCAGAGATATGAGGATTTCCAGGTTTCAGCTGATTCAGCGTGACCCTGACCGTTTTGAATAAAAGCCGGCCGGCGCAGGCAACTTCAGCTCACTTCGAAACAAGCACTTGCTAGGCAAGGTGCTGCTGCTACGCTGAGCCAAGGCACATGGTTGCCGGATCTACGCAGAAGATATTTCAACTTGTGAGAGTTATAAAAGTACTGCGATACGTGGAACATAGTAAGTTTCCGGCAGAGAGGATCACTAAGGTGATCGATATTCTTCTTTGGACACTGGTGAAATACTTCATTTCTTTATGGACATATGCTAGACTTTGTCTAGAAAGTACTTTTTCACAGTCCAGTAATAATTTAATACTTGGATATTTTAGTCCAATTTTAGTCAGTTTTATATTTGTAACCAGATAACCACTTCGATCTTTCAGTATATTGAAGGCCAGTCTATCACGGTGTTATTCATTAGCCAACGATGGGAAACTATATGTTGCTTCGCGCATGATAGATGGTGTGAAGCCATGCCCAGGGAACGATCTTCAGAACAGCCGTTGATTGGTTTAGACTGTCAGTGTTTTCTTGTACTGAAACGATTACCGTCAGTTATGTTACAACTGACATATTTGAGAATAGATCATTTAGATCTGACCCCATTTAAGCAAACTGTTATGGTTTTGATAGAAGCCTATATTAAAATGGATCAACAGTTACTTCAAACGTCAAGAGATATTACCACTATGTCTTGCTAGACAGATTGTGGGTATATAATGGCGGCCGATACAAGGATTATACGTGCTTGTCCGTTAGGGCATGTCTCTGGATAAATCTGGTACAGACCAGGTTCACTACGCTTCAAGACCATCAAGAAATGTAAGCCACATTTTGACTTTATATTATGCCTAGCTAATTGGAACAAACTATTTTTCTGCAGATGACCAACACATTTTTTTTTCTTCGTATTTAAATCTTGCAATGATTTACGCAAGACATATTAGAGTTATTCTGAGTATTTTCAGCACTCAGAACAGTTTAGGATCGATGACCGAGCATAACGAACATTTATTTGAATATTTCATATTTTTGGGAAGTCACGGAAAACAACCGATGTAACTGTAAAAGTTAATAATTATTTTTGTTGAGGAATGGATATTTTATCCATATTCGAAGATTCGAACATGTGGATTCTCACATAATGAGATAATAATTAAATATATTTAAAATAATATAACTAATAATAATAATCCACTAATAATAATAATAATGATTTTCATAACTTTTCTAAATAATTCTTGGATCTTATATTTTCTAATAATCACATTTATTGAGAGAGAGCTTATGGAGTAGTTTAATCATTTCTAGTTTGGAACATGTGATTTTCCGAAGGAGAGTGGTTAGCGCAAGCCCGCATTCAACCAACATTTCAGTTCTGGTTGAACAGTTGATATTTGCAATGAGCAAAGTATATTTTTCAGATAACACGGAGAGGCATGAAACGGGAAGCAAATGATATTTGTATCAAGTAGGATATTTTTGTATTTATATGAAATCATGACGTAAATACACACTCGAGAGTGAAATAAAGATTATCATAAGTATGGTAAATTCACGGGTTGAACTGAATGGTAAAATAAAATAAACTTGTAAGTTTATTAATCTTCCAGTGTTGATAACAAGCAGAAGCTTGATTTATTGTATAAATTTTGGGAAGAAAATTTATGTGTGTGGAGTAGTTGAAATGCCATTCCCAGGTGCGCATGTTTAAGTCGCAGGAATGAGGAGATTTTTTCGAGCATCAATCAAATAGCAGGTTCGATGGCTCAGGTTTATAGAAGGAGTATTGGAACTACACATTTCGTCGTATGAATGACCCGAAGGTTATTTCTTAAAAACCATCAGTTCTTATTTCAACCTTGTTTACGGATTCCATTAAGACTTTGATTTTGCTAGAACCCGGATTTGTCATGATAGTATTTTATTCTTCTTCAGAGGAAGACCTTTGCCGTTGTTGTTGTAATATTGCGTTCTTATGAAAATAATAGAATGGGCCACTGCCAATTAAAAATAATTCTATAACCACGAATAATTTGAAGGATGTTTTCAATCCAAGTGCCATGAACTAAATGAATTTATTAAGAAGCTACAATTCTTATTTCCGCATTCTGTCGAAGAATTGCAAGTTGTGAAAATTACTAAAATGGCCATAAATATAAATATTTTTCATAATAATAATTCCAAGTGGAAAGTCAAATAGTTGAATGGTCCAACAATTTATTGATCAAGTGGATGATTCAGAAAATCATATATTTTGTGAGGAACTTGAAGTTCATAATCGAGTCACTTCTCGAAACGTTTAATGTCAGAAGAACGATTAATTTTTGTTGTGCTTCGCACAGTTCTTCGATGCTATGCTCAAGGTCAAATACTTTTCAGATGATGTTATTAATATGTGTAAATAATTTGTGTTGATTCAGAAATAATAATATTTTTTGGACAATATATTTTTGAAAATGGAAAAATAAGTGAAAGTTAAAAATTCTATGAACATTTATTCTACGAGTGTTAATATTATATAAAAATTCAAACAGTGAACTACAGTATTTCCAGTAAAGACAATTAAATTTGAACTGGATTTAATCACAAATTATCGATATAATTTTGGAACACAGTCTACAGGACTAATATTCAGACTTGTGTTTCCAAAGATAATTGTCAAATGTGTTTGGAAAATTTCTGTACATTGTGTAAATAGGAGTGTGGGTCGCCACGCGTGAGTGATGCTACTTTGAGCATTTTTGCAGTCAATTTTAAATTCAAAATAAAATGAGATAATTTTACTTGATGTGTTACGCCCAATTGAATCTCCTTCTATCCTTATTGTTGCATTGAGCCAAAAATCAGTAAGGCATTTTTTTTCATTTGATGTCGTTTTTGCAATTAGCTTTAACCCATCTGGCGCCCCGGGATATTTTGACTCTCGTGCTGACTGGTTCTTGGTAAAATGCATATGTGGTCTTGCGGACTCCGGTCTAAACGGGCACAGTACTCTAGTGGAGCTGGAGAACAATATACGGCAGCAGATATCCCTCACAACAGAAGGGAATTAGAACGTGTAAACACTAATTTATTTACACGGTACAACGTCTGTCTGTCAGCTGAAGGAAAACATTTTCAGTGTGAAAATGTAAGTTCTTTAATCATGATCTGCTGGTGAATTTGCCATTAATTAATGTACTTTGTTACGGTTTCCACCTGCACACTATCCGCGGACCGAGCTCGGTTGGCTGGCGGAAGGCGCGCGCGACCGGCAGCCGGTCTCCGGCCCCGCTCCAGCAAAAGAATCTCCCTGTGCATCCTGATTTGCTTGTGCCCCAATCAAGCAGCATGGAGTGTGTAGCAAGCCCATGTGTAGTGTACCTAAACTCTGTCTTCTGTCAGGAGTAGGGGTGATTTCTTGCTATATAATCCAATGTTAGTAAGTATGTACATATTTCATGGAACATCGTGTTAGTGTTATTTACTCTTTTATTGGTGACTAGCTGTTACCCGCGGCTTCGCCCGCAATAACATTTAGAATCCCGTTATCACATTAGTTAAATATTTATATTTAAATATTTAAATAGATAAGCATGGGTCCTAGTGGAAAATAATTCTATCACTTGAAACCAAAAATGCATGGGACGAAAAAAAACATCAAAATATCATGTTGGTTTCGGACCCTAAAAGACGTGAAAAATATAATAAAAGTATTAAAAAAAACTATTTTTGAAATTTCATTCGAATCAATTTTTATATCATTCCTGGGACTTAGAAAATTCCGGCCAAAAAGTACAAAATCTAAGTATTCGTCGTATGTTGAAATAGCAAGAGACAAAAAAGATGTAATGTATTATTGTCTACAACATAAGCCATGTATAATTTTACACTCAGACATATTACGTTTCCCCCCCCCCCCCCCCATAATTTCTCCCCTCCCCATGGGCCCCTTAAATTGGATTTATGAAAAAAAACGGTCAGACACCTAATTACTTATTTTTATGCTGATTCTTTCCGGCTGAGTTTCAAACTCCTCGCCTATGTCGTTTAAGAGATACACGCTCCGTTAGGAATCCTTCAACCCCCACTTTTCCCCCCTTTCACCTCATAATATACACCACATCGAAAAACCCTTGGACACGTGTCTTCTTATTAGCCTACTTTCGATTTTTGCAAAAAATGAAAGTAGACTTATGAGATCACTACAGGGCGAAAAAAAGTGTGTATGTCTGTGTGTATGTTTGTGTGTGAGTCTGTGTGTGTGTGTGTGTGTGTGTGTGAGTGTGTACTCTGAATGTCTGTCCCCCCCTATCAATTCGAACACGGTGAGCGCAAATTGAACGAAATTTGGTACAAAGGTAGCACTAGCAAAGGACACCTCAGTGTCATGTTTTATATCGCCGCCATCTTGACGGAAACGTAATGGCGGCCACACAAATGTTCAAAGCTTAAATCAAATTACGACTAACCTAATCATCCGATCTCTACCAAATTTTGCAACAACATACCTTTATGGGGGTAGCATCCTTTGACCAAACTAATAGGCCATCTGCCTAATAGTTTGCGGATGGCGGCCATCTTTGTGTGAACATCGATTTCCCCTATTAATTCGAACACGGTGAAACCGAATGGAACGAAATTTGGTACAGAGGTAGTACTAGCAAAGGGCACCCCAGTGTCATGCTTTATATCGCCGCCATCTTGACGGAAACGTAATGGCGGCCACACAAATGTTCAAAGCTTAAATCAAATTACGACTAACCTAATCATCCGATCTCTACCAAATTTTGCAACAACATACCTTTATGGAGGGAGCATCCTTCGACAAATCTAATAGGTCATTAGCCTAATAGTTTGCGGATGGCGGCCATCTTTGTGTCAAAATCGATTACCCCTATTAATTCGAACACGGTGAAACCGAATGGAATGAAATTTGGTACAGAGGTAGCACTGGCAAAGGGCACCTCAGTGTCATGTTTTATATCACCGCCATCTTGACGGACACGTAATGGCGGACACACAAATGTTCAAAGCTTAAATCAAATTACGACTAACCTAATCATCCGATCTCTACCAAATTTTGCAACAACATACCTTTATGGAGGAAGCATCCTTTGACAAATCTAATAGGTCATTAGCCTAATAGTTTGTGGATGGCGGCCATCTTTGTGTCAAAATCGATTACCCCTATTAATTCGAACACGGTGAAACCGAATGGAATGAAATTTGGTACAGAGGTAGCACTAGGAAAGGGCACCTCAGTGTCATGTTTTATATCGCCGCCATCTTGACGGAAACGTAATGGAGGCCACACAAATATTCAAAGCTTAAATCAAATTACGATTAACCTAATCATCCGATCTCTACCAAATTTTGCATCAACATACCATTATGGAGGGAGCATCCTTTGACCAAACTAATAGGTCATTAGCCTAATATTTTGCGGATGGCGGCCATCTTTGTGTGAAAATCGATTCCCCCTATTAATTCGAACACGGTGAAACTGAATGGAACGAAATTTGGTACAGAGGTAGCACTAGAAAAGGCCACCTCAGTGTCATGTTTTATATGACCGCCATCTTGACGGAAACGTAATCGCGGCCACCCAAATGTTAAAGGCTAAAATGTAATTACGACCAACCTAATAATTTGATCTCTACCGGATTTTGCAACAACATGCCTTTTTGTGGAAAGCATCTTATGACTGACTACAAGGTCATCAGCCCAATAGTTTGCAAATAGCGGCCATGTATGTGTGCAAATCCATTCCCCAGATCAATTCAAACACGGTGAAACCGAATTGAATGATTTTTTTTACAGAGGTAGCACTAGCAAAGGGCACCTCATATTCATGTTTAATATCCCTATAGCACGTTGTATTTCAACAAGCTACTACAACCAACTTTCAATTATACTCCTTGAAAAGGACAAAGAGTTATAACAATACCCATGCATTTAGGAGAAAGTAGGCTATATGTTCTTTACTGAACATCTTGTTTTTAATGATGAATTTATATGCCGAGTATCACATCCCCCAACGAAACCAATCGGGGGATATTGCTATTCAATGAAATGCAGGTCTACCCCCTTAACACCCCTTTAGAACCTGAATATCCAAAAATCCTCCCTTAGTGCGCGTTTGCGGCCCTTGAGAAAGCAGCATACCAAATTTCATTCCAATCCGTTCGGTGGTTTCTGAGATTTCGTGATGAATGAATCAGTGAGTGGTATTTGAGCTTTATATAGTAGATTTAGAGGGCAAGGTTGTCCTCCATTCTTCTGTCATGGGACTTGATTTTCTTCATTGACAGGGGTGTGACTGAGGTTGTCGTCATAAACTGACTTTCTTTAAAAGATGGTATATTGGCTTTCACGGCCAGTGAATTAAAACTCTGCAATTCTTTACGGCACAAACCTAGAAGAATTGCTGAGTTTTGACTTTCTTTATGATCGTGTGCGTGTCAGTAACAGATAATAAAAGCTAGTAACCAATATAATCCCCTTCAATTCTTGGAAAAATTCTCTACAAAGTATGAAAAATTATTTTCAAAATTTTTGACCCAGCTAAATTCAGGTGAATTACAGTAAATTTATGAAAAAAAAAAGAGAAACCAATTTCCTGCTATATTCACTGTTGCTTCGACCTCCTTGCTCAGTTTCATTGATTTTCAATTACATCTCTCATTAACTCTTATCATGAGTGAGGGCATCCGGCCATTGAAATGATTCAGCACATAGAAATGCATCTCGACTCCATCCAGACTCAGTAGGGATGGGAATAATATGTGGCAGACACATATAGGCCTAGAGTTCAACTGTACATAGAATATAATGCAGTAAAGGATCTAACAATTTATCAAATTAGTACTCTAAAATTGTTTAAAAGGATGAAACAACATACCAAATGGATGGTCTTAGTTTCAAAAGAAACTTACACATTTTATAATCCAATTCAGTAGATCAATACCGATATCGAGTCAAATTTCTAAGAAACTAAAACTGTTCAGACTTCTCAATCTATTCGCCAACATTTAGTCCGGAGCACCATTGGACTTATCAGTTTGGTATGGTACACCTTGTAACCTTTAAAGCCTCACAATCAGTGGCGTATCCTTCAATACCACGGGATAAGCACTGCTTACCTAGCATATTCTCATCAAAATAATGTTTATATTACAGTATTATTCGTACTTTCTAACGCGCGAGCAACAGCAAAATCACCGCTTTGAATGAAGTTTCTCGTTCTCTCCTCCAGCTCTTCTTCTCGATCGGCCACCACTACTTTGTAGAGCAGAGGAAAGAGCACTGCCGGTTGCTATGACAACGGCTTGGGTACCACAGAACACCAAATATAATAGAAGTGAATGACGCATGGTAATGCATGGAAACAAGACACTACTGCAGCACGCCTAGTGGTGTGGCAGCCAACTACCAGTATGGAAATATTAGCTCCCAAATATGATTTCTTTTTATGTTTTTATTTTATTTAACTGGGTCACTCCAATCCGTATTTTATTTAAGGTCACATTTCCATTTTTTTTTATCGCACCAACTTGAGACTTTGGACTTGATTGTTTTATTCAGAACTGTTCACGCCGATGACGTATGACTCATATTCTTTGGCGTGAGCAACACCCGCATTTGACAAATACGGTTTACGAATGATAAGTACGGAGCATGATTATAAGCTTCAGAAATACGACAATATCCTGTCACCCAGGAACAATATTTGTCATTGCGAGTAGTTTGAACGTATAAGTGACTTAAATATCTCTCAAAATCAGGATAGATAGATAGATAGATTTTTATTAATTCAATTTGATCAAATACATGCATTCAATACATTTTTGATATAGGACACGTCAGAATTTACATCTATAAAATAAAAGACCTAACAGGTATATATTACTAATATTACAACTATTTATAACTTATTATAATAGCAAATCTTAATAGATACAATCTTATTGCACAACTATTTACACCTCACTCTATTATCATAATATGAAAACTTAATTCTATAAATACAACAATATACAGCTAGGCATTACAATTAAATTAAAAAAGTAAAATATAATTATAGATTCCATCGCTCCTATACGCTAAGATATTCAACTACTGAGTAAAAACAATGGCACTGCAGATAAGCTTTCAACATTCTATCAAAGGTTTTTATTTTTGCACTTTGATTTTACTCCATTAGCATTATTATTGATTGTTTCGGATACTTCAAAACTCAGTATTTGTCCATGGTGGTCACTAAAACCCGGACAATAGACTTCTATTGAATGGTGATATTTATCTGTATTTATAAACATTTGATCAGGAGTGGTTTTACTAAATTTTGTTATTCTTGTTGGGGTATTTACTGTAGGTTTCAGTCCATAGGAAATTAGTAACTGTGTTAATAATTCACAATTTCTATCAAATTTTAAGAAATCCACATTTACATCCCCACAAATTATTATATCGAAATTTACTTTGCTCATGTTATTGAGTAACAATTCTAATTTATCTATAAATAAAGGAAACTTTCCTGACGGAGAACGGTATACGCATACAATTATTAACTTAAACTGCTGTATTTTTACGGCAGAGAATTCAAAATCCTGTTCCATAATTAGATAATCATAAGCTGTTATCTGTTCATGATCTAAATTATTTCTTAAGAAGATGCAAGTACCACCATGGCTAATATTAGATCTAGAGTATTTACTAGCTTGTATAAACCCTGGGAATTGAATTAATTCGAGTTGTTCCTCTTTCAGCCAATGTTCTGAAATACATAGTGCTGAGATGTCTTTAAGTTCATTTTTAAGCATTAGATTTATGTAATCAATTTTATTATAAAGAGACTGGACATTCTGGTGGTAAATTTTAAATTTGTTACTTTTGCAAGCTTGTGTTGGTGATTTATTTACATTATTATTATCATAATTTTTATTATTATTGTTGCTAGACAAATCCGAAATACCATTGTTGCACTCCGTTAAATTTGACTTCAAAAGATCTGAATGCCAAACCTCACGTTTGGCTTCTTCTACCAGTTTCCCTGCTTCCACTCTAATGATATTACTGTTGAATTATTCTTACCATTTGAATTTACAATTTTGCAGATTTCATCACTAAGATACTCTTTTCCTAATCTATTTAAGTGTAGGCCATGCCGAGTGTGGAACTTCCTGTCTAATTTACTTACATCTACAATTTGGACATTTGGAAAACAGTTACCGTTTCAAGCAGGTAGAGGCGCCATGTTATCAACAACACACAACACACTGCCTTCGTAATGTAACATGCCGTACTGTAGGAAGCGCGCAAAGACAATCGGCTGATCGATTAGGGCGAATGTTCCGAGTTGTATTTGTAAGCGTAATGCGAAGTTATTGAAATGGAATCCTCTACTTTAGAAATAATAATATTTCTAGCTGGCTACGTTAGCTTTAAAGTCTCTCTCAGATGTGAATGTTTGATGTGTAAGTCAACTCTAATTACAGCTTCAGTCTTAGTGTGTGAATTACCCCCTGAAATGAGTTATTCAAACCATTTAAATCGTGGAGGGTTGAAGTATCCATCTAGTTTCTCACTTGAAATTGGAATTCAGGCATATACAATTTTTGAAGTTCTTGTTTCTAATAGTTACAAAATGTTATTTTTATATTCTGATGACTCAAAATCTGTGTTTAATCATCTGGTACTAGGAGCAATGCAACTCAGTTCCTCTGCAATTGTATGTGAATGTGGAAAAACATAAGCATATCTTGCTGGCCGGTGTGCTACCATTTGGGCGAACGTATTCCTAAATAACTATAGTATAAATCAAACAAATGTTTGTGTGGTAGAAAGTGGCTCAAAACGATCTTGGAAGGATAATGCCGGAAGTTCCAAGAAGAAAACCAGAAAGCTGCCGTATTTATGGACAACTAAATGTATGGAGGTAATGTCATATATTATCATTATTATTATTATTTTTGTACGTTCGTTGTTTCCATGCTTTTATTAATTCATAATAAGATTTGTTAGGTGGCGCAAAAGTATGGCAATCATTATGCTTTGACTGTTTTTATCACGTTTTAAACCTACTTCTCCTGAAATTATGTCGGCCTTATTTACTATATTTCGAAAGATCACAGTGTTAAGGTTTTCATTTGTTATATTGGTTGGTTGGTCGGTTCCTTAGTTTAGGGGCTGCGACAACGCGGTCATGTAGCCCCGTGTACTTTGGGTGTGTGTAGAATCTGTCTGATAACCGGTGTTAATTGTGATGACTGTATTAGTGTGTGTATCTGTTTTTTAATTCAAGTAGGGACTGCAACTTTGAATTTTCAAATAGTTCCTACTTTTGCCGCCAAACGCCACCGTCAACGACTACTAGGCCTAGTTCAGAACTAGCTACTAGACGCCACCGCAGTCGGCTCTTGGCAACGAACGTAGCAACCTAAGAGCGTTGTTTATATTCTTAACCTATCCAATTTAGTTTCACACAGGTGTAATTAGTGGAAAGATCTTTAACATGCCATAAATCTATGACATGGGACCGCCGGCTTTACTTCCCCTCCGAAGGAAGGCATACTGAGGGATTTTTAACGCTCTTAAAAAATCCGACGGCTTCGGCCGGGTTTGAACCCGCTATCTTGGGCATAGAAGCTCAGCATGCTACCAACTACGCCACCGAAGCCGCAACATTAATCAACATTCGTCAATATTTCTTAACTAAAATTCAAATTGTATCACATAACTACGATGTTTGCTTGCATTGCGCGGGTCTAACGGAGCTAGCTGATCGCCCCTTTGGGTGACGTCACCGGAGCTACAATACGGCCTGTACATTACGATGGCAGTGCACAACACCGGTGGCACTGAAGTATCCAGTGTTGTCAGTTACTCGTATCGTAGCTGAGCCTTCTGGCGCGGACACTGCTGTGGTCGATGAAGCAGTACTCGAAGAACGTCAGGCCGTCCTGGCTTGGCCAAGACAGGGGGTGTGTAGTTCCATAGCCACACGGCTGTCGTCAACAAGGTAAAGTTAGTAATTATTGTTGGGTGCGTTAGTTACAATCCTGCTGTGTCCAGTTAACTGGCAACGGATGTTTATACTGCACGTTTTTTTTAGTTCAATGAGCATGAGACGAACTACTACAATACTATAGTAGCAACTTCAATTAAATTAATTATTTAGTGTAAACTTTAAACTTAACCACAGTGATCAGGATCTGATGATGGCCACTTGAAGTTCGAAACGCATAATCCTAAATTGCCCCATTATTTATGATAATCTAATTAATAAATGTAATTTTTACCAGGAGTGTCGTTACATATAAAGTGCGTTCAAAAAGTAACGAGCCGGAGGCTGTAATGCGAAAACCGGTGACGACATCGACTAATCGTGGCGTGTGTAACGAGGTGTGGTTCCTACCAGAGCGTGGAAGGTCACCGCCCGTCGCTAGAGGGCACGCGTGCACGTCACGTGACGATACAAAGCGAGGAGCAGCATGCATCAATCGTCCAACGCTGTCAGTCGCATTGCAAACAGTGACATGGAGGCGTCAAACGAAGAGCAAATAGGTGTTGTTCGGTTTCTGACAGCGAAAGGAGTAGGGGGAACGGACATTCATCGCCGAATGTCACAAGTGTACGGCGAACACTGCATGTCCATTGCAAGGGTCAAGGCGTGGCACAAGCGCTTCAGGGAAGGACGGGTGTCGTTAGCCTATGATGCCCGGTCTGGGGCACCCCCCTGCATTACCGATGACCACGTCCAGCTGGTTGATGCACTCATTACCCAGGACCGCCGAGTGATAGTGAACGCCATAGCCGCCGTGGTCGGATTGAGTGTCGGAAGTGTGCACACCATCATGAAGGAACGACTGCACTTGCGCAAGTGTGTGCCAAATGGGTGCCCCACAGTCTTCAACCACACCCGGAAGCATGTCGAATGGCCTATTGTCTTGGTCTTGGACGATTGATGCATGCTGCTGCTCGCTTCGTATCGTCACGTGACGTGCACGCGTGCCCTCTAGCGACGGGCTGTGACCTTCCACGCTCTGGTTGGAACCACGCCTCGTTAAACACGCAACGATTAGCCGATGTCGTCACCGGTTTGCGCATTACAGCCTCCGGCTCGTTACTTTTTGAACGCTCCTTATATTTGTGTCTTGTACCCCGCCCATTCATTGGGTACAATCGTGTTGATCGACTGAGTTGAGTTTGAGTCTTCAGTCTTTTGACTGGTTTGATGCAGCTCTCCATGCCTCCCTGACCTGAGCTAATCGTTTCATCTATACATAGCTACCACAACCTACATCCGAGACAATCTGTTTAACATATTCTAACCTTGATCACCCCTACAGTTCTTGTCCTCGACCCTGCCTTCCATAACTAAGCTTGCTATCCATGGGTGTCTTAGTATTTGTCCTACCAACCTATCTCTTCATTAGCAGTCGCCAGAAACATCTCTCCTCTCCCACTCGTCTTAATACCTCTTCGTTTGTAACCCTATCTACCCATCTGATCTTCATCATTCTCCTGTAACACCACATTTCAAACGCTTCAATTCTCCTCTTTTCTGCTGCACCAATAGTCCAAGTTTCACTTCCATAGAGCGCCACGCTCCAGACAAAGGCTTTCAAAAATGATTTCCTAATACCTAAATCTATATTCGATGTCAAAAGATTCCTTTTTTGTAGAAATGCTTTCCTTGCCCGAGCCAACCTACTTTTTATATCCTCTTTGCTTCGTCCATCACTGGTTATTTTGCTTCCTAAGTAACAGAAGTCTCCTACTTCCCTCAGCTTTTCACCTGCCAATTTGATGTCCATAGAGATTTCTGATTTATTTCGGCTCCATTCCAATATTTTTGTTTTACATTTATTAATTTTCATTATGAATTATTTCCTCCAGACGGAGTCCATACCATTCAAAAACTCATTCAAATACTCAGGCGTGTCGACAAAGATGACGATGTCATCAGCAAATCTCAGAGTTGAAATTATTTCTCCTTGAATCTTCACTTTCACCTAAAACTTTTCTCAAATTTCCTTCATTGCTTGTTCAATGTAAAAATTGAAAAGTATGAGTGATAAGTTGTAGCCTTGCCTTACACCTTTCTGAATAACAGCTTCCCTCTCATGTCCGACTGAAGAGATACAAATTAACAATTAACATTTTGGTATACAGAGTTACTATTGTGCTTGAGTGTATAGTGCGTTGAACAAATACCGTACGCCATTTTATCTTTAGACCGCGTATTTGATGAATTTGCTAAGAAAAAGAGAAGAATTTAACTTCGCTACAAGTGATCCGCCAAGGTAAATTGTGGTATTAATTTATTAATTTTGTGCTCCTTGGTGCATGGATATAAAAATTGAGACTATAGAACAAGGATGGCAAATAGGCTACAGGTGGCCCAGGCCCGCCTGTAGCGAGATTTCATATTTATTTCTGATATTTCTCGTAGGAGAAATCATTTGTTTTTAAGAAAATATCTCGAGAATTTAGAAAAGGAAGCTTGTAGTTTTACATGACCGTGATTCTTCCGATCGTGAGCCACGGGATCTTCCTTTTACGTGGAATCCAAACTACAGGACATGGTATTTCACTTCGAAAATCTCACATGCATTGACCGGGAATCGAACTGGGTTCGCCTTGGTGAGAGGCAAACAGCTAAACCACTGCACCACCACGTCCCGATAATTTAGAGAATGGTTTTATATGTTTTTTTAAATTGTTGTTGTTGTTTGAGTCTTCAGTCTTTTGACTGGTTTGATGCAGCTCTCCATGCCTCCCTGTCCTGAGCTAATCGTTTCATTTCTACATAGCTACCACACCCTACATCCGAGGCAATCTGTTTAACATATTCTAACCTTGGTCTACCCCTACAGTTCTTATCCTCGACCCTTCCTTCCATAACTAAGCTTGCTATTCCTGGGTGTCTTAGTATGTGTCCTACCAACCTATCTCTTCTCTTCATAGCAGTCGCCAGAAACATCTCTCCTCTCCCACTCGCCTTAATACCTCTTCGTTTGTTACCCTATCCACCCATCTGATCTTCATCATTCTCCTGTAACACCACATTTCAAATGCTTCAATTCTCCTCTTTTCTGCTGCACCAACAGTCCAAGTTTCACTTCCATAGAGCGCCACGCTCCAGACAAAGGCTTTCAAAAATGACTTCCTAATACCTAAATCTATATTCGATGTCAACAGATTCCTTTTTTGTAGAAAGGCTTTCCTTGCCTGAGCCAACCTACTTTTTATATCCTCTTTGCTTCGTCCATCACTGGTTATTCTGCTTCCTAAGTAACAGAAGTCTCCTACTTCCTTCAGCTTTTCACCGGCCAATTTGATCTCCATAGAGGTTTCTGATTTATTTCGGCTGCATTCCAGTATTTTTGTTTTACATTTATTAATTTTCATCATGAATTCCTTCCGTAAGACGGAATCCATACCATTCAAAAACTCATTCAAATCCTCAGGCTTGTCGGCGAAGATGACGATGTCATCAGCAAATCTCAGAGTAGAAATTATTTCTCCTTGAATCTTCACTCCCACTTTAAATTTTTCTCCAATTTCCTTCATTGCTTGTTCAATGTAAAGATTGAAAAGTATGGGTGATAAGTTGCAGCCTTGCCTTACACCTTTCTGAATACCAGCTTCTCTCTCATGTCCTTCAGCTCGAATGACTGCTGTCTGGTTTCCGTAGAGATTGTATATCACCCTCCTATCCCTGTACTTTATTCCAATAGATTTCAAAATGTCAAACAATTTAGTCCAATCAACGTTATCAAAAGCCTTTTCTAAGTCTACAAATACCATGAACGTTCTCTTATCTTTCCTTATTCTACCTTCCAAAATCAGCCTAAGACTTAGTACAGCTTCCCTTGTTCCTACATTTCTCCTGAAACCAAACTGGTCTTCACCCAACTCCGTTTCTATCTGGCTTTCAATCCTCTTGTAAATTATTCTAGACAGGATCTTTGAAGCATGAGTAATCAAGCTGATTGTACGGTAATCTTCACATCTGTCAGCTCCCACTTTCTTTGGTATAGGGATGATAACATTCGTCTTGAAATCAGGGGGTACCTCACCTGTCTCATAAATCCTACACACCAAGTGAAATAACCTGATCAGACCTTCATCTCCTATGCAGCGTAGCAACTCAATCGGTATATCATCTATGCCTGGTGATTTGTTCCTGCCTAATTCCTCTAATGCTCTGTCAAATTCTGATCTCAATATTAAATCTCCTTTTGCATCCTCATCAATTTCCTCTTCCCTTTCCATTACATGATTCTCGATCTCCTTTCCCTTTTACAAGCACTCGATATAAGCTTTCCATCTCTCAACCTTTTCTTCCCTATCTGTTAGAGGATTTCCATTTGTGTCCCTAATATTACAGCACTTAGTCTTCTTTTCCCCAAAAGTATTCTTAATCCTTCGATAAGCTGTGTCTACTCTTCCTAATTTCAGACAATTTTCTATACCTGCACATTTCTCTTTCAACCATTCTTCTTTCGCTTCCTTGCACTTCTTGTTAACCTCATTTCTCAGACGTCTGTATTCTGCTTTCCCCTTTTCATCTCTTAGATTCTTGTGTTTCCGCCTTTCATCCATTAATTCTAGTATATCCTGAGTGATCCACGGTTTTCTACCTATTCTTTCTTTCCTACCAATGTTTTCTTCTGCGGATTTTGTTATTTCATTCTTCAAAAGTGCCCATTCGTCTGCAATTGAAGTTTGTTTAGGGGTTTTGATTAGTCCTTCCTTTATACTCTTCTTGAATCTTTCGTTTACATCCTTTACTTTCAGTCTGTCTATTGCCCACCTTTTTGGCTTTTGACTTTTCTTCAGTTTCTTCAACTTTAATCTGCATTTCATTACAACCAGATTGTGGTCAGAGTTTATGTCAGCACCAGGATATGTTTTACAATCCAAAATCTGGTTTCGAAACCTCTGCTTGACCATAATGAAGTAGATTTGGTAACGCCCTGTATCTCCTGGTCTCATCCATGTGTATATTCTTCTATTGTGGTTATTGAATAAGGTGTTAGCTATTATCAATATCTTAACCGTCTATTAGACTAGTAAAGAATTGATCTATTCTGGAAGGCTGCTACTCCCTTTCAGAACAAGTAAAGAGCAATTCTACTACTAAATACTAACCTTCTACTAACAATTAAATACCAAAATTCTACTAACAAAAAAAAAAAAAATACTAAAGTTTCACCAACAAACAAATACTACCACTAAAACAGTCTGTCACCAGGCCCACTCACATGCACCCTCACCAGACACACTCACACACCACAGTCTAATAGAACAATGACATATAGCTAATAAACAAATTAACTTCATAATTACAACTAAAACTAACTATATACTTACTGTACTGTAATTTGAATTGACAATAATTACAAGAGAGTGAATCTACTGGTGAAAACCTTTAAACAAAAGCCAATGTAAGCCATTTATTTAGGGCTTGCGAATTAATGGACATCAGCCCAGGTTCTTGAATGTATGTGGCATCTATAGGTAAAGCACTGCGCGGATGCGGATATTCACGGATAAACCCACGGATATGCGCAAAATTCCACTAAACAGTATGAAATACACATTTGTTGAAATGATTTGCGCAACAACACTCACGAAAGGACTCTAGTGCCATCTATAGTAAAATGGAGTCACATGTACATCAAAATTCGCTTGCTTGCGCACAACTCACCAAAGTTAATTTGTTGAAATAATTCGCACAGCAACACACTTTTGTTTAAACGACTCGTGCGCCACCTATTGAAAAATGGATTTACTAACTCAGAAACCTTCGTGGGCATGTGCATAACAATTCACCAAAGTATGACCGCAATCAGAGGTATGGTATTGGAATGCATTGAGACAATCCATGGTGTCCACAGAATTTTCAATGTCAATTTTCCTGACTTTTCCTGACTTTTCCAGACCATTTTTCAACAAAATTCCTGACTCGCGAAGTCGTTGTAACATCGGAAAAAAGGTTTATTGAACAAAAATATTTATGTCTTTTTTCATTTCCAGAATTTGCCCAATGCTCGCTTCTTTATTCATTTAAAATAGAAAATAAGGTAAATTATAATGTAATAAAACATAAATCAAAGTACTTAATGGGGGGCAGATGACTTCGTAGTTCCACCCCTTAAAACAACAATAACTAACGTATAACTTAAGTACTTAATAACTTAAACTATAGTGATGGGGTCGCCACATCCCTACGCCAAAGCAAAAAAAAAAGCGTACAAAAAAGAGGTAAAGGAGGTTTTTACCATGATGTACTGTAAAAATGGAAACTTATCATAATGTCCAGTAAGTTATTGATTTTTATCTTTAGAGATTAGTTGAACTAGTAACATCAAAAGATGACTGTAAAACACAAAATACTGTATGCTTAATATAAAATTCCTGACTTTCTAATACTTTTCGCCATTTTTTCCTGACTCACACCATTTTTTCACACTTTTTCCTGACTTTTCCTGACCAAAACCAAAATTCCTGACTTTTCCTGCCTGTGGACACCATGCAATCATACAACAAAAACACAGAAACAGCCGCTATACTGAGTGAACTACACTCATTAGTAAAAATGATTATTAAATGAAACTACTCGCACGCCATCTATTGTGAAATCGATTTACTAATTCTATAACCTTCCCGGGAGTGGGCATAACAACTCATCAAAGTTTCATCGCATTTGAATGAATGGTATATGAACGCTTAAAAGACTAACAAACGTACATTCTAAAAGATGGTATATTGGCTTTCACAGCTGGTGAATTATAACTCAGCAATTTTTCTAGGTTTATACCATGTCTTGTGTGGGGTTTTGCCTAGGAACATCAAGCTGGCTCATCACCAGGCTCTTGGTGGCCATGCCCGGACCCCCACAGGAGTAGCGAACTGCGCTCCACTACCCTTTTATGAAGCGCACTTGCACCTCTTTAACCCTCTTAGTGCCAGAGTCGCTGTGAGCGACCCTCATAAAATGAACGAAACTTGCCAGCGTCGCTCTCAGAGACGCTTCGTTTTTGTATTCTTAGAGGGGCTTATAGACTGAAAATGGCATCTAAGCTTGACGTGACCATTAAAGAGAGTTCTAGCTACCTTTTTCTGGCAAACATCTTTTGTTTTCTGTCTATCGATATACTCGAGCGATATTTGAAGTTCCTAGATTTGGTTACGCGCGACTCGTAAAAGCATGGCGTCCAGGGGAAGGAAGGATTGTTTGAGATAGGAAGAAATTGAAGAATTAATGATTGACGAGTCAAGTGGTGAACTCTTGGACTTCGTGGACAGAGATTGCGATCTGGTGTGTGACGAATCAAGTGCCGATTCCGCTTCGGACAATGGATTACCTGCGCTAAAACTACATGGTGCCCTTCTGTTTATTTATTTTCACTGTAATTATATTTATTTTATTTATATCAACAATGCCATTGTTGGTGTACAGTATTTTATGAATATGCTAGATTTTAGAATTTCGGATTTTTGACACCCCTACTGATATTTTTTAAACAAAAAAACGTAAATTATTTCATTTGATTCGTGTTATACGTTTTTTTTTCATTAATGGCAATTTGTTTTTAATATGAATACAGAATGCACTATATACGGCAATTATCAAATATTTGAACAATTATGTCTTTAAAATAGTATTCAATTTACAGTATATGGATGAGGGTCAGACACGGCATATTACGGTACATTTAAAATGATCTATCCTTTATACCTACGCGACTTAGGTGGCGTAGTTGGTAGCATGCTGAGCTTCTATGCCCAAGATCGCGGGTTCAAACCCGGCCGAAGTCGTCGGATTTTTTAAAAGTGTTAAAAATCCCTCAGTATGCCTTCCTTCGGAGGGGAAGTAAAGCCGGCGGTCCCATGTCATAGATTTATGGCATGTTAAAGAACCTTCCACTAATTACACCTGTGTGAAGCTAAATTAGGTTAAAAATGTAAACAACGCTCAGCTTCCTACGTTCGTCGCCAGGAGCCGACTGCGGTGGCGTCTAGTAGCCTAGTTCTGAACTAGTAGTCGTTGACGGTGGCGTTTGGCGGTAAAAGTAGGAACTACTTGAAACATTCAAAGTCTGCAGTCTTTACTTGAATTATGAAACAGATAACTCACACTAATACAGCCATCACAATTAACACCGGTTCAGACAGATTCTACACACACCCAAAATACACGGGGCAACATGACCGCGTTGTCGCAGCCCCTAAACTGAGGAACCAACCAACCAACCTTTATACCTACTCTTTGAATATAATTTGAATTACAAACATCAAAAAAAGTTTTGCATCACCTCGGTTCCCAGATCTCCGGCATATAGACGTTGACTGTGTATATTGTATCCAAGATACAGTCCCTTTGACTGTTCATAGATGTCACTAAAACTGCTCAAAGATGTAAACAACCATGCATGAGCAGGGCCTATTAGACGGAGGGGGTACGACAGCCGATCAGTTCCAGTCATTCCACCAGGACGAAGGTACGCTGCTCATGTTGTCTGTAGTTCTACCATGCCTAGAAGGTCAATACCGCAGTTCGATCGCGTCCGCATTGTTACTTTGTGTCAAGAAGGGCTCTCAACAAGGGAAGTTTCCAGGCGTCTCAGAGTGAACCAAAGCGATGTTGTTCGGACATGGAGGAGGTACAGAGATACAGGAACTGTCGATGACAGGCCTCGCTCAGGCCGCCCAAGGGCTACTACTGTAGTGGATGACCGCTACTTACGGATTGCCGCTCGGAGGAACCCTGACAGCAATGCCACCATGTTGAATAATGCGTTTCGTTCAGCCACAGGACGTCGTGTTTCAACTCAAACTGTGCGCAATAGGCTGCATGATGCGCAACTTCACTCCCGACGTCCATGGCGAGGTCCAGCTTTGCAACCCCGACACCATGCAGCGCGGTGCAGATGGGCCCAACAACATGCTGAATGGACCCCACGGAATTGGCATCACGTTCTCTTCACCGATGAGTGTCGCATATGCCTTCAACCAGACAATCGTCGGAGACGTGTTTGGAGGCACCCTGGTCAGGCTGAACGTCTTAGACACACTGTCCAGCGAGTGCAGCAAGGTGGTGGTTCCCTGATGTTTTGGGGTGGCATTATGTGGGGCCGACGTACGCCACTGGTGGTCATGGAAGGCTCCGAAACGGCTTTACGATACCTGAATGACATCCTCCGACCCATAGTGCAACCATATCGGCAGAATATTGGAGAGGCATTTGTCTTCATGGACGACAATTCTCGACCTCATCGTGCACATCTTGTGAATGCGTTCCTTCAAGATAACGACATCGCTCGACTACAGTGGCCAGCATGTTCGCCAGACATGAACCCTATCGAACATGCCTGGGATATGTTGAAAAGGGCTGTTTATGGACGTCTTGACCCACCAACCACTCTGAGAGATTTACGCCGAATTGTCGTTGAGGAGTGGGACAATTTGGACCAACAGTGTCTTGATGAACTTGTGGATAGTATGCCACGGCGAATACAGGCATGCATCAATGCAAGAGGACGTGCTACTGGGTATTAGAGGTAGTGGTGTGTACTGCAATCTGGACCACAAATGCTGAAAGTCTAGCTGTATGATGGTACAACATGCAATGTGTGGGTCTCATGAGCAATAAAACGAGCTGAAATGTTGTTTGTGTTGATCTCTATTCCCTTTGTATTTAACGGTTCCGGAACTCTTGGAACCGAGGTGATGCAAAACTTTTTTTGATGTGTGTATATTCAGAGTAGCTTTACGGGTTGATGGGCAGCTCTGAAGATTGCTATGCCGGCCGTGAAAGCCTGCTTCAGTATAATTGAGTGATGTTTGCAAAGGAATATTTACGGAACATGCAATTCAATGCCATCATAGCTCACTATTACTAGTAACATGTTTATTACTTTAATGTTCACTTAGATCTCATAATAGAAAATGTTAGTTGGTTAGTTAGTTATTGTTGTTTTAAGGGGCGGAACTACGAGGTCATCTGCCCCAAAAAAATAGAAAATGTACAATTAATATCCTGAAGGTTTAGGTTTAGACAAAAAAATGCGAACACCAAAAACGCAAACTGCCACACTGCTCAATCGTCAAATTACACACGGTCAGAAAATGCTCTGTTGTTGAACAATGTATTCCACATGTAGTGTAGTTAGGGTCTAGGCCTACATGGATTGGCATGCCCGAAATAGAAAAGAGAAAGATGAGTTGTGTTGTTTTACAATTGTTTTTATTTCCTTATGTGAAATACTAGTTCTTGCTACTTCAGACATCAATCGTTACTACGTCAAGAGCGTAGTTGGATCGGGCTGCTGAAGTTGCTTTATGGTGTAAGCGTATAATTCCAGTCTCCTTCACAGCTTACCATCGAAAAAATTTCACGCCACGCCACTGCTCACAGTGTTTTATTAGTCTATGACTAACCAATAAATATATACTTTTATTGCAGCCAATCGCCACAATTGTCAAGTACAAGCAGCGTATTTAATAAGAGGAATGCGCATACCTTCGAGCATATGATCGAAAGCGCATACATATTGTTACGTGCCACCCCCTAGTGGCACTTTTGTTAACTGGATTACGGAGGGTAGAAAACACAACACCAATTACTGCTTTAAAGAGAAGTTAGCTTTATTGCTTGCAGGAAGAGGTACACTACTCATCAAATACAAGCAATTGGAACCTTACTCCAGTTTCCTAAAGTCTCTTCCTTGAGCGCTCTTGGCCCTTTCACCTGTCAACAAACCACAGACGTTAAACCGTCTTAATGAGTACGGTGGTCTTGACAGAAACTACCGGATCCTCTCCCTTATGTACACCTACTACAGTTACTTACGATAGCTTGCTGCACGCTGTTCACAAGCTGGGAAACAATGTCACTGGGTTTCGTAACTCGCACGGCACTTCGTCACTACACTTCTGTCGCTCAGGAAAACACGCACTAGCTCAGAAACACACACCCACAGAAAAACTCAGTCCCCTCACTTTGAGGCCGCTTATATAGCAGGCTGGTGACTCAATGAATTCTAGAATCGTCCAGGACACACGGCTTCTAGAGATTTCCTTCACTGGCTGGGTCACGAATATTCTCGACCATCCCTTTCACTTCGCAGCCCGCTGCGTAACGCGCACGTAATATACTGAGGCAGAGCACACACAGCCTGGGGGCAGCTGTGACTCAACGCGGCGAGGCGACAAAACAAACTCACAGCCGTAACAATATCAGTACACTAGTCAGTACAGAGCTGTGTCAGTCACAAGTCTCTTTTGGCACCAGGGGTACCGTTCACAAAGTCTCCCGCACAATATTCACATTCGCACGAAGTTTCGTCCGGGACATGAAAAGATCCCTGCACTCGCGATAGTGAAACCCATGAATCGCAAAACGCTTCAGCGTGTGACGCAGATCATAATTTGCACCTCTCCATTCGGAGAATATCATTGCCTAACCAATAAATATCTTCGCTTGGCCACCATGCTCGTTTTGTAGTTAACCGGTTTTTGAAAGTCTCATAGATGAACTTCCGGTAGTGCCTTTTACTGTATCTCCGTACAAAATTTCAGGGTAATACCGGTAATAGTTTCAGAGATATAGAATGCCGGTGAAATATTTCGCACAGCCGCCATCTTGAGGTTATGTAAACAATTGAACGAAGTTTGATGTCGGTGCATTACAATGTGTATAAACATATACTGTACCAAGTTTCATTGCGTTTGGTTGGTTAAATCGCGAGAAATGTCTATTTAAAAGTCACAACTTCGCTTGGCCGCCATGTTGGTTTTTAAGTTACCAAGTTTTCAAAAGTCACATAGGCGAACTTCTAGTAGTTCCCTTTATCACCGTACGAAATTCCAGGGTGACATCGGTAATAATTTCGGAGATATTGAATGCTGGTGAAATATTTAGCACAGCCGGCATGTTGGATTGGTGAGACGTAACAACATTTGAAGGGCACGGTCGGGGTCGTCCGGAATAGTGCTATGAACTTACCGAGTTTCATTGAAATCGCTCCAGTCGTTTAGATTTTATTAAGGGGACACACACACACACACACACACGCACACACAGACAGACACACGGACAAAAGGTGATCTCATTTCTTCTATATATAAATGAAAGTTTGTCTGTTTTTTCTGAATTTCCACGGAAATTTGAGTTATTAACGCGTTTCAGACTGGTTTAAGACGGTTGCGCGCAAAAACAATTTTTTGTCTGTCTGTCTGTGTGTCTGTGTACAACTATGTACGCGAGTTATATTCCTCGTCGGCAATAGAACCCGCAACCACCAATATTAATGGATTCAGCTTCTAAAAGCAATATTATTATTATCATTAATATGAGTGTCAGCCAAGTTGCAACAGGCAGTATGTATGTTACTTTCTCAATATTAGTGACTACTGCTGTGTATAATCTGATAACAACTCAAAGTCCAGTTGACGCACAAACTCGTGCCTTGCCAGCTATGAATAAATTCTCAGTATAATATTTAATAACAACTCGAGGTCCAAATGACACATACCCTCGTGCCTAGCAAGCTATGAGTAATTACAAAACAGCTCAGGGTTCAGATGAGACACAGTCTCGTGCTTGACCGAGTCCAGCCAGATATTTCCGTGACGTATGTTTCCTACTCCGAACCTCCAGTAGTCCCTTCCACGTGTGTCCCCCTCTACTCTGGTAACTAGCCAGTAAGATTGTACTGTATCCCTCCTAGAGGGATTGACATGTGACTTGTTTAATTCTAATAAAACCCTGGACTCACAGAGCTCCAGTCTCTCGTAACTTAGTAATCTTAAGACTAACCAACTGAACTGGTTGGCAGTCGGGCTCCATGCCTCGACACTTGTAAATAACTTCAAAACTTCAAATGTATTACTTATTAGTCGACCAATAAATATATCAATTGAACTCTTCGCTTCATTTGAAATAGATATCACTCAGTCTCGTCGAGAACCTGCGAGGACCTAGCTTAGCATGCTAGCAACGAACAATTGTTAAGCGACAAACTTAACTGGGATCCCGTCCGGGATTCGAGTCGAGTAAATTAACTCGCGCTTCACTCGAGAACGGCTGAGTGGATCAACGTAAAATTTGGTACAGATGTCCATCAGAGGCACAAAAGTAATCATTGATGTAACTCTTCTCCATATCTCTCATAAAAGAGGGCCTACTCCCTTAAAATGCATGCTGAAATGGGCGTAGAAAGACAAGAAAAAGCTCATCTTCAGCGTCTCAATGTGAGAAACAAAACTCGGGAGCCCTACGGGCCCCGAAAACCACATTATAAGGTCCTAAAACCAACAGTTTTTGAGACATTCCCAGAAAAATAATTTCATTTAATAAACACTAATGAAAGAATGCAAGCCGGTAACCATGGCAACACAATATCAGGAGTCCATCTATTTCTGTAAGACGCAATGCCATTCCATTTATTACATTACTGTGAACGTTCGCAAACGGCTATAAGGTTATCACGGAACTAACTTAAGCTGTAAAATTCATCAATACGTATATAGTGCGCTTAAGGGGGTCAAGGGATACTCTTGATTTTTTTCACGCGATTTATACGTGCGGGTGTGGTAATGAAGGTCTATTATATCCCTATCCCTGTATTATAAAATTATTATTATTATGATTATTATTATATTGTTACGGCTGTGAGTTTGTTTCATCGCTCGCCGCATGAGTCACAACTGCCCCAGGGCTGGGCTGCTCTCCCTCAGTGCATTGCGTGCGCCTTATGCAACAGGACTACTAGGACAAAGGGATGGTCCAGAATATTCGTGACTGAGCCAGCGATGGAAGCCTGGAGAAGCCGTGAACCCTGGATGGGTCTAGAAGCATTTATTGAGTCACCGGCCTGCTATATAAGAGCGACCCGTCAAGCAGTTGTGGTTGTGTTTTACGAGCTAGTGTGAGCGATTATCCTGAGCGACAGAAGTGTGGTGACTTGCGAAACCCCTAGTGAAGCCGTTTCTCTTGACAGCGAGGAAGTGAGAAGCATACAGGGGACTGCTTGTGTTTTGAGTGAGTGTGATTTCACTGAGTGTCTGAGATATTGTGGTTACGAAATCCAGTGACATTCTTTCCCAGCTCGTGAACAGCGAAGCTGCGCGTAGCAAGTTATCGTAAGTGACTGTAATTTGTGTACAAAAGGAAGAAGTTGCATGTAGTTCTGTCAAGGCCACCAGGCTCATTATCGGGAGGATTAACTTCTGTGGCTCATTGACAAGTGAAAGGGGGAAGTGTTCTCGACTTGAGGAAACTGGAGTAAGGTTCTAATTCCTTGGAATTGCTGATGAATAGTGTAACTGTCTGGCCGAAATAAAATTAATTATTTCCTTAAAAGGAACATCCTGTGTTGTGCTTTCTACCCACCGTAATCCAGTTAACAAAAGTGTCACTAGGGGGGTGGCACGTAACAACTGGTGTCAGAAGTGGGATTACGAACTCAAACACAAGCACAATACCTGACGGTCCAGGTTTCAAAACCCGACCAGGTCATTTTTTAAATTTTCCTGTGAGTGCATGCCCTTTACAAGACAAGCATCGAAAATGGAAGCGCAATTGGCAGCATTGCTAGAAAAGTTAAGTGGCATGGAAACCAAAATGGAGGACGGCCAGAAGAAGTTAGCAGAGAACCTGAAGGACGGCCAGAATAATTTAGCAGGGGACCTGAAGGACGGCCAGAATAAGTTAGCAGAGGACCTAACCGCCAAATTTCTGGATGGCCAGAAAAATCTGGAAGAGGGTCTGCTGACGAAACTAGAGGAGAGCCAAAGGAAATTAGAACAGGGCCTACGTGAGGAAGTCGCAGCAGTGGAAAAGAAGTTTGACGCCTTACAAGAGGAAGTTGCCGAACTGCGCCAACGCCCACTGACGGGGATAGAAGAGAAATTCAACGCTTTAAAAAAGGAAATTGCTGAGCAGAGCCAACACCCGCCGACGGGGATGGAAGCGAGATTCAACGCTCTACAAGAGGAAGTTGCCGAACTGCGCCAACGCCCACTGACGAGGGTGGAAGAGAAATTCATCGCTTTACAAAAGGAAATTGCTGAGCTGAACCAACGCCCGCCGACGGGGATGGAAGCGAGATTTAACGCTCTTCAAGAGGAAGTTGCCGAGCTGCGCCGACGCCCGCCCACAGGTACACCGGGAATATCAGGAACGGGACATAGCAGAGTGACGCCCTCAACCTTCGACGGAAAGGTCCCGTGGAGCACCTATTTACGTCAGTTCGAGGCAGCCTTTTTCCATAAACAACTGGAACAACACGGAAAAGGCAACAGCTCTCATTATAGCGCTGAGAGGGGACGCTCTTAACGTCCTTCAGGCCATCCCGACTGGATCCCAGGACTACGCATCACTAATCGCCCATATGGAGTCCCGATATGGAGATAGCCATCTTCAGCAGGCCTATCAGATGCAGCTCCGGACCCGGGTACAAAAGAACTCGGAAACCCTGCAGGAGTTCGAGATGGACATCGCACGCCTCGTAAGGCTCGCCTACCCAACAGCGCCGGCCGACTTTCCTGAACAGATAGCAACGCAGACCTTCACCGACGGGCTACGGGACTCGGACACTCAACAGGCGCTGCGACTCGCGCGCAATAAGACCCTGGCAGATGTGCTGAGCCACGCACTTGAGTTCGAGACGGCAAAACAGGCATCTAGAATGCACGCGCGGGTGCGTCAAGTGGACGTCGACGAACCAGTAATAACCAACGAGACCAAGCCCCTGGCCGACGAATTGATGGAGGCGCTAAGACGTTTCTTCGATAGTCGCGGCGCCACCAGCAATGGCACCGCTGGAAGACAACCGGAGAGGCGGCCCGGAAGAGGATTGCCGACCTGCTGGACCTGCGGTAAGAAAGGCCACCTGAGCAAGGACTGCGGTGATCGCCGCCACCGAGGGTATCCGACGGGAAATCAGTCGTCTGAAAACCGCGCGGCCCAGGGAAACGAGTATTAGCCAGCCTTGGGGGGCAAAGGTTGGCTTGTGACAGTCGTCAAGCCCCGGCAGTCCATGTTCGTGTGACGAAGTTACGGAGGGACAATAGCAGCCTGATGGTCCACGGAGTCATCAACGGAGTGAGCTGGCCCATGCTGGTCGACACGGGAGCGTCGAGAACCATCGTTAATCCCACCGTGATCCCGAGGTGGAGAGTGCAACCCACACAAAGGAACCTCCAACTAATAACCGCGACTGGAGAGACTGCACCGGTACATGGCGAAGCATCACTGGAGTTCGTCATTGGTCGACGGGCGGTAAAGCATCCAGTGCTTGTGGCTGACGTATCAAACGAAGTGATCATCGGACTGGACTTTCTGGACCAGAACGACATCATCTTGGACCTGAGTACCAACACTCCGCACTTTGGAGGTGAGGAACTTGCTTTGCAACCAGCACACGAGGCAATCACCGCACGACGAGTAAGGCTGAGAGAGGACGTCATCGTTCCCGCCAGGACAGAGGTCAGCGCTGCCGTAATTGTCGACGGAACTACTGAGGGAGTGGCGGCTGTCATCGAGCCAAAATATGAGGACATCCAGACAAAAGGATTGCTGATTGCCAAGACCCTCATCAACACGATGTATCGGCCGAACGTCCGCCTGTCCAACCTGAACGACTACGACATTACGGTTCACCGGGACACCAACCTAGGAGTCTGCGAACCCGTTACCTGGATTGCCCGCATCACAGACACGACGGACGGACACCTGCAGACGGACAAACGAAGAAGGCGCGCCCTGCCAGAAGAACTACAGAAGCTGTACCAAGGATCCCAGGACCATTTAGACGAGGAGCAATCACGCCTACTTCAGGACCTGCTACGAGAATTACAGGATGTCTTTTCCGTGGGGAGCAAAGACTTCGGTAGGACAAGCTTGGTCCAGCACAGAATCGACGTTTGGGGCAGCGCATCGATTAGGGCCCCATTCCGACGTGTCCCGCTCGCCAAGCAAGCTGAAGTCGACCGGATGGCAGAAGAGATGAAGGAGCAAGGAGTGATCGAGCCATCACATAGTCCTTGGAGTTCTCCGGTCGTGCTAGTGAATAAGAAGGACGGTTCCACCAAGTTCTGCGTGGATTACAGGCGGGTGAATGACGTCACGAAAAAGGACAGCTACCCTCTACCCCGGATCGACGACACCCTGGACACCATATCAGGGTCAAGATGGTTCTCCACCTTGGATTTGAAGAGTGGCTACTGGCAGGTGGAGGTCCACCCTAAGGACCGCGAGAAAACTGCGTTCTCTGTGGGCAGCGGGCTCTGGCAGTTCACCGTCATGCCATTCGGTCTGTGCAACGCCCCTGCGACCTTCGAAAGGCTAATGGAGTCCATTCTGAGGGGACTACACTGGAGGACCTGCCTGGTCTACCTAGACGACGTCATCGTTCTGGGGAGAAGCTTCGAGGAGCACTACAGCAACCTGAAGGAGATCTTGATGAAGCTAAGGGCTGCCCAGCTGAAGTTGACCCCCAGGAAGTGTCAGCTCTTCCAGAAGCAGGTCCAGTACCTTGGGCATATCGTCTCCGAGGAAGGGGTGCGCACCGACCCAGAGAAGACCGCAGCTGTGAGGGAGTGGCCAGTTCCGAAGGACAAATCCCAACTACGAAACTTCCTGGGACTCTGCACCTATTACCGTCGCTTCGTGAGAGGATTTGCCGACATCGCTAAACCACTGCATCGACTGACTGAGAAGGACCAACTCTTCACGTGGACAGCAGAATGCCACGGTGCCTTCGAACAACTCAAGCGGGCTCTGTGCACCGCACCTATTCTGGCCTACCCCAGACCTGGAACAAGGTTCATCGTCGATACCGATGCCAGCGACTTTGGTATAGGGGGAATCCTGTCGCAAGTAGTGGACGGCGAGGAGAGAGTAGTGGCCACTTCAGCAAAGCCTTGTCAAAGCCCGAAAGGAACTACTGCGTCACCAGGAAGGAGCTGCTCGCCATCGTGAAGACCATTGAACACTTCCACAAATACCTGTACGGGCAGGAATTTCTCATCAGGACCGACCATGCATCCCTGCGGTGGCTCCTGAACTTCAAGCTGCCCGAGGGTTAACTCGCGCGGTGGTTAGAGAGGCTTCAACAGTACAACTTTGAGATCCAGCACAGGAAAGGCCAACTGCACTCTAACGCCGACGCCCTGTCACGAAGACCGTGCCCCGAAGACTGCACCTTCTGTACCAGAAGAGAGGAGAACACCCGGATACAGTGCCGAAGGGCTACCGTGGAACTTCAGGCGAGCTGGAGCCGCGAATCTTTCACGCGGGCACAAGCAGAAGATGATGACCTGGGACTGATAGCCGAATGGAAGAGGGCCTGTGTCCCCAGACCCGGGTGGAACATTGTGAGTGACGGCAGCCCAAAGTTTAAGTCCTACTGGGCGCAGTGGGACTCGCTGATTGTAAGGGATGGCCTCATCTGCCGTACCTGGGAGAGTACCGACGGGAAGACATCTCGGGAACAAGTCGTCGTTCCAAAGGCAATGACGAAGGAAGTCCTGAAGGAAGTTCATGGGGGATCATCTGGTGGACACCTAGGGATAAAGAAGACCCTGGAGAAGCTGAGAGAGCGGTTATACTGGATCGAATGCCGAACAGACGTGGAGAACCACTGCGCGAGGTGCCACGATTGCGCAGCCAGCAAGGGCCCAGGACGAAGACGACGGGGTCCACTGAAGACCTACAACGTGGGCCGCCCCATGGAGAGAGTGGCTATCGATATTGCTGGGCCATACCCGTTAAGCGAGGCAGGGAACCGCTACATATTGGTCGTCAGCGACTACTTTACCAAATGGCCGGAGGCGTATGCGCTCCCTAACCAAGAAGCCGCGACGATTGCAGAGACCCTGGTGAAGGAATTCGTCAGCCGGTACGGAGTACCCCTGGAGCTGCACTCCGATCAAGGGAGGAACTTCGAGTCGCAGGTGTTCCAGAACCTATGCCAGACGCTGGGAATCCGGAAGACGAGGACAACGCCGCTACACCCTCAGTCCGACGGGATGGTAGAGCGATTTACTCGCACCATCGAGAACCATCTCCGAATAGTCGTCAGCGAGCACCAGAGGGATTGGGACAAACATCTTCCACTATTTCTCCTGGCCTACCGTGCCGCCGTGCCGCCGTGCATGAAGCCACCGGGTGCACACCAGCCCGGGCCATGTTTGGGAGGGAGCTCCGACTACCTGTCGATCTTGCCTTCGGCCGACCTGGGAATGATCCGGTCCCGGTAAGCCAGTATTGTCAAGAACTGGTCGACCAACTGGAGGACGTGCACGCGTTCGCGAGGAGGAAACTGCGGATCGAGACCGACCGAATGAAGACCCGATACGACCAGCAGACGGATGCCGGCGGATTCCACGAGGACGACCTGGTCTGGCTCTTCAACCCATTACGGAATAAAGGCCTGTCACCCAAACTGCAGAAGTCCTGGGAGGGCCCTTACCGAGTCGTGAAACGGATCAACGATGTCGTCTACAGGATCCAGCGGAGCCCGAGGGCGAAGATGAAGATCGTGCATCGAGATTGCCTGGCAGCCTACGAAGGGACACAGACGGACCAATGATTGATCGGGACGATCAGCCTTTTAGGAAGGGGGTGGTGTTACGGCTGTGAGTTTGTTTCATCGCTCGCCACATGAGTCACAACTGCCCCAGGGCTGGGCTGCTCTCCCTCAGTGTATTGCGTGCGCCTTATGCAACAGGACTACTAGGACAAAGGGATGGTCCAGAATATTCGTGACTGAGCCAGCGATGGAAGCCTCGAGAAGCCGTGAACCCTGGATGGGTCTAGAAGCATTTATTGAGTCACCGGCCTGCTATATAAGAGCGACCCGTCAAGCAGTTGTGGTTGTGTTTTACGAGCTAGTGTGAGCGATTATCCTGAGCGACAGAAGTGAGGTGACTTGCGAAACCCCTAGTGAAGCCGTTTCTCTTGACAGCGAGGAAGTGAGAAGCATACAGGGGACTGCCTGTGTTTTGAGTGAGTGTGATTTCGCTGAGTGTCTGAGATATTGTGGTTACGAAATCCAGTGACATTGTTTCCCAGCTCGCGAACAGCGAAGCTGCGCGTAGCAAGTTATCGTAAGTAACTGTAATTTGTGTACAAAAGGAAGAAGTTGCATGTAGTTCTGTCAAGGCCACCAGGCTCATTAGCGGGAGGATTAACTTCTGTGGCTCATTGACAAGTGAAAGGGGGAAGTGTTCTCGACTTGAGGAAACTGGAGTAAGGTTCTAATTCCTTGGAATTGCTGATGAGTAGTGTAACTGTCTGGCCGAAATAAAATTAATTATTTCTTTAAAAGGAACATCCTGTGTTGTGCTTTCTACCCACCGTAATCCAGTTAACAAAAGTGTCACTAGGGGGGTGGCACGTAACAATATTATGGCGTACAAGGACGAGTCAAAACTAATTTTAAGCCCCTCGGTGGCTCGGAGGCTACTACGTTTTAAGGCTCTAACCCACGTTTCTGAGATATTCCCAGAAAATTAATTTCATTTAATAAACTAATAAATAGATGACGAGTACAGAAGAACACCAAATCAGGAGCTATATAGATATACTGAGAAAATCACAGATGTGGCCCGGAAGAGACGTCTGGCTTTCTACAGACATGTCTCAAGGATGAACCTAACGAGACTAACCAACCGGCTTCTCAACTACTGGGAGAATAGAAAGAGCGTGACACCATGGCTAGAAGAAGTTAACAAGGACATCCAAGTACTGAAGATAATGGAAAGTGATATTAGAAGCCGATCACATCTCAGAAAGATACTTAATCAGAAGAGTTTTTAGGACAGACCACCCTTTAAGAAACCCGGCATCATCTGGACAAAAGAGAGAAAGGGGAAACATAGCCAGAGAATATTAAGCAAACATCAAGTCCCTCGCCAAGTTGAAAAGTTCAACGTCATGGTCCTTAGCTGGACCATCTGATAGGAGAAGAACAAGAAGAAACTAATGAAGTAATGCAAGCCGGTAATCAAGACAACAGTACGGTATCTCAAGAGGTGACATCCAACTTTCCATCTATTTCTGTAAGAAGCAATGCCACTCAATTTATTAAATTTCTGCGAAAGTTTGCAAATGCTTATAAGGTTATCATGGAAACACACATAGACTGTACAATTCATCAATGCGCTTAAGGGGGTCAAGGGGTACCCTATAATGTTTAAACGCGACTTATACGTGCGATATGTTGTACATATCTCCAAACAGCAACATTATTATCAAAAATTCCTGAATTGAATAGTGTTTTTTGCAGCTTTTGGGAATTTGGGCCATTGGAGGCTGCGAATCCTGAATTTTCATACACCAAAAAACTTTTATAATTTATTAAAGGGGTCTTCCTGGGGATGGGGACTTTCCACAACGGTGAGGGTCCGTTTTTTATTTGACATATATTGCGTTTCGTCAATAAGGTTTTCAATAATATGTTCACGTCAGTAAGTACACGCTAGGTAAATTTAGTTTGAGAGCACATTTTAACTAATCATATTTTTGTCGACAAACGGGCTCATCGTAAAGATGATTTTGTTTGACACTGTGTGGTTGATTTATGTTTATGTACACCTATAAATCGCGTTCGGGTGCTTGGAGCATCGTAAAATTAGGTATTGTAACCATGAGTCAATTCACCAATCATTTAGAAAACTCTTCACCGTACATCTCATAGAAGGGTGGGTATAGGGAAAAACTTTCTAAAATACATGCTAAAATAGGCGGAAAAAAATCCTAGAAAGACGACCAAAGCATATGTTGCGCTTATCAACAGGGGCGGATCTAGGGGAGGGCGAGGAGGGCAACCACCCAGGGCCCCGCGGTCCGGGGGCCCCCGCGCCATGGATTGTTTTAAATGTAATTGATTAATTAATCATACCTTTCAAACTAATTTATAATTCATATTCTATTTCCAGTGCTGCTATGATCTCCCTTGACCGTTTAGCAAATTTAGATTTCAGTGAAATAATAGAAGACTTCAGCCGGGAAAAAAGTCGCAAAGTAATATTTTAATATTTCATAGTTTACGTAATCTTCTTCAAGGTGACTTAGGTTTCTTTCATATTATTAAAAACATGTACTGTAGTGTATTCAAAATATTGTAACTATTCTCTATTTTATTATTATTACAATACTATTTCCCATTTGATTTGATTTTTTTATTTCCTATTTTTGTGGGACCCACCTTATCATATCGCCCAGGGCCCCGCAAGGCCTGGATCCACCACTGCTTATCAATGTGTGATACACAACTAGGGAGTCTATAAAGGGTATCCGAAAACTGCATTTTAAGGTCCTTAAATTAACAGTGTCTGTGATATACCAAGAAAACTAACTTCGTTCTGATAAACATATGGAGGTATGACAAGCCCATAACCATTGCAACAGTAGATCAATTGATAACGTCTGATTATTAATACCGAAGACCGTACGAAGAGCGGGTACCTCTGCTAGTAAGCCTATAAAGCTGAGAGGAGGATGGTTCAATTCCCACCTCAGGTATCATATAGACCAATTTGTTTTTCTTGGTTTCACCAGGAAATTGCCGGTATGATTCCTAGTAACATAGGCTTTTAAACAATTTCTACACGCACGAAAGTACATGGGCACAAATAATGAGCAGGACACTTCAGGAGTTGTTTATTGCTCGAATAGGCCTACTGCGTAGGGGAGCTGGATTTCTAAAAGAACAACATTGATGCTACTGCAACCCGGAGAGAATATTGCTAGGTCAGGACTGTCTCTTATAGAGATTGGTTGCCCTTATTCATGTTGTGATTGATGACAACACGTGCAATGTTAGCCGTGGTGATGACATCAAGCTCACCTCAGTCAAGGCCGCACTATCTAGTGTGGCCTTGCCTCAGTCATATCACTATTTATGGTCGTGGAGTCAGAACTGTCTCTTATGGAGATTGGTTGCCCTATTCATGTTGTGATTGATGACAACACGTGCAATGTTAGCTGTGGTGGTTACACCAAGCTCACCTCAGTCTTATCACTATTTATGGTCATGATATTTGTCGATATACTCGCGTTACATAATAATCCATATTGTTACGGCTGTGAGTTTGTTTCATCGCTCGCCGCATGAGTCACAACTGGCCCAGGGCTGGACTGTGCTCTGCCTCAGTGTATTGCGTGCGCCTTATGCATCAGGACTACTAGGACAAAGGGATGGTCCAGAATATTCGTGACCCAGCCAGCGATGGAAACCTCGAGAAGCCGTGAACCCTGGATGGGTCTAGAAGCATTTATTGAGTCACCGGCCTGCTATATAAGAGCAGTGAGTGTTGTGTTTTTCGAGCTAGTGCGAGCGTTTATCCTGAGCGTCAGAAGTGTGGTGACGTGACTTGCGAAACTCCTAGTGAAGCTGATTCTCTTGACAGCGAGGGAGTGAGAAGCATACAGGGGACTGCCTGTCTTTTGAGCGAGTGTGATTTCACTGAGCGACAGAGGTATTGTGGCGAAGTGCCGTGCGAGTTACGAAATCCAGTGACATTGTTTCCCAGCTCGTGGACAGCGAAGCAGTGTGTAACAGGTTATCGTAAGTAACTGTAGTTTGTGTACATAAGGAAGAGGTGTAGGTAGTTTCTGTCAAGGCCACCGGACTCATTAGGACGGGTTAACTTATGTGGTTTGTTGACAAGTGAAAGGGGGCAAGAGCTCTCCATAAGGAAGAGACTGGAGGAAACTGGAGTAAGGTTCTAATTGCTTGTATTTGCTGATGAGTAGTGTATCTTTCTGGCCGCAATAAAGTTAATGATTTCTTTAAAAGAACAATCTGAGTTGTGCTTCAACCCACCGTAATCCAGTTAACAAAAGTGTCACTAGGGGGGGTGGCACGTAACAATATTTAAACACACTTCCCTCATTTTCATGAAACAGTGAAACTTCCCCAGCGGCTCACAAATAGTAGGACGTGGGTTTGTGACCATGGTACACCAGGTGAGTATGGCATTACATCCACTTGTGCTGGGCTACTCTCTGTCATCTTTCATTTCAACCTCTCTTCGCGCAGTTAATCTGCTACCCTCCCCTCGTTCACTGATCTGATTAGTTTGGTTTCATATAAGACAATGCCTGGGTCTGTCAGGACCTCTTGTCGGTGTTCTATTTATGAAAATGCCGACTACATATACAGAGAGTTTAGTTTGTATGTAACGGAGACCCTCGCTTGCCCGCCTGCCCGCGTTGCGCGCCTGTCTCCCACCAGGCACTTGTCGCTATGCGGCGCTTGCTCGGCACTGAGTCATTGAGTATTGGTATTTGTACTTAAATTTGTACTTCAATGTGATCCTTGACCAATTTTTTGACGAACTGTCTTACGGAGAGCGATTGTCAAATTACTTTCAACAAGATTCTGCCACTGCTTACACTGCCGAAGCATCCATGAGAGAATTGCGTCGCATTTTCGGTACGAGGATTATAAGTCGGAACGTGTGGCCCCCGCGATGCCCAGACTTATCACCATGTGACTTTTATCTGTGGGGGGCGCTTAAAAATAGAGTGTATGCGAGAAACCCTCACACTGTAAATGAGCTTAAAGACTATATTACAGCTGAAATACAGTCAATCGGTGCTGAGGAACTTCAGAGAGTAAATGCCAGTTTCATAAAAAGGTGCCAGCGATGTGTAGCAGTGAATGGCAAACATTTTCAGCACCAGCTGTGAACTAGGAAAGTACAAATTCCTATACTCAATGACACAGTGCCGCGTGGGCGCCGCATAACGGCAAAGTGCGTGGCGGGAGACAGGCTCGCGCCACGGGCGAGCGGGCAAGCGAGGGTCTCCGTTACATACAAACTAAACTCTCTGTATCACAATTAAGGAGGTTATTTCTACGAATGTACTGTTTTTTGCTTCTGAATACGAAGAATTACGTTCGTGTAGTTACATTCAACCACAGAACAATTTTCTCTACTCCATGTAGAACTTCAACTATCTTGAACTTGAAATCTTTCCGCAACATGATCTAATCACGTTGCTCCACTCACACACACACACACACACACACACAAGTACTACATAATATTTGAGTGGCTGGCCGCCAGAGCGCAGCAACATTCATTCGCACGAGGTCTATACACTCGCTTTTAGGCTCAAAACTACGGTCATCATCATCATTCTCTACGGCTTATCCCAATTAATTGGGGTCGCCGGAGCCAACCCGGCTCATTATGGTTTACCGTACATAAATTGAAAATGAATGATTAAAATATAAATAATGTATCAATTAATACCAGTACGCTAGCTTACGTGTGTGGGCTTGTTGGGGAACATAATATATTGATGCTAAGTTCTCTAATTTCGGTTGCAGAAGTTTTCGTCAATTATTTAGGCTTAACGGCTTGTACATTAGGCCCACGTACTTCAAAGCAACATTTGCTTTGACAAGATACCCGCTTCGAGTACTGCCCTTTCATAAGTTAGCGAGACAACACAACCCCAGCAGCTACCTGAAATAGGACACGCCCAGGAAGGAGCAGTTTTGCAGGTGTTAACGGATTGGACCAGTATTAAGGATACCGTAAGCGAAGAGAACCAATAACGACATTCATTTCGTGGTGATAAGACGCATTACTGATTGACAGATATCGAGAGCACAACCCTTCCTTCCTTCTCGGACGTACTGTATGCTGGCGATGTTAACAATTTTTATGTCTGTTGATCATCATCACCTTTCTTGTTGTTAGTTAGGCTATAATTTAGTTTCTTTCAATTTTATTCTTGTTGTTTTGTTTAGATTGATATTTGTAATATTGTAGTGAGTTAGCCGTGAGACTTGCGTTCGGGAGATAGTGGGTTCGAACCCAACTGTCGGCAGCCCTGATTCTATCGAACAGAAAATAACACAGACACACAACATTACCACCAATGACGGATAGTACTTCAAAAATTATGTTGCCGGCGGAACTGAGCACGTGTTCCACTCCGGGCGAGCATGCAGCACAGGAAGAGGCTCTTCTTTCCAGCGTGCTAACCTCGAAAATTTTTAAACTACTAAGACGTAATATAAACGATACTTGTATGCAATAACAAAGGTAATCAATTGGCAGATAATTGTAGGAAGCTATTATGACGAAAAATAGATATATTCAGAGTTCCTTCATGATAAAAGGTGAGGTAACAAAACCAGTGTAGGGGGGGGGGGGGGGGGTCCGTTAAAAGTAAAAGCCCGTAAGACCCATAGTCTTTTCTAAACGCTTGATGCTCTATAGTGCTGCCAATAGATAATAATGGCTGACCTTAGCACAGAACGGCCATTTTCTTGTACCATGTCGCCACATGCACCATCACTAGGCATTACAGATGAAAATATGATGATGTGAGGGATAAAACTATAAAAAACTTTTGTGTTTTCTAAAATTGACCATTTATTAAGAGGAAGCCAAACAATATACAGAACAATACAGATCAGTGCGCCAAAATAACGGCTCTGGTGCGATCGAGTAATCGATAATTGAGTCTAGTGTTCTTCTTCCATGCTCTGGTGGTGTGTATATGTTACCAACTGTTGAGGGTGAAATTTCTTTAAAACATACATTCCTGTGAGTTCGAATACACAACAAAAACAATAACCCAATAATTAATATTCACATTGAATCTACAAACGTTTACGGGCAGATGACCTCGTAGTTCCGCCCCTTAAAACAACAATAACAATCTATAAACGACGGGCTAAACAAATAAGCCCGCGACCAAAACAATTGAAAATGAGAACACGATATCAATACCCTAATCTGACATGGGGGGACCACTAAAATATAGGTTACAACCATTGAACTATAGACAGTGGTTTAGTTGGACCGGAACGGGCCGGAATGCCGTTCCGGAAAATATCTTCCCGCTTTGGAATGACGTAACAATTTTACATTCAGTAAGAAAATCGTTTATAATCTATACATAGCGCTGAAACGTCACGGGTGTACTCTAGCGGACTAATATCGAACCTTACGGTTTTATGTTCATAAAATACGGTCGCTTTTACACTCCTGGGCGTTTTACTGGTTCTCTAAGGTTGGCTACACTGCTATTGGTTACGGAGAGCGGGAAGTGAGCACAACAACTTTCTTCCGCTCGTTATGTTTGTGTGAATCCAAGTTTTATTTTATGTTTTGCTCGATGTGTTGCTGTGAAGCAGATATTACGGAATCTCTCTGCAGTTAATGAACATCAGTAGCCCCGTAGTACCTTTCAAGTTTTCCAGTGACTGTGAAAGTGAGTTGGGAGTCACAACTTGTGACAATGAGTTTACTTAAGTGGCTGGGTTCAAAAAAACGTGCTGGGGATGAAGATGAAGAATCAAAGAATACTAAAAAGGTGTGTGATGGCTCAAGTAAAAACGAAACTGAATGGAGTTCCGAGAACATTAGTTTCATTAAAGACGTGAGTATAGAGATAGACCCTGGGTTAAATGTTGCTGAAACGTGTGATGCAGATTCAAGGGAGAATCTAGGTTATGGTTCTACACCTTCTACCATCGACTGTGAAATTCAAGGACCCACCTACCGAAAACAAGATTTTCCAGACTGTTGGAACGAGTCTCAGTACCGTTATTTTTTTTTGTCAGAGAACGAGTGGTTATTTGCAGGAAATAAAAATTTAGGCTGCAATATATGTAAAGAGGAAAGTAAATTAGGATTAGGAGTTTCTAAAGGGGCAGGACTTAAGCTAATGAAAGTATGGGTAGAATGCAAGGTTCATCCCAACGGAAATAATATTAATCAACAACAAACAAGTCTTAGGAAAAAAATATTTGAGCACAAAAATTCAGAATCTCACAAAAAAGCTATGTTACAAAAATCAGAATCCAATAAAAAGATATTTGAAACTTGCTTGGACACTATGAATGTCAAACACCTAGAAACCACCGTTCGAGTATTTCGAACAGCATACTCAATTGCGAAAAGAAATAGACCCTTCGTAGGCTTATGTTGAACTTCAACAATTAAATGGTTTAGATGTGGGACGAGTTCTTCATACAAATTTTAGTTGTGCTAATATTATTGAACACATTTCACAGGAAATGAGAAATAAAATAGCAAAATCTATAACAGAAAATCAGAGGGAAATCAGTATTATGATTGATGAATCAACAACAGTTAGTGTAAAATCTGTGTTAGTATTATGTTTGAGATGTGCTCTTTCAGATAACTCTGAAGTTGTTTCATTTTTCTGGGACTTGATAGAACTTGAATCAACTACAGCAGATGTTATTACTCGAGAGATATTGAAGAATCTTTCTTCATATGGGATGAATGAAAACTTTCTGGCAGAACATTTAGTTGGTCTAGCATGTGATGGGGCCTCTGTAATGTTAGGTAGAAAAAATGGAGTTGGAGCACAGTTTTTAAAGTTATTTCCAGATATAGTAATCTGGCACTGTTTAAACCATCGCTTGGAATTGGCCGTTTCTGATACAAGGAATTAAGTTACAGGTGTTAACCATTTCCGTTCTTTCTTTAACAAATTGTCTCCCAAAAATCAAAGGGAACTCAACATTTGTGCTGCTTCACTGGAACAAAGAGTTAAGAAGATTGGGAAAATATTTACAATAAGATGGGTAGTTTCAAGCCAGAGAACTGTAAAAGCTGTCTGGGAAAACTACAGTGCTCTAGTGAAACATTTTAGTGACGCCAAAAATGACCACCAGAGACTCCAAAGAAAGGGCAAAATTCCAAGGTCTAGAAAATATGTTAACTTGTGTAGAATTTCTAGAAAATATTGCAATTATGTATAATGCTCTTGTTGAGTTAGTTGATTTGTCATTAGACTTGCAGAAAAGAGAGACAAGTCTGACAGAGGCTCAAAATGCAATCAAGCGCACTATAAAAGTGTTTGAATCTATGTGTAACTCAGCTTCTGGAGAATACTACAGAACAGTTCTTAAAGCAGCAGAAAACAAAAAGTTTAGAAACATAGGATTACATGATTCTAAAAAAGTTGTAAAAATTGACAGAAAGCAGTTTTTCAGAAGTCTTGTGAACAATTTAAATAACAGGCTTATGGAAAATGTGTCCACATCATCTCATCTTGGTTCCAGCTCTAGTCAGCAGAGACATGAGAGAATGACAAAAGTTATCAGTGATTCAAAGGTACTATACAAAAATAATTGGCCCTCCACTTCTACTTTGGATATCTGCTATGGTGATGAGAGTGTCGGCAACCTTTGTGACTTTTTCCACATGTCAGACAAGAGGAGCTACACTAATGCTTTTAGAAAGTATGTCGAGACCAAGGAAATTCCAGTGGAGCTGATGTCTTTAATCAAGACTGTACAGACCTTTCCCATCTCTTCAGCAGAAGCTGAAAGAGCTTTCAGTACCATGAATGAGATCCACACCGAAAAGAGAAATAGGCTGTTGGTTGAAAGATCAAGCGGACTTATTTTCATAAGCAGCGTAGGACCTCCTGTGAATTTATTTAATCCACAACCATATGTCAAGTCATGGCTACGAAAGGGGAGACGTTCAGCTGATGAAACAACTTGTTGGAAACACGAGGCCGCTGATTTTGACACCCAATATGAGTCCATTTGGAAATTGCTGAATTAATCAGGTGAGTTCCTGTAAAAAAAAAATCCAACTAAATCACTGACTATAGATACTACTGGAATGCCGACTGTATGGGAGAAAAGTGCGGTTTTTGGTGCGACTAGTTACGCCTGGTAGTGCACGTCAAGGAGGCGAGTGTGACGTATACGTACGGCGAGATACAAGTAAAAGAGGTACTTCGTCAACTCCATGGCCGTGCATGGCTATCATCATAGAGTTTGCAAGCTCAACTCCTTTCATGAGAATCACGACATATCAGCTGACTTGCAACCTAGAGTTCAATGGTATGACAGTTTTTGATGCGACTAGTTACGCCTGGTAGTGCACTTCAAGGAGGCGATGACCAGGAATCAGTTTTCAGCGAGGGTTACCATGGGAGGAGTTGTTCCAGTAGTATAGTATATATAGCTGTTCAATGGTTACAACCATGGTTACAACCATGGTTAATCGAAGTATAAAATATCTAAGTTTCTTTGGAAACAAAAGACCATCCACATGGATCCATCAGGCAGGTATTTTTTGAAAAGATAAAAATAGAAGAACTGTCTCACGGTGCATTGGCACTACCTTGGTTCATAAGAGCCTTGCCGTGGCCTTTTCCTGGACAATTTCAGAAACTTGAAAATTTGAATTGATACATTCATTCAAAAATCGGCAAAAATAACGTTACTATTCGATTATAAATATAAATATATTACACCCCTTCGCAATGGAATAGAATGAATTACTATATTAGTGGGCATTGTTTCGCTGTGAAAAGAAAAACAACTGCATTCACTCGGGAATGATAACAATTATACGAAGATCCTTAATGAAACATTAATTATGTTCTGTTTTCATATGAATAGAGGTGTTATTTTAAATCACTAAAACATTTAACGTTTTCATAAAGACATACACACGGATGGGAAATATTTACCTACACAGTTACATAATATGTATTACCATCTTATGTTTGGTGATACTGTAGTTTGATTTACCGATGTCATAGTATTTTCTGCAGTAAAGAAAGCGGACCATACATTCCTAATTCAGGTAACGGGGCAGCATGACCGCGTTGTCGCAGCCCCTAAACTAAGCAACCAACCAACCAATTCAGGTAACATTCTGAATTGGTAGAAATATGTTAAGATTTAGATATTCAAGAATATACAGTGAACAACTTGAGAAGGCACGCACGGTCTTCAAGACCGGTCCGGCAGATAACATGGTTTGAAGGACAGCTGTGTAAAAATACATTGTCAGCACCAAGAGCAGGTGACAGAGGACGAGTCCATTCGAAGGTACTTGCAAGCTTGTGAGACCTTAAAGATACCGAATATTATCATTTACCCACCACGGTCTAAAAGACCGCCCTCTCGTGATGACAAAAACGTTATCCGGAATGCATAGTTTTAAGAAGTGTCACTGAATAGGCTATAACTCAAAGCTCTAATAACAATTTATGATACCGGTACTGTAGTTATACTAGTATCCCTTGGCCTTACCATAGGCTACCGAGTAGGCCTATGTATTGTGGAATTGGCTTGATCAGCTATTTACATTATGTAGGCTACAGACAGCACACGAGTCAAGTACCGGTAATACTCATCTATCGTCCATATTGGTATTAAAGCAAGGACTGGAGACATACCATGCCACACTTACACAGTGATATCTTGCAGTGCCCTTTAAAACCTCTTATGCTTATTTTGTTAGTATTCATATTTCCAAGATGGTGATTGCATGTAATATTAAGTCTCATAGCTTTGTGGTGATGTCTATTAAATGCCACCCCTCTTTCAACCGATTTCTGAGTAATTGAAGTTCCATGCAACACCTTGATCTTGTATGCTATCTCGTTTAGATGAAGCCTCTTCCACAAGTCTACCTGCTTGCTAAATTCTGCTATGTGGTGGACTGTTGAGGAAGTGAGCCTTAACGTCTGGATAGACAAAAGTTGCTCGACAGCCTTCGTCGAGCGAGGTCGCGTCAGACTCACGTGCGGTACCGGTACTTTGCTTGGCTTTTTCTGTGCGTATATCTGCTCTCGAATCACTGAATACCGTGTTCTGTGAGCGGTTCATATTCGCATAACTCTCGTCTTGTACTAGTAAACGACAATCACCATGGTTACAAAATTTGTGCGCAAGCTCACTTTAAAATGTGTTTTTGAACGCGACAACAGGCCCAGCGCATGGGAGGTGCACAATTGGATCTCCACTTGTTTGAAAATCACTGCTGACCAGATCGAGATGATTCAACTCGACAATTTGGACAACGCCGTATATTTAAAGATAATTTCCCAAGTACTGTTTGAGAGGTTGTTAAGTATACATGCGGGCCAACAGAAAATTACTTTGACTGATGGTCGAATAAGGACGGTGCAAATTACTGCTGCCGATAATGTCATCAAAACAGTTCGTATTCTCAATGTTCCCCCGGAGGTCCCCATCAGTTCAATAATAAGTACTCTTAGCAAATATGGTAAAGTGAATGAGCATCGAAATGAAGAATGGTCTACGCAATACCCAACCCATTTCGGGTGCAGAATGGCATACGCGCAGTGCGCATGGACTTGAAGGAAGCCATCCCCTTGTTCATTTCCATTGAAGCCTATCGTGCACAGATTGTTTATGATGGTCAAATGCGAACTTGCCTTGCGTGTAATTCAACAAACCATTTACGACCCCAGTGTCCCCTGCGACGAGCACGCGCTTTCGATCGGCGTACGGTAGGACCTGACAATATTGAACCAGAAAATACCGCCCTGCCGGTTAGTGGCAACCCATCAACCTCGAGTCACCCAACCCCAGCATGGGCCCCGGAACACGTTGTCCCGCCATCAGCTCCAGCACCTAAGCACGCTGTTGATAACTTGGACTTCCCCACACTTGATGAAAGCACACACAAACGTCGAAAGCCGGAGAGTGAGGGTACCGATTTAACAGTCCCACTACCACCAGGCACCCATGACGGGATTTCAGGCATGTACACAACAGGTGAAGTAATTGCACCTACAAGCTCTGATCTGCTGCAGGATAACCCCTCACCACACGTTCCGGATCCGTCCCCGACGGCCCCACTGCCCAATCTAACTGACACTGCAAACAGCCTTGCCACAGATGACGATATGGAAATTGAGGTTGCTGGGAGTGGAACAGCTAGTACTGTGCCCGTTTAGACCGGAGTCCGCACGACCACATATGCATTTTACCAATAATCAGTCAGCACGAGAGTCAAAATATCCCGGAGCGCCAGATGGGTTAAAGCAAATCGCAAAAACGACATCAAATTAAGAAAATGCTTTGCTGATTTTTGGCTCAATGCAACAATAAGGATAGAAGGAGATTTAATTAGGAGTAACACATCCTGTAAAATTATCTCAGTTTATTTTGAAGTTAAAATTGACTGCAAAGAAATGCTCAAAGTAGCATCACTCACGTGTGGCGACCCACACTCTTATTTACACAATATACAGAAATTTTCCAAACACATTTGACAATCTTTTTGAAAACACAAGTCCGATTAATAGTCCTGTAGACTGTGTTCCAAAATTATTAATATTTAATTCCAGTTCAAAGTTAATTGTCTATACTGGAAATATCGTAGATCACTGTTTGAATATTTACATGATATTAACACTCGTAGAATAAATGTTCATAGAATTTTTAAACTTTCACTTGTTTTTCCAGTTTCAAAAATATATCGTCGAAATTATTATCATCATTGAAGCAGCACAAATTATTTACATATATTAATAACATCTGAAAAGTATTTGACCTTGAGCATAGCATCGAAGAACTTGTGCGAAGCACAACAACAATTAATTGTTCTTCTGACATTTAACATTCGAGAAGTGACTCGATTATGAACTTCAAGTTCCTAACAAAATATATGATTTCTGAATCATCAACTTGATCAATAAATGGTTGAACCATTCAACTATTCAATTTTCCACTTGGGAACATTATTATAAAAATATTTATATTCATGGCCATTTTTAGCAACTTTCACAACTTGCAATTCTTTGACAGAATGCGGAAATTAGAATTGTAGTTTTATAATGAATTCATTTAGTTCATGGCACTAGGATTGAAAATATCCTTCAAATTATTCGTGGTTAAAGAATTATTTTAAATTGGCAGTGGCCCATTCTATTATTTGTGTAAGAACACAACATTCCGACAACAACGGCAAAGGTCTTCCTCTGAAGAAGAATAAACTACTATCATGACAAATCCGGGTTCTAGCAAAATCAAAGTCTAAATGGAATTCGTAAACAAGGTTGAAATAAGAACTGATGGTTTCAAGAAATAACCTTCGGGTCATTCATCCGACGAAATGTGTAGTTCCAATACTCCTACTATAAACCTGAGCCATCGAACCTGCTATTTGATTGATGCTCGAAAAAACCTCTTCATTCCTGCGACTTAAACATGCGCACCTGGGAATGGCATTTCAACTACTCCACACATAAATTCTCTTCCCAAAATTTATACAATAAATCAAGCCTCTGCTTGTTATCAACACTGGAAGATTAATAAACTTACAAGTTTATTTTATTTTACCATTCAGTTCAACCCGTGAATTTACCATACTTATGAAAATCTTTATTTCACTTTCGAGTGTATTTACGTCATGATTTTATACAAATACAAAAATATCCTTTTTGATACAAATATCAATTGCTTCCCGTTTCATGCCTCTCCGTGTTATCTGAAAAATATACTTTGCTCATTGCAAATATCAACTGTTCAACCAGAACTGACATGTTGGTTGAATGCGGGCTTGCGCTAACCACTCTCCTTCGGAAAATCTCCTGTTCCAAACTAGAAATGATTAAACTACTTCATAGGCTCTTTCTCAATACATATGATTATTATAAAATATAATATCCAAGAATTATTTAGAAAAATTATAAAAATTATTATTATTATTATTATTAGTGGATTATTATTATTATTATTATTTATATTATTTCAAATATGTTTAATTATCATCTCATTATGTGAGAATCCACATGTTCGAATCTTCGAATATGGAAAAAATATCCATTCCTCAACAAAAAATAAATTTAACTTTTACAGTTACATCGGTTGTTTTTTGTGGTTTCCCAAAAATATGAAATATTCAAATAAATGCTCGAAATGCTCGGTCATCGATCCTAAACTGTTCTGAGTGTTGAAAATACTCAGAATAACTCTTAACAAGTCTTGCGTAAATCATTGCAAGATTTAAATACGAAGAAAAATAAAATGTGTTGGTCATCTGCAGAAAAAATAGTTTGTTCCAATTAGCTAGGCATAATATAATTCAAATGTGGCTTACATTTCTTGATGGTCGTGAAGCGTAGTAAACCTGGTCTGTACCAGATTTATCCATAGACATGCCCTATCGGACAAGCATGTACAATCCTTGTATCGGCCGCCATCATATACCCACAATTCGTCTAGTCAGACATAGTGGTAGTATCTTTTGACGTTTGAATTAACTGTTGTTCCATTTTAATATGGGCTTCTATCAAAGCCATAACAGTTTGTTTAAATAGGGTCAGATCTAAGTGATCTATTCTTAAATATGTCAGTTGTAACATAACTCACTGTAATCTTATCAGTACAAGAAAAACACTGACAGTCTAACCAATCAACGGCTGTTCTGAAGATCGTTCCCTGGGCATGGTTTATTATATCACCATCTACCATGCGCTAGGCAACTTGTAGTTTCCCCTGCGTAGACTAATGAACGCCACCGTTATAGACTAGTCTTCAGTGTACTGACAGATCGAAGTGGTTAACTAGTTACAAAAAATGAAAACTGACTGGAATGGATTTAAACATCCATGTATTATGTTATTACTGGACTGTGACAAAGTACTAATTCTAGACAAAGTCTAGCATATGTCCTTGTAGAAATATAAATATTTCCACCAATGTCTGTAGAAAAATCAATCACCTCAGTGATTCTCCTCGCCAGAAACTTACTAAGTTCCAACTCGTAGCGCAGCACTTTTCGTGACTATCACGACTTTGAAAAGAACTTCTGCGTAGATCCGGCAACCATGTGCCTTGGCTCAGCGTAGATGCACCTTGCTCTGCAAGTGCTTGTGTTAGAATGAGCTGAAGTAGCTTCGGCCAGCTGGCTTTTATTCAAAACTGCCAGGGTCACGCGTCATCACCTGATATCTAGAATTCCTCATATCTCTGGTATCCCTGGTCCGATTTACTTGATACTAATTGCATTCTCTTTCATTTGGCCGTGCCAGTAATCTGATCCCAGTCTCAAGTCTCTACTCCATGGTTAATTATTTAATCAATAAATAGCCTCGACCTCTGCTATTACTCGCTACGTCACTTGACATCCAAGTATCGGTAAATTATTTCCAAATGCTTCGAGAAGCAATGTAGCGCGATATTCAAATATCTGAACTTTCAAAAGCGGCTACAGCCTTTCCCTTGATATCTAGGTGTCTGAATCTTGGAATACCCATTCCTAGAGTTGGGCACAGTACTGCTTACCGCCACGTGACGGCTCCGGTCGCTGGGAAGACTACGTCCATACCCTGGGCAATTCTAAACGCTGACCTACAATATTTGCTCCTGTTCCTTTGTTTTTCGTCAATAACGTCAGTCTTACGGGTCACTATCGCATATTGAACATGTATTTCTCTCCTTTGTTTCTACATTTCGTGCTCTTTTTCCAGAGCATGGCCAGTATACTCACGACGTTTGCTACTCTCAATGTCAATGGCGTGACGAATGTCACCACACCGGCCCTGCTGGGTAGGTTCTTGAAGGAGTATGATATTGATATATTGTTTCTGCAAGAGGTCAATGAAAACAATTTTGGCTGCTTGTACAATTATGACCATGTTGTGAATGTGGGGGACAACGTCCGGGGCACCGCCATCGTGTATAGACAAGGTTTCGAAATTACCGATGTCATCATGGACCCCTCAGGTAGAATTTTGTCAGCTTCCTATAATAACGTCAGACTGATTAATGTATACGGCCAGTCCGGGACGAACTACAAGCATGACCGGAACGCACTGTTCAGCCATGACATCTTGATACATGTAGCGACGTCAGGTCCGGTGATTTTAGCCGGTGATTTCAATTGCACACTGCATCCTCGTGACCAAACAGGCGCATTCAACTTCTGTCCAGGGCTGCAGGCACTTACCCATAGCATGCAGCTGGTGGATGCCTGGCAACGATTGCATAGTTCGTACGTGGTATTTACCTTCTGTCGTGGGGATTCCAGAATTAGAAGAGATCGCGCTTATATCTCCCAGCCTCAAGTAAATCTTCTTGATAGCTGTAAAGTAGTTCCCGTAGCCTGCAGTGACCACCACAGTGTCATATTTACTCTTAAAGTGCAACGGGGAGACAGATGCTTCATTGGTCGGGGTTCATGGAAAATGAACAAGAATGCTTTTCAAACCCACGACAATGACCGACGCTTTGCCACCGTTTATCAACAATGTACTACAACAAAAGATCGATACCATAATATTCTAGACTGGTGGATAAAGAAGTTAATGCCTACCATTAGATCTACAGCCAAAACTTTCACCTATGAACGGTACCACGACCTAAACAGGAAACTGGACTTTTATACCACATGACCTGCATCGGAAGGAACGGCTAGGAGAAAATGTTTCAACACCCCTCAGTTCCATCAAGAAGACTATTGTAGGGATTAAGGAGCAGAGTCTCCAGGACTTGCTCCCTCACTTTAAAGGAACCTCCATCTTAGCAGATGAACGAATGTCGCTCTTTCATTTAGCCAAAATGCGAAGATCACCAAACCGACAATTTGTGCATGAATGGATTAATGAACAAGGTATGGTCATCAGAACTCACGAACACATACTCGCCGAAAGTGAGCGCTACTTTCGTGACATGTTGGAAGAAGACAGCGTTAGTGATTTGCAAGTCAATAACATCTTGCGATCTGTTGACAAACACCGCGAGGACGATGACAACCATTTCCTTGAGACGTCTATCACAAAGGAAGAGGTGAAACATGCTCTAGACCAGACTGCATCTAATAAGGCACCCGGCGTTGATGGCATCCCGTACGAGTGGTACCGACACTTTTGGACCATGGTCGGAGACGACCTGACAAGTGTGCTTAAACAAACATTGGCCGGTGACATTCCGAATACCTTCACAGAAGGGGTTATTCTTCTGATTCCAAAACAATCGAAATGTGTCTACATCACTGACTACAAACCCATTACTATCTTAAATACCGATTATAAACTTCTGGCCAAGGTGTTAGCAAACATAATCCGACGCATTCTTCCCGCTTTAATTGGCACTGGGCAAACTTGTACCATTCCAGGAAGAAATATCGTGCACAACCTTCTAGCCATTAGTGATATTATCATACACTACTCTGTCGCTGATAACCCCGCAGCTGCACTTGCAAGCATTGACCTTAATAAAGCCTTTGACAGGATAGCCCACAAGTATTTATGGAAGGTATTAGAATGCTTTCATTTTCCCAACACAATCATAGCAACTTTCCAACGACTTTACCAAACGGCTTCTTCTCGTGTAATGGTCAACTGGTTTCTGTCATCGAAATTTCCAGTCAAGAAATCTGTCAGACAAGGATGCCCCCTATCAATGGCTCTATTCGTCTTGGCGCTGGAACCCAAGGTCAGGATGATGAACAACGTACTCACTGGCCTCACGATCAACGGAGAGCGTTTCACTCTGCGAGCCTATGCCGATGACGTAACGAAACTACTCACGAATGAAGGCGACGCGATACTCGTCCAACAGACCCTTGAGTCATTTTGTCAGGCCAGTGGAGCACAAGTAAACTATAGAAAGTCATCCTTATTGCTCTTAGGCCCAGGTGACAATAGGCACTACTCCAATACTACCGGTATTCCTACAGTCACCGCATGCAAAATATTGGGTATAACTTTCAGTCGAGATATTGCGGAGACCATACAGACCAACTGGGCTGCCCGATTAAATGTTCTGAGGTTCCAACTGAAAGAGGAACTTTCAAGACTGCTCAATATTCTGCAAAAAACCTGGCACATTAATACGTTTGCTCTGTCGAAACTCTGGTATGTGGCGCAAGTTCTTCCCCCTCCACATATAATCAGCCAGCGCATTGAAATGGCGATTGGATTCTATCTTTGGAAATACTATCACTATAGAATTTGACGGGAACAACTGCAGTTACCAGAACAGTGTGGTGGACTGCGACTTTTTGCCGTTGAACTGAAATGCTCTTCACTCTTCTTGAAACATATTATCAAGGCGAGACAGTCTACAGGTGATCCGTTCGTTTCTGCTGCTCTGAAAGTCATTGAAACTCCTCCTTTACGACAACCCCATCCGTTCCGAACTTTGTTCAGGAAAGCCCTGACCCTTTTGCTAAAACTTCCCACTGACCACATCTCCGATGGTTCCTTTAATGAAGCTAAACACATTTATGCTTTTTTATTGCAACTCCGTAATTTCACACCCCTGGTGCATTTAAAATACCCCAACAAGGACTGGAAGCATATCTGGGGCAATGTGCGCAACAAATGGCTTCCCTTAGAATGGCGACTGTCTGTATATTAATGAAATCATCCCCACTGGTGAAAAAATGAAGCGGAACGAACAAGTGGCTCTTCCAAACCAATTTCATTACACTCAATGGATGTTACACATTTCGTAAATATATCTTACAGAATCTCCTTCAAATATTTCGCTAACATCTGATTCATTACTAAAATTATTATATATGTCACAGTTCGCACCTAGTTTCCGAACTGAACTACGTTTAAATGCCTTATTTTGGGTTGGTGGAGTTGTTAGGTTAGGCCTAGTGGCAGGCACACAGATATTTTCACTATTATTGTCTGTATTATTAGACTACTGTATTATTATTTATGATTAGTAGTTTCTGTTTTCCAATATTTCTCCTCTTCTTGAAAACCTTCAGAGGATTTCTGGTATTCTTACCCATGGCAAAACCGTAACACAAACACATGAGGGAACAGAAGAGACATCTATTGGTAACTCAAACTAACACTTGGGGCGCTGCGGTCAGTCTGGTCTGGATAAGTAGGGTAAAATACTCAATAACACGCATTTGATATGGAACACTTTTTATATTTCAGTTATAATCAGTTAATGTGGTCGTTAAAATAATGACAGAATATTTTCAATTGTATATATGTATAACTGTGCGATACACGTGATCTAAGTTGTGTGGTCCACTGGATTTTATGTGTCAATTGCATATTATCAAGCATCGGTTGTCTGCCGGTATTTGTTTTTGTGCAGTTTGAGTCATGGCGCTGTTACGTTTAAAAGTTATATTTGAGTTTGCTCGCTGTACCATAGACTCTAGAAATTATTTGCTGCTTGGTAGGGCGAAGGGATGAGTTTAACTTGTATTAAAACTCGGGGTAGACAGGAATTGCTTGATTTGGATGGTGGGTATTAACCCTGCGAGGTCAAATTAGGCCTATATGACTCGTAGTGGAATGGCTCGGATATCGCAGAGCGAGGTGATGGCCTTTGGTAGGGTTATTGGAAATGAACTAGAGAGCGGGGAAGGATACCTGGCAGATGAAGCTTGACAGTCCTCGGCTGGTGTATGCTTGGCTGTGTTTGTACGGCTTGGCTCGGCGAGAATGTGCTTGGCTGTCTAGGTGCGGCTTGGCTCGGGGTAAGTTAACAACCCGTCCTGTCTCCAGTGAGTGTAGTGGTGAGTGGTCCAACCCGCTCTTGTTTCCCGTATTTATTTGGTATCGTCACCTTTCGGCTATTGCTATTTGCATCTTTTGGAAAGTGATGAAAACGTATATCCGCAGCCCTCTTATACATCGACTTACAGCCGTAAACTGAGCAATAAACTTTGCTTTTACTCATTTTGCACTCTTATCAACGAGTAAAACTTATTACTTACCGGTATGTATAAACCCGAAGAATTTACCACGATCTGCTTACCAATACAAGAAACCATATACAAACAGTCACCACGTGACAAATGTACCCTACTTGGTAAGTTTCTCATTTTTACCGCTAGATGTCATATCAGATAGCTGGGGTTGCCAATAGTGTCATAGAGAACTACATATGTACAGGCTGGTCACAACACTTAATTTCCCTAATTTTCCTTGTGAGCGGTTAGCTTGACACGCTGGATACTCAACAAAAGTTTCACAGCTCTAATAAGCCAAGATACGTGCGCGCAGGGTGTATTTTAAAAATGTATTAAACATATTTAGGTTTAATTACACCATATATTTATTTATTTATTTATTTATTTATTTATTTATTTATTTATTTACATAGGTCCCAATGAGCCTGAGCTCGTGTTAGGGACAATCAAGTAACATAGTTACAGCATGGCATATATATAATTTTTGTAACATTATTGTTTAGTTTAATAGTAGGCTAACTTATATTAGATTGCTAGTGACTAACTTTGCAGAGATAATTCGGTATGATACATTGTATTGCTTAAGGCTATTGTACATGGGCTATTCATTCCTTAATAGGAAGTCTTTTGTTTTCCTCTTAAATGTTTTTATATAGAAACTTTCCCTTATGCCTAATGGTAGCGAGTTGTATTCTTTTATTATAGAGGACATAATTCCTTTAGTTCCAAATTTAATGGATTGGGAATGGCTGGTGAATATTTGATTTACTCCTCTTGTTGCATAATGATGAATGTCATTTGCATGGGTAAAATGGATGTGTGTGTGTATCAATTTGTTTTCTAATTTGTATACAAATACTGTTGCTGACATAGCTATTTGTTTTTGCAGTGGCATAATTTTAGTTCTTGAGTATAATTCATTTGAGGGTGTGAGCCAAGGAAATCCAAAGATAGATTTTATAGCACGTTTCTGGAGTATCTCAAGTTCTTTTATCAGCTCCTTCTTACACTATCCCCATATGAAATTCATGTACATTAGATGTGAATGTATCAGAGCAAAGTATATATTTTTCAATTGTTGGCTAGTAAGACAGCTATATCTTAATCTGAAAATAATACCAATTAAAGGGCTGATTTTATGTTTTACATTTTCTACATGATTTTCCCAGGTTAGTGTACTATCTAGTGTGATACCTAAGTATGTTGCCGATTTAACCCTTTCTATTTCTTTGTTGGCTATGTTGACTATGTTTGTGGTCTCAATCTTGTATGATGGTTTATGGAAGAATAAATATTTTGTTTTAGTGATATTGATAACCATTTTGTGTGCTCTCAACCAATCCACCAGCTTATTGAGATCATAATTAATATTTAGCATAATTTCCTGTTCAGATGTTCCCAGATAGAGTATAAAAATATCATCTGCAAATAGTTTAAGCTTGCCTTTCAATTCTAATAATACTATATCATTAATATAGGCCAAGAAAAGAATTGGTCCTTAAACAGAACCTTGAGGTACTCCTGTGTCAATTCTCATTTGAGATCCTTTTACATTATCGATTGCAACATATTGTTTTCTGTTAGTGAGGTAGTTCTTGAACCAATCATGTGCCACTCCTCTGATGCCTGCAAATTCTAGTTTATTAAGGAGAATCTTATGGTTAACCAGATCGAAGGCTTTTTGAAGGTCAATTAGTACACCAGCAGCTAGTTTGTTTTCATCTAATGCCTTTTCTACATCAGTTACTACTTCAAATATAGCACTATCAGCTCCTCTATTTGGAATAAACCCATATTGGCAGTTTGCAAAGTAATCATTTTTCATGAAGAAATTCATGTCTTCGTTTAACAACGCTTTCTTGAACCTTGCTGATGGCAGATATAATATTAATGGGTCTGTAATTTGATGGGTGGGTTTTGTCTCCTTTTTTGTAGATCGGGACCACCCTAGAGACTTTACAGGCATCGGGGAATATACCAGTCATCAGTGAAAGATTTATTATTTTGACACAATTGTAGCATGACATTAGTAGTGTTGTCCTCACTTATATTGTTTTTGTGTTTTAGGGAGTTTATAATTGATTGTATTTCATTAGCATCAGTAGGTAACATAAAGATTGTCTTAGTGCTAGTAGATAGATAGATAGATAGATAGTAGTATTTCTATAGCTTGTAATGTCCGAGGTAGAACCGTCATTTTAAAGGGGAGATTTCATAGATTAGATTCAATTTTCTATAATATGGATATGCTTAATTAATTAATTATTGTACCACGCTTTATTTTCCAAAAATATAATACAAAATGAGGAAACATCAAGTAATATCATGTATAATACCGTATATCATTTTAAATTAAATTAATATTACATATTTTTTAAAATGTAATATTACATAATTCACCCAATATTATTACATAAATATGTACATATTTTGCATATTACGTCATAAAAATCCTAATCTTAGTCATCACACACACAGAAAAAATGCCGTTGCCAGTTGAGTAACACAGAAAGACTTTTAGAGCTACATGTAAAACCTCAAAATTTCCTTAAAATTTACAATACCGGTAACAGTTTTCTGAAGTGCTAGCAAATAAGAAACGTTAAAGGCTAAACGTGTTTGCATTCCAAATTCAGAATAATTAAACTGAAGATCCGCCAACAAAAAATCTTCCGTGAAACCATAAAGGTGTAACTTATTGTAAACAAAATTATGTCTGATAAAGAGAAATTTACTCTAGCAACAAGTGGACGATGTACAGTTTGACATTGTTCTTTTCCTATTGTAATTATTGAACTAGTCTTCATTGAACCCATCCACGAACGAGGGAAATTTGTTGTGTTGGTATACCGCATTTATCTCCATGTTTCTCACAACATACCGATCTGACAGATCACAAGCGGATCATGTGTTGCGTTGTGATCGATTTGCCGACTGTCACGTGTTGTTTTGTTTTTTATGTACACGATCATAAAGACTGTTGAATGCATGGCTGTGAAAATAGTGTGAATATGAGGAAGAAAATGCGTGTATTATCTCCGATGTTGCAGTTGTGATTTTTGAAGTGTCATTCTAACCTAGAATTCACTATCTGTAATGCAACGTTTCATTATGACGGAGAAAGAAATCAACAGCAATGCTTGGTGGCATTGGGATTGGAAAGCTATGTGTGGACCCGATGGTTTTCGAGTATGGTCAGGAAAAGACCATAATTTAGGGTTATGTTTTCAAGAACTTTGCCTTCGATTACCAGTTCTGGTGTTATTATCTCTATTATCATCCTACTATTGTGGTAGAAAGAGTAGTTATTATGTAAGAAATCAGCAAAGAATTTGGTATCTGCAGTTTCGCAAATTAGCGACATTTATGTTATCAATTATACCATTCATTAGAATATGCATAGCGATTTCTACTGTGTCAACATTGTATGCAGTGGATTATTTAATTGCTGTTGTAGAAAGTTTTACATGGTTAGTTCACCTTTCTTACATCTTAGCGATGAAGCATCACTTAGTCTCCCATCAACGAGGAACTGTATTCATGTGCATCTTATGGATATTGACATTTGTAATGGAAGTGATCTCTCTACGAACATATTACATATCATACCGTGGTATGCCTCCTTCTGTAACTCCTTATGTAGCAATACAATATGGGTGCAGCATTTCAGCTCTGGTCTTCCAAAGTCTTTATGCTGTCACATTGCTTTCAAGTGGAATGCTTGGAGATTCAGAAGCATATCGTGATGCACATTTGCAGAACTCTGAACGACAGTCTTTACTAGGTAAGAATGAGATTTTATGATAATTACATCTTACATTTGACTACAAAATACAGATATTTAAATACTTCCATGCCATCCCATTTATTTACATTTGACTACAAAATACAGATATTTAAATACTTCCATGCCATCCCAAACGGAGGTTTTGAAGATTGTCTCACTCAATCCAACATAGCCTAAGTAAATTTTCCCAGACCCACAAGTTATTCCATTCTGAGGCATGCAGCCTTGTACATTCCCTCACATTACCATAACTATTCCCAGAATATATTTTTTATTTCATATCAACTTCCCAGACAACACATACCGGTAGTGCAATAGTAGGTAGCCTACATATTGGTTAAGATTTTCTTTTGTTTGTCTAAATCTATTATATAAAGCTCAAATACCACTCATTCATTCAACACGAAATCTCAGAAACCACCGAAGGGATTGGAATGAAATTTGGTATGCAGCTTCCTCAAGGGCCGCCAACAACCACTAAGAAAGGATTTTTGGATATTCAGGTTCTAAAGGGGTGTTAAGGGGGGTAGACCTGCATTTCCCGATTTGTTTCTTTGGGGGATGTGATACTCGGCATATAAACTCATCATTAAAAATAAGAAGATGGTTTTTCGATGTGGTGTATACATTATGAGGTGAAAGGGGTGAAAAGTGGGGGTTGTAGGATTCCTAATGGAGCGTGTATCTCTTAAACGACATAGGCGAGGAGTTTGAAACTCAGCGGTAAAATATTAGTATAAAAAATAAGTAAATAGGTGTTTGACCGTTTTTTTTTTTTCATAAATCCAATTTAAGGGGCCCATGGGGAGGGGTGAAATTCTGGGGGGAAAAAAACAGGTAATATTTCTGAGTGGAAAATTATACATGGCCTATGTTGTAGACAATAACACATTGCTTTTGTTTTTGTCTCTTGCTATTTCATCATACGACGAATACTTCGGGAGTTATTAATGATTTTGCACTTTTAGGCCGGAATTTTCTAAGTCCCAGGAATGACATAAAAATTGATTCGAATGAAATTTCAAAAAATATATTTTTTTAAATACTTTGATTATATTTTTCACATCTTTTAGAGTCCGAAACCAACATGATATTTTGATGTTTTTTTTTTTCGTCCCATGCATTTTTGGTTTCAGGTGATAGAATTATTTTCCACTAGGACCCATGCTTATCTATCTATATAACTAATGTTATAATGGGATTCCAAATGTTACTGCGGGCGAAGCCGCTGGTAACAGCTAGTATGGCTATGATGCAATTCTACTCGACGCAAGTCGGTCTCGAATGTTGTCTTATGTTCTCTGAGGCTGTTAATTTCTTAATTTAAGTTAATCATGTATTTAGGTCAATTCGGTGATCAACAATGTCACCTTTTTATTGGTAAAAACTGTATTCATTTATTCTGTTTCATCTTACAAATTCTCACGGAGAAACCCAGGGATATAGCTAGAAACCTTGTGTGTGATCGCCTTCATCAGATTTTCCCAAATGACCTTGTACACAATCTGACCACTCCCTTTCATTGTTGTGTGATTTATGTTGCAAGAGTTGGGGCAGATGACCTCGTAGTTTCACCCTTAAAACAGCAATAATTAATTAACTACTGTATGTTGCAAGAAATTTATATTCTCTGAATACTGATTATTTATCATAGATTTAGTGCAATTAATCCAGACATCTTTATACAGAGAGGATAGATTACCTGTCCCGGAGACCCTCGCTAGCCCGCTCGCCCACGGCGCCAGCCTGTCTCCCACCAGGCACTTTGCCGTAATGCGGCGCTCGAGCGGCACTGCATCATTGAGTATAGGAATCTGTGCGTAAATTTGTACTTCAATGTGATCCTTGACCAATTTTTTGACGAACTGACTTACGGAGAGCGATTGTCGAATTACTTTCAACAAGATTCTGCCACTGCTCACACTGCCGAAGCATCCATGACAGAATTGAGTCGCATTTTCGGTACGAGGATTACAAGTCGGAACGTGTGGCCCCCGCGAAGCCCAGACTTATCACCATGTGACTTTTATTTGTGGGGAACGCTTAAAAATAGAGTGTATGCGAGAAACCCTCACACTGTAAATGAGCTTAAAGACTATATTACAGCCGAAATACAGTCAATCGGTGCTGAGGAACTTGAGCGAGTAAATGCCAGTTTCATAAAAAGCGATGTGTAGCAGTGCATGGCGAACATTTTCAGCACCAGCTGTGAACTTGGTAAGTACAAATTCCTATACTCAATGACTCAGTGCCGGGCGGGCGCCGCATAACGGCAAAGTGCCTGGTGGGAGACAGGCTCGCGCCATGGGCGAGCGGGCTAGCGAGGGTCTCCGGGACAGATAATCTATCCTCTCTGTAGTTTCACATGTCACGACATAAAGTGGTGGTTTTATATCAAGCAATAACATAAGGCGCTTCTTTGCTTTAGAATTCGCTTTCATCCAAGTACGGTATTTAATTTAGCTGAATAGCCTTCAACATTCTCTTCCGGTTTTACTAAGTTGCAACTTGCTGTGTTATAAACTGCGTCAAATTATGCATCTCATTCCAAAATTACATTCATGAGGATATAGTCCGGCAGATTAAGGGAAGTATTGTGCAAATCGAGGTAAAAGCGATTTTATTTTTTAGTTACGTTAAGGGTCCATAAGAAACGTTTTCAGCCATGGAGGCATTCTGTACACCCCCTGGTTAATTCTTTACAGCCCCCCAAACATGTGATGGGGTGCGTACCCTTATTTTAGGGTTAAAAATTCGTATTTTTTTATATGCCAAATTAATAAAATTAGTATCATTTCCGATGTTTCTTAGGGCAAGGTATTCATTTTTGGGGTAATTTTTCTTGTCGTGGACTGGGGGTGGCGCTACAGGGGACGGGGGATCAAAACCCGTAAAACTTGGTTGATGCATATCATTTTCAAGGTATTCTGGGGCATAGAATTCATTTCTGGGTTATTTTTTGTTCTAGGGGGTGAGGGGTTGGGGCAGTAAATCTTGGGGGTGGAACTATGGGGGCGGTGCAAACAATGATAGCAAATTGGTGATTATAACGATTCATTTCCAAGGTTTTCGGGGGTGTAGAATTCATTTCTGGGGTAGTTTTTGTTCTAGGGGGTAGGGTTGGGGGCTGTCAATATTGGGGGCAGTGCTACAGGGGGCGGGGGTCAAAAAACGTAAAACATGGTTGAATATATATCATTTTTAAGTTTTTTTGGGGCACAGAATTCATTTCTGGGGTTAGTTTTGTTATAGGAGGTATGGGGTGGGGCCAGTGAATCCCACGGGGTGGAACTACGGGGGCGGTGCAGACAATGACAGCAAAAATCTGCTTATAACGACTCATTTCCAAAGAAAAGAAGTCGATAAAAATTTTGTATTTCTTGAAAGAACAGGAGAAGGTTACAGTAATAATTAAGAACCTTACCGATACGTCACGACTCGCAACCACCACATTTGCAAAGGGAAGTTCAAGGAAGACCTGCTTTTGCACCGAGTTGTACTGCACGTCGCTCTGCACGAACAGGTCACAATTTCCTGGCACACTTTTGCCACAGAGTTTTTTTTTGCGGTTACTTGGTATTCTTATAAATTAAAACGAAAGCCCTTTATACAAAAAGGAAAAGCTTTCCAGGCAGATCGCTTTCCCTTGCTTCTGAAGGACGACGTCGTATAGCAACCTGTGAAGGCGTGAAACGCCAGCAGCCGGCACACTTCTCCCGTCCTATGTGATGTGCAATAGCACGGGTGTCCAGCAATCGATATGATTTCCCCGTGCCTAATCCAACGCACAGCTGTTCACATCTATGGAGATTATCCAGCAAAGCAGTAGCCAACACGACGAAGTCGGTGTCTACTGTCCTGATCAAGATTCTACTGCATCCTTGTCTTGCGCCGTCTGCGGCATGTAGAAGCATTCTGCCGTCAGCTTCTTCGTGATTGCAAGGCATCAATCCTCATAAATCGCTTTGGTCATTGCAAAGAACTCTTTCTTGAAGCGTGACAACAACTTTTCGGGAAAATGCTGTCGTGCTGATGTAATTAGCAATATACGCGAACAACTCTTGTTTATTCGCAGTGCATCACAAAAAGTCTGACCATTTTTTCGGAACTTGTTTTGTTGGCTCCATTTTTTGGCAAACACCTTGTCCTCTTTTCATTCGTAAAGCAGACTTCAATGATGTACTGACGTATTCGTCGAACACTACATCAATCCTTTGCGCTTTCAAATACGCAGGACTGTTCATGTAAGAAAGGAACTTCCTCCCATAATAGGCGAAGGTGCTTCCAGGATCTGGAAGGATGTAATTGACTGTGACGGCACCATAAATCACCACCATGTCGAAGTCGAGGAACTGTCGCGCTGGATTTTCTTCGTCAGGTACCAAGCATGGCAAGAGGTCTGCTTTCTTTCCAAATCGTAGTTCACCCTTTTCAGAGAGTGCTGGAGAGTAAGTGTGATTTTCGTGGCTGAAAATTAATCGTTATAAGCACCCGTTTGCTATCATTGTGTGCACTGCCCCCGTAGTTCTCCCCCCTCGATTCACTGCCCCCACCCCTTACCCCCTAGAACAAAAACTAGCCCAGAAATTAATTCTACGCCCCAAAATACTTCGAAAATGGTATGCATCAACCAAGTTTTACGGGGTTTGACCCCCCACCCCCTGTAGCACCAATATGGACAGCCCACAACCCTATCCCCTAGAACAAAAACTACCCCAGAAATGAATTCTACACCCCCGAAAACCTTGGAAATGATTTGTTATAAACACCAGTTTGCTATCATTATGTGCACCGCCCCAGTAGTTCCGCCCCCACCCCTTACCCCCTAGAACAAAATCTAGCCCAGGAATGAATTCTACGCCCAAAATACCTTGAAAATGATATGCATCAACCAAGTTTTATGGGTTTGGACACCCCGCCCTCTCTATCGCCGTCTCCCTGCCCCCAACAAGGAAAATGACCCCAAAAATGAATTCCTTGCCCTCATAACATCGGAAATGATGCTAATTTTATTAATTTTGCCCATAACAAAATAATTACGAATTTTTAACTCATAAAATAAGGTTACGCGCCCCATCACATGTTTGGGGGTTGTAAAATATTAACCAGGGGGTGTACAGAATGCCTCCGTGGCTGAAAACGTTCCTTATGGACCCCCTAACGTAACTAAAAAATAAAATCGCTTTTACCTCGATTTGCACAATTGGTTGAATATATGGCGTTAAGCCACCGGACTAGATACACTATATTGACCAGTTTGACCAGTTGTCTTCACCAGTCAATGTTTACCCGTGTCAATTTTGACCGAAACTAATAGTCTCATTATGCAACATGTTTCACCAAAATAAACATGTTGGGTCATAACATAAACCATCTGCTTTAATTTTCCTTTTTCTTTAAATATAGCAGTATATTTTGTACCAATTAATTGACAAATCAGTGTTAAACACATCCACGGGCTACTACTATGCTAGGGTTGAATGATTTCCAACACGCAATGGGCCAAAAGAATTTATTATCTGCAAGGATCATAGAATACCCAACAATAATAGGCTGAACAACTGAGTTAGTTATTGAGGTTTTAGGAACAGCGAGGTCATCTGTCCCTGCTGAACAATTGAGAACAGAACAAGGGATAAGAAAGTTGCACAGTATGGGTGTGTTCCTAAACACATCACATATAGTCTAAACCAGAGATGGCACCACAAACGAAAAGAAACTAGATTTGAATTCGAATTAACCATAGGCCTACATAGCAAGTTTTGAAGTAATTTTCAGCGTTACAATGGGACCATGTAGTCATCGGACACATATGAAACCATTTAATTTTCTCCTTTCCTAATGGTCAGAAACCAATGAATTCCGAACCACACATCAAGCAGGTTCTTTTGACTACCGGTAATTCAACAAATTAGATGTACTGTACATATACAGTATATCTTCTTCCCTTTTCACTCAGGGTGTTTCCAAGATTTTATGCAAGCGATAGTTTTGCCAGTGAGCGGACATTGCACCAACATGGGAAATACGCTAGGAAAGAAGATGGTTTTGTCAGACCAACTGTCAACATGGCTACCAGGAAGCAAAAATAATAATTTCACCAGAGTAGCCTTTTTTAACATGTCTCTGAATATACAGTACCCTAACTTACATAATGAGCATAGTAACTTTTGTTGTTAGTTGTGATTTATTTTTTTTAGTCGTTTCGGCCATCAATGGACCACGATGTTCTTCACTCATATGATCACTGTAAAGCTTGTTTTCTTGTCTGCCAGTAGATCTTCATTCTTGACGAATGTTCAGCTCTCCTCTCTTCCGTCCACTTGCAGTGAGGGCGAGGCATCACAGATGTTAAAGGGTGTAGATTACTGGCTGATTTAACCGCCTTTCTGAACAGGTTCCTATCCCAAACCAGAGCTTGATTGATTCGAGCTTCTGTTAGGTCCTTTTTAACTTGCATCGACCATTTACAATAGGAATTTTTTTTAGAGATTGATGAGTGTATTCGATATGAAAGTCGGTGATGCTCCATCCGTTCCAAATGTCCAACGAAAGACATTCTCCTTTTTCTCATCACACTCACCAAATCTTCTATATGTTCAAATAATTCATTGTTATGTCTTCTTCTGTAAGTACCATTATCATTAACAGGTCCTAATATTTTCCTTAGAATTTTCCGATCCTTAAGTTCTAATTTTCTCAATGGGCCTTTGTTTGTCATCTGTAAGCATTCTGCAGCATACAGTGCTGACGGCCTAATTACTGTGTTATAATGACAAAGTTTGACATTCCGGGACAAGCTTTTACTTTTGTAAATGTTTTTGCAGGTTTGAAAGGCACCTTCCAATTTGTTACATCTGCTCTCAATGGCAGCTATTTCTGAATTATTAGGGGTAATCCATTCGCCTAGGTATTTAAATTTTTGGACTTTTTTGATTTTTTGCAGACCAATCGTGATGAATTTTGAGGCATCTTTGACATTTGTGATAAAATTAGTTTTGTGGAAGGCCACTTTAAGTCCAGTTTTAGCAGCTATGGTTTGTAGTTTATTAAGTTGGTCAGTGGCCTCTTCCATTGAATTAGCGAACAAAGCAATGTCATCTGCAAAAGCGAGACAGTTTATATTCAGGTCTTCCTTTTTATAACCAATTCGAATACCATAATTATTTGGTAAGATTGTTAACCATTCTCTTATAATTTTTTCCAAGACACAGTTGAACAGCATCGGTGATCCCAGATCACCTTGTCTACAGCCAGTCTTGATTGCAAAGGCTTCGGACAATTCACCACGAAATTTGACCTTAGAAATGGTGTTTTCTAAGCTTGCTTTGAACAAATTAATTGATTTATTGTCTAGGCCAAACTCACGTAAGGTGTTAATTATTGTGTCTCTATGAATGCAATCATAAGCCTTTTGAAAGTCCACAAAAATCACAACATAAGGTTTTGATCGTACCGTACAGTAGGAAATTATGGTCTTAATGTTATGAATTTGTTCAGGACAGGATCTTGATTTCCTGAACCCAGCTTGATATTCCCCTAATACTAATAGAATACTATTAATCACATACATTATTTTGCTAAAAATTTACAAATTGTACAAGTTTTCATTCAACTAAATCATAAATCTATATTGCTCACTTTAAAGAGTATAACTAAGTTACCTATTATAATACAGAAAATTTCAGCCTGATAACTTAAATGGTTTCAGAGAGAGGCCACCTCGTGGTGTAGCGGGGCGGAGGTCTGTGTTCGACTCCCGGCTCTGCCTAGAAATTTTAATTCTGGTGTGAGGGCTCGAGTGAGGCACACTCAGCCTCATGAGGCAAAACTGAGAAGAGGAGGGTTCGATCCCCAGCTCAGACATCCTGGAAGTGGTTTTCCAAATGCTTGGATGGTTTCTAACTTAAGACCACGGCCGCCTCGTTCCCAATCCTGTCCCCAATTTACAAATATACACACTAGTACAGCCATCACAATTACACAGGTTATCACGCAAACTCCACACACATCTAAAATGCACAGGGCTACATGACCATGATGTCACAGCCTCTAAAATAAGCAGCAACAACAACAGTAGTTTCTGATAAAAGTGTACCTAAATGTCTAAAAATCAAAGTTAAGGTAAACAAAAAAAACTAAGAGTGTGCTTTCACCATGTGCTACCATCTTTAAATGCCCAAAGGGAGGGATTTAAAATGCATGAAAGTCAAGTAACCTATATAATTTAGGGGAGTTCAATTTTGCAAATCAATCGAATGGTATGGTATTTTAATTAAATTACATTAATGGTCGCCTTAACAATGTACTTATGGTCAATTATATTCATCATCATCATCTTCTTCATTTCCCCTTTTCCAGTTGACACTGGGTGGGGGCAAATATGGTTCCTCTCCACTTTGTTCTGTCGTTCCACCATTCCTCTTCCGACACAGTGTTCCAATCCAGTTTCCGTTTTCTAATACTATTCTCCACAGAGTCCATCCAACGCATTCTTGGTCTTCCTCGTCCTCTCTTCCCTGTCATCCGTCGTTCCAGTGCTCATCTTGGTAGCCTTACTTCATTCATCCGCTTGACATGTCCAAACCATCTCAATCTGTTTTGCTCCAGTTTGTCATTTAGTTTCTGTACTCCCAGTTTTTTCCATATATCTTCATTTCTCACTCTGTCTCTCCTCGTTTTCTGGACCATACTTCTCAGGAATCTCATCTCTGCTGCTTGTACTCTGCTCTCATCCCTCTTAGTCATTGTCCAAGTTTCTGCTGCATATGTCATTATAGGAACATAATATGCTTTGTACATAACTTCTTTAGCCTTAATTGGTATATCCTTGTTCCATACTAGTCCCCGTACCTGTTGGTAGAAAGCACTCCCGAGTTGTATTCTTCTGCTAATTTCCAAATCTAGTCTTCCATCTTCAGTCAGTTCGCTTTCCAAGTATTTGAAGTGTTTCACCACTTTCAATTCCTTATCTCCTACTTTGATTACTCCTTTTCCTTCTTTCTTATCTCTAATCATCCCCACTGTTTTACTCTTCTCCACATTTATCTTCAATCCCCCTTGCTCAATCTTTTCATTTATTACGTCTAACTGTTCTTGTACCTCCATCTAATCCTCGCCCCAGATCACAACGTCGTCTGCAAACAACATTACCTTCATCTTTGCCCTACTATATTCTTTCATTGCTGCCTTCATGATGTCATCCATCACCATTACGAACAATAATGGTGACAACACATTTCCTTGCTTTAGTCCAGTGTCAATTTTAAACCAATTATATTATTTATACCTAAATAATGGGGTATAAATACATGTTGACTGTCAAAAGTATTCGTGCATATTTATGACAATATTTTTAAATTGCATGTTAGGACCGATTCTGATGGAAATGTTTTACTCTAGCTTAAGGCAATTTCTATTAAGCTTGTTCTTTTATGTAGGCTCACCAAGAGTCAATTCATACAGCCGCTTCAGAGAAGAACAAGACCCCCTCTACCTCGGCATGGCAATGGAGGGCATGTCATTCACCTCTAAACTCTTCTTCTTTTGGGTGAGTCCTCTCATGGAGAAGGGGATGAAGGGGAAGTTAGAGCAGCCCGATGATCTGTATGACCTTCCTATCAATTTGACTCCACCTTACTTGAGTAACCAACTGGAGCAAGCTATGGGTGTATTCAAGAAGAGGAGGCTTAGCAGAGACAGGAAGAGTGAGTCTATGTATATTTATTTATTTAGCGTATGGCAATAACAAAACTGAATTACAACATAATAAATATTCAAAATTAATTTAACTAGGTCATTAAATTAGTAATTTAATATCTAAATTCTCTATCCAGTGAAGGGCTGCCTCTGTCACTTCATAGAAATCGTTAAGATTTCCAGGGTATGCTCGACGGCTGCAACTTGATATTATGTGTTGGATGGTCTGATGTTCACTGCCACAATCACATTGGGGAGATGGGACCTGTCCCCAGCAGATGCCATGGCCTGTTCGAATCCTGTTAATTGCCTACCATGCATGTCGCGGGAGTTCCATGCCTGGTGGCTTTGTGGTGGCTCTTATTAGAGTCTGATGTTCGTTGTTATTAGTTCTACTCCACATTTCCGACCACTTCTTGTTCATGTTAAAGCCCATTTCTTGTAACGATTCTGCCAATATTGTGGATGGCCGCCTAGATTTTAATCTACTCCTTTTAAGCATAGGAATGTCAGAGTGAATTGGGAGCTGTGGATTTTTAATCAATTTTTCATATTCCTTGAGAAGGGAAATGTAAAATTCCCATACTCGGAAACTTTTACACGTTCTTCAGGACGTCTCAACCAACCATCAATAACAAGCTCTGACAAGAAGTGTTAATAAGTTTCTTTGTTTCATACAGTGAGGTGAGGGCCCTCCCTATAGAATCGAGACTCGCAGATGCCGTCAGGCGGCCAGGACACTGTGGCTAGCCGTGTGTTGCGCTAGGCATTGGCGCTAGCAGCAGTGTGGAGCCCAACTAGTTTAACACATTTACACTTTTAACATGTTTAATAATCATAATTACTAGCTTGCCACGGTGGGTGATTGGTTAACGTGTCGGACTCCCAACCCCCAAGCTTGCAGGTTCGCTCCTGGCCATGGTAAGTGATTTTTGAAAGGCGACAAAAATCACGACATGGATGTAATACGTTGTTGGCATGTTAAAGAACCCATTTGAATTCAGTAGGCTGTGTTCATAATGGCAAAATTAATCTCGGGATTTTCCGCCAACACAAAGTTCCTCTATTCTCTACTAGAAAGAGCTATAGTGCAAAGGAGCTTAGATATCTAACCTCCTTGACTTTCATAGCGTTGCAAGGAACGACGAAATTCAACATGCAAGCTGCCCTCTGGGTGTCAAATAACAATGCTTGCACCCAGCACCCGAGGCCATACAATATTATTATTTATTTATCATAATTACTTACATGAATTTCAGAGTAGTTGCTGGAAATGCTGTCCTTTAATTTCTAAACACACGTTGCACGGACGTAGAAAGTTTTGGTACTCTCGCTGTAATTCATCCCGACTGATATTTCATATCAACGCAGTTATTTCGTTCTTGCGAGCCTCCAGTGTACACGAATTTATCTGTATACCTTTTGTTTGAGGTTCCCCCACAAGTAATAATCGCACAGCTCTGAAACTTGCAAACAAATTTACTGCAAACTTATTCTTGAGAAGATTAGTTTTTCACTAGGAAAATTCGATCTCTTGTTCTATTCCTAACCTTGTTCACGTTATATTAGGTAGGCTACAGTCAGTGATGTGGGTCGGGTAAATATCCAGTAGGAAGGTAAATATAAATGGGTATTTACCCGGGTATATACCAAGTGGTCATTTAAATACCCAAAATGAGGGTATTTTCAGTTTTTGAGCTTTGTACAACATTTTGATGTGTTGATGAAGTGTTGGACAAACAAGGACTGAAACACAGGTATTTGATGCCTTAAATTGAAATCAGGAACAATATTGATCCTTCAAAACTAAAAAAAAAGGAAAATGGATGTCTGGGTATTTTTGGGTATTTATATATTGTTTTGACACTGTAGCCTTGTCTTTAATTGTGTTTTTTTTTCCTTAAACTAAAGTAAAATGTTGGATAAAACCTTTTGGATGTTTTGTGTTTTACATTTTTAATGAATACCAAGATATTGAGAAGGTCGAGTTTTAGTACGGTACTGGAAATGAGCAACAAAGGTGTGGGAGGGAAAAGCTACTTTTGTAGTAATAAGAGTAGGCTATATGCATATTAATTGAAATATGTGTATGCCAAAACTCAAAAGGTAATTAAATATATTCAATACGAAGGACATGCTTAGTAAAACTGCTTTAAGTTATTTTTCATTCAATTTTAAATATTTAAAAAAATATTAATTTTTAAATCATACTCTAAATAATACAAATGCATGTCAGGAAGTTTTTGTAGTATGTGGGGTCTATAATGGGTGAAGATGTACTATACCCTTCCGCGTTCTTCTAGGATGCCGACTCTCACTCGGGTGGTGCTCTGTTCGGGGTGGCTCTAATTTATACTAAACATCCTAGAGATATTGTCACAGGATCACAGGAGGCTTATCTTAAAATCAGTAGGTCAGAGAACTCCTAATATAAAATAATTTATTTCACAAAAACATCATCTCCCTTTTCTCCCAACCACAGACAAATAAAATAAAATCAACTCCCTTAAATTACTGAAAAACAACAATATCAAAAAAATGCAAAATAATGTTTCACACTGGCTGAAACCAGGAATAGAAAATAGTCTATTTTTACTGCAGTCCACTGCTTCAAGTCCAAGGGTTATTGTCAACAGACTTAATTCAAATAACTATGGCTTAAATAAACCAGCCATTCTATCACAATAATATTGCGCACTCATTTTTATAACTTGCAAAACTTGTTCTTTGGGAAATCGGACACGTCTATTCGTACAATCATCATCTTTCCTCACAAGAGTCAGATAATGAAGGCAATAGGTTTATTCTAGGTTATGGGCATGTGTGTTTTTATAACTTTAAAACAATTACTTCACTCAGAGCTATAACTCCGTTAATTATGGTAAAATAAACAAGTCAACATACATGAAGCATCAAATAAATACTTCGGCTGCCGGTGCGCCGTGATTATTAATAAACAACAACATAATGAATGCACTCCAAAAATAATGACAAATATAACACATCGCTTCCTGAAGCGGCACACAAAAGAAACCCCGGGGAGTTGGACTATCTCCCTTCATATAATACAATGCCAAACTCGACCTTGTGACAGACGTGCTTTCACCATGCTAACCAGCCGGCCGGCACAACCTTCCTGGCTGCTTTGAGAATTCAGACGGCTAACCAATTTCTACCTGCTCCTTAAGACTCCCTTTCACCTGCCTTGGGCTCGAGCAATTCAACCTCTTTCCGACGGAGCTAAAGTGGGCTCTCATCAGCTAATGAATTCAATCATTTTACTTACCATTTATATATCGTCGAAGAATGCGGGAATACCACCTCCGCTATTATTTTCACTCACCATTATATCATCGAAGAACGCGGGAATACCACATCCGCTTTATTTCTGCTCGACCCAAGATCGACTCTTAGCCTCATCTGAATATATCTCATACTACCCTCCAGCCATTCTTGTCTCACCACTTTGTATCTTCGCGTGATAATCACTTACCATACTCATTACTCTCATAATTTCATTGTCACTTACCGGTCTTGTCACACTATCGAGTGGTCTTCCCCATTTAGCTTTTACAATTACATTGTGCATAAGCACTATCAAACAAATATTCCCTTGACTGTGCATTCACAAAGATAAATGACATCCCAAAAACAAAACCATATTTAAAATAACACTTTGATGCTCATATACTTATTACATTATAAAACACACAAAATTCTCATTACTGATAAACACACAAATCTACACAAACATGCCCGGTACGCCTAAAATATCTATTTTTATCATAACTGCTTATGATCGAGATAGACTTCTCCGACCCCAATAATGGGAAACATTATGACCCTCATGCCCCATACAATATTTACTTATCTCTCATATTTCCTGATGCGGTTCTGGTCCATGATATCAGTCTTCTTCAATAGTTGATTCATCTTGATGGGAGGAGAATTTACACACGGTTTTTCTCAAAATTTCACCAAAAACAAAGGTCCACTGTGAATTATTACCATTAACACAATGCACGGTTCTCGTACATGAAGCTCCTATCTCATATAGCTATCATTACTTATTTAGTTCGGCCGACAGTTCGTAGCTTCCTAGAATACTGGTCTAGCTTTTAATAGCGCGTGCGGCTATACCTATCATTACAACTGCGTCATACTGTTATGATATGCACTGTTCTACTTTGCACTCGCGAATACTTAGCGATGTTCAATTTCGGAGGTATGCTTATAACTTGTAACAATGTTAATTATTCTTATGCCTCAACGCAGGCTATCGCGTCCACAGCGTATATTAAGACTTATAAAACTTGTAAAATGTTAATTTCTGAACGCTCAGGGCACGGGCTTTCGCCTTTGACGATGCCCCAAAGTATACTTATAGAACTTGTAAAAATCACCGTATTGTCCGAAGGCTCGCGGCACGGGCTTCCGCCGCTGATGTTGCCCCAGAGTAGACTTATAGAACTTGTAAAAATCACCGTATTGTCCGAAGGCTCGCGGCACGGGCTTCCGCCGCTGATGTTGCCCCAGAGTAGACTAACTTCGCTGTGTTTCAATCCATTATTTATACGATTTCTCTTAAAGGGACGTGGAGTAGGGGTTCTCAGAATTTATTTCCAAAATAATACTCACATGAATATGTGAACTAGCTCCTTAGAACGTCCTCATCCCCAATGTCTCAATGACTCCTTCATATTCAAAATTCGATCGTAGGATCGTTAGATAATGAGCTCCGTAATTTGCTTCATTGTCCCTCAATTTCGGCGGGATTTGATCGCGTCTAGCGTCTCTCACTGCCATTGGTCGTTTCAAATCCACCCCCTGATTTCATTTTAATTCTGGCAAAAATCACAGAATAATCCGATTTAAATTTTGATGATATTTCTGAGAGGCTGGGATCATCCCCTATACGACGGTATAACTCCTGTCTCTGTATCCTAATTACTGCTCTAATTCCTTTCAAATGGGCGGGGTTTATTTGGTAGGTAATCGTTGAGTTTTCTGCATTTGCCCGCGCAGTTGAACGACCTTCGCGCGTTGTCTGGCGCATTTGGTGTCCAGATGTGGATTTTCTCTTTCCTGCCACCTTTGTTCGCGCTGGGAGAAAGCTTCTTCAAGTCACGTACGAACCGTCCTTTTGTCCTTCTAGTTTCACAAGCAACTTCCATTCTCACATCGGCTTTGAGACATGACTTAAATTTTGTTGGAATAATATGTGGACTTTATGCTATCAGATATGCATAAAGGTCACATTACCCTTCTGCCAAGAAAAAAAATCGATATGGAACGTATGATTTTTTTTTTTCAATCTCGATCTGCCTCACGGATGCTGCAAGGTTCCGTCGTCACTCCTTATTGTTTATTTGGTTCGCCACTGCTGTCGTGTGCAGGGATTCCCTTGGTACGATCCTTGTCTCCCTCTCCACATTCTTGCTAAGATTAGTGTCTCTGCTGTCTGGCGCAGGTAGCTAGCTATTGTCCGCCTGTCTCGCCCAGTTTACTTGCTTCACGGTCATTCACTGTAAACACCGGGTCTGTTTATGATCGACTACTTCCTCGTTCCACGTGCATTTGGCTCATCTTTATTCAATTTCCATAATGTTGACACCCGCGGTGTTCCGTGGTTGATCAAACGGTTCCCTTTTGTAATATAATTTGAGGTTTGAGCAATTTACAACTGATGTGTTTCCACCGTTTACGTCCTGTATCTTATAGGCATTATTCCCCAAATTTCTTATGATCCGATACGGTCCTACGTATGGGAAACACCATTTATGAAATACTTTGTTTGCTGGATCAGAGATAGGTGGCCTCTTCAACAAAACTAGTTCATTGACGTTCAATTCCCTGTGAAAGCGTTTTCCTTTCAGTCTTCTCAGCCTCCTGTCAGCTTGTTCTCTCATGTAGGTGACCGTCCGTTCGACTCTCAGCTGTGGTGCTGGTTGCGGATCTCTTGGGCAATCTAGTACTGTTGTCCAAGATCTCGGTGGTTGCTGGTTCAAGTGTAACGTGTACGGTACTTGTCCAGTTGACTCATGACGTGTCATATTGATGCAAATCTCAATATTTTTCAATGTATCGGCCCAACGGTGGTGTTCTGTAGGAATGAACATCCGGATGTGCTTCGAGACCTCACGTATGACTCTCTCGCTCGGATTTCCTTGTGGATGGCGTATGCTAGATAGTACATGCTTGATGTCTAGCTCAATCAATCCGCGCTTAAATTCTGCTGATGTGTAATAACTTCCGTGATCAGAAAGAATAAACTCAGGCTTTCCCATTATAGGTATAACTCGATTCTTGATGCGGCTCAGGACCTGTTTCGAAGTTGTCTTCTGGATAGCACATAGAACAACAAATTTAGAAAAGACGTCCACACATACAAGGACATGTCGCACTCCTCTACGTCCTTTTGGCAATGGACCAAGACAGTCCGTAGCAATGAACTCTAACGGTTTCTGTGGCAATATTGGCTTTGGGTATTGTCTCATGAGGAAGTTATTGGGTTTTGCGCGCTGGCAAATATCACATGTCTTCAGGACATCGCGTATAGTAATCCTTATCCGTGGCCAAGTGAAAGCTTCACCTATTGTTGCTTGCGTCTTGTCTAACCCTATGTGACCAAGTGTGTAATGAGTATGCCACACTAATTTCCTCTGTAACGAAGCTGGTAACAATATCCGTAACTTGACATGATCCTCATCTATAAATTTATGGAGCATATTATTGAAGTATGAATAACTTCTCGCCTGAGCTTCAATTTCTCGATATGCTGGGGTATCAGGTGTTATCTCTCTCTTGAGGAATTTAATCATCTGCATCATCCATGGCTCCTTTTCTTGTTCCTGCGGTAACCTCTTCATTTCTTGTAAGAAATCTCGATCTTCATTTGTCAGCTCAATGTGCTGCACTAACATTTCCTCCTGTTGTGCCTCTTCTTCTGGATTTCGGCTCAAAATATCCGGGATTACATTCAATTTTCCTGATATGTGCTCAATTTGTATATTAAACTGCTGCATATAAATGGCCCATCTGTTGATACGTTCACTCACCATGGTAGTCTTAAATAAGAAGGTCAGCGCCTTGTGATCAGTGCGGATTGTTATGGAAAAACCATATATAATACGACGCCATTGTTGAAGCGCGTATATGATCGCCAAAAGCTCCAGCTCTGAGATGGTATAACTTTTCTCATGTTTTCTTAATTTCCTGCTGATGAATGCTAGGTATGAGCGGTTTGCTGTTCTCTCTGCGTCTTCTTGGAAAAGCATTGCTCCAATGCCCACTAAAGATGCATCTGCTTGAATTATAAACCCCTTCGAAAAATCTGGGTAGCTCAGTTTGATGTTATTTGACAATAATTCCTTCGTAGCTATGAATGACCTCTCACACTCTTCGTTCCAAAACCAACGGTTGTTCTTTTTTAGCATCTCTTGTAATGGTGCTACTACTTCGGTGTATCCTGGACAGTTTTCACGAAAGAAGTTGGTGGCTCCCAAGAACATCCTTATGTGCTTGACTCTGGTCGGTCGAGGAAAATTTTTAATGGCTTCGATTTTTACTGGATTGGGCCTGATCCCTTCTCCATCAACAATATGTCCTAAATATAAAATTTCGTGCTGAAAAAAGTGTGATTTTTTTAGATTGATCTTGAAATTTGCCCTTTCTAGGTTCTCTAACAACTTGCTTAAATTTTGTATGTGTTCCTCATTGCTCTCTGATGCTAGTAAGATATCGTCGACATATCTGACAGTCATGTCTTTCACTTCTTCTGTTAAATTTCGATCCAATGCTCGGATTAGTGCAGATCCGGCTGTCTTAACTCCAAATGGTAAGCGACACCAGGTGAAACTCTGATTGTCGAATAGAAATCCAGTTAACAGCTGTGTTTCTCTTCTAACTCGATGTGCCAATAGCTATTCGCAAGGTCGACAGACGAATATATTTTCTTCTTATGGAACTTCTTGAGTACATCTTTAATTAGTGGTGCCCGGTCGGTTTCATCTATTAATCTGGAATTGAGGGTGCGAGCATCGAGACACAACCTCACTGAACCATTTGGCTTCGCCACCGCTAATATGGCGTTCAAATATGGGGTTGGAGCTTTCTTAATTATGCCCCCTTTAAGCATCTCACCTATAATTTTCCTAACTGCTGCACGCTGCTTTTCTGGAATTGGGTAGAGTCGGCTCTTAAATGGTGTCCAGTCATCTACCTGCATAGCGTACTTGAAATTTAAAATTTTTCCCGGTAGTGTATTAAATGCTGCTGAGTGGTTACAAAGCATTTGTGCCAAGCAATTTCTTTCATCATCATTCAGCTTTGCCTCTCTTAATTTTTCTTTCAAAAGTGCCTCAAAACTGTCTTTGTTGCCATCTTCTTCTACTGCCATGGACCACATTTCATCTTCCAATTCTTGCTTTCCCTCCAGGAGTCCTGTGTTCGAGTCCTCTTCATCTGCTTGACTTTCTTCTTCTTCTTCTTCTTCCTCAGGAATGGCCTCCAGCTTCCAAATGTCAGCTTCTCTATCTAAGCCGTGGTTATTCATGTTCAGTCCTACTGCTGATAATCCTTCCATATTTCTGAATTTAATGACATTGTTGCGCAGGTCAATCACTGCTTGGTGCTCATATAGGAAATCCGCGCCCAGAATCAAATTTACATTCATCTTGTTCATCACCATGAATACATGTGAGAAAGTGTGTCCTAATATTTCTAGATCCAGTTGTACCTGAAATTTGCATACAGCTGATTTTTCGGGAATGACTCCTCGAATTTTGACCTGTGGCACTGGAATCGTAGGTATTCTCTGTTTCTCGCTTAGAGCTTTAATTAATGCCTCTGATACTAGACATAGCTGTGCCCCTGTATCCACTAATCCTTTTACTCTTAGTCCTTCTATCCTCGTAATGATGACTGGTAATCTCCTCAAACAATGTTGTTCCGGTTGAATAATTTCACGTGTAAAATCCTCAGGAGTTGCGACCCATTCCTCGATGTTCGCTATCAACCATTGTGTCTTATCTGGCGTGAAATTTAGCCTATCTCGTTCACCCTCTAATACGTTTTTTTTTATAGCTCCCATGTTCCTTTTCTCATTCTGGCTTTCGCGGTGCTGCTGCATTAATTCACTCTCTGCTCCAGTGATTTCCATATCTGGGTTCTCGCGATTCTCCATTGTCCTTCGCCAGCGATCCTTTTCCGTCTCTTGGTTGCGATGCAACTCATCTAGGTATCGTTGTGATGCCTCATGCCTGCTTTGTAATTCCCGTCGACTGTCTTCCGGATATCCTCGGTTCTCCTCTCGTCTTCGGTTCCACGTTCTATTATCTCTCCTATCATATCTGCGATGATGATATGGACCTTCGCGACCACGCCCTCTCCATTCATCTCTCCTGTACTGTTGTGGCTGCCAGTTCCTCTCGTTCCTTGGCTCATATCTCCTCTGCTCCTCTTTCGGCGAGTCTGGCCTTCTGTTATTATTCCCGCTTCTATGGCTAACATTTGTGTTGGTGCTTTGCTCTCTAGTTTTAACTAGCTCGGCTTGGTGTACTAGCGCTGCGCTGTCACTCGCTCTGACGTGTCTATTTTGATTATTTAGTGACGTCTCGTCCAACTGACGTAACACCTCCTCTGCTTGCAGTGCGCTCGAGACGTTTGCCGCAATTAAAAACTGTTGTACTGGCAATGGAAACTGCTTTCCAATTGTCATCACCAGTTCTGACTCCGGTGGTAAAATATCCATATCCTTCAGTCTAAGTAGCTGAGCCGAAAAATATTCTGAGTAGCGTGTTGGTTGCGACGCGTGGTACTTCCTACTATATAATTCCATCCTTAAATTATGTTGTATAGACATGCTCCAGTAACGACGTAAAAATGCCTGCTTGAAGGTATCCATGTCCTCAAAGGTGTAGCGAAAGCTTCTGAACCACGTCAGGACGCTATCCGCCAGTAGTTTCTCTGTTATTCTGAGTTTCTTATTCTCAGGAATATTATTGTCTGTAAGGTAGTGTTCCAAATCTTTTAGAAAAGCTTTCGGTGTTTGTGAACCATCATTGTTAAATTTTCGTGGGCGATCCTCCTGCATCCTAATTATTTGAACATACTGTGTAGTTGAGTTATTGTTATTATTATCGCCAGTCGGCTGTTGAGGTGTTGAGGCCATTCCTCTAAATGTTTGAAACCCTTCATTATTTTCGCTACCTGCGGTCGCACGGCCCGGACTAAGTTCATTCATTCTCTCCACCTGGGTCTGGCTTGTGTTGAAGTGATTAGCCACACTGCTCGTTTCTTTACCGCTGCTGTGAGCTTTTAGTTCCAGAAGCATTTCCTGTTGTTGTAGAGACTGTATCTCGGTCTTAATGATCTTCCGTTCTTGTATCTCCATTTTTTCCAGTAACTGCAGTTCGACCTCCTTTATTCTCCTTTGGTTTTCTTCCATCTGTTCTATAAGTTTCTTTCTATCCTCTTTCCCGTCAATTCCAATTTGTTGGCATGTCTTGTTTATTTCCAGTCTTATTGCCTCATATCTATTTTCCTCTTTTCTCTTTCCCTCTTTCTTCTCGCTTTCCAGCTGATCGAGCCTGCCTCCTATCATTTCATTGCTTTCCCGGATCCTCTCTTTAAGTGCATCATTCTCGTTTTCCTGAATGCTCCATCGTTCTGCTGAAGTCAAAGCTGCCTTGTCTATTTCCGTTCTAATCTCTATCATCTCTCCTTCCAGGCTGTGCAATTGTTTTGCCGCAGACTTAACCTCGTTATCTACTCCTTTTATGGTAGCTTGAATTGCTAATTGTTCTGTCTTTATCCCTTCTGTGTTAGCGTTACATATTTCTTCTAGCTGTATGAGTTTCGCTGCCGTCTTTTCTTTACTGAACGCTATTGATTGCCTTAAGTTCGTCTCCATCTGACCTAACTGTGTGGTAGTCTCGAGCGTGATTTTAGCTATTTGCCCTGCTAATTTATCTGTCAGTTCCTCTTTTAACGCTTCCTTATTCAGCCTACCCTGTTCTACAATTTGTTCCATTAACTGTGTGTTAGTAACTGTATTTTGTTCCGCGAGTAGTGCATTATTTGTCTTACTGTGTTCCGCTATCTGCTCCGCTAACTGTTCCGCAATACGTGCATTGTTTAATTCACTCTGTTCTGCAATTTGTTCCGCAATACGTGCATTGTTTAATTCGTTCTGCTCCGCTATACGTGCATTGTTTAATTCACTCTGTTCCCTGCATTCCCTCTTAAAGTGTTCGAACTGTTCCATCGTTCTAGCCACTGAATTCTCAATAATAAGTCGAATCTCCTCCACTGACGCCATATCACACAATATAATACTTATTTGAGAAGACTGGGGCATGGAGCCTCATGTTCCCATCTTCTGCAATCATAAAATGAGTCGCTTATTCCCAATTTACGTTAATCCCATTAATGACTTTAATATGCTTGAATAGCTGCCTATCTGATGTTTGCTTTTGTGAATGAACTTTCAGTTTACCCTTCTGCATTAATTTTAACTTCCCAGTTCTGTCAATAAAGTACTGACATCACTTTTACGGTTCACGCCGTCCTACAACATACATTTGGAGTTTGCTACTAATTATTCAAATATAAGGGCGCCACGAAAACGCTGCTTCTACCTAACTTATGCAAAATAAACTCAGCATTTTCGATTATTTACTTTAAACAAACTCCTGGCTTTACTTTCCCCTGAATTACTTGTTAATTTGGCCACACCGTTCGGCGCCATTTTTAAATATATCTATACTTAATGGTTTGGCTAAGCTCGTAAGACATCGCAGCAACCATCCAAGGACTCGGTTGTACTGTCGAAGTTTTCACTTGGGCCTCGCCATTAAATATCTATAGGGGAATGCTCTACATCTGTTTATATGACCTCAAGGCGGCATATAGACTTCAGTAGGCTCCGGCTAGCTACTCTCTGACACTTTCCATCACTGTGATCCACTAATTAATAAAAGAAAACTAATATGGACATGAATAACTGCATCATTATCACCAATCCATATATACCCTTCCGCGTTCTTCTAGGATGCCGACTCTCACTCGGGTGGTGCTCTGTTCGGGGTGGCTCTAATTTATACTAAACATCCTAGAGATATTGTCACAGGATCACAGGAGGCTTATCTTAAAATCAGTAGGTCAGAGAACTCCTAATATAAAATAATTTATTTCACAAAAACATCATCTCCCTTTTCTCCCAACCACAGACAAATAAAATAAAATCAACTCCCTTAAATTACTGAAAAACAACAATATCAAAAAAATGCAAAATAATGTTTCACACTGGCTGAAACCAGGAATAGAAAATAGTCTATTTTTACTGCAGTCCACTGCTTCAAGTCCAAGGGTTATTGTCAACAGACTTAATTCAAATAACTATGGCTTAAATAAACCAGCCATTCTATCACAATAATATTGCGCACTCATTTTTATAACTTGCAAAACTTGTTCTTTGGGAAATCGGACACGTCTATTCGTACAATCATCATCTTTCCTCACAAGAGTCAGATAATGAAGGCAATAGGTTTATTCTAGGTTACGGGCATGTGTGTTTTTATAACTTTAAAACAATTACTTCACTCAGAGCTATAACTCCGTTAATTATGGTAAAATAAACAAGTCAACATACATGAAGCATCAAATAAATACTTGGCTGCCGGTGCGCCGTGATTATTAATAAACAACAACATAATGAATGCACTCCAAAAATAATGACAAATATAACACATCGCTTCCTGAAGCGGCACACAAAAGAAACCCCGGGGAGTTGGACTATCTCCCTTCATATAATACAATGCCAAACTCGACCTTGTGACAGACGTGCTTTCACCATGCTAACCAGCCGGCCGGCACAACCTTCCTGGCTGCTTTGAGAATTCAGACGGCTAACCAATTTCTACCTGCTCCTTAAGACTCCCTTTCACCTGCCTTGGGCTCGAGCAATTCAACCTCTTTCCGACGGAGCTAAAGTGGGCTCTCATCAGCTAATGAATTCAATCATTTTACTTACCATTTATATATCGTCGAAGAATGCGGGAATACCACCTCCGCTATTATTTTCACTCACCATTATATCATCGAAGAACGCGGGAATACCACATCCGCTTTATTTCTGCTCGACCCAAGATCGACTCTTAGCCTCATCTGAATATATCTCATACTACCCTCCAGCCATTCTTGTCTCACCACTTTGTATCTTCGCGTGATAATCACTTACCATACTCATTACTCTCATAATTTCATTGTCACTTACCGGTCTTGTCACACTATCGAGTGGTCTTCCCCATTTCGCTTTTACAATTACATTGTGCATAAGCACTATCAAACAAATATTCCCTTGACTGTGCATTCACAAAGATAAATGACATCCCAAAAACAATAACATATTTAAAATAACACTTTGATGCTCATATACTTATTACATTATAAAACACACAAAATTCTCATTACTGATAAACACACAAATCTACACAAACATGCCCGGTACGCCTAAAATATCTATTTTTATCATAACTGCTTATGATCGAGATAGACTTATCCGACCCCAATAATGGGAAACATTATGACCCTCATGCCCCATACAATATTTACTTATCTCTCATATTTCCTGATGCGGTTCTGGTCCATGATATCAGTCTTCTTCAATAGTTGATTCATCTTGATGGGAGGAGAATTTACACACGGTTTTTCTCAAAATTTCACCAAAAACAAAGGTCCACTGTGAATTATTACCATTAACACAATGCACGGTTCTCGTACATGAAGCTCCTATCTCATATAGCTATCATTACTTATTTAGTTCGGCCGACAGTTCGTAGCTTCCTAGAATACTGGTCTAGCTTTTAATAGCGCGTGCGGCTATACCTATCATTACAACTGCGTCACACTGTTATGATATGCACTGTTCTACTTTGCACTCGCGAATACTTAGCGATGTTCAATTTCGGAGGTATGCTTATAACTTGTAACAATGTTAATTATTCTTATGCCTCAACGCAGGCTATCGCGTCCACAGCGTATATTAAGACTTATAAAACTTGTAAAATGTTAATTTCTGAATGCTCAGGGCACGGGCTTTCGCCTTTGACGATGCCCCAAAGTATACTTATAGAACTTGTAAAAATCACCGTATTGTCCGAAGGCTCGCGGCACGGGCTTCCGCCGCTGATGTTGCCCCAGAGTAGACTTATAGAACTTGTAAAAATCACCGTATTGTCCGAAGGCTCGCGGCACGGGCTTCCGCCGCTGATGTTGCCCCAGAGTAGACTAACTTCGCTGTGTTTCAATCCATTATTTATACGATTTCTCTTAAAGGGACGTGGAGTAGGGGTTCTCAGAATTTATTTCCAAAATAATACTCACATGAATATGTGAACTAGCTCCTTAGAACGTCCTCATCCCCAATGTCTCAATGACTCCTTCATATTCAAAATTCGATCGTAGGATCGTTAGATAATGAGCTCCGTAATTTGCTTCATTGTCCCTCAATTTCGGCGGGATTTGATCGCGTCTAGCGTCTCTCACTGCCATTGGTCGTTTCAAATCCACCCCCTGATTTCATTTTAATTCTGGCAAAAATCACAGAATAATCCGATTTAAATTTTGATGATATTTCTGAGAGGCTGGGATCATCCCCTATACGATGGTATAACTCCTGTCTCTGTATCCTAATTACTGCTCTAATTCCTTTCAAATGGGCGGGGTTTATTTGGTAGGTAATCGTTGAGTTTTCTGCATTTGCCCGCGCAGTTGAACGACCTTCGCGCGTTGTCTGGCGCATTTGGTGTCCAGATGTGGATTTTCTCTTTCCTGCCACCTTTGTTCGCGCTGGGAGAAAGCTTCTTCAAGTCACGTACGAACCGTCCTTTTGTCCTTCTAGTTTCACAAGCAACTTCCATTCTCACATCGGCTTTGAGACATGACTTAAATTTTGTTGGAATAATATGTGGACTTGATGCTATCAGATATGCATAAAGGTCACATTACCCTTCTGCCAAGAAAAAAAATCGATATGGAACGTATGATTTTTTTTTTCAATCTCGATCTGCCTCACGGATGCTGCAAGGTTGCGTCGTCACTCCTTATTGTTTATTTGGTTCGCCACTGCTGTCGTGTGCAGGGATTCCCTTGGTACGATCCTTGTCTCCCTCTCCACATTCTTGCTAAGATTAGTGTCTCTGCTGTCTGGCGCAGGTAGCTAGCTATTGTCCGCCTGTCTCGCCCAGTTTACTTGCTTCACGGTCTTTCACTGTAAACACCGGGTCTGTTTATGATCGACTACTTCCTCGTTCCACGTGCATTTGGCTCATCTTTATTCAATTTCCATAATGCTGACACCCGCGGTGTTCCGTGGTTGATCAAACGGTTCCCTTTTGTAATATAATTTGAGGTTTGAGCAATTTACAACTGATGTGTTTCCACCGTTTACGTCCTGTATCTTATAGGCATTATTCCCCAAATTTCTTATGATCCGATACGGTCCTACGTATGGGAAACACCATTTATGAAATACTTTGTTTGCTGGATCAGAGATAGGTGGCCTCTTCAACAAAACTAGTTCATTGACGTTCAATTCCCTGTGAAAGCGTTTTCCTTTCAGTCTTCTCAGCCTCCTGTCAGCTTGTTCTCTCATGTAGGTGACCGTCCGTTCGACTCTCAGCTGTGGTGCTGGTTGCGGATCTCTTGGGCAATCTAGTACTGTTGTCCAAGATCTCGGTGGTTGCTGGTTCAAGTGTAACGTGTACGGTACTTGTCCAGTTGACTCATGACGTGTCATATTGATGCAAATCTCAATATTTTTCAATGTATCGGCCCAACGGTGGTGTTCTGTAGGAATGAACATCCGGATGTGCTTCGAGACCTCACGTATGACTCTCTCGCTCGGATTTCCTTGTGGATGGCGTATGCTAGATAGTACATGCTTGATGTCTAGCTCAATCAATCCGCGCTTAAATTCTGCTGATGTGTAATAACTTCCGTGATCAGAAAGAATAAACTCAGGCTTTCCCATTATAGGTATAACTCGATTCTTGATGCGGCTCAGGACCTGTTTCGAAGTTGTTTTCTGGATAGCACATAGAACAACAAATTTAGAAAAGACGTCCACACATACAAGGACATGTCGCACTCCTCTACGTCCTTTTGGCAATGGACCAAGACAGTCCGTAGCAATGAACTCTAACGGTTTCTGTGGCAATATTGGCTTTGGGTATTGTCTCATGAGGAAGTTATTGGGTTTTGCGCGCTGGCAAATATCACATGTCTTCAGGACATCGCGTATAGTAATCCTTATCCGTGGCCAAGTGAAAGCTTCACCTATTGTTGCTTGCGTCTTGTCTAACCCTATGTGACCAAGTGTGTAATGAGTATGCCACACTAATTTCCTCTGTAACGAAGCTGGTAACAATATCCGTAACTTGACATGATCCTCATCTATAAATTTATGGAGCATATTATTGAAGTATGAATAACTTCTCGCCTGAGCTTCAATTTCTCGATATGCTGGGGTATCAGGTGTTATCTCTCTCTTGAGGAATTTAATCATCTGCATCATCCATGGCTCCTTTTCTTGTTCCTGCGGTAACCTCTTCAGTTCTTGTAAGAAATCTCGATCTTCATTTGTCAGCTCAATGTGCTGCACTAACATTTCCTCCTGTTGTGCCTCTTCTTCTGGATTTCGGTTCAAAATATCCGGGATTACATTCAATTTTCCTGATATGTGCTCAATTTGTATATTAAACTGCTGCATATAAATGGCCCATCTGTTGATACGTTCACTCACCATGGTAGTCTTAAATAAGAAGGTCAGCGCCTTGTGATCAGTGCGGATTGTTATGGAAAAACCATATATAATACGACGCCATTGTTGAAGCGCGTATATGATCGCCAAAAGCTCCAGCTCTGAGATGGTATAACTTTTCTCATGTTTTCTTAATTTCCTGCTGATGAATGCTAGGTATGAGCGGTTTGCTGTTCTCTCTGCGTCTTCTTGGAAAAGCATTGCTCCAATGCCCACTAAAGATGCATCTGCTTGAATTATAAACCCCTTCGAAAAATCTGGGTAGCTCAGTTTGATGTTATTTGACAATAATTCCTTCGTAGCTATGAATGACCTCTCACACTCTTCGTTCCAAAACCAACGGTTGTTCTTTTTTAGCATCTCTTGTAATGGTGCTACTACTTCGGTGTATCCTGGACAGTTTTCACGAAAGAAGTTGGTGGCTCCCAAGAACATCCTTATGTGCTTGACTCTGGTCGGTCGAGGAAAATTTTTAATGGCTTCGATTTTTACTGGATTGGGCCTGATCCCTTCTCCATCAACAATATGTCCTAAATATAAAATTTCGTGCTGAAAAAAGTGTGATTTTTTTAGATTGATCTTGAAATTTGCCCTTTCTAGGTTCTCTAACAACTTGCTTAAATTTTGCATGTGTTCCTCATTGCTCTCTGATGCTAGTAAGATATCGTCGACATATCTGACAGTCATGTCTTTCACTTCTTCTGTTAAATTTCGATCCAATGCTCGGATTAGTGCAGATCCGGCTGTCTTAACTCCAAATGGTAAGCGACACCAGGTGAAACTCTGATTGTCGAATAGAAATCCAGTTAACAGCTGTGATTTCTCTTCTAACTCGATGTGCCAATAGCTATTCGCAAGGTCGACAGACGAATATATTTTCTTCTTATGGAACTTCTTGAGTACATCTTTAATTAGTGGTGCCCGGTCGGTTTCATCTATTAATCTGGAATTGAGGGTGCGAGCATCGAGACACAACCTCACTGAACCATTTGGCTTCGCCACCGCTAATATGGCGTTCAAATATGGGGTTGGAGTTTTCTTAATTATGCCCCCTTTAAGCATCTCACCTATAATTTTCCTAACTGCTGCACGCTGCTTTTCTGGAATTGGGTAGAGTCGGCTCTTAAATGGTGTCCAGTCATCTACCTGCATAGCGTACTTGAAATTTAAAATTTTTCCCGGTAGTGTATTAAATGCTGCTGAGTGGTTACAAAGCATTTGTGCCAAGCAATTTCTTTCATCATCATTCAGCTTTGCCTCTCTTAATTTTTCTTTCAAAAGTGCCTCAAAACTGTCTTTGTTGCCATCTTCTTCTACTGCCATGGACCACATTTCATCTTCCAATTCTTGCTTTCCCTCCAGGAGTCCTGTGTTCGAGTCCTCTTCATCTGCTTGACTTTCTTCTTCTTCTTCTTCCTCAGGAATGGCCTCCAGCTTCCAAATGTCAGCTTCTCTATCTAAGCCGTGGTTATTCATGTTCAGTCCTACTGCTGATAATCCTTCCATATTTCTGAATTTAATGACATTGTTGCGCAGGTCAATCACTGCTTGGTGCTCATATAGGAAATCCGCCCCCAGAATCAAATTTACATTCATCTTGTTCATCACCATGAATACATGTGAGAAAGTGTGTCCTAATATTTCTAGATCCAGTTGTACCTGAAATTGGCATACAGCTGATTTTTCGGGAATGACTCCTCGAATTTTGACCTGTGGCACTGGAATCGTAGGTATTCTCTGTTTCTCGCTTAGAGCTTTAATTAATGCCTCTGATACTAGACATAGCTGTGCCCCTGTATCCACTAATCCTTTTACTCTTAGTCCTTCTATCCTCGTAATGATGACTGGTAATCTCCTCAAACAATGTTGTTCCGGTTGAATAATTTCACGTGTAAAATCCTCAGGAGTTGCGACCCATTCCTCGATGTTCGCTATCAACCATTGTGTCTTATCTGGCGTGAAATTTAGCCTATCTCGTTCACCCTCTAATACGTTTTTTTTTTTATAGCTCCCATGTTCCTTTTCTCATTCTGGCTTTCGCGGTGCTGCTGCATTAATTCACTCTCTGCTCCAGTGATTTCCATATCTGGGTTCTCGCGATTCTCCATTGTCCTTCGCCAGCGATCCTTTTCCGTCTCTTGGTTGCGATGCAACTCATCTAGGTATCGTTGTGATGCCTCATGCCTGCTTTGTAATTCCCGTCGACTGTCTTCCGGATATCCTCGGTTCTCCTCTCGTCTTCGGTTCCACGTTCTATTATCTCTCCTATCATATCTGCGATGATGATATGGACCTTCGCGACCACGCCCTCTCCATTCACCTCTCCTGTACTGTTGTGGCTGCCAGTTCCTCTCGTTCCTTGGCTCATATCTCCTCTGCTCCTCTTTCGGCGAGTCTGGCCTTCCGTTATTATTCCCGCTTCTATGGCTAACATTCGTGTTGGTGCTTTGCTCTCTAGTTTTAACTAGCTCGGCTTGGTGTACTAGCGCTGCGCTGTCACTCGCTCTGACGTGTCTATTTTGATTATTTAGTGACGTCTCGTCCAACTGACGTAACACCTCCTCTGCTTGCAGTGCGCTCGAGACGTTTGCCGCAATTAAAAACTGTTGTACTGGCAATGGAAACTGCTTTCCAATTGTCATCACCAGTTCTGACTCCGGTGGTAAAATATCCATATCCTTCAGTCTAAGTAGCTGAGCCGAAAAATATTCTGAGTAGCGTGTTGGTTGCGACGCGTGGTACTTCCTACTATATAATTCCATCCTTAAATTATGTTGTATAGACATGCTCCAGTAACGACGTAAAAATGCCTGCTTGAAGGTATCCATGTCCTCAAAGGTGTAGCGAAAGCTTCTGAACCACGTCAGGACGCTATCCGCCAGTAGTTTCTCTGTTATTCTGAGTTTCTTATTCTCAGGAATATTATTGTCTGTAAGGTAGTGTTCCAAATCTTTTAGAAAAGCTTTCGGTGTTTGTGAACCATCATTGTTAAATTTTCGTGGGCGATCCTCCTGCATCCTAATTATTTGAACATACTGTGTAGTTGAGTTATTGTTATTATTATCGCCAGTCGGCTGTTGAGGTGTTGAGGCCATTCCTCTAAATGTTTGAAACCCTTCATTATTTTCGCTACCTGCGGTCGCACGGCCCGGACTAAGTTCATTCATTCTCTCTACCTGGGTCTGGCTTGTGTTGAAGTGATTAGCCACACTGCTCGTTTCTTTACCGCTGCTGTGAGCTTTCAGTTCCAGAAGCATTTCCTGTTGTTGTAGAGACTGTATCTCGGTCTTAATGATCTTCCGTTCTTGTATCTCCATTTTTTCCAGTAACTGCAGTTCGACCTCCTTTATTCTCCTTTGGTTTTCTTCCATCTGTTCTATAAGTTTCTTTCTATCCTCTTTCCCGTCAATTCCAATTTGTTGGCATGTCTTGTTTATTTCCAGTCTTATTGCCTCATATCTATTTTCCTCTTTTCTCTTTCCCTCTTTCTTCTCGCTTTCCAGCTGATCGAGCCTGCCTCCTATCATTTCATTGCTTTCCCGGATCCTCTCTTTAAGTGCATCATTCTCGTTTTCCTGAATGCTCCATCGTTCTGCTGTAGTCAAAGCTGCCTTGTCTATTTCCGTTCTAATCTCTATCATCTCTCCTTCCAGGCTGTGCAATTGTTTTGCCGCAGACTTAACCTCGTTATCTACTCCTTTTATGGTAGCTTGAATTGCTAATTGTTCTGTCTTTATCCCTTCTGTGTTAGCGTTACATATTTCTTCTAGCTGTATGAGTTTCGCTGCCGTCTTTTCTTCACTGAACGCTATTGATTGCCTTAAGTTCGTCTCCATCTGACCTAACTGTGTGGTAGTCTCGAGCGTGATTTTAGCTATTTGCCCTGCTAATTTATCTGTCAGTTCCTCTTTTAACGCTTCCTTATTCAGCCTACCCTGTTCTACAATTTGTTCCATTAACTGTGTGTTAGTAACTGTATTTTGTTCCGCGAGTAGTGCATTATTTGTCTTACTGTGTTCCGCTATCTGCTCCGCTAACTGTTCCGCAATACGTGCATTGTTTAATTCACTCTGTTCTGCAATTTGTTCCGCAATACGTGCATTGTTTAATTCGTTCTGCTCCGCTATACGTGCATTGTTTAATTCACTCTGTTCCCTGCATTCCCTCTTAAAGTGTTCGAACTGTTCCATCGTTCTAGCCACTGAATTCTCAATAATAAGTCGAATCTCCTCCACTGACGCCATATCACACAATATAATACTTATTTGAGAAGACTGGGGCATGGAGCCTCATGTTCCCATCTTCTGCAATCATAAAATGAGTCGCTTATTCCCAATTTACGTTAATCCCATTAATGACTTTAATATGCTTGAATAGCTGCCTATCTGATGTTTGCTTTTGTGAATGAACTTTCAGTTTACCCTTCTGCATTAATTTTAACTTCCCAGTTCTGTCAATAAAGTACTGACATCACTTTTACGGTTCACGCCGTCCTACAACATACATTTGGAGTTTGCTACTAATTATTCAAATATAAGGGCGCCACGAAAACGCTGCTTCTACCTAACTTATGCAAAATAAACTCAGCATTTTCGATTATTTACTTTAAACAAACTCCTGGCTTTACTTTCCCCTGAATTACTTGTTAATTTGGCCACACCGTTCGGCGCCATTTTTAAATATATCTATACTTAATGGTTTGGCTAAGCTCGTAAGACATCGCAGCAACCATCCAAGGACTCGGTTGTACTGTCGAAGTTTTCACTTGGGCCTCGCCATTAAATATCTATAGGGGAATGCTCTACATCTGTTTATATGACCTCAAGGCGGCATATAGACTTCAGTAGGCTCCGGCTAGCTACTCTCTGACACTTTCCATCACTGTGATCCACTAATTAATAAAAGAAAACTAATATGGACATGAATAACTGCATCATTATCACCAATCCATATATACCCTTCCGCGTTCTTCTAGGATGCCGACTCTCACTCGGGTGGTGCTCTGTTCGGGGTGGCTCTAATTTATACTAAACATCCTAGAGATATTGTCACAGGATCACAGGAGGCTTATCTTAAAATCAGTAGGTCAGAGAACTCCTAATATAAAATAATTTATTTCACAAAAACATCATCTCCCTTTTCTCCCAACCACAGACAAATAAAATAAAATCAACTCCCTTAAATTACTGAAAAACAACAATATCAAAAAAATGCAAAATAATGTTTCACACTGGCTGAAACCAGGAATAGAAAATAGTCTATTTTTACTGCAGTCCACTGCTTCAAGTCCAAGGGTTATTGTCAACAGACTTAATTCAAATAACTATGGCTTAAATAAACCAGCCATTCTATCACAATAATATTGCGCACTCATTTTTATAACTTGCAAAACTTGTTCTTTGGGAAATCGGACACGTCTATTCGTACAATCATCATCTTTCCTCACAAGAGTCAGATAATGAAGGCAATAGGTTTATTCTAGGTTACGGGCATGTGTGTTTTTATAACTTTAAAACAATTACTTCACTCAGAGCTATAACTCCGTTAATTATGGTAAAATAAACAAGTCAACATACATGAAGCATCAAATAAATACTTCGGCTGCCGGTGCGCCGTGATTATTAATAAACAACAACATAATGAATGCACTCCAAAAATAATGACAAATATAACACATCGCTTCCTGAAGCGGCACACAAAAGAAACCCCGGGGAGTTGGACTATCTCCCTTCATATAATACAATGCCAAACTCGACCTTGTGACAGACGTGCTTTCACCATGCTAACCAGCCGGCCGGCACAACCTTCCTGGCTGCTTTGAGAATTCAGACGGCTAACCAATTTCTACCTGCTCCTTAAGACTCCCTTTCACCTGCCTTGGGCTCGAGCAATTCAACCTCTTTCCGACGGAGCTAAAGTGGGCTCTCATCAGCTAATGAATTCAATCATTTTACTTACCATTTATATATCGTCGAAGAATGCGGGAATACCACCTCCGCTATTATTTTCACTCACCATTATATCATCGAAGAACGCGGGAATACCACATCCGCTTTATTTCTGCTCGACCCAAGATCGACTCTTAGCCTCATCTGAATATATCTCATACTACCCTCCAGCCATTCTTGTCTCACCACTTTGTATCTTCGCGTGATAATCACTTACCATACTCATTACTCTCATAATTTCATTGTCACTTACCGGTCTTGTCACACTATCGAGTGGTCTTCCCCATTTAGCTTTTACAATTACATTGTGCATAAGCACTATCAAACAAATATTCCCTTGACTGTGCATTCACAAAGATAAATGACATCCCAAAAACAAAACCATATTTAAAATAACACTTTGATGCTCATATACTTATTACATTATAAAACACACAAAATTCTCATTACTGATAAACACACAAATCTACACAAACATGCCCGGTACGCCTAAAATATCTATTTTTATCATAACTGCTTATGATCGAGATAGACTTCTCCGACCCCAATAATGGGAAACATTATGACCCTCATGCCCCATACAATATTTACTTATCTCTCATATTTCCTGATGCGGTTCTGGTCCATGATATCAGTCTTCTTCAATAGTTGATTCATCTTGATGGGAGGAGAATTTACACACGGTTTTTCTCAAAATTTCACCAAAAACAAAGGTCCACTGTGAATTATTACCATTAACACAATGCACGGTTCTCGTACATGAAGCTCCTATCTCATATAGCTATCATTACTTATTTAGTTCGGCCGACAGTTCGTAGCTTCCTAGAATACTGGTCTAGCTTTTAATAGCGCGTGCGGCTATACCTATCATTACAACTGCGTCATACTGTTATGATATGCACTGTTCTACTTTGCACTCGCGAATACTTAGCGATGTTCAATTTCGGAGGTATGCTTATAACTTGTAACAATGTTAATTATTCTTATGCCTCAACGCAGGCTATCGCGTCCACAGCGTATATTAAGACTTATAAAACTTGTAAAATGTTAATTTCTGAACGCTCAGGGCACGGGCTTTCGCCTTTGACGATGCCCCAAAGTATACTTATAGAACTTGTAAAAATCACCGTATTGTCCGAAGGCTCGCGGCACGGGCTTCCGCCGCTGATGTTGCCCCAGAGTCGACTTATAGAACTAGTAAAAATCACCGTATTGTCCGAAGGCTCGCGGCACGGGCTTCCGCCGCTGATGTTGCCCCAGAGTAGACTAACTTCGCTGTGTTTCAATCCATTATTTATACGATTTCTCTTAAAGGGACGTGGAGTAGGGGTTCTCAGAATTTATTTCCAAAATAATACTCACATGAATATGTGAACTAGCTCCTTAGAACGTCCTCATCCCCAATGTCTCAATGACTCCTTCATATTCAAAATTCGATCGTAGGATCGTTAGATAATGAGCTCCGTAATTTGCTTCATTGTCCCTCAATTTCGGCGGGATTTGATCGCGTCTAGCGTCTCTCACTGCCATTGGTCGTTTCAAATCCACCCCCTGATTTCATTTTAATTCTGGCAAAAATCACAGAATAATCCGATTTAAATTTTGATGATATTTCTGAGAGGCTGCGATCATCCCTTTTACGATGGTATAACTCCTGTCTCTGTATCCTAATTACTGCTCTAATTCCTTTCAAATGGGCGGGGTTTATTTGGTAGGTAATCGTTGAGTTTTCTGCATTTGCCCGCGCAGTTGAACGACCTTCGCGCGTTGTCTGGCGCATTTGGTGTCCAGATGTGGATTTTCTCTTTCCTGCCACCTTTGTTCGCGCTGGGAGAAAGCTTCTTCAAGTCACGTACGAACCGTCCTTTTGTCCTTCTAGTTTCACAAGCAACTTCCATTCTCACATCGGCTTTGAGACATGACTTAAATTTTGTTGGAATAATATGTGGACTTTATGCTATCAGATATGCATAAAGGTCACAGTACTGTGTGCCAGCAAGCATATGGGTTGGCAACACTGCTCAGCTCATCCTACCCAGAATTCAAACTAACACTGTACTTCCCTCCCATTTTCTATTCTTTGTTTGATTTACTATTTACTAGTCTTTTTGGTTATTTGATTATTTATTTTATATATGAATGATATTACAAACTGTTCTGAAAAACATATACAGTGTGTTGAAAACTGTATATTACACCTTTTGTAGAACTTGGCCAATGCACTGAATAAATTTCCCCCAACTTGTATCTCAATGTTTGCAAAAAGGCCTAGTTCAATTGTAACCCTGAGTTTTTCAGGTTATAACTATTGAATTTTATCTCCTGATCTAATTCCCCAAAAGTTCCCAATTCTAATTAAATTAAATTTTATTAACTATGCTATCTAATGTTGTTACATTTCTAAAAAGTTAATGTAGAATAGTTTGCATACCGGTACCCTTTTTTAAGGTTCAACTTACCACGACACAGGATTTTAATGAAAAATCTACCCGGGTATTTACCCAAATTTGGTATTTACCAGAGTATATACCCTGGGTATTTACCCCGATTTATAAATACCTGGGTATTTTACATCACTAGCTACAGTACTTCACCACAAGTCATAACTTTCACAACTAAGGTATCTTGCCAGCTGCGTATGTAATAAATGCTATGACAGCATCCAGGGCTTTACAGCGCGGCGCGCTGTTATAATCTGCACATGCTATAAATGTGACGGTGAGTCATTGCGACCTGTTCGCAGCACAATATTTGGAAAGCCTCATTTTATTGGGAAGGCCCTCACTGTATCATGCATTTAATATTTGTAGGTTTATAATTTATAAATTCTTAAGATGCATTAGATTTGGCTCTTAACTGCTTTCAAACCTAGCTGAAGAAGTACTCAATGGCAGTCCATAACATGTGTAATAAAATGTATTTTTTAAATTGTTTTAATGCATCAATGGGGTGAATCCATCCTTTACCTTTTCATGTACAGGGTAATTATGTGTGTGCGTGCCTGTAAACACGGCAAGCTAAGCCGGCTGTAACTAGCACGGATTGCGGCAGCGCGCACCCGGTTCAGCCGGCGGTGGCGTTTTCCGCCGACTCATATCGTTAGTTCACACGTGTTTTGTCATTCATATGGGCGAGTATTTGCAAAGCTTAGACGTTAGTGTTGCATGTTTAGTGAGTATTATGATTGTTGGTCATTCCTAGACACCAATTCACATTGCGTGAACGAGTGTGTATATCCATAATTCGTATATGAAAAGCAGAAAATCTTGTTCTGAAACAAGACGAAAATTTCGAATCAAGTTTCCAGGAAGACCTGAGCCTAATGCCAGTACAATTAGGAGGGTCACTGAACGATTCAAGGAAACAGACTCCTTAAATACTAAGAGAGTTGACAGACATTCTTTCATCAGAAGATGTCAGGTGTGTGTTACAAGAGAGGGAGGACATTTTCAGCATCGCCTATGAGCACTGTAAGTACACATTATTGAACATGCTTGGTAAAAGTGTGATAGTGCGCGCGGCCGCGAACTGCACTAGTCACAGCCGGCTTAGCTTGTCATGTTTACTGGCGCGCACACACATAATGACCCTGTATATAAAAGAAGAAGGAGAGTTGGAATTTCCAGTATTTGTAAGTTAATAAGAATCCATAAATCTAAACAACCATGATTAATTTGTAATCATATTTTTTATTTCCTTTTTGACATTCAATCTAAAAGGAAATACTCACAGTTATATAAATCTAATACACCTTAGGCCCATTCTTACAATCTCCAGTAAAGTGACAGTAAACTCTAACTGACAGTTGGCTTTACGGTCGGAGTAAAGTCCTGGTAAACATTCGATCCTTCTTACCATGTTCCGGTTAATGTTTACGGTAGGTTAGCAGATCTGCGCATAATTTTCAACAGCTGGTACATATTTCTGGTTCGATTTGCAGATTTCTTGATACCTGTCAATAGTTGGCATGAGTGGATCTGCGTCAGGGAGTAAATAATAAATATATATTTTATATTCCTTGATCTTGATCTGTGTTCTTGGCTCAATCTATGTTACGATTATAAAGAGAAATATTAGATATGGAAGGACAATTTTCTCCAAATGAGACAAATAAAGGCCTCAAGGGGAAAAGCTTCGTCAAACGAAATCATCTAAAAAAGTCTTGATCATCTAACTCCTCGTAATAATCACTTCGATTCTTACATACTTTTCGTCTCCTTCTTTGAACAGCATCAGCATTTACGAAACCCATGAAATTATGAATAATTCTAGGCATATTGACGATGTATGTAATCAGCTGGCGTTGGGATTATAATAGAAAATCTGGCAGTAAAGCAGTTTACGGGAGGAGAATCCTCTGGTAAAGTTCACTGCCGGTTAAGGCTTATTTTACTGTCAGTTTGTCGCTAACTGGGTATTGTAAGAATCAAGTTCCAGTAAACTTGCCGTAAAAGTGCCAGTAAAGATTTAACCGGAGGTTGTAAGAACGGAGCCGATAACGCGGTTGCTGCTGATCTCTTCATCCGCTTTATAAGTGAGAGTGGGTTAGGGCCAGCAATCTAAATTTTCCAGTGTACTTTGACTCAGCGACTTGTACGTTTTTGAATGCTGAAATTTTGTTTTTCCGTAATTTTTGTTTATATTACAATTATTAGTTTTATTTAATTTTTTGTTTTATTGATTTTCGGTCTTTTTAAATTTAGGTGTCCACCTCTGAATTTTAAATTCAATTCCAAAGTTGTATACTTTAATCTGTGTTAAAGAGGGGCAGTTGATCTCGTAGTTCTGCCCCTTAAAATAACAATAACATAACAAACTTGGTCTTTCCTATTATTATTTTTTTATAGAAAAATTTATTTAAATCAAATCTGTCACAAATGTGGGCTTTAATTTGATAATATAAAATAATTTTGTGAAAAATTATGTACAAGTTAAATCTAAAATTTTTTGGTGTTTTTATTCCCATGAATAGACCAATAGTACATTATGCAACGAGCCTATAATGGCTATAATTAAGACATGAGTATATAATCTCCATACGAGTGTCTTAATTACCATTATAGGCGAGTTGCATACGACTGTTTATGTTCGACGATAATTATAACTTTATTATATGTTTTAACATAAATATTCATAAATATCTGTTCAGTCACTAGAATGTTGTGATCGGGTGCTGCGGTGGGTAGTATATCTTATGTTTTCCAAGCTCTCTGGACAACCGACGCATACGCTCTGTGTGCTTCAATGCCATATGTTCAGATTGTGCTGCAGTATTCAGTAAAACTGTCACCGAAGTCGTTTCAAAACCACGCGCCGTGTAGAAATTGATTTGGGGGATATTAAGGTACAGTGCTATTTCTTGTCTCATATTCACCCGTTTATTTACGCGGACATATGGACGGTGCACTTTCGGTAATTTATATAGACATGTTGGATTTTGAGCGCATGCGCGAAGGTATCCTTATCTAATTGGTCACACAACTGTTTCTTGAGCTCTGATTGGTGGGAGAAACTGTTTCATAATGAAAAATAGTGTTATAATGAGCCTCATTATGATACAGTTTTCTGAGACATAATAGTTAGGGTCGAACATAAAAATTGTTCTTTAACACTTAGAGCGCGGGAGCCATAATATTACATTCGAAGGTAACTTTTTAAAACTGTGGCGAGCGTAATATTACGTTGATCGATTTCTCGCGCTATTTGGTGGGGACGAACGTAATCTTACAGCTCTAGCACTCGCGTGTGGGTGCCAGTAAGCATGAAGTTGCACATATTATCGCTAGATAGCACCACGTCACTGTTCAGCGGAAGAATATCGATCTGTTCGAAGGCAAGCGATGCACGTTCAAGTAGGTCAAATCTGTTTTCCTTTCCTTTGTTTTTATTCTTTGTGGACAGATTTGTCTCTCGCAAAAACGATGAGTTTATTCTATGACTAGTATATATATTTGGGGTTATAATTCGCATTACAGATTCTGAATCTGACGCAACCGAAGAGACATTTCTCCCTTCTACTTCTGCCAGCGCGCCCGCTCGTTTCAGGACGAGAGCGCGCGCAACAGCTGTTTACGGCATTTTTTAATTTTTTTTACATTATAGTTTTATTTTCTATCATGTCGGATTTTTATTAAATTTGTAGTGTAAGGGTTCGGAAATCGAACGGACTTTTCAGTTTATTTGTAACTCAAACCACATTCAGTTTGTGCCATTCTGAACATAGCCATAAATTCTGGCAATCAGCCAGCACAGGGGTGAGGAGCAACATTTAAGGCATAGCAGGGTAAGTGTTAAATAATCTTGATATGATCTCTCTATGGGATGAAAAATCTCCTTGCCGAGTGGAGCATAGTTTGGAATGTTTATTGTAATTATCCTCTGCTCCAATGAAAATTTTTGATGTGATATTGAAAAATATTGATGGTCATGAAAACAAATGCACACAATATTATATGTCAATATCACCATAGATTACAACATAACTCTTGTGTTGTAATCTATGGTGATATTGACATATATTATTGTGTGCATTTGTTTTCATTAGAAGTGTTCATGGAAAAAAGAAATAAGTAAAACTAGCGGACCCGTGGGAGAAATCTCGCATGTTCATAAACCACACTTTCCCCAATAGGTTTATAATGAGGTTTTTATTTGAACCAAATGATTATAGAACACTATTTACATTTCAGGATAAAGGAAACACCTTAGAATGTTAAAATGACATGAAACAGGCAGCCCGTGGGCAGCAGTTATGGAGTGTATTTTCCTACTGCAACAGTATTTGCAAATCGTACACTTCGGACATTTTTAAAGGAAGTTATAGATATTTATGAAATTATAGTGCAATTCGTCACTGCTAATGTCTATTCTCTTTCATTTGAATGCTCATTTGCTCGATCGGTCGCTTGTGAGCGCCGCAGGAGGGTTCTATACTACTGAAATAATATATATGATGCTCTAAACTATGATTAAATTCGTGCGGAAGTACAAACACCATTTCCTTTTAATACTCAATTTCACCCTGTAAATGTTTTTAATATATTTTGAATGTTTGCCTCCTAGTTGAATGGTATGGCAGTATCAACGGATCTACTAGCGAGCAGGATGTTCCAGACATTGCTTGCAGAGAGAAAGAGAGTTTCCGTCCTGTGTCACTACTCCGAGCTCTGCATTCATGTTTTGGAGTTCATTTCTATGGAATTGGTGTCTTGAAATTGATAGCAGATTGTGCTGGATTCTTTGGCCCCATCTTGTTGAACAGACTGGTTACTTTCATTGAGAACAAGTCTGAGGTGATACAAGATGGTTACATGTATGCTAGTGGACTCTTTGCTGTTGCTTTAATAGGTAAGTAACCTTAGAATGATGCCTTAAGTTTTAATGTACAGCCACTCAAGCACACTCTTGGTAACTGGTAATTTAATGGATTAAAAGGAGCTAATATGAACCTGAATTCATTACGTTCCATTTCCTTGCCCAGAATAATCTAATACAGAAATTCTTAACTGTGTTGTGTGATCTGATGGTATTACAATCATCATTCCAGCTCTACAAGAGCTTCTTTGTACCTGTTACTACATATAGCTTAGAAACTTGCACCCAATCCAAGAGAAATACCAGGAAACTACAGGCAGTGGAGATGAAGTTTTTAAGAACTATGATTCAGAAGACAAGGAGGGACAAAATAAAAATTGACAAGATACGCCATCTTGTTCAAGTGGAACAATCTCTTAATGAGATCTGTGTTGAAGCCAGGCTGAAATAGTTTGGTCATCTCCAAAGAATGGACACACAATGAACAGCTAGAGTGTGGTTTGAGAAAGAACTGAAAGGCAAGAGAGCAAGAGGTCGACCAAGAAAGAGATGGATCGACCAGGTTAGAAATGATCTTGCAGGGATAGGTCTGGATTTGCAGCTGGTCGTTGAGGAACAGACATTCTTGGAGAGCTTTGTTTCATTCAAATCCATAATGGATTTTGTTAGGTCCGTATTGATAAATAACTAATAAATCAATTTAAGAGGAAAACTCCGTCAATCAATACTTATGTATTCAAACATAATTACATTGGGTACATGTTTCGAACCTTATTGGTCCTTCTTCAGCCCTGAACTTTTATAAAGTTTGCAAATAATCATAATACAACTAACATCAACATATGCTTGCAAAGCATATTAAAATAAAAAACATACATAAATCCTGAAAATGACACAAGTTAAAACAATGAAAACACATTAAAACACTGTTAAAATTGACTAATATTAGTTGCGTCATAGTATGACGCTTTAGTCCATTTGAATTTGGATGATTGACCACATATAGATTTTCTTGACAGACTTGACATTGAGTTGTGTGTGGGCAGTGATGAGTCAAGTTGGTATTCTATTAGTTGTAGAGTCTAGACTCTGCATAAAGAGATCAATTCATGAATCTCGCCAAGATTTTATTCATAGAAGAAACCTCCGTCAAATTGCCGCATGGGACAATCACAATAGAATACCAACTTGACTCATCACTGCCCACACACAACTCAATGTCTAGTCTGTCAAGAAAATCTATATGTGGTCAATCATCCAAATTCAAATGGACTAAAGCGTCATACTACGACGCAACTAATATTAGTCAATTTTAACAGTGTTTTAATGTGTTTTCATTGTTTTAACTTGTGTCATTTTCAGGATTTATGTATGTTTTTTATTTTAATATGCTTTGCAAGCATTATGTTGATGTTAGTTGTATTATGATTATTTGCAAACTTTATAAAAGTTCAGGGCTGAAGAAGGACCAATAAGGTTCGAAACATGTACCCATTGTAATTATGGTTGAATATATAAGTATTGATTGACGGAGTTTTCCTCTTAAATTGATTTATTCTTGGAGAGAACTAAATGGAGAGCGCTCATTCACTGCACCCGGGAAACTGGAGCCGGTTCATGATGATGATTCCACCAGATATCTTTCTAGCTACTGTCTCCAAACTTATCTTCTAACTCCATCAGATGAATATTTGTTTTTTACCTAGTCGTGAGATGAGCCTAATGGCAAACTGGGGTAAAACACTGGCAAAATTCGGTAGATAGAGACACCTGGACAATTCCAGTTTCTATATAAACTGAATTTAAATTGATCTGCTCATTTGAAGTATAAAATCTTAGAATTTCTTCGGAAATGCAAACCAGTCACTTGAATCAGACAGGTAGACAAAATTTTGGTGCAAGTTTTATATACTATGATTTCTATGTGTCTAGGGGAGTTTTGGTGTGTAGTCGACGATGACCCGGATGACGTACAGACGATGTTCATTTGTTTGATGTTGCCTTGAATTGCCACTATGTAACTCTTCTGTATGAGGTTACAAACAGTGTGTCATCAAATGCTGATTCAGTCCCATGTGTTAAAGTGCAAGGTTTGGTCGAGAGGTATGAACATTTATAAATTACCTTTAGTTGTTCAATTTAATTGAAAGGTTGTACTGCATTCTTCTAACGCCTATGTGAGACAATACCATTGGTCGCCCTGTCCGGATGAAGCTATTAACTGCTTCTAGGCTAAACCACTGCCTAGGCAAAAATTACATTAATTTTGGAGGAGACCAAAGCCTACTTGGCTCAAGCGGCTTCAGTGACGTAGTTGGTAGCATGCTGGGCTTCTATGCCCAAGATCGTGGGTTCAAACTCGGCGAAAGTCAACGGATTTTTTAAGAGCGTTAAAAATCCCTCAGTAGGCCTATGCCTTCCTTTGGAGGGGAAGTAAAGCCGGCGGGCCCATGTCATCGATTTATGGCATGTAATAGAACTTTCCACTAACTACAACTATGTGAAGGTAAAATTTGTAGGTTAGATTTGATTAATGCTCTAAGTTCCAACGTTCGCCGCCAGGTGCTGGTTGTGGTGGCATCGTGTAGCCAAGTTCACAGCTAGGTGTCGTTGATGGTAGCATTTGGTAGCAAAAGTAGGAACTACTTGAAATTGATCATCTGCAGTCCTTACCCTAATCACAGATAACACACACTAATACAGCCATCACAATTGTGTTATTTGAGTCATCATTCTTTTGACTGGTTTGATGCAGCTCTCCAGGCCTCCCTGTCCTGAGCTAATCGTTTCATGTCTCTATAGCTACCACACCCTACATCCGAGGCAATCTGTTAAAAATATTCTAACCTTGGTCTACCCCTATAGTTCTTGTCCTCGACCATTCCTTCCATAACTAAGCTTCCAATTCCTGGGTGTCTCAGTATATGTCCTATCAACCTATCTCTTCTCTTCATTAGCAGTCACCAGAAACATCTCTCCTCTCCTAGTCGTCTTAATACCTCTTCATTTGTAACCCTATCTACCCATCTGATCTTCATCATTCTCCAGCAACACCACATGTCAAACACTTCAATTCTCCTCTTTTCTGCTGCATCAATAGTCCAAGTTTCACTTCCATAGAGCGCCACGCTCCAGACAAAGGCTTTCAAAAATGACTTCCTAATACCTAAATCTGTATTCAATGTCAACAGATTAACACCAGTTAACAGACAGATTCTACACACACCCAAAGTACACAGGGCTACATGGCCGCGTTGTCCCAGCCCTTAAACTGAGGAACCAACCAACCTACTTGGCTAATTATTGATAATATATTATCATTTTCATACCTTTCTGTTAGTCATTAGCAATTGAATGTACTGTCAATTATCACTAATGCACTGGAATTATGTGCTAAACTACGTTAATATATGTTTTTATTTCTTGCTCATTCAAACCACGGCACCCATGTTTCTGGCGTGTGAGGTCTCTTCAACTGTTAATCAGGCACACACATTGATGTCACATTACTGTTGCCAACATGTGAGATACAAAATACATCACACAACACACATAATAATACACAATATTGTAATTATGTGAAAAGTCATTAATTGGCAAAACCATTGCACAGTGGGTCAAAATCAAAATCTAGGGGGACAAAATTATTTTTACGTTTTAATCATGAATTTAGAGTGAAAGCAACGTATATAATTTGTTTACTTCATAATAAACATCAGTTAGGACCTTTTCTAAGCTGCGTCTACACATGCAAGAAATTGTCTATGACTAGGAGTTGGATAGAGCATTCAGTTATCTCTTCAGAACAATTTTCTACTCCTAATTTACTTTTAAGAAAGTCACAAAGTTCCACTATTGACATAATTGTTGAACCCAGTGCTTCTAACAGTTATAAACGTGTGAGAACTGGTTGCGCGGCATCTTCTAAAACGTAAAATAACTAAGTAAGTTGCAAAAAGATGCAAAACATCTTATAACAGACGTAAACTACAAGACTTTATCTACATTTTAACATTAAGTAGAAAGTGACGCAGAGTGACGCGACATACTAAAAATCTAAGTGAAAATATAATTTTAAAAATAATAGTTAAATATTATATAATGCAAATATAGCTAAAATTGCTTAACAATTACGCCCATTAATAACTGAAACGCAGCCTCCGTGGCTTAGGCGGCAGCACGCCGGCCTCTCACCGCTGAGTCCGTGGTTCAAATCCCGGTCACTCCATGTGAGATCTGTGCTGGACAGAACGGAGGCAGACAGGCTTTTCTCCGGGTACTCCGGTTTTCCCTGTCAAAATTTCATTCCAGCAACACTCTCCACTATCATTTCATTTCATCTGTCATTCATTTAATCATTGCCCCAAAGGAGTGCGTCATGCCTCGGCAGCCGGCACAGTTCATATCCTCACCGCTAGATAGGGGCTTCATTCATTCCATTCCTGACCCGGTCGGAGACTGGAAGCAGGCTGTGGATTTTCATTTTCAATAACTGAAACACGTTACAAAGATCATACCTTCAGTTGCGTGTTCCATCCTAAAGCATCACACTAACCACAAAGACAACCAAACCACAGCCACTTACATTCACCCTCCAATTCAGACTGCTCGAACAGTGGTGACAGATTTACACTAAGATGCGTTTATATCCCAGAATAGTGAGCGGCAATTATATGAGAATACTGTAGAAGTAATAAATTTTGATTTTTCAACTATGAAAATAAATAATTTTGTCTTCCTAGATTTCGATTTTGACACACTGTGAATTGGCCTGGATAAAGATTATTGATGCGTGATTACCCCCACTGTGAGTGACAAAAACGAGGGGTGTGGTATATTAGTGGGCCGTACTACCTAGCAATTATTCTGGTCTAGGCAAAAACCATTGGTCTAAGCAATACAGTAGTGCCGTATGTGTGGCGTTTGCAATATTTTATTTTTGCATAATTCGCGCGTGTAATGGCGGACTCAACTGGGATTTTATCTATATAAGTCATGATCTAAAAAAGGGGACGGTGGGTGGGTTATAGACAGTGGAGAAGTAAACATCTATTCTTCTTCTGCGCGAATGGGTCTCCTAGGACCACATGGAATCAACACTTCTTGGCCTTGATGTTTGCCCAATAACTCTTCATGCACAACAATTGAGCTAGTCTTCGTTGCTGCGACCAGACGTGTCTGGTAGGTCTTCTCTCTTCTGCCTCAAAACCCCGTGTATTAGTAATTTTCCTAATTTCCTCTCGATCCTTGAGATTGGGAAAACCTAATTCAGCCAAGTCCTTTTCCGCCTGTTTGTACCAATTGGACCTTGTTGCCTTTTTCTGCAAAAACGTATAGATTTTATTTGTTATCCTAGTTGGGTCCATTCTGTCCAAATGTCCCATGAATTGGATCCTTCTCATACGGATTGTGTCTGTGATTTTAGTTATTTTTAAATAGATTGCAGCATTAGGTTTCGGAAGGTGAATTCCATCTTTAATTCTTGGTCCCAAAATTGTTTGCATGATTTAGCGCTCCTTAATCTCCAATTGATTTCTCAGTGTTTTATGTTGTAGATTAAGTGTCTCGGCTGCATAAAGGCTGCAGGCAAGTCTACTGTTTTTTAATGTTGAATTTTACAATTCCAAGAGAGGCATTTTTTGTTATAAACTTGTTTTGTCAAATGGAGAGCAGTTTCGATTTTCTGTAGTCTTGCTTCTATAGCTTTTGTTTTGTTGCCCGTTTCATTGATCCATTCACCTAAATACTTAAAGTCTTTCACTCGGGAGACCTGACATTTACCGATGCAGAGTGTATTCGGAGCAGTTTTAATATCCGTCATAAATTTCGTTTTGTCAAAAGAAATCCGTAAGCCGATTTTTGCTGCTTGTTCTTGGAGTAATTCAAGTTGTTTCTGGGCATCAGAAATGCTTGGAGCAATTAACGCCATGTCATCCGCAAATGCCAAACAGTCTAGTGTTATCCCTTTGAGTTTTGGTCCTAGTCTATGGGATGGTGCACCAGCTCGTCTCCATTCTCGGACAACTTTTTCGTGCGCACAATTAAACAACAATAGAGATAATCCATCTCCTTGACGCACCCCGGTATGAATTGAAAATTCTGCGCTCAGGCCTCCCATAAATTTAACCTTTGAACTTGTATTCAAGAGGGTATCATTGATGATTGATGTTGTCTTGCGATCTAATCCAAATTCTGAGAGTACAGCAACAAGGGATTCACGGTCAATGCTGTCATAGGCCTTTGCAAAGTCAACAAAAGTAATTACATAATTTTTGTTTGACATTTTACGGAAGTAAGACATTGAGTTTTTCAAATTGATGATTTGCTCTGTACACGATCGGCCTTTCCGGAACCCACCTTGGTATTCACCAATCTGCGGATCCAGTTGAAGATAGGCACGGTTCAAAAGGGCTTTGGACAAAAGTTTGTAAGTTACAGAGAGTAATGAGATCCCTCGGTAATTGCTTGGGTTCGTTTTGCTACCTTTCTTGTATACTGGATGGATGATCGCCATCTTCCAATCTGGAGGAATTTTTTTCTGTTTGCCCGATTTCATCGATAATTTCTTTGAATTTGATTATGAGACTTTCCATAGTTCTGCAACGATCTGGTCCTCTCCTGACGCTTTGTTGTTTTTCATGGATTGGATTATTTCGCGAATTTCCTGTAGGTCCAGTGGTTCCGAGTCAGGATTCCGTAGAGTATGACAAAATTGAAATGTTTCCTGAGGTTTCTCACAATTGAGTAGTTTACCAAAATAATCTGCAAGAAGTGCACAATTTTCAGAGTTGGAGTGGGCAATGTTCCCATGGTTGTTTTGAAACTGGAGAGAAGGTGGTAAATATTTAGTTAATTTCTGCTTGAATGTTCTATAGTAATTTCTAGAATGATGTTTCTTGAAGTCCTCTTCTATATCTTTTAATTTAGAGTTTTCATGTTTTTTAGGAATCACTCTTAGCGATTTTAAACATCTATTACTAAATCATTTCCAGATTTTTAAAAACATTTTGCTTTTCATCTTTATGAAATGTATTTTGGCTGATTTCAGTAGTTTTAAGATTTTTTTCTCCCAGGATTTGGTGTTCTCCAGTGTTAATAAAATTAGTGCTTGTACTACAAGGAAGGGGGTCTAAGGCATATGCCCCAGATTAGGTTTGTGTTTGCATGTAAAGTCTTATTCTTCTTCTACTTCATTTCCCGGTTCCAGTGATCTGGGTCGGGGTGTGAATCAAGGACCTCCATACTTTTCTGTCTCACCACCACTCTCGTCCCTCTTCCAGTACATCCTCTTTTCTCAACGCTCTCCCTCACTGCATCCATCCACCTCATCCTCGGCCTTCCCCTTTGGTGCCTTCCCGTGACTTTCTCAGTAAATAATCGCTTCGGGACTCGGTCTTCTCCCATTTGGGTCATATTTCCATACTATTTCACCTTACTGATCTCGATTTTGTCTTGTAACTTTGGGAATCCTGTTTTCTCCCTAATTTCCTTGTTTCTGATTTTGTCTCTGCAGGTCTTTCCAATTATACCTCTAAGGAACTTCATCTCTGCTGCCTGGATTCTTCTTTCCTCCCGTTTAGTTGTTGTCCACGTGCCTTTTTGCATATGTCAATATATAATGTGCGTTCAAAAAGTAACGAGCCGGAGGCTGGAATGCGCAAACCGGTGACGACATCGGCTAATCGTGGCGTGTGTAACGAGGTGTGGTTCCGACCAGAGCGTGGATGTCATAGCCCGTCGCTAGAGGCCACACGTGCACGTCACGTGACGATACAAAGCGAGCAGCAGCATGCATCAATCGTCCAACGCTGCCAGTCGCATTGCAATCAGTGACATGGAGGCGTCAACCGAAGAGCAAAGAGGTTTTGTTCGGTTTCTGACAGTGGAGGGCTTAGGGGGAACGGACATTCATCGCCGAATGTCACAAGTGTACGGCGAACACTGCATGTCCCTTGCAAGGGTCAAGGCGTGGCACAAGCGCTTCAAGGAAGGACGGGTGTCGTTAGCTGATGATGCCCGGTCTGGGGAACCCCCCTGCATTACCGATGACAATTTCCAGCTGGTTGATGCACTCATTACCCAGGACCGCCGAGTGACAGTGAACGCCATAGCCGCCGAGGTCGCTCCACGACAATGCACAACTTCATACGGCCAACACAGTCGCACACTCCTGCAGAAATTCAAATGGGAGGTGCTCGGTCACCCTCCATACAGTGCAGGCCTCTCTCCCTGTGATTACGCCGTGTTTGGTCCCCTGAAAAGGGGTCTGCGGGGCCAACGATTCACCTCGGACGCCGACGTCCAGCTGTACATGCGGAACTGGTTCACATCGCAGCCCAGGGAATTTTATGAGACAGCCATTCACCTCCTCGTGTCACAGTGAGACAAGTGCCTCAACAGCCAGGGCCAATACTTCTAACATACAGGTACTGGTTTCTGTAATTATGCCTCCGGCTCGTTACTTTTTGAACGCACCTTATAGGTGTGTAATATGTTGAATACAAGATATTTTTACATTTCTCGGGAACTTCCTGGTTCCACACCAGACCCCTCGCACTCTGATAAAACCCATTTGCTTGTTGGATCCTCTTACCAACTTCCTCACTTATCCTTCCATCATCTGTTAGGACACTCAAGTATTTGAAGCTTTTCACAACTTGTAATGGTTTTCCATCTACTGCAATATTCCCCCTACCATCTCTCACATTTCTTGTCATCACCATCGTCTGACTCTTCTCCACACTGATTTTCATTCCATGCTCTTCTACAGGGTCATCAATTTAAGTCTCGCATCCGATACCGATCACGGCGCGGCAAGCTCTCGCGCTGACACCCGCTCACTGGCCGGTAAAAAGTGCGCGACTTCTCCCCACTACTTCGCGTCAATATACAGTCATTTAATAGCAATTTCTAGTGAAAATAATTATCTACAAACTTACCTGGTTTTACAAGAAATGTTCAAAGTGTTGTCCGTCAGATCGCAAGCATGCCTGGCAACTCGTAAACGAGTTTCTAGACACTCGGCGAATTTCTTCCTGGGTGACGTTTGTTATAACTTGGCGAATATTTTCTTTTAACTCCTCACTTGTGTGAGGATTGTTTGCATATGAATCGAAAACGGCACTCTCTAACAGAAGAATACTTCGCATAAGAAAGCACAATGAATACACGTTGTTCTATAGAAAACATCACTTCGCATAACAAAGCACAATGAATACACGTTGTTGTATTGAAACATCACTTTAAGGCAACACATAAACTGTAAAATTACCCCGAGACTGCACTGTATGTTAGGCCAAATCAACTAGCACTTCACAAGCTTGAATACGCCGGAGATACTGACAGCTTATTGCAACATTGCCGATCGCAGCGCACGTGTTCATTGCGGGGAGAACGCCAAGGCCACCTTGACCGGCCTAGCGGCCACATCTGCCAAGGCCACCTTCACCGGCCTAGCGGCGAGTACATGCGGGAAATAAAATGATGAATAAGGTTTTGAATATTCCCGAAGGGAATATGATGTAGTTTCCATTTGAGCGGATGAATTATCAATAAATGATAAAAATGGTCCGGTTAGCTCAAACAATGCCAGCGTTTCGCCCCAGTGTGCCGTTGGGTCATAAAAACAAAAGCCTTACCTTGGCAATCCAAATAAGGTTTTGAATATTCCCGAAGGGAATATGATGTAGTTTCCATTTGAGCGGATGAATTATCAATAAATGATAAAAATGGTCCGCTTTTATCATTTATTGATAATTCATCCGCTCAAATGGAAACTACATCATATTCCCTTCGGGAATATTCAAAACCTTATTTGGATTGCCAAGGTAAGGCTTTTGTTTTTATGAAAGGGAGTTTTACTCCCGTAGCACATTGGCATGCTCTTGACGTCAATACTGCTTGTATTTTGTGTCTTGCATGGCCTTCTCAGTATGTGCTAGCCACGCGTATTGGTAGGTGTGTCTGTACCAACTGACGAGCCCAACGGCACACTGGGGCGAAACGCTGGCATTGTTTGAGCTAACCGGACCATTTTTATAATTTATTGATAATAAAATGATGACCCGGTATCTCCTGGTTCCAAACATTTACTTGTAGAATTTAACCTTTATGTATCATTTAAACCTTTAGTCTAGAAAGCTTTGAAATCATTTGTTCAGTGCTGTAACTTTTCAGTTGGTCAACACGAATACAATCTTAATTATTGTGACATGTGAAACAACTTGAAAAAAAAAGATAAATAGATAAAAGCTGGCAAAATAGATTGAGAAACCTAGACAATTGTTGTTTCTTCGTAAATTGAATTGATATTATAGTGAGTAGGGCTAGAATTTTTAGGTAAATAAATATTTTTCTATGTAAATACATATTTTAAGCATTTTTTCTATAAATACATAAATTCCTGTTTTTCTCTTATTAGCACATAAAAAGACATAATATTTACATTTTTTAAAATCAGTATGCTAGATCATTCAGTTTATTGCATTTTTGTTCTGTGTTACTTCAACGGGGAAGAACCTGTGAGCTATCTAATCTTAATGCAGAGTGTATGTCAGCTTGCAACTGTGTTATTCTTAACTTGTCGCCCCGTGCCACTCACTGTGGAAGCCGGGGATTTCCTTGTCCATAGCCATATTGCACCACATGCTAGACCTCCCCCAGCTACCTGGAACCAGTGTCACTCACATGCAGTTCATTTCAGTGTAAGGCAGTTCTACGATGCCTAAATTAAAAACAACTACAAGATATCGTCTGTTGCAGAATTTAAAGATAATTTTATTCCTGATGGGGGCGTTCTGTTCTGCCAACCATGTGGGAATGCAATCAAGGCTGAACAGCGATCTCAAGTTACACAATACCTCAAGGACAAACTTATAGCCGCAGTTTTGCGCCTTCAGAATAAGTATTTCGCGATAATCATCGGTCATTTGTGATGGACAAGCTGAAGATGTATCTCGTTGTTTATTGTAACGCTTCAGCAGTCAGTGAGACATAGAATAAATTGCATTGATGGGTACTGCATATTGTTTATAATCAAATTAATAAACTAAATTATAATTAAATATTTTTACTTTTTTGTCGCATATTTCAGGTATTTTTAATACATAAAAAATAAATATTTTCCCGATTTTTAGCACCTAAAAATCCGAGCCCTAATAGTGAGAAAACAACTGATCCAATTTACTGTATATGAAATTTGATAATTATGTATACTCCTTAAACTCAGCAATTTTTCTAGGTTTATGTCGTGTGTGGGAATTTGCCTAGGAACACCAAGCTGGCTCATCGGCGGGCTCTTGGTGTCCCCGCCCGTACCCCCACAGGAGTGACGAACTGTGATGAGCCAGCTTGTTGTCCTAGGCTTAACCCCACACAAGACACGGCACAAACCTAGAAGAATTGCTGAGTTTTAATTCACCGGCCGTGAAAGCCAATATACCATCTTTTTGGAAGCCTTCATAGGGAGGTTAAGGCTGCTTGAGCTTTTAGTTCTCGCAGTCAAGTGGTGCAGTTGCACCTAATATAAAGGGAGGTGGCGCAGTTCGTCACTCCTGTGGGGGGTCCGGGCGGGGACACCAAGAGCCCGCCGATGAGCCAGTTTGGTGTCCTAGGCGAAACCCCACACAAGACACTGCACAAACCTAGAAGAATTGCTGAGTTTTAACAGAACTTCATGTTTGACAAAGTCAACAAGTGTGACTCTGCTAGGAACATCATTCAATACACCAATCCAATGCTTCAGCAAGATGCAGATAATCAGGATGTGTACTTACAGTAGGGTGGAGTATTTTTTTTATCAGATGAGAAAATTACCATGGTCCATTGAACTGTAGCCCATCAACGACAGTTTCACAAATCTAATAAACCCCTGGCACTACAGCCCATGAAGGGCCTAGGCCTAACAAGCGACCGCTGCTCAGCCATTTGACACGCAGATATTGGGGTGACGTGTGGTCAGCGCGTCGGGGCCCCTCGATCATTAATCTTGGTTTTCGTGACCGGGACGCTGCCTCACTGTCAGACAGCGACTCAATTGTCCTCGCGAGGCTGAGTGCACTCCGTTCCAGCCCTCATATCAGTTTTAAAAATCCCTGATGGAGCTGGGAATCGAACCAGGGCCTCCGGGTGAGAGGCAGGCGCGCTACCCCAACACCATAGGGCCGTCGAGTTTCTCAAATCTAGCTTACAAATAAAATTAATATGATGGTGCTTTTAAATTTCACATAAATCAAATATCTGCTAAATGCTTAAAAACAAACAAAAAGTGTTTTATGTGAAGAAATGTTTCAGACTCACTAATCTAATAACAATAATCATACGACCAAACCGTTGTCAGGAGCATTTAACCACGTTCAGATTTGCCTGGCACAAACTTATAAATGACCATATGCTCATTCTTATATTTTTCTTTCGATGTTTTTATAGACTGCACAGCTGAACAGAATACAGTTACTGTACCTGAGAAACCTTTCAGATTTCATCATCTTCATGTAAGGATCCCAATGCTCTCAGTTTTCCCAGGATAGTCTTAGTTTTTACTATAATGTCCCAGTTGTCCACTGTTGTTTTTTAAAATTTATTTTCAATCAGTTGCATAATGTTGAATGTGATCTTTCTGTTTTAAATTTGTTACAGCTGCATTTTGCAATGCACATTTTAACTTCCTGATGGCAGAAGTTGGACTGAAAATACGTGGTGCCTTAGTCAGTCTTATCTACAGAAAAACTCTGATGGCCAGCAGTAAGGCTCTCAACACTTTCAAGTACGTTTCACTTTAGAAATTATCATCCATTAATACAGGAATTGTTTGAAAGTGTAAGTTCTGAAAGAAACTTTTTACTTCCTGTTCGTTATAAACTTAAACCTCATTCAGATAACAACTAAAAATGAAACTGTGTCGATCTGTTTAAAAATTTGCTCTTGCTATAATTCAATCTGTATAGGAATACATAACAATGTGAACATGCAATCAATGGACAGGACAAGGAGGCCTGCACCAGCCTGTCAATGTGTTTGCCTCTTATCCTTGTTTCTATCTTCCTTTCCTTTCCTCTGTAGTAACTGCTCATTGGAGAAGGACATTGGGAACAGGGAACAGAACATGTAGAATGAGAATATACTCCAATTGATGGTGTATCGAGAAGTTTTCATCTCCACTCTGCTCTATAGATGTGAAACCTTGACTCTACATTGCCGTGATATGAAGAAATTAGAACACTTCCATCAACAGGAGCTCAGATACATTATGAATATCAAATGGGCTGACTACATTCCAAACACAACATTTCCTGAGAGGGCAAAGATAAACCGTATAGAAGCCACCATTGTTGGTCATCAGCCCAGATGGATTGGGCAATTCCAGCGCATGACAGATGACACTTCCTCAAGAAATCCTGTATTGTGAAATTGGGACAGTTAAGAGACCTTGTAGTGCCCCTCTGAAGCACTATAAGGACCAGCTGAAGAAGACCTTGAGAACTACAGGAATTGATGCAAATACACTCGCTGGTGCTCAACTATAGCAGCTTTTGTTGCACAATTTGAGGGTGAATATTGAAGGCAAGATGCGTAAACTACTCCAGGTTCCGCCATTTCCTCCATCCTCTATAAGGTGTAACCAATGTGGTCGAATGTTTCATGCTAGGATTGGCTTGACAAGTCATCAAATACATCTATATGCCTGATGTCAGATAATGAAGAATTGCAGGAGAGATATGAATACTCAGACATGAGTATCGAACGCCGTCGCCAACTGATCCTCTTTTTTACGCTCTTTGATTGATTGTATATATAGCTCAAATTGCTTTCAAGCATTTACAGTAAAAGCTGAATGACAATCATTTGTTACTTGTTATTTTATTATGTACACAAATGAATTGTTGATCTATGATATTCTTTTCCAGCACTGGGGAGATAGTCAATTTCATGAGCACGGACACTGATAGAATTGTTAATTCCTGTCCCAGTTTTCACGCATTTTGGAGTATTCCCTTTCAGGTAAGATTTATTCTCAATTATAGTTTAAATTATTTATATTCAATTATAATTTGTATAAAAAAAAAAAGGATGCATGTTTTTTCAAATTTAATAGTCTACCATACTTTAACTTGGTGGGATAACATTTGGTGTTTTGAAAACTGATGTCGCACAGTGCAAGTTTTAGATGATGGAAAAGTGTATCCTTACTGGATGTCACTAATTCTCAACACTCAATACTGGATTGTTTGATAATGTGTCATTGAAATGTGCATTTACTTTCTATGTATTTAATAACTATGACACTTGTCCCTCTGTCCTTGGTGGGCTGATTGTTTTGTTTAGACCTATTTTAAAATTATACTGACTTCAATGGTTGAACATTTGAACAATCTACCGTATTTACTCGAATACGACCCGCCCTTGAATAAGACCCGCACCCTGATTTTGAAGAACAAAATTTAAAAAAAAAAATTTTTTTTACTCAAAACTATTTACAATCTTTACTAAATAAACAGAATAGCATTTTTCCAAAATAGTTTCCAACAATTTTGAAGTCGTCCAAAAATAACACACATCAAACGATTAAAAATACAAATAAAAGTACAGAAACACTTCATTCATCGTCATCAGAAGTACCAACTTCGGAACTTTTATCACCATCACTTTCCCACAAAATGTCGTCATCACTGCCATCCATAGCATTGGAAATACTACATTTCTTGAAGCTCTTCCGTATGAGATCTCCCGAGATACGATTCCGGGCACTGAATGCAACCAGTTGGAGTCAGTGTGTGCTTATCGGTCGCCATCCGCTCCGTATACAGCTGTTTCAAGGCTGCTTTGAACGGGCGGTTCACGCAGACATCCAGTGGTTGTAGCATAGACGTCATCCCGCCCAATCACGAATACATGACTCGTCAATATCATATTTTCTACCGGACACGATTTCCAATAACTTTGGCTTCCCTCACAACTTTCAATTTCTCACTCACAGTAAATGACCGCAAACGCTTCGTAGCATTCATGTTTACACTCGGAGAACGCCGCGTGCTTACGGTAAAACAAAGTGATAGCCGGAAGAAGACTAGCACCATCTAGCGGATACTCGCAACACCCGATATCGCGCGTGGCGGGCAATTTAAATCTTTGAAATTTGGATGACTCAAATAAGACTCGCACCCCATTTTTTCACGTACGAATTTGTTTAAAAATTTGCGGGTGGTATTCGAGTATATACGGTAATTGGTTATTCTAGTTTCATTTAATGTTCATTGTTAAATGAATTACCGTATGTTAATTGTCTGATGTCAGTTGTCTGTGATATATTTCAGATTGCTGTGACACTATATCTTTTATATTATCAAGTTGGATTGGCTTTTCTGGCTGGTGTTGGCTTTACTATCATTTTAATACCAATCAACAAATGCCTGGCATCGAAAATAGGTCAGTATTCTATAACTAGGGTATACAAATAAAATTTAAATTTTGTGCTTGAATTAACCCTACACGGCAGCACGCCGGCCTCTCACCGCTGGGTCCGTAGTTCAAATCCCGGTCACTCCAGGTGAGAGTTGTGCTGGACAAAGCAGAGGTAGACAGGTTTTTCTCTGGGTACTCCGGTTTTCCCTGTCACAAATTTCATTCCAGCAACACTCTCCACTATCATTTCATTTCATCTGTCATTCATTTAATCATTGCCCCAGGGGAGTGCGACAGACTTCGGCAGCCGGCACAGTTCATATTGAGACCGTTAGTCGAGTCAACAACCACGATGACTTTCCTAACATCCCATAAGTCGAATAAAATTACCGTGAGGATCAGGTGAACTTCCTAATAGGCTAAGCGGCACGAGACACTGTAGTCCACGGGGATCGTGGTACATGGTGACGATGGTCATAGACTGCCTAAGGAAAGGTTCACCTTAAAACTAGACTGAGAAATTAAACATCCAGACTTAAGTAAAACACCGTGAAAATTTATTAAGATTCACAAGCCCCTAGCCTAGTTCGGAGGGTTATGATCGGCTAGTCCGCAAACTAATAAACAAAATAAAATAAATAAATAGCAGGTCCCTACCTGAGAAGTTACTGAAAAAAAACCTCGCGAAAGATCTAACTCACAATAATAAAACAACAACAGCAACACTAGGAAAATGGTACGACGCAAGTCCCTAGTTCAAGTTACAAGATTAAGCTAATATCAGAATTTACATTTAACAGGGTAGCAAAACAAATCTAAGTTAGGATGATACCATTTCCACATTTACATTTAACGGTAATCATCTAGCTAAGTCCTAACAGTTAATAACAAAATTTACGGCGATAACGTCCGTAACAGAAAACAATTACAACAAATCTAGGTGTACAGCCATGAAAAACATTTAATTATTCTTAATAACTACGTGCTATCAGCACACAATAAGGTAACATGCAGGATTTACACACTTGTACATCATAAATAAGTAATGAAATAGACACAAATCTTTATTAAATTCCTGCCTGCACCTTGGTTTACTCTTTGTAAGCCATAGTCATCTAATGTGTGTAATTACGGTGACGAATGCGTAGTTGAGACCACGTCTGACATCGCATGGCCTGAGCTCCACAAGCTACGAACTCTAGGTTCGCACATGCTTCAGGTCGCTACAAAAGTGTCAACTGTCCTAGTCATTTCCACACAAGGAAATTACCTTCAACTGCACGGCTATGTCAACAGTTCCAAAATGCAACAGAACAAAGTTAGATAGAAAGAATTCATTAGTTAGGTTTTGTTTTACCAAAGTTATGCGTTTTATTATTAAGTTGTCGGTTTAGGTTTATCGTTGGTTTATGGCGAATAATACTGACAATAGCTCGGGCACGGAGTGTCTACACTGAGATCATTCTCCACCGAAAAGCCTCGACTCAACAGTCGGAATAAGATCAACGAGCAATAACAACTCGGACACACAATAACACGGGTTACCAGCGGCGCAAAGCTCGCATTCAATAACTCTGGGATAGGCCTGTCCACAACAGTTACCTTCCAATAACATCTAGTCAACGGGAACCCTCCCGGACAAGGTAATCACAAGTACCTTCATACAATAAATTCCTGCATTTAACAGGGTCGCCTGAACTCACTATAGAAAACCTGACCTAATCGTACACGTCAAGACGGTACACGCAAGAAGTGCGCTCAACTAACAAAAAGCAGTCTATAAAACATGTGATCTGAGACAGGGTTGAAAACTGGGTTACATAAGCTAAGTTGCAATGAAAGAAAGAGCGAATACAATTGCATTCTGTCTCTTGTCAAAGTAGTTCTGTCTCACAAACAAATGAAGCGTGCTCTCAAGGGCACTGGATTACAAAACCAGTTTATGTCACCAGCAGGCTACCACATTCCTGCGTTCGGTCGACACAAAACACACATTATTCAAGGCCGGTGATTTAATCAAAATAAAACTATACATCTGGCCTGTTCATAAATAACTTTACCATGGGTTATGAACCTCTAAAGAATCCGTGTATAAAAAACACGCAATAAATCTGAATAGAATAATATAATTCCGTCTTTCTACCAAAGACGTCTAAATGAAAGTAATCTTACAATTACTGGAGCTCTTTGCTCTCAAAATACAATTCACTAGTTGCTAGTACAACATCAAATAAAATCGTGTCTTACATGACACAAGCAAAATGATAATTGTGGCGCAGATTCCATACAAGGATCTGCTTAATGATACGTTGGGAACCGAGTTCGATGCTAGGCAACGAAACATTCCTTCTAATAGTTAGGTTCAAACTTGACCAAGAATAGCTTCTGAGCTTATTCAAAAATGAAAATATAATGCATTTACAAAACTGGCAATTAGTCGATTGCCTAACTGATACGACTGTTCTAACGAAAGTCAGGGGTGTATCAAAACTGGCTGCAAAGAATGCAGTTAAAGAAATAACCATGACATCTGATTGTCGTAACTAAAGTCAGCAAAGACTTGAAAAATCACCCCAAACAGGGTTGGACAAAATAGCCTCGAATGACTACGGTCACATCTATCAAAAGATAGGCTTTGACGTTCTACGACGTTCATCAAGCTGCACCAGGGTTAACCAAAATGTCAGACCCAAGGGTGTCTCACTATACTGAAATAAATGACGTTAAATTAAACTAGATACAATCCCTACCTAGAAAAATGGCTGACACAGAGTGTGGTTGATTCACAAACTACATTAAATCTAATATACCACCAGAACAAGAGAAGGGATGTCCAAAAACTCACGACATGGAGAAGCTGTCACTCAGCCCTCTATTCAATAACCAGGGTTGTACAAATTCCTCTCTGGATCTCTGGAACGGTATTATCCTCATCAGGATTCCCATCTGGACTCCTCCAAAGACCAGGGTTCGATTCGTCCCTGTCGACAACTCCGTGAATATGCTGGATATGCCTGGAAATGGCATCTTGGATTCCTTCCTTCTCGTCCTCGGTTCTGCAAGCTCCACCATCATGCTAGTTCTCGTAGAAACATCACCCTCATACCAGGATGGTATTAGCCCATGATGACTGATTCAAGCATGGTGTAGAATAGTCTGGTCACGTTGACGGTGAAATAAATTATGAAATTCATTCTTTCACTTTCCAAAAATATAATGTTCGTCGTAAGTGTTGTAGGCTTTGATAGTAATTGACAACACAGCCTTAATTTCGTGGATGTGAATAGATACGTGAGCTAGCACTGCTCTATGATTCTTCACGTGCTAAATGACGCTACTTTTCTATCATGCAGCATCGGTAAAATGTACGTCGTTTTGGAAATAAAAACTTCACTCTGGCAATCCAAATATGTTACACTATCATAATCACACTTATTTGAAGTAGTTGCAACACATTTACCTGTATATTTTCCACAAGGCATTTGGCCCTCCACAAACACGTGGGTACTAAAATGTGGTGTTCCGGTAAAATTATATAATTCACTAATACCTGCCAATAATTATCTTCAATATGTTTCTGTGGCTCACTGTGCATAAATAACAGTATTTTACAATATGCCAGTGCACGATGGCACCTGATAACCAATTCAACGCTAACAAGCGGATATTCTTCTATGTCTTACAGGACAAAAACAATTACACGCCTCTACTGGGCGGATTCTCCAGACGTAGTGCAAGTAACTCACTATAATTCTTACTTATAACTTGTATCGTTGTTTATTCGTGCTCGATGGCAACTAATTGTAATTTCCTCGCTAATCAGCGGATATTTCCTACGTCGTACAAGACGGATATGATTCCACGCCTATACTGGGCGGATTCTCCAGACGTAGTGCCAGGCACTGGGTGTCTCAAGGAAGTAGGTCGTCAAACCGAAGTCGTTGAGCGACTACTTACGTTCCTATTTGCGTATCTGCAAGGGTATTACCTTACCTTAAGCTAAAATAACATTCTCAAAAATGTTTTAATAATGCAGCATGACGAAATGGAATATTCTGTCTTGTGAAAGAATAAAATTAATTAATAAGACCTCAGATAAATACTTAGCAGTTTTCACCAAAGTCAAAAGTGCGATTCAACGCTACTTCAAAGAGTATCGCGTGAGCTCTCAGCTCCACGTGGCTTCCTGGGTGTGTTCAAAGGTACAACATCCCATCATAAATGTTCTGTCATAAAAAATATCACATGAACCATAGCTCAGTGGGTTCAATGTCCACGCCGCTAGATGGGGGCTTCATTCATTCCATTCCCTGACCCGGTCGGTCGACTGGAAGCGGCTGTGGATTTTCATTTTCAATTAACCCTACAATACTAACAAACGTAAAATGTACGTGTATGAATAATAATATCGTATGGCCTCGGGTGCCGGGTGCAAGCTTTGTTATTTGACACCCACAGGGTAGCTTGCATGTCGAATTTTTCGTTGTTCCTTGACTATGGAAGTCAAGGAGGTTAGATGTTAGATATCTAAGCTCTTTGAACACTATAGCGCTTTCTAGTAGAGAAATGAGGAACTTTGTGTTGGCGGAAACTCCCGAGATTAATTTTGCCATTATGAACTCGGCCTACTGAATTCAAATGGGTTCTTGACATGCCAACATCGTTTGACTTGCATATCGTATTTTTGCCGCCTTTCAAAATCACTTACCACGGCCAGGAGCGAACCTGCAATCTTGGGGTTAGTAGACCGACACGATATCCACTCACCCACGTGTATGAATAATTTAACTGCTTAGAATTCCCTCTATATCTCTCCCCACCCTACCATCTTCCAGCAGTGCTTCTACTGGTCTATGGTGGTGATTTCAATGCTTTTTTTTATTAATGCCAATCAGTTCTAGAGGCATAATCATGCGGCAAAGAATTGCCTGGAAACTATCCTTGAATTTAACAACATATTGGTTTCTCCACGGCAATAACAAAGAGGTGGGGAATTTGATGTAGATATATCACATCACTTCAGAGGGATTATAAAAACAACCTCATAAAAACAGATACAGTATAAGAGGCTGGAGAGATTATGTACTGCTATTTACGTCAAAGTAAACGACTTCTGTATTTGTTGTATTTAAGAAGGAACTTAGCGTATTAAACTTCAAAGACCACAGAGGATTCCGTGTATATAAATAGCGTTACAGTCGAAGTATATATTAATTTCAACCATTTAACTAATTGGTGCTTTAACACAAAGTTCATAATGTATGTAAATTTAACATATTATTAGTATTAAGCATAAATTTAGCATAAATAAGAGTGAGATGGTGATCACAACAAGGAAGAAGGAAAGAACCACAACGGGAATAACATTTGGTGGGGAACAGCTGAAGAAAGTGGAGTGTTTCAAGTATCTGGGAAGCCTGATATAAGATAATGGAAGAAACGATAGAGAAATAAATGAGCATGGGAGACAGGCAGAAGCATTCCGGAGGAGTGTGAGAAGCATGTTATGGAGCAAGGATGTCCCTCAGAACAGCAAAAAGATCATATATCGGATGTACTATGTCCCTATCCTGACGTATGCCTCGGAGACCTGGGTTATGAAAGGAAGGGAGAAGAGAAAAATACAGGCCAGTGAGATGAGGTTCTTGAGAAGCAGTATCGGAGCTACAAAGATGGACAGAATAAGAAATGAGAGGACCAGAGAATTAATGAAGGAGGAACCATTACAGGATGGTATGTAGAAATCTAGACTTAGATGGTATGGACATGTAAAACGAACGGAGGAGAAGAGGATACCCAGGAGGATACACGAGACGAAGTGGGAAGGAAAGAGACCGAGAGACAGGTGGCTGAAGGGGTTGGAAGAAAGCGTGAAGAAGAGAGGAGAAGACTGGACAAGGGTGGAGGCTGAGAGGTGGTGGGAAGACAGAAGACGTTGGAGAGGCTTGTGTGCCAGACAGACCCGGCCAGTGGCTGGAAACTGTGCAAGATGATGATGATGATGATTAGTATTAAGCATCAATTGAGTCGTCTAGTATCAAAACCGGCCAAGTCACAAAATTTACGAAAATGAGTTATGGTTATCAATTTGAAGTAGAAGTACAGCTCTATCAGGCGAAACAAGAATATGCTTCAAAATCGTCCATGTCTTCATGTTACAGAGCACTGAATTCTTGGTCGTGCAACAAAATGGACCAAGTCATGCAGGCAGTGCTTTCATAACCGGCCATGTCAAAGAACGAATAGCAATCTTCATGTCGCAACATTATTGTCTGGAATCTAGCGTTGTTAGATTATGCAAGAATGTGATATCAGTAGGCAACATTGTTCCTTATATTGTATACTCTTCGAAGTCATAATAATTTGTATTTTGTTCGTTTGCAACACTGACTTCCGTATTCGCGGGCTTCTTACCACATTGGGGCGAAAGCAATCGTATTTCCTGTGTGCTCGTATTTTGTCCTTATTGTATAGTGTAACATGTATATTGTTTCTATTTTAATAATGATTCTATTAACATAAGTGACTCATTTTCTGTTACTGTGTTCAAGATCTAGTGAACTACTAACTTTTAATTATATATTACCTATTTTGTATTCTCCTCAGCTTTCTGATATTCATCTTCATATATTACTATCCAATTTAAGCGGAATGCTTTCGTTTTTATTGCAATAAAGACAGGTACCGTGGTTAAAATGTCAATTTATTTTAATTTAATTGCCTTTTTTCACTGGTGTTTGGAATTTAGAAAGAAAAGTTTTGCCAAAAAAAAAAAAAGACTAAAATTATACCAAATTGCAACAAAAACGGCCAAGTCAAAATTAATATTAGCAAAAAAGATGGGTTCATTATGAATCAGATTTCTCAAAATAGCAGAACTTAAATATTAAACCATTACGGATATAACTATGCAATAAAATCTTTTGTGACCACCATTGCTTTGTCTCTAGAGGTTTTTCATCCATACTGAAAAATATGCCTTCAGTGACTTGGCCGGTTTTGTTACTAGACGACTCAATTGAATAATGTTAGTATTCTAGGGTTAACGAACAAGAAACATATAAGTTAAAACTAGCAATTTATTACTTGTTTTGTTTTTGTTTTTGTTTTGTTTTAAGAACTATAAAACTTATGCATAGCTGAAGAGAACAGCTCAGTCTGCAGCTGCAGTGACATTTGGTTCTTAACTCAGAGTTTTGTTTTGTAAGAAAACAATTTCAAAATTTCTTATAACAATTAATGTACAAAAGATAGCTTTGGAGCCATTTTTCAGTGTTGCCTTATTGACAGTTGATGTTATAACTTTCAATCGGTCAACGCAATATAATTCCAATTACTGGCTTTTGTGAACAAAACACAATTGAAACTCTCAATGTTAATTACAAATAGTCACGGTCCTCCATCACTAATCCATCAAGGGTGCATCAAAATCTTAATAAATTGGTAAAAATTTACAGAAGGTACTCCTTTCTATAAAATTCTTAAACTACTGAAATTAAGCAAATTACCTGAATTTGTAGTCGGGAAGATATCTGGACATGATGTAGTAATAGATGTTTACTCCTCCTCTGGCTGAGACACGCCCTGCCATCACAAATATGAACACGACTTATATAAACAAAAGTCCAGCTGTTTCAGCCGTTTTAGCATCATGTACTGTCATGCACCCCACGCATTCGGTACTGCATCACATCCGGTAGACCCATGGTTTTCGCCTAGACCAATAAATGGATAGGTAGTGCGGCCATGCGGGCCAAGTTAGCTAATATAAACACCCCTTTTTTTCTGTCACGCACAGTGGGGTAGTCACACATCAATAATCTTCATCCAGGCCAATGGTTTAGCCTTTTATTTCATTATTCACGTGTCGAGTGGTGAATTTTTTATCGGTCATGTTAGCAACGGGTATGACGTACTGTCTCTGACGTCAATGTAAAATGGCGCCGACCGTTAAATGAACACGAACAAAAATGCTTTATTTACGTATGGTAATAATAACAATATTTCCGGTGCAGCAGTGACAATTCAAATTGAAATCAACTTCTAATGAATCTCAGAAATGTATGTAATTCATAAATAATATATTTTCAATAATCTGCCTTGTGAAAGTTATGAAAAAGGAGGAGTACCTACTCTCAACAATTAATAATAAATCTGGCTAGTCATCATCATCTTGCACAGTTTCCAGCCACTGGCCGGGTCTGTTTGGAACACAAGCCTCTTCAACGCCTTCTGTCTTCCCACCATCTCTCAGCCTCCACCCTTGTCCAGTCTTCTCCTCGCTTCTTCACGCTTTCTTCCACCCCCTTCAGCCACCTGTCTCTCGGTCTCTTTCCTTCCCACTTCTTCTCGTGTATCCTCCTGGGTATCCTCTTCTCCTCCATTCGTTTTACATGTCCATACCATCTAAGTCTAGACTTCTCTATACCATCCTGTAATGGTTCCTCCTTCATTAATTCTCTGGTCCTCTCATTTCTTATTCTGTCCATCTTTGTAGCTCCAATACTGCTTCTCAAGAACCTCATCTCACTGGCCTGTATTTTGCTCTTCTCCCTTCCTTTCATAACCCAGGTCTCAGAGGCATACGTCAGGATAGGGACATAGTACGTCCGATATATGATCTTTTTGCTGTTCTGAGGGACATCCTTGCTCCATAACATGCTTCTCACACTCCTCCGGAATGCTTCTGCCTGTCTCCCCCGCTCATTTATTTCTCTATCATTTCCTCCATCATCTTGTATCAGGCTTCCCAGATACTTGAAACTCTCCACTTTCTTCAGCTGTTCCCCGCCAATTGTTATTCCTGTTGTGGTTCTTTCCTTCTTCCTTGTTGTGATCACCATCTCACTCTTATTTATGCTAAATTTCATCCCATATCCTTGTATTATTCCTTCCCACACGTCCAACTGTTCCTGTACCTCCTCCTCCTTGTTTCCCCAAATCATCAAATCATCTGCAAACACCATTGCTTTCATCTTTCCTTCCCCAATTACTTGTGCCACTCGGGTCATTATGTCATCCATCACCACAATGAAAAGTAACGGTGACATTGCACTTCCTTGTTTCAGGCCGTTTCTCTGTTCCAATCAGTCCGATCTCTCTCCTCCCACTTTCACACAACTTACGCTTCCCTTGTACATCTCCTTTATCCTCCTTATAGTCCATTTTTCTACTCCTCTATCCTCCAGGGGCTTCCATACTTTGTTTCTGCATACACTGCATGGGTACAATATCATATTCCCCACGTAATATAATTGGGTATAAATTGGCGTTGACCGACTTAAAGTTATCTGTCAATTAAAGATTACAAAAAAAGAAAAACCACAAATAATAAGGGGTAGATATACTCTCATAATCTACTATGTCTCATTTATTGATTTTATTTCTTGACAAGAAGAAAAATACAATACTCGTTAATCTTATTCTCCAGGTGAACTAAGTACAAAGATGATGACTTGTAAAGATGAGCGTGTTCAATTGATGACGGAAGTCTTAAGAGGTATTCGTGTTTTGAAAGTCCATGTATGGGAAGAATATTTTATGTGGAAGATTAATGGTAAGTGCTAGTAGTCTATGTTATCCTTCATTTCATACATTTTTTTTTTCTTGTGGGTGAAGAAATACCATTCATTTCCATCTGATATCGTTCCAGAAAAACGTAATGCAGAGCTGAAGTATTTGAGAGGCAGGAAGTACCTAGATGCACTCTGTGTGTATTTCTGGGCCACAACACCTGTTCTTATTTCGATATTAACCTTCACAACGTATGTGCTGATGGGCAACAGATTGACTGCAGCAACGGTTAGTATCACAAATTGCATTATAAAATTAAGTGTCCTCGCCTAGTAATGACTTTGCATTATTGATGTTATTTAATTATAAATTAAGTTATAAATATTCATATGATTGTCAGTGTTGCATGTAATTACCGGTACTTAAATATTTTATGTGTTTTATTAATACTAGACAATGGCTTGTGAGTGTTATCTGTTTATAGTGCCGCCATCGTTACTTCCGACATGACAGTTCACCAGCTGGCGATACGGTGTTGCCAGTCCACTAACGCAAATCAGCTGACGTGCATGATTATAGCCGTAAAGTTAACAAACCACTTGTAATGTGAACAGACATGTTTACACACATCATACTCGTGAATAAGTACATAGTAGCAGGAACTACAAATATACTGCAGTTAATAGAATATTTCTCATAACGAAGCAGAAAAAAATTGTAACAAATAAATTACTCACCATTACCGCTCGCGTCCGGAGTCGAAAATAATCAGAGTTCGAGAAAATGTATTATAAAACCTATAAAGGGAACACACCATTCATTACAGAGTCATGTCGTCACCTAAAGGAATTTTGTGGCTCGTCGGCCACTGAATGAGCACATTCTTTCTTGCTGCCATTGTTGGAGCTTTGTCGTGAATGACACTATGATACGGGGCATTGTCCATAAAAAATTGTGCTCTTCTCAGGCAAGTTGTACAGCAATATTTCTTCAAAACCATTTCCTCTCTTGTCACTTGTCTTCCTCGTGCTGGACCCTGGCACACACACACGCACGACAGAAATAACACAAACACTCACTGACCTAAAGCTAACCTACAACTACTCGTTATACTACACTATGTCAACAAGCCCCCCTGGCACTATACAGCCCATGACGGGCTAAGGCCGACCAAGCGACCGCTGCCCAGCCATTCGGCCTGCAGATATTGGGGTGGCGCGTGATCAGCGCGTCAAACGACAAACAAATACTTAGCTATTAAATAACAACAGACTAGAATAATATCAAAAAGAAAAATATACGAGAATACACAAAGACCGCCAATGAAACTAACCGAGCACAATGCAAACAGCTGACAACAACATGTGAACGCAAGATGTTAGCTGGCAACATCGTCAGCGAAACTCGATTTATCTCGATATATCAATTTGAATGGCTGCCTGTGATTGGCTGGTTTAGAGTGTAGCTGTGACGTGACACTGAAACTTCAAGTCGGAAGCAAGGATGGCTCTAGTATAACAATAATTTGAGACTGTGCAGCGGATGTAATAAATATTCTCATGAAACAATGGTATAGTAAAAAGACTTTATGACTCACAAGAAGAGCAAAAACATGAAATTAAATTGCAATTTCATAACCACAAGCAACAATAATGAAAACATGTAAAATATGGAGGTACAGTAATTACTTCATCAAGGTTGCAAATAGTTAACAAATTGGAAAAATGAATGTTTATTCTAATAATTTGCCCATGTCTATTGGTGTCAATTTAAACTGTAAGAACAGGGAATCGTATATTTTATATTAAACTTACCGGGAAGAGGACCATTAAATTAATTGGTTGTAGTCAAATATTTATCATCTTAATAAACGTAGTAATTATTAATTGTATCTCTTTTGGCATTTGTTGATGTCACTGTATAAGTTTTGTGGTTAACTCCTGTCCTCCTTGAGAGATCTGTGAATATAAGATCAAGTAACCCATCTTACTAACCAGTGAATTATTTTAAAAACCATAATTAATTAATTCGAAACTCTTACCTGGTAAACATATGTCTGTTTGCGTATAATTGCAATCCATGTTGATAACTGGATGCACATTATTTTGAAAATATTTCAAGAAGTTTTCAGTTTTGATAACTGGCTGCACTTTGTTTTTGAGAACATTTCATTAGCTTTTGACATCTTTAAAAGATTCATAATACCGTATATACCCGAATGTAAGACGAGGTTTTTTCCCACTTTTTGTGTTATAAAAATTTGGGGTCGTCTTATATTCAGGGTATTAAAAAAAAAATGTTATTATTTGCAAAGTAGTATGTGGTGTTGGCATCTTGTAACTCGCAACAAATCAATGCATTAATGAAGATTAAAATATGGTTTGTTATGTTTAATTACCATGCATATACGAATAGCGTACATTTTGAGGTTAGGATTTACGCATGCACGTCATTTTAAGAGGATAAATTATGTGTTCGAAAGCATACGGAAATATGTTTTAAAACTATCTTAATAGAACAACCAGTCAGTTTTACGAGCAGTAATTGAGTGATCAACGTATCTTAATTTAATAATGTCTCCCATTCTTGAACAAAGAAATTATAGAGTATGTCTTGGAAAAGCGGGCAGAGGGATTTCCGATAACACGAGACGTTATAAAAATGAAAGCTCGACCTTAAGGGTATATATTGTGCAAGTTATGAGTTAGCGAGTATTTTTTTGAAAAAATCTGTAAGAGGCAGTTGATAACTAGGCCTCGTCTTATATTCGGGGTCGTCTTACATTCGGGTATATACGGTAATATTGTTTCTATTCAATTTTTAAATTTAATGATTTATAAGGTTATTTGTTTATTTATTCATTTATTTATTTATTTATTTATTTATTTATTTACTTATTTATTGATTGATTGAGATATTTTGCCATAGATAATAGCTAAAGAAAACTCCATTGAAGGGTCGAATCATGTACTATATAATTCATTATATGTTTCATGAATAATTGTATTGCTAGGCATATTATTTTTAATAGGTTTCTAGCATCACCTGTCATGGTAAATATTATTGCTTTTTTAGTATTGTTGTCATGTAGTGTTTTCCCCTATATTAATTTTAATTAATTTTTGAACATTTCTAAATGGGTGTCTCAGTGTTGCCATATATTAGTTTCTCCATTGTATCATGTAGTATCTCTAATGTAACTTAGATCTGATCTTTTCATGTGCAAAGGTTGACTCCACTGTATCTAATTTACCAAGATGGCTGTACTTGTTTGCTTTTGTATAGTATACAAATCATAGTAACTGAATTTAGGAAGAGTGTGAATACCAAATATATTTTATCAGCTTAAGGGGGGATGTAACCGATGAGGGGTCAAAATGTCAAAATTTTGAAATATGTGGTTTTTGTATGTATGACCTCTTTCATACTTTGTGTAAAAATATCAAGCTCATTACTCAAGTGGAAGTATTTTTAAAATTAATTTATATCTCATGCTGAATGCCTATAGACAAAGTTACTTAAATGTGAGTGAAAGAACATATCCAACTTTCAACGTTGTTTTCTCAATATTAATCTTCCCACCACATAAGTACACTTTTCTCTGAAACCCTAAATTCTACATAACTGAAATTTTCAGGGATTGTTTACACATATGTATGTAGAATTTGGCTTCTATTTAACCATTTGCATGCATTTACATTGATATTTTCACTGAGGTTTATAGAATCTAAAATTCAAATGACCATAAATAGAAAACTTTTCACGGTATTTGGATAATTCTACACAAAGTTAGAGATACTGACATATATTTAAACTAGTTTAAAGCTCAGGCTAGGATCTTTTATAGTTATGTTGTAAAGTCTACTTAAATAAGAGGATCTAACAAACATTTTGCAGTGACTGTACTGGTGCCATTTTGCCACCCAAGATAGCTGTTGCTTGCCACGTAATAGACCTAACACCATTAGACAACTTTGCAAAGGTTCAATCCTCTATGTTTTATATTGTGATTTCAGTGAACTTTTAAATCCAGCTATGCATTTTCGGTTACATCCTCCCTTAACAAAAGAGGCTTTTAAGTTATAAAGAAAGCTCTTAAACTACAGTAGATCATTCACTCAGCTCAACTTGGAAGAGAAAAAATATAGGATTTCTGAGATGAAATTTCATGTTGATGGTCCAATGGTTATGTTAAACTACAAGCTTCCTTTCTTTCCCCTAATGGGGCAGATTACCTCGCTGTTCCGCCCCCTTAGCAACAGTAAGTAACTAACTCCCTCCCACAGATTTTTTTTTTTTTTTTTTTTTTTTCACCTTACTGTATGTGCAAGGCAGTGCCAATTTCTATCAAGATGTTAAACAGAGCATAAAAATGTCTGATTCCACCAGGACTCAAAGCCTGGGATCATTGGCTTTCCGGACTGACTAAGTTTGAGTCCTGGTCACGTCAGACATTTCAACTCTCTATTTAAGCAATGGGGATGTGAAGGTGCAGCGATCAAGCTGTTGGCCTCTCACGAAGGCAGACCAGGTTCGCTTCCAGATCAATGCATGTGAGTGAAATGTCATGTCCTGTGGTTCGGATTCCAAGTAAAAATGAGGTCCCATGGCCCATGATCGCAAGATTAATGGTCGTGTAAAACTACAAACTTCCTTTCTCTATTTAACATCTTGATGCCTTGTATTTTGTGTAAACAACACACCTAATTGTTGAAATTCTGCATTTGGTATTCAGTCATGAAAGAATATGTATTGTATTGTATTGTATTTTTTATTCATCCATTCAATCATATAATGTACATTGTACAATGATATAGGACACGTCAATTCACAAATTATACTAATACTAATTTACAATCACAATAATAATATAGGCCTACACAAGGATAACCTTACATCATTTAGTCCTATGAATACATAACTATTGATATTCTAAAAACTCTTTAACTGAGTAGAAGCAGTGCTCCAGCAAGAACTCTATAGTTTTTATTTTGAACTTTATGTAATTTGCTATACTTTTAATATTATTTGGCAAATGATTATATATCGTTATAGCTGCATGGAATACACCATTTTTACATAGTGTTGTATTTGTATTTGCAGCATGTACATGAAGATTGTCCTTTTGTCTGGTCTGGTAGTTATGTATATTTGAATTCATCTCAAAGATATCCTCATTTCCTAAGCTTTGTTTGACAAATAATAGAAGTTCAAAGATGTAAATACATGGCAAAGGTAAAATTTTCAGTTGTTTAAACAGAGGCTTACATGTATGCAATCTAGTAGTTCCTTTCATTGTTCTAATTATTCTTTTCTGGATAATAAAGATTTGGTGAGCAGCAGGTGAATTTCCCCAAAATATGATTCCATATTTCATAAGCGAATAGCAATAAGCAAAATAAGTACTAAGAACAGTTCTCCAGCTAGTCGATTGTCTTAATACTCGTAATGCATAACAACTTGAGCTTAGTTTCTTGGCAAGTTTAGTGGTATGAGAGTTCCATTTTAGGTCATCCTGCAACCTAAGGCCTAAGAATTTAGTAGAAGAGGCGTTACCAATTTTAAGGTCATTTAAGATTATGGAGGGAGAATTAATACTTTTATTCTGAGCTGTGTGAAAGTTAAGAGCCACTGTTTTACTAGTGTTGATAAGGAATCCATTATTGTTGAACCATAAGGACAGCTGACCTGTTACTTCCTCTACTGATTTTTGAAGTTCAGTATCATTTTCACCCCTCATCAAAACACTTGTATCATCTGCGAATAGTACAGTTTTAAATGCAGGTATCTGAGATGGCAAGTCATTTACGTAAAGGAGAAAAAGTAGTAGCCCTAGAACGGACCCCTGCGGAATGCCATACTTCAAAAACATAGGATCTGAGTGGTAATATTTAAATATGTTTGTGGTATTTTCTAAACTTTTTTGTTCGACGATCTGTTGGCCATTATTTAAATATGACTGAAACCACTTGCTAGCGATACCCCTGATACCATATTGATGGAGTTTATCAATTAGTATCTGATGATTTATCACATCAAAAGCTTTAGACAGGTCCAAAAACAGGCCACATACTCTCTTCCTTTCAACAAGTGACTCAAAAGCAGGATTTAAAAATTCATAAATTGCTGACATTGTTGATTTTCCTTCTCTAAAGCCATGTTGAGAGTCAGTTAACAATTTATATTTGTTTATGAAGCTAATTAGACGGTTGTACAGTATCTTCTCTAAAATTTTTGAAAATATCGACAATAAAGAAATAGGTCTATAATTGGTTACGTTCCCCTTTAAATAATGGAATTACTTTTGCAATTTTAAAGATATCTGGAAATATTCCTGACATGAGAGATTGGTTACAGAGGTGTGTTAAGGGGGTAATTATATTTTGGATACATTTTTTAATTAGTATATCAGGAATGTTATCAACTCCTGAGCAATGTTTATTCTGTAGGTTCTTTACAATATTGAGGATTTCTGCTTCTGTAACATTTTCAACAAACATTGATTTTCCATTAAATGTTATATTCGCTTGTGTTGATTTTATTGCTTGTATATTGTTTACATTTAGTAGTTTTTCAGCTATGGTAGCAAAATGCTCATTAAAAATTCTTGAGACATTTTGTGGGTTATTGATCTTCTTGGAGTCTTCTGATAACGTTATGTTATTTACTGCCGGTTTTGTTTGCCTGGTTTCATTTTTTATGATATTCCACATAGCCTTAGTTTTATTTTTAGATTCCAGGATATAATTTTCATTTGACATTCTCTTTGCTAATTTTATAACTTTGTTAAGTATGGTCTTATAGGTCTTGAAATACATGTTAAATTCATTGGAGGTTTCGTGCATACTTTGAAAATCGTGGAGGAAACGCTTTCTTTTGCATGAAGTAATTATTCCAAGAGTAAGCCATTGTTTTGATGGAGAAGAAACTTTCAGTCTGATACTCTTCAAAGGAAATGCAATATCAAAATAATACAGGAAAATATTAATGAATTCCTGGAATTTTTTGTTTGTATCTATTGACTTGTACACACCTTCCCAAGTTTCTCCTTTTAACAAGTTGTTGAAATAGTTTATATTGTACAAGAGTTTAGCGCTTTTCAGTCGGTCAACACAAATGTACCCAAAAGAGATGGGTTATGCCCTAATCCTGAAATAAATTACATGAGATTAATAAAACACTAGGATGACCAGTTTCGATCGTCAAGCGATCATCATCAGATCCATTACACTTAGGCTACAAAATCTATGTTTGAAATACAGGTGAAAATATTTACAATATGTACAATTATTTAGTTGCAGTATTGGTACTGCAACTGTCAGTGTATGCTAAATGCAGTATATATGTTAGGTGAAATGCTAAATGGTGATAGCTATCCGGAGATTGTACTTTAGAGAGATTATATGGTTGTAAACTATGGTTAAACTATAAAATTTTTGGCTAACTACTTATCTGATTGTCTTCCGTATTACAGCTACTCGCAGTTTTCGTGAACACTGGAACTCGCTGTGCGGTCGACTGCGGTGGTTATCTTAACGACTGGTTTTTCCCCTGCCTCCTCCCCCCTGTCCCTACGTGCTGTGGGGAGTGATAGCGATGTGTTTATGTGAGGTGTTGCCAACCTAGATAAGATGTATGTTATTGAATGAGGTGGGTCCACAACTATTAAAGACCGTGGATTGGCCCTCGCCACGCGTGGAGCATAACCCATTCGAACTAAGCGTTGACGGTCTTATGAGGACGTCCCGGCACCTTTAATACTGCCGCGAATATGGGCCTTGGTTTATTGCAGAAGCAAAGTACATCGTACACCTGATCCAGATAACATTTACCTATTAAAAAACCCCTAATTTCCCCCCTTTTTTATCTAGCTTGGCTGTGTCGCTAAATTGTGTTTTGTTTCCGACAGGGTGTGTTTTTTAGTAGCGTGAAGAGGGGTGAGCTCTCCATGAACGTGTGTTCATTTAGATTGTTGGGATTGTTTCGTTTGGCTAGGTGTATCTCGATTGCTTCCTTTATGTCAAGAGCTCTGCCTTTTGATTCGTGATGGATTATTTTAAGGTCCGACTCTATGTTGGTAAAGCTGTGCCCTGCGTCACACATATGTTCGCACACGGCTGAATGTGTTCCGTATCTTATCGCATTCCTATGTTCATTATAACGTGTGTCTACTCGCCTTCCACTCTGCCCGATGTAATTAGCTTGACAATCGGTGTCTTGGCACGTTATAGAATATACCCCTGACCTTGAATACGGGTCACGTTTATTTAGATTACTATTTAGGAGGTGCCTAGCGGTTGTGATTTTCGTCGTGAAAGCTCTCTTTATGCCTTGTTTTTTGAATAGGTGAGTGATTTTATATGTATTCGCATTCACATAGTTGAAACGCGCAAATTTTTTCTCATTACTGTCCGGTTTGGGAATCGTTTTATCTTTATTTTTATGTTTGGCTATAATTTGATTTATTTTGCTTGGCGAGAAGTTGTTTTCCTTTGCTATTTGCATAATAGTTCTTATTTCCTTATTATAGTTGTCTTTTGACATGGGTATGTTTAAAGCTCTGTGCACCATTGAATTGAAACCCGCTAGTTTGTGCGTACTGGGGTGATTAGACTGATTGTCGATTGCATGCGAGGTTTGTGTTGCTTTCCGGAATATGGAATATGAAAGGTCGTTGTCTTTACGTTCAATAGTTATATCGAGATAATTTATTTTCCGGTCTATTTCGGATTCCTTAGTGAATTTGATAGAGTGGTGAAGGCTATTAATGGATTGGAGAATTGTTTCTTCGCTTGTTAGTTCAGTATCGTAGATGCAAATTACATCATCTACGTATCTTTTCCATATTACTATTCCCTTTGTTGAAGTCTTTTCTAAGAACGCATTATCTAGTGCATTGATGAAGATGTCAGCGATTAACCCACTTAGTGGCGATCCCATTGCTAGGCCTTCTCTCTGTGTGTATATTTTATTGTCGAATTGAAACACGTTTTGGGTGAGAACGACCCTCAGTAATCTCACAATCTCTTCGATTTCTTTTACCGAATTGTTGGATTTTAAGTTGTTTTCAATAGTGTTGATTGCTTCAATAATCGGAATATTGGTGTACATGTTAGTTACGTCGAAGGATACTAGCCTGAAGCTAGGTTTCATTTGTAGGGTGTTCAATGCTGTTACTAGTTCTGTTGTGTTCTTTACAGAGTTGTTTTTGTCGTTGGAAAGACGGCATTTTAAGATTTTTAGTAACTCTTTGCTGATTTTGTAATTAGGGGCATTCCTAGAATTGACTATTGGTCTCATTGGGCATTCCTTTTTGTGTATTTTTGGTTGTCCCCTCAATGACGGTATTTTCGGGTTCATGTTTATTAGTTTTGATTTTTCGGCTTTGGTCAGTATGTATTTTGTTTCTTTTAGCGCACTTTTTATTTGTTTTTGGAATTTGTTGGTGGGGTCTTTTGTTAATTCCTTGATTTCGTTGTTGTTTAGGAATTCGACTGTTTTTTCAATGTATTCTGTTTTGTTCAAAATTACTGTAGTGTTTCCCTTATCTGCTTTTGTGATGATTAAGTCATGTTTTTAGGGGTTTTTTAATAGGTAAATGTTATCTGGATCAGGTGTACGATGTACTTTGCTTCTGCAATAAACCAAGGCCCATATTCGCGGCAGTATTAAAGGTGCCGGGACGTCCTCATAAGACCGTCAACGCTTAGTTCGAATGGGTTATGCTCCACGCGTGGCGAGGGCCAATCCACGGTCTTTAATAGTTGTGGACCCACCTCATTCAATAACATACATCTTATCTAGGTTGGCAACACCTCACATAAACACATCGCTATCACTCCCCACAGCACGTAGGGACAGGGGGGAGGAGGCAGGGGAAAAACCAGTCGTTAAGATAACCACCGCAGTCGACCGCACAGCGAGTTCCAGTGTTCACGAAAACTGCGAGTAGCTGTAATACGGAAGACAATCAGATAAGTAGTTAGCCAAAAATTTTATAGTTTAACCATAGTTTACAACCATATAATCTCTCTAAAGTACAATCTCCGGATAGCTATCACCATTTAGCATTTCACCTAACATATATACTGCATTTAGCATACACTGACAGTTGCAGTACCAATACTGCAACTAAATAATTGTACATATTGTAAATATTTTCACCTGTATTTCAAACATAGATTTTGTAGCCTAAGTGTAATGGATCTGATGATGATCGCTTGACGATCGAAACTGGTCATCCTAGTGTTTTATTAATCTCATGTAATTTATTTCAGGATTAGGGCATAACCCATCTCTTTTGGGTACATTCGTGTTGACCGACTGAAAAGCACTAAACTCTTGTTTACTAAGGCAACACTGAAAATATGGCTTCAAACACCACAATAGTTTATATTGTGCTGACTAAAGCTTCGACATTTATCAAACTGAGCATTGTAAACTGAGTTTGAAATATTTAGAGTTATTATTTGAGCTCGGTGGTCACTGAAACCTGTGTTGATTACTTCGAGAGAGTTGCAGTTCACATTGTCATTAATTATTATCTGGTCAAGTGTGGTTGCACTAGTTTTTGTTATTCTTGTGGGTACTGTTACTGTGTGAATTAGATGATGGGAGCTTAACAAATTTAGCAATTCCCTTCTCTCCGTACTTTCCTCTAAAAAGTTAATGTTGAAATCTCCACAAAGAACTATTTTTTTATTAAATTTATTTATTTTATTTATTATCACTTCTAGTTTATTCAGAAATAACTTTGCACTATTTCCTGGTGAACGATATATACAGATGAGAATTAAATTTTCCTTTGGGATAGAAATAGCTGTTGCCTCAAAATTTTTATCTATGCATAAGTCATCGGGAATTGGTATAGGCTTAAATTCTATGTTTCCTTTGATATAGATACATACACCTCCATGCTCTGATGTTGATCTACAGTAGTAGCTAGCTAAAGTAAACCCTGGTATGACAGCATGATTGATTTGTTCAGGTTTCATCCAGTGTTCAGACAAGCACAGGATGTGGATATCTTTGAGTGATGTTTGTAGAAGCATATCGATATGAACTAGTTTATTATTAAGTGACTGTACATTTTGCTGAAATATTCTGATTGAGGAACTCTGTGCATTTGTACTGTTGTTAAGCTTGTTAATTATAGTTCTTGCAGGAGCACTTACCTCTGTTCTAAAAAACTCTCGCCACCAAGTGAATTCACTGATTCTACAGTAGTCGGACTTGCAGTATTCGGTAGTGGGATGACTGGTCCGTGAATTCGTATTTGAACATAAACGTGAATAATTATGTTCCAACTTATTTTATGATACAAGAAATGGTTATAATTTTATTCTTTTTGTTTTCCAGGTATTCACCAGTATTGCCTTATTGAATATGCTGATAGGTCCATTGAATGCCTTCCCCTGGGTTCTCAATGGTCTCACAGAGGCATGGGTTTCACTAAAAAGAATACAACGACTCCTTGAGGTGAGAATTTTTGTAAATTTTAATACTGTATTTAAGACATCCATTGGAGAGTATTTTGAATGTATGTGTTAAATAACCTACTTTGTAATTACTGTTCATAGAAATGGGTAAAACAAGTTTTTTCAATTAATGGCTCATGACAGAATATCAAAAAAAAAAAAACTATTTCAAAGAACTGTATTTTTGCAAGCATTGAGCACAAATAGAGGGTTTTAGCTATTAGATCGTGATTTGCACAAATAGTACAGGACAGTTAGTGGGGGTTAGTGTTCAACGTATGCAAGGCTCGAACCTGTGACCTCTGTCTTTGTACATCATTGCTCTACCATTGAGCTCTTGTAGAGACTCTTTAATTCTCATGACAATGATGCATATGGCACTAGCCTATAATTCTATTTAGTCACTTGCTCTAGGCTAGATTCCCAGTATTGGATTTTCACTACTTCATGGATGACAAATTTGTCATCAGTATGGTCCAGCCATGAACAGTGTTAGAGCAACAGCTTCCAATGCGGGAGGTTTGAGTTTTGTCTGCATCCAACATTTTAATTTTGAAACTCCATCTATATGGGTTCTACTATTGGTACAATTTTTGACCTAATAGTTGATAGCTATAAAATGGATAACGGCTGTGGTAGTCTCTAAGATGAGGGTGATTTTCTCCCTATTTCAGCTGCCAGATCTAGACCTGACCACATACTACACACCACTACATCCAGACAGCCAAGATCTCGCCATCCTAGTAAAGGAGGGATCTTTCTCTTGGGACGGTCGTGCAGCATCACCAGTGGAGACTCCCATGGGAGAAGAAACCCAAGGGGGAGATGAAGGGACATCCCATCAAATGTTTATACTCCAGAGTATCAACCTTATTGTGCTACGGGTAATTTCTTTACCATTATAGTTCAGGACTGCCACCAATATAAATTTCAAATCTTAGTCATGTACAGGGTCTGTCCTGAAAGTAGTGAGACTGAGTCAATTTTAAAAAAATATTGACAGAAATGATACATACGCTCAATATTCTTTAAAGTAGTGCCCTTCTGCATCCACACACCACTGTCAGCGGGATTTCCAACTCTCGTACGCTTTCTGGAAGGCGGTAACCGGAATGCTGTCGAGCACCCTCGTCACTGTCTTTTGCAACGCTTCCACGGAACCGTGACGATGTCCTTTTAGGATGTTTTTGAGGTGGGGGAAGAGGAAGAAGTATGCTGGGGCAATGTCGGGACTGTAGGGTGGCTGAGGCAGGATTGCGATGTTGCGTTGGCCAGGTACACCAGCACGGGGAAGGCTGTGTGGCGCGGCGCATTGTCGTGATGGAGCCGCCAGGAGTTGGCGATCGCTGGGCAGACACGGACGATGCGTTTTCTCAGCCGTTTAAGGACCTCCACGTAAAAACCTTACACTGCGGTCACTGTCCAAAAAAATTCTTCACTCTTGCCACATTTTCATCCATTTTGGTGCTCGAAGGTCGTCCTGAACGTGCGTCGTCTTCAACTTCCTCTCTCCCCTCCTGAAACAGCTTGTGTCAGTCAAAACCACTCAATCTGCCCATGGCATTACACCGTAAGCCGTCTTGATCATATCGTGTGTGTCTTTCCCGGTATTGCCGAGCCTAACACAAAATTTGATGGCGTAGCGCGCTGTTTCAACAGACGAACCATGACGCAGTGTGACGAGTGCACTTGCAGAGGTTATGGAGAAGAGCGATTTGCACTCCACTACAGCCGCGAACCAACTGTGTGGCTGGTTCCCAGCCTTCCTTACACCCTCCTCCACCAACTCCAGGCGGAGAAGCCGCGGGCAGTCAGTCCATCTGTGCGGGAAAAGTCCAGTCTGACTACTTTCAGGACAGACTCTGTACTTGGAGAAAATGTGAATATCCACAAAAATTATGCTTTTACTAAGAAAGTAAAAAAAAAAAAAAACACACACACTAATAAGAACATTCATGAAAAGGTCATAAATTGGTGTTTGTTAGTTACCAAAATGTTTAATTTGTAAACATACTGTTTCTTACACATTAGCAATGTATTTTAATATACGTATTGAATTTTGTACTTTAATAATTGCCGATTTGGTAATTGGGCAGAAAAGTATTCCTGAAATTTGTCTGTAGAGGCCATAAAACATGAAATATATTAATTTATGAGTTTTGGACAATTTGCCATTCATTGCTGATGCTATAAATATGAACTCTTGTAGTAAAGCCATTGTTACTTCCGACTTGACATTTCAGGGCTACATTAGAGCTATCTAGCGGTCAGAAGTGAAATCACGTTAACTAGCCCATTACAGGCAGCTATTCAAATCGATGTCACGACCAATCGAGTTTCATTCGCTAAATCGGGACATTGACTTGAATGGCTGCCCGTGATTGGCTAGTTAAAGTGATATCACTTCTGACCACTAGATAGCTCTAGCGTAGCACTCAAACGTCGAGCCGGAAGTAACGATGTTCTTCTTCGCTTTTGGAGACCACAAAGTATCACTTTAACCAAGTTTGTCAACTTGTAGGAACTGTACGAGCCTTGCAGTCTTCCCATTCGTATTGATCTTCTTGCCCTTTCTTGGGCGGAAAGTATTCTTGTTGGAATTTTCTTTTTTATGAGTGGAAAATGAAAAGTCATATTTTTAAGTGCTGTAGTTAAGCTTTTCTTATTTGTAGCATCTTCTGTTGTTAGGCCAATTTCTTTTAATTCCACTCTGATTTCTTTTAACCATCGGCATCCAGTTGTTGTGTTTTTTGAAGTAAGATTGTACTGTACTAGTTGTTTTAGAAGACGTGAATCTGGCATTCTCATGATGTGCCCAAAGAATCCTAGGCATTTCTTTCGCATGGTATCACTTCAGTTCTAGGTTGTTATAGACAATATTGATAGGTATTATTCGCCATTGCCCATCTTTTTTATAACTTTTATTGATACAAGTTCTTCCAATTTGCCTTTCGATCTTCTGTAATCTGTCGATTTTAGAATGTTCTAGATGGAATAATGTTTCAGCTGCGTATGTGGCTTTACTATATCAACCTCCTCTGTTTGTTGATGGTGCCATTGAAAACTTATGACTATCTGTATCTGTGACATAGTGTTATTGGTTACAGGGCCAGTTAATAGGGGTGACAGGACGAGTGGGGTGTGGGAAGAGCACACTGTTGGCAGCTCTCCTGGCAGAAATTGAACGAGTGGCTGGAGTAGTCTCCATCACGGACCTTGATACAGGTACTGTGTCAACTGATACTTCTGTAGCAAATTATCTTGATTATATTGGAAGCTTACAGCTTGCATAATTTTAATTATTCAAAATGTGATCTCAGTCTCTGGTAAAGTGTGTTACTGTATTTCCTGGCATAATCGTCACATATTTTAACCAAATATTCGTAGCAGTAAAGCAGGTTGCGAAGATTATGTCAAGAACATTAAAAACTCGAATAAAAAGAAAAAATACATCATGATATTTAAACTAAACACCCGATCAACAACTGATAAACTACAGAAGGTTGATAGACGGATTCTTCGGACAATACTCAATAAAAAACACCAGGTTGAGGGCCAGTGGAGACTTATCCCAATTCAATACTTTACAAGGAAAATTAATCTATAATTGACACGATGCGAAAACGAAGGATTGCGTTTTTGGACACATATCCCGCTTGCCAAATACTAAACTCCTGAAACAACTTTTTGACTTCTTTTGGAAGAGTAAAACAAAAATCACATGGTTTAAAGAACTACAAATGGATTTAGATGAATTGAAAATTACTAAGCATCAAATTGAACATAGAGAAAAGAAACGGCTTCTAAATAACAAATACACTCGACTAACATTCAAAATTTCACAGCATAAGCAATATGTTATACCTGCAGAAGAATGGGCTGCAAGACCTTCCAGAATGAAGAAGTATTGGGAAAGAAATGAAATTAACATGTACCGGTATTAAGAACTGAACTTAGTATTTGAAGACTTTGTATATAAGGTTTGTGCGTCAGGCCTCGGCAGCCGGCACAGTACATATCCTCGCCGCTAGATGGGGGCTTCATTCATTCCATTCCTGACCCGGTCGGAGACTGGAAGCAGGCTGTGGATTTTCATTGTATATAAGGTTTGATTTTTGGTGCTCCAATGTGGGCGTAAACAGTGTAAATAAATAATACATCATGATTTCGTAATCCCATGTCTTTCACATTCAGCTTTAAGCTCACCATATAATTCTTGTAATTTCCAATTGGGAATACCATGTGCATAACACTACGCACTGATCTCCATAGCGATTTATCCACTGAAGTAACTGACGCTAGACCAAAGAATATTAACACCTGATGGCCAAAGATACAAATGGTCAAATTATTCAACAGAATGACGTGTTGCAGCACCTAACCGTTAGCCATACAAGTCTGGAGCATGTATTTGCAGTGGCCAACAGTGTCATGAAGCTTGTCAATCACACATTAGCTCGTGGACGTGTAGCATACCACGTCTGGTCGGTCGCTTAGGGTGAGTCATTGCCCTCTGGCACAGAGACAGTTTCTCCTTACTTATGACAAGGCCACGGCAGGTTATAAGCTCATGGGAGCATGTGGAACCGACTGGCGCACAAGTACAAATGTGCTTTCCCATAAACCAATTTTTGATTTGAAAAGTAGGGTGCACCAATTATGCCATGGTGACGTATGGTATATAATTTGTTTCACTGAAGAATGCCTCCGCTGCGCAATAGTTTGTGCGACAAGAACTGTTTGCTGCCCACCCTCCTAATGAGACTGGGTGGTTGAAACTAGCTTGATGGAGGCTATAACATTGGAGAGTTACTGATTGGATTGATGGTGTGAATGCCCAGCTTTGAAGATGACAGGGTGTCCGACTGTTGAGATTGTCCTCATCTGATTTGTGTTTTTCATTGGTTTTGCCTTTCATCTCTCCCTTTAATGAATGGTTATCATGTCGGACTACCAACCACAAGCTTGCAGGTTTGCTCCTGGCCATGGTAAGAGATTTTTGAAAAAAAAATCAACCCCTGGCACTCATCATCATCATCATCGGCTTTAACTCGAATCCGAGTATAAATCTTCTTCCTTCAGTCCAGTTTGTGGATGTGTTTACGGTGACTAAAGAGTCCAATCCTGGCATGGAACAAGCGACCACACAAGTCACATAGTATTGCAGGAGAAGGACGTGGTTGGGCTGCTCGAAGTTTCCTAGCTTGACGCTTGGCCTCTTCATGTGTGCGTTGATCCCTTTCAAACGTATACAGCCCATGAAGGGCCTAGGCTGACCAAGCGACCGCTGCCCAGCCATTTGGCCTGCAGATATTGAGGTGGCGCATGATCAGCGCATCGGGTCCCCTCGGCCGTTAATCTTGGTTTTGGTGATCGGGGCATTGCCTCACTGTCAGACAGCTACTCACGAGGCTGAATGCACCCCGTTCCAACCCTCATGTCAGTTTTAAAATCCCTGACGGAGCCGGGAATCGAACCCGGGGCCTCCGGGTGAGAGGCAGGCGCGCTACCCCAACACCACGGGGCTGGCAAGAGATTTTTGAAAGGCGACAAAAATCACAACATGCATGTCATACGTTGTTGGCATGTTAAAGAACCCATTTGAATTCAGTAGGCCGTATTCATAATGGCAAAATTAATCTCAGGATTTTCCGCCAACACAAAGTTCCTCCATTCTCTACTAGAAAGCGCTATAATGTCAAGGAGCTTAGATATCTAACCTCCTTGACTTTCATAGCGTTCCAAGGAACGACGAAATTCGACATGCAAACTGCCCTCAGGGTGTCAAATAACAAAGTTTGCACGCGGCACCCGAGGCCATAGAATATTATTATTAACTCTCCCTTCGCCCACACCTGCCCGTCATTATGTTTGCCCTTTTCTGTTTTGGTTTCTACCTTCCCTTCTGTCCATTGATTGTTTGTATAGTATGTCCACCTTGTTATGTATTTCTAGATAGATTTAACTGACGTTTGTGTTTCTTGAAGGGTTCGGCTTTGTTGCGCAACAGCCGTGGCTCCAGCGAGGTACTCTGAGGGACAACATCCTGTTTGGCAAGACCTATGATGCTAGCAAATACAGGTCAGTTAGCTTTGATAAGGTGATTAAGATACGAGGTGCTACCCAAAATATCCGAGAATTTGATTGTACCGGTCAAACCAGTAGTAGGACGACATTCCGCAGCTAGATGTCTCGAAATACAAGTCTTAGCTACTGCGGTACAAAGTTACGTCATATTTGGTGCATGCAGTTTTGAGTTGTAGTGGTGCTTGTCAGGAGGTTTTTCAGTGCTTCGGTGAATTGTCAAATTGATAACGTGAAGGAGCAAAGGTTTTGCATAAAATTCTGTTATGTTGAAGAAAACTTCAGCTGAAACCCACTGCATGCTTACGAAGGCATTTGGTGTTAATGCACTGTGTCAAACAAGATTCATGCGCTTCAAGGCCGACAATCTGTGGAAGATGACAAACATTCAACATGCACAACACCGGATCATGAAAGTGAGTGACGTGATTCACGAAGACAGAAGGCAGATAATTCGTGATGTATGTAACAGATTTGGGCTGTAGTACGGTACATGTCTGCGAGGAATTGAAGCGACTGAGGGAACAACGGCCAGAGTTGTGGAAAAAGGAAGACTGGTTGGTACACCATGACAACGCACACATCGCTCGTTGCGAAGGAATTCCTGGTCAAAACCCCATACGACTTCTGTTTCTGAAAATGAAAGTCACGTTGAAAGGGAGACATTTTGACTCCATTGAAGACATCCAAGTGGAATCGCAACGGGTCCTGTACACGTCCTGACACACACCACTACAACACACTACTGCACACGCCAAAGATGACGCAACTTTGTACCTCAGTAGCTAAGACGTGTACCTCGAGACAACTAGCGGCAGAATGTCATCCTACTGCTGGTTTGACAGGTACAATCAAACTCTTGGATATTTTGGGTAGCACCTCGTATAATACTTTGGAAATACTTTGTGGGTGTGAAGGAAGGAGTGCAGAAAAGAGGAGAGGAGTGGGACAGAGTGAGGAGTGAAAGGTGGCGGGAGGATAGAAAACGATGGAGAGGCTTATGTTCCAAGCAGATCCAGCCAGAGGCTGGAAACTGTAGATGATGATGACGACGACGTTGTATTTACCTCTAGTACCATTTACTTCACTAAACATACTCTGAATTGCAACTGGTCCACCTTTGACAATGAGAATGGCCCATACACCTCATGGCAGGGATTCTACTAGGTGCTGATATGTATCTGATGCCATATGACCCTGACGTATTACTAGAATCTCATTTTAGTTTTGTCGTCGGCCCTTCCTTTCATGGTCAACACGAGCATACCCAATTAGATTGGGCAGGGAGTGACAATTAATTTAATCACCTAACACCAGAAATAAATACATGAAATGAAAATGAAACACTTCTCATACAAATGGGAAGTTTAAATGGATGACTATTTTCGTTTGTCATGCAAACATCACTCCACAGTGTGAAGTGAAGTGGACGTTAGTATAGGAACATTCAAGAATCAGATTAGTCTACATAACCATATTTTCAACTCGGTTATATTTTTGTGTTTGCGTTCGTGTGATTAACCAACTAACCAATGAATATCTTTTAATTATTATTATTATTATCTTGATTGGTCACATTGGACCACTTGAGTCGTTCCACAATCACTTCTTCTTTGAAGGTAGTACTGCTTGGTTCATATCTTTTAATATTATAATTTTTTATTTTTTTTTCCTTATTGAAGTAACAATTAATTAAACGTTTCCCACTCTAGGCCTACAATACAGTGGAATCTCGTTAGTACGATTTTCAAGGGACTGAAAAATTTGGACGGCATATGCGGGAAAACGTACTACCGAAAAACGCCATACTGCATTTACAACGTATAAGAAAGAACGCGGCGTATATATGGACGTTAAATCGCCGACCTTAGTAAGTGATTGTATGCATTACTACAGTCACGACATAAACATAGGTTATCAGTAACTTACACGGAATAAATAACATAAAAATGAATTACTGTACCTTTACACTACAGTATAATACAGCGTCTTTCTTTATATTTGATCAGCAAGGACATTCTTGCTCTCGCGCTCCGCCAGTGACGGCTCTGTTGCCGGCGACCGCACACACATGTGTTTGAAGCACGGGCTTGCTTGAACCACTTCAATAAAGTGCTTTCTAGTTCAGGAAACTGTCCCTCTCGCACAAGTTTCCTTTTGCCGCTCACCTCTTCTTCAAATGCACGTTCGATTTCCTTCCTTTTGCCGAGAATTGTGTTCAGTGTAGACGGAGGAATGTTCCACTTTCGCGCTATATCCACACACTTCATGTGAGGATTGCAGTCCACGTCTCGAATGTATTTCATCTTCTCATCATTAGTTATCTGCCGTACTTTCTTCTTATCCATTATGAAACACGCAATAAAATAGGTCATAACTGGACATGAACACTAAGAACTAGTAGACAATAAGTGCGGAACACGAAGACAATAATGCGCCTACATGAGAAATAAACAAAGGGAAGGGGCTGAAGGGCAGCGGGAGAGAGACACATCTCCTGTGTTGCATCATAGCTATAGCCAATTCTACGCCCTCGAACACAATAAAATCATCTACACTGTCAATAACTATCAGAGAATATGAGGCAATATCGCGTCGTGTTTTCCAGAAGCCGAATTTTTTAATGATATAAGAATAAAATACGGTTCACTAACAAATAGTTCAACGGAAATTTGATTGTTTTAAGTGGGAATAGAGAACGTATTAAGGGGATATATCAACATGAATTTGGTAGGATAGGGACTTGAGAAAGGAGAGAAAGGGCAGCGGGAGAGAGACATGTCACCTGTGTTGCATCATAGCTATAGCCACTTCCACACCGTCAAACACAATGAAATCATCTACACTGTCAATAACTATCAGAGAATATGAGGCAATATAACGTCGTGTTTTCCAGAAGCCGAATTTTATAATGAAATAATAAAATCCGGTTCGCTTACAAATAGTACAACGGAAATTTGATCATCGTAAGCGGGAATAGAGAACATATTAAGGGGATATATCAACATGTATTTTGTAGAATTGGGACTGGGACTTGAGAAAATCATCACGCTAAACGGGAAAACGTCGTAACCGAGAACGTGCTAACGAGATTCCACTGTACTACTTACTTTGTCGAGAATCTATATTATCATGTAGTACATGTTTTGGTTCGATTAGAACCTTCTTCAGCCAAGTGTATTCTCAAAGTCCATGACACCAATCGGTGCAAGTTAAAAATTAAAATTACATAAAAGTAATGTTGATGATAAACACTGAGATGCATTGCTTGAAAATCTACAAGTTAAAAAATAATGTTGTGCACACTCATTCCTTCATGCATTTGACGTTTTCTTGGTATTTATGTTGGTCTTCATTTTAGGTATTTTTTCTAATAGTTTCCCCATTCAAACTCAGCAATTTTTCTCGGTTAGTGCCGTGTCTTGTGTGAGGTTTCGCCTAGGACACCAAGCTGGCTCATCAGCGGGCCCTTGGTGACCCCGCCCGGAGCCCTACAGGAGTAGCGAATTGCACGCTACCTCCCTTTTTATGAAGTGCACCTCTGCCTCTTTACTGCGAGAACTAAAAGCTCAAGCAGCCATAACTTCCCTATGAAGGCTTCTGAAAAGATGATATATTAGTTTTAGGTTTCTGCCGTATCTTGTGTGGGGTTTTGCACAAACCTAGAAAAATTGCTGAGTTTTAATTCACTGGCTGTGAAAGCCGCCAATATACCATAGTTTCCCCATTCGTCTACTTGTGAAATCCAGAAATCAATGATCTAAAACTTAGGGTGTGAATATGTGTCGTGTGAGGAGTGACCTCAGCTGTGGGCCTTTCTCAAGGTACAAACCTATTACAAAAGCTCATTACATAAATTCTGATGATATTCTGGGGAAAATCGATTGAGGTGGTTTCCCGTCACCTTCCTCAATGCCATTTAAGACTATTTATTAGCTGCCCATATCATAGGGAACATATGCTGTTTGTAGCCACCTCTCTGAGGTACAGATGCTACGACTGATATCTGCCCCCAATTTGGTTACATATCAAACCCGAGAACTGTGTTGCCACTTCTAGACTGTACTAAGCCACGTGTTGCATATTTCCAGCTGTGTTAGCCATCTTAAAGGCACCAGACTAACTCTTCTGGTGTGTCTCAGTCTAAAGGAGGAATTTCATTAGGTTGGCTCTGCTGTGAGTGACTTCTAGTGTATTAAACTAGGCAGGGCTAGATTTGTGACGGTACGCACCGGTACGCCGTACTGAAACCTCTGATCAGGGGAAAAGTTGAATCAAAATTAGATTGCTATTTTGTCCACTGATTCATTTTTAAAGGTGTTCAGAAAGGCATAAAATATTGTTTTTAGAACTCTATATTTCTATATTCCATAAAGCCCCCAGCCCCCTCCCACCACCACCACCACCACCACCACCACCACCATCCTGTAGCCGACAGTACCGGAACCTCTCTTTTTACAAATCAAGCACTGAAACTAGGTATAACTGAGAAAACGTGCATTCTTGTGATCTTTTGTAAAATTAGAATGTCTTTTGAGTAATTAACTTTGAAATAATATAGTTACCCTATACAATTCTTTTTGTAAAGAATACATAGTGCTGCATATGTGCAAAGAAAAATTTTCCATAAATTCCCAGGTGTTGAAGTTCCATACAGATCCACAATGTTGGTTAAAATAATAAAGAAAACTGAGCCATTATTTGACAAGGAACCGCAGTTTCTATGCCAGTTTCTTACACAAGAGAAGGTGGATGAAATCCTCGCTAGCTTTGAATGTTCTCCTTGAAAATCAATCCAGTATTTTGCTCAGCAGACTGGAATAAGCACATGATCTGTTCTAACTGTCGGCTGGCTGTGTGGCTCAGCGGTAACGTTCTCGCTTGCTGTGTCCGAGGTTGCAGGATCAAATCCTGGTGCAGTCAGCTGGCATTTGGGGGTGCGCAATTGCGAGAGAGCCGTGTCAGTAGATTTACTGGCATGTTGAAGATTCTCTTGGGGCTAAATTCCGGCACCCCGGCATCTCTAAAAGCCGCAGTAGTGAAACGGGACGTAAATCAAATAGCATTATTATTATTACTAGCATTACCCGTCGCGGCTTCGCCCGCGAATATTCTAATTGTAAAAAGTACACTTAGAAAAATCTCAATCATGAATGCTATGACTGATTTATCCTTGGTATGAATAATCAGACTTTATCAAATCAGCTACTGGTGCAGTGGTTAGGGGTTTGTCATTCCTTCATAGGTATATCAGAGCGAAGTTAGTTTTCTGGGAATATCACAGACACTGTTAATTTAAGGGCCTTTAAATGTGGTTTTCGGAGACCCTTTATAGTCTGGTAAAAAAGACCTTTCGTACCACACTCACACGTGAAAATTGAGTGTAAAAATTATAGAGTGCCCCTTGACCCCCTTAAGTGCATTATACTGTATGTATTGACAAATTTTACAGCTTAATTTGGTTCAGTGATAACCTTATAACCATCTGGAAACTTTCACAGTAATGTAATAATTGGAATTGCATTGCGTCTTACAGAAATAGATGGACCTGTGAGATTCTGTTACCATGGTTACCGTGTTGCATTCTTTCATTGTTTCATTGTATATATACATGTTTTAAGGTATTTATTTAATTGTGAGGCATTTAAAGAGTAAGTGAGTGCGTTTCGCTTACGCATTGGGTTATGCTGAATCTGTAGGTACCCCATATGTGTAGGTCGGTGTTAATGGGACCTTATTTTCGGTACAAAACTGGAATGGGGCCTTAGCAGAATAATATAGGGAGGGATTATTATGCTCTGTCACATTCATCACACAAATCTAAGACTGTTTTGTTTGAAGTTTTCAGTGACAGATTAATGATGAATAACATATTTCTGAAGATGAACTGTGTCGAGTGAATGGCAACTTCATTAAAAAATGTCAGCACCTTCCCTCATTCCCTCCCTCCCTTCCTTGGGTGGCAAGCAGTCATGTCCTGGCCAGTAGGCTGCATCAGATCAGCGCACGATGTCAAAACTAAACTCTGTAGATGTTCTATGGAAGTGTTGAACACTAGATCGCTCTTTAAAGGTTCATTAACAAATTCACAAAGAAATTTGATAAAATGGTCCGGCTAGCTCAAAACAGTTGCCAGCGTTTCGCCCCAGTGTACCAATGGGCTCTTCAGTTGGTTATGGTACACCTCACCAAGACGCATGGCTAGTACATACTGAGAAGGCTGCTGCAAGGCACTAAATGTCGCCACGAGCAGCGCCAATGTACTACGGAAGCCAAAACTTCCTTTCAAAAATAATGTTAGCTTACCTTGCTAATCCATAATGGAAATATCTGTTCCCGAAGGAAACAGGATGTAAAATTGTCCGATTGAGCTATGTACATTAACAAATTTACAAAGAAATTTGATAAAATGGTCCGGCTAGCTCAAAACAGTTGCCAGCGTTTCGCCCCAGGGCACGCGGCCTTCTCAGTATGTACTAGCCATGCGTCTTGGTGAGGTGTACCATAACCAACTGAAGAGCCCATTGGTACACTGGGGCGAAATGCTGGCAACTGTTTTGAGCTAGCCGGACCATCATCATCATCATCATCTTGTACAGTTTCCAGCCCCAGGCTGGGTCTGTTTGGAACATAAGCCTCGCCACTTAGTTCTTTCTTCCCACCACCTCTCCGCTGTCACTCTGGTCCAGTCCTCGCCTCTCTTCTTGACACATTCCTCCACTCCTTTCAGCCATCTATCTCTTGGTCTTCCCCTTGGTCGTTTCTTCTGCATCTGCATCTCATGTATCCTCTTGGGAATCTTCTTCTCATCCATTCTCTTTAAGTGTCCATACCACCTCAGTCTTGATGTCTCAATCCTACCTTGCAAGGGCTCCTCTTTCACCATTTCCCTGACCTTTTCATTCCTCACCCTGTCTCTTCTTGTTATTCCGATCCTACTTCGCAGGAACTTCATTTCACCTGCCTGTATTCTGCTTATATCTCTTTTCTTCATTGTCCACGTTTCTGAAGCATAGGTCAGTATTAGGATATAGTAGCTTCTGTATAACACTTCCTTGCTTTTTTGTGGGACATCTTTATTCCACACTAAGCTCCTAATGCTTCTCAGAAATGCTTCTGCCTGTCTGCCACGTTCCGTAATCTCTTTGTCATTTCTCCCATTTTCCTCCACTATACTTCCCAAGTACTTGAGACTTTCCACCTTCTTCAGCTGTCCACCTCCAAGTGTTATCCCATTTTATCAAATTTCTTTGTGAATTTGTTAATGTACATAGCTCAATCGGACAATTTTACATCCTGTTTCCTTCGGGAACAGATATTTCCACTTTAAAGGTTCTCCGTCCTTCAGCCAATAATGGGAGGACCCCAGTGCAGAATTTTAGTGACTCAGGTAACACATATTGCCAATTGGGAAATAATGTTTAAAATATTTGAAATAATTTTGTATTTCGAACCACTTTTTCATTTTATATATTACTAGCAACCTGTCCCGGCTTCGCCCGGAAGCAGTTATGAATGTGGAATGAATTCTTGTCTGACTTAATTTAATAAGAATGGCGAGGTTCGTGAAACACAAATCCCCCTTCCGTCCAATGTATTGAAGATGCTCTCGCGGACATTTTTGTAGAACTTTTCATGCTGAACCATTCTTACACTCATAGTATATTGATATTTTTAATGGTTTGCCCAGCGTAAGCTTAAGAAGCGCATGGACGCCAGGTTCTTTTTTCGACTTTTTCACTGAAATCGTTACTGCTCTCTTCCTTTGATCTTATATAAATAATTTTCTACAGAAACATTCCTCGAAATATCCTTTACAGAATGGTGAAAACCGCATCAAAATCCATCCAGTGGTTCTCGAGATTACCCGTGACATCCAAGAATCGGGAACTTTTTTTTAATACTAAGTAGAGATGAATTGCAGCCAATGGCCATAGCTGGGTATTTTTTTGATTGAACGCCCGAGGGCTTCCAACAAGTTCAATTTGAAGTAGTTCTAACTTTGGCTATCAGATGCTATTGTCACTAACACCTAGTGGCAAACATTGGAACTTGATGGAGCATTTCTTCTTGTTCATTTCCCGGTTCCAGTGATCTGGTTCGGGGCATGAATCAATGACCTCCATCCGGGGCCTCGACTCACACACTATCATATTTAGACTATTTGTACGATGGGTTCGCCACACCAAAGGTAGACAAGGGCCAATTAAGGCTGGAAATTGAATGTCTCCCTAGGCCTCGGATACCCTACTATAGTCCAGGACACCTTAAATAAGTTACTAGAAAACCAACATGGCCGCCACATTTGGTGTTGCCAACTTACATCATTTAACACCAAAAAGTCAGCACACACATCCATGTAACACGTATCGCAAATGATCCAAACTAAGTAAAGGCTCTTTTACGAAAATACGTTTTACATGAAGTTGTGAAGCAGTCCTTGCTCAAGTTAGGGACATCTTGGTCATCAGTCCTCGACAGTAACTCTTAAGCAGTATTATGGTAGTGAAGTTAACTTAAATTATCTCTTCTAGATTGATTTTTAAAGCATCATATAAAATGCATAAGAACAGAAACATTAATACTTACTCAATTATTTTCTCCAGGGAGCTAAAGATGAGCATGTTCATTTCTTCTTATAGGCTATATTTTTATAATTAGTCCAAAAATGCAGACCATTCTGTTTTAAGATGAGTGTTCAGAGAAGGATTTAGGAGTAGGAGAGAAATATAATAGTAGGGTACATATTAGCTTATTATTTCTTTATTTTTGATAAGTACCGTACTCATTTCTTGCATGTATTGGCAACTCAAACTAACACTTGGGGCGCTGCGGTCGGTCTGGATAAGTAGGGTAAAAATACTCAATAACACGCGTTTGATATGGAACACTTTTTATTTTTCGGTTATAATCAGTAAATGTGGTCCCTAAAATAATGACAGTGTTATTTTTGATTGTATATATGTATAACTGTGCGATACACGTGATCTAATTTGTGTGTTCCACTGGATTTTATGTGTCAATTGCATATTATCAAGCATCGGTTGTCTGCTGGTATCTGTTTTTGAGCAGTTCGAGTCATGGCGCTGTTACTTTAAAAGCTATATTTGAGTTTGCTCACTGTACCATAGACTGTAGAAATTATTTGCTGCTTGGTAGGGCGAAGGGATGAGTTTAACTTGTATTAAAGCTCGGGGCACACAGGAATTGCTTGATTTAGATGGTTAGCTGGTGGGTTTGGTGTAGAATATCGGACTGGTAGCAGGTTCTCACAGAGTAGATATTTACCCTGCGAAGTCAAATTAGGCCTATATGACTCGTAGTGGAATGGCTCGGATATCGCAGAGCGAGCTGATGGCGATTGGTAGGGTAATTGGAAATGAACTAGGGAGGGGGAAGGATACCTGACTGATGAAGCTTGGCTGTAGTCGGCTGGTGTAGGCCTAGCTGTCTTGGTACGGCTTGGCTTGGCGTAAACAGTGAACAACCCGTCCTGTCGTCAGTGAGTGTAGTGGTGAGTGGTCCAACCCGCTCCTGTTGCCCGTATTTATTTGGTATCGTCACCTTTTGGCTATTGCTATTTACATCTTTTGGAAAATGATGAAAACTTATATCCACAGCCCTCTTTTATGCATCGACTTAAACTGAGCAATATACGTTGCTTTTACTCATTTTACACTCCATCAACGAGTAAAACTTATTACTTATGTATAAAGACACGAAGAAATTACCTCGATCTGCTTACGAATACAAGAAACCATATACAAACAGTCACCACGTGACAAATGTACCCTACTTGGTAAGTTTCTAATTTTTACCGCTAGATGTCATATCAGATAGCTGGAGTTGCCAATAGGCCTACATATATGAAGGCAGAATTGAGACAAGCTGTTGAAAGCCTGTTGGCAAATCCCTATTGAGATCCAATGCTTAGGCCTAAAACCATTCGAACTAGTCGTGGATTTTAGGGGCATTAGACTAATGGCAACTCGAAGATTTCGTCTTGGAATGGTAGAAAGCAGCAGTTGGTTGATTTTGGGGCTTTGTGACATCATGGTCATGTAGATCTGTGTACTTGGGCATGTGGAATTTGTCTGATAACCTGTGTTATTGTGATGGCTGGATTAGTGTGTGCATTTATTATTCAGATGAGGATTGGGAACGAGGTGGCCATGGCCTTAATTTAGGAACCATCCCGGCATTTGCCAGGAGTAGAAGCGTGGAAACCACTTCCAAGATGGCTAAGATAGGAATCGAACCCTCCTTTTCTCAGTTTTGCCTCATGAGGCTGAGTGTGCCTTGTTCCATCCCTCAGACTAAAATTAAAATTTCTTGGCAGAGCTGGAAATTGAACCTGGACCAACTGCCCAAAAATGCTAGCCGCACAACGCGAGATGGTTGGTAGAATAGTCTCCTGACCTCTCATCAACCGGCACATTAAAAGCCACTTGTAGAAAATTCAATGAATTCACTGAGAAATTGACGAGTTAAGTACAGGCGTTGAAAGGCAAGCTTTATCGACGGAGTAATATCTTGAAAATTATAATTATAAGATACCAACACAAAACAATTTTCTGTGGAGAGCTGAGATATTTAAATTGCGAGAGCAGAATATATGAGAGGGAATTGAACTGAGGCAGCGTTGTCGCGAATGGGTACGTCCTCTACACTTCCACTCATTTCTACATGATCATAATAATAGCATTATCAAGACGAATACAATACATAGTGTTATCACTGACCGAGTTCAAGTGCGCCCCGCTGTTGGCCAGCGCTAGTGGTGCAGACCCCCAACGCTACAGTCAACCGCAGTCAGCTGTTCAAAAATGGGATACGCGCTGGCCTGCGTAAACCTCTTTACGAAGGCTGTGGTTAAGCTGATTACATCAAATTTTCAGTGCATATTCTAAAATAAAATAATAGCCTGCCTTCAACCAAAAATGTTCAAGGCAAAACGACATACGTAATAGAGGTATAGAGGGGTAATAGAGGGGTGTTTGTATGGCCTAATGAATTAACAATTATTGGTTTAGACAAAAACAGCTTGCACAATCCATTGCGAACTGGTTCAAACTTGGCACTATTTTGTTTCATGATACCGCGCTTATACAAAGTAGTCCCGTAAGTGTGGGATTGGCAATACTGTACTTGTGCATAATTAACAGCGAAAATGGCAGACTCAGCTGGAATTCCATCTATATAAGTCGTGATCCTATTTGGGACATCCTGAGATCTGAAAAATGCACACTTTGTCACGAATCTGGAAGTAAAATGGATAAGGGGCACCTGCCACATTGCAACAAACTTGATGTGACTGCTAGAACTTCAGGAAACCTCACACAACTCTATTAGAATGCAAGAAAGCTGATGGATTGGAATCTGGGCTAGCCATAAGAATCAACAACAATGCTTTAATATGAAAAATTGAGGTAACGCGGGCCGCGTTAGCTAATATATAACACCAGGCCCGACGAGAGGGGGGGTCAGGCGGGGCTGCAGTCCCGGGAAGGGGGCCCGGCCGGGCAAAGTATTCCTTTCATGACTAAAATATATCACAGACAATTATTTGGTGAAACAATCAACGTCTGTGCAAAATGGTGCGAGAACAATAACATAGGCTAGGTCAAGTATTTTAGTCAGAGCACCCTGGAAACAGCTGAACCAGAGCACCCGAACGTAGTCATACAATACCGTAGTTCTCAGAATACATACCTCTGGTAAGAGGCGCATACATCGGTTCTAAATTTAACTTACTTGACAGCCTTCTTTGGTTTGTATACCAAACTTGAAACTGATTTCCTCACCATTTATTACCTGTCGCAATTCTGAAGATTAGGCTCCTCTGATTCTGTGTTTGGAGCGTCATGTTGCTTTGTTTCTAGTGATATTTGGGTGCCGTGCGCTCACTCCATTTACATTGTCTAGGTAAGAAAATAGTTTATTTAATCTTCGTCCACACCGGAATTCATTTTCGCTCTGTATAAATGCCGGATAAATATGATGCGTGATGTAAGGGTATTTCCATTGCCGAACGTACATATAGTTGTGGACTAAGGAAAATGTTCATCTATAAAGAACTAAGAAAACATTATTATTATTGTTAGGAGGCTTGTATTTATTACGACTGTAGCCTATAGGCAGTGAAACGATTTGAAAAAGTTTCGAACCGAAGATCCCCGGTTCGAATTCACCTCGCACCGAGACATTTTAACTGTCTGATTATCACTTTATGGCTTACGTCTTGTATCCAACATTACCTAATAACTGAGAAATCTCATTTGCTGCTATTATTATGATTATTAGTAGTAGAATTATGATTAATATTATAATTAGATGTATTAATATTATTATTATCGCCATATACTATATGCCAAACAATATTAGTGGAAACAAGCTGAGCTTTCGTAAGCCAACTGGCAGCATTAGTAGCATCGAAAAAATATGGCATATTCTAATATGGACGCAGCAAGCAGTTTTTAATGACTCCGGCTTGCAAAAGAGTAATTGACTAGGTCGAAAGAACAGCCATTGCCTTAACATGAGAACGAGGATATTCTCAAATTCAAAATCATTACGATTTTCAGTGTGTGAATTGCTACTAAAGATCATCGTTAGTTTGATGATGGTTGTTGATGATGTTGATGTCTTAAGGGGGCGGAACAACAAGGTCATCTGCCCATAATCGTTAGCTTACATGTTCCTTTCGGTTATAAATACTGAATGCGAACTACAAGGGAAAGAAGACAATAATTGAAAGAAGTAAACCATGATAGGTTTGAAGTCTTTTATATGGAAATGCAGGTATAATAAATTACGCTGACGGATCTGAACAACAGTTGTCTAATATTCGGAAGGAGAAAAACATAAAGAAATGTTTGGATATTAAATTAACTCTGGTTCTTGTTTTTATCTTGGACTAGCTCTTCGTACCCATCGTTGTCGGGTTTGCGATTTAAGGGAAACAAATAGACTGGTGACAGGAGTTAGTGAAGTTATGGCTAAACTATCGAACCCTGTTTGGGCAACACCCATGTAATGTTGCAATTTGTACCCAGTCCATTGTTCTACTTAGAATTAGGTAGTTTTAAGGGAGGACACTTGGGGTCACAAAAATGAACATTAAACAGCTCATAAGAAAAATAAGCTATCAACCAAGACGCAAATTCCTAAGAAGGATGTTTTTTAGAAATATTTGGTGGCTTCTGGCCTTCGTTTTTTAGCCATACGGCCAGCTTCAATGTAATTTATTTTTACTTGTATTATGAGTCTTGTATAACGTAATAATGTTATTGGTTTTGCGTTCCTTTAAACTACTGAGGCTTTTACAGACGCCAGGGGATCTTCAACGTGCCAGTAAATCTACTCACACGGCTCCCTCACATTTGCGCACCCTCAAATTTCAACTGACAGGGCCAGGATTCGGTCCTTTAACCGTCTAGAACGTTTCCGCTGCTGCACGCAGCCAGTCTTGGTATGATGAGGAAATATGATTGTAATGTATATCTTATATCATAGAAATTGAATGGGCTTACGATTAATGAGAAGATAAACACATCCATGCCCGTGGTCGGATTCAAACCACCAGTTGAGCTCGAGTTTCAAGACCTTTTATTATGACCCGTGCCAGCATAATATTTCCTCACTCCACTATCGGTGTGAAGTGATTGACAACTTGCTTAGAGGGTACTGTACACTATGTTGCGACTTCCATGACAGGTCATGTCACCGTGTGATATTCTCAGATCAGCAAGTTCTCACACCTGGTATTGCGATGTCAAGAGAAGGATACAGATTGTGCATTTGGCTTGATGCAGGGAATTGAGGCTTCCTATTAACTCCCCTCATCCCTCTGTATAAAAATTCAATTTATAGCCTAGTTTTACTTTATTGCTGCATTCTACTTACATATGAATGTTCATGCCATTCGCTCTAGTAGCACTGACCCCAAACCAACATTCAAACTGGAGATGTATTTGGTCATTAAACACCTCATCCGGGATAAATAAAAAGTTTCAGTAAATATTCCAAATGTTCGGAGACGATAACACATACTGACAAGCAATAGTAAATAAAAAATTGATGGGCATGAAATTTGAGAGTGCCTATTATTATTATTATTGATAATAGCATTATTATTATTATTATTGCCGGCCCCATGGTGTTGGGCAGCGCGCCTGACTCACCCTCGCCCCGGGTTCCATTTCCGGCTCCGGCAGGGATTTAAGAAACTGACTTGAGGGCTGGAACGAGGCGCACTCAGCCTGCCTGACAGTGAGGTAGTACCTCGGTCATTGAGATCAAGATTGTCGGCCAGAGAACTACGGTACTGGACATTACTGTTTCCATGATATTTTTGTTACATGTTTCTGTTTTCTATGCATCTATCAAAGAAAGGATAGAAAGTTGACACTGAATATTAATGCAAATATTGGCGGATTAAATTAAAATTGTAGCCAAGTTTTAAGCATTCGCTATTTCAATACATATAAAATACAGAACTGGAGAACTACTTAATTAAACCGTAATCTTACCACCCTTAAACATTTCATATTATGCATGTTGCATAGGGACACGACAGCACAGCTGTTCAGCTGCTTGCTTCTCACCCTGGTGGACCAAGTTTGATTCCTGGTTAATACACATTTCAAATTGTAGTTCAAATTGAAAACGTCAATAGTTGCCACTATTTAATCTCATTTCTCTAGGAATTTAGGGAGCATATTGGCTGCAGTCCTATCAGCGCCACCTCTGGATCTGCCCCCTGTTAATGTCAAATCAACAGCTACTTCCATGGTCGTCGCACTCACAAATACGGTATCCTAAAACATGCGTGAATGTGGAATACGGTATTATTATTCCGGTGGTTAACATAGGCCGACTAGGCTTAGGCCGAAGATTCCTGGGTTCGATTCCCGGCCAGGCTCGGAAGATTTTAATCTCCAGTGGAATTTTCTGACGTCTTAAACATTAAATTCATTCCCGGCGCGCAGATCGAGCATAATAAAATAAATAAATACATAAATAAAATTAGCCTATAGACATCCCGTAAGGGAAGGAGCCTCCTGTTTGCTCAGGGACGAGCTCGTGATTTTTAAAGTGTTATTATAAGGATTTTGTTATTTTATGCAAAATAGGCGTCTGGTAATATTAAATTTCTTTATGCAATTTTATAACAATACCAATAATGATATTAACAATAATCATTATTATCAGCATTATTTTTACTATTGTTATTACAGTACAACCCAGGATAATAGAAAAAGGCTTATCAATGAGGTACAGAGAGAGAGAGAGAGGAAGGGAGAGGGGGTGGGCGAGCGGGGGGCCCGGGCTGACTCCAGCCCCAGGGCCCGTGCAGGCTCTCCACGGCCCTGTATAACACCCCCGGTTTTTGTCATGCACAGTGGGGGTAGTCAAGCATCAATAATCTTTATCCAGACCAATGGTTTTGCCTTTTATTTCATTATTCACGTCCAATGTCCATGCTGTGTAGTATAGGCCTACGAGATCTATGAAATTTTTAGTTTTCTATTACCGTATAATGTATAGCCTACAAATATCGTTACCTGTGTGCTACTAATTCTAGCGCAGCCATCACAGCATACAGTCACAATCATGTCCGATGCAGGTGTATAAGCCACTTTCTACTTTCATTCAGAATTAATAATACAAGTAGGCTATAGCTGCGACCAATATTTATAACTTATTGCAACCAGTGGCTTCGCCCAAACCGTGTCATCTAACCAAGTAGCGAACAATGACTTTGTCTCACCCAACATTAGTACATCAGTAATTTTCACCCAGACATTCAGTGGCGCAGTAACTTATGTCGAGAACTAAAAGAGAGCTATGAGATATTGTTGGTATTCTCTGAAAATTTGCATATGTGACTAGCGCAGTGCATATACCATGCACATGTGAGTATATGGCTCTTCAGAATGATGATTGATTCATGTTGCACAACCCTTGAAGTTCGTTGAAGGGCATCACACTACTCTGTCGCAACCATGACTGAAACAAATAAAAATAGGCCTAATATAAATATTTTATCTGCCTACTACTAAGTAGCCTATAGGTCAGCAGCCAAGTACATAAGTTATAAGCTTCATAAATAATCACCAATACATTCACTACCACCAACCGAGTGCGAATCATAGACTAGGCCTACTTCCAAGCTTAAGAGTTACATGTGCAATGTATTATAATATTATGGCTGACGGCATTTGGAAGTCGAGAATAATATACATTACTATATTAGAAGGCGAATTGAACCTAAGGATACATTCCCGAGAGAGAACTTACATAGGCTATATTTTAGGTTATGTTTGAATTAGGCCTATACGGAAAATGCAGTCGGAAGACTATTTTAAAATTTCCAAAGACCATTAAGGTTTTTTATTACGTTATTTGTGCTCTGACTGAATATAAAAATAAATAAAACAACGATTAAATAACTCTGTACTTTAAATTGTGTAGGTCTAGGCTAGGCCTACTTACTTAAATTGTAGTGATCTTTGTAGAGTTACTCCAATCCATCTCCAATCTTGTTCTCGTATTTTTTAGGCGTCATGATGAAATCTAAATAAGAATTTATCCAAAAATTAATTAAATAAAAGCTTCGAAACATCTCAGACAAGTGGATTTGACACACACATATCAAGAGTCTATAATAACTGTATAAACTGTTTTAATCGATGTATATTACTAGTACTTACCTTGTACAACTTGTTACAACTTATTAGACTTGAATTTCCAAAGAAAACTGTGAAGTTATTTAAATAATAAGTCATTAGTTACAGTCGTAATTATAATGTTGGCTGACTTTGTGAAAAATGCATTCTGGGAGTTATTGCCAGAAACATGTCGGCAACTGTGTGATACAGAATTTTACTGGTATTATGGTCTTTGGAGATGGCGGGATTTTAAGCAGAGTTGGCGACAATGTGCTCGCACCTGAAAACAACTTACCTTCAAGAAATGCAACCATAAACCAACATTTACGTAGGCATAGGGGACGGCTGTTAATGTTGCCTACCCTGTCTTGATCTAGTAACTCATTTAAGCTGTCCCAGACTATACCGTCGGGGTTGGAGGACAACAAGTGTTGACCAAGGGAGGCCGACAGGGAAGAGAATTGAAAGGAGCCCAGCACAAGTAAGCGGAAGCAATGCCGGACTCAGCTGGGGTCCTGTGGTCACCAAACCATGTCCCACAAGTTGTGAGCTCCTGGGAGTAGAGCGTTTCTAACTAGCTGAATATAACCTACAAAGTTTGCCACACACTACCAATTGCAGTGGTAGGTTCTTTTACGTGCCATAAATCTATGGCCTGTTCGCCATCTCTTGATGAATACAGTACTTTTGCATTTGTTAGTTGGCACAGGCTAGAGTAAAAGGTGGCTTTTCACCGATGTCTCAGTCTCACTCATGGCTGTGATTATATGGAAGCTACTGAGGTATGGGTGGTGCTTAGTAATGGCATTCGGGGCACAGTCAGTGCCTGTGAATGCTGTGAAAGGTTCAACTCATAGGGTTAGGACTACTGTTCTGACTCAGTGAGGAAAGTAATGGCAAACTACCTCACTCCTCTTCTTGCCTAGAACGCCTCAAAATAGCGCTGCCTTGGGTTTTTGTGGGTATCTACTCACATAACGTAACGGCGGTACTTTTTGAGGATCCCACCAGCCTTCGGGCTGACTACCTAACAGACACAAATCTATGACATGGGTCCGCCAACTTTACTTCCCCTACGAAGGAAGGCATAGTGAAGGATTTTAACGCTCTTAAAAATCCGACAACTTCGGCCGGGTTTGAACCCGCGATCTTGGGCATAGCAGTTCAGCATTCTACCAACTATGCCACCGAAGCCGCTTTCATTTTATCACCAATTCGGAAGAACTAAAATCCGCACAAATCAGGTTATGAACCACGAAAAGTGTATTTACTCTACTCCTGTCATAGTGTCTCAGCTCTGCAATTGTAATCTCTCTGTTGTATATTGAGGGCTGTTCTGGAGGCGTGCTGTCTGGACGAGGATATCAATGAGCTGCCTGGAGGTGACCAAGTGACTGTGGGGGACAGCGGAGCAACCCTCAGTGGAGGACAGAAAGCAAGAGTGGCACTGGCTAGAGCTGTGTACCAGGTATTCTATCCAAATTCTTACATTTCTGTAAAATCACAAAATAATGCTAGAGTGTTCTGGTAACCATTGGCAGAAATAGATTTAAATAAAATCAAAGCTGTATAGCTCTTGTTTTTGACTGTATATTACTCTGTAGTTTCAATCATTACATCAAGAGTAGTCAATAAACTTCCTTCGGATATGGCCTATCATGGTGTAATGGGCTAACACACCAAATTTGAACTTTTAGGTAGATTTCATGAGAAAGCTTCCTATTGCAATGGGTCCCATGCTGCAACTTCCGGAAAATTCCAACATATCTTCACATTTCTCATCCCCCAGACCCCAAAACTACTGTCTCCAACTTGGAGAAACCAACGTCAAACATCTTCTTTGGCCCACATTTTAACCGAGTGTGTGGATCTTGCTGACTTACGAAGAAACCTTGGTTTTCAGATGACACTCAAACTTATATTAGCCGATCACGTGGTGGCTGCTGATCGCGTTATCCGCTTTATAAGTGAGAGTGGGTTAGGGCCAGCAATCTTAAATTTTCCAGTAAAAATTGATTCAACGACTTGTTAGTTTTTGAATGATAATGTTTTGTTTTTCCGTAATTTTTGCTTATTTTTATAATTTTTATTTTGATTTAATTTTTTGTTTTTGTTTTATTAATTTTTGGTCTTTTTAAATTTAGGTGTCCACCTCAAAATTTTAAATTCAATTCCAAATTTGTATTCTTTAATCTGTGGTAAGAGGGGCAGGTGACCTCGTAGTTCCGCCCCTTAAAACAACAATAACTAACATCTTCTTGCCGGCACTTGCCTGTCTAGCATCAGATTTAGTTTGGTACTTGCAATTTGCTGTAGAGGAAGCAGTCAAATAAATGACAAATTCAGGATAATTTGATGGAAGTAAAATTTTAATGACTAGGACAATACACGTCAGGTAAGGTAGAATTTGGAAGGGTTCTTTCTGAACCCACATGTCGCGACTGGACAGAGATAGTGTAGAGATTTCAAATCTCCATACACGATGGATACTTACTTAATTCCTTTTGTTCCCACTGAAACATAGGGCATCCGTGAAACGTCTCCATTGCGGTCATCGACTTGCCAATGCATTAACTTCCTTCCAGGTCTTCCCAATTTCAAGTGCCTCCTCCTCTACAGTTCTCCTCCAGGTCTTCCTAGGACGACCTCTCCTCCGTGCACCTTGCGGATTCCATTCCAATGCTGTCCTTCCTACAGATCCCACTGGCTTCCTCAAAGTAGGACATATCCATTTCCAATTTCTCCTCTTGATTTCCACTTCAACTGGATCTCCATAGTTCTTCTTTGGATATTATTTCCAGCCATCTGATGTTTATGATGCGTCATAAACAACAGTTTATAAATGTTTGCAGAAGATTAGTGATAGTTCGTGTAACCTTCCAAGTTCCACAAGCATATAGAAGAACAGACTTAACATTTGTATTGAAAATTTTATTTTTCGTCTTCCTAGCAATGTTTTTATTCTTCCACACCGCATACAGCTGCATAAATGCTCCATTTGCTTTTCTTATCCTCGCTTTCACATCTTCTTCTGCTCCTCCTCTTGTCACTACACTTCCCAAATAAAGAAATGCTTTAACCTCCTCAATCTCTTCTCCTGCCACAATCAACCTTTCTTCAATTTTGGCATTTACTCTCATTTCCTTGGTCTTATCAACATTTATGTTGAGTCCTGCAGCCTCTGCTTCCTTTCGTAATCCTTCTAGCTTGTGTTTCATGTTACTAAATCTTGAAGACAAAAGACAAATATCATCTGCAAACTCTAGATCTTCCAGTCTTTCCCCCATTCCCCATTGTATTCCTCTTTTCCTCCTACCCAACATTTTCCTCAACATTATCGAGCAACACTGAAAAGAGCGTTGGTGACAGAACGCATCCCTGGCGAACTCCACTTGTGACATTCACATAGTCTGTGAGCTTCCCCTCATGTTCTACTTTTCACCTGTATCTTTCATACATTTCCTTCATAAGATTCAAGATCTTATGTGGTATTCCATATCTCATCAAGGTGTTCCACATTACAGTCCTGTTTACTGAATCAAATGCTCTTTTGAAATCTATAAACGTCAAGTACAATGTTACCTGCCATTCATTACTTTGCTCTAGAATTCTTAGTGTGTTTATTAGATCAACACAGCTGCGCTGTCTACGGAAACCAGTTTGTTCTGTTCGAAGGTGATGTTCGATAGAGTCCTTCACTCGGTTTAGGATTATTCTAGAGTGAATTTTACTTGGTATGCTCAGAAGTGTTATTCCTCTCCAATTCTTGCACATTGTGGTGTCGCCTTTTTTGGGAAGTTTCACAATAAGTCCCTCTTTCCAATCAGATGGAATTTTCTCTTCTTTCCATATTTTCTTCAATAATGGTAGGAGCAAATTAATGGTAACCTCTTCATCTGCTTTTAATTTTTCTGGATCTATATTATCTATACCTGCTGCTTCCCCATTCTTCATTTGTTTCAATGTGAGTCTAACTTCTAGCCTTGTTGGGGGATCTAGCTTTATTCTTGGATCTTCACTGTCTAAACCATCATTTACTTCTTGTATTTTCTGTTCATTTCCACCATCTTTGTTTAAGATTTCTGAAAAATATTCTTGTCATCTTCTCAACTGTTCTTCTTGGGATAACAACATATTTCCTTGTTTGTCTCTCACTGGTTTACTCTTCCTATAACCTCCTCTTGACAATTTCCTTGTAATATTGTTAAGTTGTTTCATATCACCCTTCTTCTCGGCCTCTTCAGCAATTTCTGCTTGTTCATCAATCCATCTTCTTTTATCGCTCCTCATACTCTTTTTAACCATTTTGTCAATTCCCGAATATTTCCTTTGTGCTTCTGCCTTCTGCTGCCGTGTTCTGCTTTGGTTTACTATAGCTTTTGCTTCTTTTCGTTTTTCAATTAAGTCCCATGTTTCCACAGACATCCAATCTTTCTGTTGATAACTCCTATAACCAATTACTATTTCACTTGTTTGTATATAAATATTCTTAACATTCTCCCAAGTTCTTTCCACACTTGACTCTTCCTCTTTTTCAAGATTTGCAAGGGCTACAAACCAGTTTTTCAACTCCAAACTTAATTCTTTCCTCCTCTCTTCAGTTTTCAATTTTTGTATGTTGAACCTCTTTTTCCGAGTATCAAACTTCGTAGATGCAGCCTTTATTTTCAATTTAAACCCTGCCACCACTAGGTGGTGATCACTACCAATATCAGCTCCTCTTCTGCTCCTTACATCTGTCAGAGATCTTCTGAATTTCTTACTAATAGCTACATGATCGATCTGATTTTCTGTTTTGTGATCTGGTGATACCCAAGTAACTTTATGACACTTCTTGTGAGGAAAAAGTGTTCCTCCAATCACCATTTCTTGACTGACACACAGATTTACAAATCTCTCTCCATTATCATTAGTTTCCTCTAATCCATGTTTGCCAATCACATGCTCTAATCCCTCATTATTTGGTCCAATCTTCGCATGCATATCACCCATAATACCGGAAATAACAATATCTCTTTTATTTATATTCTTCACAGTTTCGTTCAGCTGGTGGTAAAATTGGTCCTTGATGTTACCATCAGATACTTCTGTTGGTGCATAACAAACTATTACTGTTACATTGCGAAATTTACCTTGAAATCTAGCTGTCATCATTTTGTCTGAGATGGGACTCCATCCAATTAAACTGTTCTTGGATGTCCTACTTAGCAGCATACCTACTCCATTTCTCCGTTCAACATCATCTCCAGTCTGTCCAGAATAAATAAATGTGTTCCCATTCTGCGTCGTAATCTCCCCAAAATCGCACCATCTCACTTCACTTAGTCCAAGAATTTTCAAACCATAATTCTGCATCTCTTTCTCAACTTGCTTTGGTTTACCTTCCTCTGTTAAAGTTCTAACATTCCAACAACCAATTCTCATTTTCTGTTTCGGGCCAAAGGTCGTCATCGAGGTATCCATCCGGTTTTGTTTCACTTCAGTTTCTTTAATAATTGAATTTAAGATGTGCAGGTTATTAGCCCACAGCATCTGAGCTTGGTGGTGGGGCTGCCACCTAAGCCTCCAAGCTTGCTGATTTATCTGTCGGGGTTGTCTCCCTTAGCCTTAGGACCAACTCCACACTACAAGGCAGTAGTTTCACCAGAGCTCCGTTAGCCACTATTTTCAGGGTTCCTGTAAGGCCTTACAGCTACCGTAGCGGTCTCGGGCCACACGAGTTCCCCACTGTACTTCACCCTTACAGGCACTCCCCTACTTCTAACGTTGCCCATCTCCCACGACGTGGATGAGGAGTTGGACTTATGGCGGCATTGTTTAACATACAGTTGGGTAGAAACAATTAGAAACATGCCCACTGGCAGGAAATGAATCTCAAGACATGAGATAATGAGTTTTCGAATGTATTAAGGTTCAGGCGACAGCATGGTCCAGATGAGGAATCGAAGTCATGATACGGTACCTGTTGGCATCATATGACTCAGGGGTTTCCCTGGTTTTTTGTTGTGCCCTTCAAAAATCTTACTTTCTTTGCCAGAAATCGAATCCACAATCTTGGGATCATGGGCCGGACACTCTACCACTGATCCATCAAGGAAGATTGATAATTAAGCATGAAGGGCACATTCGGCCAAACACTTTCAATGCTGTATTCTGGATTAGATTATTTTTTAAAATTTATGTCCATTTTTCTTTCTGCAGGATAAAGACATCTATCTCATGGATGACGTCCTGTCAGCTGTTGATACCCATGTAGCACGTGAGATTTATCAAAGATGTATCAATGGCCTTCTGAGGGACAAGACTAGAATCCTCTGTACACATCATGTAAAATATCTCATGTCTGCTGATCGTGTGCTGGTTTTAGACAATGGGATTATAACACAACAAGGTTAGTGAATGTTCTATCATTCTTCTCCCATTTTATTTCTAACGAGTTAACTTGAACCTATCGCACTGTAGTTCGACTCAATAATATGCAGTACCCATTACTGCAAACCAATGCAATGTATTTTAATGTTGTGCCTGAATATTTTTAGATATAAGAAGAACCATTAATTTGAATGAAATGCTCAATCTCATATTAGCTGATGTCATGGTGGCTGCTGATGTGGCACCCGCTTTATGGGAGAGAGTGGGTTAGGGCAGCTCATCTAAATTTTCAAGTACTAACTGTATCTTAAGAAACAAAGGTTCTCTGTTTGATTTGAAATTTAATTTTTGTCTTCAGTTTTTAGCCTACTTTCGATTTTTGCAAAAAATGAAAGTAGACTTATGAGATCAACACAGGGCGAAAAAAGTATGTCTGTCTGTGTGTGTGTATGTGTGTGTGTGAGTCTGTGTGTGTGTGTGTGTGTATATGTGTGGGTGTGTGTGAGTCTGTGTGTGTGTGTGTCTGTGTGTGAGTGTGTGTACTCTGAATGTCTGTCCCCCCCTATCAATTCGAACACGGTGAATGCGAATTGAACGAAATTTGATACAAAGGTAGCACTAGCAAAGGACACCTCAGTGTCATGTTTTATATCGCCGCCATCTTGACGGAAACGTAATGGCGGCCACACAAATGTTCAAAGCTTAAATCAAATTACGACTAACCTAATCATCCGATCTCTACCAAATTTTGCAACAACATACCTTTAAGGGGGGAGCATCCTTTGACCAAACCAATAGGTCATCAGCCTAATAGTTTGCGGATGGCGGCCATCTTTGGGTGAAAAACGATTCCCCCTATTAATTCGAACACGGTGAAACCGAATGGAACGAAATTTGGTACAGAGGTAGTACTAACAAAAGGCACCTCAGTGTCATGTTTTATATCGCCGCCATCTTAAGAAAACGTAATGGCGGCCACACAAATGTTCAAAGCTTATATCAAATTACGACTAACCTAATCATCCGATCTCTACCAAATTTTGCAACAACATACCTTTATGGGGAGAGCATCCTTTGACCAAACTAATAGGTCATCGGCATAATAGTTTGCGGATGGCGGCCATCTTTGTGTGAAAATCGATTCCCCCTATTAATTCGAACACGGTGCAACCGAATGGAACGAAATTTGGTACAGAGGTAGTACTAACAAAAGGCACCTCAGTGTCATTTTTTATATCGCCGCCATCTTGACGGAAACGTAATGGCGGCCGCACAAATGTTCAAAGCTTAAATCAAATTACGATTAACCTAATCATCCGATCTCTACCAAATTTTGCAACAACATGCCCTTATAGAGGAAGCATCCTTTGACCAAATGAATAGGTCATTAGCCTAATAGTTTGCGGATGGCGGCCATCTTTGTGTGAAGATCAATTCCCCCTATTAATTCAAACACGGTGAAACTGAATGGAACGAAATTTGGTACAGAGGTAGCACTAGCAAAGGGCATCTCAGTGTCATGTTTTATATCGCCGCCATATTGACAGAAACGTAATGGCGGCCACACAAATGTTCAAAGCTTAAGTTAAATTACGACTAACATAACCATCCGATCTCTACCAAACTTTGCAACAACATACCTTTATGGAGGGAGCATCCTTTGACCAATCTAATAGGTTATTAGCCTAATAGTTTGCAGATGGCGGCCATCTTTATGTCAAAATTGATTCCCCCTATTAATTCGAACACGGTGGAACCGAATGGAACGAAATTTGGTACAGAGGTAGCCCTGGCAAAGGGCACCTCAGTGTCATGTTTTATATCGCCGCCATCTTGACTGAAACGTAATGGCGGCCACACGAATGTTCAAAGCTTAAATCAAATTACGATTAACCTAATCATCCGATCTCTACTAAATTTTGCAACTACATACCTTTATGGAGGGAGCATCGTTTGACCAATCTAATAGGTCATTCGCCTAATAGTTTGCGGATGGCGGCCATCTTTGTGTCAGAATCGATTCCCCCTATTAATTCAAACACGGTGAAACCGAATGGAACGAAATTTGGTACAGAGATAGCACTAGCAAAGGGCATCTCAGTGTCATGATTTATATCGCCGCCATCTTGACAGAAACGTAATGGCGGCCACACAAATGTTTAAAGCTTAAATCAAATTACGACTAACATAACCATCCGATCTCTACCAAACTTTGCAACAACATACCTTTATGGAGGGAGCATCCTTTGACCAATCTAATAGGTCATTAGCCTAATAGTTTGCGGATGGCGGCCATCTTTATGCCAAAATTGATTCCCCCTATTAATTCGAACACGGTGGAACCGAATGAACGAAATTTGGTACAGAGGTAGCACTAGCAAAGGGCACCTCAGTGTCATGTTTTATATCACCGCTATCTTGACGGAAACGTAATCGCGGCCACACAAATGTTAAAAGCTAAAATGTAATTACGATCAACCTAATAATCTAGTCTCTACCAAATTTTGCAACACCATATCTTTAGGTGGGAAACATATTCTGACCAAACTGCAAGAACATCAGCCCAATAGTTTGCAGATGGTGGCCAAGTATGTGTGCAAATCGATTTCCCCTATCAATTCAAACACGGTGAAACCGAATGGAAAGAAATTTGGTACAGAGGTAGCACTAGCAAAGGGCACCTCATATTCATGTTTAATATCCCTATAGCACGTTGTATTTCTACAAGCTACTACAACCAACATTCAATTATACTCCTTGAAAAGGACAAAGAGTTATAACAATACCCATGCATTTAGGAGAAAGTAGGCTATATGTTCTTTACTGAACATCTTGTTTTAATTAGTTACTAGAAAGCGCTATAATGTTCAAGGAGCTTAGATATCTATTATCTAACCTCCTTGACTTTCATAGTGATTCAATGAACAACGAAATTCGACACGCAAGCTACCCTCTGGGTGTCAAAATTACAAAGCTTGCACCAGGCACCCGAGGCCATACGATATTATTATTACAGGTTAACAGAAAGAAAACTAATACACAAGTACACGGGGCAGTTGACCAAGAGGATGAATTGTAAACTAACAAAACTGTGTTTTAATTGTAAAATATTTTTAGGGCTGGGGATATACTGGTCATTAGCTCCGAGTATTTCGACGTGTCTTGGTTTTGTCTGAAAACTGTGATACTGTATTGCATTGTCTATAGTAGTGTTTATTTATAATTCAAGCGAGGATTGGGAAGAAGGTTGCCATGGCCTTAATTTAGAAACCATCCGGGATATAGAACCAGAGAAAACCACTTCCAGATTGGCTGAGGTGGGAATCAAACCCGGGATTAAGGGGTGACAGCCAAGAATGCTATCCACCGGATCAGGAGGCAGACATAATTTTTAGCCTACTTCTCACATTTTGCAAAAATGAGGAAAAAGTAGACTTATGAGATCGATCCGGAAAAATGTCTGTATGTCCTTCTGTCTGCCTGTCTCTCTGTCTGCCTGTGTGTGTGTGTGTGTGTCCCCCTATCAACTCCTAAATGGCTGCAGTAATCGAAACCAAATTTGGAGTAAAAATCTATACCGGGACATCTCAATGTCACACTTGAAACTGATGTCAGTGCTACCAGCTGCTGAAAAATCGCAATTAAAATTTGAGGTCCATGTTAGATATCTTGGAATGTATCCATGGGAACGATTCCAAAATTGGGACACATATAGATAATATTACTTCAGTTTAGTTTTCAGGAGGCCATACATGCCAGTGTTACCAAAATGATTCTAAGCCTACTGATAGGTCCCATTTTTAAATGCATATTACTTCTAAACTATCAATTGGATTTCAACCAAATTTTGTATGTAATATGCGTACATAAACAGATATGACTGAGCGTATTCCTAAGAGCCACTAGGGCTGCCAACTGTCAATAAATGTTCTCTCTATTCTTTTATCCAAATACCAATATATCCGAAAGTGTGCAAGCCGACAGCTTTAAACTATGCACACGTATAGCACCTGGCATTCTACATTAATTTGGAGTAACTTATGTACGTCAGTGCTACCAATATGATTCTAAGCCTGCTGATAGGACCAAATTTAAATACATCTAACTTCTATACTATCGATTGGATATGCTTATGCTATGTCTATGCTTATTCCTAAGAGCAGCCAGGGCTGCCAATTGTTAATAATGGCTGTCTCTATTTTTTTACCCAAATATTAATATATCAGAAAATTTGTAAGCCAACTGCTTTAAAATTTGCACTCGTATATTACCTAACATTCTAGATTAATTAGGAGAAACTAGTAAACGTCAGTGCTGCCAAAATGACTCTTAGCCTGCTGATATGTCCAATTTTAAAATACATGTAACTTCTATACTAAAAATTGGATTTCATCCAAAATTGGCACAACAAGAGATCATAATATTTCAGATTATTTCTGACCAACGCATGCATGACATTGTTGCCAACATGATTTTAGGCGCGCTGATAGATACAATGTCTAACTGCATGTAATGTCATTGCTATCCATTGGACTTCAACCAAATATTGTATTCTGTGCCTTAAGAGATGGAACTAACAATATATTCAGTCACCAGGACTGCCAACTGTAGTGCTCTATTAGGCTACAGGTATATTTCGAAATAATTAGAAATTTCGATATTATCAACTTAATTTCGCTATTTTTCTAAATAGGTCTATATAGATTGGCATGAATCTTAAATTTTAAGAAAAGTAGGCTCTTTAGTTCGTCACGGAACTTCTTGTTAGAATAGAGGATTGGAGTTCGTAGCATACTCCGGGGTTCAAATAAAATAACAATTAGACAATTTACCCGTGAGAATTTGGGAACATCCAAGGGAGAACTACAGTTCCATAGCCGCTATCAACGTCAGCATTCAAAACACTTATCTCTAGAATTGCTACACAATAATGTTATTTGTATAACGTCTCTTTTAACTACTGAGGCATTTAGAGACGCAAGGATGCCGGGATTTTGCCCCGTAAGAGATATTTTATGTACCAGTAAATCTACTGACTAGGCTACCTCATATTTGTGCACCCTCAAATACCAACTGACTGCACCAGGATTTGATCCTGCAAATTTGGACTCAGCAGGCGAGAACGTTAGCGCTGCACGACGAGGCTTTCTACAGATTCCCGTGCTGGATTTCACGCCAGGAAATCGTTTTATGATTGAATTCACGTCATGTTTGTCGTAAGAATTACTCGCAATCTTGGCATCAAAGGGCAAACACTAATTCAGTGAAGACGGTATAGCCGGCCTTTGAGTAGCGCTGTGCTACCAGCATTGCCTGGATAACCTCATCTCACATCTTGAGTTTCGGCTCAATTTATCATATCCACGCTGTATCCCAGTGTTACCTTACCCACATCTCCTTTGTCTCTTCCCATTATAGCCATCATATCTCTTGTGTCAGCTGCACGCTCTACCTGCCGTAAGCTTAGCTCAAGCTAGTTACAGCAGTTTGCTCGTACATTGCCTTGGGATAAAATAAAGCTCCCTACATAAGCCATTACTGGCATAAAACTCAGCAATTCTCCTAAGTTTGTGCCGTTTGAGCCAGCTTGGTGGCCTAGGCGAAACCCCACACAAGACACGGCACAAACCTAGAAGAATTCCTGAGTTTTAATTCACTGGCCGTGAAAGCCAATATACCATCTCTTTGGAAGCCTTCATAGGGAGGTTGAGGCTGCTTGGGATTTTTGTTCTCGCAGTCAAGAGGTGCAGTTGCACCTTATATAAAGGGAGGTGGCGCACAGTTCTCTACTCCAGTGGGGTCCGGGCGGGGACACCAAGAGCCCGCCGATGAGCCAGCTTGGTGTCCTAGGCGAAACCCCACACAAGACACGGCACAAACCTAGAAGAATTGCTGAGTTTTAATTCACTGGCCGTGAAAGCCAATATACCATCTTTTTGGAAGCCTTCATAGGGAGGTTAAGGCTGCTTGAGCTTTTAGTTCTCGCAGCCAAGTGGTGCAGTTGCACCTTATATAAAGGGGGGTGGCGCGCAGTTCTCTACTCCAGTGGGGATCCGGGCGGGGACACCAAGAGCCCGCCGATGAGCCAGCTTGGTGTCCCAGGCGAAACTCCACACAAGACACGGCACAAACCTAGAAGAATTGCTGAGTTTTAATTCACTGACCGTGAAAGCCAATATACCATCTTTTTGGAAGCCTACATAGGGAGGTTAAGGCTGCTTGAGCTTTTAGTTCTCGCAGCCAAGTGGTGCAGTTGCACCTTATATAAAGGGCGGTGGAGCGCAGTTTGCTGCTCCAGTGGGGGTCCGGGCGAGGACACCAAGAGCCCGCCGATGAGCCAGCTTGGTGTCCTAGGTGAAACCCCACACAAGACACGGCACAAAACTAGAAGAATTGCTGAGTTTTAATTCACTGGCCGTGAAAGCCAATATACCATCTTTTTGGAAGCCTTCATAGGGAGGTTAAGGCTGCTTGAGCTTTTAGTTCTCGCAGCCAAGTGGTGCAGTTGCACCTTATATAAAGGGGGGTGGCGCGCAGTTCGCTGCTCCAGTGGGGGTCCGGGCGGGGACACCAAGAGCCCGCCGATGAGCCAGTTTGGTGTCCTAGGCGAAAACCCACACAAGACACGGCACAAACCTAGAAGAATTGCTGAGTTTTAATTCACTGGCCGTGAAAGCCAATATACCATCTCTTTGGAAGCCTTCATAGGGAGGTTGAGGCTGCTTGGGATTTTAGTTCTCGCAGTCAAGAGGTGCAGTTGCACCTTATATAACGGGAGGTGGTGCGCAGTTCTCTACTCCAGTGGGGATCCGGGCGGGGCCACCAAGAGCCCCCCGATGAGCCAGCTTGGTGTCCTAGGCGAAACCCCACACAAGACACGGCACAAACCTAGGCGAATTGCTGAGTTTTAATTCACTGGCCGTGAAAGCCAATATACCATCTCTTTCGAAGCCTTCATAGGGAGGTTGAGGCTGCTTGGGATTTTAGTTCTCGCAGTCAAGAGGTGCAGTTGCACCTTATATAAAGGGAGGTGGCGCGCAGTTCTCTACTCCAGTGGGGATCCAGGCGGGGACACCAAGTGCCAGCCGATGAGCCAGCTTGGTGTCCTAGGCGAAATCCCACACAAGACACGGCACAAACCTAGAAGAATTGCTGAGTTTTAATTCACTGGCCGTGAAAGCCAATATGCCATCTTTTTTGAAGCCTTCATAGGGAGGTTAAGGCTGCTTGAGCTTTTAGTTCTCGCAGCCAAGTGGTGCCGTTGCACCTTATATAAAGGGGGGTGGCGCACAGTTCGCTGCTCCAGTGGGGGTCCGGGCGGAGACACCAAGAGCCCGCCGATGAGCCAGCTTGGTGTCCTAGGCGAAACCCCACAAAAGACACAGCACACACCTAGAAGAATTGCTGAGTTTTAATTCACTGGCCGTGAAAGCCAATATACCATCTTTCATTAGTGGTATGTTTGCAAATGATGCTAACATCTGCCGCTGAATTGATTTCCTCGTGTTTTGACCTTGCCTTTAACATGAATATGGCGGCTTCGGTGGCGTAGTTGATAGCATGCTGAGCTTCTATGCCCAAGATCGCGGGTTCAATTATGGTCTACATATGCAAGCGGGACCAATTACTTAACCTGATACAATGCAAGTGCAGTCTCTTTCAACTTAAGATATGACTAGTTGAAACCCGTCAAAACATGACGGTCAATAGAAAAATATTTACTGAAGAATTTTCTTATATAGGCCTACTGTACATTCTTTGTACGATTATTTTTTGACTCCATTGAAACTATGAGGGCGTCAAAAGATTGCACTCTCAACATTGCAAAATACTGCTGGCCATGACTGAAAAATTGTTGGGGCAAATTGAGGCCTATACGTTCCAGAGTTTCCCCTTGAGCTTTATTGATTGTGATAAAGTATGCCAAATGAATTGGAAAATATTGCCTCTTAAAAGAAAATGATAGTGTTTTATCGGATGGTGTTAAATCAAGTCGAAGGATTAGACATCTCTGCCTAATTTTAACTGCACCTATTATTTCCAAATCCAAGCAATATGGTTGCATTTAGGAGTCCTTGGGAACCGTTCAGATTTCTAAGCAGCATAACGGGCCAAGCGTTTGGAGTATGTGGCGGCCAGTCGTTTAGTTCCAAGGAATTCAAGAACTCTGATGAGTCTAATACAACTGGCCGCAAACCATCGCTTATATTTTTGGAATATAACGAAGAAATGCGATGATGTGCAATTCCATACATTTTAAAACAATGTGGACCGTGTGCGTGTGGCACAGTAACATTGGCACCAAATGAAACGAAGGAAGGAAGGAAGCTTGCAGTTTAACGTGACCGTTAATCTCGCGATCATAAGCCACGGGACCTCCGTTTAACGTGGAATCCGAACCACAGGACATGGCATTTCACATCAAAAATCTCACATGCATTGACCGGGAATCGAACCCGATCCGCCTTGGTGAGAGGCATACAGCTTGACCGCTGCGCCATGAAACGAAGGACATAGCATTGTACTGCCGATTAGTCCCTCTGGAATTCCTTGAGATATCATCTCCAGTGAAAAATAATTGTTAAAGCCTGTCAAATATTTTATATTTATTCAGATTAATTTTACCATTACAACAGCAAAGGTCAAAGTAACCAAGTGTAGATTTCTCGCAAGAGAAATACAGTGCAGAACAATGTTTACATTTGTTCGTCAAGGACCCTAAACTGTAACGGCATAGTATCTGGAATTGTTTCTGAAATGCCATATTTATATTGGATTTTAAAAGTGGCTTCGTATTTTTCTCCGATTTCCCACTTTTTTGCGGCTAATGTTCTATTTCGTCAAATGGGTTTATTTATAGCAGCATTTCTGCCCAAATTAACGTCATTTTATATAACACTATAGTGGCCTGCATCAACGTAGCCGCCAAATATTAAATGGCAAATAATAACTTACTTCCATTGCCAAAATCAACTGCGTGGTTAGACCCATTGTTATGCACTCTAAACAAATAATCAATAAACAATAATATTCACATATACAATGAATACTTCCATTCTCAAGTTGGTTGCTGATGAGAATGCGATGAGATTGATCGCCAATAATAAAATCCTTGCAATTTTTGCAATTTGCTTGCAAACGCAACTCAGGATGACGATCTTCATTTTGAAATAAACAGAATGAAATTGCTGTAAATAATGAATTTCCATCACCTGTTGAAGGTACAATACTTTGTATTTCCAAGACAGTAAATTATGCAAGGGAGCATAGAATCACTTCGCCACTACTGGAATGAGCATAGACTCACTTCGCCAGCCACAGTAATGGAGGGAGTTTTAGAATTATATGTTCAGTGCTTGTCAAAGATCGTATTAACACAGGTAAGCCCATTCTTAAGGCTACATTCTGAGCTATTGCCCCGGATTCCAGGTTCGATCCCCGCTCTGCCAAGAAATTTAATTCTGGTCTGAGGACTGGAACGGGCCGCACTCGTGAGGCAAAACTAAGAAGAGCAAAGTTTGATTCCCATCTCAACAATCTTGGATTTGGTTTTCCGTGGTTTCCCACTTCCACTCCAGGCAAATACCGGGATAGTTCCTAACTTAAAGCCTCGGTCGTTAACTCCCCATTCCCCACATTAATTACAAATGCACACATCAACACAGCCATCACATTAGCACAGGTTATCAGAGAAAAGTTTACACTCGCACACCAAAATAGACGGGGCTGAGTGACGACGATGTCTGAGTCCATCAAATGAATTATGTTCGCCAATATGTTAACGCTGATGTATGTGTTTGAACTACTGGATATAAGTTCAATGACTTTAAAATTAATATCATTGCATTGTTGCAGCTTGGCAAATATTTTATATTTCAGCAGATCAATTTTACCATCACAACAGTAAAGGCTAAAGTAACCACGCGTAGATTTTACGCAAGAGAAATACAATGTAGAACAATGTTTACATTTGATCGTCAAAGACCTTTCACTGTACTGCATAACATCTGGAATTGTTTCTGAAATGGCCTATTTATATTGGATTTTAAATGTGGCTTCGTATTATTCGATAACACTATAGTGACCTGCAATATCGGAGCCGCTAAATATTAAATGGCAAAAAATACTTCCATTGCCGAAATCAACTGCGTAGTTAGATTCAGTACTCTAAACAAATAATCATTAAACAACTGTCTTATACAATGAAGTTCAACATGACCGTCCAGAGACTCTCATACTCAAGTTGGTTGGTGAGGAGAATGCGATGAGACTGATCGCTTACAATAAATTCCTTATATTTGTTCCTGCCAGCGAAATGTTTGGCAATAGCTTGAAAACGCAGCGCAGAATGACGTTCTTCATTTTGATATAAACAGTACAAAACTGCTCTAAATAAGCTATTTCCATCACCTGTTATAGTTTATGACAGTACATTTTGCAGGGGAACATAGAATAACTTCGCCAACTACTGGAATGAGCTTAGGCATATACTCAATACTCACTTCGGCAGTCACCCTAATGGAGGCTGTTTTAGAATTCTATGTCCCGTGCATGTCAAAAATCGTATTAACACATGGAAGCCCACCCATTCTTGGCTATCGCCTCGGAGACCCGGGTTACATTTCCTGCTCTGCCAAGAAATTTAATTCTGGTCTGAGGGCAAAAACGGGGCACATTCAGTCTCTAGAGGTATAACTAAGAAGAGGAAGATTTGATTCCCACCTCGACAATCTTAGATGTGGTTTTCCGTGGTTTCCCACTTCCACTCAAGGCAAATACCGGGATGGTTCCTAACTTAAGGCCTCGGCCGTCACCTTGCCATTTCCCACCTTAATTACAAATACACAAAGTAATGCAGCTATCACAATAATACGGGTTATCAGAGAAAATTTTACACTTACACACCAAAGTACATGGGGCTGAGTGACAACGATGTCGGAGCCCTTCAAACGAATTATGTTTGCCAAGTGTCTCTCATGGCGAAAGCAATTGTGGACACGCGCCAGGGCCTGGAAAACTACCTTTTCACTAATAATTTAAGAGTATATCGACGATGCATAGACCTAATTTATAACTTTTAGTCTAGGATGCTACCAACTTGACCACCGAAGCATTGGGAAGAAATTGCAATATTAAAGTACATAAACAACATAGCCTACACACTCAACTGTCAGTTAATGTTCTTCAACGTTTCCCTTCTTAAAAATTCCCCTCTAGCCTATAACTCTCCATCACTTGAAAACGCGCCATGTTTTGTGTTTTAAATATATCGATGCAATGGTACTGCCATCTGTTGTTAGTTACTGAAACTATATGGGCGAGGTACTGCCATCTGTTGTCAGTTACTGCAATTGATGGCAGATATTAGCTCTTTTGACCACATGCTGTAATGCAATGGTAAAACGGAAATAAAACTTATTGAGAGGGAATGTAGGAATCTTTAACTGACATAAAACGTTACTAATAATCCTTGATAAAACAATATTTAACTATCACGCGAAAACTCGCCATCAAGGCCATGCCTTGTGTTTTAAATATATCGACGCAATCTGCTCTCAGTTACTGGGACTATATTGGCGAGGTACTGCCATCTGTTGTCAGTTACTGGAACTGATTGCAGATATTCAAACGACGTATTGAGGACATGCTGTAATGCAATGGTAAAACGGAAATAAAACGTGTTGAGAAAATGTGTAGAAATATGTATCTTTAACTGACATAAAACCTTACTAATACTCCTTGATAAAACAATATTTCAGTGGAAAAAAAAAAAAAAAAAATACTGGCGCGAGCTGGGATCGAACCTGCGATCCTTGGATCCACAGTCAATCGCCTTAACCAAATAGCTACTCGCGCACTCACGCTTAGCTGCAGACGCAACCATTCACTATCTTCAAAAGCCGCTATCTGAAGAAAATAATCCAATTCATTATCAATAAAATCAATATACATTCGTATATGTTCATACTGTTATTATATTGTATTGTCAGAACTTGGTTAATGTATGTTTTCAATTACATGGAAGCTTATTAAATAACTTACATTTTAATGGACTTCTCACCGCCATTTTGTCATGAGCCCAGGCGGATTGTGCGCATGCGCGAGGGGAAGAATTCTGCTATTTTCTATATTTATTTAAAAATATACCGTGATATATTTGTTTATTTTAGAGACACTCTGCAAATCTACAGGCCAAGAGCTTTCGTTAGAGTGCTCTACGAAGTAAATTGGTTCTGTCGTTCTCTCTATCTCGTGATAACAAAAATCACCTTACTGTTTTAAATATATAGATTTATATCCATAGTTTGTGATTTGTATTTATTTATACATTTATTTATTTATATTCTTTTATTTTTATATTTATTTAGTTACACGGTTTATGCCTAAATTGGAGCACCAGAAATCAAACCTTATATACAAAGTCTTCAAATACTAAGTTCAGTAACTTGATAATTTTTTTCTTTCCCAATACTTCTTCATTCTGGAAGATCTTGCAGCCCGTTCTTCTGCAGATATAATATATTGCTTTCGTTGTGAAATTTTGAATGTTAGTTGAGTGTATTTGTTATTCAGAAGTCGTTTCTCCTGTCTATGTTCAATTTGATGCTTAGTAATTTTCAATTCGTCTAAATCCATTTGTATTTCTTTAAACCATGTGATTTTTGTTTTACTGTTCCAAAAGAAGTCAAAAAGTTGTTTCAGGAGTCTAGTATTTGGCAAGCAGGATATTTGTCCAAAAAACGCAATCCTTCGATTTCGCATCGTGTCAATGATGGATTTATTTTCCTTGTAAAGAATTGAATTGGGATAAAGTCTCCACTGGCCCTCAACCTGGTGTTTAATATTGATTATTGTCCGAAGATTCCGTCTATCTACCTTCTATAGTTTGTCAGTTGTTGACCGGGTGTTTAGTTAAAATAAAGTTCCACTTGCATATGTTGCTTCTGGCTTAACGACGGAGAAATAATGTCGAAGTTTAGCATTAATCGAAAGAGACTGTTTCTTATTGTTGGCCAGGTAATCTGTTGTGCTCGTCGCAATTTTAGTGCTCTACTATCTATTGATGCTCTTTCATTGGCATTCCAAGTGATGATCTCACCAAGATATTTAAAATTTTCCACAATCTTTATTTAATGGTCATTATGCAGTACAATATGTGATGTGTCAACTTGAAAAGGTGGCATCATTTCTGTTTTCTCAAAAGAAATGTTCAACCCAACCTTTGTTGCTAATCGTTCCAATTCCTCTACCTGAAATGTAGCTTCTTCGATACTAGTTGCTAATAATGCTAGATCATCTGCAAAGGCGAGACAATTTAGTTGAATATTTTTTCTATTCTTCACATTCGGTGGACAAACCTTATTCCATTGATGCATAATTTTTTCCAGCACACAAATAAACAACAATGGAGATAATCCATCTCCCTGCCGAAGACCAGTATGGATTTCACTTCTAAACCTAACTCTAGATTTAGTATTCTTAAGAGTGACCACAATGAGGTTAACAAGTTTTCGATGTAAACCAAATTCAGTAAGGGCATTTAATAGAGATTCGCGATGGATACTATCATAAGCTTTTTGAAAATCAACGAATGTGATCACTAAATCTTTGCTCCTAATCCTGTGATGTTTTATAATCCATTTGAGACTGATGTATTTTTTAACTTTTATTTTATTTAATAATCAAAAGTTTACCTAGTTCCACCTCATCAATACAATATATTCAAAATTTCGTGATACAATCACATGTCACACTCTACATCGGTACATGTTTCGATGCCTATAAGTATTGGCATCATCATCAGCCTTATTAGTGTATTGGCAGCACTTAAAAATCACTTTGTAAAAACATCGAGTGTAATAAAATGTTGACATAAACACACATTAAAATCACATATACACTGAAACACTTTAAAAGTTTTCTTGAAAGGTGTTAAAATTATGGTCACACATGTTGCAAAGCCCTTGAAGGTTTAAAGTGTTTCAGTGTATATGTGATTTTAATGTGTGTTTATGTCAACATTTTATTACACTCGATGTTTTTACAAAGTGATTTTTAAGTGCTGCCAATACACTAATAAGGCTGATGATGATGCCAATACTTATAGGCATCGAAACATGTACCGATGTAGAGTGTGACATGTGATTGTATCACGAAATTTTGAATATATTGTATTGATGAGGTGGAACTAGGTAAACTTTTGATTATTTTGTTAATTCAATACAGAAAAATGGGTGACTCTGCGAGTCAAAAAGATTTTTTTTATTTGTTTGTTCGTATACTTGTTTCGCTTTGAGTCATACAATGTTGGTGAAAAACACCTGGTTTGGGGTGAAAAAAAAATTAGTTTTTTATTGTTTTTGAATAATTAGTATGTGGATAACTCAAATACGTTGAAAAAATGAAAAAAGTCTTAAAAATGTGCAGGTTATGAGACTTTTTGTAATCATGTTACTCTTTGAAAAGACACGCACACGTTTACCTCGGCTCATTCTTTTGCAGATAATTTCTGAACTGCTGGAAGTAAATTTTTGAATGCACTACCATTTCGCTTGGTAATGATCAATTTTCAATTTGGTAGCCGTGAAACAGCATTAAAAAATATTCGCTGTGTTCTATACCATCTCAATTTTTAACATTTATCCCAGCAGCTTTCCCCTTCCCTATACATCTCATGGCATAAACATACCTGATATTGACTTCATAAACATGATCAGTAGACTTTGTTGTAACAAAGTTCATCGAAGAACCTAACACACTTGCGCTCGGATGGTTAAATTGCAAGAAAAGTCCCTTTAAATATTTAAAATTTAAATTTCGCATCGCCGCCATGTTGGATTTGTGCTCACCAGGCTATAGAATTAGTGGTTGAAGACATGACTAAAAGAGAAGGAGAATAGAGAGGAATCTTTAAAGGACTGAGGAGGATGCAAATAATCCAGATTATGGGGCAGGAAAGTCTTGAGAACCTTCACACGTAAGAAATTTCACTGAAAAACTTTAGCTTCAATTTTCTCAGTTGTATATTTTTTTTTGTACTTTGGTACCATTTTTTAAGAAAAGTTCTTATGCTAGGCCACTGAAACTTCTTCTGTGGCTTAATAAGTCCTCTGCGAATGGTAATAGGAAGGGCTTTTTCAGTATGTTACCTAAGAATGAAGTTATGATTTTTTTTTAAGAAAATATTGGAAAAAAATGTATTTTTAAGAACTTCATTCTGAGAAAGCTATCCAATTTCCGTAAATAATCCTTCCTATTATTACAGAGAAAGATGCATATAACAATCTCTGAAAATTTCATTGTAATAACGCAAATAGGTTTTTGAGTAATCTGTGCCAAAAAATTGAAAATTTAACATGGGCAAGATAGGGAGGTGGTTTTCACCTTTAAGATCTCTCGCCAAATTTGCCGATTACAAGAGACCGAGGAAGAGATGGCTGGACCAAGTGAATGAGGATCTCTCATCAAATTTGCCGATTACAAGAGACCGAGGGAGAGATGGCTGGACCAAGTGAAAGAGGATATAGGAACAGGAAGAGTCAACTGGGATACAGTCCTGAGAGAAGAGTGGTACATGGACAGACAGAAGTGGAGAGCACTCGTATACCACACCCGGGCAACTGGAGTGGATAACCAATGATGATGACAAGAGATTGATGAATTATTATGATGATAATTCTTGTTTTAAGGTGCCTAACAACTAGGTTATCGCCCTCTATAAATTAAATCTCGACCACAGGTCACCCAATAGAGTTCCCATTTTGCTACAGTATGTCTACACACAGTCGGTTGAGGCCATACAGTTATAATTAGGGCCCAGATGTTGATGACATGTCATCTTTTCACTGAGCTGTCTAAAACAATGCTGAAGTACATAGGAACTCAGGACGGGCCTTCCCGTCTTCAAATATGTCATTTTTATTTTGCATCTTTTTGCATTTTTCCCCATTTTTCCATTTTAAGAGCATTTTTTTCAGTTTGGTAGATTTTTTTGTCCTTATTTTACAGAAATCGGTCTTTTGAAGTCATTTTTTTTTTCAAATTTAGTCATGTCACAGCTTTATATGAGGGAGTTACGTCTCTCAGAGTTAAGAAGAAGCTAGTAGCTGATACAGGATGATTTAAAATATTGAAATATTGATTCTAATTCCTTAATCAACCGGGTGGAAACTAGCCTTAGCAACAATCGTGACGAAATTGCTGCGGGTATTGTATCAAAACTGAAAAAAGTGCTGTACTAAAACACCGGGTATAAAATGTTATGGAAAATCTCAAGACATTCTTTCTGGTGGAAACTACTGCATGGCTGGGATTGAGGAGGATTTAGCAGCAAACGACCTTCCTCACTGCAAGTACGCTCCGATCACATCAGTTGATGTTGAAAGCAGCTTTTCGGGATATAAAAACTTGTTGGCTGATAACCGCAGATCATTTATATTTGACAACATCAGAATGACATTCGTAGTGCAGTGCAACTCACACTAAAGTGAACATAAACCTTTTGTTAAGTGCTAGAAATCTATTTTGATTGACTTTTCAGTTTGAGCTTAAGATTTAATTTTTGAAATATTATTATAAGATCATTCTCTCCAGTATATAGGGCAGTTTTCGAATATTTGAAATATTGGTGAGTTTATTATTATAAGGTCATTTTCTCCATTTTATAGTGTATTTTTCGAATTTTTAGGTAATTTATTACAGTCATTTTTGAAAGTGCATTTTTTAAACTTTTTTACGGCATCAACATCCGGGCCCTAATTATAATTAATATATGCAGTCTAGACTATACATCCCCCCCCCCCCCCTAGTAATTTCTTCTTATATTTGCAGGTAAACCTAGCGAAGTGCTTCCAGACTACGATGAATTAGTGTCTTCCTGTGAATTTGACGGCGGAGAATTCATATCACCAAAGGTGATTACCGTTGTGAAGGATAACGAGGAAGATGTATGTGAGGAGAATGCGGAGGGTGTTCTGGGAGATGAAGAACGTGAGGTGGGGAGTGTGCACTGGAACGTGTATGCCAGCTACTGGCGAGCAGTGGGCCATCTCCTCAGTGCTGCCGTTATTCTCTCGCTCTTAATGATGCAGACTTCCCGGAACCTGACTGACTGGTGGCTCAGTTACTGGGTATGCAAAATGTTTACAGTTGCTTCTAAATAACATTTTAAAATTGAAGTTGTAGAAGTTTGGAATGTGCAAATAGCATTTTACGTAAGCCTTCATATTCTTCTGCTATCCTTATTCCTTACAAAGAAAGGTCACTGAGTGTCCACAACAAAACTACTTAACAATTGAATCGGTCATTTCTAAAAGGCCCTTTATGACATTTTTGGTGATAATGAGTTAAACATGGATTGGGGTTCTTCAGAGGTAAACACACCATTCCATGCTGAAAAGGCCTCTTTCTGCCTTTTAGTGTAGTCACAGGATGACAGTGCTATTTACCTTCATTTCTAAAGGGCCCTTTCTGCGGTAGAAGGGGAAGTTTAGCAAAGAACCAGAGCTAGCTAGAAACAGATACAATCGTTATATTCTTCGAATAAGGGCCAAAAACGTCTGAGAGAAGTTTTTTTTATAGCACCAACCATTGACCAAAGGGGTGAGAAAAATGGAGTTTTGAGAGCAAAACAATCAACCTCCCTTAATAGGCATAATATCAAAACAGATTAAAATGGTCAATAGTCCTCTAAAATCTTCTGTCTGAAGGAATTTTTGATATGACCCACCCTTATGCCAAGGGATGAGCAAAATGAGTTCTGAATTATAAGAAGATGGGGCTTCATGTTGGCTATACGTGAGGAACTACTGTAGGTATAGAACATTATTGGCGAATTTAGTGCCCGAAGAAGATAGAAGACATCAAGAAAGTTATGACATACATCCCACATGAATAGGTGGAGTATTATGACGATTAATTGAAATGCTCAACAGAGGACACCTAGAGCCATACACAGAGGAATACATGATGCTACTCCGTGTTATGAAATACCATTATATGTATAAAATATGTGTACATTAGAGAATGATAACATTACAAAATAAAGTATTTAGCAAGTTTAATACAAGTGATCATTAAAAAATAAATAACCACAAGAATGTTAAACATTTAGTACATATAAATATTGACTCTTGATAGTCATTTCTAAAAGGCCCTTATTTTGCAGAATTTGGAAGCTTATTCTGTCCTTTCTAATGAACCATACCAAACAAATTTAGTGTCATAACAGCTATTATGGCAGTGACATGTAATGTACAAAAAATTGTTGGTCTCAGATCAATAGTTTAAATGTAAATCATATTTTTGTGTTTTTCTCAAAACTAGTCTCCATGTACATGGCGCCCTTTAGAAATGACCGATTCAATTACTGGAAAGGTAAGGTGGCCCGGATTCGACTCACAGACAATGAATGTAGCATTTTCTAATGAAGAATCATGCCCTATGATTCGGATTTTTCATAAAAAGGAGGCCTTGCGGCTTCTTGATTGCAAGGTCAAGAGACATGTAAAACTGCAAGCTTGTTTGCTTAATTTTCCATAGCAATGCCTAACGACAAAACTGGTCGGAATTAAAATATCATTTAGTGAAAGATTGTTTTCTTGTTATTGTTTTTGCCATGGACAAGTTCATAGAGAAAAGGAAGGCAGTTAATGATGGCAACTTCTTGCCCTCTAAATCACTGATCATCAATGGGATTGTGCTTTTCTACTGCTGAATTTGCTTCCCCAGTTTGGTACAGTTCATCTCATGCCAGACAGGTAGATACTGCTCTGAACGAAACCTGCAGGTTGATAACAGGTTGCTTAAAACCTACCCCAACAGATAAGCTCTACTACCTGGCTGGAATAGCACCACCTTGTGTACGCAGAGAGTTGGCTGCCGACAGGGAGAGGCTGAGAGTGGAAGAGAACAGCGCCCACCCTCTGCATGGATATAATCCTCCTCAGCAACGGCTGAGGTCCCGAAAGAGCTTCCTGAGGACATCTGAGATGCTTACCGTCTCACCGGAGAAGGCAAGGCTGGATATGTGGAGGAAGTCGACCCCTCACCCCTGCGGTTGGATGATGCCAGTGGCTGAAGAACTACCACCCGGACACAATGAAAACTGGTTGGTGTGGAAATCCCGAAACAGGTTACGATCAGGAGTTGGAAGATCCCGAGGCAATCTGAGGAGATGGGGCCTCAGTACATGTGACACGTCTTGCGAATGTAGACGAGAACAAACCACAAAACCCATGCTTCATTGCCCTCTGTGCCCTTCATCTTGTGCAAATTAAGATCTCCTGTTAGCCACTCCGAGCGCCTTGGATGTTGCTCAGTATTGGGCACGTGTTATATAATTAGACAGTTTTACCCTTTTATGCACCTGTATAGCAACTGTACATTTGTATGTTTCCGACACGAGAAATAAATAAATCATCCTGAACCAACTCCAGTTGCCCGGGTGAGGTATATGAGCCCCCTCCATTTCACCCTGTCCTTGTACCACTCCTCCTCCACCAACTTGTCCCAATCATGACCTCTCTGCAGTACATCGTTCTTGACTGTATCTGTCCACTTCTTTCGTGGCCTTCCCACGGGTCGTCTTCCTTCTACTTTTCTCTCAAATTCCTCCCGTGCAGTTCTGTTTGGTGGCATCCTCTTCATGTGACCAAACCACTTCAGTCTTGAGATCTGGATCTTATTGAGGAGAGAATCATCTATTCCTACTTCTTCTCTAATCTTCTCTTTCCTGGTTTTCAAAATCATGATACGTAGGAATTTCATTTCGGCTGCCTGGAGTTTAGAGTTATCTCTATTGGTTAGTGTTGTGGTTTCGAGACTGTATTTAAGAATCCACTGATGGTGGAGTAAATTACAGTAACACGATGTTCCTTGTAGAACATTGGATTCTATAGCAAGAAATCAGTGTTAGCATATCCTTTGTCGAGGGGAAAAAAGACCAGTGGAGTTTAGGGTGAAACAGCAATAATATAAAATAGCTGTGAAGAGAATCGATTATCTCTACGCCTGGCAGGAGACAAGAGTTTCGGTAGCGGGCGTATAGATTCATTTCACACTCCATGGTGCTTGATTGGGACATATATGCTTGTCAGAAGTGTTTTTTGCCTTATTGCAGAAGTACTCAGTGATTTTCAGGCATCTCTTGAGCGCATTTCACAAATTCATGTCTGAATCTATGCCTTCACATCGAAAGATGAATATGAATTGCCCAATTGTCTTACTGACTGGATTCAAAGATTCATCTTAATCCCTCCACCCCTTTGTATTACATAAATAGTTTTTAACCTCGTTTTATTTTAGTAGAGCCTTCTACTTAAATACAAATTTTCATGCCATTCACTCCAGTAGTTTTGACGCCAACCCCATAACAATTAGGGGCATCTATTTGCTCATTAAACAGATCATCATCATCATCATCTTCCTTCCAAGTATTGGGCCAAATGTCCCGTTACGGTCTTGCTGCACTTTCCCTCCATCTTTTCATCGGACGTCCTATCGATCTATTTCCCCGTGGCTGTTAGCAAAGGATCTCCTTTGGTAATCTTCCAGGTTCCATCCTTTGGACATGATGCTTCCAGTTCTCTTAGTAGTCACAAATGTATGTAGTTAATGGATTGACTTTTAGTTCCTTCAGCACATGATCCCATTTAGTATAGCCTGCTGTTCGGCGCATGAAGGTCATTTCGCGTGCTGTGAGTCTGGAGATATCCTGAGATCTTATTGTCCATGCCTCACTGCCATAGGATACGGTTGGTCTGGCTAATGCTTCATGACGTGAATGATAATTCCTGTTGTTCTGGTATAATTTGTTATTTTTGCAGTGATGTCTCGTTCTTCTTGAAAAGATAAATGATATCCTAAAAACTTGAATTCGTTAACTCTTTCTAACATTTTACCATCCAGACAAATTTTACTTGGGATAGGGTCCTTACCCTTAAAGTCCATTACTTTAGTCTTTTCAGTAGAAATGCACATGCTGAATTTTGATGCCACTTTCTGGAGGTTGAATACTGACCACTGCAGATCATCTTCAGATGCTGCTACCAATGCAACATCATCAGCAAATAGTATAGTGCCTAAATATTTTAGATGCTTGCTGATAGGTATTGAACCATGTCTTTCACACCTTCATTCCTTTATTATAGCATTCATGTAGATTATATTTATTGATCGCAGCCAATGGCCATACAAGGAAAGAATGTCTTAAAAATGAAAAGATTCTTTTCGTTTACATAGATTATGAATAGCAATGGAGAGAGTCCACAGCCTTGTCTTACTCCTGTGCTGATTAGCTTCCACCTGGATTTATGGTTATTTAACCTTACTGCTATAAGAGTACCACTATACATGTTGTAAATGTTATCAATTAACTGTTGGGGGACACAATCCCTGGCCAATATGTCAATAAGTCTGTTTCTGTCAACAAAATCAAAGGCTTAAACAACTCATCCGGGATAAATATCAAGTTTTAGCCAATTGCTCACACAGAACTTTTACTTTCTTCTTCTTCTGCGCGAATGGGTCTCATAGGAACATGCGGAATCAACACTTCTTGGCCTTGATGTTTACCCAATAACTCTTCATGCGCAACGATTGAGCGAGTCTTCGTTGCTGCGACCAGACGTGTCTGGTAGGTCTTTTCTCTTCTGCCTCAAAACCCCGTGTATGAGTAATTTTCGTAATTTCCTCTTGATCCTTGAGATTGGGAAAACCTAATTCGGCCAAGTCCTTTTCCGCCTGTTTGTACCAATTGGACCTTGTTGCCTTTTTCTGCAAAAAACGTATAGATTTTATTTGTTAACCTAGTTGGGTCCATTCTGTACAAATGTCCCATGAATTGGATCCCTCTCATACAGATTGTGTCTGTGATTTTAGTAATTTTTAAATAGATGTCAGCATTAGGTTTCGGAAGGTGAATTCCATCTTTACTTCATTTATTATTATTATTATTATTAATCTTGATTGGTCACATTGGACCACTTGAGTCGTTCCACAATCACTTCTTCTTTGAAGGTAGTACTGCTTGGTTCTTGCGCTCTTTCCAGTACTTTTTCATTCTTTCAGATCGGGATTTTCTCAACTCATCTGAAATCTCCATAGGCTTTCTGTGTGTCATTTCTGCAGAAAATTTGTGAGTTTTAAGAATGGTGATAATTTTATTTTTCTCCTCGGCATCTGTTATCTTGAGTCCAACTGCTTTGAGATCTTGTTGGATTTCTTGGATCCATTTTCCTCCAGTTTTCTTTCCTAGATTTCTCATCACCAGTTGGCGTACAATTCTGTTTTCTGGAAGCCGTAAGATGTGAAAAAAATATGAAATTCTTTTCTTCTTCATTGTGCTGGTGATTGGGTCAATCTCACGATAGACAGTTTCATTTGGGAGAATCCTCCAGACTCCCTCAACCTGATACTTTTTATTTATGCACGTTCTAATGATTCTTCTTTCCGTTTTGAGTAGCTGATCAGTTCTTTGTTCATTTTTAATTTGGAACAGTGTTTCACAAGCATAAGTGGCTTCAGGGAGAGTTACAGTTTTATAATGTTGGATCTTAGTAGCTATTGATTGGCATTTTTTATTATATGTTGTTCAGGTTAGAGATTGTGCCTTTTTCATTTTATTTGTTCTATTTATCCAAGTTACTTTTTCGTTTAAGTTATGTGTTATAATTTCCCCAAGATACTTAAATTGAGGAACTAGGTTAATTTTATGATCATTTATATAGACTTCATTTATATCTAAGGGTTTCATAGGCATGATCTCAGTTTTTTCAAAGGATATCTGTAATCCTATCCCTTGAGCAATTTCTTGGAGACTAGTGATCTGAGTACAAACCTCTTCCTTTTCTAGTGCTAAAAGAGCCAAGTCATCTGCAAATCCTAAGCAGTTTATTTTTATTGATGGTTTTGTTCCAATTTTGATCTTAGGAGGGTTTTCCTTTTGCCAAACCTTCATGATATAATCAAGAGCCACATTGAAAAGCAGAGGGGATAATCCATCACCTTGTCTGAGACCAGTTTTTACTGTGAAAGCTGTTGATATTTCTCCCCTAAATTTAACTTTCGAATTTGTGTTTGTTAATGTTAATTGAATGATTTTTATCAATTTAGGATGGAGACCGTATGATCTGAGGATTTTTAGCAGTGTCAGTCTATGAATACTATCATAGGCTTTCTTGAAATCTATAAAAGAGATAAGGAGTTGCTTATTTCTGTTTTTGTAATATTCCATTATTAATTTCAGGCTAAGGATTTGGTCTGGACAACTTCTGTAAGGGCGAAATCCTCCTTGATATTCTCCAAGTTGTGGTTCCAGAATGTTTTTGATCCTGTTGTAAATTATACGAGAGAAAATTTTATATGTGCAGTCCAGAAGGGTAATTCCTCTGTAGTTATCTGGGTTCGTTTTGTCTCCTTTCTTAAATAATGGATGGATTATTCCTGTGGTCCAGTGTGCAGGAATTTCTTCAGTAATCCACATTTTAACTAGATGTTGATGAAGATTTATAATCGCAGGTTTACCAGCATTTTTCCAGATTTCAGCAAAGACTAAGTCTTCGCCACAAGTTTTGTAATTTTTTTGTTCTTTAATTGCGAGTTCTACTTCATTAATGTTTGGAGGATTTATTAAATCAGGTGAAGTTAAAATAGGTGTATCAGTGTTTACTTGCAGGGTTTCCAGTGGATCATCACAATTTAACAGTTTCTCGAATGCTTCTGCAAGGATCTCTGTATTTTCTTGGTTAGAATGTCTAACTTTCCTGTTTGATTTTTCAACATTAATGTTGGAGCTTCAAATTTTTTTAGATATTTACCAAATGTTTTGTAATAATCTCGAGATTGCTTTTTCTTGAAATCGTCTTCTATCTTTCCCAGTGTATTTTTAAGATGATTACGTTTCGTTTGTCTGATGATTTTATGGGTTAATTTTCTTTGTATAGTTAGTTCTAAATTTGATTCTTCTGACTTTAGAGCTTGATGTTTTATCCATGCTTGGTGTCTTTTCTCTATTGCTTGATCACAATCTACATTCCACCATTCATGTTTTTTCCTTGGATTTATTGGTGCTAACTCCTCTGCTATTGATTTTAATTTAGTGATTAATTCGTCCAATGTTTTAGTGTTGAGAGATTCTTCTCCTGTTCTTTCACAGTACTCTATATTTTTTATTAAGGTAGATGGATCAAATTTCCTCCTATTGTTATTATTAGGTTTTTTCTTGGCCATTGGAGTTAATTTTATTTTTATCTTTACCACATAGTGGTCTGATCCTGAGTCAACTCCCCTTAGAACCTTGACATTGTGAATTTCGCGATGGTGAAATTTATCCATGCAGACATGATCCAACTGCCATTCACCCCTTCTGAAGTCAAGATGTTTCCAAGTTTTCAATTTATGGGGCTGTCTTTTAAAACATGTTGATTTAGAGATTAATTTGTGGTGTCTACAAATTTCGACTAATCTTTGACCATTTTTATTGGTTCGTTTATGTGCTGTCCATTTTCCAATTATATCTCTATATCTTCTTTCTTGTCCAAGTTGCGCATTGAAATCACCAAGGAGAATTTTGATGTTTGATGAAGGGATGTTTATTAAAGTTTGATCCAAAAGATCCCAGAATTTTTGTACTTCTTCTCTGTCCTTAATGGTGTTGTTTTTTTGATTAGTAGGAGCATGTGCATTAATAATTGTATATGTTTTATTTGCCGATTTCAAAGTTAGGGTCGTAAGTCTGGAGGATTGAGATTTAAATTCTGTTATCGAGTCAATGTTTCTGAGATCTATTAAGAATCCGTTACCAAATTGTGGACAATTTTTCATAACTCGTTTTCTTGGAATTCCTTTATATAGTCTATATCCTTGTGATTCCAGATGGCCTTGATCACTATTTCTAATTTCCTGAAGGGCCATAATTAGAATTTTATGACTTCTCATGATATCCGTGATGATCTTCAATTTTCCAGTTTGAACCAGAGAGTTAACATTATGTGTAGAAAAGAATGAGACTTGTTTAGGTTTGATTTTCCGTTGTATTTGTTTGTTTGCTACTTGATGAGTTTTCAGACGCTCCGATTCGTCATTATCTTCCGCATGACAGCCCACCGTATCCGAATGCTGTCTTTTCTGTAATCTATCATTACAGACGGCGGAATTATTCTTCAAATGACTTTTCATGGTCGACTATCTAAGGTTTCACCTTGAGGGGAGGATAAATCCTCGAATTACAATCCTGAATGTTATTCAGAAAGGTGAAAGAACTGAGAAAAGAATTCTCAGTCCCCCCCAACACTAGTCTGTTCACTGACCCAGTTTCCCGCTGGGATTGATTACCCAACCTTCCACTGGGTTGCTCAGCTTAGCAGGGGACACCACGTGCAGGTCAGTGTTGGGAGTTGGAGTGGAGAGGTTATGAGGATTCTCTTCTGCTGAATCCTTGTATTACTGATTTTGTTGGTTAGTATCATCACATCACACTCCCTTTGTCCAGGTCTACATATTTATAGACCTCCCCAGGTTGATTCCTAGGGCCCTTTACTTCATTTATTGATAAAGCATTAATAAAATACTGTTGTATTGAGCTCCACCTCAGCCATCGTGGAAATGGTTTTCTGTGGTTTCTCCGCTTCTACTCCAGGCATGTGCTGGGATGGTTCCTAACTTAAAGCCACAGCCGTCTCCTTCCCAATCCTATCCCCAATTTACAAATACATACTGGTACAGCCATCACGATAACACAGATTATCACACAAATTACACACACACCCAAATACACGGGGGCTATATGACCACGCTATAGCAGCCCCTAAAATAAACTGAGTAGTTTAATTACATAGTTCTAACAAAAGAATAGAAACTTAATTGTATGGATAAATAGCTTTGCAGAACAGTTTCTTAAGATTCAGTTTCTGTGATACAGTTCAGGGGAAAATAACCTTCGACTGGCTGCGTGGTACAGCGGTAACGTTCTCTCCTGCTCTACCCAAAGTTTCAGGATTGTATCCGGGCCCAGTCAGTTGGCATTTGAGAGTGCGCAAATGTGAGGGAGCCGTATCATGTTAAAGATCCCCTTTGGACCAAATTCCGGAACCCGGCGTCTCTCAAAACCTTAGTATTCAAAAGGGACGTAAAACAAATAACATTATTATTATTAAAATAACACCCTCAGTGATTTGTTCTATAGGACTGTAAACTCAGAATTTGTAATATGGGAAAGCATTATAACATATCTGGTTTGGCAGATTTTGCGATAATATTATATACAGTAAGTTATGGATCTTATTCTCTTCTTTTCCAGGTATCTCATGCGCCTGGCAATGCAAGCACCATACAAAATGAATCAGATTATGGAAACAAATCATCAACCAACACAACTGACAATATAGCATACTATTTGACAGTGTACGGGATTCTGGCTGGTGGTAATACCTTATTTACTTTACTCAGGGCGTTTTTGTTTGCATACGGAGGAATCCATGCCGCTACTAGTATCCACAAGCTACTGCTCAAGAAGGTTATTAAGGTAAGAATTTTTTCCTTCTATCTATAACGTGTATTGTAGATAATGGTGGTGATATTATTATCTATATATTTAAAACACTAAGCTGTTTTTTGTACACACGAGATTGTGAAAACGACTTAACCGATTGGCTTCGTAAGACATTCTAACGAAAGCTCTTGGCATGCAGATTTGCAGAGTTTCTTTAAAAGGAAAATATATGTTACGGTATATTTTTAAATGATTAAAGAAATATGTAATATTTGTCACTCCCGCGCATGCGCACAATGGCCTTTCTCAACAAGGAAAATGGCGATTCCGGTCGCGTCTAACTGAGATCTTTGTTCATGAGAATTAAAAAGGATCTCCAATAATGTTAGTTATGTTATTACAATGTGCATTGAAATAGAATTATATTAAATAAACCACGAATTGAAAGACATAAACTGCAGGTTGAGTGTGTATACTGGTTAGATAGCTTAATACTGGAGTGAAACATAGTTGTCTGGATGGCTAAGGGGATAAGGTTACTGGCCTGAAATTTGTATTATGCATGATCGAGAGGGTTCGATTCCCACCTCGGATATGTTTTTTTATTTTCATTTTCTTCCTTCCTACGATTGGTATTGCATTGTAGAAAGCTCTTGGCATGCAGATTTGCAGAGTTTCTTTAAAAGGAAAATATATGTTACGGTATATTTTTAAATGATTAAAGAAATATGTAATATTTGACACTCTCGCGCATGCGCACAATGGCCTTTCTCAACAAGGAAAATGGCGATTCCGGTCGCGTCTAACTGAGATCTTTGTTTATGAGAATTAAAAAGGGTCTCCAATAATGTTAGTTATGTTTTTACAATATGCATTGAAATAGAATTATATTAAATAAACCACGAATTGAAGGACATAAAGTGCAGGTTGAGTGTGTATACTGGTTAGATAACTTAATACTGCAGTGTCACATAGTTGTCTGGTTGGCCAAGGGGATAAGGTTACTGGCCAGAAATTTGTATTATGCATGATCGAGAGGGTTCGATCCCACTTCGGATATGTTTTTTTATTTTCGTTTTCTTCCTTCCTACGATTGGTATTGCATTGTAGAAACATATTTCACTTTTATCATTCCCGTCAAGTAACGAATTCTCTGTTCCCATCGAGAGGGTTCGATTCCCACCTCGGTTATGTTTTTTTTTTATTTTCGTTTTCTTCCTTCCTACGATTGGTATTACATTGTAGAAACATATTTCACTTTTATCATTCCCGTAAAGTAACGAATTCTCTGTTGCCATACTTTGCATGGTCGAGAGGGTTCGATTCCCACCTCGGATACGTTTATTTATTTTCATTTTCTTCCTTCCTACGATTGGTATTACATTGTAGAGATATATTTCACTTTTTCATTCCCGTAAAGTAACGAATTCTCTGTTGCCATCCTTTGCATGGTCGAGAGGGTTCGATTCCCACCTCGGATATGTTTTTTTTTTTGTTTTCTTCCTTCCTACGATTGGTATTAGAGTGTAGAAACATATTTCACTTTTATCATTCCTGTAAAGTAACGAATTCTCTGTTGCCATCTATATATTTAAAACACTAAGCTGTTTTTTGTACACACGAGATTGTGAAAACGACTTAACCGATTGGCTTCGTAAGACATTCTAACGAAAGCTCTTGGCATGCAGATTTGCAGAGTTTCTTTAAAAGGAAAATATATGTTACGGTATATTTTTAAATGATTAAGGAAATATGTAATATTTGTCACTCCCGCGCATGCGCACAATGGCCTTTCTCAACAAGGAAAATGGCGATTCCGGTCGCGTCTAACTGAGATCTTTGTTCATGAGAATTAAAAAGGATCTCCAATAATGTTAGTTATGTTATTACAATGTGTCTATATATTTAAAACACTAAGCTGTTTTTTGTACACACGAGATTGTGAAAACGACTTAACCGATTGGCTTCGTAAGACATTCTAACGAAAGCTCTTGGCATGCAGATTTGCAGAGTTTCTTTAAAAGGAAAATATATGTTACGGTATATTTTTAAATGATTAAGGAAATATGTAATATTTGTCACTCCCGCGCATGCGCACAATGGCCTTTCTCAACAAGGAAAATGGCGATTCCGGTCGCGTCTAACTGAGATCTTTGTTCATGAGAATTAAAAAGGATCTCCAATAATGTTAGTTATGTTATTACAATGTGCATTGAAATAGAATTATATTAAATAAACCACGAATTGAAAGACATAAACTGCAGGTTGAGTGTGTATACTGGTTAGATAGCTTAATACTGGAGTGAAACATAGTTGTCTGGATGGCTAAGGGGATAAGGTTACTGGCCTGAAATTTGTATTATGCATGATCGAGAGGGTTCGATTCCCACCTCGGATATGTTTTTTTATTTTCATTTTCTTCCTTCCTACGATTGGTATTGCATTGTAGAAAGCTCTTGGCATGCAGATTTGCAGAGTTTCTTTAAAAGGAAAATATTGACACTCTCGCGCATGCGCACAATGGCCTTTCTCAACAAGGAAAATGGCGATTCCGGTCGCGTCTAACTGAGATCTTTGTTTATGAGAATTAAAAAGGGTCTCCAATAATGTTAGTTATGTTTTTACAATATGCATTGAAATAGAATTATATTAAATAAACCACGAATTGAAGGACATAAAGTGCAGGTTGAGTGTGTATACTGGTTAGATAACTTAATACTGCAGTGTCACATAGTTGTCTGGTTGGCCAAGGGGATAAGGTTACTGGCCAGAAATTTGTATTATGCATGATCGAGAGGGTTCGATCCCACTTCGGATATGTTTTTTTATTTTCGTTTTCTTCCTTCCTACGATTGGTATTGCATTGTAGAAACATATTTCACTTTTATCATTCCCGTCAAGTAACGAATTCTCTGTTCCCATCGAGAGGGTTCGATTCCCACCTCGGTTATGTTTTTTTTATTTTCGTTTTCTTCCTTCCTACGATTGGTATTACATTGTAGAAACATATTTCACTTTTATCATTCCCGTAAAGTAACGAATTCTCTGTTGCCATCCTTTGCATGGTCGAGAGGGTTCGATTCCCACCTCGGATACGTTTATTTATTTTCATTTTCTTCCTTCCTACGATTGGTATTACATTGTAGAGATATATTTCACTTTTTCATTCCCGTAAAGTAACGAATTCTCTGTTGCCATCCTTTGCATGGTCGAGAGGGTTCGATTCCCACCTCGGATATGTTTTTTTTTGTTTTCTTCCTTCCTACGATTGGTATTAGAGTGTAGAAACATATTTCACTTTTATCATTCCTGTAAAGTAACGAATTCTCTGTTGCCATATATATTTAAAACACTAATGTATTTTTTGTACACACGAGATTTTGAAAACGACTTAACCGATTGGCTTCGTATGGCATTCTAACGAAAGCTCTTGGCATGCAGATTTGCAGTGTGTCTTTAAAAGGAAAATATATGTTACGGTATATTTTTATATGTTTAAAGAAAAAGGTAATATATGTGGCAATTGCGCGTTGCCACAATTGCGTTTCTTCATGAGAGAAATGGCGGATAAAAGATCCACCGTATCGTAGTGTGATCTTTGTTTATGAGAATTGAAAAGGGAAATATCGCTTATGTTGTATCCCGATATATACTGGAATAGAATCATGAAATAAGGGAAATATTGATGAACTGTAACTGGCAGTTGAGTGCGTTTGTTGTTTACGTCACTTAATATTGCACTCTAATTTCGTTGTCTGGGTGGCTCAGCGGCTAACATTGTGGACAACGAAATTGATTATGCATCGTCGAAGGAGTTTGATTCCCACCTCAGACATGTAATTCTATTTCCCAATTATTCTATCTTGCAATTGGTATTACATTGTCTAAACATATGTTACGTTTATTATTCCCGTAAGGTAAGAAATTCTCCATGATTTACGTTGCCAGATACTTTTAAATTGAAAATGAAAATCGGCACAATCGCTTCGCCTTGAGAGAAAATTGTCGAACATAATTCATTTGATGGACTCAGACATCGTGGTCACTCAGCCCTGTCTACTTTGGTGTGTGAGTGTAAACCTTTCTCTGATAACCTGTGTTAATGTGATGGCTGTATTGATGTGTGCATTTGTAATTAGTATGGGGAATAGGGAGTTGAGAATCATGAAATAAGGGAAATATTGATGAACTGTAACTGGCAGTTAAGTGCGTTTGTTGTTTACGTCTCTTAATATTGCACTCTAATTTCGTTGTCTGGGTGGCTCAGCGGCTAACATTGTGGACAACGAAATTGATTATGCATCGTCGAAGGAGTTTGATTCCCACCTCAGACATGTAATTCTATTTCCCAATTATTCTATCTTGCAATTGGTATTACATTGTCTAAACATATGTTAGGCTACGTTTATTATTCCCGTAAGGTAAGGAATTCTCCATGATTTACGTTCCCAGATACTTTTAAATTATTAAATAAATATCGGCACAATCGCTTCGCCTTGAGAGAAAATTGTCGAACATAATTCATTTGATGGACTCAGACATCGTGGTCACTCAGCCCCGTCTACTTTGGTGTGTGAGTGTAAACCTTTCTCTGATAACCTGTGTTAATGTGATGGCTGTATTGATGTGTGCATTTGTAATTAGTATGGGGAATGGAGAGTTGACGACTGAGGCTTTAAGTTAGGAACTATCCCGGTATTTGCCTGGAGTGGAAGTGGGAAACCACGGAAAACCACATCCAAGGTTGTTGAGATGGGAATCAAATTTTGCTCTTCTTAGGTTTGCCTCAAGAGTGCGCCCCGTTCCAGCCCTCAGACCAGAATTAAATTTCTTGGCAGAGCAGGGATCGAACCTGGAATCTGGGGCGATAGCTCAGAATGTAGCCTTAAGACTGGGCTTCCCTGTGTTAATACGATCTTTGAAAAACACTGAACATATAATTCTAAAACTCCCTCCATTACGGTGGCTGGCGAAGTGAGTCCATGCTCATTCCAGTAGTGGCGAAGTGATTCTATGCTCCCTTGCATAATTTACTGTCATGGAAATGCAAAGTATTGTACCTTCAACAGGTGATGGAAATTGATTATTTAGAGCAGTTTCATTCTGTTTATTTCAAAATGAAGTTCGTCATCCTGAGTTGCGTTTGCAAGCAAATTGCAAAAATTGCAAGGATTTTATTATTGGCGATCAGTCTCATCGCATTCTCATCAGCAACCAACTTGAGAATGGAAGTCTCTGAACTTAGTTGTATAAGTGAATATTGTTGTTTATTGATTATTTTTTTAGAGTACATAACAATGAGTCTAACCACGCAGTTGATTTTGGCAATGGAAGTAAGTTATTATTTGCTATTTAATATTTGGCAGCTGCGTTGATGCAGGCCACTATAGTGTTATTTAATAAGCTATGACGTTAATTTGGGGAGAAATACTGCTATAAATAAACCCATTTTACGAAATAGAACATTAGCCGCAAACAAGTGGGAAATCGGAGAAAAATACGAAGCCAATTTTAAACTCCAATATGAATACGGCATTTCAGATACAATTCCAGATACTATACCGTTACAGTGTAGGGTCCTTGACGAACAAATTTAAACATTGTTCTGCACTGTATTTCTCTTGAGAGAAATCTTCACTTGGTTACTTTGAGCTTTGCTGTTGTAATGTAAAATTAATCTGACTAAATATAAAACATTTGACATGCTGCAACAATTATTTTTCACTGGAGATGATATCTCAAGGAATTTCAGAGAGACTAATCGGCAGTACAATGCTATGTCCTTCGTTTCATTTGGTGCCAATGTTACTGTGCCACACCCATACGGTCCACATTGTTTTAAGATGTATGGAGGTGCACATCATCGCATTTCTTCGTTATATTCCAAAATTATATGTGACGGTTTGCGGCCAGTTTTATTAGACTCCTCAGAGTTCTTGAATTCCTTGGAACTAAATGACTTGCCTCCACATATTCCAAACGCTTGAACCGTTATGCTGCTTAGAAATCTGAACGTTTCCCAAGGGCTCTTAAATGCAACCATATTGCTTGGATTTGGAAATAATAAATGCAGTTAAAATTAGGCAGAGAGGTTGAATCCTTCTACTTGATTTAACAGCATCCGATAAAACACTATCATTTTGTTTTAAGAGGCAATATTTTCCAATTTATTTGGCATACTCTGTCACAATCAATGAAGCTCAAGGGAAAACTCTGGAACGTATAGGTCTCAATTTGCCTCATCAATTTTTCAGTCATGGCCAGCAGTATTTTGCAATGTTGAGAGTGCAATCTTTTGACGCCCTTATAGTTTCAATAGAGCCAAAAAATCATCGTACAAAGAATATACAGTAGGCCTACATAAGAAAATTCTTCAGTAAATATTTTTCTATTGACCGTCATTTTTGACGGGTTTCAACTAGTCTATATATTTAAAACAGTAAGCTGATTTTTGTTACCGCGAGATTGACAGAACGGCTGAACCGATTTACTTCGTAATGCACTCTGTTGAAAGCCCATGATCTGTATATTTGCAGAGTGTCTTTAAAATAAACAAATATATTACCATATGTTTTTATATTTATAAACAAAAATGCAAAATTATTGGCCCTAGCGCATGCGCACAATCACCTTGCGTCACGACAGTCATGGCGGTTACAAGTGCATTGCGTTTCAATTTGATAGTTATTTATAAGAAGTATAAAGGAAGAGAACATTATTTATGGCGTTCCCACGATATATATTGGAATACAATATTATACACAACGGAAAATGTTGAAACACATAAAATGATAGTCGAGTGTGTAGGGCCTTTGTAGTTAAAGTGTCTTAATATTGCGTAATATCATCAGTGGTTCGGTAGCTCAGGTCGTAGAGGCAAGAACTCCTAATTTATGCATCGCGCAATGGAAGCTGTTCGAGTCCCACCTCCGACATGTTTTTTTATTTCCGTTTTTTTATTTCTTGGTATTCCTTTTTCATTGTTAAAACGTATTTAATTCTTAGCATTCCCGTAAACTAAGGAATTCGTATATTTTCAAATTAATATAGAAAATTGCAGAATTCTCGCCCCTCACGCATGCGTACAATCACCTTGCATCATGACGGTCATGGCAGTTACAAGTGCATCACGTTTCAATTTGATAGTTATTTATAAGAAGTATAAAGGAAGGGAACATTATTTATGACGTTCCCACGATATATACTGGAATACATTTAGGATATAGCCTACCCGACGGAAAATATTGAAACACGTAAACTGACAGTCGAGTGTGTAGGGCCTATGTAGTTAAACTGTCTTAATTTTGCGTGATTTTGTCAGTGGTTTGGTAGCTCAGGTCGTAGAGGCAAGAACTCTTGATTTATGCATCGCGCAATGGAAGCTGTTCGAGTCCCACCTCCGTCACTTTTTTTTTATTTTCGTATTTTTATTTCTTGGTTTTGCTATTCCATTGACAAAACATATTTTACTCTTAGCATTCCCGTAAACTAAGAAATTCGGCGCGATTGACGTTGCCACATATATCTATATATTTAAAACAGTAAGCTGATTTTTGTTACCGCGAGATTGACAGAACGGCTGAACCGATTTACTTCGTAATGCACTCTGATGAAAGCCCATGATCTGTATATTTTCAGAGTGTCTTTAAAATAAACAAATATATTACCATATGTTTTTATATTTATAAACAAAAATGCAAAATTATTGGCACTAGCGCATGCGCACAATCACCTTGCGTCACGACAGTCATGGCGGTTACAAGTGCATCGCGTTTCAATTTGATAGTTATTTATAAGAAGTATAAAGGAAGAGAACATTATTTATGGCGTTCCCACGATATATATTGGAATACAATATTATACACAACGGAAAATGTTGAAACACGTAAAATGATAGTCGAGTGTGTAGGGCCTTTGTAGTTTAAGTGTCTTAATATTGCGTAATATCATCAGTGGTTCGGTAGCTCAGGTCGTAGAGGCAAGAACTCCTAATTTATAATAAGAACTTTATTGCAGCCAATGGCCAAATTAATAAATTAACATTAAAAAAACAAAACAAAAAAGATTGCCTTAGTCTTCACTACAAAACATTGTAAGTGTGACCCGTCGAGTGTGTAGGGCCTTTGTAGTTTAAGTGTCTTAATATTGCGTAATATCATCAGTGGTTCGGTAGCTCAGGTCGTAGAGGCAAGAACTCCTAATTTATAATAAGAACTTTATTGCAGCCAATGGCCAAATTAATAAATTAACATTAAAAAAACAAAACAAAAAAGATTGCCTTAGTCTTCACTACAAAACATTGTAAGTGTGACCCGTCTTTGTTTGCACAACATCACGTGATACCTATCACACTGCTCTCCACATAGCAAACAGATGCACTGCTGGTCCGGCTGATGAAATCTCTTCTTGGTGCATACTTTAAAGTGAAAACCATGCACCGAAAATCTCGTGACTATATGACGCAAATCATACAATGCATTTGTCCATTCAGTTGAAAGCATCGCGTCAGTGCCATAAAAGTCGTCCCATATGTCTTCTCTCTTCCTTTTCAATTCTGTCAGTAGGGTCTCATATCCAGGTGTAACGGGCAGCAGTAGGTTCAGTCTCAGGTCTTCAACAAAATATGGCTCTCTAGCTAGCAGGTAAACCAAACGGGATGGCGTGTACTTTGAAAGGCACAAAGCTCTCTTGAGATAGATGGATTTTACTCTTTCCAGATCTGCCAGGTGTTTTCTCTTGAGGTGTATCCATATATTTTCCAATCCATACGATGCAATTGGTGCTATTTTTACATGAAACAATTGGATTGCAGTCTTTAGGGACAATTTATGAATTTGTTTTATGTCACTCATCGCTTTCACTGCTGCGGTCAGCTTGTATATATTATTTCAGTTGTATAGATCCCTCCTGCGGCGCTCACAAGCGACCGATCGTGACAAATGATCATTGAAATGAAAGAGAATAGATATTAGGAGTGACTTATTGAACTATAATTTCATAAATATCTATAATTTATTTAAAAAATGACTTTAAAAAAATTGTACGAAGTGTGCGATTTGCAAACACCGTTGATGTAGGAAAATACGCTCCATAATTGCTGTCCACAGGCCGCTGTGCGCCTGTTTCATGTCATATTAACATTCTGAGGTCTTTCCTTTATTCTTAAATGTAAATAGTGTTCTATAATCATTTGGTTGAAATAAAAACATAACCTTTCTCCTTAAGTGTCTCATTATAAACCTATTGGGGAAAGTGTGGTTTATGAACATGCGAGATTTCTCGCACGGGTCCGCTAGTTTTTGATTATCTTTCTTATCATTAATTGCATCATGCAGTAAGAGGACCTAATATGTAGGAAAATGTAGGAGGCAATCCACAACATCTAATTTAACTTTTTTTTAATGCTGGATCTAGGAATTGTTTAATATTTTTTTAGTGGCAAGATATACCCAGCAACTTGGCCAATCACATTGAGTCATGACTAGAGCCCGGATTCTTAGGTTTTTACCTATTTTTTTCCTGGCTATGTAATTTGCAAAATTCAACATATATGTTTGTTTCACACTTCCTGGAGCAGAATATGTGAATTTCATTTCACCTAAAAAAAACTAAATGAGGGGTTGACACCTAAAATAACCTAAATAGCTGTTTTGCCGTTTTCAAATAAAAATGTTATTTCCCCATTGAAATGCATCGTAAAATTATTTCCACCGTGATTACAAGCAGTAGGACGGAGATAGTTCAGGTTACTACCGTTAAATGCAGTACTATGATTATGATAATTGTTGTTTTAAGGGGCCTAACATTTGGGTTATCGGCCCCTAATGGTTTGGGTGATAGATGAGATGAGAATGTAAACTATAACTAATACTAACTACAGACTTACATACTTGAAGAAGAAATGGTAAACAAATAAAGGATAAGGCAAATGAAAGACAAATGAAATGCCCTCAATCCTCGAAGAATGAGGATTGAGGGACTTGGATGGAAGGAGAGCCATGAAAGGCAGATGGGATAGGGAAAGAGGAGAGGGGCCCGTCCTAAAGTCAGTGGAAAAAGGGGGAAAAACGGACCCAGCTCAGGAATCCCTCGGGATCACCAACTCCGAACTCACCAGGCGTGATCCCCTGAGGGTGTACAAATATCCAGGGTGAACCAGAAGTGCACCAGATAATAATAAGACAAGGGCCAATTATGGCCAGAAAGGAAGAGACTCCCTAGGCCTCGGATACCATAATACCGTCGGGGTCGGAAGAGAACAAGAGTTGACCAAGAGAGGCCAACAGGAAAGAAGACGGAGAGGAGTCCGGCACAAGTAAGTGACAATGTAAACTTTTGTGAAATAAGTTGATAAATAAATTTCACAGAAATAAGAAAAACAGGAAATTATTTCTGCCTGTATTGATCCTGGAAGGAATACCTAAAATAACCTATTTTTAGAATACAAGAAACCTAAAGTGAAGGTTTAAGCCACCTAAAAATCCGGGCCTTACTCATGTTACATGACTGCAAAGAGAAGCTGCAGCAGGTTTAGAGATTGAAGGTTTGAATCTCAGCATTGAGTGTGGTTTTTGCCTAGATTTTTCTACACACCCTACTGGCACATGCTGGTCCCCCCCCCCCCACTATTTGCCATTAATCTTAGTTCCTCTCTTTTTTATTATCAATACTATACTTGGCATGATATTTTTATGTTGCATGTCAATTTCTGTTTATTAATGAATTTCATTCTTCTTTCCCAGGGGAAAATGCTGTTCTTTGATATTACTCCCATGGGTAGAATTCTGAACAGATTCTCTTCTGATACATATACAGTTGATGATTCGTTGCCTTTCATAATGAATATTCTGCTTGCCCAATTCTTTGGGGTGTTAGGTGAGTAACATTTTAGAGTGAACAGAGACGTAAGTTTGAATTTAATTTATGTAGTTGCAGCAATAACAAAAGCTGAATAGAATAATCATTTTTGCTGAATACAGGCAAGTGAAATGAAGTTCCTGCGAAGAAGGATCGGAGTAACAAGAAGAGACAGGGTGAGGAATGAAAAGGTCAGGGAAATAGTGAAAGAGGAGCCCTTGCAAGGTAGGATTGAGACATCAAGACTGAGGTGGTATGGACATTTAAAGAGAATGGAAGAGTACAAGATTCCCAAGAGGATACATGAGATGCAGATACAGAAAAAAAACGACCAAGGGGAAGACCAAGAGATAGATGGCTGAAAGGAGTTGAGGAATGTGTCAAGGAGAGAGGCGAGGACTGGACCAGAGTGACAGCGGAGAGGTGGTGGGAGGAAAGGACTAAGTGGCGAGGCTTATGTTCCAAACAGACCCAGCCTGGGGCTGGAAACTGTACAAGATGATTGTGATGAACCTTCAGAGTGCTAGCGCCGAAACGGTTCATCACCATTTCTGCCACACGGTGGTGCTAATGACGAAACGGTTCATTGCTATGCATGCGCGCTTTTAGTACCACATTCCAACAGTTTGAGGTGATGTTATTTGAAAGTAGACTTACCTGCTCTAAGGTGATAGTCCACAGAACCATTTACTTTCCATTTTTAATTTCTATGGTGATGTGAATTATGCTATTCATTTGTTCAAATAAATGAAAAGGTTTGACTTATGGTTGACTTCTGTGCATTGTAATGGCTGACAACAGACGTTTTAGTAGTTTGACTAGTGGAGATTCTAAACATTTACAGTACCGAGGAGGGGCGTGGGGAAATATATCCTCCCTAAAGTCTGATTTGTCGCCGTAGTGAATGGCCGTTTAGCCAGTCACTACATAAGGCAGTCTTTACCTACATCTAGTTCAACTTTCCCCCCTGAAAATTATTTTGCGGGAGCACTCCTGAAGAAAACTTATTTGAGTACATTTGTGTTAATTTTAATCCAATGTAATTCCGTATTTGCTCAATCTATGACCCTCCCCCCTTTTTTTTAAGTTAGGGGAAAATACTAATTTTGCCTCACATATTGAACCCATGATCTCATGGTCTGGGGAAACAAGGAGGAGGAAATTCAGGAGCAACTGAAGGCTTGGGAAGAAACCGTGGGAGAGTACGGATGGAAGTTCAACATCAGTAAATGTGAGATCCTGTTAACGACCAGGAAAAAGGACAGACCAATGAGTGGGATAACACTTGGAGGTGGACAGCTGAAGAAGGTGGAGAGTCTCATGTACTTGGGAAGTATAGTGGTGGAAAATGGGAGAAATGACAAAGAGATTACGGAACGTGGCAGACGGGTAGAAGCATTTCTGAGAAGCATTAGAAGCTTAGTGTGGAATAAAGATGTCCCACAAAAAAGCAAGGAAGTGTTATACAGAAGCTACTATATCCCGGTACTGACCTATGCATCAGAAACTTGGATAATGAAGAAAGGAGTCATAAGCAGAATACAGGCAAGTGAAATGAAGTTCCTGCGAAGTAGGATCGGAGTAACAAGAAGAGACAGGGTGAGGAATGAAAAGGTCAGGGAAATAGTGAAAGAGGAGCCCTTGCAAGGTAGGATTGAAACGTCAAGACCGAGGTGGTATGGACACTTAAAGAGAATGGAAGAGAAGAAGATTCCCAAGAGGATACATGAGATGCAGATGCAGAAGAAACAACCAAGGGGAAGACCAAGAGATAGATGGCTGAAAGGAGTGGAGGAATGTGTTAAGAAGAGAGGCGAGGACTGGACCAGAGTGACAGCGGAGAGGTGGTGGAAAGAAAGGACTAAGTGGCGAGACTTATGTTCCAAACAGACCCAGCCTGGGGCTGGAAACTGTACAAGATGATGATGATGATTAACGAAATACGGGTAACTAACGATGCGTGTTTACTACAGAGTCGTGCTATTCCTATTTTGGATGCGATATTCCGCGGACGTTCCTGTATTACCGTAAATATCAGGAGTGTACCAATTGCTGTTATGGTACTTTGTGGCAGTACAAGGATATGCATTCTTTCCTACCTGCAGAAAGTTTGGGGCTAGCTGTTGTAACAGAAATAACCAGGAAATCCCTGCCCCAAGACTGCATTCCTAGCCGGATAGTCACACTCAGCCATCCCTCTCACTTCTCTGTCATTGTCAATGCGCTTATCAGGCAGTCAATGAAAAAATAGGAAATGGAACCAGCTTAGATATCCCTCAATCTCCAATTTCGAAAATGCCCATACACTGCTCCTTATGGGAAATGTTGTTAGTCCAAAGGGGACAACACATTACTACATGGGGTAGTAAAAATACCGTAAAATAAAATGATCTTGAATAAAAAATTGTGACTGATTTAAATTCTTATAATAGTCTCATAATTTGCCCTCCTGTGTATATTATGCTCATCCAAGTACATTATTAAATTGAGCAGAGTATTGACTCAGCTGGTCTGTTTCAGGCACTATGGTGATCACCATCTATGGACTTCCCTGGCTAATTCTGGTGTTGGCTCCTCTCGTACCAGTGTACAATTGGCTCCAGAATCATTACCGACTGACATCTAGGGAGCTGAAACGGTTAACTAGTGTTACTCTGTCTCCAGTGTATAGTCATTTCAATGAGACCCTTCTTGGAGTCCCTACAATCAGAGCTTTCCGAGCAGTGTCCCGGTGAGTGATCTCTTTTAATAGACCAGTTCTACTCGTGATGAGTATTCTGTTAAGTCTTGTTGTAAATAGACAGTCATGTGAAATGGAAGCCCTTGGCTCATGGTGCGAGTCTCCTTCTGCGACATCACCATCTTGTCTCGAGGCAAGCCTAACCAGGCTTCTGCACGAGTTTACAGTATTAACTGAAGAGTGCGAACATTACAGTGTGGTGTTGGGGTAGCACATCTGCCTCTTACCCGGACCCTGGGGTATGCTTCCCGGCTCAGTCAGGGATTTTAAAAACTTACGTAAGGACTGGAACGGGGTGACTCAGCCTTGTGAGAACAATTCTGTAGCTTTGTGACAGTGATGTAGCACCCTGGTCACGGAAACCAAGATTGACGGCTGAGGGGACCCAACGCATTAACCACGCGTCAGCCTACAATCTACAGGCCAATTGGCTGGGCAGCGGTCGCCAACACCATGGGGCTATCGAATGGGGTTGTTGATTCTCCACCCAATCAATACAATTTATTACAAAAATTTTCACAGTTTTATTATTTCTGGGACATGTTTCGGGCCATACCTGGGCCCTTCTTCAGCCTTGATTAATTTCCAAAAACATCCATTAAAAAGACATGCATTTATAATAGAACAACACTCTTAAAATGCTTAACGGTATTAGATACATTAAAACAACACTAAAATACACATTTGGAGAGAGAAAGAAACACTGATACGATATAACACCTCTTCATGTCAGCCATACAGAAACTAAAATGTATTACATGCTGGTTGTTTTTAATGGTGACAAGTGTCCATTTTGCTGAGTGATTCTGACTTATCTGTTAGTCACGCCGATACATTTCTGTTTGGTTACCCAGATATGCTGGCGAGTCTGGGGCTTAACATACTTTGGCCTTTGCTAAAATAAATATTCCGCCTGGCTTGTATAGTGATTGAGCGGAGATAGCCACCTGTTCAATATGTTGTCCCTGGACCGAGCATGGTTGACGCATTATGTAGTATGCGTGAATTAAAGGGTAAATTGGCACTAATAGTTTGCTGCTCGTTCCCGCCCGGAAGCTGAATTTAGTGGACCGCCTTTCCTATGCGGAGGCCATGTTGTGTTGGAGCTTACTGACTGCGAAATGTTGTGCTGTTGTGCGGGCCCGCAGCGGGAACGAGCAGCAAACTATTAGTGCCAATTTACCCTTAAATTCACGCATACTACATAATATATAACAAAGGAGAAACTGTTCCGCCTAGTCAGTACATTTATTTACAACAAGTTATAAACTTGCTATTATATGGTACATGTTTCGGGGCCTCTAGTACTGGTCCCTTCTTCAGCCATAAATTAAGTTGCAAAATCCAGCATAATTAAAGATATCATAATAAAAAATACATATGGTAAAATGATGAGTGAATGGATGAAATGAGGCGAAAAAGAACATATTACTCATGAGAAGTAATGTGAGTGCACATCAGTAAAAATTAACACCATTGGTATTGCTAGGTTCTTGAGAATACACTTATATAGCACTGTTCTAATGTTTGTGCATGTGGAAATCACTTCACTTGGGATTTATAGCCTGTTGTTTACAATGCTGTTGACTGAAACTTGCTGTTCAAGCTGGGGCTTCTGAGCTTATAGTCTTGCATTAGAGGGAAAACATCGAATGTCATGTAATGAAATACATCATCATGATGAGGAGACGTCCAAGTATGGAAAAAACATATTTTACTTAGACCAACTAAAACAATTTCCTTTGTTGATCTAATTGACTTAACAGTAATATGTTCTTTTTCGCCTCATTTCATCCATTCACTCATCATTTTATGTATTTTTTATTATGATATCTTTAATTATGCTGGATTTTGCAACTTAATTTATGGCTGAAGAAGGGACCAGTACTAGAGGCCCCGAAACATGTACCATATAATAGCAAGTTTATAACTTGTTGTAAATAAATGTATTGACTAGGCGGAACAGTTTCTCCTTTGTTATATAGTGAATCTGTCAATTCGGAAAATGAACTTCTTTCAGAGCACAATTTACTACATAATACGTCAACCATGTTCGGTCCAGGGACAACATATTGAACAGGTGGCTATCTCCGCTCAATCACTATACAAGCCAGGCGGAATATTTATTTTAGCAAAGGCCAAAGTATGTTAAGCCCCAGACTCGCCAGCATATCTGGTTCTCCAAACAGAAATGTATCGGCGTGACTAACAGATAAGTCAGAATCACTCAGCAAAATGGACACTTGTCACCATTAAAAACAACCAGCATGTAATACATTTTAGTTTCTGTATGGCTGACATGAAGAGTTGTTTTATCGTATCAGTGTTTCTTTCTCGCTCCAAATGTGTATTTTAGTGTTGTTTTAATGTATCTAATACCGTTAAGCATTTTAAGAGTGTTGTTCTATTATAAATGCATGTCTTTTTAATGGATGTTTTTGGAAATTAATCAAGGCTGAAGAAGGGCCCAGGTATGGCCCGAAACATGTCCCAGAAATAATAAAACTGTGAAAATTTTTGTAATAAATTGTATTGATTGGGCGGAGAATCAACAACCCCATTCGATAGTTGTAAACGTCAATACGGACCTCAAATATGAAAAACTTTCCAAATAATCTTGAACACCATGGGGTTCGCATAAAGTTCGTGACTGGAAACAGAAAAACATATTGTGATGTTACGCATCAGGGCTGCTCTCTGTCATTTGGACGAGATTCAACAGTCCTAGCAGTCACACATTCATGCAATCGGGCACGAAGAAATATCATAACTCTAATAACAAATATTGCATGATCGGCGCCATTCTAGGTCACTTTGTCAGAAAGTAAGGAAGGGTCGAGGACAAGAACTGTAAGGGTCGAAAATTTTAAAAACAGATTACCTGGGATGTAAGGTGTGGTAGCTATGTCGAGATGAAACGATTAGCTGAGTACAGGGAGGCACGGAAAGATGCACCAAAGCAGTCGACTGAAAAGTCAAACAACATATCATCACAAATTCAACATTTTTCCTACGTATCTCCATAACTCGAATTTCCGATAAGTCAAATTTATTTTGACATCCCCTAATGATTCGAGATATCGAGGTTCAACTGTATCTTCATAAATGGTTTGCTAAGATTAATCATTTCTTCCACACAGCATATAACCAAGAACCTCCCTTAGAGAGGAAATTTTGGAAACAGTGCACTCTCGATAATTTGCGGTAATTAATAAACGAATTTCCATGAATTATCGAAAACTTCGAATTTTCCGCAGTTATGTTTTTAAGCCTAATAAAAACAAAACTATTGGGTAAAATATTGAAAAGTATTTTATGAACATGCAAAAAATAATTATAACACTTTATGTTCGACGATGTCGAAATGTAAATATTATATGTCAGAAAACTGTATCGTAATGAGGGACATTATAACGCTATTTTTCATTATGAAACAGTTTCTCCCACCAATCAGATCTCAAGAAACAGTTGTGTGGCCAATTAGGTAAGGATAGCATCGCACCTGCGCTGACTTCCACGGCCTTCTGTTTTAAATTTCACTGCATGGCTTCTAGTGTCATAGTGGGGTATTCCAGAAGGCCATGGTATTCTCTGCGTCCCATGCGCTCTGTTCAGTACATAAAACTGGCGAAATCTCGACAGATATTTATGAATATTTATGTTTGAAAATAAAATAGTTATAATTATCGTCGAACATAAACAGTTGTATGCAACTCGCCTATAATAGTAATTAAGACACTCATATGGAAATTATAAACATACTCGTGTCTTAATTATTGCCATTATAGGCTCGTTGCATAATGTACTATTATAACATTGTATTGTAAGTCACACAAGACTAGAGGTATGTGGATTATGGCAAAATTAATAATCATCATCATCATCATCATCTCCCGGGTACTGTTGATAGGCCTCCTCCATTCCATTCTGTTCATAAACACTTTGCTCTCCCTGATGTCTTCAAGTGTTCTTCCCATAAGTGGCATCTCTAAAAGCCAGAGTAGTTAAAAGGGATGTAAAACCAATAACATTATTATTATATCTTCCCATAAGTGTGATGTCCATCTTAACAATGTCCATCCAACTGGTTCTAGGTCTTCCCACAGGCCGCCTTCCTTCCACCTCCCTTTCCAAGTTTACTCGGGCTATTCTTGACTGTTCCATCCTCTCTTCATGTCCAAACCACCGTAGTCCTGATCCTGTGTAGGAACTGATGTCGTCATCCCAGCCTCTCTCCTTACCTGCTCGTTTCTTATCTTGTCCAATTTGGTCCTTTGGAAAGTGGTTCTAAGGAACTTCATCTCTGATGCCTGTATTCTTGACATGTCTCTTGCGGTGAGGGAACATGTTTCTATGCCATAGGTTAATATTGGTGTGAAGTAACTCTTGAAGAGTGTCAACTTTACCTTTCTTGGAACTTTCGTATCCCAGAGTAGCGTCCTCACCTGCTGGTAAAAAAAAGGGAACTCTTGTATGTTATTGGTGACTTCATTGTTAGCTAGGGCATCTTTGGAGACTACACTACCAAGGTAGGTGAATCTGTCCACACATTCCAGTTGATGGTCTCCTAGTTTATTGTAGCTGAGATATTTCTCCCGGTCACAGCCATTGCCACTGTCTTATTCAAACTTATCTTCAGGTTAAAACTTGGTCTTCCATTCGTTGAGTTTACATTAATATCTAAGAAAAAAAGACTGTCATCACTCCTTTGTTTCTTAGAACATTAAATTTTCTAATTTTATATTGTACATTTCTGAAGAAAACAATTTATGAGAACGAAAATTCATCTCGAATTTCTGAATGTGTGGTTATAGACACACTAGCTTGGCTGTGGTATCTTTCGGAATTTCCTTTGGATCACCACTGCATTCAATGGTACTGGATCTCCCTCACCGATAGTCAAATTCTGTAAAATATCGTCTTCGCTTGCATGTTCGAAATCATAATCATCTTTATCGACATCTAACTACTGAATGTCACTTTCTTCTGCATCTTGGCATTCATCCAGATTTTGCCTTGCCCGTTCGAAATATCGTCACAGAAGCAGGCAAACGCTTGCCTTTGTGCGAGTTTAGTAGCGATAATTTTCTTCCATTACTTGTTGACTTCATGAAGAGCATCCAACAAACACGCTCGCAGCATCACCCTTCACAACTCTCAGGTCAGTGACCTGCGGGTGTGGCTCTTGGGGAAGGGAGGGTAGGTTCTGAGCGAAAGTGCATTCCTCTTTGTACTGTCTTGGCCTTGAAGATAAAAGAAATCCCTTTCGACAACATGCTCGTATGTTTCCAAGATTGCAGCATTCTGGTAACGATGTGTAAGTAGGCCTAATTTTACATAGCTGAGAATCTCATGATTCCGTCTTCATGCATCGTTAACGGTCACGTTAAACTACAAGCTTCCTTCCTTTTTTCATGCATCGTATCGCGTTAAAATTCTTTTAAACAACGGAGAGATTATTTTCTTTAGCGCGATGATTAGTTGCTGTAAGAATTACTACTTTAAAGAAAATCTCTTGGAGATCGGTGAATTAACCGCAAAGCGAATTATCCATATGTGAATTATCTGGAGTACACTGTATATATCTTCTTCTTCTTCTGCTGCTTTTACGGTCTCATTGGACCACTTCAGTCAATCATTTCTTGGTCCTCTTCTTCAGTTTCCCCCCCCAGGGGCTCACATCTAGTGGGTTGTGGGTTGGCGACCACGGGGCCCCAGCTGAGTCCGGCATTGCTTCCACTTACTTGTGCCGGGCTCCTCTCTGTCTTCTTTCCTGTCGACCTCACTTGGTCAACTCTTGTTCTCTTCTGACCCCGATGGTATTAGGGTATCCGAGGCCTAGGGAGTCTCTTCCTTTCCCGCCTTAATTGGCCCTTGTCTCATCTTTTCTGACACTCTCCTTCTGCGAGGGGTCAGCCTTCTTTTTCTTTTCCTTTTACCTCCTGCCTTGTGCTCTAGGCCCTTAAGGAGGCAGGGTGTATGTAGCCCCACCACTTCTGGTGCACCCTAGATAATGCTACACCCTCAGGGGCTCACGGCTGGTGAGTTCGGGAGTTGGCGACCCCGAGGGATTCCTGAGCTGGGTCCGTTTTCCCCTTTTGTCCCTTACCTTTGGGGCGGACCCTCTCCTCTTTCACTTTCCTATATGCCTTTCATGGCCCTCCTTCCTTCCGAGTCCCTCAATCCGCCTTCTCCGAGGGTTGAGGGCATTTCTTTTCCTTCTGTCCTTTTATTTGCCTTATTCCCATTTAGTTTTCCGTTTCTTCTTCTAGTATGTAAGTTAGTAGTTAGTTTTAGTTTTAAGTTCGCTTTTCATTTTCATCTTCACGATCACCCAAACCATCAGGGGCCGATAACCTAGATGTTAGGCCCCTTAAAACAACAATTATCATCATCATCATCTTCAGTTTCCTTTCCGAGTCGCCCAGTAGCTCTTCATTCGCTCTGATCTTCTCAGGCGTTCCTCATCTGTAAATACCCTTTTTACTGTATTACGTTTGTCTATTTTAGCCTGAAATCTTATTTTTATATCTCTCAGTTTTTTTAATTTTGTTGTTTTGTTTTGCAAGTCATCCAAGGTTATTTCTAATTCTTTCATATCTTCTCTAATTTCCTTAATCCATCCTACTTGTTGTTTCATATTCCAAAGTTTCACTACAATTTTTCTAGATAACCTGGTTTCTGGTGTCCTCATGATGTGACCAAAAAAAGAAATCCGTTTCTTCTGAATAGTATCAGTTATGGGCTCCAGTTCTCTGTATACCACTTCATTTGGTACTATCCGCCACTGTCCATCTTTCTGATATTTTTTATTTATGCATGTTCTAGCTATTCTTCTTTTTACTTTTAAAATATTGTCGATTCTGTTCTTCTGAGTAACTTTAAAAAGAGTTTCACTTCCATATGTCACCTCTGGTTGAACCACCGTCTTGTAATGTTTTAATTTTGTTGCGATTGATAGACATTTTCTTTTATATGTAGGCCATTTTAATTTTTGGGCTTTTATCATTTTATTAGTTCTTTCTTGCCATGTAGGTTTCTCATCCAAGTTGTAAGTTATAATTTCTCCTAAGTATTTAAATTGCTTCACTATTTTAACTTTCTTGTTATTTACTGTTATGTGTATATATATATTTTTTAGCCTATTTTCAATTTTGAAAAAATAGGCTTATGAGATCACCTTTTGTCCGTGTGTGTGTGCGTGTGTGTGTGTGCGATTCGTGTGTGTGTGTCCCCCTAATAAAATCCAAACGGCAGGAGCGATTTCAATGAAACTCGGAAAGTTCATAGCACTATTCCCGGCGACCTCGACCGTGCCCTTCAAATTTTGTTACGACTCACCAATCCAACATGGCGGCTGTGCGAAATATTTCACCAGCATTCAATATCTCCGAAACTATTACCGATATTACCCTGACATTTTCTATGGTGATAGAGGGAACTACTATAAGTTCACTTATGTGACTTTTGAAAACCTGGTAACTACAAAACGAATATGGCGGCCAAGCGAATTTGCGACTTTTAAATAGACGTTTCTCGCGATTTGACCAACCAAACGCAATGAAACTTGGTACAGTATATGTTTATATACATTGTAATGCACCGACATCTAACTTCGTTCAATTGTTTACATAATCACAAGATGGAGGATGTGCGAAATATTTCACCTGCATTCTATATCTCTGAAACTATTAGCGGTATCTCCCTAAAATTTTGTACTGAGATAAAGGGCACTACTGGAAGTCCATCTATAAGATTTTCAAAAACCGGTTAACTACAAAACGAACATGGCAGCCAAGCGAATTTGAACATTTTAAATAGACCTTTCTCGCGATTTAATGTTCCAAGCGCACTGAAACCTGGTACAGGAAATATTTATACACATTGTAATCCACTGGTATCTAATTTAGTTCAATTGTTTACATAACCTCAAGATGGCGGCAGTGCGAATTTTAAAATTATTTTTTTATTTCTTGTGATGTAGTCATGCGATCGAAGTGAAAGTTTGAATAATGAACCTACGCAATAATTTTCCTTTAATGGTACATGACTCTATGGCCTATACATTTAACAATCCAACATGGCGACCATCCGAAATATTTAGACGATACTGAATATCTACGAATCTATTTTAGCAATCAAACTGCATTTTTTAATGTTCATAGGGGCTATGAACTTAAGTTCACCTATAGGACTTTAAATAACCTGGTGATCACAAATCCAACATGGCGGTGACGCAAATGATAAATATTCACATGGACGTTTCTCGCAATTTAACCATCCGCGTGCAGTGAAACTTGGTACAGTAAATCTTTATCCGAATGTTAATCCACTGGCATCTAATTTATTTCAATTGTTTCCATAACCTCAAGATGGCAGCTGTGAAATTTTTTTAAATCTCCTTGTTTTTTCTTGTGTCCTAATTATGCGATTGAAGTTTGAATACTACACGTTCACAATAATCTGCATGTAACAGTACATAACTCTAGGACCTACATATATAAAATCCAACATGGCGACCATCCGAAATATTTAGTCGGTTCTCAATATCTACGAATCTATTACAGCAATCAATCTGAAATTGTGTATGTTAAATAGTGGCAATTAACATAAGTAGGATATATGAAAATAGGCTGAATAGTTCTTCACGGAACTACTTGTTTTTATGGGTATCCAGGTTCAAGCGTGAGAATGAGGAGCATTTGGAAGCCAACCAGAAGTGTCAGTTTGCGAGTCAAGCAGCTTCACAGTGGCTGGGACTAAGGTTGCAGTTCATTGGTGTTGCTATGGTGACTGGGGTGGGAGTCATCGCTGTACTCCAACATCAATATGATGTTGCTGATCCAGGTATGTCACCTCTCATTTCGTGAAATCCCTTTAGTATTTCCAATCAAGAAATGCAGTGATCAATCCTGTTGAAAGGATTTTCCATAGTGAAACTGTAATTATATTTAATCACATCCTCCATCACCTCATACTGTATTTTTTATGCAGGTTTGATTGGCCTGGCTTTGTCATATGCTCTGGCAGTGACTGGCATGTTGGGAGGTCTTGTCAACGCCTTTACGGAGACAGAGAAGGAGATGATTGCCGTGGAGAGAGTGTGTCAATACATTGATCTGGTGGAGCCTGAGACAAATGGCGAGATCCTATCACCACCATATGCCTGGCCTAGCCAAGGTGTCATAGTCTTCAATAATGTAGTGCTCAAATACAGGTGAGACAGCATGTTCCTCCTTTTGAGTTAAGATTAACTGGCCTAGTGAACTCATTTGATTCCATAAATTGCAGCTGCAATGTTCTAACTAAAGTACATTGTTTAACTATGATTGATTGTTGCCAAAGAACAAGGTAACCACCAAATGGGCTTGATACGTTTGTTAAGATCTTTGTTAAGTGAGATGTCATAGGCAACACAGCAGCAAAATTCAAAACCACTAAAATTCACACGAGATGTAATTTGAGTTTTATATGAACTTTATAAGTATCACTAATGATACAAACCACAAATTCTTAAAGATGGTATATTGGCTTTCACGGCCAGTCAATTAAAACTCATCAATTTTTTCTAGGTTTCTGCCGTGTCTTGTGTGGGGTTTTAATTCACTGGCCGTGAAAGCCAATATACCATCCTTTTGGAAGCCTTCACAGGGAGGTTATGACTACTTGAGCTTTTAGTTCTCGCAGTAAAGAGGCGCAGGTGCGCTTCATAAAAAAGGGAGATAGCACGCAGTTCCCTACTCCTGTGGGGGTCCGGCCGGGGACACCAAGAGCCAGCTGGGTGTCCTAGGCGAAATCCCACACAAGACGTGGCACATACCTAGAAAAATTGCTGAGTTCTAGCACAAATTCTTTAGTATAATACATTTAGATTTCTGTTTTGACTGATTGTTTACTGATTTTATAAAATCGCAGACGTCTTTAAATATTGTTACCAGAGATTACCTGGCACCTTCATTACGTGGAGTAAGTTTTGAAACACGACCTGCTGAGAAAATTGGTATCATGGGCAGGACAGGAGCTGGAAAGAGTTCTTTGATCGTGGCCTTGTTCCGCCTGGCGGAGGTTAGCAGCGGAGAGATCCTCATCGATTCTGTGAACATTGCTCACATAAGTCTGCGTAGTTTAAGGTAAGCCATTCCATATTCTGTGTCCTTTTGGATAATATACTCTCATCTGTCTCCTTACTTAGGCAATGTTTAGGTGTAGACATTAATATTATTTTGGGTTTATACAGTGTAAATGATATAAGAAACATCTTCCAATCCTCCGGGCAGGAAAGGTCTGATTCGGGTAATTGCGCACGTGAATCGCGAAGTGTGCTGGTGCTCCATCCTGTTGTAAGACAACAGTGTCTTCGATACAAGTTTTCTTGCAATTGTGGCACCAACCACTCATTTAGCATCTCCTGGTAAGAATGTCCATTAACATTGTCTTCGAAGAAGAAAGGCCGGCCGGTGGATTGGAAGAAGTCGGCATCTTGACCAGCTCCCTTTGCCTGGCCTCCAAGAAGTCCCGATCTGACGACACCAGACAATGCTCTCTGGGGTTTCATAAAGCAACAAGTAAGAAACACTCGATATCACACATCCAGGAATTACAAGCACCTGTGGAACACACCTTTACCTTCGTGACTCCGGAGTATCTCCACAAAACATCTGCGAGAACATGGCGCAGAATTCAGCGGTGTTACGACAAGGATGGTGCTCATACCGATGTTTATGGCCCTCAAGACTTCAAGGTAACTGTGTATAACAAACATTCAACGATAAGTATCATAATGTTGAAAATAAAGGGGGAGGGGGATGCCCACTTCCGGACCACCCTGTATATTCTTTAATCACATGTAATTTATTTCAGATAATTTTTTCACATATTCCAGTAATTGGAATTACACGGAGGAAAATGGAAATTACAACACCCAGAATGAGTGGTGCTACATTGCTGCAATTGAACATGCGGGACGAGTGTTTGGTTGTGATTCGATGATTACACTTTCAGATCCCTCTGACCGCAAGTTTGGACAACAATCAATACAGGATGTGCCCACCACTAGTTGCAATACATTGATGAATTCTGCGAGGCATGGAGTCAATAAGACCCTGGATCGCTTCCTGAGGAATTGTGGCCCATGCTTGCTGCACTGCACGGGTCAGTTGTTCCAGAGTTGTGGGTGGCTGAGGACGGTTGGCCAGTTTTCAACCCATCATGTCCCACACATGGTCAATAGGACTGCAGTCCGGGGATCTAAAGGGGCCATTCTAAGGTTGTGATGTCGTGGAGAGCTTCTCTGGAGATGCGTGCAGTGTGAACCCGGGCATTGTGCTGCTGAAACATCCCATTAGCAATGTTCGCCATCATAGGGACAACCACTGGATTGAGTACCCTATCAACGTACTGTCGAGCATTCATAGTGCCCTCAACAAGCACTAATTGTGATTTCACATTAAAGCCAAGAGCTCCCCATACCATAATGCTTGGTGTTGGCCCTGTGTGCCTCTCGACAATAACGTCTGGGCGGCCCCTCTCCCCGGTACGTCGGCGCACACGATTCCGGCGATCACTGCGGGCAAGATAGAAGCGTGATTCATCACTAGAGACGACCCTATGCCATTCGTCGACCCACGTCGATCGTTCTCGACACCAGGCCAGCCTTACACGTCGCTGTTGTGGGGTCATTGGAACACCTTCTGCAGGGACACGGGATCATAAGCCAGCTGCATGCAGGCGATTACCAACTGTTTGTTGTGTAACGTGGGGTGCCACAGTTGCTCGAATTTGCGCTGCTGTTGCATGGGGTTCCATCCGGGTCATCCGAATGATGCGGCGATCCTCTCTCACAGTTGTCTGTCACGCTGGGCCTGTGCCAGTGTGGGTACCTTCATTTGACCACTGCTGCCATACACGTTGTACCGTAGATGCCTGTCGGCCAACACGTGCAGCGACAGTCCTTAGCGTTAATCCAGCCTCACACAGCCCAATTATCCGAGCCCTCTCAAACGGCGACAGTTGTTGATAGCTTGCTCTTCTCTGTCGTCGAGGCATGTTTGAGGGGGAACACTTCACTGCACAGACTGCAAGTCAACTACACTACACCAGAGTCCGTATACTGGAGTTGATTCCTCTGCGACCAATCACGTGGGGAGACCTGTAGCTACAATCCAATGGGTCTGAAACTTTTATCGTTTACATACTTACATGGCATCGTTCCATATCTTGAAAATCAACACAAACGACCAATGCCTTCATGGTCGTCATGATGTTGCAATTTCCATTTTCGTCAGTGTATTTTGTGTTGACCAACTGAAAGTTACAATATCAATTGTCAATAAGGCAACACTGATAAATTGCTTCAAAGCAATCTTTAAACATGTTTAATACTGTAATATCAGGGGCCTTGCAACCATTTTTACTGTTTTAAATCATATGAACTAATAAGGAAACGATGGAAAACTGACATCCCAAACAATCAACTTGCAATTAACTTAGCTGTGTTGCTTTGTTTTGGTATGTCGTAAACGTTGGATGCATCGTCAGGGCAAATCTTAAGTGGGATCTTGAAAATAGCATGTGCAATGCGACCACCCTCCAAGAGCATAATTGCAATGCCGGATGAAGCCACAGCAAAAGCGATTATTTCCTCTGACCTTATTTTGGCGTGCAGTAAATTGATTTAAAATGTTATATTGTCTGTGCACGGACACTAAAAGCCCGCTTATGAGCCTATCTCGGTATTACTGGGAGAAATCTCGCACAAGACACGGCATAAACCTAGAAAAATTGCTGAAATTAAAAATGGTTTGCCTGTACCTCCAAGGACATCAAGGAAGAACATTTTGCCTTTGTTATTGTCAATTGAGGTAATTACTGCATCATAAACCATTTTTTGGTGCAAGTTTAAACATATCTCATTTTGAACTGTTTGTAACAGACGGGAGTTATTGTAGGACGTCTCTTGTAAATAGTCTCTGTTGGCATCCACACTTGTGTTGTTTGAGAGAGGTAATCCAAATTCTTTGAAGGTTTTCTCACAAATATATTCTACCACTTTACTTATCTCCAGCAAAGCTTCGTTGAAAATATCGTCATCATAATATTAATCTCACCTGAAGAACACTCCTGTCCCCTATGGTACAGTATGTTTCAGCCATATTCTCACTATGATTTTACCAAAGAGTAAGGGTGTCCGTAATTTGGCAATATGTTATCAGAATGATTGGGGTGTATTAGAAACACCAACTACAGATAACATGTATTCCCATTGGGAATCATCTTCCACCAGAGCCATTGCAATGGTGAAAACTTGAATAAAATCCGTTCAGTACTTCCTGAGATTAGTGATTTCGGACAGACAGAGAAAACGGACTGACTTTACTTCATACTATGTGTAGAATGTTTGCATATGTTAATTTTCCTGTTTCCTGTTTTACCAAAATAATGAACGCACCTAATATCATGTTCATGTGAGAATTTACTATTTTCCAATAGGTCGCGACTTGCTGTTATACCACAGGATCCCTTCCTGTTCTCGGGAACAATACGAGAAAACCTGGATCCTGGCATGACGTTCAGGGACGCTGAACTCAACGGTGCCATACAGCGATGTCATCTTGCCAGTATTATACGGAGGATGGGTGGGCTAGATGCCGTGTTGGAGCCTGGAGGAAGGAATCTGTCCGTCGGTCAACGTCAGCTACTATGTCTGGTGCGGGCTGTTTTGCATAACGCCAAGGTATTATTCTTTATCATACTTCTGAGAAATTCCAGCTGTGGATTCTTGCGTACCAAGTGTTTAGATCTTGAAGACCTACAAAGAGATTTAGAGGAGTACACAAGAAGGCTGGTGCACACTAGTTGTGCAGGGGAAGAGCAGAAGTATGACGTAGTCGCCAGCCAATAGGCGATGTTGGTTGTTTCTCTTACATGATTGATGTTCATGGAACGTTGCCAAAAATGTCAGGAGAGAACAGCTGAGTATACAATGACCCTAGTGTGCGCTTAGAGAGAAAGAGACAGTCTGGCGACATTGCAGCGAATTACTCTGTCTCACTGGGTGCAGAACGCTCTCTCTCATCTGCCTTCCTATGCACTGTCCACTCTAATCCGCTAGAATCAGACCCTAACCGATGATGAGAAGTATCACCAAATGTGGATTTTCAGCTATTAGGTCATGTTGTGTACATGAAGTACAAGCTATCAAGATGTTAAACAGAGCATTAAAATGACTGACCAGGCCTCGAACCTTCAAATTTCTGACCCGATGCTCTTACTTACTGAGATATCACACACAGACATTTCTTCTCTGCTTGCTGCTGACCTAATAGCTGGAAAAAGGAAACATTTGGTATTTAAATGGCCATAAAAAATGCAAATTTCGATGTGATGTCTGTTCTTCTTAACATTTGCTTTACAGAACAGAGTGATTTAAGCCATGGTTAGAGGTGATGATCAAGTACTGGCATTTTGGGAGAGTCAGTGGCTAGCTGACCCAATGCCCAGTAAACTGAGAGCGTTCAAGGGAACTACTCACATGTGGCGGAGCTATTTCCGATCACGGAGGGAGGATGTCATTTTTTGTAGGCTAAGGATGGGTCATGCAAGATCCACCCACTCATACCTAATGAGAAGGGAAGACTCCCCCACTTTGTTCCTGTGGAGTTTTCACCGTGCCCACATTTTAACCGAGTGTATGGATCTTGCAGATCTATGAAGGAACCTTGGTTTGCAGATGACACTCAAACTTATATTAGCAAATGACATGGTGGCTGCTGATCTTGTCATCCGCTTTATAAGTGAGAGTGGGTTATGGCCAGCAATATAAATTTACAAGTGATCATTGACTCAAAGACCTTGTTTTCTTTTGAATTCTGAATTTTTGTTTTTGTTTTCCATAATTTTTTGTTTACAATTATACTTATTAGTTTTGTTTAATTTTTTGTTTTATTAATTTTTGGTCTTTTCATATTTAGGTGTCCATCTCAAAATTTAACTGTATATTCCAAATTTGTGTAATTTAATTTGTGTTAAAAGGGGCAGATGATCCTGTAGTTCTGCCCCTTAAAACTCAATAACTATTTAACCTTGTGTGTTACGATTTCAATCATTATTGTATATGTTGAACTACGTTTTAGATACTGTGCATTGATGAAGCAACAGCCAATGTAGATATGGAAACTGATCGCAATATCCAGCACACACTACGTACCTCCTTCAGGCACAGCACAGTGCTGTCCATCGCTCATCGAGCCAGTTCTGTGATGGATCTTGACAGGTATAGTAACTAATATTTTGTTATGATTAGAGAGAGTCAAAGTTCCCAACTCACAAAATCACGAAAGAAATTAACAAAAAATAATCATTGATTTAGAACATGTTTTACGTATTGTTATACCCTTAAGGGCACCTAGCGCCCTTAAGAGGTACATCAGCATACATCTATTGATCTATAATCACCTACAAATCACACCTACATTATCTACGCTATCTGATCACCTTCTAAAACAGTACCCCAATCACCCGGGGAAACCAACAACAACACACTTCATTTCCACACCAAGCCAGCGGAGACACACTACAGCTCTTGCCCAAGTGCTTGCACAAACATCAACAATTATACAGGAACTGCTTCCTACAACAACTGTGTGGCAAGTTCGCAACAGTCAGCAATCTAGAAACACTTAAATAGGCCTCCCAATCAGAGAGGGATGCCTGTTGTATCCCGTGACGCCGCCTGAGCTATCGTTGACGCCATCATACCTCAGGTGAGTGTGTATCTCTCTGGATCCTACACATAATTAACACCCTACCCATTTGCCATACCCAATTATCTTGTAATACTACTTTATTGAGCTGTCCTTACATTCAGGGGAGCGCACATACTTTTTACAAAGCCCATAGTAAATAAGTATATTTTATTAACATCACCCGATTGTTCATTATTGTATAACTAGAATAAAATAATTATTCTTGTAAATATGGGTCGTCAATACGGAACAATGTCAAACGTCAACAACCTTGACGTTAACATGTCTGATGTTTATTATTGTTGTCATCGCCCTGCTTACTGCCTGATTCCCTTCTCACACTTCACCCATTCACCGGTTTACCACAGGATCGCTGCGCAAGCAATATCAGTTTGTTTATCACTAATGTCCTCTAAACGAACACGCACACCGTCCGTAATACGCGTCATCAGCAACTCCTCAGCTTTACTCGCCACGGCTCCCACTTAGCCCTCCCAGCATTACCTTCATCCCTGAGGCGCATCCCTTAAATTATAACCACTATTTTGTAGGTCTTTGCCCGTTTCCCCCAACATCTCCCAATACACATCCACGCGGAGATACCGTCGGTTTTAAACACCCTCAGTACTCCTCCCTAGCTACCCGCAACCCTTCACACACACACACACACACACACACACCCTATTACACAGTTTCAGCCCCTTAAAGGCTAAACAATATATGCAAAATAAAACAAACATCATATCATCTCTAAAACGTGGTCTTGTGTTTCAGGGTGCTGGTGATGGGTGACGGAGAAGTCTTAGAGTTTGATAATCCAGATGTTTTAATGAGGAATCATAATTCTCATTTTTATAAACTTGCTAGTCCAGAATATGAAAACATTTCATCATAAGATAGTGCCAGTTAAGTATTTTTATAGGTAAGTAACTCCAGCACCGTTGCCATATAATTTTCCAGGGTTTTGCAGTCTGGACCATGGGAAACAACTTTAACCCTTTCCATCCTATTTCAGTTGAACCTTCTGGGTTAAATACAAGGGCAGTTTTTACAGTACTTTTGACTATTTTTTTCTCTGAGTCACTAGCAAGGTACAGGTATGTTCCCCTTTGTCATACTAGTTTGAAGCTGCCTCTGTCTCTGAATTTGGCTGGTTAGTGTGGAACCTTCAGATCTGCGAGCTGCCATTGGAAAATAAATTAAGTGGAATTATTTTGGACAATGTGGTTCTCCTCCATCTAATTAACTGCGTTTCTCAGCGATTTAAAATCAGGCCTACTTGTGCACTGCTACCAGAATCCTTTTCATGCTTTTTCATGTGGAAAAAGGACTGCTTCCCAATTGCACCCATTTGGATATTAGTTAATTTCCGATGTCACGAAAATCACTGTCCGGTGAGTGTTCTACACTCAACCGGCCAAATATTACAACAGTGTCATATCCAAATACCTGAACTACAGTAATGACAATGTGGAAAAATAGTCAAAGGTAATTGGAATAATACTCCTTATATATTTATTATTGTGGTTCGGAAAAAAAAGACAAGCGCAAAGACTTTTTAATTTGCCTTCGTATAAAAAGTGTTTGTTATTTAGTTATATAGATCATCAACCTCAAAGAAGGGTACAAGATGAAAGGTCATGAAGTGAAAATATGAGAGTATATCAGTATATCAAAAATAGCTATTTTGATCCATTGGCAATGAATAGTTCTTGTGGTTTACAACATTTAAAAAGTCAAAATCTACCACTTTGAATTGTAAATTTGTTGTTTTGTACCTTATAAGGTTCTCTGGTTTACCATTTTGTAGCAAATTGATCATCTATAAATTACAAAATGCAGTACTAAAAATGAAGACAGACGAAATTAGCAAACTTACCAGAACAAGGTAAATTCTTACATAGATAACCTTAACTGCATGAATATGCAATGACAAGCAATAAATAATTTTAACATTTTTCGTAATTTAACTCGGAAATACAGTTTTTTAAAATATCTTTTTCCGGGAAACCAAATATGGCATTTACAAACCTAAACATTTTGCATGTTGTTCAAATTTCACATTTAATTACTAATTCAAAATTATTAAAATCTCCATGCGGTGGTCATAAATGATGGCAGTATATCAATTGATGAGTTTTAGACAAATTTTCCAACTACAGTGTACTCCCGATAATTCGTGTTCGGATAATTCACTTTGCGGTTAATTCACGAGTCTCCAAGAGTATTTTTTGTTATTGTATTGTATTGTATTTTTTATTCATCCATTCAATCATATAATGTACATTGTACAATGATATAGGACATGTCAATTCACAAATTATACTAATACTAATTTACAATCACAATAATAATATGGGCCTACACAAGGATAACCTTACATCATTTAGTCCTATGAATACATAAACATAACTATTGCTATTCTAAAAAATTTAACTGAGTAGAAGCAGTGCTCCAGCAAGAACTCTTTAGTTTTTATTTTGAACTTTATGTAATTTGCTGTACTTTTAATATTATTTGGCAAATGGTTATACAGCATTATAGCTGCATGGAATACACCATTTTTACATAGTGTTGTATTTGCAGCATGTACATGAAGATTGTTCTTTTGTCTGGTCTGGTAGTTATGTATATTTGAATTCATCTCAAAGATATCCTCATTTCCTAAGCTTTGTTTGACAAATAATAGAAGTTCAAAGATGTAAATACATGGCAAAGGTAAAATTTTCAGTTGTTTAAACAGAGGCTTACATGTATGCAATCTAGTAGTTCCTTTCATTGTTCTAATTATTCTTTTCTGGATAATAAAGATTTGGTGAGCAGCAGGTGAATTTCCCCAAAATATGATTCCATATTTCATAAGCGAATAGCAATAAGCAAAATAAGTACTAAGAACAGTTCTCCAGCTAGTCGATTGTCTTAATACTCTTAATGCATAACAACTTGAGCTTAGTTTCTTGGCAAGTTTAGTGGTATGCGAGTTCCATTTTAGGTCATCCTGCAACCAAAGGCCTAAGAATTTAGTAGAAGAGGCGTTACCAATTTTAAGGTCATTTAAGATTATGGAGGGAGAATTAATACTTTTATTCTGAGCTGTGTGAAAGTTAAGAACCACTGTTTTACTAGTGTTGATAAGGAATCCATTATTGTTGAACCATAAGGACAGCTGGCCTGTTACTTCCTCTACTGATTTTTGAAGTTCAGTGTCATTTTCACCCCTCATCAAAACACTTGTATCATCTGCGAATAGTACAGTTTTAAATGCAGGTATCTGAGATGGCAAGTCATTTACGTAAAGGAGAAAAAGTAGTGGCCCTAGAACGGACCCCTGCGGAATGCCATACTTCAAAAACATAGGATCTGAGTGGTAATATTTAAATATGTTTGTGGTATTTTCTAAACTTTTTTGTTCGACGATCTGTTGGCGATTATTTAAATATGACTGAAACCACTTACTAGCGATACCCCTGATACCATATTGATGGAGTTTATCAATTAGTATCTGATGATTTATCACATCAAAAGCTTTAGACAGGTCCAAAAACAGGCCACATACTCTCTTCCTTTCATCAAGTGACTCAAAAGCAGGATTTAAAAATTCATAAATTGCGGACATTGTTGATTTTCCTTCTCTAAAGCCATGTTGAGAGTCAGTTAACAATTTATATTTGTTTATGAAGCTAATTAGACGGTTGTACATTATCTTCTCTAAAATTTTTGAAAATATCGACAATAAAGAAATAGGTCTATAATTGGTTACGTTTTCTCTATCTCCCCCTTTAAATAATGGAATTACTTTTGCAATTTTAAAGATATCTGGAAATATTCCTGACATGAGAGATTGGTTACAGAGGTGTGTTAAGGGGGTAATTATATTTTGGATACATTTTTTAATTAGTATATCAGGAATGTTATCAACTCCTGAGCAATGTTTATTCTGTAGGTTCTTTACAATATTGAGGATTTCTGCTTCTGTAACATTTTCAACAAACATTGATTTTCCATTAAATGTTATATTCGCGAGTGTTGATTTTATTGCTTGTATATTGTTTACATTTAGTAGTTTTTCAGCTATGGTAGCAAAATGCTCATTAAAAATTCTTGAGACATTTTGTGGGTCATTGATCTTCTTGGAGTCTTCTGATAACGTTATGTTATTTACTGCCTGGTTTCATTTTTTATGATATTCCACATAGCCTTAGTTTTATTTTTAGATTCCAGGATATAATTATCATTTGACATTCTCTTTGCTAATTTTATAACTTTGTTAAGTATGGTCTTATAGGTCTTGAAATACATGTTAAATTCATTGGAGGTTTCGTGCGTACTTTGAAAATCGTGGAGGAAACGCTTTCTTTTGCATGAAGTAATTATTCCAAGAGTAAGCCATTGTTTTGATGGAGAAGAAACTTTCAGTCTGATACTCTTCAAAGGAAATGCAATATCAAAATAATACAGGAAAATATTAATGAATTCCTGGAATTTTTTGTTTGTATCTATTGACTTGTACACACCTTCCCAAGTTTCTCCTTTTAACAAGTTGTTGAAATAGTTTATATTGTGCTGACTAAAGCTTCGACATTTATCAAACTGAGCATTGTAAACTGGGTTTGAAATATTTAGAGTTATTATTTGAGCTCGGTGGTCACTGAAACCTGTGTTGATTACTTCGAGAGAGTTGCAGTTCACATTGTCATTAATTATTATCTGGTCAAGTGTGGTTGCACTAGTTTTTGTTATTCTTGTGGGTACTGTTACTGTGTGAATTAGATGATGGGAGCTTAACAAATTTAGCAATTCCCTTCTCTCCGTACTTTCCTCTAAAAAGTTAATATTGAAATCTCCACAAAGAACTATTTTTTTATTAAATTTATTTATTTTATTTATTATCACTTCTAGTTTATTCAGAAATAACTTTGCACTATTTCCTGGTGAACGATATATACAGATGAGAATTAAATTTTCTTTTGGGATAGAAATAGCTGTTGCCTCAAAATGTTTATCTATGCATAAGTCATCGGGAATTGGTATAGGCTTAAATTCTATGTTTCCTTTGATATAGATACATACACCTCCATGCTCTGATGTTGATCTACAGTAGTAGCTAGCTAAAGTAAACCCTGGTATGACAGCATGATTGATTTGTTCAGGTTTCATCCAGTGTTCAGACAAGCACAGGATGTGGATATCTTTGAGTGATGTTTGTAGAAGCATATCGATATGAACTAGTTTATTATTAAGTGACTGTACATTTTGGTGAAATATTCTGATTGAGGAACTCTGTGCATTTGTACTGTTGTTAAGCTTGGGGATTATAGTTCTTGCAGGAGCACTTACCTCTGTTCTAAAAAACTCTCGCCACCGAGTGAATTCACTGATTCTACAGTAGTCGGACTTGCGGTATGCGGTAGTGGGATGACTGGTCCGTGGGAGTGGAACTTTTTGTTGATTTCCTCCGCTACTTGTGAACAGATCTGTTGCTTTCCTTTGGTGTTTAAGTGAAGACCATGTCGGGTAAACAGTTCTCTTGGTACATCAATATCAAGAAAGTGAACATGCTGATATAGTCTGGATAGTGCTCTAAGCTTTTTGTTCGTCCTCTTTACCTCCTTGTTGACACACGATTCTTCCATTAGATCATGTCTGTGTGGGATGCCTAAGAGTATAACGTTTGTACCTGAAAGTAGTGGGAGCTTATCTTTGTAGGTTTGTATTGCATCATTCGCTTCGTTTTTCGCTACATCGTTCGTACCCCCCCACAAAACAACATAATCTTCATGAGTAAGGTTTCTGCACATTTCAACACAATTTTCCAGAACATTTTTAACTCTAGCGCCTGGTTTGGTGACGCTACTTACCGCAAAGTCCCTTGATACTTTTAAATTGAGCTCTTCTGAACATCCTTTCCCATGACTGTCACTGAGGAGGAGTACTTTCCTTTTTGAGGTTATGTACGTGGCTAACTTCCGCACTTTTTCCGGCTTACAGTTTGTTGATGCCCTTGTATGTGGTGTTTCTTCTGAGACGGATTCAGTTTCAGCAAGAACATCGTACATATTTTTTGTGGGAACAGCTTGGCTAACTGTTTCCCGCACACGTGGTTTAGGCCTACATTGGCGTCCGCGATTTGCCACCACCACATTCCACGAGTCCGGCGATGACGGGGGGATTGTTGCGGTCGTTTACGTTATGTCTGAGTACACTGTTTTCGGCTTTTAATTTAGATAGTTCTTCTTGGGTGTGCTTAAGGTCCCTATTCAAAATGTCGATGATTAACTGTAGAGATTTCACACTCTCACTCGATGCCTTGCCACACAGCGTGCACAGTATATCACTCGTATTTACACCTAAATGTACCTCTGGTGGTTTACTATCAATGTCACACATACTAGGTGTCTTCCTACACGATATTTTATCACTGGCGTTAATTACGGAACTGTCCTCGTCTACATTTTCGATATCTTTAAGAGAGCGGTATACTTTGTCTACATACGCGGCAGCCATCTTGTCTAGAAGTCCCATCTTGTCTAGAAGTAGTAATTCTTACAGCAACTCATCATTCCGCTAAATAAAATAATCTCTCCGTCGTTTAAAAGAATTTTAACGTGATATGATGTGTGGAGGAAAGACAAGGAAAGACAGAGTGAGGAATGAAGATGTTAGGAAGGAAGTTGGGATGGGAAAACTAAATGAGAGAATTGAGAAGAATAAACTAAGGTGGTTTGGACATGTAAAGAGGATGGAGGAAAATAGAATACCAAGACAGATGCTGGAGGCGAAGTGCAAGGGTAAGAGACCAAGAGGAAGACCTAGAACAAGGTGGATGGATTCAGTGAAGAATGGCGTAAGAAAAAGAAATCTGGACTGGGACAAGATCGTGGAAGAAGAATGGTGGAAGGAAAGAGGAAAGTGGAGAAGTGCCATAAATACCCCGACCCGGCAGGAGCTGGATAAGGGGAAATGATGATGATGATGATGTGTGGAGACGAATTCATTGGGATTTGAGAAGACTAACTGCTTTTCTCAGCAATGTAAAATTAGGATTACTTGTGCACTGCTACCAGAATGCTGCAATCTTGGAAATGTACCAGAATGTCGCCGAACAGAGTGTAGCAAGGATTTCATTATCTTCAAAGCCAAGGGAGTACAAAGAGGAATGCACTTTCACTCAGAACCTACCCTCCCTTTTCCAACAATCACACCCTAAGGTCGCTAACCTGTGAGCTGTGAATGGTAGATGTGCGGTCAGCGTGTTGTAAAGAGCAATTATTGCCTGGTGGCGAAAACCAGTGCGTTGCCGAGAGTGTGTTTGTTGGATGCTCTTCATGCAGTCAACAAGTCATAGGAGAAAATTACCGCTACTACACTCGCACAAAAGCAAGAGTTTGCAGGCTTCTGTGACGATGATATTTCGATCGGGCAAGGTGGTTTCACTACAGTGACATTACGGCAAAACCTGGATGAATGGCAATATCCAGAAAAAATTGACATTCAGTAGTTAAAGATTTCGATAAAGACAATTATGGCTACAGACATGAGAGTGAGGAGGATATTGTATGGAATTTGACTGTCGGTGAGGAAAACTGAGATCCAGTAGATATCGACTGCGGGAGTGATGCAACAGAAATCCTGAAAGTTCTCACAGTGAAGCTTGTGTGTCCATAGTCACACATATCTCTTATATAGAAAATGGAGATGAAATTTCGCTCCCATATATTGCTTTCTTCAGAAATGTACAACCTAAAATTAGAAAAAATAAAAGATCTAAGAAACAAAAAGTGATGAGTCTTTTTTCTTACATATTGATGTTGGCATAATCCACATACCTCTATAAAAAGGTGTCTTACAGTACAATGTTATAAAGTGTTATAATTATATTTTTGCTTGTTCATAAAATTCATATCAATATTTTAACCAATAGTTCTGTTTTTACTAGGCTTAAAAACATAACTGCAGATAATTAGCGGAAATTCGTGCATTAATTACCGCGAATTATCGGGAGAGCAATGTATTGTAATAAAAATAACCCCTGGCACTACAGCCCTTGAAGGGCCTAGGCCTACCACTGTATTGTAAATGTTAAAATCTACAAACTCTATGAATGAAATAGCTGGATCAAAGTGGTTCAGGAACTGAATAAGTCAAAATATGAAAAGTGTTGGCATAAACCAAAAAATTATTATAATAGTGTGAAATATTTCTGTTTGGTGTTTTTTTTTTAGACACTGAAAGCAACTTCCTGCCACATTGTGCTGGATATAAATAGAGAGAAATATTACCATGAAACAGGCTGTGATCTGGATGGGAAGTTCAAGTTATGCTAAGGTGAAGACTGAAGATGATAGTATTTTAAAGTTGACAGTTTATACAGTTTTCTTGATGTAGTATTCATATAAGATTTGCCTTACAAGTCAGCTATAACTCCAATTATTTTGTTCCTAACCCTTGATGTTGTGAAATGATATTAAGAAGCTTCTGGGCTGCAGTGTGTTGTGTTTTGACAGTGAAACCAAAGCATTTAGAATTGAGTCAGGAATTTGAAAAAGGTGCTGAGACTTTTGAGATAATCAGCAAAAAAAATATTTGCTTCAACACCTCTTTTGTGTCTGACTTGGTTCTGTTTCCTCGTAAGAGAAGGATCTTTCTCAAATTACATTAAATTTATACATGATAAATAATGCCCGTACATGTGTGAGAGCTCACTACCCTTCTTTGAAATTCTTGATTCAATTATATTTATTGTATATGTTACTAGAAGAATTCTTTTTCCCTTTTATGTATTACACTATGTTAAACAGGGTGTCCAGTGTCCTTGAACTTCAAGAACTCTGTATGATTATTATTTTGTGACTTTGAATATTAGCAAATGTGTTGGAATCTGACAGTGAGTTTAAGAAAATAATATTGGGCTAATATGCATTATGTTCTTTTTTCCAATTTTATTTTTAAATGCATTTGTTCTTTCTTTAATAGCCCTTGTTATCTTCATTAGTGATGTTGTTTATGCAAAGTTTTCCATTTGTCTTAATAGGAATTGAGGGATAATTATTTCTAGACAACCCAGAATTTTCAGTCCCCTAGGTCAGTAATAACCAAAAGACAATGGTGGGACATATTCCAGGGAAAGAAAGCATAGGAGTTGTAGGAGTCTTCTGCACAAGTGTATACAATCATTCTCCAATTCTTTGGCCTGCCAAATTGACCAGGCACCGGGCTATACAAGACAGCAATCATGCAGGGACCCAATCTTCATGCTTTCATTACAGAATGGTTTATGGCTATGTTTTGTGCACAGATAATATGATACAGCACCACAAGTTGTAGCTACCATGATGGTCCGAACTGACCAAGAGGGCACAACTTAAAACACTTGGTGAGTGCCTAGACCACCACGTCAGTCAATCAATGTAACGCTGGTTATTGTATTTAGGATGGAGGCAGGAAAATCAGTTAGCACTTAGAACCATACAATATGTGCTTAGAATGAAAAGCAGGTTTTGCATGTAACCACAGGGTGCAATCATTGACAAATCTGAGAAATGTAAAGTAGACTACATGTGATTACCATCTGACTCGTGTGCAGATATCTGATAAGAGAAGTCCAGTTTGAGGGAGTAGGAAAGAAATAGTGGGATAGGAAAGTCCCCTCTCCCTTCAGACATATACATCACACTGAAGGTATTCTAAGAGTGGTTCCAATAACATGGAAATGTTGGACAACCACTCATCGTATGCAGAAAAACAGACTTGTTTTATGCAGCCCTCCATCGTTCCCTGTCCTGCCCTAATAGTTCCATCTCTACTTAGCTACCACACCTTATATCCGAGGCAATCTAACATATTCTAACCATCTCCTACCTTACAGTTCTTGTTCTCAACTCTTCCTTCCATAACTACAGTTGCTGTTCCCAGGTGACTTATTAGTATATGCTCTATAAATATCTCTCTTCTTTTCATAAGCACTCGTCACAAGCACTTCTCCTCCCCTACTCATCTTAATACCTATTTGTTACTCTATCTACCCATCTTATCTTCATCATTCTCTTTAACATAAATGCATTAAACCATTGATCCCCTGTTGGTATTACCGGTATTTGTGAACAAAAGACTGACGAAGCGAATAAGAGCTCTGAAATTACAGGTGTCGTCAGACTCACTGCGTTGCACAGCGGTAGCATTCTCAACTGCTGTGTCCAAGGTTGCAGGATCAAATCCTGGCACAGTCAGTTGCCATTTGAGGGTGCGCAAATGCAAGGGAGCCGTGTCAGTGGATGTACTGGCACGTTAAAAGAAAAAGATCCCCTTCAGGGCAAAATTCCAGCACCCTGGCATCTCTAAAAGCCTCAGCAGTTAAAAGGGATGTAAAAGCAATAACATTATTATTATTATCGAATTTAATGTTTTTCAGTCGGTCAATACGATTGTACCCTATTGTAAGGGGTGGTTCCCGAATCCTGAAAAAAAAATTACATGAAATTAATAAATACTTGACATAAATTAATTTCATGTAATTTCTTTTCAGGATTAGGGAACCACCCATTACAATAGGATACAATTCTGTTGACCGACTGAAAAACATTAAATTTCGATTACTAAGGTTACACTGAAACAGAGCTTCCAACACGATAATTAGTATTATTTCTATAGTTTACGCCCACTTTGGTGCACTCATTTCTTCAACATCTTTCTTCCCTCCCAGAATTTCTTCATTCGAGTCGATTTTGCTGCTCTTTCGTCTTTGTCTTACGTTTTACAATTTGTAAAGAAAGTCTTGTATATTTGTTTATCAAAATATGTTTTTCTTCTCGTCGTTCAATGTGCTAAATTGTAATGTTTAATTCATCTAAATCCGTTTGTACCAGTTATTTTTCATTTTGTATTACCAAAAATATTCAAAAAGTTGTTTCCGAATTCTCTGTTCTTTAACCTTTCTATATGACCAAAACAAGCAATTCTCCTTTTCCTTATTGTATCAATTACCGATTCACTTTCCCAGTATACTACATCATTCGGTAAAAGTCTCCATTGTCCATTAATTTGATGTTTTTTGTTAATAATTATCCTAATGGTTCTCATATCAAACTTAATCAATGATACTGATTATTATTATTATTATTATTATTATTATTATTATTATTATTATTATTATTATGCTTTTTATCATAATAGAGCACTGTACAGTTATTAGCTGATCTCAATCAAATTATTGGTCCTAATTGAAAAGAGTGATTGTATGAGTGGACTAGTCTCTATAATATACTGTAGAGCAAATGCAAGACTTTCATAACTGCATGCACCTCTTATGGTAAGTTTTTCATGTCTTTTGACTCCTTCCGACCTAGATATGTTCCAAGCTGCCCGGCAATACTCTTCCCACCCTGTATAATTATTCTATTGGGTATAGGCGATAGTGATAGGGGCTGGTGACCTTGGTTTCCCCCCCTTAAAACTAGACAATTTCTAACTGTCAATTCAGGTTTCCAACATATTTTAGGTAGAGTTTGTGCTTTTTTATAACGAATAAAAATTCCAATTTTAACTTTACGTTGAATTGAGTGGATTGATTATCCAATTCGCTTTAGAAAATGATGGATTGTCCAACTGTAGAGATTGTCGTTTTCTTTCCTTTCTGTTTCTCCCTCAATGTGTACTTGTCTGTTGTTTGTCCTTTTTCCATGAGTCTGTTAATAAAAATAAGAATCATGTTCAATATCACATGTAGCAATAGGGATCAAATAAAATAATTTAATTCCATAATATTGCTCCCCATAATTTACTGTGTACTACAGAAGAAATCAGCAAGCTTACATTCAAATAACCTGGATTTAGCATTTTTCCATAGGCCATCAAAAGAGATCTCTTTCAGTGAGAAATTCTTTGCATTTTTAAGCCAAAGGTTTTATTTTCTCCAAGGAATATACTGTTTTATTTTCATTTTTCACATTGTAATTTTTTTTAGTATGTTATTTATTTTGCAGAAACCAAAAACATTGTGTTTATTTAGCAACAGATAGGTTTGCATTTTGTTGCTAATTTCAAAGACAAGATAAGACAAGAATGTTTATTAATCAAATAATTGATTATTAATCTTTTGGTTGATACAGATCTGATTTTCCTTTTTTAGACCTTGAGTTCCACTTTTAGCACATAATAAAAACCACCAACTCTTAAATTATAGATTATTATTGGCAACTTCTTGAATTATATGTACTGTAAATCACTGGACACCCTGTCATGTGTATGATGTATTGTGATCAGTATCTTCCATTAAATGCCTGCTTTGCTTTGCCTTTTGAGCATTGTACAGGAGGCCTGCTCTCTTTCAATTATGAGTAAAATACGTACCAAGTTTATGTTGTGATGTTCAGAGCTGTGATCTCGAAGCTATCATTATTTATCATTTAGTGAGATGTATATTCTAACTGCAATAGACAACTTGTGAATTTTGTGCTGTTTGATTTCTATCCTCAAATCTGTTTGTGGTGTTTTGGTTTTTTTTTTTTTTGTTTTTTTTTTTTCATCTTGTTACTCCACAAACAGATCCCATTTCAGTGGATCCTTTCTCATGTTGGAATAGCTGGTAATGAAGAGGCAGACAGATTAGCTAAAACGGTACCACACTACAACAACCTGTCAGTCAGACTGATTTTATGTCAGCAAAAAGGATTTTGAAAAAAAAAAATACTATCAAAAACAGGTATGAAGAAATGGCAAAGAAAACAGCAGAAACCAAATTATGGAAGGATATTAATGCTAAATGGGATCAATATAAATTAACACCAAGAATAAGCTGTAGCCTTCTTCAGACTTAACACTGGCCATGACTGCCTTGCAGCTCATCTGAAACGAATCAATATCCTGAGATCTGAAAAATGCACACTTTGTCACGAACCTGGAAGTAAAATGGATAAGGGGCACCTGCTACATTCCAACAAACTTGATGTGAATGCTAGAACTTCAGGAAACCTCACACAACTCTATTGGAACGCAAGAAAGCTGATGGATTGGAATCCGGGTAGCCATAAGAAACAACAACTTTTTTTGAAGGGTAAATTTTGAAAATAAGACTATCATCAGGGCTTGAACCAAAATCCTCCATATACTGGGCAGGTGTTCAAACCGATTACATCACTAATAGTCCATGCTAGAAGCTAGCTCATTCATCAACTCTTGATGTGATGGTGAAAACTGTGGAATACCATACACTCACCGACCATAGCTCTATGGCCTTGGGTAGCAATGATCACACATTCCATTAGTAGAGGTGTTGGTTTTTGTTAATTCGCGATAAAACGAAAAGTCATATTTAGAGGTTAGGATGTTTTATTTTCACGTATTTACATGTTTCGTGCCGCCCAGGAGTGAAATTAAATCGCGAATTTTGTGAATAACACCACAAATACCGCAATCTGCGATATAAAAACAAATTTTCATATTTTTTCCCCACACCAATCCGAACATTTTTGTCCACAAGCCAATAATCGAATTTGGTTGGTGTTCAATTCAAGAGAATGATCGATTGTATAGTTTCGCGAGGGGTAATACTACGATATACGTCATATTACGATATACTGTCGATATTCTCGTTACTCGTTGGATTTTAGCGCTGTGGTAAACAGCTGTTATATTGCGGCATGAATAGTTTGGCCGACTACCTCCAAAAGGTTATGTGATAGTTGTTCATAATGTAAACTACGTTTGCCTCCTGTTACATCGGTAGCGAGTGTAAATTATAGTAGAGAATTCTATATAATTTAATAAAAAGTGCGCAAATTGTGCTTTATCATCGGAGCTAGTGTGTTATTTGCGTGAATCAGTTGGCGACCACGTGTTCGTCGTATTAGTTCCGAACTTAGCAGTACAGGAAGATGAGACGCGACGTAATTTAAATATTATGACACGAATTCAGAAATAAATTTTGCGTGTGGTTACGAATTTATACTGGCGTGTGACTACAGTCAACCGTGTGATAACAGTGTTTGTTACTGGGCATCGCTCAGTTGAGTTTAAAAATGCCGAAGGTAGCTGTTTCTGCCACAGACAGACTTAAAGAATATAAGAATGAAGGATTTATAATTTCTTGTGGCATTCTTATGTGCAAATATTGTGATTGTCGGTTAGATTATCGCAGGAAAGATGCATTAGACAAACATTGCAAATCGGAGAAGCATTCAAAACGCCGAGAAAATTCGCGTCTTGAAGTTGGTGTTCCTAGAGTGGCCACCTTGAAAGAAACATTATCAAATGCCAGTCGTGTGAAGGATATGAAAGAAGAGTTTATTTTGGACACTACTACTGCGTTTGTGAAAGCTAATATACCAGTAGAGAAACTAGACAATCCTGCTATCCGTACTTGGTTTAATAAGTACGTTCGCGGAAGTGGAGATTTACCATCAGCAAATCAGATTCGTCAGAAATACATCCCCATGATTGGCGAAAGAAGGAGGAAAGAAATTAGGGAAGATATAAAAAACAAAGACGTGTTTCTGCTATGTGACGAAACAACTGACAAGAATGGTAGGTGTGTTTTCAACATTCTTTTTCGTCCATCAGTACCATCAACTGAAATGAACACCCATCTGGCTGCCTCTGTTCTAGATTCTGCCAATAGCGTAAATTGCTCCAATGCGATATTAGACACCTTGAATTCCTATGAAATTGAATGGGAGCGTGTAGTGTCAGCAGTTACGGACTCAGCACGCTACATGACAAAATGTGTAACTACTCTTCAAAGATTGATTGAAGAATTAAGTATGTCCAGTGCTGGGCTCATAAAGTCAATCTTATCGGCTGCGTATTTGAAAACGAGCTGGACGAATTGAACATGTCTATAGTAAAGACAAAGAATGCCTTTTTAAATACGCGAAAAAGAAAAAGCAATTACGTTGCATTTCTAAGGGAGAAACATGAAAACACAGAAAAAGAGAATGAAATTCTAGCTTTCCCAATGCCTGTATGTACAAGATGGAATTCGTGGTTTAAGGCTGCAATGTATATGGCCACGCATGTGGAAGATCTGGTAGAATTTTTCAAAACATTGGAAGATTCAAATTCTGGGGTCAAATTTTTCCAACAAGCATCGACTTCAACAATACAATTTATACAATTACAAGCATTGTATGTTTCTGTTGTTGGTGCCTCTCTTATGGACTTGCTTAATTTCTTGGAGGGATCTAAGTACCCAACAATTCACTTTCTGGCTGGGAAGCTAGATGACCTTGAGGTAAAGTTCAAGCTATTAGGCGATGGTGGAATGTTCAATCATATGATCCTCCAGAACTTGGAACAGCTTCCTCAAAAAATGCAGATAAAGGTTAAGTCCAAGCTTACGTGTGTTGCCCAGTCAGCTCTAGTGAAAGTCAGGACTTTAAGGACCACGGATCCAGCCAGGAAGACTGTAGAAGCCATCGGGTCATTGTTTGATCCTCGGCATGCACCTAAGAACGTATCTCCCACAGAACTGCTCCAATTTAAGAAGAATGCCCCATTTCTTACGAAGATGGAGTCTCAACAGTTTTTAGAGGCTCACAGCATTTACCTGACTGCAATCAAGAACCAACTGCGTCATGAAGATAATGTGAATGTTCCAGAGATCCTCATGGGATTGGTTGGTTGGTTGGTTGGTTCCTTAGTTTAGGGGCTGCGACAACGCGGTCATGTAGCCCCGTGTACTTTGGGTGTGTGTAGAATCTGTCTGATAACCGGTGTTAATTGTGATGACTGTATTAGTGTGTGTATCTGTTTTTTTTTAATTCAAGTAGGGACTGCAACTTTGAATTTTCAAATAGTTCCTACTTTTGCCGCCAAACGCCACCGTCAACGACTACTAGGCCTAGTTCAGAACTAGCTACTAGACGCCACCGCAGTCGGCTCTTGGCAACGAACGTAGCAACCTAAGAGCGTTGTTTATATTCTTAACCTATCCAATTTAGTTTCACACAGGTGTAATTAGTGGAAAGATCTTTAACACCTCATGGGATTAAGGCCTGCTCACCGAGACTATGCAACAGCTGCATTAAAGTGTGTGTGGTATCCTTGTTCAAATGTGGATTCTGAAAGATCATTTTCGAAATACAGTCTCATAGTAAGTGATAGGAGGCGAAAATTGACAGCTGCAAATGCTGAGACTTTAACCATGATCTACTTCCAGTGATTTCACCGCAGTATTTGGATAAAACTGAAACGGTATTCACTGAAATGTGTTTCGAGATGGTGAATGTAAAATAAAAATGTGACTTCCATATAAGTATTATCTCATTCTTCCATAGCCATGTTTGTTTTACCCTGCTGTTTTGTTTTTTACTTTGTTTTATTAATTGTTTATATTTTTAAATGCACTTATTGTACAAACCTTATCGCTTTCCAAATTTTAACATGTCATCCCCCGAAAAAATAATAAAAACACAAAACACCACCTTTTGAATTTTAAATCAACAAATCTTCAAAAAAATAACAACACTTTCTAACACCTCTATCCATTAGCTATTATCTTAACCATGAATTGGGAATTTTAATATTTTGTTTGTGGTGTATGGTGGTTGTGTCTAACTCCATACTAACATTTGAAGAGAGGAAGACCCCTAGAACAGTAGCAAAGACAAGAACATGGACCTCCTTGATTCACACACATAATAAATAATTTTACATAAGGTTGAAGAAATAGAGGATGAAAAACTAAAGTGCCCCACAAGCTATGAAGGTATAAACACAGACTTAGAACAAGTCTAAACGCTACAAGTAAGCAACTGCTTCTCGTCAATGAAAGTTTGTGCATGTTCACTTTCAGACACTCTAGGTTCATTGTACCATGGTGGTACAAGTTTGCAATTAATAATCCCCTCAAGAAACTGTAGCCTTTATGGCAACACTTGTCAGAGAGAAGTATTGAAACATGAAGAAATGCTGATCCACAAGGTAACTGTTCATTCCCAAAGAAAGTCCGTGAAGGTTTGCTTTCGGGCACTGTACTGGACAGTTACAGGTTTGCCCTAAATAATGTTCTTCATACCGTGGCAGGGGTTTATAAAATCCTGTGTGATTGTGGCCAAGTATACATTGGAACAACGAAAAGGAGTATTGCCACTCGCCTCGAGGAGTACGAACGACACAGCCGGCTTGGACAAACAGAATAATCCACTGTCGCAGCACACTCGCTACTCGCAGGTCACAACATTAGATATGGAGACTCCGAAGTTCTGTCCACCATGGTGTCTTATCATGCCAGGCTACAAAGGGAGGCCATTGAAATCCTGAAGCATACTAACAGCTTCAATCTTGAGGAGGAAGCAGAACATGTGAACAGAGCTTGGCTTCCAGTCCTTAATCCCCTCAAGCCTGCCCTCATTGACCGCCGTAGACGAGAAGATGCAACAGAAGAACAGCCCTGTCCTTGATGCATAACTTTTATGTGGTACGCCGTTGCCATGGTAGCCTCTATGCGTGGGTTGTTGTCTGGTTTATATATTTTCTGTTTATTTGTTTTACCTAGTTAATGTATCTTGTGAACATGCTGAACGCAGTCTTCAGCGAAACATCAGGAGGACAAAATGTCCTTATAACACGGCCTATAAGCCCGCGAAACAGAGATTCCTATTACAACGCCAGTCGTGGAAGTCTGAATTTTCACACAAGAGTGTTTGTAGTCCTTATGACAAGCCAGCCTAATCACATGTCTAGAAAATAGAAAGAACTTAGCATCTTACGAAAAGTAGGCACGAGACCCAGATTCCCGGAGGAAGCGATTCCACTCAATAGGTCGTCCTAGATTGATGTCGTATACACCAAGCACTTGCTTTAATCATAACAGCAAAGCAGTTCACCGCATGTTTGGGGAGGGGGAGGGGTGGAAATTAGGGGAGGTGACATAAGGAAGATCATGCAACTAGACCAAACGCAGACCCATATTTAAAGGCGGACAAACTGGGCAACTGCTCAGTGGTGACAAAATTTCTGGAAAGCTTAAAATACCACTTGGGCATTAAACGTCAAGTTACTAAAGTTTAAACCTTCCCACCACAAGGGAATATTCACAGTCACATATTGGCAATGCTGATTAATTCAAGACATAAAAAAAAAAAGGATCATCTTAGTCACATTGGTGTCCTTGCTGTTGAATCTAACTTGAAGGTGATATTAGACTACTTAAGAAATCCTTAACTTGCTTGCAAGTGACAAGGTAAGGAGGAAGTCCCTTGTTTTAAATAATTGTTGTTTTGGCCATTGGTTGTGTAGGATACCTGTTAAAATTTAATTTAAATTCTTTGTATCAAGTTTCTTTTTCTATGTAATTGTTATAAACTCATATAGTGTTTGCCACTCATACATACACACACAGGTAAAGAAACTTATATATTATACTGTATTCCAAGTCAGGGGCAGCAAAGGTTTTCCTTTTCCAAGGGTATCAGGAGCCCTCTGGGAAAAAGCTAGTAAGAAGGTGTTGAATAGCAGTGGTATTTTTTTCTCCAGTTATAAACAGCAGCACCCTAACTTTGTTAATGATGACATTTTCTATCCAACCTGCGTATAATTAAGATTTTTTTAAAATGTGGGTGCAAATCCTAACTCAACCATCTAATTAGTGAATTTTCATGATTTTTCTGTGCTTGCCACGGTGGGTCAGTGGTTATCGTGTCGGACTACCAACCCCCAAGCTTGCAGGTTCGCTCCTGGCCATGGCAAGTGATTTTTTTTTTTTGAAAGGCGACAAAAATCACGACACGCATGTCAAATGTTGTTGGCATATTAAAGAACCCATTTGAATTCAGTAGGCCATGTTCATAATGGCAAAATTAATCTCGGGATTTTCCGCCAACACAAAAGCACTATAGTGTCATGGAGCTTAAATATCTAACCTCCTTGACTTTCATAGCACTCCAAGGAACAACAAAATTCGACATGCAAAATGCCCTCTGGGCGACAAATAACAAAGATTGAATCCGGCACCCAAGTCCATACGATATTATTATTATTATGGTTTTTCTGTATCTCCAATAGGATAACGTTGGGATGGTACTTAACTCAAGGTCTTGGCTGCCTCAATTACAAGTACATTTAGTAGAACTGACATCACAATAACACAGGTTATCAGTCATATTCAGCACACTCCTGAATCCATGGTACTGATGCCTATTAAGTCCAAGTCACTACATAATAATAATAAGAAGAAGAAAGCATAACAAACTATTTATTTTGAATTTGTTTATAATAAAATTTGTGAGACAGCATTCGTTCTACAGTGAAGTCCTTTGCTATAGAATGGAACCTCGCAGGCGCCGTTTGGCGGCCGGGCCACTGTGTATTGGAGTGTGTTGAGCAAGGCACTGGCACTAGTAGCTGTGTAGCGCCCAACTAGTTCATCATATTTACACTTTTTAACATATTTAATAATCATCATTGCTTACATGAATTTCAGAGCAGTTGCAGGAAATGATCTCTTTCATTTTCTAAACCAGGCCATGCCAACTCGGGTGCTTCGCGAGTACCGGTGCTCTGCTGTAGGAGAGGAACGTGAAGTAGCAGCGCTTAGCGAGGCGAAGGTCGTGTTGTTATTTGGTGAATGGGGCTGGGCAAATCAGCGCGTGCCAGGCGGAGTACCGGTAAGAAAACGAATAATAGGAACTACTGGGTTTTGGAAATTAAGAAGTAACGAAGAATTATATCGGAACATTGAAAACATAACGGAGACAATAAAGAAGAGGCGATTGTTATTTTTCGGACATTTATATAGAATGAATGATAGCAGGTTAATCAAACAGATTTTTAAATATCTTTGGAAAAAGAAATCGACAACAGCCTGGTATCAGCAAGTAAAGAAAGATTTAGAAAAAAAACAATGTGAGAGAAGAAGATGCACTAGAGAGAAATTTTCAAAAAAAAAAGTATTGGGAATGGAAGGACTCGAAGGAAGGCAATATAAGAAAACAGGCTCAAAATGGTCGGAAGAGAGAAAGAGGACACACAGCGAAAAGATGAAGGAGCCCTGGAGGAAGAAGAAAGAACAACAAACGACTAAAAATTGAAATTGGTTCGTGGACCTCAGAAGACCCTAACGCAGAAAGAAAGAAAGAAGAAGAATAATTATAATAATGCCTAATTGTGTGTAAAGACAGAAATAATAGTTTTATTGCGCTCCTGATTTTGCACTAAGTTTCAACATTCTTTGTTTATCTCTGGCATCGCTTTGAAGCCACTAATTTTCCGATATTTGTAACAATCGTTCTGGCAGTTGCATCCGAAGTGTAGCTTCTAAGGAAGCATCAGACAAACTTGACCTTGTTTTTGTTTAGTCAATATTCACAATTGAAAACATTTTTTCACAAACTAACGTTGTTCTGAACATAGCAACAAATTTCAGGGCAAGGGCATGAAATCTCGGGATTCAAGGATTTTAGAGAGGGGAAAATTGGCCCAATTTCCTTCTTGAAGCTGACTTTGAAAAGCACAAGCTGCAATTTGAAACTTTCAATACGGTCACACATAGTACGGCGGCTTAGGTGGCGTAGTTGGTAGCATGCCGAGCTTCTATGCCCAAGATCGAGGGTTCAAATCCGGCCGAAGTCGTCGGATTTTTTAAGAGCGTTAAAAATCCCTCAGTATGCCTTCCTTCGGAGGGGAAGTAAAACCGGCGGTCCCATGTCATAGATTTATGGCATGTTGAAGATCCTTCCACTAATTACACCTGTGTGAAGCTAAATTGTATAGATTAAGAATGTAAACAACGCTCTTAGGTTCTAACGTTCGTTGCCAAGAGCCGACTGCGGTAGAGTCTGGTAGCTATGTTCTGAACTAGTAGTCGTTGACGGTGGTGTTTGGCGGCAAAAGTAGGAACTATTTGAAAAATTCAAAAGTCTGCAGTCTTTACTTGAATTAAAAAACAGATAACACACACTAATACAGTCATCACAATTAATACCGGTTATCAGACAGATTCTACACACACCCAAAGTACACGGTGCTACATGACCGCGTTGTCGCAGCCCCTAAACTTAAGAACCAACCAACACATAATACTGATTAATTTATTTTTGATTTGCAATGAGATATTTAGATCATTTAAATACCCTGTGATGTCTTTCATGAAAGCAAGGTCAGCGATCCATTGCTCATCATCCAAGTCTGACTGTGGAGGGAGGGTAAAAGCACCGGTGCCGATCGGGGCGCGCAAGCACTAAGTGCTCACGTTAGCATGGCCTGTTCTAAACACACATTGCACCAAGGTAGGAAGTTTTGGTACACTCGCTGTAATTCATCCTCACTGATATTTCGTATCAGTGCAGTTATTTTGTTTTCGAGAGCCTCCAGAGTATGCGGATTGTTTTTGTATACCTTTTGTTTGAGGTTCCCCCACAAAGCAAGGCGCTGAAACTTACGAATACATTTTGTTGGGAACACTGAGTGAGATATTTTTGTTTATTTTAGAAATTAAGCAGCCTCTAAGATCTAGGGAGCATTGACTTGTGTAGCAAGTAAAATGGTGTCCCATGTAACGGACAACATGTAATGCTAGAGAAATAAAGTTCTGTTATTTTTATGTTTAATAAATCTTTCCATTGATGGAGGGCCGAACATTTGACACATTTACTGTAAGACTTCCTCTTGAGAAGATAAGTTCCCACTAGAAAAATTTGTTTTGTTCTATACCTAATCATGTTCATGGGATATGAGATAGGCTAAAATACTTCACAACAAGCCTTAATTATCTCAATTAAGGTATCTTGCCAGCTGCATATGTAATCAATGCTATGACAGCATTTGGGGCTTCCCGACCGGCTGTTGTAATCGGTACATGGTAGTTATCTGGCGGTGACACCATGATCCGTCCGCTTCACGGCCTCGGCGAGATTCCGGCATTTAGAGAAGGACTACACTGTTGATTCTTAAATAAGTATAAGAGTTCTGTGCTAAAAACTTAATGCTCCCCTTGTGTACTAAGGAAGTACTGTTGTTCATATGCAATAGTTTTCCCTGTGAGAAATGTATAAAATTCTCTGTAGCCCACTCTTCCATCTCCATTTGTATCGGCATCATAGAAAGCTTCCTTCACTACATCCTTTGATAGTTGTGGAAATAGTTTCTGACGAACTTGTTCCAGGTCTTCAAATATTAGGTAGCCCTTCCCTAAAACAGAAAAACAATTCAATTGTTAGCACTCTAGAACTCTTTATACATTGCAGTGTTTGTTACCAGGGGATTTATCCATCCTCAGAAACAGTTACTGACCTATGGACAATATAGTGTGCTTTTCATTCTAGAATTTAGTTTTCACGACTGTGAATTTGGCATTTGCATTATGAATATCATTTTGGATCTGTATTGTCTTACAGTAGAATTTATTATCTATGAATTGAATAATACAGTATTGTCCACCTATGAATACTCGTGTATTTTTTTTTTCTTTCTTCAGGATTAGGGAAACACCCATTACAGTAGGGTTCAATCATGTTGACCAACTGAAAAGCATTAAATTTCAAGTCTTTATTATTTATCCTTCCTATGCCTTCTATTTATCCAACTTCGGCTCTGTCAGCTGTTCTTACAAAACTTCCCCGGGACATTCCATGATTTTTGGTAATTCTTCATGGCCATGAAAAATCTTATACACCGGGCCAAAATCTTACTGTTTGCATACAAGGATAACCTAACATCATACTAGAGATTGACTACAAGGTGCTTTCGAAACTCCTCCAGAGTAGGGTAGAAGAGCAGCTAGAAAGTACGATAGAAGACTACTACCAAGTAGGTTTCTGGAAGGGGTGAGGGTGTGCAGAGCAGATCTTTAACGTGAAACAATTATTAGAACATAGAGCTTTGCAGAATAAGAGGACTGTGGTGACTTTCGTGGATTTCTGAAAGGCATATTGACTCCATGACAGGAAGATCCTGACGAACAGAGGACAAGATGGCACCTCAAAAGAACTGATAATGGAGACACTGACAGACACAAAGGCAAAGGTGAGATTTAGTTAGTTATTGTTGTTTTAAGGGGCAGAACTACGAGATCATCTGCTCCTCTTAACACTGATTAAATTATACAAATAGAGGTGGATATCTAAATTTGAAACGATGAAAATTAATAAAACAAAAAAAATAAATAAAAATAAACAAAAATTACCGAAAAACAAGTTGTTGAGTCAATGTGCACTGGAAAATTTAGATTGCTGGCCCTAACCCACTCTCACTTATAAAGCGGATGACGAGATCAGCAGCCACCGCGTCATTGGCTAGTATAAGTTTGAGTGTCATCTGCAAACCAAGGTTTCTTCGTAAGTCAGCAAGATCCACACACTCGGTTAAAATGTGGGCCACGGTGGAATCGGCTCTACAGGTACAAAGTAGCACCCTTCTCATTAGGGTGAGATTCAGGGGTGCGTTATCAGAAGAGTTCGAGATAAAGACAGGAGTTAAGCAAGGCGACTGCTTTTCACCAATGTTATTCAACATAGCACTAGACGAAGTAATTCGGCAGTGGAGAAAGATAAATGAAATGATGGGAATACCAAAGGCACATGTAGGAGACCAAAAGGATAACCGAGCAAAAGTGGACTGCCTGCCTTTTGCAGATGGTACAGCTATCATAAGCGAGACTGAAGAAGATGCCAAAAAACAGCTTGACAACTTGAGCAAGGTAGCCAGCAGAGTAGGACTAAGGATCGCTTATGACAGGACAAAGACTCTGAATACCAGCGGCAATTAGAAAACTCCAGAAGGCACTGTGCAGATCGTCGATAAGTTTAAATACCTCGGAGTATAACAGGACGAAACAGATGAAAGGAGAGGGTGGAAAGCATGCATGAGAATATCCTACATGGCGACCAGAGTCTTGTACAATAAGAGAAATATACCTAAGGAAGCAAAAATCTGACACTACAAAGCAACAGTAAGGAATGCTGTCTTGTACGCTACAGAGACTATGACACTACTGTCGACCAAAATATTATGTGTACTCGAGTTTGGAGGTTGTTTGTGAGGTAACCAATAGACCTACATAAAATCCTATAACATCATCATTTTCGTCGTTCTATTTTACGTTAGTTCATGTAGGTTTGGAATTTTTAATTTATATTTTTTATCCTAGTTGGAACACAAAAAGTTCCCGTTTTTAAGCGTGTTCCAACCATGCGTCACATTTAAGAATTATTATCTCACAAACCCGTCATCAGATCGAATCCAAATTTTAACACAATATACATTGGAATGTTGTATAACTGGTTTACTAATTTCAAAATTTTGTGTGTTCAAGAACGAAAGTTATCATTTTTGTAAGGTAACTTTTTCTCGGCTCGGGATCGTTGGAAAATGTAGTTCTTGGTTGCGTTGTAATCCTTATACATCAAAAAGGTACGCTGTATGATTATGAAATATGTAAATTAATTCACTTATTTTATATCGGTTTGTATTTGTGCGGGGAATTAAGACATGGTTCACCAGCTAGCTGCTCCGGGAAATGCCGTACAGCATTGCTGATATGGAGCCCATCACTTCCGAGCGAGACACGCCATGATGCGTGATGGAGCCCATCTTGGCAACGTTGTACAGCTTTCATCGGAGCGGCTAACTGGTGAACCATGTCTTAATTATCCGTACAAATACAAACCGATATAAAATAAGTGAATTAATTTACGTATTTCACAGTCATACAGAGTATCTTTTTGATGTATAAGGATTACAACGCAACCAAGAACTACATTTTCCAATGACCCCAAGCCGAGAAAAAGTTATCTTACAAAAATGATATCAACTTTGTTTCTTGAACACACAAAATTTTGAAATTAATAAACCAGTTATGCAACATTCCAATGTATATTGTGTTAAAATTTGGATTCGATCTGATGACGGGTTTGTGAGATAATAATTCTTAAATGTGACGCTTGGTTGAAACACACTTCAAACGGGCACTTTTTGCGGTTCAACTGCGATAAAAAATATTAAAATATAAATTAAAAATTCCAAACCCAAGTGAACTAACGTAAAATAGAACAATGAAAATGATGATGTTATTGGATTTTATGTAGGTCTATTGGTTACGTTACAAACAACCTTCAAACTCGAGTGCACATAATATTTTGGTCGACAGTAGGCAGGTAAGGAGCCGAACAACTGGAGAAGGAAGAGAGAAAATTACTGGGACCGAAAAGGGGAGGTGAAAGATGGATACGAAGATCAAGAAATGAACTATACTAAAATATGAGGACTATCTCAGAAGAAATAAGACAGAAAAGAGCACGATTTGCTGGACATGTGATTAAGATGGATATGGGGACATTGATGAGAAGGATATGGGAGACAACAGGGAGGATAAAAGGAAAAACAGGAACCAAATGGGTGGTTGAACTTCGGAAGGACTGGACTGAGAAGGGGATCAAGGTGGAAGGGACAGGGAACTGGAGAAATAAATATGTACTAACCGATATATCTGAACTGGCTAACAGAGAAAGATACTATGAAAGGATTGAGAATCATCAATGGGGAAGACAAGAAAGGAGGACTCGAAGGATTTCCGAGGAAGAACGGGAGAGAAGAAGACAGTGACTGGAGAGGTTCTGGGAGGAGAAAAGGAAGCAGATCCAAACCATGGCAGAGCTGCCCGTGATCCCATAGAGGCCATAACGAAAGACAAAAATGATAAGAGTGGCAAATGTGCTGATTTCATGTACAGAGAGTTTATTTTGTATCTGACGGTGACTCTCGCTTGCCCGCCGAGCACTTGGCCGTAATCCGCTTCTTGGCGCCACAAGTTTCCCTCCTTTGCAGTCTGCTGAGAGCGTTAACAGTGTGAGGTTCAGTTTAGTCAATTGTTCACGTGTTTAGTGCTCAGTGTGCTGTTCCAATGCGAATTTCATTACGTGAACGTGTGTTTATATATATAATACCTTCATAAAGTACAGCAAATTCCTTTGCGTCGCATTTTCGGTACGAGGAAAGTCAGAACGAGTGGCCCCCGCGAAGCCCAGACTTATCACCATGTGACTTATTTGTGGAGGACGCTTAAAAATAGAGTGTATGCGAGAAACCCTCACACTATAAATGAGCTTAAAGACTATATTACAGCTGAAATACAGTCAATCGGTGCTGAGGAACTTAGGAAAGTAAATGCCAGTTTCATAAAAAGGTGCCAGCGATGTGTAGCAGTGAGTGGCGAACATTTTCAGCACCAGCTGTGAACTAGGTAAGTACAAACTCCTATACTCAATGACTCCATGCCGCGCGGGCGCCGTATAACGGCAAAGTGTGTGGCGGGCGACAGGCTCGAGGCGCGGGCGAGTGGGCAAGCGAGGGTCTCTGTCAGATACAAAATAAACTCTCTGTAGAAATGGGGGAATACTTTCTGTAGTGTATGATTGAGGAGCGGCAAGGCAGATCATCCAAGAAATCACCCAAGGGTGCCCTTGAGAGAGTACCGGTACCTTGGTGATCCTGTGCCTTTCTGTTGTAAATAAATCATTACACCACAAACTTGAACTTTCCCCTATGATTATTCTACATACAGATGGGTCCAATGCACTCCTTAATCACTTAAGCAAACTTGAAATAAAATTCGGGGAACGTGTAGTGTAGGCTTAATGCTGCTAGTTTTTAATGACCATATAAACGAGCAAAGATTGAGGGTTTGATTTGTTAAACAAAATGGTGCATTCAAGGTTGTCCTACAATCAATGGATGGTGGTTTTGATGTAACACATGAATTCGAAAACATTTGGCAGAATGAGTTTCGAACAGAGCCACCAACACCATCTGACAATACCATTGAAAGGATTCAGGACAAATTCAAAGCCAATGGTACTGTTATCGATGTGCACAAAGGTCGTTCCGGGCACCTACCCAATCCCCGACTCTTATAATTGCTCACAGTCCTCTCCCCCCTTGTTGCAAACAGTAGGCAACGACCAGCCATGTTAACTGTTGAGATAGGACTTACTCGGTCTAGTATCTCTGCCATACCCTCCACTGCTGAGATCTGGTCGGTGCTTGAGCCTGGCAACGACCTCTCGGCGCACGCTCGTATACTGTTGGCGCACTTTGCTTTCTCAAACAGTTCACAGTACTACAAGGTTTCCTGAATTATTAAAGAACAAAACTATGAATCCCTGTGCATGTGAAAGGAAACGCATAGCTTTATATTGTTAAAAGATTATTATTACGGTATGAAGTTATTATTTTTAGCCTACTTTTCACATTTTGCAAAAATGAGGAAAAAGTAGACTTATGAGATCGATCCGGGAAAATGTGTGTCTGTCTGTGTGTGTGTCCCCCCGAATCAACTCCTAAACGGCTGCAGCAATCAAAACCAAATTTAGTATGAGTAAAGATGTGCACCGGAATATCTCACGTCCATATTTGAAAATGATGTCAGTGCTACCAACTGCTGAAAAAACGCACTAGAAATTTGAGCTCCATGTTGGATATCTTGCAAGGTATGCATGGGAGCTATTCCAAAATTCGCACACATGTAGATAAGACTATTTCACTTTAATTTCCAGGAGGCCAACCATGACAGTGTTGCCAAAATAATTTTAAGCCTTCTGATAGGTCCAATGTTTAAATGCATATAACTTCTACACTATCAATTGGATTTCAACCAAATTTTGTATGTAATATCTGTACATAAACAGATATGACTGAGCATATTCTTACGAGCCACCAGGGCTGCCAACTGTTAATAATTGCTCTCTCTATTTTTTAAATCCAAATACCAATATATCAGAAAGTATGCAAGCCAACAGCTTTAAACTATGCACACGTCTATTCTGACATTTTAGATTAATTTGGAGTAACTTATATACATCAGTTCTACCAATATGATTATAAGCCTGCTGATAGTACCAATTTTTAAATACATGTAACTTCTATACTATCAGTTGGATTTCAACCAAATTTCATATGTGCTATGTGTACCATAACAGATATGACTATAAGTATTGTTAAGAGCAATCAAGGCTGCCAACTGTTTTTACCCTAATATCAATATATCAGAAAGTATGCAAGCCAACAGCACTATACTTTGCACACATTTAGAACCTGCCATTCTAGATTAATTTGGAGTAATTAATACAAGGCAGTGCTGCCAACATGATTCTATACCTGCTGATATGTCCAATTTTAAAATACATGTAACTTCTATACTAACAAATGGATTTCATCCAAAATTGGCACAACAAGATATCATAATATTTCAGATTATTTCTGACCAGCACACGCATGGTATTGTTGGCAACATGCTTTTACGCGTGCTGATAGATCCAGTGTCTAACTGCATGTAACGTCCATTGGACTTCAACCAAATTTTGTATTCTGTACCTTAAGAGATGGAACTAAGAATATATTCAGTCACCAGGGCTGCCAACTGTAGTGCTCTATTAGGCTACATTATACCAGGTATATTTTGAACTAATTAGATATTTCGATATTACCAACTTAATTTCGTCATTGTTCTAGATAGGTTCATATACTGTAGAATAATCATTGGCATGAAAAGTAGGCTGTATAGTTCTTCATGGAACTTCTTGTTTTTACTGAAAAGATCTGGTCGTTATGCACACTGCAACCTCAGGTCGCCACTGTATTCAAGTCTTAGTCTGTACTAGATAGACCGCTAAAAATTCTACTACATAGATGTTCGCCTGTTCTAGCAGGAGGTAGTGTTGGGTGTTGGTTTTCTATGCTACCTCCATGTCATCTATATCACTTGAGAAAGGATATGACAGAGTCTAATTAATACTGTTACTTACACTGGCTGTCAAATGCCATAAATATCTCCCTGAGGTAAGCATCATGATCTTTTTGTTTCCATTTCTCCATTGCTTGCTTTTGGAAGACTTCTTTAGATAATCTGGTGGATTTTCTCCGGTTGAACACTTCCATCATTTCCCACTAAATTAAGAAAATTATTAGTTATGCCACACAACAGATGCTATGAAAGTTGAAAAGCTATAGAAATAAATTTAAATCAAATGTTGACAAAGATGTTTTAGCATAATACATTTAGTCTATTAAATGCCACTCTAGGGTTACCAGATGCTTTTTGCGGAATGTAGGACATAATGTTCTAAAATGTAGGACATTTCAGGAAACCATAAGACAACACAAAGTCTAACACTAAAAAGTAAAAATACATTAAAATAATGCATATTTAATGCATATTATTCTGGTTATATATTTCTATTGCGGAATATCATTCATATTTCAATGAGGAACTGCTTTGTCCTGCAGGACAAATTAGACACTGAGCTTAATGTTCGTTCCTTCCCACTTTGAAGGTTTTATATATTACAGTAATTGCTAAAATGTTGTTAAATTTACAATTGTAGAAAATCGTGTTTAGCCATAGTTAAATTTAACATGTGTTGAAAGAATGCAATCACAATCAACAATGCTGACTCGCCAACATTCAAGCAGCAAAGAGAAATGCTTCAAATAATATGAATTCATAGCACCACAGGTAATAGAGGGCTGTTTTTTAAGTAACCACCATTTTTTTAAGCCCATAGTTAGTGCACACGCCACAACAAGCGTGTGCGCTACCTCCTGGTATCCTTTGTGAACAAGCAGGCATCAGTTGCAGCTGTGTAGCTAACCTGTACGCTGAACTGTGCATCTTTACAATATTCAAGATTATTGATTCGCCCGCCGCGTGTGAGGTACGATCTGTGATACGTTTTTTGAGTACAAGAAACATGTCGGCTGCAGACATTCATCGTCAGTTTTGTGAGGTGTATGGTGATAATGCAATGATGGAAGGTCGAAAATTGGTACGCGAGTTCAAAAGTGGCCGTGAAAATGTTCATGACGATGAACGCTCAGGTTTATCAATGGATTTTCCTCATGTGTTAATTCTTGGTTGTCAGAGCAGGTGGAAAACTTTTATGCAGAGGGATTTCAGGACTTAAGTTTTAAGGTATGACAAGTGCCTAATAAACAAGGCAACTATGTAGAAAAATAGAGGAAGGTATGTAAAACCTAAAAATAAATGTGGTTTCAAAATAAAATGTTCGGTTAATTTTAAAAAACGGCCCTCACTTACAAAACAGCTCTCGTATAATAGCACTTCCCTTGCAATCGCAAGTCATTGCATCTTCTCGTTATTCTTCTTTAGTGGCTAGAACATTGTTTAGAAACTTCTGATGTGTTCAAATGTTACTTTCTAAGAATGGAAGACATTTACAGATTTAAAGAAATTCCTCCTGGACCCCAGAGAAATGTTTGAATTGTAGGGCATGTACAGAAATTTCTGGATGTCTGGTAACCCTAGCCATTTCAGCTATTTACCTTGTATGGCTTTCTTCCAGTTAGTGCTACCATTGCTATTTTGTAATCCTTCCAACTTAGGGTGCCTTTTTGTTCAGTGTCTGCAAATTGGAATATCTGTTAATAAAGTAAGAATGCATGTCATTAAATAACTTATTGTAGGTTAGTTTTTCTTTTAGCACCACTTTCAACCAACAATATGCCAACCCCGTGGTGTAGGGGTAGCATGCTAGTCTTTAACCTAGGAGACCCTAGATTTAATTCCCAGCTCTGCAAGAGATTTCAGATCCGGTCTGAGGGCTGGAATGGGATCCACTCAGCTTCCTGAGGTTAATCAAGTAGCTGTTTGTTATGATAATGAGCTTCACATGTCATAAAACCAAGGCAATGTGGCAGAAGAGGCAGCCCAGTACTCAGGGTTTAGTATGAGTACAACATCAATCAGCAGCGTCTGTTTTCCATGTTAGGGGCGGCTGCAAGGGTGTCTGTTCTTCATGTTAGGGGCAGCCTGAATAATAGCTGGCAGTAGCTTCATAAAATGCCTTTGGGAGTGGCGACCCCATCGTAATAATAGCCTAAAATGTAATTGGCACTTCCAATGATTCGGAGAAAGAGATAATGTATAAAGTGTACTATGTAACTTACCCATATTGACTTATGCAGCTGAGACTTGGACCTTGACAAGCAGGCAAGAGAGTAGAATCCAAGTCAGTGAAATGAAATTCCTAAGAAGTATGATAGGAAAGACAGAGTGAGAAATGAAGATGTTAGGAAGGAAGTTGGGATGGGAAAACTAAATGAGAGAATTGAGAAGAATAAACTAAGGTGGTTTGGACATGGAAAGAGGATGGAGGAAAATAGAATACCAAGACAGCTGCTGGAGGTAAAGTGAAAGGGTAAGAGAGCAAGAGGAAGACCTAGAACAAGGTGGATTGATTCAGTGAAGAACAGCATAAGAAAAAGAAATTTGGACTGGGACAAGATCGTGGAAGAGGAATGGTGGAAAGAAAGGGGAAGGTGGAGAAGTGCCATAAATACCCCGACCCGGCAGGAGCTGGATAAGGGGAAATGATGATGAATGTGACAGAGTGTTGTCATGCTGACCACGTATCCCTGCAATCTGCAGTTATTTGTCTCTAGTCGCAGCATTCCATGGATTTGTGCAGTCTTCTGGGTTCACTCAGGAGGTTGGAGGTTTGTTACAACCAACAGTGTTTTTTTCTTTCTATTAGGTATTTGGAATTTTCTGTATGTTGGGAGGTTATGATCTTTAAATTTGAAATATAAGTTCATTAGAAGCTATTCTCAAATTCTACCATTCCACTAAACTTAATGTTGTTTGAGTCTTCAGTCTTTTTACTGGTTTGATGCACCACTCCTTGCTTCCCTGTCCTGAACTAATTGTTTCATCTCTACATAGCTACCACACCCTACATCCGAGGCAATCTGTTTAACATATTCTAACCTTGGTCTACCCCTACAGTTCTCATCCTCGACCCTTTCTTCCAAAACTAAGTTTGCTATTCCTGGGTGCCTTAGTATGTGTCCTACCGACCTATCTCTTCTCTTCATTAGCAGTCACCAGAAAAATCTCTCCTCTCCCAATCATCTCAATACCTTTTCATTTGTAACCCTATCTGATCTTCATCATTCTCCTGTAAAACCACATTTCAAACGCTTCAATTCTCCTCTTTTCTGCCGCTCCATCAGTCCATATTCCACTTCCAAAGAATGCCACGCTCCAGACAAAGGCTTTCAAAAATGACTTCCTAATACCTAAATCTATATTCGATGTCAACAGATTCCTTTCTGTAGAAGTACTTTCCTTGGCTGTGCTAACCTACTTTTTATATCCTCTTTGTCCAGCTCTGTTGCTAAATGGTTAGCGCGCTAGGCTTTGGCCCGAAGTGCCCCGGGTTCGAATCCCGGCCTAGTCATCAAGGATTTTAATCTCCTGGGGTTAATTCCCATGTCTCAGGGACAGGGTGCATGTGATATCTTCATCATCACATCCTCATTACGACATGCAGTTCGCCCATAGGTGTCAACTCGAAAGACCTGCACTCGGCCTTTCCGGAGGCCACACGATCATTATTATTATATCCTCTTTGCTTAATACTAAAGGAAATATGCCCTTTTTAATGAGGGAATGTACAGTAACTCACTACCATACCCTCAGATATAATACAAAGTGTTTCTGTACACACTTTTTTTCCCGCTATTTTCGCTATCGTTTTACCCTCCAGGGTTGGCTTTTCCCACGGACTAAGCGAGGGATCCCACCTCTACTGCCACTGAGGGCAGTGTCCTGGAGCTTGAGACTCTGAGTCAGGGACACAACTGGGGTGTGTGACTAGCACTACGCCCAGGCGGCCTCACCTGCAAAGCGAACAGAGGGCCTGATGAAGGGATGGGAAGAGTGGGGCCGTGGCCTTACAGTAGGAACTATCCCGGCATTGGCCCGAAGACGAAGTGGGAAACCACGGAAAACCACTTCGAGGATGGTTGAGGTGGGAATCGAACCCACTCTACTCATTTGGGCCACCCGAGGCTGAGTAGACCCCGTTCCAGTCCTCATACCACTTTTCAAATTTCGTGGCAGAGCCGGGAATCGAACCCAGGACCTCTGGGGCGGCAGCTGACCATGCTGACCGCTACGCTACGGAGGCGACCGTACACTCTTTAAAAGGGAGAAAAACAGAATCTGCCTTCTTTTCTCTTTCAAGCAGCAGTTTATTTGAGCTGACGGTGAATGGGAGCTCCATATGTAGGTCTTCTATAAAGAATGGTTCACTGGCGAGCTCGTATACTAGACTCGACTTTGTGTATTTTGAAACACCTAGGGTGTTTTGACTGCTTCCAAAGTCATTAGATCTTTTAGGCTCATATTTTCCCATATGATAGCTATTCCATAGATGGTGATTGGAACTATTTTTGTGTGGAAAAAGATCACAGCAGTTTCATTCATTCATTTCTTTATTTCTCCATGGTAATATGTTAATATACATATGGGAATCGTCAAATCATAAAATACATAATTACAGGGGTACAGATAAAATGATCAATATACAAAAACATTGCACATTGTCTCGAATTCTTCTACGGAATACATTGCCTTGTCTGTGAGCCATTTTTTAAATTTTAATTTAAATGTGGAAATGGTTCCGACATTTCTTAGAGTTAGGGGCAACAAGTTAAAATATTTGGAGGCAGTTTACAAGGGATCTATTTCTTCTGAAAGCTCCTCTATAATATTGACAGTGAACATCCATTCTGCTTCTAGTGTTGTACGAATGAAGATCAGAAGTTTTTACAATATTAGCATTTCCAGTTAGTCTTTGTCTCTTTATATACATAGAACAAGATGGCGGCTATGGCTAGTAATGTTAGTTCTCCGTGCGGGAAAAAAGTGAAAAATTGCGAAGAATTCGTCAGTTGTGAAGGGGATTGTGGGCGTAATTTCCACAAGGAATGCACAAGACTTTCGAAGAAAGCCTACGAGTCTGTAAAAAGTGATCCGCAAAAGGTGTGGAAATGCAATCGCGAGGATTGTCACCCTCCACTCAAGTTCAGTGAATGTGACTTGGTGAAGGAGGTGACAGAAAAGATTCAGTTGTCAGTAAATGAACTAAGGAACACTTTCATGAAGGATTTGAAAATAATTAAGCAAGCCACGGAATTCATTAACGAACAATTTGAAGATTTCAAAAATCTCACAAATGAGATAAAAAAAAGAACACTAGAATTGGAAAAGTCGGTGGCAAGTATCAGCAGTGATACAAAGCAAGCGTTAGATGGGTCAGAAGACCTTAAACAGTACACACGTAGGAATAATTTACTATTTAGTGGAATGCCAGAAATGCCGAGGGAAAATGTGTACGACCTAGTGATCCAAGCTTCCAAGGCATTGGGGGTTGAGTTGGGACTCCGTGACATCGATGTCGCCCATCGTTTGCCGGCGAGAGGCGGAGACGTGGGGCGAATCGTGGTGAAATTCACCAACAGGTGGAAGAAGGATGAAATAGTGAATGCGAGAATTCAGAAGAGAGTTCTAACAACCCAGGACATTGGACTGAATTGCCCATCACGCAATATTTTTATAAATGACCACCTATCACCCAGGAACGACTATATTGCAAGAAGATGCCGGATCCTGAAGCAGAATGGGAAGATATTTGGAACCTGGACAAGAGACTGCAAGATTTATGTTCGGGAAGCTCGAGATGGTCCAAGCACACTCATCGGCGGTGAAGCGAAGATCGCCCAGCTCGAGAAAAAATACGGACAATAGGTGCTGCAGGTATCACACACCAAAAGTTGCATATATATTAAATGGACGGAGACGACTATAAACACAACGAAACATTAAGCTCTGTCGAAATTCATTGTGATTCTATAGAAAACTATAATTTACAGACTAAAAATCAGATCTTGAATTCAAAATTTAAATGTATCTACATCAATGCACGAAGTATTCGGAATAAGTTCGAGGATATTATGCTCCTTATTGACGAGATTTTAGAAATAGATTTAATAGTCATAACAGAAAATTGGTTGTCAGACCAAGAAACACACTATTATAACATTCCCAGCTTTGACTCACACCATGTAACACGAATCGGTACTGGAGGAGGTCTGTCAATTTATATATCTAGAAAATGGGCGACCAAAGTTATTAACACCATTAACAGTTATCACAGTATACTACAAATCGAAATATTTCAGAAACACAGAAGATATAATGTTATTGCTTACTATAATCCAAGGGAGAGTAATGCAAACGAATTTATGCTTGACCTTGAACACATACTTTGCAATACTAACAAATCAAACACACTACTTATCGGAGACGATAATGTAGATTTTCTAAAAGACAGCATTATTTACAGGGCCTATTCGTCTTTACTGAATTGCTTTAATTTTTATCCATGCAATACAAAACTGCCAACAAGAATAACACCTACTTCTTCAACTTTAATTGACCATATACATTCTAACTTTGCCAATAATGATAATTTCTATTTGTATAATGTTATGTGTGACCTTAGTGATCATAATATTTTAATTCTAGACATTTCATCACAACCAGAAGTGAGTACGCAATCCAATAATCGTTCCAATATAGAAACATTTACGAAAATAAGTTATGCCAAACTGAACAATTTCTTTTCAAAAAATAAATTTACAAATCTATCTACTGACATCAACGAAGCATATAATCAGCTTTGTGATTTCATTAGTGATGGGCTTAAGATAGCTAGTATAAATATTAAGCAAAAACCACAGGTAAAAGGTACACACAACCCATGGGTAACACAGGAGTTTCTGGAAGCGGTAAAAAGAAAAAATAATTTGTATGCAAAAACTAAAACTAAAAACCCTTCAACTGAAACCATTAAAGAGTACACACAATGTAGTAGGGATGTGACTAGAATGAAAAGAGAGCTGAAAAAGTTATACTACAATAATGTAATTAGAGAAGGGAATACGATAAAAGGAATGTGGAAGGCAGTAAATCAAATACTTGGCAAACCTCATAATACGCGAAACATTGTTGAAATCGAATATGAAAACATACAATACACCTCTAGCCAGGATATATGTAAAGCATTTAACATGTATTTCATAAATGTTGTAGAAAACTTGGTTAAAGATACCGGTACTCCAATGATCCCAAATTTGCAATCGAACCAGACGATCTGTAACTCACTATTCATAAAACCAACAAATGTGACAGAAGTTAAACAAATCATTCAAAACCTTGCGAATAAAAAGAATTACACAGATGATGGAATAAATAACATACTCCTTAAGAAATGTGCCAATCATCTGGCTCCATTGCTTGCTGATATAATTAACTTGTCACTGCAAACAGGAGTAATACCAGATAAATGTAAACTAGCAAGAGTGGTACCAATATTTAAAAAAGGTGATGTATCTAACCCCAGTAATTACAGACCGTTGTGTATATTATCCTCACTCGTAAAAGTACTGGAAATAGTAATCAAAAAACAAGTCCTGAATTTCCTAACAAAAAACAATTTTTTCTTCAAATATCAATACGGCTTCCTTCCCAAACATAGCACTGATTCAGTAGCATTTGACGTAGTGTCACTTATACATAAAGCATTAGATAACAATAAAATAGCAGCAGGACTATTTATAGATCTTGCTAAGGCGTTCGACACTGTTAACCATACCTTGTTGCTAAGTAAACTATCAAATGCAGGAATTAGAGGAATAGCCTTTGAGTGGTTTAAAAACTACCTGTCTAACAGGAAGCAGTATGTTAATATTAATAAAACTAAAGGGTCCATCTCTGATGTTAAATGCGGTGTCCCACAAGGGACAGTGCTCGGACCATTGCTGTTCCTGATTTTTATTAATGATATAGGTTATTTAGAGTTTACTGGTAAAATATTTCTATTTGCAGATGATATATTTCTACTTTACGAGAGCGCCTGTGAACAAACGATTATGCAGAATATGCAAAAGGACCTAAATATATTAACAACATGGCTTTCAAAAAGTAAATTAATCATAAGTAGCTCAAAAACTAAATACATGCTATTTCACAAACCAGCTTACAGTCCAAGCACTTGCAACATAGTTAAAATTGGTAATGTAACCATCGAAAGGGTGAAACAATACACATATTTAGGCCTAACTTTGGACAATAACTTAAGTTGGAATGAACATGTCACAAATGTGAAAAAGAAAATTGTTAGTGTAATTGGTGTTCTAAGAAGATTAAGGGAGTATGGAATAAGCAATCAACATTTAAGGAGCATATATGCCTCTCTTATTCATTCTCACCTTATGTACATGAACATAATATGGGGTAAATGTGCACAGGAATCAATAAATGAGCTCGAAGTTCTCCAAAAAAGAGCAATTAAAATCATGTATGGTTACCATTTTAGGAAACCAACTGTACAAGTATTTCAGGAGACAAACATATTGCCATTACGAAGCCAGCTCAAATACTCTGAAGCTTTATTTATGTTTAAATATAAACAAGGTCTTATTAATCTTAATACTGAACTTCAATGCAGGAAAGACATTCATACCCATAACACAAGATCAGCAAACCAGTTATACATGGAGTCAACAAACACAACTAGATATGGTATTAAAAGTATTTCCTATTCCGCCAGCACATCTTATAACAACTTACCTCCTAAACTGAGACAAATTGTAAACTTAAACAAATTCAAAAAGGAAGCACGCAGGTACTTCCTGAAACTATATGTTGAAGAATATAGATGAACCCATAAAGACTGAATAAATGATCCTACCACCTTAATATATTCTAGTATAAATTGCTAAGCCATATTTGTAAAGGGCAGTCCCCCCTTGAGCTACCAGCTCACTGAGACTTTCTGTACCCTATAAATAAATAAATAAATAAATAAAGTACAATGATAGTAATTTCATTATTCGGATTTTTTTAAAATAGTCCCTACAAGATGTTAGAGGGTGTAAACCACACATAACACGGATTGCTCTCTTCTGCAGGATAACAATATTGCTTAAAACTTCCTTTAATGCACTGCCATATAGATTTATACCATGAGGCAGCTTTGGTGGCGTAGTAGGTAGCATGCTGAGAATCTATGCCCAAGGTTGCGGGTTCAAGCCCGGCTGAAGTCGTCGGATTTTTTAAGAGCGTTAAAAATCCCACAGTATGACTTCCTTCGGAGGGGAAGTAAAGCCGGCGGTCCCATGTCATAGATTTATGGCATGATAAAGAACCTTCCACTAATTACACTTGTGTGAAGCTAAATTATAGGTTATATTTGACTAACACTCTTAGGTTCCAACGTTCGTCGCCAGGAGCCGACTGCGGTGGCATCTAGTAACAAAGTTCAGAACTAGTCGGTTGTTGACGGTGGCGTTTGGTAGCAAAAGTTGGAACCACTTGAAAATCGAATGTCTGCAGTCCTTAATTGAATTAAAAACTGACTAGTTGAAACCCGTCAAAACATGACGGTCAATAGAAAAATATTTACTGAAGAATTTTCTTATATAGGCCTACTGTACATTCTTTGTACGATTATTTTTTGACTCTATTGAAACTATAAGGGCGTCAAAAGATTGCACTCTCAACATTGCAAAATACTGCTGGCCATGACTGAAAGATTGTTGGGGCAAATTGAGGCCTATACGTTCAAGAGTTTCCCCTTGACCTTTATTGATTGTGATAAAGTATGCCAAATGAATTGGAAAATATTGCCTCTTAAAAGAAAATGATAGTGTTTTATCGGATGGTGTTAAATCAAGTTGAAGGATTAGACCTCTCTGCCTAATTTTAACTGCACCTATTATTTCCAAATCCAAGCAATATGGTTGCATTTAGGAGTCCTTGGGAAACGTTCAGATTTCTAAGCAGCATAACGGGTCAAGCGTTTGGAGTATGTGGCGGTCAGTCATTTAGTTCCAAGGAATTCAAGATCTCTGAGGAGTCTAATACAACTGGCCGCAAACCGTCGCTTATAATTTTGGAATATACCGAAGAAATGCGATGATGTGCAATTCCATACATTTTAAAACAATGTGGACCGTGTGCGTGTGGCACAGTAACATTGGCACCAAATGAAACGAAGGACATAGCATTCTACTGCCGATTAGTCTCTCTGAAATTCCTTGAGATATCATCTCCAGTGAAAAATAATTGTTGCAGCCTGTCAAATATTTTATATTTATTCAGATTAATTTTACCATTACAACAGCAAACGTCAAAGTAACCAGGTGTAGATTTCTCGCAAGAGAAATACAGTGCAGAACAATGTTTACATTTGTTCGTCAAGGACCCTAAACTGTAACGGCATAATAGTATCTGGAATTGTTTCTGAAATGCCATATTTATATTGGATTTTAAAAGTGGCTTCGTATTTTTCTCCGATTTCCCTCTTATTTGCTGCTAATGTTCTATTTCGTCAAGTGGGTTTATTTATAGCAGCATTTCTCCCCAAATTAACGTCATTTTAAATAACACTATAGTGGCCTGCATCAACGCAGCCACCAAATATTAAATGGCAAATAATAACTTACTTCCATTGCCAAAATCAACTGCGTGGTTAGACCCATTGTTATGTACTCTAAACGAATATTCAATAAACAGTAATATTCACATATACAATGAAGTTCAGAGACTTCCATTCTCAAGTTGGTTGCTGATGAGAATGCGATGAGACTGATCGCCAATAATAAAATCCTTGCAATTTTTGCAATTTGCTTGCAAACGCAACTCAGGATGGCGATCTTCATTTTGAAATAAACAGAATGAAATTGCTGTAAATAATCAATTTCCATCACCTGTTGAAGGTACAATACTTTGAATTTCCATGACAGTAAAATATGCAAGGGAGCATAGAATCACTTCGCCACTACTGGAATGAGCATAGACTCACTTCGCCAGCCACCGTAATGGAGGGAGTTTTAGAATTATATGTTCAGTGCTTGTCAAAGATCGTATTAACACAGGGAAGCCCACTCATAAGGCTACATTCTGAGCTATTGCCCCGGATTCCAGGTTCGATCCCCGCTCTGCCAAGAAATTTAATTCTGGTCTGAGGACTGGAACGGGGCGCACTCGTGAGGCAAAACAAAGAAGAGCAAAGTTTGATTCCCATCTCAACAATCTTGGATTTGGTTTTCCGTGGTTTCCCACTTTCACTCCAGGCAAATACCGGGATAGTTCCTAACGTAAAGCCTCGGTCGTCAACTCCCCATTCCCCACATTAACTACAAATACACACATCAACACAGCCATCATATTAACACAGGATATCAGAGAAAAGTTTACACTCGCACACCAAAATAGACGGGGCTGAGTGACCACGATGTCTGAGTCCATCAAATGAATTATGTTCGCCAATTTGTTAACGCTGATGTGTGTGTTAGAACTAATGGATATAAGTTCAATGACTTTTAAATTAATATCATTACATTGTTGCAGCTTGGCAAATATTTTATATTCCAGCAGATCAATTTTACCATCACATCAGTAAAGGCCAAAGTAACCGCGCGTAGATTTTACGCAAGAGAAATACAATGTAGAACAATGTTTACATTTGAGCGTCAAAGACCTTACACTGTACTGCATAACATCTGGAATTGTTTCTGAAATGGCCTATTTATATTGGATTTTAAATGTGGCTTCGTATTATTCGATAACACTCGTGTCCTGCAATATCGGAGCCGCTAAATATTAAATGGCAAAAAGTACTTCCATTGCCGAAATCAACTGCGTAGTTCAACTCAGTACTCTAAACAAATAATCATTATACAATTGTCTTATACAATGAAGTTCAACATGACCGTCCAGAGTCGTTCATACTCAAGTTGGTTGGTGAGGAGAATGCGATGAGACTGATCGCTTAAAATAAATGCCTTATAATTGTTCCTGCCAGCGAAATTTCCTGCAATAGCTTGAAAACGCAGCTCAGTATGACGTTCTTCATTTTGATATAAACAGTACAAAACTGCTCTAAATAAGCTATTTCCATCACCTGTTATAGTTTATGGCAGTACATTTTGCAGGGGAACATAGAATAACTTCGCCACCTACTGGAATGAGCATAGGCCTATACTCAATACTCACTTCGGCAGTCACCCTAATGGAGGCAGTTTTAGAATTCTATGTCCCGTGCATGTCATAAATCGTATTAACACATGGAAGCCCACCCATTCTTGGCTATCGCCTCGGAGACCCGGGTTACATTTCCTGCTCTGCCAAGAAATTTAATTCTGGTCTGAGGGCAAAAACGGGGCACATTCAGTCTCCTGAGGTATAACTAAGAAGAGGAAGGTTTGATTCCCACCTCGACAATCTTGGATGTGGTTTTCCGTGGTTTCCCACTTCCACTCAAGGCAAATACCGGGATGGTTCCTAACTTAAGGCCTCGGCCGTCACCTTGCCGTTTCCCACCTTAATTACAAATACACACAGTAATGCAGCCATCACAATAACATGGGTTATCAGAGGAAATTTTACACTTCCACTCCAAAGTACACGGGGATGAGTGACCACGATGTCAGCACCCTTCAAACGAATTATGTTTGCCAAGTATCTAGGATGCTTCCAACTTGACCACCGAAGCATTGGGAAGAAATTGCAATATTAAGGAACATAAACAACATAGCCTACACACTCAACTGTCAGTTAATGTTCTTCAACGTTTCCCTTCTTAAAAATTCCACTCCTTTATAATTCTCCATCACGTGAAAAAGCGCCGTGTCTTGTGTTTTAAATATATCGATGCAATGGTGCTGCCATCTGTTGTCAGTTACTGGAACTATATGGGCGAGGTACTGCCATCTGATGACAGTTACTGGAACTGATGGCAGATATTAGCTCTTTTGACCACATGCTGTAATGCAATGGTAAAACGGAAATAAAACGTATTGAGAGGGAATGTAGAAATATGTATCTTTAACTGACATAAAACCTTACTAATACTCCTTGATAATACAATATTTCAGAGGTAAAAAAAAAAAAAAATACTGGCGAAAGCTGGGATCGAACCTATGATCTTTGGATCCAGAGTCAATCGCCTTAACCATATAGCTAATATTTCACTCTCGTTAACAAGCAGACGCGACCATTCAGTATCTTCAAAAGCCGCTATCTGAAGAAAATAATCCAATTGATTATCAATAAAATCAATGTTGCACATTCGTATATGTTCATACTGTTATTATATTTTATTGTCAGAACTTGGTTAATGTATGTTTTCAATTACATGGAAGCTTATTAAATAACTTACATTTTAATGGACTTCTCACCGCCATTTTGTCATGAGCCCAGGCTGATTGTGCGCATGCGTGAGGAGCAAGAATTCTGCTATTTTCTATATTTATTTAAAAATATACCGTAATATATTTGTTTATTTTAGAGACACTCTGCAAATCTACATGCCAAGAGCTTTCGTTAGAGTGCTCTACGAAGTAAATCGGTTCTGTCGTTCTCTCAATCTCGTGGTATCAAAAATCGCCTTAGTGTTTTAAATATATAGACTAGTTGAAACCCGTCAAAACATGACGGTCAATAGAAAAATATTTACTGAAGAATTTTCTTATATAGGCCTACTGTACATTTTTTGTACGATTATTTTTTGACTCAATTGAAACTATAAGGGCGTCAAATGATTGCACTCTCAACACTGCAAAATACTGCTGGCCATGACTGAAAAATTGTTGGGGCAAATTGAGGCCTATACGTTCCAGAGTTTCCCCTTGAGCTTTATTGATAGTGATAAAGTATGCCAAATGAATTGGAAAATATTGCCTCTTAAAAGAAAATGATAGTGTTTTATCGGACGGTGTTAAATCAAGTCGAAGGATTAGACCTCTCTGCCTAATTTTAACTGCACCTATTATTTCCATATCCAAGCAATATGGTTGCATTTAGGAGTCCTTGGGAAACGTTCAGATTTCTAAGCAGAATAACGGGTCAAGCGTTTGGAGTATGTGGCGGCCAGTCATTTAGTTCCAAGAAATTCAAGAACTCTGAGGAGTCTAATACAACTGGCCGCAAACCGTCGCTTATAATTATGGAATATAACGAAGAAATGCGATGATGTGCAATTCCATACATTTTAAAACAATGTGGACCGTGTGCGTGTGGCACAGTAACATTGGCACCAAATGAAACGAAGGACATAGCATTGTACTGCCGATTAGTCTCTCTGAAATTCCTTGAGATATCATCTCCAGTGAAAAATAATTGTTGCAGCCTGTCAAATATTTTATATTTATTCAGATTAATTTTACCATTACAGCAGCAAAGGTCAAAGTAACCAAGTGTAGATTTCTCGCAAGAGATATACAGTGCAGAACGATATTTACATTTGTTCGTCAAGGACCCTAAACTGTAACGGCATAGTATCTGGAATTGTTTCTGAAATGTCATATTTATGTTAGATTTTAAAAGTGGCTTCGTATTTTTCTCCGATTTCCCACTTTTTTTTGCGGCTAGTGTTCCATTTCGTCAAATGGGTTTATTTATAGCAGCATTTCTCCCCAAATTAACGTCATTTTAAATAACACTATAGTGGCCTGCATCAACGCAGCCGCCAAATATTAAATGGCAAATAATAACTTACTTCCATTACCAAAATCAACTGCGTGGTTAGACCCATTGTTATGTACTCTAAACAAATAATCAATAAACAATAATATTCACATATACAATAAAGTTCAGAGACTTCCATTCTCAAGTTGGCTGCTGATGAGAATGCGATGAGACTGATCGCCAATAATACAATCCTTGCAATTTTTGCAATTTGCTTGCAAACGCCACTCAGAATGACGATCTTCATTTTGAAATAAACAGAATGAAATTGCTGTAAATAATCAATTTCCATCACCTGTTGAAAGTACAATACTTTGCATTCCCATGACAGTAAATTATGCAAGGGAGCATAGAATCATTTCGCTACTACTGGAATGAGCCTAGACTCACTTCGCCAGCCACCGTAATGGAGGGAGTTTTAGAATTATATGTTCAGTGCTTGTCAAAGATCGTATTAACACAGGGAAGCCCACTCTTAAGACTACATTCTGAGCTATTGCCCCGGATTCCAGGTTCGATCCCCGCTCTGCACGAAATTTTATTCTGGTCTGAGGACTGGAACGGGGCGCACTCGTGAGGCAAAACTAAGAAGAGCAAAGTTTGATTCCCATCTCAACAATCTTGGATTTGGTTTCCGTGGTTTCCCACTTCCACTCCAGGCAAATACCTAACTTAAAGCCTTGGTCGTTAACTCCCCATTCCCCACATTAATTACAAATGCACACATCAACACAGCCATCACATTAACACAGGTTATCAGAGAAAAGTTTACACTCGCACACCAAAATAGACGGGGCTGAGTGACCACGATGTCTGAGTCCATCAAATGAATTATGTTCGCCAATTTGTTAACGCTGATGTATGTTTTTGAACTACTGGATATAAGTTCAATGACTTTTAAATTAATATCATTACATTGTTGCAGCTTGGCAAATATTTTATATTCCAGTAGATCAATTTTACAATCACAACAGTAAAGGCCGAAGTAACCGCGCGTAGATTTTACGCAAGAGAAATACAATGTAGAACGACGTTTACATTTGATCGTCAAAGACCTTACACTGTACTGCATAACATCTGGAATTGTTTCTGAAATGGCCTAATTATATTGGATTTTAAATGTGGCTTCGTATTATTCGATAACACTATAGTGTCTTGCAATATCGGAGGCGCTAAATATTAAATGGCAAAAAATACTTCCATTGCCGAAATCAACTGCGTAGTTAGATTCAGTACTCTAAACAAATAATCATTAAACAATTGCCTTATACAATGAAGTTCAACATGACCGTCCAGAGACTTTCATACTCAAGTTGGTTGGTGAGGAGAATGCGATGAGACTGAACGCTTAAAATAAATTCCTTATAATTGTTCCTGCCAGCGAAATTTTTTGCAATAGCTTGAAAACGCAGCTCAGAATCACGTTCTTCATTTTGATATAAACAGTACAAAACTGTTCTAAATAAGCTATTTCCATCACCTGTTATAGTTTATGGCAGTACATTTTGCAGGGGAACATAGAATCACTTCGCCAACTACTGGAATGAGCATAGGTCTAAACTCAATACTCACTTCGGCAGTCACCCTAATGGAGGCAGTTTTAGAATTCTATGTCCCGTGCATGTCAAAAATCGTATTAACACATGGAAGCCCACCCATTCTTGGCTATCGCCTCGGAGACCCGTGTTACATTTCCTGCTCTGCCAAGAAATTTAATTCTGGTCTGAGGGCAAAAACGGGGTACATTCAGTCTCTTGAGGTTTAACTAAGAAGAGGAAGGTTTGATTCCCACCTCGACAATCTTGGATGTGGTTTTCTGTGGTTTCCCACTTCCACTCAAGACAAATACCGGGATGGTTCCAAACTTAAGGCCTCGGCCGTCACCTTGCCATTTCCCACCTTAATTACAAATACACACAGTAATGCAGCCATCACAATAACACGGGTTATCAGAGAAAATTTTACACGTACACACCAAAGTACACGGGGCTAAGTGACCACGATGTCGGAGCCCTTCAAACGAATTATGTTTGCCAAGTGTCTCTCGTGGCGAAAGCAATTGTGGACACGCGCCAGGGCCTGGAAAACTACCTTTTCTCTAATAATTTAAGAGTATATCGACGATGCATAATTATAACTTTTAGTCTAGGATGCTACCAACTTGACCGCCGAAGCATTGGGAAGAAATTGCAATATTAAGGTACATAAACAACATAGCCTACACACTCAACTGTCAGTAAATGTTCTTCAACGTTTCCCTTCTTAAAAATTCCCCTCCTTTATAATTCTCCCTCACGTGAAAACGCGCGATGTCTTGTGTTTTAAATATATCGATGCAATGGTGCTGCCATCTGTTAGTTACTGGAACTATATGGGCGAGGTACTGCCATCTGTTGTCAGTTACTGGAACTGATGGCAGATATTAGCTCTTTTGACCACATGCTGTAATGCAAAGGCAAAACGGAAATAAAACGTATTGAGAGGGAATGTAGAAATATGTATCTTTAACTGACATAAAACCTTACTAATACTCCTTGATAAAACAATATTTCAGTAGTAAAAAAATAAAAATACTGGCGGGAGCTGGGATCGAACCAGTGATTCTTGGATCCGCAGTCAATCGCCTTAACCAAATAGCTATTCACGCACTCTCGTCCAGCCGCAGACGCAACCATTTAGTATCTTCAAAAGCCGGTATCTGAAGAAAATAATCCAATTCATTATCAATAAAATCAATATTGCAAATTCGTATATGTTCATACTGTTATTATATTTTATTGTCAGAACTTGGTTAATGTATGTTTTCAATTACATGGAAGCTTATTAAATAACTTACATTTAAATGGACTTCTCACCGCCATTTTGTCATGAGCCCAGGCAGATTGTGCGCATGCGTGAGGGGAAAGAATTCTGCTATTTTCTATATTTATTTAAAAATATACCGTAATATATTAGTTTATTTTATAGACACTCTGCAAATCTGCAGGCCAAGAGCTTACGTTAGAGTGCTCTACGAAGTAAATCGGTTCTGTCGTTCTCTCAATCTCGTGGTAACAAAAATCGCCTTAGTGTTTTAAATATATAGATAGATAGATAACACGCATAATACAGCCATCATAATTAACACCGGTTATCAGACAGATTTTACACACACCCAAAGTACATGGGGCTACATGACCGCATTGCCGCAGCCCCTAAACTGAGGAACCAACCAACCGATTTATACCATAAACCAGGTCGGAGTGAAACAGAGCATAATAACTTGATAACAGGATATTAATGTTAACTTCCTGTCTTATGTGCTTTAATACAAATATTAACCGGCCGCGGTGGCCGAGAGCGCTACCTCGTGCCTCCCTGGCGTCGGGAGAGCGTGGGTTTGAGTCCCACTCGGCCGTCCTGAAAATGGTTTTCGTGGTTTCCCATTTTCACCACCAGGCAAATGCTGGGACGGTTCCTTTCAATAGGTCCACGGCCGATTTTCTTCCAATATCTCTTCCCTGACCCGTCCTGAAAAGAAAAGTACATGGCCATTGGCTGCATTGATAAAATTATTTAATACAAATATTGCACTGTTTAATTTAGATTGTAGTTCAATTAAGTTTTTTTAATGATAATCTGGATATTTCTTTGATATCAAAAATTGATTTTGTGTCAGATGCTGCTCGGGATTTCACATGTATTCTGAATGATCTGCCAGTGGTTTGCAGAGTCACTCCCCAGTGTATTATAGCTCCCAGTAACAACAATTATTTTTCAAAATATCAATATGAGTTGCTACAGCTTAAAGGTAAAGGTCAAATTAAATAGCTTACCTCATTAACTCTGTTTGTAAAAGCTGGGCTTTGCTGATTCATCAGAAATGTTGGTAGATTCTGAAAAGAAACAACACAATTACCACAAAATTAAGAATCTTAGCAGTGATGTTTAGCCTATTTTCAATTTTGAAAAAAAAAAATAGGCTCATGAGATCACCTTTTGTCCATGTGCATGTGTGTGTCCCCCTAATAACTTCTAAACGGCTGGAGCGATTTCAATGAAACTCGGCAAGTTCATAGCACTATTCCGGACGATCCTGACCGTGCCCTTGAAATTTTGTTACGTCTCACCAATCCAACATGGCGGCTGTGCGAAATATTTCACCAGCATTCAATATCTCCGAAACTATTCCCGACATCACCCTGGATTTTTTTACGGTGATAAAGGGAACTACTAGAAGGTCACCTATGCGACTTATGAAAAACTGGTAACTACAACACCAACATGGCGGCCACGCGAATTTGCGACTTTTAAATAGACGTTTCTCGCGATTTAACCAACCAAACGCAATAAAACTTGGTACATTGTAATGCACCGACATCTAACTTCATTCAATTGTTTACATAACCACAAAATGGCGGATGTGCGAAATATTTCACCGGCATTCTAGGCTATATCTCTGAAACTACTAGCGGTATCACCCTGAAATTTTGTACGGAGATAAAGGGCACTACTGGAAGTTCCTCTATAAGACTTTCAAAAACCGGGTAACTACAAAACGAACATGGCGGCCAAGCGAATTTGAGAACTTTAAGAAGATCTTTCTCGCTATTTAATGTTCCAAACGCAATGGAATCTGGTACAGGAAATGTTTATACACATTGTAATGCACTGGTATCTAATTTAGTTCAATTGTTCGCATAACCTCAAGATGGCGGCTGTGCGAATTTTAAAATTAAGTTTTTATTTCTTGTGTCGTAGTCATGCGATCGAAGTGAAAGTTTGAATAATGAACCTACGCAATAATTTTCCTTTAATGGTACATGACACTATGGCCTATACACTTAACAATCCAACATGGCGACCATCCGAAATATTTAGACAGCTCTGAATATCTACGAATCTATTATAGCAATCAAACTGAATTTTTTAATGTTCATAGGGGCTATGAACTTAAGTTCACCTATAGGACTTTAAATAACCTGGTGATCACAAATCCAATATGGCGGCGACGCGAAGTATAAATATACACATGGACGTTTCTCGCAATTAACCATCCTAGTGCAGTGAAACTTGGTACAGTAAATCCTTATACGAATGTTAATCCACTGGCATCTAATTTATTTCAATTGTTTCCATAACCACAAGATGGCAGCTGAGCGAAATTTTAAAATCTCCTTGTTACTTCTTGTGTCTTAATCATGCGATTGAAGTTTGAATGCTACACGTACACAATAATCTTCATGTAACAGTACATTACTCTAGGACCTACATATATAAAATCCAACATGGCGACCATCCGAAATATTTAGTCGGTTCTCAATATCTACGAATCTATTACAGCAATCAAACTGAAATTTTGTATGTTGATAGAGGCAGTTAACATAAGTAGGATATATGAAAATAGGCTGTATAGTTCTTAACGGAACTACTTGTTAGGTATAATAACTAGGGACAGGATTTCTTGAAAATGCATATGCAAATGCATATTTTGAGGGTTTATTGGATTTTTTGCATATTCTGAGCATAACAGCATATTTTAGCATATACAGTTGAAATTATGAATAATTTAAAACATCTTGAGCAAAATAGGTTTCGCCTGCATGTTGGACATTCCTTGTAAGCAACTTTCTGAGCAACAGATTAATAACTAATATTTTACGCAAGCATACCGTACTTACTGCCGGGTTATTTGAAGAAGGGAATGGGGTGGGACATTCCTTTCACCATCTCGACAACCAGTAGCCCAGGGTTAGTTTTGTGAGGAGTTTCTTCAGTTAATGTGTTACTTTATTCTTAGTCTGCATATCCTTAACTCAAAATTCTTAAGGAGAAGAGCAGCAGAAAGTATTTATTAAAACAGTGGATGTCAGTTAATAGTGATTATTCAACTGATGGCTTGGGACTGGACATTTATGCACTGAAAACTATTAAAATAGACGTAATTTGTCTCCTGAAAACATGGAAAAACTTGCAATTTTGTGATGCTTCTTTCTGCTTCTTCTGAGTGAATAAGTTTGGCTTATTGTTAAGTGCATATTTTTCAATTTTTAATACATATTTTCTACATTTTAATGCATACATAATTGCATCCATATTTTAATCGTTTTCAGTGCATAAATGTCCGGTCTCTAACAATAACATAAGCGGCTTCGGTGGCGAAGTTGGTAGCATGCTGAACTGCTGTGCCCCAAGATCGCGGGTTCAAACCCGGCCGAAGTCGTCGGATTTTTTTAAGAGCGTTAAAATCCTTCAGTATGCCTTCCTTCCGAGGGGAAGTAGGCCTAAAGCCGGAGGTTCCATGTCATAGATTTATGGCATGTAAAAGATCCTTCCACTAACTAAACTTGTGTGAAGCTACATTTCTAGGTTAGATTTCGTTGGAACGCTCTATAAAAGTTCCAACGTTCACCACTAGGTATCAGTGACATCTTGTAGCGGAAGTTGGAACTACTTGAAATTGAACGGAACTTGTAGCTCACCCTATGGGTGTCCGCTTGAAGCAGCTACATCCTCTGGCGAGCCGAACATGTCCTCGGACACTCCCGGCGCTAAGAGCCATACGCTAAATAAATTAAATAAAAACACTATGCAGTGCTTGGACACCCTGCTGAGTAGCATTGGTAAAGCTACGGTATCTTACAGTGGATTAAGGATGTCCTTCAGGGAGGTATGTATGAATATTGAAAATCCCACCCATAACAAAAATTTAACTTTAATCCAATGTTTAGCACAGAGCGCCTTGGTGTTTGTTGGTGTGGAATTCTCTTTTCCACAGAAAGCAAAAATATCTGGTATAGAAGCCTCTATATTGAGTCACCAACTAACATTGATGGTTAAGGAGCAGCTCAAAACTACCATGAAGATGACCAGTATAAATCCACAAACCTGGCAAGCTTGTGGCAAAAACCGCAGACTTTGACACCACACTATCTCTGCTACTCTCAGTCAAGAAATCTAATTCTGGTCTGAGGATTGGAACGGGGTGCACTCACCCTCTTGAGGCAGAACTGAGAAGTGATGGGTTGGATTCCCATCTCTGCCATCCTGGAAGTGGTTTCCCACTTCTACTCCTGGCAAATGTCGGGATGGAGAGATGTTTCTGGTAGAGCACACAGGCTACTAAAGCTCCCAGGAACAACAAACTTTACGGAAGGAAGGGTAAAGGAAAAGAACTGTAGGGAGATAGGCCAAGATTAGAATGTGTTAAACAGATGGCCTTGGATGTATGATGTGCCAGCGATGTAGAGATCAAATGATTACGGTAGCTCAGATCAGGGGCATGAGGAGCTGTAATCAAACCAGACTGAAGACAGACTCAAGTAACAACAACCTTTCATCTTAATGCCTAATACTTTCTCAACAGCAAATGACCTAATAGCTAAAAGCTCCTATATTGGTGGGAATACCCCAGCTCCCCGAATGAAACACGTAGACGAGAAAATTACTAGGCACGTCCACAAAGTAAGTTCCATTTATTATACGTTGTCCCAGCATCACTGCAATCGCAGTTTGGCGCATCCGTGGTATTTGCTATGATTGTGGGTCAAGGAGAAAGAGATAACGCCGTTTTGAGATCGCTGTCTGTTGTTTACGCTTTATAGTGTTTGTTTAGAATGGCGATGTTGGTTGAAAATCCCGCCGCTTGTGAGATAAAATCTGGCATTCGTTTTCTGAATGCGAAGAACATTAAACCAGTCGACAGTCATCCACAGATTTGTGAGGTGTACGGGGAAAATACGATTAGTGATTCATTCAATGATAGCCTAAGGAGGTGGGTCCGACAGTTCAATGAAGGAAGGACGTGATCAAGTTCGGGGTGACGAACGAAGTGGGCGTCCATCGTCTGTTAATGAAGACCTTGTTCGTACAGTTGAAGAACGCATCAAGTAAAACCGTTCTACGAACTTTCCGCAAATTTCAAGATCATTTCTTCATGAAATTGTTGACAACACAGGTGGCAACGTTTTATGAAGAACATGGGCGCCCGCAGGATTTTTCCCAGAAGGGGCCAAGTTATAATTTTTATTTCATTACCCCCCCCCCCCCCCCCCCCATCCAACTTTCGTTTCATTTCTTACTTGCTTCGTGAAATTCATTGTTTTACTGCTCTGAAACCGTTGGCTACTTTATGGCAAGATTGGGAGGAATGTTTTGTTTTTAGTTCACAGTTTTTGTCCATAGGAGTTCGCGTTTCTTCTTTTGTGATTCATTGTCATAATGTTCAGTTCTTAAAAACAGGTAAAAATAGTGGTATCGCTATGTATCGACAATAATATAAAAATCAAGCAGTTCATTAAAATGCTAATGTAAATCCAGTTCGCTTATTTTCTAAATACGATAACTGGAGGACATATTGTCAGAAATGTTCAAATTACTGAGTTAAATTAAACTGTGGAAATACCCCTACATAGGAATCTGCCTAATAATTCAAATAGCACTGTTTCCAAATATCTAGTTTGTACTGGCCGTTACAGCGGAACCGTCACGTGTTTCCTCTTCTTCACAAGCTATCAGGAATACTTCGCATTGCTCTTCTTAGCAGGTAGTGAATTTTGTGCGAAGTGATAAATTCGTATTGTATTCTTACTTGTAACGCCCATGGTTTTAGCAAATTTTCGTTTTAGAAAGAAAATATTTCATTTGATTATTGCTGACCGTTAAGTAAAATATATAGGCTAAAACTCACTAAATCGAGCGCTTCTTACTTAGTCGCTTTGATAACGACAAACATCGCAGGATCATTTAGCCTAACTATTATACATTGATACTTGAATGTCACATAAATGTTCCTTGAATTAAGAGCCTGCCAAAGTATGTTCTGTAATTTTCTTCTCTCAGAAGCACATCATTATCAACCCCCCCCCCCCCCCCTTGAACTTTGACTTTATCACCTAATTGATCTATATTGAATTGTAACTTTCAGTCGTCAATACGTCTATATGCCCAATTAAATTAGGATTCAATTAGCTTCTCCGCTCATATAAGTAGGCTACATGTAGCGCGTCGAAAATTGCCTTGCAAGAAGATTCCATTAGAATCATATAGCCTACAACATTACGAAGTCTATCAGTATTCACTGCATAAATGGAGCTAGTCTAACTCAGCAGATTGTGACTGTGGTGCCTCCTTATAGTCAATCCATCGCATTGTCACTGACTGCCCTCTCCGAACTTTCCATGGAACGTTGACGGATGTCCATCAACAAGCATCAGTTGCAGCGGTTGAATGGATCAGAGATCTTGATCTTGAAATATGAGATTGTATGAACTTGTGTGTGCACATTGTTTTTTATATATATTGCACATATTTCCATCATACGATAAATAAAATAAAGTATTGAATTCACCATTTTGTCTCAACTGATCTACCGTCTACATTCGGTTGAGAGTGCGAATCTCAGTCGCTTTGATAACGGCACAAAAACACCGCAGAACAATTTAACTATTAGCCTATAAATTGCTTCGATCGTAGAAGATGTAGCCTAACTCTACAGGTTAATAATCTTCAACAACCGGGTGAGCTAGCCGTGGTCGTTACGGCATGACTGCTGGCAGTCGCTCACATCCGGGAGGCGAGGAGGTTCGAATCCCCCCGCCGGCAACCTTGAAGATGGTCTTCTGTGGTTTCCCATCTTCCTTCCAGGCAAATGTCAGGGTTGGTCCCTAACTATAGGCCACAGCCGCTACCTTCCAACTCCTTGCCCTTACATTCAAACTTTCCTCCCCAGACAACACCCCACACGCCACGGTATAAAAAAAAACAAAACGTGTAGCTCACCCACTAGGCGAGACGAACATGTCCTCGGACACTCCCGGCATTAGTCCAATTTCACTTTAAAGTCAGATTCAAAAGCAAGAACACCAAGATGACTAACACAATCCCGTTTTGTGTGTCCTTAAATAAAATCGGCATTGCAAATGTGTGTGTGTGTGTGTGTGTGTGTGGAGGGGGGTTAATCTTTAATAACTTGGCGTTTAATGCCCATGCGGTTTTCCAGATTTTTTCCGACCCTAAAACCTGCTGTCCTGGGCAGATGCCCTGTTTGTTCCCCCGTAATTACGGGTCTGAATACAATAAATGACCCAATATTGTAAGCACTACCAGTGTTTTACTAATCAGCAAAGAAAACCTCGTTTTAGGGACTGAAATCCGCTATCGGTGCTGCAATGTATAAAAATTATCTCCAGAACGTGCTTTCATATCATCACTGCCAAAGTGAGGTGGCGAAAGTAGTAGCCAGCCTAACCACTCTTGATAGTGTTGTGTAAACATACGGTACAGGCCGGACGTTTGTTTTATACGAGTGAAAAATCTTAATGGAAGCCTGGAAGCGAGTTACTACAGTACCTGTGTTGTTATCAGCTGCCCCAAGCGGTCCGATGATTGACAAAGCTGTGTCACACTCCTATTGAAGTACAGTCATTGGCAGATATAATGACGTTCTGTTCGTAAATACGTAAAGTGTATTTCCGCGTCACACAATACTTCGACTTTGACTGTAATGTCTGCAAGTCCTTGTCGCCACGTGCTCAAGTCTGGAATTCCATTACATCAGATCGGTGGTGACAAATGTGAAGCGATAGGGTGAGAGAATGACTGTGTGTAGGCTCACCCGCAGGCTTCAAGGTCAAGGGCAATATTCTAAAACAAACGTCCGGCCTGTATTATGACTTGGCATAACCATATTGATGATGATGATGATGATGATAATTGTTGTTTTGAGGGGCCTAACATCTAGGTTATCGGCCCCTAATGGTTTGGGTGATCGTGAAGATGATAATGAAATGTAAACTATAACTAAAACTAACTACTAACTTATATACTAGAAGAAGAAATGGAAAACAAAGAGGAATAAGGCAAATAAAGGACAGGAGGAAATGAAATGCCCTCAACCCTCGAAGAATGCGGATTGAGGGACTTGGAAGGAAGGAGAGCCATGAAAGGCAGATAGGAAAGTAAAAAAAAAAAAAGGAGAGGGTCCGCCCCAGAGGTAATGGATAAAAGGGAGAAAACCGGACACAACTCAGGAAGCCCTCGGGGTCGCCAACTCCCGAACTCACCAGCCGCGAGCCCCTGAGGGTGTAGCAATATCCAGGGTGCCTTGGGCAGAAGGCAGGAGATATCATGAAAAGAAAAAGAAGGCTGACCCCTCGCAGAAGGAGGGTATCAGAAAAGATGAGACAAGGGCCAATTAAGGCGGGAAAGGAAGAGACTCCCTAGGCCTCGGATACCCTAATACCGTCGGGGTCGGAAGAGAACAAGAGTTGACCAAGTGAGGTCGACAGGAAAGAAGACGGAGAGGAGCCCGGTACAAGTAGCCTAAGTGGAAGCAATGCCGGACTGAGCTGGGGCCCCGTGGTCGCCAACCCACGTCCCACTAGATGTGAGCCCCTGGAGGATAACTATATTGAAAAATGGAGCTATGTTTCCATTGGTCGTCTAGTGTATGATATTATTAGAACCATATATTTTTGAATATAAATACATATTACGTCAGCAACATTAAAGTAGTTTTCTATTGTAGCGTTTGTCAGTTAATTATCAGAAACTTCAATTATGAAATAAACTGGTGACAACGACCAATCAAATATCAACATTCTCGGAATTCCAGGGGGGGGGGGGCACGGCCCCACCTTGCCCCTCCCTGCGGGCGCCCATGATGAAGAAGGCATACGAAAACTTGTGCCACGCTATGACAAGTGGCTCCAAAATGGTGTGAGCCACTGTATGTGGAAAGATAGTTTACGATTTGTAGTTTTTTTTTGCAATAAATATTTAGTCTGTATCTAGGCTACAGCCTACCACGGAACGGAACTACTTTCTGAACGTACCGGTACAACGTAGGCCTATCTTTGGTGGTTAATATTAACATAATCTACTCAAAATAAATATATAAATACAATATTGTAGGCTATTTTATTTTGTATGTGGTGCATTGAATGTCTTTTTAAGTGTACCGTAAGTGCAGCCTATACAGTAAGTTATATGCGGCTACCTGTACATACAGCCGGCCCCGTGGTGTTGGGGTAGCGCGCCTGCCTCTCACCCGGAGGCCCCGGGTTCGATCCCCGGCTCCGTCAGGGATTTTAAAACTGACGTGAGGGTTGGAACGGGGTGCACTCAGCCTCGTGAGGACAATTGAGTAGCTGTCTGACAGTGAGACAGCGCCCCGATCACGAAAACCAAGATTAACGGCCGAGGGGACCCGACGCGCTGATCACGCGTCACCCCAATATCTGCAGGTCGTATGGCTGGGCAGCGGTCGCTTGGTCGGCCTTAGCCCGTCATGGGCTGGATAGTGCCAGGGGTTGTTTTTTTGTTGTTGACTACCTGTACATACACGATGGAAACTCAAGGGGTTGATTTAATTGCCACGGGGGAAATTGGTGTGGTGCAAGAAACGATAATGGACGACGAATCCTCTTCTTTGTCGAAACGACCACCTTCTCCTCACCAACACGTTTTACAAGTAGACCAGACCCCTGAACACCTACGCCAGTGGCAAATGACAAAAACAGCAGTCAAACAGACTTCATATTATAAATGCGGAAACGCGACTTCCTGCTGTAGTAGATGCGAAGGTCATTCCGTCCGAATGTCTGCCCCTCAACACAGTCCACGCATAAAAATCATTAAACAGAGAAGGTGGGGTACACAGCAGACCAAAAGTCTATCAAGTGGTGGAAACTGCACGATCAAAAGGAGGACATTATCAACATCTCTTTCACAGCGATCAATTCAGATTCGCCGGCCGACGTGTGCGTCGCACTCCGTGAGACTCTGTTACCACTGCCGCGAAAACCAAAAAGATTGGACGCGGCTACATCTACAAACTGGCGTAGCTCTGTACGAACCGGGTGAAGAATAAGTCTCAAGAAAAGAAGGCAGCATTCAGGGGTGGTTTGCACAGAAGACAGATTAAAACTAGTGAAAGAACGGTTATACTAACACCATAGGGAAACTGAGAGAACTTATCATTAGCGTGATGTATACAAGCAACTGCAGCCGAAGGAGCGTGAGAATAGCATAACCGATTGACAGGGGTACGAACCTAGGCATTCTAGTACACTACATCAAGCATTACAAGTCTGTGACGGACGAAGGTGGTGAGAGAAAGCCAAAAGTGCAATTCAGAAATATTGACAACACCACCCACCGATCCGAAGGTCAAATAATTGCTGGATTGGTTTCATGTATCCTAACAACTGAGGTGCAGAGAGCCCTGGTCCCGAAGATCGTCCAGCAGATCTGTGCAAGATAATCGTGTCCTGAATATTTCAATTTTTTAAATTAATAATAGTTTGGTTATAGAGATGTTCGTATTTGTTTCAAAAGGTTGAATTTCAAGGTTATCTGCCTCAGAAAGGTTTCTAACTGGCAATAAAATACTTACGCACCGAGTAGTTTTGCCCGGAAATATAATATAAATGTATTGTATGTTGCAAACTACACTTCAGCAATATATTCTTTCCTAATGTGCGTTTTATTATGCTTATGAGCAGTGTATGTTCTTCACAAAAATTAATGGAGTCGTCTTGTAATCACTGCCAGCTGGATCGCATCCTGCTTGTAATAAAGTCACGGAGTTCAGGAAAAGCTCTTTGACTGGTCATAAGAAAGGCGGGTGAGAGTAGTTTTCCATGTCTCCGCCAGAATGCACCCGTTAACCTGTCGGGCACAATATTAAATATAGCGGCAGTGGGTGCAATGAGCCTATTTTATTTATTATTGGGATTAAACACAATGTGTACAGAATTATTACATAACAGATATCCTTGACATTCGTCCTTTGCATAGTACGAGATTGACATTGTTCTTTTTGTACATTCAAATAGGTGATACTGTGTGCAGCATTGGTTGCAGAGTTCACAGCTGCATTGACTGTCGGCGTTGTGGTAACCTTTCCTGTTGCAGATTTTATGGTGGAAGCCGTGTATTGCTCCTCGGGTGTAGAGGTGTCGTAGTTCATAGCCGGCTGATCTCCATTCCTTCTCCTTCATGGCTGGGGTGCGGTAGAATTCGGGGTCTATTTCTGTTGATTTCTAGGCTCTTTCTTCCAGGAACTTGATGCATGCTTGTGTTCGAATCAGGCTGTGTTTTAATATTAGGTCTATAAATGTTTTTGTTCCCACCAGTTGATAAACTAATCTGGTTGGGGCGTACTTTGATACGCACAGTGTTTTCTTGTGGTATCTGGCTTTAAATCTATCCAGGTCTTTGATGTTTTTGTAGTTCAAGTGTGGCCAAATTATTTCAATTGCGTATGATGCTATTGGGGTGATTTTCAGATTGAACAGTGAAATTGATGTTTCTAATGAGAGGCTATAAAGTCTTTTGATTTCCATTGTGGCTTTTATTGCGGAAATTGATCTTTCCGGTGACCTGCAGAGTTACCCCTAAATATTTGTACGCCTTCGCTATGCCTCAAGTGTGATCCCCACATGTGAAGACATCCTTCGAGGATATTCGTCCGCCTTTGCGAAACGTCATTACTTTTGTCTTGTTCTGGTTTATTTTAAGTTCGTTTTCTTTAGTCCATTCCTCTAACCTATTGATAGCTTGCTGCATCGCTTCCCTGTTTTTGCTTAGGATCACCATGTCATCTGCATAGAGCAGTATTTTTACCCCTTCCGTTGTGATCTTTTGAACTACGTCGTTTGTGAGCATGTTGAAAAGTATCGGGCTTAGAGGGTCACCTTGTAGAACTCCGTTTGTCTGTTTTATGTTCCTTGATTCTAGCTGACCGTCACATATGCTTATTACGTTGCTGTGGTGTATGCTTGTTATTAGGCTAAGGAAAGGGTCTTCTGGTCCTAGAACTGTCCTCAGTTTTTGGATGAGAATGTTCCTGTTCACACCATCAAAAGCTTTTTGATAATCTACGAAGGTCGCGTATGCACTGCCTTTGGGTTGACTTAGTGCTTCACCTATGTTTCCTAGTATTTTCTGTATTGCTTGGATTGTCGATCATCCTGGTATGAATCCGTGTTGTTCCTCTGGTGTCTCTTCCATTAATCGCTCGAAGATTCTTTCTCGTATGACGTTGGATAACACCTTGAAGGCTGCACATTCAAGCGCAATCCCCCTGTATGAGTCGGGTGCATAATGTGGTCCCCTGCCTTTGTATATTATCTTGATTGTTGATTACCTCCAGGAGTTCGTTATATTTCGGAGTTCTACACATTTGTTGTATAGGGATGTCCATATTCTTATTGTGTATGGGAGTGATGCCTTGATGATTTTCATTTGAAATGCTGTCCGGTCCTGCTGCTTTTCCAGGCTTGCTTCTCTGCATTACTGACCAGACTTCAGCTTCTGTTATGGTAGGTGGCATTTCCCCTTCCGTATGCTCTCTTGGTCTGTCTTGTTGCTCGAAGACGGTCAGTTGTAGGAGTTCTCTAAAGTGGGCTTCCCATGTCTCCAGCGGGATGTTTGGTACCACGGTGCTTCTTCTTGCATCTAGGACTCTATACGGTTTATTTTCCGCTTCTCTCAGTAGCTGCTGCTCTTTTCGGAGTGCGTATTCTTTCCTCTTTGCGCGAAGTAGGTTAACATAAGTCCTTCTTTCCTGATTATACTTTTCTCGATTTTCCTGACTCTGTTTACTCTTTAGGTTATGAAGTCTTCCTAGGACGTTATTTCTTATTTCATATCATTCTGTGTCGAACCACGGCTTGCTTCTCCTTATTGGAGGTGGGCCTGGAGTTGCTTCCAATAGACAGTCCTGAAGTATTCGCATGGCGGTGTCCAGTTCTCCTTCTTCTATGAGTTTCATGACCTGGGAATGAGCCACACTTTAAGAAATCAGAATAAAATAATTTACAATATTTACACTACTTAAATATTGGCCCTTTATACTATACATAACACTTATGTTTACATGAAGATTATCATAAGGACGATTTTTATGTGTGGTAAGAGTTCCTTCAGAAATACTGTTTTTCCAGTATTCCTTCTCATGTTAATAGGTAAAAACACCAACTTCGTTGTATTTACACCTATTATTATTTATTCGAGTCAAAAGCACTACAACATACACAGAGGGATGATACACAATATTAAAAAGGAATAATACATACAACAATGTCTCGCATTAGATTGTCTTCGCCCAGAAACGGGCCACTGTCACTCCCTTTTCATGACCTTCCATTAACTCCTGCGTTGTGCAAGAGCACGGGCACAGTTCACAGGAACACAGGTGTAGCATGGTCTGTCTCTCGCCACATATAACCCATAGTGATAAACCTAACAAGGATCATCACAATAATAAGTTTTGGTAAAATAGTGAATACACTCATACATTCTCTGCACGATCAGTTGCAATGTGCCTGGCGGATCACTTATGAAACTACAGCACCTGTGGAGGACCATTGATAAACTGGCCGATATAGGCTTGAAGGTCATGCGGAAACAGGCAGCTACAGAAAAGAGGAAGATGCTCCGACCCCACGAATGACGCATACGAAATAAGAATTAACACGTGTGTCTGTAGATCAGTTGCACCCGACGGAAGGTTAAAGGAACATTTTGAACTGGAGTAACCTTTACGTACCAAAATATGAACATTGGAAAATTCATGGATTTAACTCAGTTTTAGGTGATTTAATAATTTTTATTTGAAATCAGGAAGTGTTTTTTCGAAGAAAGATACTTGATTATGACAAACACTTAATTAATATGATCTAAAGGAAAGGAAATAAAACTATGGATCATAAACTTAGGGATATTAAGAGCCACAGAACAGTCAGTCTCTATAATAAAGCAAGCTTTCTGTCTGAACATTTTGAATCTTCGGTTAAGACTTTGTAGATGTCCCGGGTAATGTGTATAATGATCAAAGTGACCGCTGTTTACATTCTTTTACTGTTTGTTGGTCCGTTACCGGTATAGGTTAGAGTCAAAACTACTGGAGCAACTGGCATGAAAATGTGTAGGGATCTTATGTCCATTGTCTACGCGCCAGGAGAAGTCAGTTCGACACGCTGCGATGGGGAGCGCGGGTTCAGCTGTACGCATCCAAGGTCTGTCTATTCCTGACCTAAATAGATCGATAGTCAGTTACTGCTACCTCCCGCATTATGCTTGTTGTTCATCCAGCTGAAGGCCCTTTTCCACTTTTCCCATTTTCAGAGTGCAGAGTACTTATAAAGAGCGTTAAAAATGCTTCAGTATGACTTCCTTCGGAGGGGAAGTAAAGCCGGCGGTCCCATGTCATAGATTTATGGCATGTAAAAGAGCTTTCCACTAACTAAACTTGTGGAAGCTAAAATGTGTAGGTTAGTTTGATAACGCTACATTAGTTCCAACGTTTGCCGCCAGGTGCTGACTGCGATGACATTTAATAGCCACGTCAGCAGCTAGGTGTCGTGGACGGTAGCATTTGGTAGCAAAAGTAGGAACTACTTGAAAAAATTAATCGCCTGCAGTTCTTCTACCTGAATCACAGATAACACACATTAAGACAGCCATCACAATTAACACCGGTTATCGGACAAATTCTACACACACCCACAGTACACGGGGCTACATGACCGCGTTGTCGCAGCCCCTAAACTATGGAACCAACCAACAAAATAATAAAGAACAAGGAATGAATGAAGCTGGCAGTGAACGACATGATGTTTTTTGAATGCGCGGGAAGACATCAGCAATTTTATTCAAATCCTGCTGACTCCTCCTAGCACGCAGACAAGTAAGAATAAGTAGACGGCACCCCTCAAATGAAATTAGGCTAAACATTATTTGTGTGTGGTGGGGGCGTTAAGAGGAAACCTCAAATCCTTCAGTAAAGCAATTGTCCAATCTGTAACAATCGCTTGCCATGACGAGGCCAGGTGTGTGAAAGGTTTGTTGATTCACTTGCTACCGATAATATGAGAATATCGTGAGGTGAGAAGGATACCTTCCTGACGCAAACGTGTCACGACCTAGTTCTAATACAAAAGGAAGGAAGGAAGCTTGTAGTTTAACGTGACCGTTAATCGCGAGATCATGAGCCACGGGACCTCCTTTTTACGTGGAATCCGAACCACAGGACATGGCATTTCACTTCGAAAATCTCACATGCATTGACCGGGAATCGAACCCGGACCGCCTTGGTGAGAGGCATACAGCTAGACCGCTGAGCCACCACGCCCCTGAAGTTCTAATACATATTGTGTTCCACGCAATCAAGCATAAGAAGTCACAAGTTATGTTTATATTCACATCACATGGACCGGTCCGTAGAGTGAGACCATCCACAAGCTACTTAAACTCTGACTGCGACCAGGAGTAGGGATGATCGATTCTCTTCAGAACTGTTTAAGATTGTTGTTTCTTTTATCATTTCAAATGATCTTGTCGACTTCGTCGTTATGCTTGGGTCCAACGTTATGCGTTACGGAGACGGAGACGGAAGTGACGTCATGCAGCCACGCGGGAAGCAGAAGCTAATGGTTATTGGAGTCTGTTGAAAGAGTCCTGGAGCGTCGAGCGACCTGAGGCTTTTAGCGAAGCGAACACAAGAATACAGGGTGACATCTAAAGAGATATACAAGGTGCCAGATAAGAATACAAGGTGACTCTTAAAGAGATGTACAAAATGGCAGAGAAGAATACAGGGTGACTCCTAAAGAGGTGAACAAGATGTCAGACAAGAATACAGGGTGCCTCCTAAAGAGGTGAGCAGGATGTCAGAGCAAAATACAGTACAAGATGCCAGATAAGAATACAAGGTGACTCTTAAAGAGGTGTACAAAATGGCAGAGAAGAATACAGGGTGACTCCTAAAGAAGTGCACAAGATGCCAGACAAGAATACAGGGTGACTCATAAAGAGATATACAAGATGCCAGATAAGAATACAAGGTGACTCTTAAAGAGGTGTACAAGATGGCAGAGAAGAATACAAGGTGACCCCTAAAGAGGTGCACAAGATTACAGGGTGACTCCTAAAGAGGTGTACAAGATGTCACACAAGAATACAGGGTGACTCCTAAAGAGATATACAATATGCCAGATAAGAATACAAGGTGACTCTTAAAGAGGTGTACAAGATGGCAGAGAAGAATACAGGGTGACTCCTAAAGAGGTGCACAAGATGTCAGACAAGAATACAGGGTGACTCCTAAAGAGGTGTACAAGATGTCACACAAGAATACAGGGTGACTCCTAAAGAAATAAACAAGATGCCAGATAAGAATACAGGGTGCCTCCTAAAGAGGTGTGCAGGATGTCAGAGCAAATTACAGGGTGACACATAACGAGGTGTACAGTATGTTAGATTCAATTCAAATACAGGGTGACCCTTAAAGAGGTTTGCGAGATATCAGATTCAAATAATGGGTGACTCTTAAAAGAGTTGTAAAAGATGTCAGACTCAAATACAGGGTGACCCTTAATGAGGTGCCCGCGCGGGAAGCCTAAGTTAATGGATAATGGAGTCTGTTAAAAGAGTCCTGGGGCTTCGAGCGAAGCGAGAAGCCCTCCTGAACCTTTCTAACATGTGTAGCATTTGTAGCATGCGTCATTTGAAATTATATAACGTCTAGTCTTTCAGACTGACTGTAATTTTTTTGCTTAGGGTCTTTGCGACATAGTGGCCATGTAGCCCCGTGTACTTGGGAGTGTAGAAATTGTCTGATAGCATGTGTCACTGTGATGTCTGTACTAGTGTGTGTATTTTTAATCGAGGAAGGATTTGAGTACGAAGTAGCCGTGGCCTTACATTAGATAACATCAAGGCATTTCTCTGGAGTAGAAATGGGACTGGGGTGGGAATCGAACTTCACAAGGCTGCGTATTTTTTCATGAATACTTCACAAACACCCAGTCCTCAAACTAGGGAAATAACTACATCCCGGCCGGAAATCAAATCGAACCCAGGACTCTTCAGGCCAAAGTTTAGCATGCTAGCCAATTAGCCTCGGGGCCCGACACTGCCTTAGGGCGCGTAGATACCGCGGTCAGTAGGTAACCTAACCAGATAAACTGAAACTGCGAACTTCTTACTATTATTTTAATTCTCATACACATGGAGTACAATAAAATACAAAGTGCCTCTTATCGTTATTAGTTTCGGAAATATGTGAATTTGTCATCTAATCCTGAATCTTGGCGCGCAAACTGACAATATACCAACATCTCTGGATTTGAACTATTATGTACCTGCAGCTTCAGAGGCCCGCGATGGAATCACTCACCAATGTAGAGCTTCAATTTACAATGTTAAGTAGGCATGTGCTCATTCAATGGGTGACAGGTAACATTCCTCACACTTCCCTAAATTAAAGTACAGTAGTAATTTATAAATGGGGTTATATTCAATGGGCGGTACCAATAAAAATGCTGAAAATAAATAGTACAGAGTGTATCCGTGATGATGTTACAAACTTTCAGGGTTGATGGAGGAAGCCAAATGGATCCATTTGATATCAGGAACGACAGTACGGAAACGATCGAGTCGCAAGTTATAAGCTAAATGCTACTCAATTAATACCGTTTACTTACACACGTTTCACAAGCTGCTAAATTCACAAGTGTTAAAAATGGCGTCCCCCTGCGTCAATGCAGGCATAGCATCGTCACATAAAGTTCTGTCGTACCCGTTCGAATATCCCCGGTGTCGTTTGAACAGCGTCGCAGCCAACGAGAATTATTGCCAGGAGGTCCTCCCCAATATGTTTTAGATCCCTTAGTTGGGGAGTAGTTAGGGATAAAACACTTGTGTCACTGTACTGATTTGGAAGGTTCTTCCTAAATGATAGCAGCTTCCCGTAACTGGGAGAGCTTACTAGTGTAGTGTGTTGTTTAGTGTTTAAACGCTAGGGGGTGTTCCTGCAAAGATGCAAGTGTTTATTAGGGGATGGACCTCTAAATGCAGGCTACTATACTGGTCTGCCAGCTGGACGGTATGAGTAATACAATAGGCGTGCTTATGTCAGCGGCTCGACGTTATGTAGTCGAGTCGCGTGCTGGGAAATACAATGCAGTCTGACAAAGCAGTTACTGGCTACTACGGTCACGGACAATCGTGACGAAGGTCAGGAAGGGTATGAGGACGTGAAGAGGAGTGTAATTATCAATGAAGTGTAATTTACTGACCATGTGTTTATTGGTCAGCGAGTGTGAATTTGTAAGTCCCTCTTGGGAAGTCTTAGGTAAATGTAAAATACAACTAGTGTGTACAAGTATGGGGTATAAAATAAAGGAGTCTGAGCATTTTGCTGAATATCACCTGATGTAGCAGGAACAGACGTTGGCTAGGGCCGCAGGCGACGCACTGAGTAGAACAGATAGTGGCTCCTAGTTAGGACTCCACTTCTTATACTTTTAGGTGCTGCATGGTCAGCATTGCGTCAACGTAGCTGCCCCAGTTAGTTGTTGGTGTAGATGTTTATGTATGTGTTGCAAGTAGTTGGCTAACCTCCCGAGCTGGGTGGCCGCCTCTTGCTGTGTAAAGATAATGTTCTGGTCTTATCATGTTGCCAGTTGGGGTGGTTTTAGTGAAAGATGGGGGGTGGCTTTCAGGGGTACTGCCCCCCCCCCTCCCCCCGGGGGCTGTACAATAAAGAATCTCTGAACTCAAGATATTGGGGTTCCTTTCCTTCTCACTTGGTAGAATCACATCTACAATGCGTTGTCAAGCAGTTCAAGTTTAGGCTTTTTAAATGTTTTTCGATTCTTAAGAGCGTTTTCACCATCCATCGTCACTGTACATGATTCAATTTCTATCCGATTTCTTCTCCAATCTTTTACTGTCGTCACGCCTACATGGAGTTCCTTGGCAACTTTTTGGAGTGATTCCCCTTTGTTCAGTCTCGTAGTATTGCTAATTTTTCATTTAATGAAAGAGTAACGTGTTTACGTTTCATTCCTAACATGTTGAAAAAACGCACATAACTGTACAGTAAACAAATTACTGGACAGTCCTGTAACGAACACAGAAGAACAATGTCGTAAAACCAACGAACAGTAAGCACTAAAAACTTCACAGTGCAGTACGTACTGTACAAATGCAAGTTCGGCTCGAGCACGATCGGATCAACCGGAGCGGCGGACCAGCCGAGGGCGGACGAGAAGGGTTCTACTGTACCTTGGTCGGACCCGACTGCAGTCGGTGGCGTTTACGGGTGTTTACGCGTGCCAACCCCATGTCGTTGGCTTCAGGCACGTGTAAGAACGCCTGCGGGACGAAATTCCGCCTCCCGGGTGTCTGTTATGAACTTGAATTGAGGACGGACGTTAAACAACTGCGATTATTAATAACTGTTGACTCGATCGTTTCCGCACTATGGGTCCATATCTCAAATGGATCCATTTGTCTTCCTCCATCATCCCTAATATTTTGTAACATCATTACGGATACACCCTGTATACTGTGGTTTTAATTTACCAATACGTTTGTCCTAGCCATCACATTAGAGTTCTAATTTGGGGTCCATAGATTGTCCAGTTTTTAGCCTACTTTCATTTATGAAAAAAATAGGCTTATGAGATCACCTTTTGTCCGTGTGTCTGTGTGTGCGTGTGTGCCCCCCCCCCTAAAAATATAAACGGCTGGAGCGATTTCAATGAAACTCAGTAAGTTCATAGCACTGTTTTGGATGACCCCGACCGTACCCTTCAAATTTTGTTACGTATCACCAATCCAACATGGCGGCTGTGCGAAATATTTCACCAGCATTCTATTACCGATATCACCCTGGAATTGTGTACGGTGATAAAGGAAACTACTAGAAGTTCACCTATGTAACTTTTGAAAACCTGGTAACTACAAAACCAACATGGTGGCCAAACGAAGTTGTGACCTTTAAATAGACGTTTCTCGCGATTTAACCAACCAAACACAATGAAACATGGTGCAGTATATGTTCATACACATTGTAATGCACCGACATCTAACTTCGTTCAATTGTTTACATGACCTCAAGATGGCGGCTGTGCGAATTAGTTCACCGCCATTCTATATCTCTGAAACTATTACTGGTATTACCCTGAAATTTAGTACGGAAATAAAGGACACTCTTGGAAGTTCATCTATGAGACTTTCAAAAACCGGTTAACTACAAAACGAATATGGCGGCCAAGCGAAGTTGAAAGTTTTAATAGACTTTTCTCGCGATTTAATTATCCAAACGCAATGAAGCTTGGTACAGCAAATGTTTTTGCACATTGTAATGCACTGGTGTCTAAATTAGTTCAATTGTTTACATAACCTCAAGATGGCGGCTGTGCGAATTTTAAAATTAAGTTTTTATTCCTTGTGTTGTAACCATGCGATCGAAGTGAAAGTTTTAATAATGAACCTACGCAATAATTTTCCTTTAATGGTACATGACTCTATGGCCTACACATATAACAATCCAACATGACGAACATCCGAAATATTTAGATGGTTCTCAATATCTACGAATCTATTACAGCAATCAAACTGAATTTTTTAGTATTCATAGGGGCTATGAACGTATGTTCACTTATAGGACTTTCAATAACCTGGTGATCACAAATCCAACATGGCGGCGATGCAAAGTATAAATATTCACATGGTCGTTTCTCGCAATTCAATAATCCGAGTGCACTGAAATTGGGTACAGTAAATCCTTATACAAATGTTAATCCACTGGCATCTAATTTATTTCAATTGTTTCCATAACCACAAGATGGCAGCTGTGCGAAATTTTAAAATCTCGTTTTTACTTCTTGTGTCCTGATCATGTGATTGAAGTTTGAATACTACATGTACACAATAATCTTCAGGTAACAGTACATAACTCTAAGACTTGCATATATAAAAATCCAACATGGCGACCATCCGAAATATTTAGTCGGTTCTCAATATCTACGAATCTATTACTGCAATCAAACTGAACTTTTGTATGTTGATAGTTGCAATTAACATAAGTAGGATATATGAAAATAGGCTTTAGTTCTTTACGGAACTACTTGCTTTTTTCTTTTTTTGCCATGCCCGGAAATACCTATTTGTCAATTTTCCTATCATCTGCATTCAGACTTTTGAATCATAATAAAATAAGCACCCTCTACGATGACTGCAATGTCGCAAGCTCCTCAATTAAATAACTACAATAAGAAGTCAAAAAAAATGTCAAACTAAAACTAAGAAAATCAATTTTCCAAACAACAGAGTCGTGCTGTCTACTTTTGCTTTTCACCTACTGCACGTGTCTTATACTGTGGGTTGAGGAAAATATCGCAATGCGTCTGAGAAGAATAAGGTCGCTGACCTCTACACTGTGTCAACTTTGTAAATCCCCAGTGAGTTCCATCGCGTGACCTTATTTTTGAATGTACGTTCATCACGATCAACGGGCGCATAAGGTTGTCTGCCTGAAAGTAAGACATCCAATTCAAAAATCGTAACAAGTGCGAGAGCTTCATATAGTCATAAATGTATTTCTCGTTATAGAAAATGCAAGACCCATCAGCTTAGCATATTCCTAATGCCACGTTCTATGATTGTGACGGGGAGCTGCAAGTTGCCTAGTTCGGACATATGAGGTTCGAATCTCGGCGCTGAAAGCGACTGAGCGTGGATTTATCACAATCTTTCCAGATAAATACCTGACTCTAATAATTAATTACAGCTACACAGTAGAACGGTAGAAACACAGACTATTCGACACATTTAGTACAAACCCAAGCTAACTGAACACCAAGCAAAATGGACAGGTGTTCAGTTAGCCAGAGGGATAACAGTGAGATAGATGTAGCACTATGTTTCATCATCCCTTTCCAAAAATACACCACTTGTCAGCTGCCATATATTTAGTATCCGAGTGTGAGTCATTTTGGTACATTAATAATATTGTGTTAAGTTGAAGGCGTATTGTATTTTAAGTTATACTTTACAATTTAATAAACCCTATCAACAAAATTGTTAACTGTCGATCACCTGATGTCCCATATCCCCTACAGGTTATATCCCCTACCTTATTCCACGAAATCTCACGGGTGCCACGTACTTGATATTCTTTGAAGACGTACTGCATGAGTTCTTAGACGATGTGCCACTGCATGTGCGTCAAAACATTTGGTTCCAGCACGATAGCGCACCACCTCATTTTTCACATGCGGTCCGAGATCATCTGCACCACAGATTTTGGTAACAGTGGATAGGTCGTGGTGGCCCAATTGCTTGGCCTGCACGTTCACCCGACTTGACTCCACTTGATTTACGAGACCCCTGTGGGATCCAAGGAAGACCTACTGGTGCGGGTTATGGCTGCAGCGAATATTGGAGGACCAGGGATTGGAGATCGTGTGTACCAGAACATAGTATGGAGGTACCGTGTCTGTGTTGACGTCAGTGGTCGTCACATCGAGCCCCACCTATAATTGAACCAAGACGACAAGCCGCAGGCGTCGGACAGAGCGCCATTAATAAGTGGGAGCTGTGAACCTGTGCTATAGGGTGTTTTTGCGGGTAGCGGGAAGACGGTACGTTTCCGGACACAAGTTCCTGTGCTAAACTTAATTTTCTTGGTCCCCACTACTGTGCCCGACCGAGAGGTGCATTTCCTAAACGGGCACACTACAAGCCCTCAACGTCTGTAATGGGGATTTAGAAACACCCTATATTCTCTTCCGGCTAGGAGTAGGGATGTTTCAAAATACAGGGTCTTTCATATAAAGTAAGAACGCCAAGCGGCGGGTTTGTTATCCGCTAGTGTGGTGGCCTTGACCGAGCTTGTGGTGAGCCGTGGCCCCCTGCTCTAAGCGTGTGTACAATCCTCTATGAAATATTACCTTATAAAAGTTGCTGGAAGTGTCGTCCTTCCAGGGTTATACAGGCCTTGTATCTGGTAACCACATTTTGGCTGACGCGAGTGAGTCATGCCACAGTATTTTTTTCTGATTTTTTATTTTGTGTTTTTTTTATTGAGCACTGAACCAGTAGTGTCAAAGTTATTTACAATTACGTGAATCTGTGCTAGTGAAGGTGGCACTTCATCAAGAAATTGCTGAACAAATGCATCACGTACCCGCCGAGCCGAATCGTAATTAAAATAAATTTTACATACAAAAATACGATGTTGCAATGATAACTGTCTCAACATGTTAACAGCTGAGGTTAACTGGCGACTGACAACACCTGCACGCTTATTGCAAGGTCAAGTTTGTACTATGCGCGCGCTTTCAATACTACAGCAGGGGGCCGTGGCGCGTCATAAGCTCGGTCAAGCCGGCTTCAGCAGCGAATGACAAAATCGCCGCTCGCCGTTCTTACTTTATATGAAAGACCCTGTACTTCAGACCTAGTTTATATTTATTGCTGTCTAACAGCACTGTTTTTAGCCTACTTTCGATTTTTTGCAAAAATGAAAGTAGACTTATGAGATCAACACAGAGCGAAAAATTGTGTGTCTGTTTGTGTGAGTGTGTGTACTCTGAATGTCTCCCCCCCCCCCTCCTCTATCAATTCGAACACGGTGAAACCGAATTGAACGAAATTTGGTACAGAGGTAGCACTAGCAAAGAGGGCATCTCAGTGTCATGTTTTAGCCTATATTGTCGCCATCTTGACGGAAACGTAATGGCAGCCACCCAAATGTTCAAAGCTTAAATCAAAATACGACTAACCTAATCATCCGATCTCTCCCAAATTTTGCAACAACATATATTTATATGGAAAGCGTCTTTTGACTAAACTACAAGGTCATCAGCCCAATAGTTTGCAGATGGCGGTCATGTAGGTGTGAAAATCGATTCCCCCTATCAATCAAACACGGTGAAACCGAATTGAACGAAATTTGGTACAGAGGTAGCATTAGCAAAGGGCACCTCAGCGTCATGTTTTATATCGCCGCCATCTTGACGGAAACGGAATGGCGGCCACCCAAATGTTAAAAGATTAAATCAAATTACGATCAACCTAATTATTTGATCTCTACCAAATTTTGCAACAACATACCTTTTTGTGAGAAGCATCTTTAGACTGAACTACAAGGTTATCAGCCCAATAGTTTGCAGATAGCGGCCATGTATGTGTGCAAATCGATTCACCATACCAATTCAAACACGGTGAAACCGAATTGAATGAAATTTTGTACAGAGGTAGCACTAGCAAAGGGCACCTCATATTCATGTTTAATATCCGTATAACACGTTGTATTTCAACAAGCTACTACAACCAACATTCAATTATACTCATTGAAAAGGACAAAGAGATATAACAATACCCATGCATTTAGGAGAAATTAGGCTATATGTTCTTTACTGAACATCTTGTTCTTTCTGGGCAAAGGATGTGCTAATATTGGTTTCTTGCTATAGATTCCAGAATATTAGTAAATACTTTTTTCTTCGTTCTTCTTCCTCCTCCAATAGGCTGTCATTCATTTTTTCGGTCTTGGGATTATTGTTTCCTTTCTTCGATGACGGGTATATGACCCAGAAGTTATCATAAACGGCCTTCCTTTGCTCTACGATCCTGTTCAACGACGGGTCTGTAAGGCATGCTTCATGACTGGAATGGGTATCTGAATATTCGAAGATCCACGGTTCTCATCTCACCGCCGACAGCGGCTATCCTGAGTGTGGTTTATTACTAGGGCTCGGAATTTTAGGTAAATAATGTAGGCCTAAATAGGCTACATATTTTAAACGTTTTTTCTATAATTTGATAAATTCCTGCTTAAAAGACCTAATATTTACATTCTTTTAAAATCAGTATGCTAGATATTTCAGTTTATTGCATTTTTGTTCGGTGTTATTTAAACGGGGATGAACCAGTGAGCTATCTAATCTATCTAGCTATCTAATGACAGCTTGCCGCTGTATTTTTATTATCTTGTCGCCCCGTCCCTCTCACTGTGGAAGCCGGGGATTTCCTTATCCGTAGCCATATAGCACCACGTGGATAATTTTACTTCTGATTGGGGCTTTCTGTTCCACCAACCATGCAGGAAAGCAATCGAGGCTGAACAGCGATCTCTAGTTACGCCATATAGCACCACGTGGATAATTTTACTTCTGATTGGGGCTTTCTGTTCCACCAACCATGCAGGAAAGCAATCGAGGCTGAACAGCGATCTCAAGTTACGCCACACCTCGAGGGCAAGAAACATATTGCCGCAGTTTCGCGCCTTCAGAACAAGTGTTTCGCGATAATCGTTGGTCATTAGTGATGGACAACCTGAACATGTATCTCGTCGTGTATTCTTCAGCAGTCAGTGAGGCATAGCATAAATTGCATTCGTGACTACTGCATATTGTTTATATTCACATTAATAAACTAAACTATAAATAAATAAGTATAAGCTTGCATTATTTCAGTATAACCATAGTTGATTTTGTAAAACCATATAATCACCCCTAAGACAAATTCCGGATTTTCATCACTATTTTAGAAGTTTACCTAACATTAGATATACCATATCTAACATACACCGACTGTTGCATTACCAACACTGCAACTAAATAATTGTACATATTGTATATATTTTTCACCTGTATTCTCAAACATAGATGTTATAGTCTAAGTGTAATGGATCTGATGATGATCGCTTGACGATCGAAACTGGTCATCCTAGTGTATTTATTAATCTTATGTAATTTATTTCAGGATCAGGACATAACCCAGCTCTATTTGGGTACATTCGTGTTGACCGACTGAAAAGCACCAAACTTTTGTTTAAATATTTTTCCCTTTTTTTGTCACATATTCTACATAAAGAATAAATATATTCCCTATTTTCAGCACCTAATCCGAGTCCTATTTACTACAATACTTCCTTTTTCCACACTCATTTCAGGAAAATACCAGGAGGGTACTAACTTCAAGTCCCAGAGCACCTATTCCAGTTCGCCTCGTTGCGTTGTGGCTAGCATTCTTGGCTATCACCACAAAGGCTCGGTTCGATTTCAGGCTCTGTCAATAAATTTAATTCAGGTCTGCGGGCTGGAACGGATTACACTCAGCCTCGTGAGGCAAAACTGAGAAGAGGCGGGCTCGATTTCTACCTCAGCCATCCTGGAAGTGGTTTTCCGTGGTTCTCCCCACATCTACTCCCGGCAAAAACCCGGATGGCAGTCCACCTAATTTAAGGCCACGGCCGTTTCCTACCCAAATCCTACCTCCATTGCAAGTACACACACTAATACAGACATCACAGTGACACAGGTAACCAGAAAACATCTAAACACACCCAAGTGCATGGGACTACATGACGACGATGTCGCCAAGTCCCTAAAGAATCAACAACAACAGCAGCAAACTATTCTAGTCCTAGCCCCAAATAAATAGTTACACGCACTTAGAGTCTTTATTGTTGTTGTTAATGTTAATTCAATTCAATTTATGGGCTTAGGACATCTTGCTCATCAGCCTCATGTAGTTGGGTGTGTGTTGAATTTGTCTGATGAGCTGTATTTGTGTGATGACTGGAGTAGTATGTGCAGCTGTATTAGGGACTGAGATGGAATAGGTACCCCAGGACTTGAAATAAGGTACTGGGTCATTATCTATGTGCTCCCGATAAACATGGCAAGCTAAGCCGGCTGTGACTAGCGCAGATCGCGGGCACGCGTACGTGGTTCAGCCGGTGGTTGGCGCTACGCTGACTCATATAGTTAGTTCACACGTATTTTGTCATTCATATGGACGTGTATCTGCAAAGCTTAGACGTTAGTGTTGCACGTTTAGCGAGTATTGTGATTACTGTGATTGTTTGTCATGCCTACACACCAATTCACATTTGGCGAACGTGTATATATCCGTAATTCGTGTATGAAGAGCAGAAAATCTTGTTCTGAAACGAGACGAAAATTTCGAATCAAGTTTCAAGGAAGACCTGTGCCTAATGCCAGTACAATTAGGAGGCTCGCTATACGATTCAAGGAAACAGGCTCCGTAAATAATAAAAGAGTTGACAGACATTCTTTCATCAGAAGATGTCAGGTGTGTGTTACAAGAGAGGGAGGGCATTTTCAGCATCGCCTATGAGCACTGTAAGTACACATTATTGAACATGTTTGGTAAAAGTGTGAAAGTGCACGCCACTACTGGCTGAACCGGGTACGCCCGCCCGCGATCTGCACCAGTCACGGCCGGCTTAGCTTGCCGTGTTTATCGGGGAGCATATAGATAATTACCCTGTACTATCCCGGCATTTTCCTGGTGGAAGTGTGGAAAAAAATGGGAGAAACCACGCTTACGATAGCCGCTTTCAACGCTGGGATTTGAACCTACGATCTCCGGACTGTAGCTGTCCGCGTGATGCACGATTTAACTAGCACGGCTGTCACCACTATAACTTAAACGCATACAAGTACATGGCTCTGATGACCTTGATGCTTCAAGCCTTTAATTGAAATAGCTACTGTCTGTCTGTTAGGTAGTCAGCTTGGAGGCTGGTTGGATCCTCAAAAAGCACCACCATAGGTTATGTAGTAGAAACCCAAAAACCGAGGCAACACTATAATAGGCGTACTAAGCAAGGCGATGAATGAGGTAGTTTGCCATTGCTTTCCTCACTGAGTCAGTACAGCTGTACTAACCCTATGAGCAGAACCTTTCACAACACCCACAGGCACTAGCTGTGCCCTGAGTCCATTACTCAGCACTACCCATACCTCAGTAGCTTCCATATAATCACAGCCATGAATGAGACTGAGACATAGGTGAAAAGCCACATTTTACTCTAGCATGTGCCAACAGACAAATGCAAATGTACTGCATTCATCAAGAGATGGTAAACAGGGAGAGAACAACCACCGAGAATCCCGTCGCAGTCTGTGGTATTTAAGAATGCATCAGTGCCAGTCAGTAAATCTACTGGCACGACAAAAATCCTCTTCCGCCAGGACAAAACTTCGGCGTCTTGGTGTTTTTTTTAAGTCAGCCAGTTTAAAGGGACGTTAAACTCATATCGGAAACATACAGTAGCGCAGCTCTTCACCGACTCGGTAGACGTGGGTTCGAGCCCCACCGTCGGCCGTCCTTGAAGTGGTTTTCCATGGTTTACCCATTTTAAACTCCAGGCATATGCTGGGACGGTACCTTCTGACAGGCCACGGCCGCTTCTTTCCACATCCTTGCCCAGTTTCTTTCACCATCATTCATTTCATCTCTCATTAACTCCTCTCTTAGAGTCAGAAGGGCATCCGGCCGTAAAAACCATCCGCCACAAAAACTTTCTTAGCGGAAGGGAAGTTGTATTTATTTAAACCAAATCTACTTGTTAATTGTCACTTCAACTCAGAGAGTCATATCGTGACATACAGACAATAAACACATATATAACATAAATTTACAGTATGGCGTTAAATAATTAAACCAAATGTTCATTCGGCATTTCATAGCTTCCACGTTATTTCAAAACTTAATAATGCTTTGCAGTAGTTATCTTCATTCACAATATCACTGGGCAACTTTTATGATGGAGACTGCACAAAGTTCTTTCTTAATCATAAATGTGGACACAGTGTTCTTCATTTTTAGACAGTTCTCCATGGGAGACACATCACAGAAAGAATTACTTTTATTTCCCTATCGAGCCCTTACTGACTGTAAGAGTCTGATAAGTTTTGTAGTAAGGGAAAAAAAACATCAAACTCACAGGAAAAAACTACAGACAGCAATATGTGGCTGTACTGTAGTAATCGTATAGGCTACCTAGTTAATACAGATAGGCTCTCCTAGGCTTTAACAAGATTTATAGCTTAGGAAGCCGTCTCCTGTACTTGAATGCTTAATTTACATGCATCTTTGTTCAGAATCTCATCCGACGCTTTCTTATTCCACATTGCCCTGATGGTATTAAAATATTTTGCTAATTGACCTGCTTTCCCCCATTCCCTGTTTAGTAATTTAATTAAAGTGTGATACTCATTTTCATTTTCTATTCTGTTTAGATCTGCTTTGTCTACAAACTTTGCTCTTATCATTTTAATTTCCTTGCATTCCCTGATCAGGTGCGCTGCACCCATAACCTTCCCACAAAACAGGCAAATGTCCTCTTTTCCTACTTCTCTCAACGCTTTGTTCTTATACACCCCCATTAACCACCAAATTATCCCTCTCATTTCTCTCTTCATTAGGCATTGAGGCTTTATGCTCATAAAGTTCCTTATTTCGCAGAACTCCGTTAAGGTTCTCCTACTGGTGCACTCTTCTCTTAGCACCTGCAACTCTACGTCATTAACCCTTCTACACACTTTTTTGCACACCCTACCTTCCTCTCTTTGTAAGTCCCTATCCCATAGATAACCCAATCCTAATCTTTCCAGTACACTTCTTACCCCGTCCACCCAGTAACCCTCTTGCTGATGCTTCATTTGGTGCAGGTAGGCTACCTTAAGCATTTCCCCCCCCCCCCCCTCCACCTGCTTTTAAACGAATCCAAGACATTATGACCTTTTTTATATGTTGTCTAATGCTTACATCCTCACACAACATTCTCGCTCCACAATTCACCGTGCAACTAGGTAGCCCCAAAATTATCTTGGCAAACCTACTTACAATACTGTCCAGGGTTTTCGTTCCTTCCTCTAAACCCCATACTTCCACTCCATAGAGTGCTCTTGAAACGATAAGTGCGTTGAACACATTCTTATACACTTTGTAGTCAAGATTCGGTAACCTACGCTCTAACACTTTAACATTCGCCAATGCCGCTAGCCCTTTCGATTTTGCCCTTTTAATTTGTTCGGTCCATTTACCATTGCTCGCCAATATCGTCCCTAGATACTCAAGTTTTTTCACCGTCTCTAACTGCGACCCATACATGACCCACTTTTAACTCCCTTTTTGCAGACCATAACTTTGGTCTTATTCGGGTTAATTTTTAAGTTCCAGTCCTCACAATATCTCACAATATCGTCAATACTATATTGCATATTATAGGGTGTTAGAGCAAGCAGAAGGATGTCATCAGCAAAAGCTAGGCCCGGGATATCATAATTGTCCAAGCAAGGGTTGTACCGTTGCTCAAAGCCCTTTGAATCGAAAATATCGTTGATAAATAGCAAAAAAAAAAAAAGCACCGGGGATAATTTGCATCCCTGTTTTAATCCTATATTAGACGTTATCTCTCCTACAATTACATCATCTTTAGTTTTAATTGCACATTTCACTTCGGAATACACATTCTCAATTGCTCGTATCATTTTATGTGACACCCCGATTTTTCCCAGCTTAGCCACGACAGCTCCCCTGCTCACTGAATCAAACGCCTTCTCCAAATCAATAGCTGTGATATACAGCTTACCTCTTTTCCTTCTTATGTACTTGTCCATCACCGTTTTAACCACCATTACATTGTCACTGGTTCTCATCCCTTTTCTGAACCCTGTCTGGAGTCTCGAGAATACCGAACAGTCCTCTGCCCATGCTATTAAACGCTTGGATAAGACCCCGGTGTACATTTTGCTCAAATTATCAAGCAAAGTTATGCCTCTATAGTTGCCTGGGTCTAGTTTGTCCCCACGCTTCTTATATATTGGACAACTTATCCCCTCCTGCCACGCCCGCGGAAATCTACCTCCTTCAAAGATTCTGTTAAAGATTTTTACCAAGCTGTCCATCATGAACCTATTGTTACTCAATTCTTGCCAAAATTCATTTGTAATCCCCGAAATAGCACCTGACTTCCCTCCCTTACTTTTTGCTATTACTTTCTTAATTTCCTCTATCGATATGACTTGGTCCAGCATAGGCAGAGCGGCCTCCAGCCCCCTCGGGACGCCAAACTCATCCCTCTTCCTCCAATTATCTTCAGCATTTAACAGATTCTCATAATATGCAATCCATACTTCATCACTAATAGAGCTACCCCCACCACTTCTGCTCCCCCTACAGTAAGAATTTATCCTGCTCCACACTTTGCTACAGTCGTTAGCTTTAGAATCCTTATTTAGTGCTGTAGCTTCCTTACCCTGCCATTCATCTTTCATTTTGCTGAGCAGTTCCCTATATTCTTTCCTTAGACGACAAAATTCTACTCTCATCGTATCATCCCCTCCTCTCTTGTATAACTTCAGTGCCCTAATAACTTCGGTTTTCCTCCTTCTACAAGATTCATCGTACCATCCTTTAATTCTCCCTAATTTTCCTCTAGCCTTCACGCGCATTTTCCGCCCGGCCATCATAATTGCATTCTCAATCATACGTATTACCCCTTCAATTTCATCATTACTGATCATTAAACTTATCACAAAAACTTTCATCGCATCTCATTCTCGACCCCATTGGAAAACGGGAGTAATAAGGGGCAGACATTCACACATACAGTAGCCTAGCGTAATCGTTTCCCGAATCCAGAATGCAAGTAGTAGTCTACTTATTAGATTCTTAACAAGTAGTTCCGTGAAGAACTATACAGCCTATTTTCATAAATCCTGCTCATGTTAATTGCCTCTATCAACATACAAAATTTCAGTTTAATTGCTGTAACAGATTCGTAGATATTAAGAACCGTCAAAATATTTCAGATGGTCGACAGGTTGGATTTTTATTTTTGTACTATTACATTAAGATTATTGTGTACGTGTGGTATTCAAACTTCAATCGCATGATTAGAACACAAGAAGTCAAAACGAGATTTTTAAATTACGCACAGCAGCCATCTTGTGATTATGCAAAAAATGGAAATAAATTTGATGCCAGTGGATCAACATTTGTATAAGCATTTAACGTGCAACGATTCATGGCACTCGGATAGTTAATTCGCGAGAAACGTCCATTTAAATATTTATACTTCGCGTCGCCGCCATGTTGGATTTGTGCTCACCAGGTTACTGAAAGTCCTATAGGTGAACATATGCTCATAGTCTCTATGAACATTAAAAAAATCAGTTTGGTTGCTGTAAAAGATTCATAGATATTGAGAACCGTCTAAATATTTCGGAACCTCGCCAATTAGGATTGTTATATGTATAGGCCATAGAGTTATGTACCATTCAAGGACAATTATTGCCTAGGTTCATTATTCAAACTTTCACTTCGATCGCATGATTACGACACAAGAAATAAAAACTTAATTTTAAAATTTCGCACAGCCGCCATCTTGAGGTTATGTAAACAATTGAATTAAATTAGATGGCAGTGCATTACAATCTGCAAAATCATTTACTGTGCCACATTTCACTGCGCTCAGAGAGTTAACTCACGAGAAAAGTCTATTAAAATATTTCAAATTCGCTTGGTCGCCATGTTCGTTTTGTACTTGACAGGTTTATGAAATATACATAGGTAAACTTGTATCAGTACCCTTTATCACCGTACAAAATTGCAGGGTGATATCTGTAATAGTTTCGGAGATATAGAATGTCAGTGAAATATTTCGCACAGCCGCCATTTTGAGATTATGTAAACAATTGAACTAAATTAGACTCCAGTGCATTGCAATGTGTATAAAGATATGCTGTACCAAGTTTCATTACGTTCATTCATTCATTCATTCATTTATTTGCAATGGGGGGTGTGCCCCCCGGTGGCAAATTGGATATACATAACACATACATAATTATACATAACAATACATAATTATACATAACAATACATAATTATACATAACAATTCAATAACAATTATACACCAATTAAACTGGAGTATTTACACAAATAGTCAGTCTTTTCTTAAACACACCTATATGTTTGGGAAAAGGCTCTAAGACTGCGGCAGGTAGAGAGTTCCAGTTATCAATGGCACGGTTTACAAAAGAATATTTACCATAATTTGTTCGCTGTGGTCGGCCCTTAACTTTGAAAGGATGATCGCTCCTACCCATGTAAGTGGGCTTTCCCAATCGTTTGCTAAGCTCACCCCATGCTGGTTGATTTGTATACGTGTTGTACATAGCGTAGAGTCTAGATTTCATCCTCCTAGCCTCCAGTGATTCCCACCCAAGTTTCTTTAACATACGGCTCACACTGCTCCTGGGATTAAAGTCACTGAGCACAAATCTAGCGGCCTTTCTTTGTACCATTTCCAACTCATTGATGAGCCCTACTTGATATGGATCCCAAACCGCCGAGGCATATTCCAGAATAGGTCTTACAAGTGACAAATAGCCTAATTCTTTAGCAGAGGTACTACTTCCTTTTAATACCCTCATTACAAAGTGCAGGGATTTGTAAGCTTTTGAAACTACACATCCTACATGACTACTCCATTTCATATCATTCCTTACGTGAACGCCCAAATATTTGCAAGAATCTTCTTCTACAAGTATTTCCGAGCCAATGTTATATTGAAAATCCTGCCTTCGCACCTTCCCTATTTTTAAGAGACTACATTTTCTTGTGTTTATTTTCATTTTATTTACAATCGCCCACTTATAGACCAGGTTCAGGTCCTCTTGCAGCACTGCATTGTCTTGTGAGTCGTGTATCTTTCGATATATTACACAATCATCCGCAAACAATCGACAGTCACTGCGCATTCCATTTGGTAAGTCATTTATAAACGCCAAAAACAACAAAGTTCCGATTACGCTGCCCTGAGGGATACCCGACGTTACGGTAATTTCATCCGAGAATACGCCTTCAACTTTCACTTTCTGGGAACGACCCGTCAAAAATTCTTGGATCCATAAAATTACTCTTCTATCAATCTTCGTCGATATTTGGATATTTAAATCGCGAGAAGAGTCTATTTAAAATTCTCAACTTCGCTTTGCCGCCATGTTGGTTTTGTAGTCACCAGGTTTTTGAAAGTCTCATAGGTGAACTTCTAGTAGTGCCCTTTATCACCGTACACAATTTCAGGGCGATATCGGTAATAGTTTCGGAGATATAGAATGCTAGTGAAATATTTCGCACAGCCGCCATGTTGGATTGGTGAGACGTAACAAGATTTGAAGGGCACGGTCGAGGTCGCCGGGAATAGTGCTATGAACTTACCGAGTTTCACTGAAATTGCTCCAGCCGTTTAGATTTTATTAGGGACACACACACACACACACCTCACACACACACACACACACACACACACACACATGGACAAAAGGTGATCTCATAAGCCTATTTTTTCAAAATTGAAAATAGGCTAAAAATATGGTAATGCAGCCGAAAGAAATCAGAATGCTCGATGGACATCAAATTGGCAGGTGAAAAGCTAAGAGAAGTAGGAGACTTCTGTTACTTCAGAAGCAAAATAAGCAGTGATGGACGAAGCAAAGAGGATATAAAAAGTAGGTTGGCTCAGGCAAGGAAAGCATTTCTACACAAAAGGAATCTGTTGACATCGAATATAGATTTAGGTATTAGGAAGTCATTTTTGAAAGCCTTTGTCTGGAGCCTGGCACTCCATGGAAGTGAAACTTGGACTATTGGTGCAGCAGGAAAGAGGAGAACTGAAGCGTTTGAAATGTGGTGTTACAGGAGAATTATGAAGATCAAATGGGTCGATAGGGTTACAAATTAAGAGGTATTAAGACGAGTGGGAGAGGAGAGAGGTTTCTGGCGACTGCTAATGAAGAGAAGAGATAGGTTGGTAGGACACATACTAAGACACCCAGCAATAGCAAGCTTAGTTATGGAAGGAAGGGTCAAGGATAAGAGCTGTAGGGGTAGACCAAGGTGAGAATATGTTAAACAGATTGCATCGGATGTAGGATGTGGTAGCTATGTAGAGATGAAACGATTTGCTCAGGACAGTGAGACTGAAGACTTTAAACAACAACAACCGTCACCATACTTGCGGTTAGAAATAAGCGACTTTCTGACATGTCATGAAATCATTCACTGTCACTATGACATATGTTGCGTGTGCTATGCACAGTCCCGTACCTGTAGTCGCGTGCGACGTATCTTCCCCTCCGTGACTCTCTCCCCTCCTTCCCCTCCATGGCCTCATGCTACCGCAGACTGTGGCTGGACAGTGGCTCCGCCTGGTACCTGGCTGGTTCAGTCAGTCCGCGAGGAACTCGTTTCTGTTCCTCACGTCACATCGCACAGGTGAGCGAGCCTCATACCTGCTGGCCCGAGGGCGTAAAGAGCTGACGTCTTGGGTCACGTGACCCCTTTTCAAAAACGTTACGTTCCATTCCTATAACCGCACCCAATGAGAAGCCAGTAAAAGCCAAACGAAACAAGTGGCTTCGTAGGAGGAAGAAAGAATATGCGGTGGAAGTGGGGAACAATCGTATACTTTTTAAATGCGAACCGTCAAACGGTATAAACAAAACAAAATACGAATAACGACTCCCAACAAGTGGCTGGATATTTAAAAAACGTTCGACAACATGACGGTTTAACATCCTGGATAACAGATGTGTGCTTGTAGTGGGATGAAGAAGTGTTTGTTGAAGAATCAGTGCTTAGTGTGGTTCAGATTTACGTGAGCGGAGAGAGTGAATTAGGACAGAATGAGCGTGTTTTAAATTATTTTAAAATCAACCCTACATTATCATATTACGTAAAAAAAATATATTTAAAAAATGAGGGTGCGAAAAAATAAAGCCTACGTCAGAAATATTTCGAATGTGAAATTTAAAATGTGCTCGTCAATAAATGTGTGGACTACAATAATTCCAGTATTGTTATGTTTATTCCAATGTGTTGTTGTTTTTTGTGATGACTCTGTTTTGGACGATGAGGTTGAAACATTTAATGTGGACGAAAGGGTGAGTCTTCGTAGTGTAGTGACCCCTTCGTATGGACCGCCACTGAACGTTACCGAATTAAAGGGCGGATCCATCGCGAATCGGCAGCTGCGGTTAGGGAGAGATCAGAGCCCGTATATTTTACATGAAGATTTAATTATTGAAGATTCAGGGGAGCTGGTGATTGATCCAGGAGTCGAACTAAGGTTTTCGCCGATGATTGGACTCATCGTCCGAGGAGGAGTAATTTCTGCAAAGGTAAGACCCATATATTTATTAATACAGCTTTTAAAACGTATTAATCTAGGTGTGTAAGACATCGTATCACACTGGATCTCCGTGGCCCACCCCGTATACATGTATCTACCCCCTCCCCCCTTCCCTTAGTGACCGCACTTTTGGGCCGATAAGCTGGATGTTGGGTCCTTTAAAACAACAATTATCGGAACTAGCATAGATCCCGATACATTTCCGTATAAAATTCCCTTAAAACTAAATGGTGACTTTGATGACATCACGAACGACAATGTTTACCTGGCATGCTTACGGGAAAACGCCTGGGAAATGAGTTTTGGGTGGGGGAATCATAGACAGAAATTGGCAGTTACAATAACACTTGGAAACGAGATGTGTATCGCATTCTTTACTAGACTTATGTAGGTGTAGTAAAGATCCTGATACACATCCAAATTTTCGCATTCTACCTTATATTTAGAAAATATGTATCCCCATCTTTACTTTACCTACACAGGTCTAGTTAAGCTCCCGATACACATCCAAATTTTCGCATTTTATCTCATATTGACAAAATATGTATCCCCTTATTTACTTGGCCCAGCTACACACACTACTACAGTCATCACATGAATACAGGTTATCAGAAAAATCCAACCCACACCCAACTACACGGGGCTGATGACCAAGATGCCCCAAGCTCCTAAAATAAATTACATCAGTAACGATGATTCAGTGGCTCTTACGGTAAAAATATCCCCAGCTGAGAGCTTTTATCTGAGCGCAGCGAAGACTTGTCGCCCACACCGCACTGTCTTGAGACGGGGGTCATAGGTCAACCTTTCCACCACGCCCCCAAGACCTTCGAGTGGCAGCGGGTTGACTTTAATGGTGCGTTTCTTTAAACGCAACCTCGGAATGTCTTAATACCCATTAAAAATGCTGAAATTAGATCAGGAAGATATTTCGATTCCCATATGGCCGACTGTTATAAAAATAATATAATAATAATGTTATTTGTTTTACGTCACTTTCAACATCTACGGCTTTTCAAGACGCCGCACAGTGGGTCAAAATCGAAATCTAGGGGGACAAAATTATTTTTACGTTTTAATCATGAATTTAGAGTGGAAGCAACGTATGCAATTTGTTTACTTCATAATAAACTTCAGTTAAGACCTTTTTATGCTACGTCTACACATGCAAGAAATTGTCTGTGACTAGGAGTTGGATAGAGCATTCCGTTATCTCTTCAGAACAATTTTCTACCCCTAATTTACTTTTAACAAAGTCGCAAGGTTCCACTTTTGACATAATCGTCGAACCCAGTGCTTCGAACAGTTGTAAACGTGTGAGAACTGGTTGCGCGGCATCTTATAAATCGTAAAATAACTAAGTAAGTTGCAAAAAGATGCAAAAAATCTTATAACAGGCGTAAACTAAAAGACGTTATCTACATTTTAACATTACATAGAAAGTGACGCAGAGTGACGCGGCATACTAAAAATCTAAGTGAAAATGTAATTTTAAAAATAATAGTTAAATATTATATAATGCAAATATAGCTAAAATTACGTAACAATTACGCCAATTAATAACTGAAACACGTTACAAAGATCATACCATCAGCTACATGTTCCATCTTAATGCATCACACTAACCACAAAGACAACCAAACCACAGCCACTTACATTCACTCTCCAATTCAGACTGCTCGAACGGTGGTGATAGATATACCAGAATAGTGAGCGGGAATTGCATGAGAATGCTGTAGAAGTAATAAATTTCGATTTTTTTAAGTACCGGTATGAAAATAAATAGTTCTGACCTCCTAAATTTCGATTTTGACCCACTGTGCACCAGGGTGCCGGAATTTTACCCTGAAAGGGATCTTTAACGTGTCAGTAAATCTACTAACACGGCTCCCTCGCATTTGCGCACCCTCAAATGCCAGCTGACTGCGCCAGGATTCGATCCTGCAACCTTGGGCACAGCAAGCGAGAACGTTACCGCTGAGCCACGCAGCCAGCCGTATGACTGTGTTTGTAACTCAAGACCAGGGGGATGGGGCAGATGACCTCGTAGTTCCGTCCCTTAAAACAACAATAATTAACTCAAGACCAGGAGGGCACAACCTTTTGATAAATAAGGGCCAAGTTTATTTTTACATAATAAGTGGCGGGGCGCAATTTTCCTTTCCACATAGGCACTTGCCAAACCCTACCGATAAAGCTAATTTTATTATTATCTGAATAACTTATGACAAAAATGTGTTTCAATACCTTTTTTTTGGGGGGGGGGGGGTCTTCTAAATGGTTTAAATCCATTTTTGAAGTTTTTCGACAAATTGCGTTATTACAATCAACGTTTCGTACTCCTAATTCGAAAAGGTTTAGGGGTATATAAAATAAAATACTATCACGAGGTTGTAATTTTTTTTGTTTTTTACAAAGAAAACAGAATTATTAACATCAAAGTACATAAAAAATAAAAATAATGGGAAAATTCTCATCATTCACAATATATATATATATTTACGTTTTCATTAGTATAAAACGGGCATAAACTGACTTTGAGGGACGCGGCTTGTGCACCCCTGCTCAAGACGTTAAGGTGCTCGCTTCTTGGGCACAACATTGCGGGACCGCTTACCGTCACAGTCAGGTGTTTGATTACGAGACAGGGCTGGCTGCGTGGCTCAGGGGTACCGTTCTCGCTTGCTGGGCCCGAGGTTGCAGGTTCGTATCCTGGCGCAGTCAGCTGGCATTTGAGGGTGCGCAAATGCGAGGGAGCCGTGTCCGTAGATTTACTGGCACGTTAAAGATCCCCTTCGGGGCAAAATTCCGGCACCCCGGCGTCTCTAAAAGCCGCAGTTGTTAAAAGGGACGTAAAACCAATAACATTATTCATTATTACGATTACGAGACACGTGCCCAGTGGCATAACTAGGGTTTACTTCTGGAGGGGGATACGAGTCAGTCTTCTTTTTTTTTTTTGGGGGGGGGGCGGACATAATAATGAGACAAGCTAATATACGGTCCCGAAGTTTCAAATTCTCCTCTCTACATTTTTTCGTTTTTGATTTAATTAGCGTTAAGTACGTTATATTTGCATTTAACAATGTTCAAATGCTCGAAAATTGACAATTTTGTTGATAGACTACTAAATTATTAAGTCCAGTTTTGAAAGGTCCAATATTCTGGACGTTCAGATGTTAGATAGGGATACATTTCGAACCATTATTCAAAATTTGGAAGGGCTCCAAGACGAAAGAACTGCGAAGACTGGAAGAACCTAGACGGATGAGAAATTGCAGCGTGATCCTCAGTGGTCTATTCGCAAATTTAAAATAGTACAGATTTCTTCGCGAAACCTTTCTATTCCCTGACAACGTGTAAATATTAATAAACGACAGTGGTTTCCAAATTAAGTTTTACTTAAAACAACAATACAACTAAGCACAATATTGTTCACTTTCCATAATAACCCTCACACTTGGGTATTAACAGAATGGCAACTGACAAGTGGTGTAGGTATTTTTGGAGGGATGAGGAAAGATAGTGCTACACCCATCTCACTGCCACCCTTCTAGCTAACTGAACAGCTGACCAATTTCCTTATTCAATAAGTGTTAAGTTACGGTAAAAACTAGAAATGTTGCACAAGTGAAAATAAATGCTTTCAAATACAATCCAGTTTTACGTGACCGTTAATCTCGCGATCATGAGCCTTTATACGTGAAATCCGAACCACAGGGCATGGTATTTCACATCGAAAATCTCACATGTATTGACCGGGAATCGAACTTTGTCTACCGCTTAATCAAATTTCATATTATTTTGCCCTAAGGGGCATTGATACCCCTGATCATCCCCTGCCCCACGTATCGATAGTTTAGGGCTGGGTGACCTCGAATTTCCGCTCCCTTAAAGGAGCAATCGCCTCGTGCCAGCAGATTCAATGACATGTTAAAAACTTCCTCCAGAAGCATAATTCCGAAACGTGTCATCTCTAAAGCCAGAACAGTTAAAAGGGATGTCTAAACCGTAAATTACCTATTAAGTTATCATTATTATTATTATTATCATCATCATCGAGTGCGATAACTGTCAGCCAAGCACCCACGACCAGTTGCTTCGCGTAGGTGTTTGGGTCATCATGGCCATCAGCTCCATGTATTGTGTGTGTGAAGAATTTGCCTCGTAACGACCGTAGTAGTGTGTGTGTAATGTCGATTAATGGGAAAGGTGCTGTGATTTAAAATAAGGTAGCATTCCGGATTCGGCAGCTGCTCAATACAGTAACGCTCAGAGATCCGAGTGTCAATGCCAATGACAGCGGTCACCATAACAACGTAGGTTATGAGATAAATACAAATCTTATATTGCCAGCTGAATATTGGTCAGAGAAAGCAGGGTGGTCAACAAAAACGCTGTAAAGATATTCTGAAGACCAACATGAAGAAATGTCAAATTGATAAAGCAAACTGGGAGGTTGTCGCATTCAACCGATCAGAGTGGCGTCGGAACGTCCATCAAGGCCACTTGCTCTTCGAACAAGAGAGAAGTTGGCTTCAGGCTGAAAAAAGAAATGCCCGAAAAGAGTGCATGAATCGCAGAATGATCAACCCCCAAGATCCATTGGTGGCTTCTTCTTAACTTGATCCAAAAAGTCAGTTCGGACCGAGTTCTTACAAAAGAGCTCGTTTGTGGCCAGTCTCTTCTCCCCCTCCCAACATTCCACTTGGCCCGCGTGAAAACCTATCCGGCCTGTCAGATCTTTATCTTCTAGCACAGTAAACAAGATTTTTTTTGGTTTGGAACCAACGGCAAACTTGCTCTAGCAAAACACTTGCTGGAAATCACTAAATATTTGATGTACTGTAGCCTAGGTTGTGTCCTGATTGCGGTCATTCCAGATTGCGTTCACCTCATTAGCAGTCCAGAGTGCAGTCACTTTCATTTTAGGGAAGAACTATAAACATTCCAGCGTCCAGATTGCGATCACTTTCCTTGGGAGACCGGTCCTTGGTTCTTCCCGACTGACTCACACCTTCCGTAAGTTTTGTGGATAACAAGAGGAAACTGATATTTCACTACCTAACCAAAGAATACAGTACAGTGTTCAGCTGAGCCCACCCCATAAAACTTCGCTTAAAAAAATCCCCTCCCAATCTGATGGCACCTCGTAAAGCAATGATTATAACATTTTCAGTCTTAAGAATAGAAACGTTTCAGGATCGGAATCAAACGACCTTCACTTTCAACAAAATTGTTGTAACGGGAAATTTTAAACTTACAGGGTATGATTTTTAATTTCTGCCCCTCCTCTCCCATTTGAGGCGCGAGATATATATTTTTATAATAGGTACTGTATATCGTGAAAAACATTCTTTCAATACCTCGAAAAATTCGTCTCGTAAAAGTAATTTGTTCTGCGTTTGATTCTAAATCCCCTTTGTAATCAAATTTTGTCCTCACCCCCTCCTTCACACACAATCAAACATTTGAAGTTTTAGGTTTATTAACATTCCAGATTTGAAATCTGTGACTGTCAAAACTGCTCAAATTATAAGTTTTTTTTTTTTTAGCGTATGGCTTTTAGCGCCGGGAGTGTCCGAGGACATGTTCGGCTCGCCAGTTTTGTAGCTGCTTCGAGACGGACACCCAATGGGTGAGCTACAAGTACCCTTGGGGAGGAAAGTTGGAAGGGAGGGTCGAGGAGTTGGAAGGTAGCGGCTGTGGCCTATAGGTAGGGACCAACCCCGGCATTTGCCTGGAAGGAAGATGGGAAACCACAGAAGACCATCTTCAAGGTTGCCGGCGGGGGATTCGAACCTCCTCGCCTCCCGGATGTGAGTGACTGCCAACAGTCATGCCGCAACGACCTCGGCTAACTCACCCGGTATGGTATGGTATTTTTGAAGGAAGCTTTCCCCCTACCTTACCCTCAATGATCGCAATCTGGACGCTGGAATGTTTATAGCTCTTCCCTAAAATGAAAGTGACCGCAATTTGGACTACTAATGAGGTGAACGCAATCTGGAATGACCGCAATCAGGAAGACACCGTAGCCTATTTAAAATTATTTTGCAAATACGCTGTTATTGCCCTGTATCCATACCTTTCCTACAGGACCGTCGTTTGGTAACCATGGGACCCCCAATGGATCTGACATTGCTTCTAGGCCTACTTGTACCAAATTCCTCTTCTGATCTTTTATGTCCACTCATTTTCTCTCCCAATCCTGCCTTTCGTGGTTTCTAACTTAGCCAATTGTCTCTAATGAAAAGTTGTGTTCTTTTGACTTATTCACTTTTTCTGTCACCCTACAAATAACAACAAAAACATCTTCTCAAAATCTAGTGACATCTGTAACCTTTCACGCAAAAGCTACTCATCAGATTAAGCTGAAATATTGAATGGACATAACTCTTATACCTGAGAAGAACATATTATTGCCGTCTCGAAATATATTCGGTATTCTTCTGATTTCGCCTTCGTGCATTGGCTAAACAGGCAATATATCAACGTTATCGCAATAGGACATAGTTTTTACACCCCTCAGTCCCACAAACAATACTCTGATTTTCCCCAAGGGACCCCAAAAGCCACGATATATTAACGCTCTAGAATCAACCGTTTTTGAGATATTTCCGAACAATTTCCGGTATTGGTAACTGATCAAGGAATGGCCAGCCGTAACAATAGCATCGCCAGCTCAAGAGATCCCATTCATCTTTATATCCATTTGTGTAAGAGGCAATACCATACAAACGTTATCATTCAGAACCATTCAACCTTCAACTTCTTCCACTTCCTGGTTACGACTTTCATGGGTGAGCGAAGTTTGCATCCCACCGCGATCAAAAGAAAAAGTACTACGGCGTTTATCTTAATAATAACATTCTCCAAAATAAAAACTGTTATTCTTCTAGAACCATAAACTATTCAATTATTTTCTCGATTCTCTTGACGAAGAAGCACATGCCCCTTCACCCTTTCGTACAAACCGCCCCTATCTTTTGAGAATATTTTAAAGGAATATTCCCCTTCTCAATAAATTCTTAAAAAAAGAAACGGAAGCTATATTGACAGCATTGCTGTCAAAACCACAATATATGGAGGGTGTGTGTGTGCGCTGAGCGACGTTGGAAGGGTGTAGGAGTGATAAACATCGTGAAGGGGTCCGACCCTTTCAATGAAATACGGAGGGGAACTCCGAACTCATTTCTTTCATGCATCATTGAGATGTTTCTCCTTTCATGCCGGCAGCGGTGCTCGCAATAGTTTACTGGAGGGATATGTGTACTGTAGGCCCTGTAGGATACGGTATCTTCGAAGCAATAATACGTAACAAATATGCAAGCGACCCAGGTTCAATTCCTGGGTAATGCATAGCATATTTTCTAAATAAAATAATCACATTCACCAACCTGGGATGCCAGACGTCCCGGATTTTACGGGACAGTCTCGTATTCGTTCTAAATGTCCCGCGCCCCGGACATTTCTTATCCGGGATGGTTATTGTCTTGTATTTCCGAGCATTTTGATGCTCGAGAGAAATGCGTCTGCGTTTACTCCCATGGTATACTATTTCCTTCAAAACGTTCTCTTTGGGGTTTTCTGTCTAAAGAAAGAGTACTTATTCTGGTAGGCCTATATTCGTTCGTAAGAACTGAAGAAACTCTTTGGTTCACTGCTTACAATTTTGGCGAGTTTTGGATTGGCCAGCCTGGTGAATGTAATGGATGAAAACTGCTGTCGGTGCCGCGTGACCATGCTCTTTCCATTTGACTAATTTATGTTGCAAAGGAATTATAAAACATTCCTGTGGTGCCAATATATCTTCTGTAAAACCATTCTTAAAGGAAGTCCACTAGTCAATCATGTAACGCACCGATTTCCTCAACAACACACCTGCCCCTTATTTTGTTTTCAGGAATGTGGCAACCCTGTCACCAACACACAATGGTATAGTTCTTGCACTATCCTGGTTAACGTATGGCTCGCCTTTGAAGGCTTTCCCAGCGCGAGGCATAGCGTTGTCAACTTTTCACCGTAGCTACTGAGAGCAAGTAGGGAGACTGGACAGAACTACGTGCAGATGTACTACACTGGACACCTGATACCTGCGTGAGACACGAGCTAGCCGCCAGGACGGGACTTCGGAGTCCACGTGGAGTGATAGAGGAAGCATTATTTTGGTCATCAACCGTCAGCAATTATTAAGAAGTCCAAATTCATTCATACAGTGGCATTACTTTTTTAAGTAGCCTACATGTGCTGGGTATAAAGTACACCATCCGTGCTAAAGATGGTATATTTTTGGTTGCAATGTTTCTGCTGGCTGTTAGGTGCCATCTAACCTATCCTTAAGATGTTCGCAAACGACTACAAGCAGTGTCATTGTTGCCGGATTCATTTGTGCTGATTCACAGGAATAAACATCGAGCTGTTGCGTGGTATGGTGTACGAAGTACACCACGCGTGTAGCTATAGAAGTATAATATTAATTCAGTTATTTAACTCAGTCTTACTTTTTAAATCATATTTTAATAGAATTAGAAACTAACTCCGTGCCACGTACGGTTCTGTGTTTTTAGGGCTTGTATACGAGCTAAAAATCCGAAGCGACTTTCTTCGGAACAGGAATTCTATGACGCTATAGCTCAAGAAGAATCAGAAGAAGAAGTTGGATGAGACGCAGATACTTCCGGGGAAGAATTTATAGAGGAAAATCATCACGATACAGAATAGCCTTTTAAAACTATTCTGGGCGGCTTCGGTGGCGTAGTTGATAGCATGCTGAGCTTCTATGCCCAAGATAGCGGGTTCAAACCCGGCCGAAGCCGTCGTATTTTTTAAGAGCGTTAAAAATCCCTCAGTATGCCTTCCTTCGGAGGGGAAGTAAAGCCGGCGGTCCCATGTCATAGATTTATGGCATGTTAAAGAACCTTCCACTAATTACACCTGTGTGAAGCTAAATTGTATAGGTTAGGAATGTAAACAACGCTCATAGGTTTCTACGTTCGTTGCCAAGAGCCGACTGCGGTGGCGTCTAGTAGCTAAGTTCTGAACTAGACCTAGTAGTCGTTGACGGTGGCGTTTGGCGGCAAAAGTAGGAACTATTTGAAAAATTCAAAGTTGCAATCCTTACTTGAATTTTAAAAAAAAGCAGATACACACACTAATACAGCCATCACAATTAACACAGGTTATCAGACAGATTCTACACACACCCAAAGAACACGGGGCAACATGACCGCGTTGTCACAGCCCCTAAACTGAGGAGCCATCCAAACTATTCTGCTTGTAGAAAAAAATGTTTAGGCTAAGTTAGTGATTTTGTGACATTATTCTCTTGGTGTACAAAATTCACCACACGTGTACTTATTATATATTAATAGGTGCGTGTAGTCAAATGTTCGTTCGTCATTGATGATAGGTTGTGGTTCTTCCTCACCCATGTTTTCCCACTGTGGTGAATCCCCCGTGTATACATTATATACGCCATTGTTGTTCTACCACATGACTTCCCAAATGGAGTTCAGCTACCTGCTTGTTGCTTTGCGGTCCACATACCGCACGGGGCGGGTGAACATGACCCCGTTACATTTCACAATACATGACTGGTAGTTTCAACGCTTTGTTATACGCCAGTGATCGTCCTTCATCGCTCACAATACAGTAAACTGTATGCGCCAAATTCTGGAAATTTCAACAGTCACTCGTGAAGCTCCAATACCTGGCAGGAGCCTTCATAGGGCCGTATCATCTTTCTCCGTTGCTTGGATCAGATTTCTCTTCTTTTGTTCCTTGCTGTCAAGCTCCTCTGACTTGTACGTTCACCGCCTTCTGCGATCTCAGGGTGCGTAGTGAGACTCGGGTTTCAAAGGTCGTGGGCTCGATTCCCGGCTCTGCCAAGAAACTTTGGGTCGGAACAGAGTTCACCCAGCCTCGTGAGGCAAAACTGAGAAGGGGTGGGTTTCATTCCCACCTCGATCCTTCTAAAACTGGTTTTCCGTGGGTTCCCACTTCTACATCACGCAAATGCTACGATGGTATATGACGTAAGGCCACAGCCAACTGCTTTCCAACCCTCATATGAATTAAATATACACACACTGCTACATGCACTACAATAACACAGGTTATCTGAAAACTTATATTTATTTATTTATTTATTTATAAATACGTCTAACATAGAATGAACGGTAAAACTTCAGAAAGCATACTACTCACATGGTCACATTATAAGAAGAAAAGCGTATCAAGACAGGCCAAACTTAGACACCACAAAACAGTCGTACTACCAGAAGTATTACCTAGTATATGCGTCAGAAACGACAACAATTGGTGCATCAGGCATCATAGAAACTAAAATCATAGAACGTAAAATTCTCAGAAAAATATTTGGAGTAATAGGCTACACAGAGATGGCATATGGATGAAAAGACCTACCAAAGAGCTAAACAAGTACACAGACGGACTCGCATATATGATCAGAAAACGCAGACTAACTATTTACGTGCACATACAGAGAATGAACAACAATAGAAGATCTTTGATGTAGTAAACAAAATTTTAAACAAATGAAAAGATGATGACAAGAACATTGTGGACAGAAGAACGGAAACAGGTGCACAGTCAAAGGATGAAGAGATTTTGGGAAGAGAAGAGGAAGAAGGGAGAGGAGTGAATCTTGTGTCATCATGAGATATTTAAGTTCAAACACTGTCCATAAGGGCAAAGATGATAATAATAATAATAATATACCCAAATAGATGGGGCTGCACGACCAAAATGAATCAACAACAACATTTGTTTGGATTAACTTCTAGGTTGGCTGAGGTGGGAATCGAACCCAACTCGTTCTCGATTCCACCCCTCAGATCAGAAATTTCTTCACAGAAGCAGGAATCTCATCCGGACCTCAGGGGTGACAACGAAGAATTTTCATTACATCATGAGGTGGTCACTAGAGCGGAAGACCATTGGAGGCGTTTCATCTTTTGAAAACTCCAAATGTATTATTATTATTATTATTAGAATGAATGGGCCAGACTACTTACCTGGTTCTCTCCCACAACGTTGAATCCCACCCAGCTAGTTTATGCCCTTCAGCAAATGGTCCCTTCTATGCCCAAGTTCGTGGGTTCAAACCCGGATGAAGTCGACGGATTTTTAAGAGCGTTAAAAGTCCCTCAGTATGCCTTCCTTCGGAGGGGAAGTAAAGCCGGTGGGATCATGCCAAAGATTTATGGCATGTAAAAGAACCTTCCTCTAACTACAATTGTGTGAAGCTAAATTTGTAAGTTCGATTTGATTAACGCTCTATTAAGTTCCAACGTTTGCTGCCAGGTGCCGGTTGCGGTGGCATATAGTAGTCAAGTTCGCAGATAGGTGTCGTTGACGGTAGCATTTTGTAGCAAAAGTAGGAACTACATGAAATTGATCGTCTGCAGTTCTTACCGGAATTATAGATAACACACTAATACAGCCATCACAATTAACACTGGTTATCAGACAGTTTCTACACACATCCAAAGTTCACGGGGCTACATGTCTGCGTTGTCGCAGTCCCTAAACTGAGTAACCAACCAGCAAATGGTCCATACATAAAATAAAAAGTAGTGGTGAGAGAGTACAGCTTTGCCTCACTCCTGTATCAACCTTGAACCAAGAACTCATCCTACCATCAACTCTCACTGCAGCCTGATTATCAACATAAATACGATACTTTTTGATTGCCTGTAGCAGCCTTCCCTCGGTACCATAATCCCTCAAGATGCTCGGCATCTTCTCCCTGGGTACTCGATCGTACGCCTTCTCTCGATCTACTAAACACAAACACAACTGTCTATTCCTCTCGTAACATTACTCAATAATTTGGTGCATACTAAAAAATTGATCCTGACATCTTCGTTGTAGTCTAAAGCCACACTGGTTAGCCTACTTTCGATTTTTGCACAAAATGAAAGTAGACTTATGAGATCAACACAGGGCGAAAAAAAAGTGTGTCTGTATATGTGTGTGTGTGAGTCTGTGTGTGTGAGTGTGTGTACTCTGAATGTCTGTCCCCCCCTATCAATTCGAACACGGTGAACGCGAATTGAACAAAATTTAGTACAAAGGTAGCACTAGTAAAGGACACCTCAGTGTCATGTTTTATATCGCCGCCATCTTGACGGAAACGTAATGGCGACCACACAAATGCTCAAAGCTTAAATCAAATTACGACTAACCTAATCATCCGATCTCTACCAAATTTTGTAACAACATACCTTTATGGGGGAAGCATCCTTTGACCAAACTAATAGGTCATCAGCCTAATAGTTTGCGGATGGCGGCCATCTTTGTGTGGAAATCGATTCCCCCTATTAATTCGAACACTGTGAAACCGAATGGAACGAAATTTGGTACAGAAGTAGTACTAGCAAAGGGCACCTCAGTGTCATGTTTTATATCGCCGCCATCTTGACTGAAACGTAATGGCGGCCACACAAATGTTCAAAGCTTAAATCAAATTACGACTAACTTAATCATCCGATCTCTACCAAATTTTGCAACAACATACCTTCATGGAGGAAGCAGCCTTTGACCAAATTAATAGGTCATTAGCCTAATAGTTTGCGGATGGCGGCCATCTTTGTGTCAAAATCGATTCCCCCTATTAATTCAAACACGGTGAAACCGAATGGAACGAAATTTGGTACAGAGGTAGCACTAGCAAAGGGCACTTCAGTATCATGTTTTATATCGCCGCCATCTTGAAGGAAACGTAAAGGCGGCCACACAAATGTTCAAAGCTTAAATCAAATAACGATTAACCTAATCATCCGATCTCTACCAAATTTTGCATCAACATACCTTTATGGAGGGAGCATCCTTGACCTAACTAATAGGTCATTAGCCTAATATTTTGCCGATGGCGGCCATCTTTGTGTGAACATCGATTCCCCCTATTAATTCGAACACGGCGAAACCGAATGGAACGAAATTTGGTACAGAGGTAGCACTAGCAAAGGGCACCTCAGTGTCATGTTTTATATCACCGCCACCTTGACGGAAACGTAATCGCGGCCACCCAAATGTTAAAAGCTAAAATGTAACTACGACCAACCTAATAATCTAGTCTCTACCAAATTTTGCAACAACATATCTTTATGTGGGAAGCATATTCTGACAAAATTGCATGATCATCAGCCCAATAGTTTGCAGATGGTGGCCAAGTATGGGTGCAAATCGATTCCCCTATCAATTCACACACGGTGAAACCGAATTGAACGAAATTTGGTACAGAGATAGCACTAGCAAAGTGCACCTCAGTGTCATGTTTTATATCGCCGCCATCTTGACGGAAACGGAATGACGGCCACCCAAATGTTAAAAGCTTAAATCAAATTACGACCATCCTAATAATTTGATCTCTACCAGATTTTGCAACAACATGCCTTTTTGTGGAAAGCATCTTATGACTGACTACAAGGTCATCAGCCCAATAGTTTGCAAATAGCGGCCATGTATGTGTGCAAATCCATTCCCCATATCAATTCAAACACGGTGAAACCGAATTGAATGCATTTTTTACAGAGGTAGCACTATCAAAGGGCACCTCATATTCATGTTTAATATCCCTATAGCACGTTGTATTTCAACAAGCTACTACAACCAACATTCAATTATACTCCTTGAAAAGGACAAAGAGTTATAACAATACCCATGCATTTAGGAGAAAGTAGGCTTTATGTTCTTTACTGAACATCTTGTTTTCATCCATCTTACTCTCGGCCAATGTTCGAATTTTTCTTTCTACAATGCCTGAGTACACTTTTCGTGGGACACTTATCAAAGAAATGCCTCTATAATAGTTATTGCAGTGTCTTCTGTTACCTTTCTTATAAATTGGTGCGATTAGGCTACTGCTTTTGTCCAGTCAGAGGGTAGGCCTACATTTCCTAAAACCCATGCCAAGTCAATTATCCTTTGCAACTAACATAACATCCGTATAAATTGAGTTTCAGATGTTCTTTTTATGAAGGAGCGCCTTAAACCTACAGTACCTCTCCAAACAATATTTTGGAAAACAGTATTCGAAATAAATTTTCAGAGAAATAAGTAAAAATGTGATGTGTGGCCGACTGACCTCGGTAAGTGATGACATCTTCGTGGAATCATTCATTATTATTATTATTATTTATTTATTTATTTACAGCGTATTTTCCCAACATTGGAAAGCGTTAAGCACTTCGACTAAATTCTTGACGTTCTTCTTATTTTGCCAGTATTGTTTCAATATTCTGTTGGAGAGTGCCAGTTTTCTTTCGTCAGACCATTGAGGTCTGCTTGCTCTGGTTGGACTTCCCAGTTGTTCACTTTGTTACGGAAGAAGTCTCTGTCTGATGTAGCGGCTTCGGTGGCGTAGTTATGCTGAACTGCTGTTCCCAAGATACTGGGTTCAAACCTGGCCGAAGTCGTCGGATTCTTCTAAGAGCGTTAAAATCCTTCACTATTCCTTCGGTGGGGAAGTAAAGCCGGCAGTCCCATGTCATAGATTTATGGCATGTAAAAGATCCTTCCACAGACTAAACTTGTGTGAAGCTATATTTCTAAGTTAGATTTCGTTGGAACGCTCTATCCAAGTTCCAACGTTCACCACTAGGTATCAGTGACATCTGGTAGCGAAAGTTGGAACTACTTGAAATTGAACTGAACTTGTAGCTCACCCTATGGGTGTCCGCTTGAAGCAGCTGCAGCCTCTGACGAGCCGAACATGTCCTCGGACACTCCCGGCACTAAAATCCATACGATAAATCTGTCTGATGTGTCGGTTATGTTAGCAGTTCGCATGCCTTTTTGTACTTCTTTCATCCATTATTATTATCATTATTTAAGTTTATTTTAAAGAGCCCAGCTTAAGGCCTAATAGCATGGGAGAAACCTTTGCATTGTTGAACATCTATTCACTCCCTAAGGCTATCGTTTAATTTGGAGGGTCCTTGCCTTGTGAGTAGTGGGATTGATGAGAACCAACACTTAACAGCATACCATTCTCCTCGAGAACGAAGTTCAAGTGTCGCTTGATGGAGATCATTTACGAATAAGGACGAGCCTTGTTTCAGCAATGAAACGATGCTTTGACGTGTAATTTGATGATGCACTGGCTGACGGGTCATGTTGTTCAAATAGGTCCATTAGCATCAGAGATAGGGAGAAAAATGGAAGTCGGTTAGATTACAATTGCTTCAAAGAAACTGTAACCAATATGAGTAAAACTGATTTTTGGGACGTTCCGAATGTGTTTGATTAGTTCATTTCACAGAGGAGCTGTATTACTAAATCAGAAAACACATTGTCATAACCAGGGCCTGGATTATAATGACATGTCATCTTTTAATTGGTTCACCACATACATTGATAATTTATACAGAAATCCTGATCATAGTTCGCACATTGACGAAATGCTAAATTAGCCTACGTCATTTTTCGAGTATTATTTGTCATGTTTTTAGCCTATTTTCAATTTTGAAAAAATAGGCTTATGAGATCACCTTTTGTCCGTGTGTGTGCGCGCGCGTGCGTGTGTGTGTGAGGTCTGTGTGTGTCCCCCCCCCCTAATAACATCTAAACGGCTGGAGCGATTTCGATGAAACTCGGTAAGTTCATAGCACTATTCCCGGCGACCTCGACCGTGCCCTTCAAATTTTGTTACGTCTCACCAATCCAACATGGCGGCTGTGCGAAATATTTCACTAGCATTCAATATCTCCGAAACTATTACCGATATCGCCCTGAAATTGTGTACGGTGATAAAGGGCACTACTGGAAGTTCACCTATGAGACTTTCAAAAACCTGGTGACTACAACACCAACATGGCGGTCAAGCGAAGTTGAGACTTTTAAATAGACTTTTCTCGCGATTTAACTATCCAAACGTAATGAAACTTGGTACAGCAAATGTTTATACACATTGTAATGCACTGGAGTCTAATTTAGTTCAATTGTTTACATAACCTCAAAATGGCGGCTGTGCGAAATATTTCACTGACATTCTATATATCCGAAACTATTGCAGATATCACCCTGAAATTTTGTACGCTGATAAAGGGTACTAATACAAGTTTACCAATGTATATTTCATAAACCTGTCAAGTACAAAGCGAACATGGCAACCAAGCGAATTTGAAATATTTTAATAGACTTTTTTCGTGATTTAACTCTCTGAGCGCAGTGAAATGTGGCACAGTAAATGATTTTGCAGATTGTAATGCTCTGCCATCTAATTTAATTCAATTGTTTACATAACCTCAAGATGGCGGCTGTGCGAAATTTTAAAATTAAGTTTTTATTTCTTGTGTCGTAATCATGCGATCGAAGTGAAAGTTTGAATAATGAACCTAGGCAATAATTTTCCTTGAATGGTAGATAACTCTATGACCTATACATATAACAATCCTAAATGGCGAGCTTCCGAAATATTTAACGGTTCTCAATATCTATGAATATTTTACAGCAACCAATCTGATTTTTTTAATGTTCATAGAGACTATGAACATATGTCCACCTATAGGACTTTCAGTAACCTGGTGAGCACAAATCCAACATGGCGGCGACGCGAAGTATAAATATTTAAATGGACGTTTATCGTGAATTAACTATCCGAGTGCCGTGAAACGTTGCACGTTAAATGCTTATACAAATGTTGATCCACTGGCATCTAATTTATTTCAATTGTTTGCATAATCACAAGATGGCTGCTGTGCGTAATTTTAAAATCTCGTCTTTACTTCTTGTGTTCTAATCATGCGATTGAAGTTTGAATACCACACGTACACAATAATCATAATGTAATAGTACAAAAATAAAAATCCAACCTGGCGACCTTCTGAAATATTTAGACGGTTCTCAATATCTACGAATCTGTTATAGCAATTAAACTGAAATTTTGTTTGATGATAGAGGCAATTAACATGAGCAGGATATATGAAAATAGGCTGTATAGTTCTTCACGGAACTACTTGTTTTTAATGTCATTTTCTAAAGGTATACATTACTAGTTTGGTCATTTTATGGAAATTATCAGACAATTGCATACTTAAAGAGCCATTTGCTCATATTTTCAAAGATGTTGATGCATTTTTATTCGCGGGGTCAAACCCGGTCGAAGTCGTCGGATATTTTAAGAGCGTTGAAAATCCCTCAGTATGCCTTCCATAGGAGGGGAAGTAAAGCCGGAGGGCCCCCTCATAGGTTTATGGCATGTAAAAGAACCTTCCACTAACTTCAATTGTGTGAAGCTAAAATTTGTAGGTTAGATTTGATTAGCGCTCTAAGTTCCAACGTCCGTCACCAGGTTCTGGTTGGGTTGTGGGGGCATCTAGTAACCAAGTTCACATCTAGGTGTTGTTGACGGTAGCATTTGTAGCAAAAGTAGGAACTACTTGAAATGGATCGTCTGCAGTCCTTACCTGAATTACAGATTACACACACTAATACAGCCATCACAATTAACTCCGGTTATCAGACAGATTCTACACACACCCAAAGTACACGGGCCTACATGACCGCGATGTCTCAACCCCTAAACTGAGGAGCCAACCAACCGATGCATTTTTACGTATGGTATTGGATATTATCGGAACTTAAAGTGGGGATGAATATTGAAGTAACGGAAGGAAGTTTGTAGTTTAACGTGAACGTCAATCTCGGGATCATGAGCCTCGGGATCTAATTTGTACGTGGAATCCGAACCACAGGACATGGCACTTCACCACTTCGAAAATCTCACATACATTGAGCGGGAATTAAATCCAGTTTGCCTTGTGAGAAGCAAACAGCTTGAACGCTGCGCTACCACGAAGAATATTGAGACTTGAGAATCTTCAGAACTCATTTTTGATTCGAAGAATAAAGTAACGTTGGTTGGTTGATTGGTTCACCCTGCCTCCTTGATAACCTTGAGCACAATGCAGGAGATACCACGGAAAGAAAAAGAATTCTGACCCCTCGAAGATTGAGGGTATCACAAAAGATGAGGCAAGGGTCAATTAAGGCGGGAAAGTGAAAGACTTCCTAGGCCTCGGATACCCTAATACCATCGGGGTCGGAAAAGAACAAGAGTTGACCAAGGGGGGTCGAGAGGAAAGATAATAGAGAGGAGCCCGGCACAAGTGGAAGCAATGCCGGACTCAGTTGGGGTCCCGTGGTCGCCAACCCATGTCCCACTAGATGTGAGCCCCTAGGGGGGGGGGGGGGGGTTCATTATGCGGAGCGAGTATAAGGGGGTTAGGTCTGGTTATGCTTGCTATTATCCCCTTACCCTTGAAATTCATGACCAAATCACTGATTTCCAAAAATGCTGACACCGCCATATTTCAAACTGAGCGCCAATTCCTGCGATCTAACACCAAACGTAACCAGATTGGCACCTCCGTAGAAAGTGCATTAAAACTGCCTAGCGATAAAAGCTTCAATTCCTTTGTTTCTGTCACATTACCTGTTTCTATAGTAAACTTTTACGATTTTCACGGCGGCTCGCCCCGTGAACTGCACGAGTTCCATTTCCTAGTGCCTGACACGAATTAATAAACATAAGTCATAAGGCCAGAAGTGGAGTGTCTTTCTTTAAACAGAAGGGGGTATGATGGAGAAGATGGAAATTAGAGAGAGGAGAATTCTCCGGAAGATCCTCGATCCTGTAGAGGTAGATGAAGAATTTCGTAGGCGACATAACTCCGAACTCTACAAACATATAGAGAAACTATCTGATTGTGCGAGAAGAAAGAGAATAGCCTTTTATGGTATCGCGAGATTACCTTCCGCAAGATTGAACAATCGTTTGCTCAGTTTCTGGCACCAATTAAGAAGGTTCGTAACACATTGTTGACGGAAACAGAGAAGGACATTAACGAACTGGAAATATCAGATCTGCATGACAGACAAGCTGTGTGACGTCCTTTGAAGGAAGACCATGGTTTTCAGGAGAAACCTCGGAAGAAAGGTAAGTTACCCCTTGGACTATTGAAAGAAAGGAGTTACACCGGCAGAAAATGCGTCAATACTGGGTCCTAAGTAGGCCAATTCGAGAGAAGAAGAAGAAGAAACACTTCCCCCCACAAGATTCGTGTTGACTGATTGAAAAGCTTCTAATAATATATTTCCGGAGTATTTATAAATCTAAAAATGAACCCTTACTATCTTGCTGCATTGTAGTAATTTTACACAACTTCCTGGGTTGGGAAATAGGTCACTCTTTAAAAATACATTTAAATTGGTTGATAAACATTATACTGTAATATTACGTAGAACGACAAAATGATGGTAGGACAAAAGAACGTGTGTATAAAGCTAACAGGAACGGCCTTCTAATTGTGTGAACGTCAGCCTTAGATAAGACGTCACACTTCACGCTCCACGCTATTGTCGGAGTCATCTTACTTGAAAGCTATTTATTTATTCTAAGATGAAATTTGTCACCCGTGACAAAGCTGCCAACAGAAGTCCGCGTTCGACACCCAGCTCTGCCAAGAAATGTTACTTCTGGTGTAAAGGATGGAACAGGCTACACTCAACCTCATGAGGTTAAACTGAGAAGGGTTCAGTTCCCACCTCAGCCAGCCTGGAAGTAGTTTTCCTTGGTTTTCTCACTTCTACTCTAGGAAAATACTGGGATGGTTCCTAAATTAAGGCCACGGCCGCCTCCTTCCCAATCATATCCCCAATTTACAAATTCAATACACACACTAGTACAGCCGCCACAATAACACAGGTTATCACATAATCCCCCCCCACACACGTAGTCTACACGCAAAGTCCCTAAAATAAGCAAAAACAAAGATTTGACTGGACGCTAGAATGCAGAACTGTCTCAAATGATAATGTACATACTCTATTATTATTCAAAAGTTTGGTGCTTTTCAGTCGGTCAACACGAATGTACCCAAATAGAGCTGGGTTATGCCCTAATCCTGGAATAAATTACATGAGATTAATAAATACACTAGCATGACCAGTTTCGATCGTCAAGCGATCATCATCAGATCCATTACATTCAGGCTATAAAATCTATGTTTGAAAATACAGGTGAAAATATTTACAATATGTACAATTATTTAGTTGCAGTGTTGGTAATGCAACTGTCGGTGTATGCTAAATGTAGTATATCTAATGTTAGATGAACTTCTAAAATGGTGATAAAAATCCGGAATTTGTCTGTTTGGGGTGATTATATGGTTATACAAAATCAACTATGGTTATACTGTAATAATACAAGCTGATACTTAACCGGTTGTCTCCCTAACTGGAACTTCAAGCAGTTTCGTGTTCACTCTGGCACCAGTTATGACCATAACAAATTCCGGATTTTTATCACCAGTTTAGAAGTTCACCTAACATTAGAAGATATACTACATTTAGCATACACCGACAGTTGCATTACCAACACTGCAACTAAATAATTGTACATATTATATATATTCTTCACCTGTATTCTCAAACATAGATGTTATAGCCTAAGTGTAATGGATCTGATGATGATCGCTTGACGATCGAAACTGGTCATCCTAGTGTATTTATTAATCTCATGTAATTTATTCCAGGATTAGGGCATAACCCAGCTCTATTTGGGTACATTCGTGTTGACCGACTGAAAAGCACCAAACTTTTGTTTACTTAGGCAACACTGAAAAATGGCTTCAAACCTCACAATGTCTATTATTATTATTATTATTATTATTATTATTATTATTATACAGTAATTATCAGAGAAAGGATTTATGTGTAGGCTACTAATAATTAATGAAATATGTACATTATATTCAGTAGAATAATAATATCGTATGGCCTGGGTGCCGGGTGCAAGCTTTGCTATTTGACACCCAGAGGGCAGCTTGCATGTTGAATTTTGTTGTTCCTTGAAGCACTGTGAAAGTCAAGGAGGTGAGATATCTTAGCTCCTTGACACTATAGCGCTTTCTAGTAGAGAAATGAGGAACTTTGTGTTGGCGGAAAATCCCGAGATTAATTTTGCCATTATGAACACGGCCTACTGAATTCAAATGGGTTCTTTGACATGCCAACATGCGTGTAATTTTTGCCGCCTTTCAAAAATCACTTACCACGGCCAGGAGCGAACTTGCAAGCTTGGGGTTAGTAGACCGACACGATAACCACTCACACACCGTGGCAAGGATTATATTCAGTTATTTTTATTGAAATATTGAATTATATATGGACTTATAATTACAAAAAAAAGCCTATGATTCCTATTTTAATATCCAAATTTGAAGAAGCTAAACAAAGTAGATCTACTTGAAACTTAACGTTGCACTTCTCATTATAATATCAATATGATCTAAGAAACCAAAACAATGGATTACAAAATGTTCTTTTAAGTGATGGAAACTGAATCTTCTCCTATTGTCTCTAAGGACAGATTTATATAGACTGAAACTGCTTCAACATCAGAAGAGTTATGGGGGCATGTTTGAACTTCACAATGTGTGCTGGGGTTAAATCCAAAGGTAACTTTACACTTAAATGTCCACACAAAATTGCAGCAACCTTTCCTATTGCTTCATATCCAGGGTTCTTTGAAAATACAGTGTCCATCTTCATGTTTGCCACACCTGCAACTTTACCTGTACCATGATTTATTTGTTTAAATATAGATCTTTAACTTGTTTCTGCATTATTGACAGGACTGCTAATTTACTATACTTTAACATTTTCTAGCCGAAATATGGACTATATTGATTTTAATGACTAAGAATGTGGAACATATGTGCTAAACTTCTAAATATGAAAAAATATGGAAAATAACTACTCCACTTTTCGTCAAGATAATGCAGAATATAATTAAATTTAGCTTCCTAAATAGGTATGTATTTACATAGCAATCCGTTCCCTGATTAAGTTATTATGCTGGCTTGGGGGTAGGTGCAGTGGTGGGAATTGTTGTTTCTTGGGTCAATAACTTCGTTGCTAGGCCCCTTAAAATAACACAGGCGTGCGATGAAAAAATACAAGGAAGTGAACTTTATGTATTTTTCGGTGCTGATATCAAAAACAGTAACTTAGTTAAAAAGTTCTATCAAGTCACGTTTTCTTGGAAAATTCAATTGTACTTTGATTTTTATGAACATTTACCTGAGATTGAACATAATAGAAGAACGTCAAGAAGAAGTTTCAAAGGAAAGAGACTGGTTGGTTCCCCAGTTTAGGGGCTGCGACAACGCGGTCATGTAGCCCCAGGAAAGAGACTACGCACTCAATAGACACTTGGTATTTTTCATTTTTGCTCAGTTTATGCAATCAATAGACACTTGGTATGTTTCCTTTTTGCTCAGTTTAAAATTTGTCTCGAAGGTTCATGTTAACACACATAATAATTGTTCCTCTTGGGTCGTCTATTTTATGTTAGTTTCTTCTAGAAACTGCACCATAATTTGATGTAAAAAGGTCAAACTCAATGGTTTTTTTGCTCTAAATTTGAGTAAAATACATCGATATTGATTTTACAAAAACCCTGACATGATGGGGAAAAAATGGAGGACATTTTCGAAATAAGCACACAAAATATTACAAAAACATCGCTTGTATTTTTCAAAAACTTAAATTTCGCAGGCCTGTGTTATCATTATTCTTCTTGGGTGGAACATCGAGTTCATCTGCTTCAGTAGCTACGAGTAAGGAAAGGAGAAGTGGAAGGGGCTGGTTGGCCACCTTACGACAAGTAAACTCCTAACCAGGGAAGCCACTTCGGAAGTGCAATATCTGCCCATCTGACATTCTCAGTAGCTCATGATTATGCCCTAAAACAAATCGTCAGTATTTATTGCATCTCGCATAATCTACAAAGAAGAAGAAAGCAGTCTCATAGGAGAAAGTTGCTCGTAGGCAGAAGACTTTCCCTCGAGGTACTAGCTATTGATTCATACCTCGTGACCACGGGACAATACCAAAGCGCGTAGTCAGAGCATTACCGTACTAGAACAATGATGACGCCTACTATTGTTTGTTGTAGGTATGAATTTCTTCAGCGCGCTCTTCCGCCCTCTCTGCTACCAACTTGTATCCTAGGATTGACACATCCCGAATATGTGAAATGTGAAAAACAAGAAGTTCCGTGACGCACTAAAGAGCCTACTTTTCTTAAAATTTAAGATTAATGCCAATGATTAATCTATATGGACCTATCTAGAATAATGACGAAATTAAGTTGGTAATATCGACATTCCTAATTAGTTCGAAATATGCCTGGCATAATGTAGCCTAATAGAGCACTTCAGTTCGCAGCCTTGGTGACTGAATATATGCTTAGTTCCATCTCTTAAGGTAGAGAATACAAAATTTGGTGGATGTCCAATGGGTAGCATGGACGTTACATGCAGTTAGACATTGGATCTATCAGTGCGCGTAAAATCATGTTGGCGGCGATGTCATGCATGTGTTGGTCAGTGATAATCTGAAATATTATGGTCTATTGTTGTGCCAATTTTGGTGTTTGTATAGAAGTTACATGTATTTTAAAATTGGACCTATCAGCAGGCTTAGGATCATGTTGCCAGCACTGACGTATATTAGTTACTCCAAATTAATCTAGAATGTCAGGTACTATACGTGTGCAAAATTTAGAGCTGTTGGCTTGCATACTTTCTGATATATTGATATCAGGGTAAAAATAGAGACAGCATTTATTAACATTTGGCAGCCCTGGTTACTCTTAAGAATACGCATTGTCGTATCTGTTTTGGTACATATAGCACATACGAAATTTGATTGAAATTCAATTGATAGTGTAGAAGTTATATGCATTTAAAAATTGGACCTATCAGCAGGTTTAGAATCATTTTGGCAACACTGTTATGTATGGCCTCCTGGAAATTAAACTGAAATATTATTCTCTATATGTGTGTCAATTTGGAATAGCTCCCATGCATACCTTCCAAGATATCCAACATGGAGCTCAAATTTCAATTGCGGTTTTTCAGCAGATGGTAGCACTGACATCATTTTCAAATATGGCCTTGATATATTCAGGTATACATGCAAATTTGGTTTCGCTAGCTGCAACCGTTTAGGAGTTGATAAGTGGGGACACAGACAGACAGACACACACACACACACACACACATTAGCCCGGATCTACCTCATAAGTAGACCTTCATTTTTATTTTTGCTTAATGTGAAAAGTAGGCTAAAAAGTAATCTTTATAAGTTATGTCACAGGATGCGTATTTATATCTAGTGAGGGTCCTCCCTTTAGAACGGAGCTTTCCAAGGGCCGTGCCACGGACAGGTCACAATGACTCACCATCACATTTATAGCATGTGTGCGATTACAACAGCGGGCCGTGAAGCCCTGGATGCTGTCATAGCATTTATTACATACGCAGCTGACAAAATACCTTAGTTGTGATAATTAAGACTTGCTGTGAAATACTGTAGCCTGCCTCGTGTCCCGTGAACATGGTTAGGTATAGAACAAAACATCGAATTTTCCTAGTGGAAACTTATCTTCTCGAGAAGAAGTTTGCAGTAAATTTGTTCGTACGTTTCTTTACTTGTGGGGGGAACTTCAAACAAAAGGTATACAGAAATAATCCGCGTACTCTGGAGCCTCTCGAGTATGAAATAACTGCTCATATCAGTGAGGATAAATTACAGCGAGTGTACCAAAACTTCGTACGTCGGTGCAATGTGTGTTTAGAAATTGAAGGACAGCATTTCCAACAACTACTTGAAATTCATGTAAGAAATTATGATTATTAGGTAAGTTAAAAATATGTAAATGTGTTAAATTTAGCTGGGTGCTACGCTGCTGCTAGCACAAGTGACTTGCTCGACACGCGACTAGCCAAAGTGCCCCGCCAGCCACGCGGCCACCGCGAGTCTCCTTTCGATAGGGAATGTCCACACTGTTGTTTCGGCACTGGGCGGTGCCATGTTTAGAGAACATAGAAAAGAAGAGAAAATTAACCTTACATGCAATTGCTTGTGAATCTGCTGACAGACACGCTGTGAGTTCTACGAACATTGACTTACTTGACTTAATTCCTATGTCCCCTCTCGGAGCAAAGGGCTGCAACAAAATTCCTCCACTGATTTCATCTCCCAGCCAGCCTCTGCAGGTCTGTGCAGGATTTACCAGTCGCCTTCCTCTCCTCCTCAACACTTCTTCTAATCCTAGAATGTCTAACTTGTAGTTTCTCATTTCGGCGCAGACCTGGTTTAGGCTGCCAGTTTGGCGTAAAGTTCTTATATTCCAGCATCCAATTTTCGTAATCATTTTCATGCCAAAAATCGTCAACTGTTTATCAGTCCGGTTATTTTCTGTTGCAGTTTCAGTAATCGAATAAGTCCAGATGTGTGAGTGATTGGCCCACAGCACCCTCTCATGGTGGAGGGGCTGCCTCCTCACTGTGTCCATGCTCACAGATGTGGAGTTAGATGATCAACTCTTCTCTAGATTGGTTTTCCAGAGTGGGACGAGATATCCACTCCAACCCTCCTCTTTTTTCATCCGGGATTGGGACCGTCCTTGGTGGAGTCCTTCCCTCCCCTCTTCCTTCCTCCCTTCTTCCCTCCTTCCTTCCTCCCTTCCTTTCCTTCCTTCCTCCCTTCCTTCCTCCCTTCTTCCCTCCTTCCTTCCCCTCTTCCTTCCTCCCTTCCTTTCCTTCCATCCCCCTTCCCTCCCTTTCCTTCCTCCCTTCCTTTCCTTCCTTTCCTTCCTCACTTCATTTCCTTCCTTCATTGCCTTCCTCCCTTCCCCTCTTCCTTCCTCCCTTCTTCCCTCCTTCCTTCCTTCCTTCCTCCCTTCCTTTCCTTCCTTCCTCCCTTCCTTCCTCCCTTCCCTCTCTTTCCTTCCTCCCTTCATTTTCCTTCCTTCCTCCCTTCCTTCCTCTCTTTAGCATAAGAGGAAATCTGCCTTATCAATAATAACTACCACCTGTACGCATGTTTCGATTTTAATTGTTGTAGGTTTACGTCCCGCTGTAATATTCCAGAGTGTTTCCAAGCCCAAATTCTGTGGATCGAATTGTTACAGTGCTGGAGTACTTGTGTTATCTGTGCGATAAGATTAGGAGAGATTATAGGAGTGAGCTCACGCTCAAACAGTATGAGGCAAGAGTGAATGTGTCCGTAATCTACTGTATTTAGTCCTTCCTTCCGGAGTGACTAACCAACACTGTGGAGACAATGAAACGCATGTTTTCTTCACCCATGATAAGAGCCTCGTTCTGGAGTCAAAGGGGTCTACAGACGTTTCGACTGATTGTGCAGGTTGATGGGGTCTTTAATCGTGGGAGGTGAATGGTGACCCCAGTGTCGTGAGTCATGGACATACAAAGAGGGATGCTTCCGCGTCTCTTAGTGCAATCCCCTATATTATTGGGAAAAGGTCGGTTTTACATACACTCTAGCAACGAATTCTGGCATGGTTCCATAATCCAAGCCCCGGGGGTTACTCCCGATACTAGACACTAATAATTACAATTACACGCACTATTACAAAAACACATGTTATCAGACATAAACAACACACACCCAAGTACGCGGGGTTGATGGCCAATATGTTTGAAGGCCCTATAATGAATTAACAACGGCATTTCTAGCTTATGGCAATGGTAGTTTTCTTCACAACTCAACTACAAAAACTCACTATATAAAAAAAATAACATAGGTTATCAAGACAGATTCCGCACATTCCCAAGTACATGGGTCCGATGACCACTAAATTATACAACAATTAGTAAAATAACGGTTTGCTCTTAATCTTGTTAGACCCTTGGTACAGATTCAAAAATGAAATATATGGCTAAATACATCATCTCTGTACCACCGACAGTAGTGGCTACGCTGGCTAACGCGCAGCAATAGGTCGTGGGGCCAAGCTCTCTGCTGACTCGGTAGACGCGTGGGTTCGAGCCCCACCGTCGGCCGTCCTTGAAATGGTTTTCCGTGGTTTCCCATTTTCAACACCAGGCAAATGCTGGGACGGTACCTTCTGACAGGCCACGGCCGCTTCCTTCCACATCCTTGCCCAGTTTCATTCACCATCATTCATTTCATCTCTCATTAACTCCTCTCATGAGGTTGGCGTCAGGAAGGGCATCCGGCCGTAAAAACCATCGCCACAAAGACTTCCATCGCATCTCATCCCCGACCCCGTTGGAAAACGGGAATAATAAGGGGTAGACATACATACATCATCTCTGCACCGCATACTCTTTACAGTCCCGATCTAGGTTTCCCCACTTCTACTCCAGGCAAATGCTAGGATACTTCCTAACTTACAGCCATGGCCACCTCCTTCCCAATCCTATCATTAGTATAGCCGTCACAAATGCACAGGTTATCACACAAATTCCACACACCCAAATATATGGGACTATACAACCATGATGTCGCACCTCCTAAAATAAGCAACAACAACGAAGTACTGTACTGTCTCATCACTCCATTTGATGATGTTGAGACAGGTCTCCTCACAATACAAAAAAAAACACATTAAAATAGAACATGATTATTACCTGAACATATTGAAAAATTGTTTTAAATACCTTCTAAAAGTCATTAATTGTACTGTTGAATTGACAAAATTATGTGGATTAAATGAATTAATAATTTTGCAAATTGTATTTTTCTTAATTTCAAATCGATCTGTTAAATTATGTATGTTTATTTTATGTTTGACGATGTCGAAATATAAACATTATGTGTCAGAAAACTGTATCATAATGAGGCTCATTATAACACTATTTCTCATTATGAAACAGTTTCTCCCACCAATCAGAGCTCAAGAAACAGTTGTGTGACCAATTAGGTAAGGATACCTTCGCGCATGCGCTCAAAATACAATATATTTCTGTGTTGGCAAGCAAAGTGAATGGTCTCTGCTTTCGGAGTGCCTTGGCCCACGCATGCGCTCTGTTCAGTCAGCAAAGCCAGCGCGCCCTGTTCACTAACTGAATTAACAGAATCCCACAGATATTTATGTTAAAACATATAATAAAGTTATAATTATCGTTGAACATAAACAGTCGTATGCAACTCGCCTATAATGGTAATTAAGACACTCGTATCGGAATTATAAAACTCGCTTACGCTCGTTTTATAAACATACTCGTGTCTTAATTATTGCCATTATAGGCTCGTTGCACAATGTACTATACTCTGTGAGCTGCCTGAATAGGATTGACATTTAGCCGGAAATTCCACGTCAATTATCACCCTTCTGCCTCTTGACCAATCCATGTTCGCATAGTTGATGTCATAATACTCTGCGTTGCAATATTACAGCCCACGTGCTTCAGTGCCTGGTCAGCTGTGGTCTATTTCTGGCTTGTCCAGTTCGGCAACCTCGTTTTCAGACCACATGGCGAGGCGAGAACTGTCAATCCCATTCTGGTAGCTCACCAAGGAGGATATATGGGTTGAGCTGCAACTTCATGCAAAATTTTGACCCCAACCTATTGCTCGACGCAAATAGTTCCAACTGACAATATGAGATGGCGTGACGATGCACTCTCGAGCGCGAACCGTCCCCGACCTGGCCTACTCACTCCTCTCCCCTTCCGGCCCGTGCCTACCCCTCCCTTTCCCCTACTCTATCCCCCCACCTCTACTTTATATTCCTTTCTTTCTTTCATATTTTAGTAATTGGTCAAATAATAGGCGATTTCTTCCCCCTGTGATATCAGGTAGAGAAGGAAACATAGGCTCTATCAGAATAGTTGTGGATGTTTCCACAAAGCACATAGCATGACATAGGCCTACACCACAGATATGTACAAATAGAAAGAGTAGGCTACTATACTACAATATTAAAAATGAATTGTAAGACAAAATTACAGCTGCACTTATCACACACCAGTATTATTTAATTGTCCGTGCTGTACTTCCTATCAATCGAATTAAGAAATATCACGTTTGAATTACGGGAATCGTTGGAACAACCAGCCAACAGCTCTTACTTTGAATTATATCGATAGTATCTGATAACGTTTTCGAGCGCAGTGTATCGACTAAAATCGATGTGTGATTCAATATAATTCAATTTCTTCGTATAATATTGTTCGAAACCGATTGTATTCCTTTCTAAGCTCTGCAATATGTATTTACTATTGATATATATTCAAATATTAATTAAATATACAACATTAACAAGAATACTCACCAATTTTCCGATTTTGCTGCCATCTATAGAAGTACAACGCAACTACATCGTCGTACGCGATGACAGCTAGCGTTTTTAACGTTGTCAGCAGGTACTACTACAAGGCAAGCTAGCGTTGGTACCAAAACACACTATAAAGTTTCACCCGGTCGTAGCTCACAGAGTATATTGGCAACTCCAGCTATCTGATATGACATCTAGCGGTAAAAATGAGAAACTTACCAAGTAGGGTACATTTGTCACGTGGTGAGTGTTTGTATATGGTTCCTTGTATTGGTAAGCAGATCGTGGTAAATTCTTCGTGTCTTTATACATAAGTAATAAGTTTTACTCGTTGATAGAATGCAAAATGAGTAAAAGCACAGTATATTGCTCAGTTCACGTCTGTAAGTCGATGTATAAGAGGGCTGCGGATATAAGTTTTCATCACTTTCCAAAAGATGCAAATAGCAATAGCCGAAAGGTGACGATACCAAATAAATACGGTCAACAGGAACGGGTTGGACCTCTCACCACTACACACACTGACGACAGGACGGGTTGTTCACTGTTACGGCGAGCAAGCCGCGCCTAGATAGCCAAGTACAGTCTCGCCGAGCCAAGCCGTACCAAGACAGCCAAGCCTACACCAGCCGAGGACAGCCAAGCTTCATCAGTCAGGTATCCTTCCCCGCTCCCTAGTTCATTTCCAATAACCCTACCAACCCCCATCACCTCGCTCTATGATATCCGAGCTATTCCACTACGAGTCATTTGGCCTAATTTGACTTCGCAGGGTAAATATCTACTCTGCAAGAACCTGCTACCTGTCCGATATTCAACACCAAACCTACCTGCTAACCATCCAACAAATCAAGGAATTCCTGTCTCCCCCGAGTTTTAATACAAGTTAAACTCATCCCTTCGCCCTTCCAAGCAGCAAATAATTTCTAGGGTCTATGGTACAGTGAGCAATCTCAAATATACGATAGCTTTTAAACGTAACAGCGCCATAACTCGAAATGCTTAAAAACAAATACCAGCAGACACCGATGCTTGATAATATGCAATAGACACACAAATTCCAGTGGAACACGCAGATTAGATCATGTGTATCACACAGTTATACATATATACAATTAAAAATAACACTGTCATTATTTTAGGGTCCACATTTACTGATTATAACCGAAAAATAAAAAGTGTTCCATATCAAACGCGTGTTATTGAGTATTTTTTACCCTACTTATCCAGACCGACCGCAGCGCCCCAAGTGTTAGTTTGAGTTGCCAATATCCGTGCATTACACTGTATTTACAGTAGGCTACACTGAAGGGGGTCTCTGAGAAGAGCAAAGCCCCAAGTAGTTTTTCATGCATATCTGTTGCCTAATTTACACAATGGTGCCTATTTTGCTTATTTTTAATGCCTATACGCTACCCTTTTGAACTGTTATAGTGCTTATAAATCCAGACCCTAAATATAAGTAAAACCCTGCGGGGATGCTGATATCCACAAAATTTTTCGCCATGCGGATATACTCGTAGTTTGCATGTCTGTGCGGATAGCGGATAAGCTGCGGATAATGTTTGGAGTAAATTTGCGGATGCTTTTTAGAATACAATTCGAACTTGTTAAATATCATTACTGGGACCCGGATGTTTATGACATTTTTCATGACAAATGCAAGATGATTTAAGCTAATCTCATTCAAATTATGTCTTTAAGCATAATTAACACTCCTAACTGAAAAGGGTTGCAATTCTGGCTGTGTAACATTCATTTTAAACATACAAACATACTTACATGACATACAAAGCCTAAGGGAACGACTTTCTCCTCAAGTGTCTAAACGTGTTGCTCCTACTTTATGAAAATCTACAGCTTGCTTCCAGTCGACCGACCGGGTCAGGGAATTGAATGAATGAAGCCCCCATCTAGCGGCGAGGATATGAACTGTGTCGGCTGCCAAAGCCTGTCGCACTCCCCTGGGGCAATGATTAAATGAATGACAGATGAAATGAAATGATGGTGGAGAGTGTTACAGGAATGAAATTTGTGACAGGGAAAACCGGAGTACCCGGAGAAAAACCTGTCTGCCTCCACTTTGTCCAGCACAAATGTCACATGGAGTGACCGGGATTTGAACCACGGACCCAGCAGTGAGAGGCCGGCATGCTACCGCCTAAGCCACGGAGGCTCTACTTTAATACTTTATGCTTAATCTAATTTAAACTATTATTGTAATGCCAGTAGATTGGGATAGCAAATGTGCAGATGCGGAGCGGACGCGGATAACAGTCGTGCGGATGCGGGGAGGATGCGGATAACGTTTTCTGTATCCGCGCAGGGCTCTAGAAGGACGTTGCACACCGCTGACTCTGTATGGTATCGTGACTCGACTCCTATCTCGTTGTTAGTCGAACGTGACTGGAGTTGTTAAAGCTTAGAGAAACAGAGAAGTTTCCTCATTTGGACGATGCACAAGGAACGAGAGCTGCTCTCTTTGTAAGCTGCACAGTGGAGGCCACTAAATTCTCCATCCAGGGACGTCCACTCCTCTCCTACACCAGTATCTACCAGTGACGTTTGCTCTATGACGCATCCGCGAAATATACCTGTCGTTCAGCGTGTTGCAAAATCTTATCTTGTTTACAGATTCTATAGTGTTCCCATGACGTTAATTCATTTTATTAGAGGGCTGGGACAACTTGGTCCTGTGATGAGTCCACGGCTTTCATTTTATAGAGGAGAACCTCCTTGGTGGATCAATAGTTACGGTACTGTAGAATATCCGCTTCATGGGTTCAGTTCCCGGCCATTCCTCATAGAAGAGTTAAAAATGCAAAACTCAGCAATATTTCTAGGTTTCCGTGTCTTGTGTGGGGTTTCGCCTAAGACACCAAGTTGGCTCATCATGACCGGGCGGGGACACCAAGAGCCCGGCACGGCACAAACCTAGAAAAATTGCTGAGTTTTAATTCACTGGCCGTGAAAGCCAATAACCATCTATTTAAGAATGCAACTCCAGTTACCGACCACTAATGCAGAACAAGAACTTCTCAGGATTAGAAAAGATAAAGCATCGAACATCGAAAGTAATTTCTACGCAACCGATGCAATGTGCGACATAAATTTGATGGGGCCGAACTGCAAGATGAGGAGCTGTGCATGGATTCCCCCATAAGCTGTGTATGAGGACACAATGTCATGATACGGATGATCCGTGTTTATGCAAGCTATGCGAAGAAAAGTGTGAACGGTATCACTTTATGAAATGCAAGAAGAGGACAAAGTCACTAAATGAATATTGTAAGGAATAGAATTTCAATCTGTTTATAAAAAATGCTTATTATGTACTTTATGACCGTTTGGTTGAAATATATATTACGTAATTAATTCCTGGCCAAAGAAGTGTATTCTTGAAGGACGACAATAATCTACGACACTCTTGAGTAGTAAGATGTCGGCTTGTAAAAGATCTCTCGTATCACAAATGGTAATTACAAGACAAGAATAATTGAAAGTTAGGCACAGCTCGTCCAACATCGTTGTAGATTTTACTGCCATCTGGCAGTGTAAACAGAACGTCGGCATTGGAGAGTAGATCTCCTCAATGGATCCAGCTCAAATATTCTGCGCCACGGTAGCTAAGGCTACTATTATCATACAGGGTCATTATCTATGTGAGCCCCGATAAACACGATAAGCTAAGCCGGCTGTGACTGGCGCAGATCACGAGCGCGCGTACGCGGTTCAGCCGGTCTTGGCGCGCTCCGCTGACTCATATCGTTAGTTCACACGTGTTTTGTCATTCATATGGACGTATATCTGCAAAGCTTAGACGTTAGTGCTGCACGCTTAGTGAGTATAGTAATTACTGTGATTGTTGGTCATGACTAGACACCAATTCACATTGCGCGAACGTGTATACATCCATAATTCGTATGAAAAGCAGAAAATCTTGTTCTGAAACGAGACGAAAATTTCGCATGTTTACAGGAAGACCTGTGCCTAATGCCAGTACAATTAGGAGGCTCGCTAAACGATTCAAGGAAACAAGCTCCGTAAATAATAAAAGAGTTGACAGACATTCTTTCATCAGAAGATGTCAGGTGTGTGTTACAAGAGAGGGAGAACATTTTCAGCATCGCCTATGAGCACTGTAAGTACACATTATTGAACATGTTTGGTAAATGTGTGAAAGTGCGCGCCACCACCGGGCGCACATCGATAATGACACTGTACATTTATATAACAGACGAATGCTGCCCCTAATACTATTGTTTTATGGAGCACAACTAGCGTTGTTATCAGGAAGGTCGATATTTCTCTGCTCTCGTCTCGTAAGGTACTAATGCACTGCAAGCAATCCTGCAAACGATACTGAACACTATTATTTTTCCCTCAATGTGACTACAGAATAATATGAGGGATAAATACTAGTGTTCTGTATCGTTTGCGGGATATGATTGCAGTGTATTAGTATACCATGCGGGTTGCAAGTAGATACATATTGACCTTCCTGACAATACGCGTTAGTTGAGCTGTATAAAATAATATTATTAGGGGCAGCTGATTTACCTGGTATATAAAACGCTCAGGTGTATGTTTCACAAAACTCAAGCTCTTAAACTGGGTGAGTTAGAAGGTGCGGTTTGTATCAGAATCTTCCAAATCGTCTAAATACAGGGAAATGCAGGCTTGCAAAGGAACTGATTAAAGGATCAAACAAGAAGCATACTTGAGAACTAGCTTGCCACGGTGGGTGAGTGGTTATAGTGTCGGACTACCAACCCCAAGATTGCAGGTTCGCCCCTGGCCATGGTAAGTGATTTTTGAAGGCGACAAAAATCACGATACTCATGTCATACGTTGTTGGCATGTTAAAGAACCCATTTGAATTCAGTAGGCCGTGTTCAATGGCAAAATTAATCTCGGGATTTTCCGCCAACACAAAGTTCCTCCATTCTCTACTTGAAAGCGCTGTAGTGTCAAGGAGTTTAGATATCCTACCTCCTTGACTTTCATAGCGTTCAAAGGAACGACGAAATTCGACATGCAAGCTACCCTCTGGGTGTCAATTAACAAAGCTTGCACCAGGCACCCGAGGCCATACGATATTATTATATTATTATTATTACTTAAGAACTGCTAAAACTCAGCAGAGAAAACGTAACATGGGTAGTAGGACTGTTGACAGGGCACTGCCATCTGAAAAAAAAAACACCTACTGTACATAGAATTGGAGTGATAAGAGACAATATATGTAGGAAATGCAATGAAGCAGAAAAATCAGCTGAACACATCGGCCTACTCTTTGAATGTGAGGCGCTGGGTAGAATCAAACTCTCCACGCTAGAACTACCGGTTCAAGAGAGAAACAAGAAGTTCCGTGACGAACTAAAGAGCCTACTTTTCTTAAAATTTAAGATTCATGCCAATGATTAATCTATATGGATCTATCTAGAATAATGACGAAATTAAGTTGGTAATATCGAAATTTCTAATTAGTTAGAAATACTGCATATCTGGCATAATAGAGCCTAATAGAAAACTACAGTTGGCAGCCCTGGTGACTGAATATATTCTTAGTTCCATCCCTTAAGGTACAGAATACAAAATTTGGTTGAAGTCCAATGGATAGCATGGACGTTACATGCAGTTAAACATTGCATCTAACAGCGCGCGTAAAATCATGCTGGCAACAATGACATACATGTATTGGTCAGAAATAATCTGAAATAATATGATCTATTGTTGTGTCAATTTTGAATGAAATCCATTAGTTAGTATAGAAGTTACATGCATTTTAAAATTGGACCTATCAGCAGGCTTAGTATCATGTTGGCAGCACTGACGTATATTAGTTACTCCAAATTAATCTAGAATGCCAGGTACTATACGTGTGAAAAGTTTAGAGCTATTGGCATGCATATTTTATGATATATTGATATTAGGGTAACAAAAATAGAGACAGTATGTATTAACAGTTGGCAGCCCTGGTTATTCTTAAGAATCGGCATATACATATCTGTCATGGTACACATAGCAAACACGAAATTTGGTTGAAATCCAAATGATAGTATAGAAGTTACATGTATTTAAACTTGGACCTCTCAGCAGGCTTAGAATCATGTTGGTAGCACTGACATATATAAGTTACTCCAAATTAATATAGAATGTCAGGTACTATACGTGTGCATAGTTTAAAGCTGTCGACTTGCATACTTTCTGATATATTGGTATTTGGATAAAATAAATTGAGAGCATTTATTTACAGTTGGCAGCCCTGGTGGATCTTAAGAATACGTTCAGTCATATCTGTTTATGTACACAAAGCACATACGAAATTTGGTTGAAATCCAATTGATAGTGTAGAAGTTATATGCGTTTAAAATTTGGACCTATCAGCAGGCTTATATTCATTTTGGCAACACTGCGATGTATGGCCTCCTGGAAATTAAACTGCAATATTATTATATATACGTGTGCCAATTTTGAAATAGCTCCTATTCATACCTTCCAAGATATCCAACATGGAGCTCAAATTTCAATTGTGATTTTTCAGCAGTTGGTAGCACTGACATCATTTTCAAATATGGCCGTGAGATATCCAGGTATAGGTCTTTACTACTACCAAATTTTGTTTCGAATGCTGCAGCCGTTTAGGAGTTGATAGGGCGGGGGGGGGGGGGGGGGGGGAAACACACACAGCCAGCCAGACAGAAGGACAGACAGACAGAAGGACAGACAGACAGACAGAAGGACAGACAGACACGCATTTGCCCGATCTCATAAGTCTACTTTTTCCTCATTTTTGCAAAATGTGAAAAGTAGGCTAAAAATACTAGAATACCCAATAAGAGCAACCTGCAGCTTTATGAAGGGAGCAGGCATATCTGGGTGGGAATAATGGTAAACATGGTAGCAAAAGATCTCAGAGATTGGCGCTATCTAGGAACTACTGGATAGTGAGTGGCCCCATGAAATAATAATAATAATAATAATAATAATAATAATAATAATAAGTGCAGGGAAAATCTTGCATTTCTTGAAAAGTCAGCGGAAAATATTTTATTTGATTACAATGTGCGTTTAAACAAATAAACTAGACGAATGCCCCTGCCAGAACTGTGTCGCGTAGAGCCCACATACCAGTAAAGTCGGGTGGGTGGTTTATACACTTGCAGGAGTTCCCGTATGGGTCCTCTAGTTAATTAATAATAATGATAATTATTAATTATAATAATAATAATAATTATTATTATTACTGGGAAGCGTGATGGCGCAGTGGCTTAGCTGCTCGTCTTTCACCCGGACGGCCGGGGTTCGAATCCCGGTGACAGCGGGGTGTAATTTTCAACTAAAAAAAAAAATCATGTGGCGTCAGGAAGGGCATCCGGCCTTAAAACCCCGGCCAAAACCAAATAGAGCCTGGTTGGCTCCGGCGTCCCCAATTAATTGGGAACGCCGAAGAAAGTTATTATTATTATTACCGCCGACAGCTGTAGCTACGCTCGCTAACGCGCAGCGCTAGGCCATGGGGCCAAGCTCTCTGCTGACTTGGTAGACGTGGGTTCGAGCCCCACCGTCAGCCGTCCTTGAGATGGCGTTCCGTGGTTTCCCCATTTTCAACTCCAGGCAAATGCTGGGACGGTACCTTCCGACAGGCCACGGCCGCTTCCTTCCACAGCCTTGCTCAGTTTCATTCATCTCTCATTAACTCCTCTCATAAGGAAGGGCATCTAGTCGTAAAAACCACCCGCCACATAGTCTTTCATGGCATCTCATTCCCGACCCCGTTGGAAACGGGAATAATAAGGGGTAGACACGCATTATTATTTTTATTATTATTATTATTACCGTAATGTCATTATAGTTTAGAATTAACTTATTCAGGTCTATTCTCCGTTACTGTACCAATTAGATGTATGATGTCTTAAAACTGAAGTGTTTTAAAATAAATAACCTAGTTGAGCAACTGACTTGAAAGAATTCCTCCCCTGCTCCTTGTCAACCATATGGTGTATATCACTGTCACTCTTCAGAAAAATTCCCTCGTGCCTCCGCGAAAAGTGTCTGAGAATTCCCAGGAAATGCAGTGGTCGTAAATCTTGATAATAACCTCAAGAATCCTCGTGCCTGTGGTTGCTCTAATAATGTAAACAGGTGTGTGGGGTGGGGATTACTCACAGCACTTGTTTGTTGACATGCCCAGTCTACTAGAGTGGTTCTCAAAACGTGGGACGCGACCCTTAAAAGTGAAAGTCTGCAACTTTTATATTCATGCATTAGAAGAAATATGAAAATATTGAACGGCATTATAGGCCTATACGATTTGGAAAACCTTATTATTATTATTATTATTTATTTATTTTTTATTTATTTATTGCGGCTTCGGTGGCGTAGTTGGTAGCATGCTGAAATGCTATGCCCAAGATCGTGAGTTAAAACCCGGCCGAAGTCATTGGATTTTTAAGAGCGTTAAAATCCTTCAGTATGCCTTCCTTCGGAGGGGAAGTAAAGCAGGTGGGCTCATGTCATGAATTTATGGCATGTAAAAGAACCTACCTCTACAATATGATTGGTAGTGTGTGGCCAAATGTGTAGGTTATTTGGTTAGAAACACACTATCAAGTTCCAACGTACGCCGCTAGGTGTCAGTGGCATCTGGTAGCCAAAGTTGAAACTCCTTGAAATTGAACTTGTTGGGCCATTGTCTGAAAATCATATATAATTATTTATTTATTTATTCATTCGTTCACTTAGGGAGCCCATCACGCATCATGGCGTGCCTCGCTCGGAAGTGATGGGCTCCATCACAGCAACGCTGTACAGCTTTTCCCGGAGCGGGTAGCTGGTGAACGATGTGTTATTTCCGCCTACAAATACAAACCGATATAAAATAAGTGAGTTGATTTACGTATTTCACAGTCATACAGCATAACTTTTTGATGTATAAGGATTACATCGCGACCAAGAACTACATTTTCTAACCACCCCGAGCCGAGAAAAAGTTACCTCACAAAAATGATAACAACTTTTTTTCTTGGACACGCAAAATTTTGAAATTAATAAACCAGTTATACAACATTCCAATGTATATTGTGTTAAAATTTGGATTCGATCTGATGACGGGTTTTTGAGATAATTCTTAAATGTGACGCATGGTTGAAACACGCTTAAAAACGTGCACTTTTTGTGCTCCAACTTTGACAAAAAATATTAAAATATAAATTAAATATTCCAAACCTACATGAGCTAACGTAAAATAGAACGACGAAAATGATGATTTTATTGGATTTTATGTAGGTCTATTGGTTACTTCACAAACAACCTTCAAACTCGAGTGCTCATAATATTTTGGTCGACAGTAGTAGTTGTAACTCTGAGGTTGATCACAATCAGTTTCCCCAATACCTTCAACTTATCAGCTGAGATTATTATTAATAGATAATTATTACCTGTTGATCAATATGTAAATATCATGCATTTTCGGGTTGTATGGAACTGCGCCCAAGCTTCACCCTGGTCATTAGCATCAAACTTCTAAAAGTGGCAGTGGAACTGCGCCCATTGAGAGCGGCCAGGTAGCTTCCATCCCTCCACCCCTCTATCGAAATATGTTGTGTCGAGTGGTGTGAATTTGAAGTGACTCAAATCGGTTGTGTCTTGATTGCGAACAAGTCAAAAACCGTTCAGATTGCGAACAACTAAATATACCCTGTCCAGATTGCGGACAAGAGATTAGTGTTGCCTGGGATACATAAAAAAGGTACAGTTTTCAAAACAGACTAATATTTAATTTTTGTTCTAGCAATATTAGCATTAACTGGTACATTGGGATGTTTTCAACAACCTAACCATATTTTAAAAATAGTTTTGTTATTGCAAATGTTTAATAATCTAGTTTGAGGTAATCTTACCATTTAGAAGATTATTATATTTTTTTTATTGTGTAACAAAACTAGAGGGGTAGTTATTTATGGTGGATTAGAGAGAGTTGTATTATTATTATTATTATTATTATTATTATTATTATTATTATTATTAGTGTAGCCTCCGTGGCTTAGGCGGCAGCGCGCCGGCCTCTCACTGCTGGGTTCCGTGCTTCAAATCCTTGTCACTCTATGTGAGATTTGTGCTATAGAGCATCCAGCGTTTAGAAAAGACTGTGGGTCTTATGGGCTTTTACTTTTAACGGAAACCCCCTTACACTGGTTTTGTTACCTCACCTTTTATCATGAAGGAACTCTGAACATATATATTTTTCGTCATAATAGCTTCCTACAATTATCTTCCAATTGATTACCTTTGTCATTGCATACAAGTATCGTTTATATTACGTCTTAGTGATTTAAACATTTTCGAGGTTAGCACGCTGGAAAGAAGAGCCTCGTCCTGTGCTGCATGTTCGCCCGGAGTGGAGCACGTGCTCAGTTCCGCCGGCAACATAAGTTCTGAAGCACTATCCGTCATTGGTGTTATTGTTGTGTGTCTGTATTATTTTCTGTTCGATTGAATCGGGGCTGCCGACAGTTGGGTTCGAACGCACTATGTCTCGAATGCAAGCTAACTTACTACAATATTACAAATATTATTGTAAACAAACCAACAAGAATAGAATTGAAAGAAACTAAATTATAGCCTAACTAATAATAAAACAAGTGAAGATCAACAGTATTGCTGCGTAAAAATTGTTAACATCGTCAGTACACATCCGAGAAGTAAGGAAGGGTTGTTCTCTCGACATCTGACAATCAGTAATGCGTCATATCACAACGAAATGAATGTCGTTATTGGTTCTCTTCGCGTACGGTATCCTTAATACTGGTCCAATCCGTTAACATCTGCAAAACTGCTCCTTTCTTTGCGTGTTCTACTTCGGGTAGCTGTTGGGGTTGTGTTGTCTCGCTAACTTATGAAAGCACAGTACTCGAAGCAGGTGAACAAACGTATGACGTCAGCGCTACCTTTGCATAGAGTTAGCAACACTGTCGCCATAAGGCTCCACAGTCTTTTCTAAACGCTGGATGCTCTTTTTTTTTATAGGCAAAGCGGAGGCGGGACAAGTTTTTCTCCGGGTACTCCGGATTTCCATGTCATCTTTCATTCCAGCAACACTCTCCAATATTATTTCATTTTATCTGTCATTCATTAATCATGGTCCCAGAGGAGTGCGACAAGCTTCGGAAGTCGGCACAATGCCTATCCTCGCCGCTAGTTGGGGGCTTCATTCATTCCAACCCTGACCCGGTCCAATGACTGGAAAAAGGCTGTGGATTTTCATTATTATTATTAATATTATTATTATTCGCCTCTGTGGTGTAGTGGTTAGTGTGATTAGCTGCCACCCCCGGAGGCCCGTAGTACAGCTGCTTATCGGGATGGGGACTACCTCTTATTCTCAGCAGTGCAGAAACTAGTGGTGGGAGACAGTCCGTCACCTCCCCTTAAACCGACCTTGGGCTAGCAGTCGACTTGACTATAGGCGCAGTTCAATCGGCCGAATTAAAAGGATCTGGAAATACCACTGATTATGGGCGCAGTTCCATATCTCCCTGCATTTTCCTAGCATAGTGAATGTTATTGCTGTTTACACATTCATATCAGAGATGTTCAGTACTTCTTCACGAATCTAGACGTAAGGTATTTCTTGAGTTGCGTAGTGTTGACAGAGATCGTAAACAAGTGCTGTGCTAAGGAAGGATTTGTTGAATTTATTTGTACGGTTGATGGAGATCTGTAGAGTTGAGAGAGAGAGAGAGAGAGAATCATGACTTGTATGTGTACCGTTATTGTTGACGCAATATACTACTAGTTGGCACATCTTTCTGCTACAGCGTTGTGTTAATTTTCACAGCATGTGTACGTTGACACCAATAGCCGAGGTGAAATTCTTATCGTCGATATTCAAAATTAGACAAGAATTAATTGGCATATTAAGGCTTTCACGGCCCGGATTATTATATAAATAATTCATGCTTTTGGGCTAATGCCGTGTGTATTTTAAATTTAAACCATACGTTTCGGAGAAACCTTTTCTCCTTTTTCAATGGAAATAAACAATGTATGTAGGTCTATTGGTTACTTCACAAACAACCTTCAAACTCGAGTGCTCATAATATTTTGGTCGACAGTAGTAGTTGTAACTCTGAGGTTGATCACAATCAGTTTCCCCAATACCTTCAACTTATCAGCTGAGATTATAATGTAAACAGGTGTGTGGGGTGGGGATTACTCACAGCACTTGTTTGTTGACATGCCCAGTCTACTAGAGTGGTTCTCAAAACATGGGACGCGACCCTTAAAAGTGAAAGTCTGCAACTTTTATATTCATGCATTGTTTATTTCCATTGAAAAAGGAGGCAAGGTTTCTCCGAAACGTATGGTTTAAATTTAAAATACACACGGCATTAGCCCAAAAGCATGAATTATTTATATAGACAAGAATTATTTATTGCTAAGAAATTGCCTTGGCATTGATAGATAAAGCATGAGAAGTTCAAAAGTAGGTATCCTGCATTGTAACAAATAATGACTTTTGTAGGTGGGTGAAATTCTAGCGGACATGAGACAAACTAGGTGAGTGTTTATTTTACACCGAACAATTAGATTGGAATCGGGAAGGGGTCAACCGGAAGAAGTAAATGCTGAAAAGGAGAACATTATCATTATCACAAATTGTTCATTAAACTCGGTTATTCTGGTAATCGGCAAAACTTCGGTAGGCTACACAATTCAATTATAAATAAATAAAAATAATAAACCCTGGCACTACAGCCCGTGAGGGCCTAGGCCTACCAAGCGACCGCTGCCCAGCCATTTGGCCTGCAGATATTGGGGTGACGCGTAATCAGCGCATCGGGTCCCCTCGGCCGTTAATCTTGGTTTCCGTGATCGGGGCGCTGGCTCACTGTCAGACAGCTACTCAATTGTCCTCACGAGGCTGAGTGCACCCCGTTCCAGCCCTCACGTCAGTTTCTAAAATCCCTGACGGAGCCGGGAATCGAACCCGGGACCTCCGGGGAAGAGGCAGGTACGGTATTCAATTGCTATTCAAAAAATTTCCTGACTATATGACAGCTGTCCAGTATTAAGGCTGCCTTCTGTATTTTCTGATAGATATTGAATGGTAGATTCAATTGGTGTAGAACTGTTTTGAGCTGTTTTGATGTTACTCCTGTGGCTGAGATTGTATACATAGGCTATATAATTCGCTGGGGCCATCAAGGACCACGCTAAGTCATGTTGCATTTGACACGGAACTTGGCCTTCTTCAGGGCCCAGATTTCCCTCATTCTTTGTGAGTGGGCCTGCTAACGCTCCTCTGTCTTATCTTCGGTTGCTCGTCTCGGTTTAGCCCGTTCGTCAATATTTTCTTGCGGAAGAGATCTCTGTTAAGGGCGTCTTCAACTGAGATATGTACCATTTGCAGGTCTTCTTTGGTATTTTTAAACCAGGGTATTGTGGTTTTGGAGTTTGAATAAAAAGAGTGAAAGATCTCTTTAGTTAACTTTCTTCCGTACATTTTTTTCTGGTGACCGTAAAATCGTGCCCGTATTTTTCAGATTGTGTCGGTAATTTTCTCTATTTTGCTGTAGACTTCCTCGTTGGATCTCTTTTGATGGATTCCATTTTTGTACTTTGATCCCAATAATCCTCTCACAATTTTGCGCTCTTTTTTCTCCAGTTCTTCAAGGAGTCCTTTGTTGGCATTTAGAGATAGGGTTTCGGCTGCATATACAGGGTCTTTCTTATAAAGTAAGAACGGCAAGCGGCAGTTTTGTTATTCGCTACTGCGGTGGGCTTGGCCGAGCTTGTGGCGCGCCATGGCCCCCTGCTGTACTATTGAAAGCGCGCGCGTGTCACATACGAGGGGTAGTTTTCTTTTCTGAATTTCCGATGGACTGTATAAAAATAACAGATTGACATACCAAACTGATTTTACTACTAAATGTTTGCTTGTTTTATTTGTATCACTCATCATTATCGCCAAAACAATGGAAACATTTGTCGTATCGTTACACCAGCTTTCCAATGTCCCCGGCAAAATATTCTGCCGCCACTGAGGTGGGTACGTCTGGAGAGTCTCCTGAAGTTATTTTCCTTTTTGACGAGGCGTTGCCGCCCAACCCTACCTCCAATTCTCGAAAAAAGGTGAAAATCATTCAGTGCTGGTTTGGACTAAATGGCAGATAGTCCAAAACTTCCCACTTGAATTCTTTGTAAAAGTCTATCGTAACGTTGGTACAATGTGATCGTGAATGATTTTCACCTTATTCGAGAATTGAAGGTGTGGTTGGGTGGCAACGCCTCGTCAAAAAGGAAAATAACTTCAGGAGACTCTCCAGATGTACCCACCTCAGTGGCGGCAGAATATTTTGCCGGGGGCATTGGAAAGCTGGTGTAACGATACGACAAATGTTTCCATTGTTTTGGCGATAATGATGAGTGATACAAATAAAACAAGCAAACATTTAGTAGTAAAATCAGTTTGGTATGTCAATCTGTTATTTTTATACAGTCCATCGGAAATTCAGAAAAGAAAACTACCCCTCGTATGTGACACGCGCGCGCTTTCAATAGTACAGCAGGGGACCATGGCGCGCCACAAGCTCGGCCAAGCCCACCACAGCAGCGAATAACAAAACTGCCGCTTGCCGTTCTTACTTTATATGAAAGACCCTGTAGAACAACTGGCTTCAGAACTGTTTCATAGTGACGTATCTTGGTGTTTTGGGAAAGGCATTTTTTGTTGTAGATTGTGCGGGATGTTGGTAGGATATTGCCAGTTTGTGTACTCGTTTCTGAAGTGCTGAGGTTATTATTATTTCACACGTTACAGGCCTATTAGACCACGCGAAGCAATCATGACTTTTTGTTCTTCCCGTCTTTCCAGAACTCTTTCATTCGTGCACTAAATGCCCTCTTCCTTTCTTTGGTCCACTTTGGTCTTTGGGCAGTAGATGCTGCCCCCTGACAACACTTCCCACTTGTACACTTTGTGTCGAAATACGCTTTTGTCTATGACGCCTTCTGGGTCGACATGTGCTTTTACTAGATCAATTTTGACTTGCATCACCCAGGGTGTAGTATTCTTGAGCCGCTGTATGTATCTAAGAAGTTAGAGATTATTATTATTATTATTATTATTATTATTATTATTATTATTTCTGATTCGTTGTGCCCAACTAAGGAGCGCGTTTGAACTTATTAGCACTTTTTCTTCTTCCCTTCCCAATATCTCTTCATCCTCTCGCTATGTTCCCCTCTACGCTGTTCATCCTGTATTTTGTCGGGTAGGCTTCTCAGAAAATTTGTGTTTGTGAATTAAAGTTCTGAATGTTGTTCTGTCTTGAATGGTTTCTTCATGACAGCCAATTTCATTTATGTCTTCACTGATTTCTTTTAGCCTGTTGTTTTGATTTTTTATTGATAAGGCTAGGTTGAAAATGTTCTTTGTGAGCCTATTATTCATCATCCTCATAATCATCATCATCTATCTTCATTTCTCCTTTTCCAGCTGACACTGGGTGGGGGCAAATATGGTTCCTCGCCACTTTGTTCTGTCGTTCCACCATTCCTCTTCCGACACGGTGTTCCTATCCAGGTTCCGTTTACTAATGCTATTCTTCACCGAGTCCATCCAACGCATTCTTGGTCTTCCTCGTCCTCTCTTCCCTGTCATCCGTCGTTTTAGTGCTCGTCTTGGTAGCCTTACTTCATTCATCGGTTTGACATGCCCAAACCATCTCAATCTGTTTTGCTCCAGTTTGTAATTTAGTTTCTGTACTCCCAGCTCTTTCCGTATATCTTCATTTCTCACTCTGTCTCTCCTCGTTTTCTGGACCACACTTCTCAGGAATCTCATCTCAGCTGCCTGTACTCTGCTCTCATCCCTCTTAGTCATTGTCCGTAAAACAGTATGGTATCTGTGATTTTTTTCTGTAACTTGATACATTTTATGTGATTTCTTTTTTATCCAAATTATTATTATTTCTTTATATTCTCAACTCACAGTTGGCAACATGATTCAAATCGGTACATCAAGCACAAGCAATTGAGTATAACACTTTGAAGAGCATATAGCATACATTTTTAAGTTATATAGCCTAGCCTAACATGGAAGTTTGAAAGTAAAATAATTTCCTGGAATGTCATCTTCCAAGTCTCATTTTCACAAGAGAATCCAAGAAAATCCTAGTCCATATTCAAAAATCCTCTCAGGATGCTGCAGGTCTTAAGAATTGCAGCCTTTTGTGCAATAGGTCGGTGTATTGTATATGGCTAGGTTTACTGAAAATGATTTCGGTGTCAGGCCAGTGGGAGAAAGGAGGAAGGGAAGGAATCTCACTTTTTCTCTTTGCCTCCATAGCTACAGTAGTAGAGTATATTTTTAAATCTTCTCCCTGTATTTATGGTGGATATTACGGTCATTCGGGATAGCGACGTCAATCACGTACGTGCAGTGGTTTTTCTTGTCAGTTATTCTTCTTCTTCTTGTTTCGTATAGGCCATCTAATGACCACGACATTCAACTGTTACATTTGGAGTGGGCTTTGATGTTAGCCTAGTGGTTACTGTGTTGTTCCCTCCTCTCCTGTGTTCAGAGGGCACCTGTTTTATTTCTTGGCGGTTTGTCCTGGAACCTCATTAGCTGAAGCATCTTCCTGAGAGATGTCCGGTCTTTTAAGTCTCTTTCCGTCCCTCCAAGTTCTTGCAGATCTTTGCTCACTTCCCACAACCATGGTGACTTGGTCTTCCGCTTTTGCCAGTAACCAAGGAGCTGGTTGGTCAACCTGGTAGGATGCATCCTGTAGACGTGTCCATAAAATACTAGACGTCGTTTCCTAGCAACATCCATGATTCTTCCACAGTACGTGTAGAACTCTTGATTAGGTCGCCTTCTGTATTCATTCCCTTCCTTAACTGGCCCCAATATCTTCGTCATTATCTTTCTCTCCTTTACTTCGAGTTTGTCCTTGAGTCCCTTCCGGTTGAATACTAGACATTATTATTATTATTATTATTATTATTATTATTAAGTTCAAAACCATGTCTGGTATTCAGGAACGAAAAAAAAAAATCAGTCAAGAAGTATTTCTCTATTGATAAATTAAATATAGGAATTATTGAATCCTGCGTATGTAAATTATGCGGGGTGCAATGTAGTAGATACCACGTAATTTCTTGTGCAAATCGGGGATCATCCATTGTGAAGTTTTGTGAATGACAGTTTGTTATCATCAATATGCACAATTTGTGCGATTTATCTTTAGTAAATATAGGAATTATGCGATTTTTTCCTTTTTGTGCTTGTAATTTTTCGTGATTTTTAATTGTCAACATTGGACCTTCATGGGACTACTCGGACTAAATCTCGTGTGTTTGAAGAACTAGGATAGGCCTATACCGTGTGTATTCTCTATCCCTGTCCATAATAAGAAATAGTTTAATGACGTGATCATATTTACGTTACGCCATACAATAATGTCTCGTCATAACATGAGGCACTCCTCGGGAATGTGCTGACGGCAGCGCGCTTGCGAATGTGTGATAGACAATACTAGCGAAGACCCCCCTGGCTGTGTTATTAAAAGACAAGCAGCGGATATGCTATGGGTGTCATGTTACTAATGACAGGTGACTCATTGCGGTCTGTAGTGAAATCCAAGTGAAACTTGTGCTGACGCATGAGAGGACGTAAGAATGAAGGTCTTTGGCACACAGAATCATTGATAACGGGAAGAATGCCCACATATTACGTAATCACGATTATTTGAACCCCCTCCCATCTAATCACGCGTTATTCATCGAACCAACCCCCCTGTATGTGTGTGTGTTTGAGTCTTTAGTCTTTTGACTGGTTTAATGCAGCCCTCCATGTCTCCCTGTCCTGAGCTAATCGCTTCATCTCTACATAGCTACCACACCTTACATCCGAGACAATCTGTTTAACATATTCTAACCTTGATCTGCCCCTACAGTTCTTGTCCTAGACGCTTCCTTCCATAACTAAGCTTGCTATTCCTGGATGCTTACCTGCCAACTCTCCAGATTTTGGCGGGAGACTCCCGATTTTACACTACTTCTCCCGCCCTCCCGCTTAACCTATTAAATCTCCCGATTTTTTGAAAAATCTCGCGCGTAATTTCGGCCTACGTACGAGATGACAAACTCCAGTCATCCATCGAACAGGTCGATTTTACGTGTGTTGAAGTGTGTTTCGATACCGCAATTTCGCTTCGTATCGATAATTTATAGATAATTCTACATAACTACGCGTCCCGCTTAGTTGGATTTAAATATCTCTTGTGTTCCAAATAGTCGACGGTTAATTCAGCGCGTGTTCCTAGAAGTTTTCAAAATAGTCTGAGGGTGAGAGGAATAGTGTATCTGTTTACCACGTGAAATTATTTGTGTATAACTTAGATGATGTTGGCATTGATATGCCGGTAGGCTATTGCGATTTTTTGATCTGGGTGATTTTGTCGGTTCCTCGGTAGACTATGGCGAAGAAATTTGATTTGACATAGTTCGTCTTCAAAATCTCCAGATTTTTCAGTTTGAAAGGTTGGCAGGTATGTGGATGTCTAAGTATATTTCCTACCAACTTATTAGCAGTCGCCAGAAACATATCTTCTCTCCCACTCTGCATTTGTAACCCTATCTACCTATCTGATCTTCATCACTCTCCTGTAACACCACTTTTCAAATGCTTCAATTCTCCTCTTTTCTGCTGAACCAAAATAGTCCTATCATAAATCATAAAGCAAATTAGTTCTCTCACTTTCCTGGTTAACAAGCGGCGACTCAAACGTAAGGCAGTAGCACGCGCCGTCAATAACCATTGTTCGCTACTGACCAATAGCTGACGGTTGTTAACCAATAGAATGCTTCCTCTATCACTCCACGTAGACTCCAAAGTACCACCCTGGCGGTCAGCTCGCGTGTCACGCAGGGTGTCAAGTGTCCAGTGTTGCACATCAACACGTAGCTCTGTCTACTGTCGACCAAAGTATTATGTGCACTCGAGTTTGAAGGTTGTTTGTGAAGTAACCAATAGACCTACATAAAATCCAATAACATCATCATTTTCGTCGTTCTATTTTGCGTTAGTTCATGTAGGTTTGGATATTTTAATTTATATTTTAATATTTTTATCGCAGTTGGAACACAAAAAGTGCACGTTTTTAAGCGTGTTTCAACCATGCGTCACATTTAAGAATTATTATCTCAAAAACCCGTCATCAGATCGAATCCAAATTTTAACACAATATACATTGGAATGTTGTATAACTGGTTTATTAATTTCACAATTTTGTGTGTCCAAGAAACAAAGTTGTTATCATTGTTGTAAGGTAACTTTTTCTCGGCTCGGGGTGGTTGGAAAATGTAGTTCTTGGTTGCGTTGTAATCGTTATACATCAAAAAGTTATGCTGTGTGACTGTGAAATACGTAAATTAATTCACTTATTTTATATCGGTTTGTATTTGTACGAGGAAATAACACATGGTTCACCAGCTAGCCGCTCCGCGAACAGCTGTACAGCGTTGCCGAAATGGTGCCCACACGCATCCTGGCGCGTCTCGCTCGGAGGTGATGGGCTCCATCTCAGCAACGCTGTACAGCTTTTGCTGGAGCGGCTAGCTGTTGAACAATGTGTTATTTCCTCGTACAAATACAAACCGATATAAAATAAGTGAATTAATTTACGTATTTCACAGTCATACAGCATAACTTTTTGATGTATAACGATTACAACGCAACCAAGAACTACATTTTCCAACCACCCCGAGCCGAGAAAAAGTTACCTTACAACAATGATAACAACTTTGTTTCTTGGACACACAAAATTGTGAAATTAATAAACCAGTTATACAACATTCCAATGTATATTGTGTTAAAATTTGGATTCGATCTGATGACGGGTTTTTGAGATAATAATTCTTAAATGTGACGCATGGTTGAAACACGCTTAAAAGCGTGCACTTTTTGGTGTTCCAACTGCGATAAAAAATATTAAAATATAAATTTAAAAATCCAAACCTACATGAACTAACGTAAAATAGAACGACGAAAATGTTGATGGTATTGGACTTTATGTAGGTCTAATGGTTACTTAACAAACAACCTTCAAACTCGAGTACACATAATACTTTGGTCGACAGTAGTCTCGCTGCTTGCTCTCAGTGGGTACGGTGGAGAGTTGACAACGCTGTGCCTCGCGCTGGGAAAGCCTTGACTCCAGACAGCCATAGAATGTTAACATATCCGCCCAGCTAGATTTCAAAGGCGAGCTGAACGTTAACGTGGAAAGTGCAAGAACAATACCTCATATTTCTGATTTCGTCACAATGTATCCGTATAAATAAATGAAACAAGAAACACGTCAGAGACTCAGAGACATCAATTGCTGTAAAATAGTACATTATACAATGAGCCTATAATGGCAATAATTAAGACACGGGTATGTTTATAAAACTCGCTTCGCTCGTCTTATAATTCCCATACGAGTGTCTTAATTACCATAATAGGCGAGTTGCATACGACCGTTTATGTTCGACGATAATTATAACTATTTTATGTTCGAACATAATTATTCATAAATATCTGTCGAGATTTCGCCAGTTTTATGTACTGAACAGAACGCATGGGACGCAGAGAATACCATGGCCTCCTGGAATACCCCACTATGACACTAGAAGCCACGCAGTGAAATTTAAAATAGAAGGTCGTGGAAGTTAGCGCAGGTGCGATGCTATCCTTACCTAATTGGTCACACAACTGTTTCTTGAGCTCTGATTGGTTGGAGAAACTGTTTCATAATGAAAAATAGTGTTATAATGACCCTCATTATGAAACAGTTTTCTCACATATAATTTTACGTTTCGACCTCGTCGAACATGAAATATATAACACTGCCCTTTCCTGAGCTGCTTCTCGGGGCCAAAAAAGCACAATAATTTACGAACAATTTACAGAAGTCCTACTTTATTTTTTATAAATAATATTTTTGAACATCTTTATAATCTGAATAGAAGTATTTTTTTGAATATCTATTTATTTATCGTATGGCTTTTAGTGCCGGGAGTGTCCGAGGACATGTTCGGCTCGCCTGAGTCTGTAGCTGCTTCCAGCGGACACCCTACAGGGTGAGCTACAAGTTCCGTTCAATTTCAAGTAGTTCCCTTTCGCCACCAGATATCAATGATACCTAGTGGCGAACGTTGGAACTTTGATAGAGCGTTCTGACTTAATCTAACCTAACAAATTTTGCTTTACACAAGTTTAGTCTGTGAAAGGATCTTTTACATGCCATCAATCTATGACATGGGACTGCTGGCTTTACTTCCCCTCCGAAGGAAGGCATACTGAAGGATTTTTAACGCTCTTAAAAAATCCGACGACTTCGGCCAGGTTTGAACCCGCTATCTTGGGTATAGCAGCTCAGCATGCTACCGACTACGCCACCGAAGCCGCTTTTTTTGAATAACGTAAGGCTTCTGCTCTTTTTATAACCCCTACGTACCGCCGCGCGATGGCCTCTCTCACGCCTTCCGTCAGAGTAGAGGGAAAGCCGCGTAGAGCGTGAAATGTGTTGACTTTTGTTATTTGTTAAGTGATTACGTAATCATTTCGTTTACCTCCTCTGTGACACGAGTGACAGTGATTGCGCCATCTTGATAAAGTGACGAGCACTTTCGTTACTGGTAAAAGTAGCAGCGTTACAGTTACTGAATTTAATTAGAAGCGTCGTTACTCCTCATTACCATAAGATAACTGATACTAGTAATGGCGTTACAAGTAACGCTTTATTACCCACCCCCTGATTTTGATGATGATGATGATAATTGTTGTTTTAAGAGGCCTAACATCTAGGTGATCGGCCCCTAATGATTTGGGTGATCGTGAAGATGACAATGAAACGTAGACTATAACTAAAACTAACTACTAACTTATATACTAGAAGAAGAAATGGCAAACAATAGGAGAATAAAGGCAAATAAAGGACACCAGGAAAAGAAACGCCCTCAATCCCCGAAGAATGAGGATTGAGGGACTTGGAAGGAAGGAGAGCCGTGAAAGGCAGATGGGAAATTGAAAGAGGAGAGAGCCCGGCCCAAGATCAGAGGAAAAAGGGGACCAAACGGGCCCAGCTCAGGAATCCCTCAGGGTCGCCAACTCCCATACTCACCGGCCGTGAGCCCTTGAGGGTGTAGCATTATCGAGAGTGCACCAGAAGTAGTGGGCCTGCACACAACCTGCCTCCCTAAGGGCCTTGAGCAGAAGGCAGGAGATATTATGAAAAGAAAAAGAAGGCTGACCCCTCAAAGAATGAGGGCATCAGGAAAGATGAGACAAGGGCCAATTAAGGCGGGAAAGTGAAAGACTCCCTAGGCCTCGGATACCCTAATACCCTCGGGGTCGGAGAAGAACAAGAGTTGACCAAGGAAGGGCGATAAGAAAGATGACAGAAAGGAGCCCGGAACAGGTAAGTGGAAGTAATGCCGAACTCAGCTGGGGCCCCGTGGTCGCCAACCCACGTCCCACAAGTTGTGAGCCCCTGGGGGAACAACTAAATCTAACTACATACTTACAAACTAGAAGAGGAAAAGGAAAACAAAAATAAGACTAAGGGAAACAAAAGACAGGAGGAAAGGAAAATGCCCCCAACCCTGGAAGAATGAGAATGAAGGGACTTTGAAGAATGGAGAGCCAGGAAAGGCAGATAGGAAAGGGAAAGGGGAGAGGGACCGCCCCAAAGGCAATGGAAGAAGGAGAAAAACAGGACCTAGCTCAGGAAGCCCTCGGGGTCGCCAACTCCCGAACTTACCAGACTGAGCCTTGGAGGCTGTAGCACATTGCAGGGAGCACCATAAATGGAGGGGCTACACACACCCTGCTTCCTTGAGGGCCTTGTGCAGAAGGCAGGAGATATAATGAAAAGAAAACAAGAGGCCTGACCCCTCGAAGAATGAGGGATCAGGAAAGATGAGACAAGGACCAATTAGGGCGGGAAAGTGAAAGTCTCTCTAGGTCTCGGATACCCTAATACCGTCGGTGTAGGAAGAGAACAAGAGTTGACCAAAGGAGGTCAAGAGGGAAGATAACAGAGAGGAGCCTGGCACAAGTAAGTGGAAACAATGCCGGACTCAGCTGGGGTCCCGTGGTCGCCAACCCACGCTCCACAAGTTGTGAATAGATTACTTCGTGTGACATGCCTCGGCCGTATTTGGCCACTCATCAGTGCAAGTGTTTGTAATCCCCTGCCTCGGGCTGTGGCCGGAAGTGTTAATACCCGTATTAGCGCTCGATAAGCGGAGATACCAGCCGTTTTTTAATTAAGTGACGATAATTTAGCGAAAGGAATGTTATCAAGTTTAATGTCTACTTTTAAATTCAAATGCCTGCCTGAACTATACTTTTTTTCCCCCTCGTCGATTACGGTAGCTCAGTGCGATAAACTCCACTGGACACGGCGACTAATATCCATTTATTCGGGATATAAAATAAATTATTGATCTCCTACGGGCTCAAATCTTTTGGGATGTGGGTTGGCGACCACGGGATCCAGCTGATTTTGCTTCCACTTACATGCACATATTTTCTCTCTTCTGACGATATCTTGGTTAGCTCTTGTTCTCTTCCGACCTCGACGATATTACAGTTGGTGCTAATTCGTATTGGTCATCAGCCCCATGTACATAGGTGTATTGAATTTGTCTGGTAACCTGTGTTTCTCTACTGACTGTAATAGTGTGTGTATCTGTAATTATTACGGTCGGGCGGGATGGAGTAGGGGTCCAGGAACTTGAAATAAAGTACTAGCCCGGCATTTGCCTGGAGGTTGGTTGGTTCCTCAGTTTAGGAGCTGCGACAACGCGGTCATGTAGCCCCGTGTACTTTGGGTGTGTGTAGAATCTGTCTGATCACCGGTTTTAATTTCGATGGCTGTATTAGTGTGTGTTATCTGTTTTTAATTCAAGTAAGTACTTCTGATATTCGATTTTCTAGTAGTTCCAACTTTTCCTACCAAACGCCACCGTCAACGACCAACTAGTTCTGAACATGGATACTAGATGGCACCGCAGTCAAATCTAACTTATAATTTAGCTCCACACAAGTGTAATTAGTGGAATGTTTTTATCATGCCATAAATCTATGACATAGGACCGCCGGCTTTACTTCCTCTCCGGAGGAGGACATACTGAGGGATTTTTAACGCTCTTAAAAATATCCAACGACTTCGGCCGGGTTTGAACCCGCAACTTTGGGTATAGAAGCTCAGCATGCTGCCAACTACGCCACCGAAGCCATTCATTTGCATGGAGGATGTGTAGAAAAAAAAAGCCGAGAAAACACACTCGTAGAACAGCCGCTGTCAGCGCCGGAATTCGAACCTTCGATCTCCGGATTTGTTGCAGCTGCCTATCGTGGTCTTGGTACACGATTTGACACGATTTAAGTTCAAGCTAGCATCCAACTGCAGTAATTGAACTAAATGTTGCAAATGTTTAAAACATTGACGCTAACACGAAACCAAGTATCTTCAATTAAAATAAAATGATGTCGTTTGTTATTTTTATTTGAGGCGTTTGGACATCGTGTTAATTTAGTCTCTCAAATGAAACGATCACCACTACCTCGACTCTGTTCAAACGGAGGTAATAAAGCAGTTGAATACACACGGATGGCTAGCGCATTAGTATTACAGTATAGTGAGGAGAAGAATCGACATGGTATCACTAGTTGAATATTTGCTGTGGATGTCGCAGGTGTTGGACTGATAATTCATCTGTATGATCAAGTGCTAACACCAGACAATGGAAGCAATAGTTCTACAAGTCACTTGCGTCTAACTCAGGTTATTGATCGTGCCCGGCTTAGCAAATACACACCTGAGCTGCATGTACAGTTCCTCTCGTTACCTGGAATAAGGCTTTGTCCAGAGCGTGACACTATGTCAGGATTCTCTTTTCTACATACGTGGCCAAATTACAAGAACACACATTCTTTGTCCCAACGAATTATCTATTTGCTACCTTGATGGAGCATTTACCACCGTGTTTTCTACAGATTATCACACAAATTCCAGACACACTCAAATACATGGAGCAATGTCACAGCCCTTAAAATAAGCAACAACAACTTGCTGCTTTTCAGTCAGTCCAATCGTGTTTACAAATAAACTCTGAAAAATGGCTTCCATTACGATAAAGGTTTTCTTTATTTCTTTCTTCTTGCTTTCTTTCTTGCTTTCTTTTTTCATTTTTCTTGCATTCTTGCTTTCTTTCTATTTCTATCTTTTTTCATTTTTCTTGAATTCTTTCTTTTTTCATTCTTTCTCACCTTCTTTCTTTTCTTCATTCTTATTTCTTTCTTTCTTTCTTTCTTTCTTTCTTTCTTCCAGAGATTTTCGAAGTGAAATGCCATGTCCTGTGGTTCGGATTCCACGTAAAAAGGAGGTCCCGTGGCTCATGATCTCAAGATTAACGGTCACGTTAAACTACAAGCTTCCTTGATTTTTTCTTTCTTTCTTTCTTTCTTTCTTTCTTTCCTTCTTTTTTAATTTTCTCTTGCATTCTTTCTTTTCAGTTTTGCCTCTAAACCAGAGGGAGTTAGAAGGTGTGGTTTGTGTAACAGTAGCCTCATCCCCCCTTACCCTGTTTATTAGCCAAAATGATAATAATAATAATAATATTAGCATATCAAAATAAATGACCACATGACATTACCACACCCAGAATTAACAATAAAAAAACACATGAAAGGCCTAATTTAATTACTCGCTAGGCCAGCTGAGTTCACAGCAAAAAAAACCTAGGAGCGAATGTTCCGATTTGCTTGGTTTTCAAGAACACCCTCATTCGATTTAGGAAAAGAGAAAAGGCGGGACGAAACCAATGTCAAGACCAGCTTGTTGAGTGGAACGCTGGATGCGTACCTCAGCAGGCCGTATTAAATTGACCCTGCCAAAGATGAAGAATGAAAAGGGGAATAATCTTCCTAGTGACTTCATGCAATAAATAATGACAAATCAAAATAGCTAACATGTATTGAGCAGTAAAATAAAACAATTACAAGAGACAGCCTTCCACCACTTAATTAACTAACTGACAAATATGATCTAGTTAAACACAAATGAATGACTTAGTTCAAACAAACCAGACACTTTCCGCATGGCAATTTACGCAGTTACATTTGAGGTTAAAACATGAATTTCAAAATGGATCCGGAAGAAGAAGAAAAAAAAAGGAAAACAACATGAGAAAGCAATGCTGCATCAAACAACCGAAACGGCCCTTAATGGAACGGAAAAGATCTGACAACCTCCACAGTGCAGCATTGACCGTCCCGTCGAGGCTGTCTGACCAAGAATTAGAACCCACGAGGTTCCCATCCAGCTAACCGGAAAATAGGGCAATAAATATACACCCTGCAGTAATTACATATAAAGGTACCACCAAAATATTACTAGACCCTCCAAAAGATTACATACTAAAGTGTTAAAATAGACTTTATCTAGTTAAGCTTACGGACCGCCGACACGCGGCCTTAAAATGACGTTACAAAATTTAGCAGTCAAAGTTTGTATTGATCGTCCTTGGTTATGCCCCTTAGTAATTAAATCATGATAGTACCACCTGCCGTCTTCGAACCCTCCGGGGAAAACTGCACACACGTTTTCCCCGGAGGCAAGTGCTCGAGAGTCTTTCTGTCAGCAACCTTCCTCACACACTGTCCGTGGAGTCACAGATTCCACCCTAGTATATCAGCGTATCCCCCTCCACAACCCTCCAGTAGTACCAACTGCGACCAGCCGCTCAACCGGCCAAAACAAAGCCAGAGTTCAAGGTCTTGAGTGGGTACTATAGAATATCTGCCCATACAGGTTACTGCGTAGAAACCTTCTCGGAGTCGAGGCGTTACACAATGTCCTTTGTAAGATTTTCTCAGAATAAGAGCTTGGCGAATGCAGCTGACAATAAACGTTCGCTTTTCCAAAGTTTGCAGACACAAGGCTCGATTTATCTCCCTTGAGAAATGTCTATCACGATAAGCCAATAAGTGATAGGACACACAAAGGCACAAATCCTGGCAGGAAGGGCTAGGCGATCCCATTTCAGCAGTAGCCAGGTGCCAGGCTGGCGAATGGAATTCTCAGAAGAGCCCAGGTGTATGCTCTCAAGATAATCCGGCCAGGCCAGGACCTCCTGCTGCGTCTCGAAGATAAGATGAACATGTACCGATTTGCAAAATTGGTACAGTTTGTACCAAAATCTTCCCAATTGTCTCAATGCCGGTAGTACAGGAAAAATCTTGCATTTCTTGAAATGTCAACGAAATATATTTATTTGTTTATAAAGTGATTTTAAACAAATAAGACGATAGCCCCTATCAGAACTGTGTCGCGTACAGCCCGCATAGCACTGGGGCCGGGCGGGTAGTCTGTACACTTGGGGCGCACACAACCCATTGTGCAACCAGCAACAGTGATGAATTTCTCTCTGATTTCATAGATATCAATAATTTGTTTAAAAAGTGCGTTTAAACAAATAAACGTATTTATAGAAGCCCGCATAACAGTAAAGCCAGGCGGCGGGTTTATACACATGCGAGAGGTCTCGCACGGGTCCGCTAGTTTATATACATTACAGATACATATAATAGGAATTTATTTCGGGACAAAATTTAAAAAGTGATCTTCAGGGAGGAACAAGAAAGACAACGAAAGCAGCCACGTAACATTGAACAGCTCCGGCAGCAGAGATCAGAGAGGATGAAGCGAAAGTGGGCAGAGAGAAAAAAAGACATGTGGTAAGATTTGAAGTATTGATTTTACGTGCTCTGTAATAGTGCTATTCGATTAAATAAATCCATACTTAGTATAAAACAAAGTCCCCGATTCATGGATGTCAAGAGAAATCTCGAGAACCACTGGATGGATTTTGATGCGGGTTTCACCATTCTGATATCTCGAGGAAGGCTTCTGTAGAAAATAATTTATTTATGAACAAAGAAAGCCAAGTAGTAACGATTTCAGTGAAAAAGTCGAAAGAAAACCTGGCGTCCGTGCTCATTTTAAGCTTACGCTGGACAAAACGTTAAAAATATCTATATACTATGAGTGTAAGAATTGTTCACCATGAAAAGTTCTACAAAAAAGCCTTCGAGAGGATATCTCTATCTTCAATACAACGCCCACTATAAGTGTTTTTACGTTTTCATTTCATCCAGCAATCAACATTCAATTACTGAGGTGACAGTTTACGAGCTAGCTAGGGGCGAGCCTATCACCCCAGTTACAGCCTAGCTAGTGGGCGAGCCTATTACCCCAGATACAGCCAGCAGCAAACTGTTGAGTCGTGTTGAGTTAAGACTTCAGAGAAGAGTGGTTGTGTTTGGAGTTTCCCTGGAAGTGCAACTTGACTTTTCTTCATTTCGTCTGTGAACTTTTCATTCCGTAAAATACACAGTCAAGTTAAGATTGGACGGAAAGGGGATTTGTGTTTCATGCACCTCGTCATTCTTAAATTACGTCTGACCAGAATTCGTTGCACACGCATCTTCATGATGATATAATTAATAGTCCAGTCAGTGATTTTAACCCATCATGCCGAGACGTAAAACGGATATTGGTCGTTGTTCATTGACATCGGAAAAAAAAAACGCTTATCACGTAATGCATCCATAACTGTTACCGGCGGAAGCCGGGGTGGGTTGCTAGTAAATAATAATTGGTTTTGGTCTATTCCGGCATTTGTCTGGTTTAAAGTGGGAATCAACGGAATCCCACTTCTAGGAAGGGTCAGCTGGGGATCGAGCCCACATTTCTCCGTTTTGTCTCACGTGGTTCAGTGTGCAACCTTCAGGTGGGAATTAAATTTCTTCTTAGCAGAGCAGGGAATCACATCCAGGACCTTTGCGATCGGTCCCAATACGTTACGGTATCCCGAGACCACAGAATGCGTTCATCTTCGGTAAGAAGGCAGGCGGCAAATTAGCTTGTCAGCCAGGAGAAGTCCTTATATGACTCACAAGGAACTAAAATGATTCATTCGTATATTCTAGAAGTGGCCTATTGTTCATGCAATAATACATTGTGCAATGCATTTCTTTAGTTGTGTCCTTGCATTTCGCCTTGATAGCGGATAGGAGTGTTCTCCCTCCCTTCGCTCCCACGTGTTGCCCTGCCATGTCCTCAGTACTGTACGCTGTAAAGTTTACGGAAGTGAGCTGAGACTGATTCGAGTGGTATCGCTGTGACCTTGCAACTCTTTGGACTAGAGAATTCGATCCATCAGGGTTTAGCTTAGTCACCCTCCACCTGTAGAGATTATATTCACTTGAACTTTGTATTTTCATGCGCACATCAGCTACGTGGTAGTTAGGGTGGTCAGATTTTTAAAACATTTACGAAGGAATACAGTTCATCGATGACTCACAAGTCTGGTGTTCGAAACTGGCTTAATAATAATAATAATAATAATAATAATAATAATAATAATAATAATAATAATAGGAAGATTTTGAGAAAGATATTGGGCCCAGTCAAGGAACGAGGAGAGTATAGAAGACGACACAACGATGAACTTTAAACTGACACCATACGCAAAAGAAGACTTCCTTTAATGGCCATTTAACACGAATGAGCTCCGGAAGATTGTCCAATTGAATCTGTGCCTATTTTGTGGGAAAGAAACCCAAAGGGATCTGGTTTACAGAAGTGGTTGATGATGATGATAATTGTTGTTTTAAGGGGCCTAACATCTAGGTTATCGGCCATGTCCTCAGTACTGTACGCTGTAAAGTTTACGGAAGTGAGCTGAGACTGATTCGAGTGGTATCGCTGTGACCTTGCAACTCTTTGGAAGAAGACCTACATTGAAAACTGGCAAGAAGTGGACCGAAGAACGAAAAGAAGCTCACCGAAGAAGAATGCGCGAACACTAGGCAAATGTGAAAGAACAAGGGAAAACGTGGTCCATAGAAGACTGAAACGATTATGTATAAAAAACATAATAATAATCGTATAACCTCAGATATCTAGTATGGATCTTTGGATTGTTGCGATCTAGGGAATCTATTCACTATTCTCAACGTATTTTGATCACTACTACTACTACTACTACTACTACTACTACTACTACTACTACTACTACTAATTCTAGTTTACCTGTTGACCATCTCTTGATGGAAGAGGAAAATTTGCATTTGTCTGTTGGCACAGGCTAGAGTAAAATGTGGCTTCTCACCGATATCTCAGTCTCATTCATGGTTGTGATTATTTGGAAGCTAACGAGGTATGGGCGGTGCTGAGTAATGACATTTGGGTCACAGCTAGTACCTGTGGGTGCTGTGAAAGGTTCTACTCGTAGGGTTGGTGCTGCTGTATCGACTTAGTGACTAAAGCAATGACAAACTACCTCACTCCTCACCCTGCTTAGTACGCCCCATTATAGTGATCCCTTTGATTTTTGTGGGTTTCAGCCACGTAACCTATGATGGCAATTTTTAGCCTATTTTCATTAAAAAAAGGAGGTTTATGAGATCACCTTTTGTCCGTGTGCGAGTGTGCGTATGTGGGTGTGTGTGTGTCCCCTCTAATAACTTCCAAACGGCTGAAGCGATTTCAATGAAACTCGGTAAGGTCATAGCACCATTTTGGCTGACCCCGACTGTGCCCTTCAAATTGTATTACGTTTCACCAATCCAACATGGCAGCTGTGCGAAATATCTCACCAGCATTCAATATCTCCTAAACTATTACTGATATCACCCTGAAATTGTGTACGGTAACAAAGGGCACTACTAAAAGTTCACCTATTGGACTTTCGAAAACCTGGTAACTACAAAACCAACATGGCGGCCAAGCGAAGTTGAGACTTTTAAATAGAATTTTCTCGCGATTTAACCAACGAAACGCAATGAAACTTGGTACAGCAAGTGTGTATACACATTGTAATGCACTGGCATCTAATTTTGTTCAATTGTTTACATAACCTCAATATGGTGGCTGTGCGAAATATCTCACCAGCATTCAATATCTCCGAAACTGTTACTGATATCGCCCTGAAATTTTGTACGGTGATAAAGGGTACTACTACAAGTTCACCTATGTAATTTGCAAAAACCTGTAAAGTACAAAACGAACATGGCGGCCAAGCAAAGTTGAAACATTTTAATAGACTTTTCTCATGATTTAACCTTCTGAGCTCGGTGAAATATGATACAGTAAATGTTTATACATATTATAATGCACTGGCATATCATTTAGTTCAATTGTTCACATAAACTCAAGATGGCGGCTGTGCGTATTTATAAAATTAAGTTTTTTATTTCTTGTGTCCTAATCATGCGATCGAAGTGATAGTTTGAATAATGAACCTACGCAACAATCTCATCTAATGGCACACAACTCTATGGCCTACATATATAACAATTCAACATGGCGACCATCCGAAATATTTAGACGGTTCTCAATATCTACGAATCTATTACAGCAATCAAACTGAAATGTTGTATGTTGTTAGAGGCTATTAACTTAAGTTCACCTATGCGACTTTTGATAACCTGATGATCACAAAACTAACATGGTGGCGACGCGAATTATAAATATTTAAAATGGATTTTTCTAGTGACTTTTCTTCCGAGTGCTGTGAAACTTAATAATACTGATTTAATGGAATTTTATGAGAACTTAAAAATGGCTGCTGTGTATTTTTTTAAAATCTCATTTTCATTTCTCGAGTCCTAAGTAAGACCAGTTGGATATAAGAAAATAAGCTATTTAGTTTTTCACGGAACCACTTGTTTTATTTCTCGTGGATGAACCCTCGCTGGTGTGATGGTAGGGCAGATGTGCATTGCCCGACCGGAGTAGTGACAGACAAAAAATCTGCTATATTGGGTGTACTGAAAACAGCTGTTGACAGGAGCTACAGAGCAAGGTGCCTGCGATAAGATAAGACACACTGTATTACGTAACCGTGAATAGAGGTGCAGTGTTGTGGGATCGTAACTTAAGGGCACACGCCCAGACCTACAGGGAGGAGTTGTTGAGTGTGCCACTGATAAAAAAAAGCATTCTTATCATAGCCTACCTCGCCTTTTACTCTAATCTTTAAGATACAGTATTAGTATTGCCAACTAATACATTTTTCCCCTAGGCTACTTCACGTTCATTAATATTTATCTTAGTCCGCCTCGTTGTGTAGTGGTTAGCATTCTTGGCTGTCACTGCAAAGGCCTAGGTTCAATTCCCGGCGGTGCCAAGACATTTAATTCTGGTCTGAGGGCTGAAACGAAGTATTGGTTGGTTCCTTAGTTTAGGGGCTGCGACAACGCGGTCATATAGCCCCATGTACTTTGGGTGTGTATAGAATTTGTCTGATAACCGGTGTTAATTGTGATGGCTGTATTAGTGTTTGTTATCTGTGATTCAGGTAGAAGGACTGCAGACGATTAATTTTTCCAAGTAGTTCCTACTTTTGCTGCCAAAAGCTACTGTCCACGACACCTAGCTGCGGACATGGCTACTAAATACTATCGCAGTCAGCACCTGGCGGTGAACGTTTGAACTTATACAGCGTTATCAAACTAACCTACACATTTTAGCTTCCACAAGTGTAGTTAGTGGAAGGTTCTTTTTCATGCCATAAATCTATGACATGGAACCGCCGGCTTTACTTCCCCTCCGAAAGGGACGTAAAACTACTTAATAACTTTAACATTATCGTCGTTTTTCAAGATCGTCTGTCTGTTCAAGGAGATCGTATTTTTGAAGAGCTGGAGAATAATGCAACGGTAACTCTGAGTCGTGTGACGTCGGCTTGCTAAAATCCTCTTCTTTTATCACTCTAGAAGACAAGACAAACTTAAATATCAGCCACTGGTTGCTCTCGTTGAGTTTCGACAATGGAAACGAAACGTCCTAATAGTGCGTGGATATCCCAGGCAGCTGTGCGTAATGACACCGTATTACCTTGAATTTTAATCTATGGTGCACTTCTTCTCATTTGAAGCAGCTAGTCAATTGTCTTCACGAGACTGAGTGCACCCTGTTCCAACCCTCATGTCAAGTCTTACAATCTCACGGCCCCGTACCTTGGTAAGAGACGTGTGCTACCTCTACATCATATCGTAGTTGGGATAACCTCAAAATATCCACATCAGGCCGTTATTGTTATTTATTTATTTATTTAATCGATTGTTCTCCTTTAGGTTAGCGATTCACAGTTTCATCTTCGGGCGATTCCCCTCCTTTATTCCTAAAATCTCTTCATCCTCTCGGAATGCTCCTTCTTCCGTTCAGCTGTCCATTTATTTCCAGGTTGTCGCGATGTTATTTGCTCAAACTTAAGATTTGTGATTTTATTCCGAAACTCGGAGCGGTCCTCAAGAGTTTCTATGTTGACGTGTTGTAGGTCCCTCTGAACCTCTTACAGCCACTCCGTTCCACATTTACTCTTTGTTATAATGTTGAGTAGTTTCTTTGCCGTTCGCTCGGCGTTTTCTGATTGTGTTGGTGTTTTGATAGAGTTCGTTCTGAGGTCTCATCAAAATGCCGTTTTTATTGACTGCCCCATAAATCCTCCTGAGAATTTTTCGTTCCTGCTTTTCTATTTCCTTACTTTTGGAATAACCGTCGATCACCATTGTTTCGGCTGCGTAGGTTGCTTCTGGAAGAATCGCTGTTTTATTGTGCCTTATATTTTGCGTCTTTCGAAATGCACTTCTTGTTGTATTGAGCTGACGTTAGCTTGTAGGCCTTCTGTAGCTTGTTGATTCTTTGTTCATTGGCGATTCGGTTTAGTCCCGAGGACTGTATGGTTTCACCAAGGTATTTAAAACAGTGGACCTGTGCGATTTTACCGTATTGTGTGATTAAAGGGGATTTATTTTCTGGCCGCCTTTCTATATATATTCATGACAGATTTTTGTAGTCAAGTTTTTTGCGCGATTTCGTGTAGTTTTTCCACTGCGTGCCGTTATTATTATTATTATTATTATAGCATGATCCACACCGGACGATTTCCTCGCGAGGTCGTTGTATTCACTCTCTGGGCTATAGAAACCTGAAGGAGGATATCAAACTGGTAGTCTTTCCCGCCAATGCCTGGGATGGGATGTCACCTTAAGTGATTTAACCTCTGCCCACTACACGACCCCCACAATTGACCCTACAGCCTTATGAATCAAGATTTCAATGAGAGGAAGACCGCCAGTTCTAAACGAATGTACTGCTGTGCCAATTAAAATTGTAACCTCCACAGAATCTTCATTCCGAGCTTGGGGCCTTACTATGCAGTAGGTCTTCAGTCAGCAACCCTTCCACGTCAGAAGCCAGAGGAGCGTGGCAAATTCTAATAAGGGAACCACGCGAATGATAACCTCCCGATTTTGAAGAAACTTGGCACCGTGCTGGTCAGTTCACAAGAAAAACGTATGTGATGAGTTGATGACACTTCGAAGCGGAGAAGTAAATGAGACGACTGTCTGGTTTCAATTCCGAATCCTCTGTGTATCGGGCAGGTGGGTGGATCTTTTACTTTACACCATGGATGGTTCACATCCGAAGGTCCGGGTTCGTTTCCTAATTAAGGGACACTGGGATTAAGTTTTCGTTATATGCCTAAGCAGTAAAAATATCTTTTTCAATAGAAATACAAAGCAAGCTTGTAGTTTTACACGACCATTAATCTTGCTAGAAGCGGCTTCGGTGGCGTAGTTGGTAGCATGCTGAACTTCTATGCCCAAGGTCGCGGGTTCAAACCCGGCCGATGTCGTCGTATTTTTTAAGGGAGTTAAAAATCCCTCCGTATGCCTTCCGTCGGAGGGGAAGTAAAGCCGGCGGTCCCATTTCATAGATTTATGGCATGATAAAGAACCTTCCACTAATTACACTTGTGTGAAGCTGAATTATAGGTTAGATTTGACTGACGCTCATAGGTTCCAACGTTCGTCGCCGGAAGCCGACTGTGGTGGCATCTAGTAACCAAGTTCAGAACTAGGTGGTCGTTGACAGTAGCGTTTGGTAGCAAAAGTTGGAACTACTTGAAAATCAAATGTCTGCAGTCCTTACTTGAATTAAAAACAGATAAATAAATAAATAGCCTTACAAATCCCATAAGGGCTATGGCCTCCTGCTTTGCAGGGAATTGCTCAGTTTTAACTCATCAGGTGAGCAAGTCTTGAGGAGCATTCGGGGTTATTCTTTTTGATTGGGCCTTCTATATAGATGTGCAGCTGATTAAAGATTAAGTAAATTATATTACGCTGTATAACATTCGCTACAACAATCTTCATTTCTGAGTCTGGCGATATCAAGGCCTCAAATATCCATTAGTATTACGAAAATCATAATAGACATCAACCAATATCTGGGAGCTTCCCATTGCCACTAAGCACAAAGCTTACCCTGTCTAAGCACTTGAACAATGACAGAAACTGCCAAGTCTTCACTTTTTAGTAAAATGTAAGTATATTGAACCGTTACAAATAGAAGGATTTTTAAAAATGAAATACAAAACATTACCGGTGGAGTTTTATCATCACAATTAACAGCCATCACAATTAACACTGGTTATCAGACAGATTCTACACACACCCAAAGTACACGGGGCTACATGACCTCGTTGTCGCAGCCCCTAAACTGAGGCACCAACCAACCAACCAATGTCGCGAGACCTCAACAAGTGTTTGAAATATTAATGGCAGCCAAGAACGCGAACATTTTTCTCACCTGAAGGTACTCCATCCACATTACCGTGCTCGGGAGGCGGGACAGATTTGAGTTGACGTGACTATAGTCCTCTTCTCATCCGTGTAGAAAGAAGCAAGCGAGAGACCTTGGATGGTCTGATGGCATGCGAGTAAAATAGCCTTGTATATCACCTGGGAGCCCCAGCCATGCCTTGTAGGATAAGATTATTCCCTCTTTGTATGCTACGTCACTTCTCACTCCTGAACATTCCAATAAGCTTATCTTCTACCGTTCACCTCATGGCGTAGTGACAAGCATCCTTGGCTGTAAGTACGAATCCCGGCTCTGCCAATAATCATCAGATATTATAAAACGCTAAGGTTTAAGTTATGTTTCACTAAACTCAAGCTCTTAAACCGGAGAGAGTTAAAAGGTCTGGCTTGTGGCAAAATGTTCCTATTCGTCTCAATAGTACAGGAAAAATCTTGCATTTCTTGAAAAATCAGTGGGAATATATTTATGGGCCGTTTTCACCAACTCTTCACTAACGAAAAAGATGCTATATTGGCTTTCACGGCTGGTGAATTAAAACTCAGCAATTCTTCTAGGTTTGTGCCGTGTCTTGTGTGGGGTTTCGCCTAGGACACCAAGCTGGCTCATCGGCGGGCTCTTGGTGTCCCCGCCCGGACCCCCACAGGAGTATCGAACTGCGCGATACCTCCCTTTATATAGAGTGCAACTGCTCTCCTTGACAAACGATTAGTTAGTTAATTCCGATTTAACTTAAATACGAGAGTTAATGCATGGTTAACGTCGATGTATTTTTCGAGGCCATTCGGGTTCGCAATTACTTAAATTCGCTTTATACGACTCTCGCACCTGCGTAGACTCGGTTTCATCTTGGAGAGCATGGCGGACAGAACCAGAAGCGTCTACCACTGATTGTTGTTTGTGATGCTTCCTTGAGATTTTCTAGAACATGATTAAAAAAGGAAGGGAAATACAGAAGACCTTATTCATGACAAAAGCTTAAAATGATATGAACAAAGTATTTAGGAGAACTGGCAGTTGTGTGAATAGATTGCTTAAGTTGTCTTCGTGGCGTACGTAAGCGGTTGCGTTGTAGACTCGGAATTTATTACGCAGCACTGGAAGAAGTTCGAATCTCACTTCGGATACCGAACCCTTTTTTAGCCTATTTTCAATTTTGAAAAAAATAGGCTTATGAGATCACCTTTTGTCCGTGTGCGTGTGTGTGTGTGTGATTCGTGTGTGTGTCCCCCCCCCCTAATAAAATCTAAACGGCTGGAGCGATTTCTAGGAAACTCGGTAAGTTCACAGCACTATTCCGGGTGACCCCGACCGTGCCCTTCAAATTTTGTTACGTCTCACCAATCCAACATGGCGACTGTGCGCAATATTTCACCAGCATTCATGGTAATAAAGGGAACTACTAGAAGTTCACTTAAGTGACCTTTGAAAACCTGGTAATTACAAAACCAAAATGGCGGCCAATCGAATTTGCGACTTTTAAATAGACGTTTCTCGTGATTTAACCAACCAAACAAAATGAAACTTGGTACAGTATATGTTTATATACATTGTAATGCACCGACATCTAACTTCGTTCAATTGTTTACATAACCTCAATATGGCGGCTGTGCGAAATATTTCACCGGCATTCTATATCTCTGAAACTATGACCGGTATCACCCTGACATTTTGTAAGGAGATAAGGGGCACCAATGGAAGTTCATCTATGAGACTTAACAAACCGATTAACTACAAAACGAACATGGCGGCCAAGCGAATTTGAAAGTTTTAAATGGACTTTTCTTGCGATTTAATGATCAAAACGCAATGAAACTTGGTACAGCAAATGTTTATACACATTGTAATGCACTGGTATGTAATTTAGTTCAATTGTTTACATAACCTCAAGATGGCGGCTGTACGAATTTTTCAATTAAGTCTTTGTTTTTTTGTGTCGTAATCATGCTATCGAAGTGAAAGTTTGAATAATGAACCTACGCTATAATTTTCATTTAAAGGTACATGACTCTATGGCCTATACATATAACAATCGAACATGGCGACCATCCGGAATATTTAGACGGTTCTCAATATCTACGAATCTACTACAGCAATCAAACTGATTCTTTTTATGTTCATAGGGGTTATAAAAATATGCTCACCGATAGGACTTTCAATAACCTGGTGATCACAAATCCAACATGGTGGCGAAATATAAATATTCACATGGTCGTTTCTCGCAATTTAACCATCCAAGTGCAGTGAAATTTGGTGCAGTAAATCCTTATACAAATGTTAATCCACTGGCATCTAATCTATTTCAATTGTTTCTATAACCACAAGATGGCAGCTATGCGAAATTTTAAAATCTCGTTTTTACTTCGTGTGTCCTAATCATGTGATTGAAGTACTACACGTACACAATAATCTTCATGTAACAGTACATAACTCTAAGACCTACATATATAAAAGTCCAACATGGCGACCATCCAAAATATTTAGACGGTTCTCAATATCTACGAATCTATTAAAGCAATCAAACTGAAATTTAGTATGTTGATAGAGGCAATTAACATTAGTAGGATATATGAAAATAGGCTGTATAGTTCTTCACGGAACTACTTGTTTTATTTTAAATATCCGTATTCGTTTTTCTTGGTATTAAAAGTTAGTATTGTGTGTGATCTTTTATAATTTCATTGTCATAAGCATATTTTATATTCATACGGATGGAAGCTCGTGTGAAACTCACAAACAAACCGCCATTGTGAGGTGCGCGAGGCGCAGTTCAACTGTTTCCCGCCACTTTAACGATGATTTAGAGAGTTGAGTGGCCACATTTGGCCATTTAACGTAATTCCTTGTTAGAGGTAAGTTAACGAGCGTTTCTGTTTGATGAAATGCTCGTGCAAAGTTAAATAACCTTTAATGATGAATTAACAGATAATTAATTGACGTTGGTGAAAACGGCTCTAAGTTATAAAGTGCGTTTAAACAACGCGACAACGCGGTCAGGTAGCCCCCGTGTACTTTGGGTGTGTGTAGAATCTGTCAACCGGTATTATTGTGATGGCTGTATTAGTGTGTGTTATCTGTTTTAATTGAAGTAAGGACTGCAGACAGTAATTTCAAGCAGTTCCTACTTTTGCTACCAAATGCTACTGTCCACGACACCTAGCTTGCGGACTTGGCTGATGGTATCGCAGTCAGCACCTGGCGGCGAACGTTGGAACTAATAGAGCGTTATCAATTCTAACCTACAGATTATAGCTTCACACAAGTGTAGGTAGTGGAAGGTTCTTTTTCATGCCGTTAATCTATGACATGGAACCACCGGCTTTACTTCCCCTCCAAAGGAAGGCATACCAAGGGATTTTTAACCTTCTTAAAAAATCCGAAGACAAATTTGGAATATATAGTTAAATTTTGAGGTGGAAGCCGAAATATTAGAAAAGGACCTAATATAATAAAACAAAAATTAAATAAAACTAATAATTATAATAATAAACAAAATTACAGAAAAACAAAAATCTGAATTTTAATAAAGAGTAATCTTTGAGTCAATGATCACTTGTAACTTTAGATTAATCCACTCTCATTTATAAAGCGGATGACGAGATCAGCAGCCACCACGTCATCAGCTAATATAAGTTTGAGTGTCATCTGCAAACCAATGTTTCTTCGTAAGTCAACAAGATCCACACTCTCCGTTAATATATGAGCCACGGTGAATACGGCACCACAGGTACAAAGTGGGGGTCTTCCCGTCTCATTGGGTACGAGTGGGTGGATCTTGCATGACCTCACAAAATAACGGACTCCCTCCGTGACAGGAAAGAGCTCCGTCACACGCAAGTAGTTCCTTTGATCGCTCAGTTTATTGAACATTGGGTCAGCTAGCCACCGACTCTCCCAAAATGTCAGAACTTGTCGACGTAACTGAGCGCGAATGAATAAGGAAATTTCTACAAGTGTGTTGGCTCATTAACAATGTATATATTTAAACTTACTTAACATTTCACAGGAATCACGAATTGTTTCGTGGCGATGAAGTTCCTGTAAAATTAATATTCCATCACCTGATGGAACTGACACGTATTAGTGAAACTAGTTTCCTAATAAATCGGTCAGTTTTTTTTTGCGTATGGCTTTTAGTGCCGGGAGTGTTCGAGGACATGTTCGGGTCGCCAGTTTGTAGCTGCTTCTAGTCGAACACCCAATGGGTGAGCTACAAGTATCGTCGCGTGTGGAGTGTTGTCTGGGGAGAAAAGTTTTGAATGTAAGGACGAGGAGTTGGAAGGTAGCGGCTGTGGCCTATAGTTAGGGACCAACCCCGGCATTTGCCTGGAAGGAAGATGGGAAACCACAGAAGACCATCTTCAAGGTTGCCGGCAAGGGGATTCGAACCTCCTCGTCTCCCGGATGTGAGCGACTGCCAGCAGCCATGCCGTAACGACCACGGCTAACTCACCTGGTAATCGGTCCGTGTAACAATATGACGCGTTATACTGAGTAGTCTAATGGCCATGCTATCTTAGTTGTTGTTCATAAGCTAATTTTAGTGACCGATAACCTAGATGTTAGACCCTTTAAAACAAAGACAATAAAATATCTATTTTATAAAATTTATTAAAAGTGTAGGTAGGCTACTATAATTTGTTTAGTAGTACAATTTCTTTGGAGAGTAAAATTTACTATTATAAAAAAAAGTTTTTTTGTCCCCCACCCCCAACTAATTTTGTTGGAATATCCTATTATTTGGAAGATGATTTTCTCTGTCGATGTTGGTATCACTGTGTGGCGGTGCACAGCTGGAACGCTGTGTGCAATAGAGCATATTCGGCTGTGAAGTTCAAGATTCTTCTTCCTTGACGGGAGATAGGCTTGACCGGATACTGTGTCAAATGAGAGCAAATACGGAACTTGGCTCTTGAATGTACAGTGCGAGCTAACAATTCATACGAGCGTACAGACCGCGTCATATCAAATGAGTTACTACCAATGTACTATTTGTCGTCGTCCCCCAATCACTACAAACATGGTGATTTATAGCGTAACTTCTTACTGTTGGGTTGAATCAGGGTTGTATTCACTGCCGCCACGCATGTTCCAAAGTCACCTGTGCGACGACAGTGCTGTGAATAACTAATCGTAACCATTGTATACATCAGTGTGCATGATCTACTGTAATTTATCGTATCGTGTTGTGTCGCCTAACTTTTTACAAGTGCATTTCATGCTTAGACGCAAACCTATAATACCTCCCAGGGGCTCACATTCTAGTGGGACGTGGGTTGGCGACCACGGGACCCCAGCTGGAGCCCAGCATTGCTTCCACTTACTTGTGCCAGGTCCCTCTCTGTCCTCTTTCCTGTCGAGGCCTAGGGAGTCGTTCACTTTCCCGCCTTAATCGGCCCTTGTCTCATCTTTCCTGATACTCTCATTCTTCGAGTTGTCAGCCCTCTTTTTCTTTGCATGTTATCTCCTGCCTTCTGCACAAGGCCCTCAAGGACCACTTCTGGTGCACCCTGGATAGTGCTACACCCTCAAGGGCTCACGGCTGGTGAGTTTGGGAGTTGGCGTCCCCCAAGGATTCCTGAGCTGGTCCGTTTTGTCCCCTTATTCCTCTGACATTGGGGCGGGCCCTCTCGTCTTTCTCATTCCTATCTGCCTTTCATGGCTTTCCTTCTTTCCAAGTCCCTCAATCCTCATTCTTCGAGGGTTGAGAGCATTTCTTTTTTTTCCTGTCCTTTATTTGCCTTATCCTTGCTTTGTTTACCATTTCTTCTTCTAGTATGTAAGTCTGTAGTTAGTAGGCTATTAGTTATAGTTTTCATTCTCATCTCATCTTTCACTATCAACCAAACCATTAGGAGCCGATAACCTAGGTGTTAGGCCCCTTAAAACAACAATTATCATCATCATCAAACCTATAATACAACATTCTAGATTAGATTAACTCTAAATACAATATACAAAGTATAACTTGGTATAGTTTGGTATATAATAGTACATTATACAACGAGCATATAATGGCTATAATTAAGACACGAGTATTTTTATAAAACGAGCGTATGCCAGTTTTATAAATTCCATACGAGTGTCTTAATTACCGTTATAGGCGAGTTGCATACGACTGTTTATGTTCGACGATAATTATAACTTTATTATATGTTTTAACATAAATATTCATAAATATCTGTTGAGAGTCAGCCACTTGAATTTTGTAATCGGAGTGCGAGCGCGAGACATATCTCTGTCTTTCAAGATCTCTGAATGACCGACGCATGCGCTCTGTGTGCTTGCAATGCCATATTATGCAGGCCATATGTTTACATCTGCCGTCCCTCAGTAATATTGTCACCGGAGTCGTTTGAAGGCAATGCGCTGTGTAGAAATTAGGGTTGGTGATATTAAGGTACAGTGCTATTTCTTGTCTCATATTCGCCAGTTTATTTACGCGAACATATGGACGGTGCGTATTCCATGTCGGTAATTTATTATAGTTCGATGTTGTGTTTATGTCCGACATGTTGGATTTTGAGCGCATGCGCGAAGGTATCGTTACCTAATTGGTCAATGAACGAGCTCTGATTGGCTGGAGAAACTGTATCGTAATGAAAAACAGTGTTATAATGACCAACATTATGATACAGTTTTCTGACACATAATAGTGAGGGTCGAACATAAATCTAAATTTCAACCCTAGTGATCAGGATCTGATGATGAACGCCTGACGGCCGAAACGCGTAATCCTAAATTGCCCTTATAAGTTATATGTGAATAATAAGCAATACATGTATTTTTAGCCTACTTTCGATTTTTGCAAAAAATGAAAGTAGACTTATGAGATCAACACAGGGCGAAAAAAGTGTGTCTGTCTGTCTGTGTGTGTGTATGTGTGTGTGTGAGTCTGTGTGTGTGTGTATGTATGTGTGTGTGTGAGTCTGTGTGTGTGTGTCTGTGTGTGAGTGTGTGTACTCTGAATGTCTGTCCCCCCCTATCAATTCGAACACGGTGAATGCGAATTGAACGAAATTTGGTACAAAAGTAGCACTAGCAAAGGACACCTCAGTGTCATGTTTTATATCGCCGCCATCTTGACGGAAACGTAATGGCGGTCACACAAATGTTCAAAGCTTAAATCAAATTACGACTAACCTAATCATCCGATCTCTACCAAATTTTGCAACAACATACCTTTATGGGGGGAGCATCCTTTGACCAAACCAATAGGTCACCAGCGTAATTGTTTGCGGATGGCGGCCATCTTTGTGTGAATATTGATTCCCCCTAATAATTCGAACACGGTGCAACCGAATGGAACGAAATTTGGTACAGAGGTAGTACTAACAAAAGGCACCTCAGTGTCATGTTTTATATCGCCATCTTGACGGAAACGTAATGGCGGCCACACAAATGTTCAAAGCTTAAATCAAATTACGACTAACCTAATCATCCGATCTCTACCAAATTTTGCAACAACATACATTTATGGGGGAGCATCCTTTGACCAAACTAATAGATCATCATCGTAATAGTTTGCGGATGGCGGCCATCTTTGTGTGAAAATCGATTCCCCCTATTAATTCGAACACGGTGCAACCGAATGGAACGAAATTTGGTACAGAGGTAGTACTAGCAAAGGGCATCTCAGTGTCATGTTTTATATCGCCGCCATATTGATAGAAACGTAATGGCGGCCACACAAATGTTCAAAGCTTAAGTTAAATTACGACTAACATAACCATCCGATCTCTACCAAACTTTGCAACAACATACCTTTATGGAGGGAGCATCCTTTGACCAATCTAATAGGTCATTCGCCTAATAGTTTGCGGATGGCGGCCATCTTTGTGTCAGAATCGATTCCCACTATTAATTCAAACACGGTGAAACCGAATGGAACGAAATTTGGTACAGAGATAGCACTAGCAATGGGCATCTCAGTGTCATGATTAATATAGCCGCCATATTGACTGAAACGTAATGGCGGCCACACAAATGTTTAAAGCTTAAATCAAATTACGACTAACATAACCATCCGATCTCTACCAAATTTTGCAACTACATACCTTTATGGAGGGAGCATCCTTTGACCAATCTAATAGGTCATTCGCCTAATAGTTTGCGGATGGCGGCCATCTTTGTGTCAGAATCGATTCCCCCTATTAATTCAAACACGGTGAAACCGAATGGAACGAAATTTGGTACAGAGATAGCACTAGCAATGGGCATCTCAGTGTCATGATTAATATCGCCGCCATATTGACTGAAACGTAATGGCGGCCACACAAATGTTTAAAGCTTAAATCAAATTACGACTAACATAACCATCCGATCTCTACCAAATTTTGCAACTACATACCTTTATGGTGGGAACATCCTTTGACCAATCTAATAGGTCATTCGCCTAATAGTTTGCGGATGGCGGCCATCTTTGTGTCAGAATCGATTCCCCCTATTAATTCAAACACGGTGAAACCGAATGGAACGAAATTTGGTACAGAGATAGCACTAGCAATGGGCATCTCAGTGTCATGATTAATATCGCCGCCATATTGACTGAAACGTAATGGCGGCCACACAAATGTTTAAAGCTTAAATCAAATTACAACTAACATAACCATCCGATCTCTACCAAATTTTGCAACTACTTACCTTTATGGAGGGAGCATCCTTTGACCAATCTAATAGGTCATTCGCCTAGTAGTTTGCGGATGGCGGCCATCTTTGTGTCAGAATCGATTCCCCCTATTAATTCAAACACGGTGAAACCGAATGGAACGAAATTTGGTACAGAGGTAGCACTAGCAAAGGGCACCTCAGTGTCATGTTTTATATCACCGCTATCATGAGGAAACGTAATCGCGGCCACCCAAATGTTAAAAGCTAAAATGTAATTACGACCAACCTAATAATCTAGTCTCTACCAAATTTTACAACGCCATATTTTGATGTGGGAAACATATTCTGACCAAACTGCAAGAACATCAGCCCAATAGTTTGCGGATGGCGGCCATCTTTATGTCAAAATTGATTCCTCCTATTAATTCGAACACGGTGAAACCGAATTGAACGAAATTTCGTACAGAGGTAGCACTAGCAAAGGGCACCTCATATTCATGTTTAATATCCCTATAGCACGTTGTATTTCAACAAGCTACTACAACCAACATTCAATCATACTCCTTGAAAAGGACAAAGAGTTATAACAATACCCATGCAATTAGGAGAAAGTAGGCTATATGTTCTTTACTGAACATCTTGTTATTTTTTCAGGACTTGAGTTTTAGTGTGCCCCCGCCCAATCATATTGGGCAAATCGCGTGTTGACCGACTGAAAAGTATATGTGATAGCTTGTACAGGCAACACTGAAACAGCTCCAAAACTTGACATTGTTCCAAAGTAGCCATGTTAGCAAACCACTTGCAGGCACTGAAACTGCATTAGCTGATTGTCGTCAGTCGTTATGACGTCATCCCAGGTTCACCAATCTTCACACCGTTAGCCAGATACTAACACATACCATAACCTATGTAACACCTATTGAAGAACACAAACACAAGTGGGGGATTTAATTGGATGACATGTTTCAATCGTCATGCGATCATCATCAGGTCCTCTTCATCATGGCTTAGATAATGTGCGGTGGATATGTATACACTTATGTACAAATATATCTACAATTACAAAAGTTTTTAATAAATAATTTGTGTTTTAATTAAGGGATAATATTTCCTGTAATATTGGTTTCGGGTTAGGGTGTTCATATATGTGTACTCCTGCCTAATATAATTTGACACAATAATATTAACCGACTGAAAAGCATTCTATAATAGATGCTATATTGGCTTTCACGGCCAATTAATTAAAACTCAGCAATTTTTCTAGGTTTGTGCCGTGTCGTATGTGGGGTTTCGCTACTTCGCAGTTCGCTACTTCTGTGGGAGTCCGGGCGGGGACACCAAGAGCCCGCTGATGAGCCAGCTTGGTGTCCAAGGTGAAACCCCACATAAGACACGGCACAAACCTAGAAAAATTGCTGAGTTTAATTCTATAATAGATTACAAGGCAACGGTGTAAAATGGCTTCTAATACTTCAATAGTCTACTTTTTGTAAGGACGCAATTTCTCATAATAATAATAATAATAATAATAACATTAATAATAATAATAATAATAGTTGAGTCTTCTGTGGACACTTGACCCGCATGACCCCTTGCCGGCTCACCAGTAAGATCTTCACAGTGGCAGGAAGAGGGAAGGCCTCTAGGACCAAGTGGATCTCTACGGTCAGGACGGATTTAGACCATCTAGGGATCCCACTTAATTCCATACAGGACCACCAACAATTCAGGCAAGCCATCCGACAGGGAGTTTTTCCTCTATCACTGACAGCAAGGAAGGACACTGGTGTCAGCAGACCACCATGGACGGAGGAAAGAAAGCTGGCTCATAGTCAGATGATGAAAGAGTACTGGAAGAAGAGAAAAGACAAAGCGACGAGGAGATACGAGCCGCGTGGTCCTCAGTAGGCCCAAACGACGAAGAAGAAGAAGTTGAGTCTTCAGTCATTTAGCTGGTTTGATGCAGCCCTCCATGCCTCCCTGTCCTGAGCTAAGCGTTTCATCTCTACATAGCTAGCACATCAACATCCGAGGCAATCTTGTCCTCTACCCTCCCTTCCATAACTAAGTTTGCTATTCCTGGGTGTCATAGTATGTGCCCTATCAACCTATCTCTTCCCTTCATTAGCAGTCACCATAAACATCACTCCTCTCCCACTCGTCTTAATACCTCTTCATTTGTTACTCTATCTACCCTTCTGATCTTCATCATTCTCCTGTAACACCACATTTCAAACGCTGCTATGTCCTCTTTTCTGCTGCGCTAACAGAGAAGTTTCACTTCCATAGAGGCCACGCACCCAGACACGGGTTTTCAAAAATGACTTCATAATACGTAAATCTATATTCGATGTCGACAGATTTCTTTTCTGTAGAAATGTCTTCTACTATTTAAAAATTGAATGTCTGCAGTCCCTACTTCAATTAAACACAGATAACACACACTAATACAGCCATCACAATTAACACCGGTTATCAGACAGATTCTACACACACCCAAAGTACTCGGGGCTACATGACCGTGTTGTCGCAGACTCTAAACTGAGGAACCAACCAACCAGAAATATTTTCCTTCCGTGAGCCAACCAACTTTTTATATCCTCTTTCCTTCGTCCATCACTAGTTGTTTTGCTTCCTAAATAACAGAAGTCTCCTACTTCCTTTAGCATATCACCTCCCAATTTGACGTCAATAGGAGTTTTTGATTTCTTTCGGCTGCATTCCATTAGTTTCGTTTTACATTTATTGATTGTCATCATGAATTAGTTCTTCAAGACGGAGTTCATGCCATTTAAAAACTCATTCAAATCCTCTGGTGATTCGGCTAAGATGGCTAAGATATCAATATTCTTCTTGAAATGAAATGAAAATCCACAGCCTGCTTCCAGTCTCCGACCGGGTCAGGAATGGAATGAATGAAGCCCCATCTAGCGGCGAGGATATGAACTGTGCCGGCTGCCGAGGCCTGACGCACTCCTCTGGGGCAATGATTAAATGAATGACAGATAAAATGAAATCATAGTGGAGAGTGTTGCTGGAATGAAATTATTGACAACGAAAACCGGAGTACCCGGAGAAAAACCTGTCTGCCTCCGTTTTGTCTAGCACAGATCTCACATGGAGTGGCCGGGATTTGAACCACGGACCCAGCAGTGAGAGGCCGGCGTGCTGCCGCCTAAGCCACGGAGGCTTGCATTCTTCTTGAAATACTACTACTACTACTAATAATAATAATTATACTCTGGAAAACTGAAGAACGTATCTTGGATACAAGATGTTAAAAATGACCTGGAAAAGGCCCGGATAGAAACGTCAGAAATACTAGACAGAAATGTCTACCGTCAGAAGATAAATAAATGGGTGGTACAGCCAGAGAATGAAGTCCCCAGAAGATCGGGGACTAAGTGGGCAGAAGAAAGGAAACAAGCGCACAGCGAAAGAATGAAAGCAATATGGTCTGTTAGAAAGGCGAATCATAAATGTAATGCGTGATCCAATGGGGTCCATATGCACATAATAATAATAATTATAATAATAATAATAATTATAATAATCTCAAAATTACAGAAAGCTTACAAACTTAGCTGGTCCCACTACAGTAAAAAGTGCATCTCCACGGCTGCGAAATTACGACATAATACGGTAGTCTTGCAGGAAGCCTTATACGCATCAGAAACCACAAGCACCAAGGGAATGGCGAAAATTAAAGACATTGAAATACAAGAAAGGAAAATTCTCAGAAAAATTTACAGTGCTCGTTTCAAAGATAATTTCTGACAAAAAAAAAGACCCTCAGAAGAATTATACAGAAATGCTGAATCTATTACGACACTCATCAGAAAACGCCGAGTTCAGTTCTTTACACATATCGCCAGAATGGACAACACCAGACTGACTAAAAGAATATTCAACATAATTTCTACGTCGAAATTGGGTACATCTTGGTACAAAGAAACTATGGAAGATTTACAACAATTACTTATCACCATAGAAGACATTCACAACCGCTACATTTGTAGAGAAAAAAATCAGAAACCAGAAATTTGAATTTAGATCACAACCCAAAAGAAATAGGCGTAAATGGACAGATAAAGACAAGAAGGCGCACAGTGAACGGATGAAAGGTTTTTGGAAAGATAAAAAGGAGAAAAGAGCCACCACTAAAAGCTAGATTTTTGTGTTTTTAGCGCTCTCCTTAAAGGGGAATGTACGCAAATAATAATAATAATAATAATCATCATCATCATCATCATTTATTGCATGTGACAGGCCATTAAGACCCATAGCAGAAAAACAAGAGTATACAATTCTTGATTACAATATAAATAGCAAGCATAACATAATATAGGCTATAACATTGTACTTCATAACAGGAAGAATGATTTCAGCTTCTCAAATAATGGTGGCATATATTAGACCAACGATTTCTATCCCTGGCATCTTCCATACTTGCATCTGGATCTACCTGGTTCAGTGCCAACATAACTCGATCTTTCCATCTCGTTCTTGGTCGACCTCTTGGACGTTTTCCCGTTGGCTGAAAATTGAACACACGGTTCGGGAGAGTACCTTCTGCTCTGATAATGTGTCCTAACCATTGTAATCGTCTTCTCTCTATCTCTCTACTGATGTCTGCCTTTTTATAACGTCGATATAACTCCTCTTTACTCCGTCTTTCCCAACTGTCAGTTTCTGGGCAGTATTTTGGGCCATAGATTTTCCGCAGCATTTTTCTTTCAAATGCACATATACGTTCTTCAAAAGTTCTTGGAGTCGCCCACGTTTCACAACCATACATTAAAACAGGTCGTACTAGGGTCATGTATAGGTGGATCTTGTTTTCCTGAGATATTAGACGTGAAGTGAAAATTCGATTCATGCTATAGGAAACATGAGTAGCGTTGGTGATTCTTTGTCTTATTTCCTTTTTTATTTCACTTTTGTTTGACAATATTGATCCTAAATATTTGAATGACTCAACTGTCTCAAATTTGTGCATTCCAACGTCGATAGCGATCGGAATATTCTGTCGACGTGATATAATCATGTATTTTGTTTTCGATTCATTAACCACCAACCCCATTTTCTTTGCTTCCAGTAGGAATCTAGATGTATCAGTCGTTACCTGATCCAAAGTGTTCCCCATGATCACCACATCATCAGCAAACGCAAGAATTATGTCGGATCCGACCATCTCCATTTCCCTATTCCAACCAGTTCCACGTTTAATCTTTTCCAATGCTATATTGAAAAGGACTGGGGCTAGAGGATCTCCTTGTCTTAGTCCACTTTGAACGCTAAAGGATTCTGATTCTTGATTTGCAAACCGCACCTGGCATCTAGAGTCAGAGTAACAGGTCTTGATCAACCTTATGTACTTCATTGGAATGCCCATCTCGTGCATAGCCGTCCATAATACTATACGGTTTATACTGTCATAGGCCTGACGAAAATCAATAAAGATTAAATGCAATTCCTTGTCAAATTCGTAGAATTTCTCCATGAGTTGCCTCAATGTAAAGATGTGGTCGATAGTAGACCGACCAGATACAAAACCACATTGATATGAGCCTATAATGTCTCCCAAAAATGGCCTAAATCGATTCATAAGCAGTGAGGTAAAAAATTTATATCCTATCTCGAGTAAGGCAATCCCTCGGTAGTTAGAAGGTTGTGTGGCATCACCTTTCTTAAAAATGGGGCATATCACGGCTCTCTTCCACTCACTTGGAATAACTTCTTTCCTCCAAATATTAACAATTAATTGTTGCAGATTTTCCATTAACACTGCTCCACCATACCTAATCAACTCGGCAGTAATTCCACTTCCTCCCGGAGCTTTGTTGTGCTGCTTTAGAGATTCCACAATATGTCTTATCTCATCAATAGTTGGCTCAGGTACTTGCATTTCCGCCGTCATTATTGGCACCTGTGCATTTATAGCATCCATCTCAACATGAACATTTAGTAACTGATCAAAATGTTTTCCAAATAGATCTGCCTGTTCTTCAGGAGGTACAATTTCTCCATCTTCGTCCTTTAGTATTAGTGTATGTTGCTTGTAGATTCCCCTCGCAGGGTTAACCATTCTAAAGAAGGATCTCGATGCTTTCTTGGATTCCTCTATTGCTGTCAGTAGTGCCTTACCATGATCCCGTTTTTTCTGTCGGATGAGTCGATATGTCATACGTCTCACTTCCATATACGCTGCATTATTATCTTCCGATGGATATTTCACCCATTGCAATCTTTTTATTGTTCTGTTTTTCAGTGCGACTTGACACTCATTATCAAACCAGGGTTTGTTTTTGGTTTTTGGTCGCTGTCCCAAAACTTCATTTGCACTTTGTAGAACTGCTCTCCGCAAAACAGACCACTGCCCTTCCACATCTTCTAATGTATTTGATGTAGATAGACACTCCTTGATTCTATCTTGATATTCTTCCCTCACAGACGTAAGGGCCAATTTATCTTTGTCCGGGATGACCATTTCTTGCTTTCGCTTTCGCCATTTGGTAGACAGCTTGAGGCGCAATTTCATTACTACTAGAAGATGATCTGAATTCATATCTGCTCCACGGAATGTTCGTACTTGTTCAACACACCCACGATGTGTACCATCTACTATTATGTGATCAATCTGATTCCTCGTATCTCCACCTGGTGATATCCATGTTGCTTTATGTATTTCTTTACGTGGAAAATATGTGCTGCTGATGACCATTCTTCTGTCATATGCAAATGTGATCATTTTGATACCATTTTCATTGCTATTGACATGGAGACTATCTGGTCCGATGGTTGGACGATATTCGTCTTCACGTCCAACTAGTGCATTAAAGTCACCCAGTATGAGACGAATAGCATGTTTTGGTAAATGATCTACAGTAGATTCCAATTCTGCATAAAAGTTGTTTTTCACCTCCTCCTCCGCATCTTCTGATGGTGCATGACAATTTACAACACATATCTTATATGGGGATGCTTTCAAGATCAGTGCACAAATTCGATCATTTATGGGCAACCACTTACTTACAGCAGAAGATATCTTATTATGTACAACAATTCCAACTCCCGAAGTCCATTCAGGTCGATCTTCGTTACTATTAAACATCATATATTGATTTCCAACATTCATGATCCCTTTCGGTAGTCTTGTCTCTTGGACTGCTGTTAGTATACACCCGTAATTACCCAGCACTGATTCCAGCTGCTTCATTCATTCATAATAATAATAGAATGGAAAAATTTAAGTACTTGGGAGAGATCATCATGAAAAGTGGACTGGACAAAGCAGCGCTCAAGGAACGAGTACGCAAACTCGAAATAGCCTATCAAACATCGCGCTCAATATACAACAAAAAATGCCTGTCCAAAAATACTAAACTACATCATTATGAAACTGTTCTGAAACCAGTAGTTATGTAACTTATGCAGCCGAAACCCTATCCCTAAATGCTAATAAAGGACTCCTGGAAGAACTGGAGAAAAAAAGAGCGCAAAATCGTCAGAGGTATAATGGGATCAAATTACAAGAATGGCATCCACTATACAAAATCCAACAAAGAAGTCTACAGCGAACTAGAAAAAAAATCAGAAACGATCCGTAAAAGGCGGGCACGGTATTACGGTCATCTCAAACGAATGGACGGAAACAGGCTGACTAAACAGATTTTTCATTTCTTTGACTCCAAACCCAAAACCACAATGCCCTGGTTTATGAATACCAAGACGACATCAAAAAGCTGCATCTAAAACCCGACGACGCCTCCAATAGAGATCTCTTCCGCAAAAAGATACTGACTAATGGGCTAACCCGAGATGAGACACCGAACCCGAAAAGAAGACAAGGTACCATCTGGGCAGTGGAGCGCAAGATGGCCCACTCACAGAGAATGAGGGAATTCTGGGCTCAGAGGAAAGCGAAACAAATTGCCAAGTGTAGCAAGACTTAACGTGGTCCTAGATGGCCTCAACAAATTATATATATAATAATAAATCTCGAATGCCGCTTCCCCCTTATCAGGAAGTTTGATTCGCTGTCTGCTCGTGGTTAAGCGCTCCTGGTGAGTCAGTGTCACTTCCGCAAAAGGAGATGTGAGAGCCAAACACTTGTCAAGTTATGGAAATATCTGCAGAACTTAGCTCCTAATAAAGTGTGTCTGCACATTTTTTATGATAATCACTTCATTGAAGACAATGGTGAGAGCAGCTAGACGAACAATAAGGGCTAGACAATCTTGTAGCAAAAACAGACCATTATTATACCGTGAAGTGGAATGAATCCTCTCTGCTAATTAGGTAGCCTGCCCGCTCTGATGAAACACCGGAAGTCAACGGTTTTTCTCGGCGAATACTTTCAACAGACATCACATTGGCAAACGAGAAAGAAATTAGAGCGACCACCTCGTGGTATAAATCTATTATAGAATTCATTTCTGTCAGTCCGTGAGGTCCGGGTTCGAATCTGGCGAGGGCTAGAACGGGGATTACTCAGCCTCATGAAGCAAATCCGACAAGGCCAGTATTCGATTCCCACCTCAGCCATCCTAGAAATGGTTTTCTATTGTTTCCCACTTTTTCTTTCTTGGTATGCTAATGTTGTTGTTTGAGTCTTCAGTCTTTTGACTGATTTGATGCAGCTCTCTATGCCTCCCTGTCCTGAGCTGATCGTTTCATCTCTACATAACTACCAGTACCATACCCTACATCCGAGGCAATCTGTTTAACATATTCTAACCTAGGTCTACCCCTACAGTTCTTGTCCTCAACCCTTCCTTCCATAACTAAGCTTGGTATTCCTGGGTGTCTTAGTATGGGTTCAGAATAAGTTACTTTCTGCACGTTACAAGAATTTTAGTAATGGTCTTACAGCTAAACGAGAAAATGTTTAGTACAATGATGCCTGATAATGTACAGAGGTGGCCAAAATACTATGGCAAAGCTGAATAGAATCAAATTCTTTATTGAAAATGAAGATACAATTCATTAAAATGGAAGATTTTATTCGAATCTGAATCTCCGTTGCAAGACCTTTTTGGTTGTATTTGGCCATGATTGTATTCTCCAGATGTGCTACACGAGATATTTTACGAACCAACATCGTGTACATTACGCATTGTTTACGCATGTATCTTTAAAGCGCTTTTATCTTATTAATTTTCTATGAGGCAGGACCGATCCTTAAGAATGCGAAGTGTCTGCTGTCGGAACTTACCCTGCCTAAAACGGAATCTGTCGTCGTTTCATCTATTTTACGAGTAGTAGGCTATATTGCGTACGAATATTTTAAAGACGGATTTTTTTACAGCAAATCATTAAAAATAGTTAATTTTATTAATTTCCTACTACCGTAGCTTAGTTGGTGGCCAAGACTGATCTGGGTAGGATGCCATAAAAACATATTCTCCTCATCGGGATACAGGAAATCTATGCATTGTTGGAGATTCTGTGAACCAATGAACAATGGAGAATTCGGTTCTATTCAGCTTTACCATAATAAATTGGCCACCTGTGTACACAATGCATATGCTCAAGTGTACACAGAATCCTTATTACGAGCTGCGCCTTGTCCAAGTAGTGGTCTCACAGTTTAAGTTCTCTCGCCACTGTAAATGAGGTTACTGGCGAGCGGTGAAGTGGATCTCATCCACCCACTTGAAGTAAAGCTTCACTAACGGTGAATGAGCAAGAAAGAATGAATGACACTCCCACATCGTGTAGGGGTCTTAATTCGCTAATAGAGAGCAACTTTCGTGACAAACATGGCAGGCTAGGGTTAACACCGGAGGTCAACAGTGACTGGTGGGCAGTTGTAATTGTGTAACGGAAGTAAGAAGTGCAGATCTTGTTACAACCGCCTTCGAGAGGTTGGGGGATTTGATTATTTAATTTTTCATAGGCGTCTTTTAGTGTTCACATTCCATGTAGGCTATTCAAAATAATCGGTTAACACAAGCTAGAGTAAAATGTGGTTTCTCACCAATGTCTCAGTCACATTCATGACTGTGATTATACAGAAGCTACTGAGGTATGAAAGCAACGGGAAACTACAACCGTAATGCTATTCCCGAGGATATGCACCTCTCTGTGCATAATTGCATGTGATGATGGCCTCTTGTAAAATTCCAATTCAGAGGTAAACTAGTCCCCCGTTCGGATCTCCGGGTGGGGACTACTCGAGAGGGGGTTAACATCACAGAAGTGACATGGAGGAAATCTGACATTCTACGGATCGGAGCGTAGAATGTTAGAAGTCTGCTAAGCAGTGGAAGGTTAGAGAACTTAGAAAGGGAAATGGATAGATTGAGGTTGGATTCGGTTGGGATGTTTCTGGCGACTGCTAATGAAGATAAGAGATAGGTTGGTAGGACACATACTAAGACACCAAGGAATAGCAAGCTTAGTTATGGAAGGAAGGGTCGAGGACAAGAACTGTAGGGGTAGATCAAGGTTAAACAGATTGCCTTCGGTGTAGGGTGTGGTAGCTATGTAGAGATGAAAAGATTAGCTCAGGACAGGGAGGCATGGAGGGCTGCATCAAACCAGCCAAAAGACTGAAGACTCAAACAACTACAACTGAGGTAAGGGTGAGGCTGAGTATTGGCTTTCAGGACACAACCAGTGCCTGTGGATGTTGTGAAAGATTCCACTCATAGGGTTAGTACTACTGTACTGGCTCAGTGAGGAAAACAATGGCAAAGTACTTCACACCTTAACTCACCTTGCCTAGTACGCATCAATGCAGCGCTTCCTTGGAAAACCTACGGTGGTACTTTTTGAGGATCCGACCAGCCTACGGGATGACTACCCAACAGACAGACCAGTTGTGTCTGGACGGTCTTGTGGTGTAGCGGCTTGCCTTCTTGGATGCCGACCCGGAAATCCGGGTTCGATTCCTGGCTCTACCAAGAAATTTAATTCTGGTATGAGAGCAGGGACTGCGCACTCAGCCTCGTGAGGCAAAACTGAGAAGAGGAGGAGAGGTTGGTTCCCATTTCAGCCATCTTGAAAGTTGTTTTACGTGGTTTCCCACTTCTACTCCAGGCAAATGCTGGTATGCTTCCTAGCTTAAGACCACAGCCGCCTACTACTTAATGAAATGAAATCCACAGCCTGCTTCCAGTCTTCGACCGGGTCAGGAATGGAATGTATGAAGCCCCCACCTAGCGGCGAGGATATTAAGTGTGCCGGCTGCCGAGGCCTGACGCACTCCTCTGGGGCAATGATTAAATGAATGACAGATGAAATGAAATGATAGTGGAGAGTGTTGCTGGAATGAAAGTTTGACAGGGAAAACCGGAGTACCCGGAGAAAAACCTGTCTGCCTCCGTTTTGTCCAGCACAGATCTCACATGGAGTGACCGGGATTTGAACCACGGACCCAGTGGTGAGAGGCCGGCGTGCTGCCGCCTAAGCCACGGAGGCTTCCCGCCTACTACTTAATACTCATCTGAAAAAGAAAATACGCACTTCACAATAACACAGGCTATCAGGCAAATTCCATAAACATCCAAGTACACGGGGCTAAATGACCACGATGTCGCATATCAACAACAGCAATAACATAAATGTTGCTGAGGTTCTCATTTTATATTCCCAGGTAGTGTGCGAGTTGCTCACGAGAAGATTAGGCTCATGCAGTTATTATAAAGTTGGTAGGCCTACTCTTAAAAAGAAAAATTATGTTCTTTGTGAACTACTGTTGGAGACGAATGACTCGAACAAGTTGGATGGAAAGAAAGACAGATGAGCTTGTTCTCAACCAAATTCAGGAGAATCGATGCCTGTTGAACACCATCAAGGAAAGGGAAGCAAAATTCATGGGACACATACTCAGACATGACATTCTCCTCCAGGTAATTTTTGAAGAAACCAAGGGGACGACCAAGGCAATCGTATCTCAAGAATATTGTTAAGGAGATGGAATGTGACTCGTATGCCAATATGAAGAGAACTGCTGAAGACCGTAAGAAATGGCTGAACTAATTATTGTGATATTTTAATGATTTATTTTGTGAACAAGTACACGTTTATCTTTAAAAACGGTGTTTGTTACTAAGGTTTAACAACTGAAAGTATATTTCTTACTGTCCGCCTCGTTGGGTAGTTGGCTGTCACCATGGAGTCCCGGGTTCGGTTCCCGGCTCTGCCAAAAAAAATCTGGTTTGAGGGCAGGAACTCAGTACACTCAGCCTCGTAAGGCAAATCTCAGAAGAGGTGGGTTCGATTCCTACCACAGCCATCCTTGAAGTGGTTTTCCGTGGTTTCCCCACTTCTACTCCAAGAAAATGCAGGGATGGTACGGTACCTAACTTAAAAGGGGTCAGGTACAGGTTACCATGGTAAAATTCTAACATATCTTTTTCTTTTTCCTTCAAAACCACAACAGTTGAGCAATGAAATTTTGTGCACATGAAACACTGACACTATTTTATATGAGAAAAACAGCATTACATTCATGTCAATAAATAATTTGGGTATTTTTTCAAAATTTAAATGGTGGTTGTTCATCATACAAGGCTGCTGCAGCAATTTCAGTGATAATTCCTGTAATTTTCAACATTTTTAGTTTCTGTTAATTTTATTGTATCGCAATGATATTCCTCTACAAATGGAGGTACTTTCAGCAACATACCTTAACTAAAATATTTGTACTTTTGTATTGAAAAAATAAAAATAAAAAATAAAATAAAAAAAACATAATTTTACAATAGGTTTGCTACATTTAATTTTTTTTAAAGGAAACTATCTTAGAGAGAGGCATGAATTTACATAATTTTGTAGATATAGTAAGCAGAAATACACACAAAAATGTTATTAGTGTATGTCAATTAGTTTTTGAGTTACCATTAAAACGGTTGTCAAAAACACAACTCGGAGAAAATGAGCGATGAACATTTGTGAATAAACTAATCAGGACGAACATTGGGTGCAGGGCTTTGCCTTTTAAATCATAACTCATAAATCATAACATAATGCCATATCTCTTGCACTAAAATGTACCTAAATGATAGGAGCATAAAATAATAATAACTATTTTGAAAAATTGATTTTTTGAAGGTGTAAAACTGTACCTGACCCCTGGCCACGGTCGCTTCGTACCCAAATCTTTCCTCAATTACAAATACAAACACTAGTAAAGAAATCACAGTGACATAGGTTATCAGAAAAACATAAATACACAACCAAGTACACGGGGCTACATGATCACGATGTCGCAAAGCCCCTAAAGAATCAACAACTACAACAGTATATTTGTTAAATTTGACTGTGTTTTCAAACTTTTGGTAGGAGCTGTATTTCAATCCAACGAGGAGCGGAAATAGTCGCCTCCGTGGTGTAGTGGACAGCATGATTAGCTGCCACCCAGGAGGTCCGCGGTTCGATTTCCAGCTCTGCCCTGAATTTGAAAAGTGGTATGAGTACTGGAACGGAGTCTACTCAGCCTCGAGTAGTTCAAATGAGTAGAGGGGGTTCTATTCCCACCTCAGCCATCCTCGAAGTGGTTTTCCGTGGTTTCCCACTTCGGCAATGGTACCTAACGCAAGGTCATGGCCGCCTCCTTCCCTCTTCCGTGTCTATCCCTCCCATCCCTTCATCAGGCCCCTGTTCGCTTTGCAGGTGATGCCGCTAGTCACTCCCCAGTTGTATCCGCGACTCAGAGTCTCAAGCTCCAGGATACCGCCAGTGGCGGTAGAGGTGGGATCCCTCGCTTAGTCCGTGGGAAAAGCCAACCCTGTAGGGTAAAGAAAGAAAGAAAGAAAGAAAGAAAGAAAAGAGAGGAGCGGAAACGAGAAGATATATTCATTCAGGTGTAATGAAGCAGATTGTCATCTTAATAAGCCAAAGAGCCTGCGACTTCCTCAGTTCTGCTCTTCCTGGAAGAGTGTTGTTATTATTATTACTACTACTTGTGGGTGTCGTATCAGAAGGGCTGCTCTTTGTCGGTAGCCAAGTACTATTACTGTCCATTAGCAAAGGGAGGGTCCAGACGGGCTTTGATCATCTCAAATAGGGTAATTGCCGAGGATTTTAGCGGTGTGAGCAGTCAGATCACACTGAATTAGGTGCTCCATCTTGATTATTCCTGGGTAGTCTGGCTTCATGGCTAAGTGAGGGAATAGGTCGCTTCTCTTTGATCCAAAGGACCTCGCGTTCGATACTCGGTTGGGTCGTGTTTTTGTAGCTTCCTCCTGTTAATTCCCTGGGTGTATCACACAAAGAGGGCGTGATAGCCCAGTGGTCAAGCTGTTGGCCTCTCACCAAGCTTCGATTCCCGGTCAATCCAAGTGAGATTTGCGAAGTGAAATGTCATGTCCTGTGGTTCGCATTCCACGTAAAAATGAGGTCCCGTGGCTCATGATCGCATGATTAACGGTCACGTAAAACGAAAAGCTTCCTTTTTTTGTTTCACACAAAGTACTGACAAATAATTATTATGTTTGAATTGCAGCCAATGGCCATAGCAGGGTATTTTAATTGAACGCCCGAAGGCTCCACATCAAGTTCAATTTCAAGTAGTTCCATTTCGGCTACCAGAGATGCCACTGTCACTGACACCTAGCGGGCGTACGTTGGAACTTAATAGAGCGTTTCTAACCAAATAACCTACAAATTTAGCTACACACGTTGTTGACATGTTAAATAACCCTTTGAATTCAGTAGGCCGTGTTCATAGTGGCAAAATTAATCTTGGGATTTTCCGCCAACACAAAGGCCAACACAAAGTTCCTCCATTTTCTACTAGAAAGCGCTATAGTGTCAAGGAGCTTAGATATCTAACCTCCTTGACTTTCATAGCGTTCCAAGACGAAATTCGACATGCAAGCTGCCATTGGTGTCAAATAGCAAAGCTTGCACCCGGCAGCCGAGGCCATACATTATTATTATTATTATTATTAGCTACACACTACCAATTGTAGTGGTAGGTTCTTTTACATGTCATAAATCTATGACATGGGCCCGCTGGCCTTACTTCTCCTCCAAAGAAAGACATACTGAAGGATTTTAACGCGCTTAAAAATACCCGACGACTTTGACCGGATTTGAACCCGACTATGCCGTCGAAGCCACCTTTCTAACAAATAATGCAACACTATAGAAGTGTAATAGACTATCGGACTATTGAAGTCCGTAACAATATATATAAATCTTAATCACATGTAATTTATTTCAGCCCCCCAGGGGCTCACGACTATTGGGACGTGGGTTGGCGACCACGGGGCTCCTGCTGAGTTCGGCATTACTACCACTTACTTGTGCCGGGCTTCTTTCTGTCATCTTTACTATCGACCTCCCTTGGTCAACTCTTGTTCTTTTACGACCCCGACGGTATTAGGGTATCCGAGGCCTAGGGAGTCTTTCACTTTCCCACCTTAATTGGCCCTTGTCTCATCTTTCCTGATACCCTCATTCTTCGAGGGGGCAGCCTTCTTTTTCTTTCCATGATATCTCCTGCCTTCTGCTCAAGGCCCTTAAAGAGGCATGGTGTGTGTAGCCCCCCTCCCCCACATCTGGTGCTCCCTCGATAGCGCTACACCCTCAAGGGCTCACGGCTGGTGAGTTCAGGAGTTGACGACCCCGGGGGATTCCTAAGCTGGGTCCGGGTTTACCCCCCTTTTCCATTGCCTCTGGGGCAGACCCTTTTTCACTTTCCTATCTGCCTTCCATGGCTCTCCTTCCTTCCAAGTCCCTCATTCCTCATTCTTCGAGGGTTGAGGGCATGTCTTTTCCTCCTGTCCTTTATTTGCCTTATTCCCCTATTGTTTTCCATTTCTTCTTCTAGTATATAAGTTAGTAGTTAGTTTTAGTTATAGTTTACATTTCATTTTCTTTTTCACGATCACCCAAACCATTAGTGGCCGAAAACCTGGATGTTAGGCCCCTTAAAACAACAATTATCATCATCATCATCATCATCAAATTATTTCAGGTTGTTTTTTCACATATTCCAATAATTGGAATGATGGTTGTGTTGACCGACTGAAAGCTTAAATATTAATTCATATCAAGGCTACATGTTTCGACCCTTCGATGAGTCTTCTTCAGCAAAATCTTTTCTAATTAAAACAGAGTAAAAATAATTATGTTTTATGCTATATTTAGGTTCAAATAAATAAATGTATATCCTTACATAATATTAAATTTAAACATTGAATTGAAACATTATTATTCTGAATTCTGTTAAATATGTCAAAAACTAATGAAAGATTAAAAAAACTCGAGATATTTTCAAATTAAAGTGCATCAAGTTATCAATATGCAAAATATCTTCAAAGATTTTGAAATCGTATATCCTGTGACTTATAGCAAATTGACAATATTGGTTAGAATCTGTGATACATGGGGCTGTTCACCATTTATTATAAAGAAGAACAGAAATGTTGATAATAGATTGAATAATCCACAGCCTACTTCCAGTCGACCGACTGGGTCAGGGATTGAATGAATGAATGAAGCCCCCATCTAGCGGCGAGGATATGAACTGTACTGGCTGCCGAAGCCTGTCGGACTTTTCTGAGGCAATGATTAAATGAATTGACAGATGAAGTGAAATGGAATGAAATTTTTGACAGGGAAAACCAGAGTACCCGGAGAAAATCCTGTCTGCCTCCGTTTTGTCCAGCACAGATCTCACATGGAGTGACCGGGATTTGAACCACGGACCCAGCGGTGAGAGGCCGGCGTGCTGCCGCCTAAGCCATGGAGGCTACCTGATAATAGATTATTGGTCTCAATTTAAATTATAATACTGTAATAGGGAATCGATTATTTTACATTAAACTTACCGGAAAGACGACCATTGGTTGTAGTAAAATATTTATCATATTAATAACCGTAGAGATACAGTATCAATAAAAATCAAAAATGAGACTGGGAATGTATAGGAAGTGACTGCGACCTTAAATTAGGATCTCGCCGGCATTAGTGAGGATCAGAAGTGGTTGATGTGGGAATTGAAACCACCTCTTTTCAGTTCTGTCCCACGAGGCTGAATGTGCCTCGTTATAGCCCTCAGACCAGAATGGATTTTCTTGGCAGAGCCGGAAATCGAGCTCGGATCTCAGGAGTGACAGCCAAGAATGCTAGTCACTGCCCCGCGATGTGATTTAATTCAGATTTCTAACTCAAGCAACGCCGAGTAGAGATGCTTGTACTCAGTAATCGTACATTTTCTGCTGTTCAGGTAATTATTTTGTCTATGTTCGTCAAAGAGCAAATTTAATTGAGGAAAGGAGTAAGAATGAGCCGCAGCTGATGTTATTTAAAATGCTTGACTTCCGCATCATCTGGCGGCGCTAACGTTTTATAACTCACCTTTTCTCGGTGTCTTGGAGGAAGGAAGTCTGGGGAGCAGCAAACACAAGCAGATTCTTGGTCATGTGACCTTCTGGAGATGGAAACTGGTTCTTAACGCACGTCATACCAAGTGGACCGCAACTCCTCCGCTGCACCGTACTGTGTGCCAGAGGCGCGTGTTCTAGCGAACTTATCAGGAAGGATACAGCCAGGACATTGCAATTAACAGCTTAGGAGAGTTAAGTTACAAATGTTATCTGAAATAAAGGGCACGGTTAATGAAATCGGCTATTGAAGGTAAGGTAGGAAGTGATGGTTAGATTCAATGATTAACGATTTAAAGGTGAGAGGTGTAGAAGGAGAGGAGGCAGCAGAGCTAACTGCTAATAGGGGATCATGGAGGCGACTCTTTCACAAACTGAGGCTTGCATATTAGACTGGAAACCAAGGGCAGAATAGTCTCAAATGAAAATGTATGAATGAATGAATTGATATGTACACTTTTCAGTCTTAATGATACCGACAGTAGTGGCTACGCGGGCTAAAGCGCTGCGTTAGGTCAAGGGGCCAAGCTCTCTGCTGACTCGGTAGACGCGTGGGTTCGAGCCCCACCGTCGGCTGTCCTTGAAATGGTTTTCCGTGGTTTCCCATTTTCAACACCAGGCAAATGCTGGGACAGTACCTTCTGACAGGCCACGGCCGCTTCCTTCCACATCCTTGCCAAGTTTCATTCATCTTCATCCATTCCATCTCTCATCCCGACGCGCAGGTCGCCCACGGGCGTCGACTAGAAAGACCTGCACTCGGCCTCTCAGGAGGCTACACGACAAAAAAAAAAAAAAGTCTTAATGATAGCTTTGAAGCCATTGGATCTGATGATGCTCGCTTGACGGACGAAACATGTCACAGTAAATCTTCTGTAATCCATAATATTATGTATTTTCTTTCTAGATGTTTTCTTCGCATGTCCCAGTATTTGGAATTATATTGGGTTGACCGAATTAAAATTTGTAATATTAATTGTCAATAAGGCAACTCTGAAAAATGGTTTTAGACTCTCTGAATGAATGAATAAATGATTGAATGAATGAATGAATGCATGAATGAATAAAATTAAATTTGACCACCTCGTGGTGTGGGTCAGTACTACTGGCTGTCACTCCTAAGGTCTGAGTTCGATTCCCGGCTCTACCAAAAATCTAATTTTGACGTGAGGGTTGAAAAGAAGTACGCTCCACGTCGTTTGATGCTATTGGCACACTTGCTGTCTGATCTATGGCAGTGGCCTTATGGAATTATTGATTTGACGTCTTTACGTTTTTATTTAGAGGCTAGGACATCGTGGTAATCTGCTCATATAATAGGTGTGTAGAATTTGTCTGATTGTTGTCTGTATTAGTGGGTGTATTTTTAGCCTACTTTCGATTTTTGCAAAAAAGGAAAGTAGACTTATGAGATCTACTGTCTGTCTGTTAGGTAGTCAGCCCGAAGGCTGGTTGGATCCTCACAGGGCGAAAAATTGTGTATCTGTCTGTGTGTGAGTGTGTGTACTCTGGATGTCTGCCCCCACCCCACCCCCTACCAATTCGAACACGGTGAAACCCAATTGAACGAAATTGGGTACTGAGATAGCACTAGCAAAGGGCACCTCAGTGTCATGTTTTATATCGCCGCCATCTTGACAGAAACGTAATGGCGGCCACCCAAATGTTCAAAGCTTAAATCTAATTACGACTAACCTAATCATTCGATCTCTACTAAATTGTGCAACAACATACCTTTATGTGGTAAGCATCTTTTGACCAAACGACAAGGTCATCAGCCCAATAGTTTGCAGATGGCGGCTATGTATGTGTGCAAATCTATTCCCCCTATCAATTCAAACACGGTGAAGCCGAATTGAATGAAATTTTGTACAGAGGTAACACTAGCAAAGGGCACCTCATATTCATGTTTAATATCCGTATAACACGTAACATTTCAACAAGCTACTACAACCAACATTCATTTATACTCCTTGAAAAGGACAAAGAGTTATAACAATACCCATGCATTTAGGAGAAAGTAGGCTATATGTTCTTTACTGAACATCTTGTTTTTAGGTTAGGATTGGGCAGGAGGCGACTGTGGTCACATGTAAGGAGTCATTCCGTTGGCATATAGGCCTACTGTACATGCAGTAGAAGCGGAAAACCATGGAAAATCACTTCTAAGTTGGCTGCGGTGGGAGTCGAACCCACCTCTTGCAGTACCATATCACTTAAGCCTTATGAGGCTAAGTATATCTCGTGCCAACCTTTCAGGGCAGAATTAAATTTCTTGGCAGAGCAGAGAAACGAACCTGGGTCTCAGAGGATGACAGCCAAGAATGTCATCTACTACACTACCAGGAAGTTTGGAACTGTAATAGCCTAATTGGGATATAGGATTGTATTTGTTGCTTCGGAAACTGCGCTAAAGCACGTCTCAACATCTGCCTGGGGGAAAGTCTAGAGAAAAATTCGAAAGAAAACCGCAGCCATAATGACAGCTCTCAGTACCGGGATACGCAGTTCGGTCGGTCCAGCTCCTCAGGCATCCGCACTTACTGTCTGATATAAGGCAGTGGGTTCATGGAATTATTGATTTGACCTCTTTTCGTATTTTCTCATGCAAAGCAGAGATGTGGATTACATAATGCCTCAAATGCTGTATTGCAATATTGTAACCTATGTTTCCCGCGGTGGGTAGGGCTCTAGTACACCCACCATGTTTATTTTCTGCCTTTCGAATAGTTGAAATGAAAAATGAAAATCCACAACCTGCTTCCAGTCTCCGACCGGGTCAGGAATGGAATGAATGAAGCCCCCATCTAGCGGCGAGGATATGAACTGTGCCGGCTGCCGAGGCCTGACGCACTCCTCTGGTGCAATGATTAAATGAATGACAGATGAAATGAAATGATAGTGGAGAGTGTTGCTAGAATGAAATTTTGACAGGGAAAACCGGAGTACCCGGATAAAAACCTGTCTGCCTCCACTTTGTCCAGCACAAATCTCACATGGAGTGACCGGGATTTGAACCACGGACCCAGCGGTTAGAGGCCGGGGTGCTGCCGCCTAAGCCACGGAGGCCCTTTCGAATAGTTACACATCGCAATTTTTCTAATTCAGCATTTTTTTTTTGCCATGGTTCATAAAGGCACCATGAGATGGCAGCTCGCACGGTACATGAATACAGTGACTATTAAAATAATTTAGCCGTAAGTTACGTACGTTTTTAACCAGTTTACCAACTAGCAAAGGAAGCAACAAAATTACATCAAATCTGTTATGACAAATTACCTCTCTCAACAGTAAAAACTGACTTCAGGAGAGAATCTACTAATGAATGGCAGCAGAAATGGGAAGAATCTTCAAAAGGAACAAGGAATTCTTCCCAGCTGTAGAAGGCAGACTAACAATCAAATGTAACCTCACGCCAAACTTGGCAACTTTAATATCAGGACATGGAAATATCAAGTCGTATCTACACAGACTTAAAATTGTACACAGCCCCGAGTGTTCCCAAAACAGTGGACCATAATAATATTTGAGTGTAGTGGAGTGAATAGCGAGGGAGAAATCTTAATAAATATGGTTTTCGTAGAAGGATACTGGCCGATCCATAATAATGTTAAACCATTTTCAAAATTCGTGAACTCTTTGGACTTTACAGCAATGAAAGAGAATGAAGATCATCACCCATCAGCAAATAATACACTACCGACTACGTCACCGAAGCCACAGAACCAGTAATATATAGGAAAGATTGTATTTTATAATTACACAATTATATGAAATTCGATAAGAGCATGTAGCACTACGACTGCTTAATTATTTGGAGTAATAAATACGAAGTACTAAAGAAAATATGATAGTAAGCGTAGCCATGATCGTTGAGTCGTGCACCACGGCCGCGAGGGCAGCTGCAGCAATTCCGGAGATCGCAGGTTCGAATCCCGGTGCTTTTAATTGCTATCCTGAGTGTGGTTTTCCACAGAGTTTCTTTTACTGCAAATGCTGGGATAATACCTTACTATAGTAATCTCACATAAATACAGGTTATCAGACAAGTTAAAAACACACCCAACTAAACGGGACTGATGACCAAGATATCCCAAGTCAATATATTGAAACCCTTTCACTTTCAAGCTATCAGCTGATAGATCTGTGAAAACTTTCAACCATATGTACTACGCTATGCACACACTTCTTAAAAAAAAAAAAAAAAAAGAGATAGAAGGCAGACCAATAAAGATATTAACATGAAATTTAGTAAATATTGAGTGTATAAATCTCTTGGTTGTACTGAAAATAAGTCATGTCTCTAAGCCAAATGATTCCAATATTAAAATAATATTATCAGTGGAAGAAAAGAGTTCAAATTTCAGATTTAATCAACCGAATGCAGTGAAACTTGATAGGACAAATGTTTATACAAGATTTAGTCTGCTGCATCTGATTCATTTTTTTTTTCTCATTGGCCTGTTCGCCATCTCTTGATGAATACAGTACTTTTGCATTTGTCAGTTGGCACAGGCTAGAGTAAAATGTGGCTTTTCACCGATGTCTCAGTCTCACTCATGGCTGTGATTATATGGAAGCTACTGAGGTATGGGTGGGGCTTAGTAATGGCATTCGACGCACAGTCAGTGCCTGTGAATGCTGTGAAAGGTTCAACCCATAGGGTTAGGACTACTGTTCTGACTCAGTGAGGAAAGCAATGGCAAACTACCTCACTCCTCTTCTTGCCTAGAACGCCTCAAAATAGTGCTGCCTTGGGTTTTTGTGGGTATCTACTCACATAACGTAACGGCGGTACTTTTTGAGGATCCAACCAGCCTTCGGGCTGACTACCTAACAGACACAGACAACAACAAGATGGCGGCTGTGTGAAATTTTAAAATTATTTCTTAACATTTTGTTTCCTAATTGAAGTGAACGTGTGAATAATAAACGTATGTAATGTTCTTCATGTAAGCCTCCGTGGCTTAGGCGGCAGCACGCCGGCCTCTCACCGCTGGGTCCGTGGTTCAAATCCCGGTCACTCCATGTGAGATCTGTGCTGGACAAAACGGAGGCAGACAGGTTTTTCTCCGGGTACTCCGGTTTTCCCTGTCAAAATTTCATTCCAGCAACACACTCCACTATCATTTCATTTCATCTGTCATTCATTTAATCATTGCCCCAGAGGAGTGCGTCAGGCCTCGGCAGCCGGCACAGTTCATATCCTCGCCGCTAGATGGGGGCTTCATTCATTCCATTCCTGACCCGGTCGGAGACTGGAAGCAGGCTGTGGATTTTCAATGTTCTTCATGTAATGATATAATGGCAAGGCTGCAACTTATCACCCATACTTTTCAATCTTTACATTGAACAAGCAATGAAGGAAATTGGAGAAAAAATTAAACTGGGAGTGAAGATTCAAGGAGAAATAATTTCAACTCTGAGATTTGCCGATGACATAGTCATCTTGGTCGACACGCCTGAGAATTTGTATGAGTTTTTGAATGGTATGGACCAGTGGCGTACGCAGGATTTCATTCTGGGGGGGGGGGGGGGTTCATTAATATAATAGGGTAATTGTGTACATTACCGGTATTACAGGGACAGATGACCTTGCTGTTCCGCCCCTTAAAACGACAGTCATCATCATAATTAAAATGATACTTTGATTAATATTCATAAAAAACAACAATTAAATAACCGCTCTCTTTGCATGAAAAATATTTTAGGTCTCATTTTTTCGACACAATAAAAAATGAAAAGAAATTCTAAAAAATATGGACAACAGTAACTAAATATTGAGACTGAAACGATGCAGTGGTATAATCATGACCATAGTTACGTGGTTGCTTAAAATATTGATATTATGTGACAGAAAAATAATGTTTTGCTCTTCGTGTTCCTACTGCAATTGCTATTGGCTCTCAAAATCTGCCTATCTTGATTATTTTATCTGTATCATTAATTGGAATAAATTGCAGAAACTCCTCTTTTACTGAATTATCTATAAGGAAACGGGCACACACAATTAAAGCAACCCGAAGCGACGTGACAAGACTTACCGATCGCACACTTCAACAGCAAAACTGATCCATGGGTAGCTCCAACACTGCGAGTAGAGTGCAGGGCATTTATTAAGTGAGGAACGCGACCACGCCTAAGGTGTATGCGGGAGTTAAGACGCCTAACGAGCGATGCCGTAAAACAGGTGTTAGATGGGACAATATATAGATTCAAGTAAAGGAATATCTCGGGGGGGAGGGGGGGTTCAACCCTGACCCCCCCCCCCCCCCCCGTCGGTACGCCACTGGTATGGACTCCGTCTTGAGGAAAGAATTCATTATGAAAATGAATAAATGTAAAACAAAAATATTGGAATGCAGCCGAAATAAATCAGAAACCTCTATGGACATCAAATTGGCAGGTGAAAAGCTGAAGGAAGTAGGAGACTTCTGTTACTTAGGAAGCAAAATAACCAGTGATGGACGAAGCAAAGAGGATATAAAAAGTAGGTTAGCTCAAGCAAGGAAAGCATTTCTACAGAAAAGGAATCTGTTGACATCGAATATAGATTTAGGTATTAGGAAGTCATTTTTGAAGGCCTTTGTCTGGAGCGTGGAGCGTGGCACTCAATGGAAGTGAAACTTGGACTATTGGTGCAGCAGAAAAGAGGAGAATTGAAGCGTTTGAAATGTGGCGTTACAGGAGAGTGATGAAGATCAGATGAGTGGATAGGGTTACAAACGAAGAGGTATTAAGACTAGTGGGAGAGGAGAGATGTTTCTGGCGATTGCTAATGAAGAGAAGAAATAGGTTGGTAGTACACATACTAAGACACCCAGGAATAGCAAGCTTAGTTATGGAAGGAAAGGTCGAGGATAAGAACTGTAGGGGTAGACCAAGTTTAGAATATGTTAAATAGATTGCCTCGGATGTAGGGTGTGGTAGCTATGTGAGATGACACGATTAGCTCAGGACAGGGATGCATGTAGAGCTGCATCAAACCAGTCAAAAGACTGAAGACTCAAACAACAACAACAACAACAACAACAACAACAATGATATATAACTCTATGGCCTACATATACTATAGGACAATCCAACATGGCGATCATCCGAAATAGTTCGATGGTTCTCAATATCTCCGAATCTATTTCAGAAATCAAACTGAAATGTTGTATGTTGATAGAGGCTAATAACATAAGTTCACCCAAAGATTTTTTCAAAAACCTGATGAACACAAATCCAACATGGCGGCGATGGGAAATTGAAATATAGATAGCCTATAGATGTTTCTCGGAAAATAGAATGTTAATGGAAAAGACCAGTGGGATATTTAGTTCTTCACGGAACTACTTGTACACAAGTTGAAGGAGGGCTCTCCTTTTATCGGCAGAGTTATAGTTTTGTGCATTTTATTGTTGTACTTATGTTCCCCTCATATAACTAGAACATTCACTCACCGACAGGATGTCAACATCCAGACAATATGGTGTTTACTACGGTTTGCAGTTCAAGGCTTCAACATTACGACTTGGAAAGTATTGACCTCGTATCCTGCAGACATTTTTTGATGTAACAGGTGGCTGTTACTTGATCATGAGGCTGATGTCCTTGATTTTCTCCTCTTAAATCCTCCACCACCATCACTGCTCCCCCGACCAATACCATCACCACCAAGTTCTAAAAAAATACTTGCATTACCAATTGTTTCGCTCACTTATTAAAATATACACATACCTGCCAACCTTACAAAACCAAAAATCAAGAGATTTTGATATGAAAAACGGGAAAATTTAGGAAATGCAAATAGTGCATATTAGCTCAATTAATTGGCAAACTATGCTTTAAAATTATTACAATGGAATTCAATCAAACATGTTCTGTTTCAATATTTACATTTTATTCAGTTCTTGGTTCATTATCATAATCATCTTCATTTCCCCTTTTCCAGCTGACACTGGGTGGGGGAAAATATGGTTCCTCTCCACTTTGTTCTGTCGTTCCACCATTTCTCTACCGACACGGTGTTCCAATCCAGGTTCCGTTTTCTAATGCTATATTTCACCGAGTCCATCCAACGCATTCTTGGTCTTCCTCGTCCTCTCTTCCCTGTCAGCCGTCGTTCCAGTGCTCGTCTTGGTAGCCTTACTTCATTCATCCGTTTGACATGTCCAAACCATCTCACTCTGTTTTGCTCCAGTTTGTCATTTAGTTTCTGTAATCCCAGTTCTTTCCGTATATCTTCATTTCTCACTCTGACTCTCCTCGTTTTCTGGACCATACTTCTCAGGAATCTCATCTCAGCTGCCTGTACTCTGCTCTCATCCCTCCAAGTCATTGTCCAAGTTTCTGCTGCATATGTCATTATAGGAACATAATATGCTTTGTACATAACTTCTTTAGCCTTAATTGGTATATCCTTGTGCCATACTAGTCCCCGTACCTGCTGGTAGAAAGCACTCCCGAGTTGTATTCTTCTGCTAATTTCCAAATTTAGTCTTCCATCTTCCGTCAGTTCCCGTACCAAGTATTTGAAGTGTTTCACCACTTCCAATTCCTTATCTCCTTATGCCATGTCCTGTGGTTCGGATTCCACGTAAAAAGGAGGTCCCGTGGCTCATGATCTCGCGATTAACGGTCACGTTAAACTACAAGCTTCTTCTTTCTTACCTCTACTCATATGGTTCAGTTCTTGGTTATTTACTAATAATGTAATTATCGTAATATGTAATGATGTTGACTAATCGTTCTTTCTTGAAGATTTCATGATGAAAATCAATACATGTAAAACAAAAAACAATGGAATGCAACCGAAAGAAATTAGAAACCCCTATTGACGTCAAATTGGGAGGTGAAAAGCTTAATGAAGTAGGATACTTCTACCACTTAGGAAGCAAAATAACCAGTGATGGACCAAGCAAAGATGATACAAAGAGTTGCTTGGCTCAGGCAAGGAAAGCATTTCTACAGAAAATAAATCTGTTGACATCAAATATAGATTTAGGTATTAGGAAGTCATTTTTGAAAGCCTTTGTCTGGAGCATGGCGCTTTATGGAAGTGAAACTGTTGGCGCAGCAGAAAAAAAGGAGAATAGAAGCATTTGAAATGTGGTGTTACAGGAGAATGATTAAATCAGATGGGTAGATAGAGTAACAAATGAAGAGGTAGTATACATAATAATAATAATAATAATAATAATAATAATAATATCGTATGGCCTCGGGTGCCGGGTGCAAGCTTTGTTATTTGACACCCAGAGGGTAGCTTGCATGTCGAATTTCGTTGTTCCTTGAAGCACTAGGAAAGTCAAGGAGGTTAGATATCTAAGCTCCTTGAACGCTATAGCGTTTTCCAGTAGAACAAGTAGTTCCGTGAAGAACTATACAGCCTATTTTCATATATCCTGCTCATGTTAATTGCCTCTATCAACATACAAAATTTCAGTTAAATTGCTGTAACAGATTCGTAGATATTGAGAACCGTCTAAATATTTCAGATGGTCGCCAGGTTGGATTTTTATTTTTGTACTATTACATTAAGATTATTGTGTACGTGTGGTATTCAAACTCCAATCCCATGATTAGAACACAAGAAGTAAAAACGAGATTTTAAAATTACGCACAGCAGCCATCTTGTGATTATGCAAACAATTGAAATAAATTAGATGCCAGTGGATCAATATTTGTATAAGCATTTAACGTGCAACGTTTCACGGCACTGGGATAGTTAATTCGCGAGAAACGTCCATTTAAATATTTATACTTCGCGTCGCCGCCATGATGGATTTGTGCTCACCAGGTTACTGAAAGTCCTATAGGTGAACATATGTTCATAGTCTCCATGAACATAAAAAAATTCAGTTTGGTTGCTGTAAAAGATTCATAGATATTGAGAACCGTCTAAATATTTCGGAAGCTCGCCATTTAGGATTGTTATATGTACAGGCCATAGAGTTATGTACCATTCAAGAACAATTATTGCCTAGGTTCACTATTCAAACTTTCACTTTGATCGCATGATTACAACACAAGAAATAAAAACTTAATTTTAAAATTTTGCACAGCCGCCATCTTGAGGTTATGTAAACAATTGAATTAAATTAGATGGCAGTGCATTACAATCTGCAAAATCATTTACTGTACCACATTTCACTGCGCTCAGAGAGTTAAATCACGAGAAAAGTCTATTAAAATATTTCAAATTCGCTTGGTCGCCACGTTCGTTTTGTACTTTATAGGTTTATGAAATATACATAGATAAACTTGTATCAGTGCTCTTTATCACCGTACAAAATTTCAGGGCGATATCGGTAATAGTTTTGGAGATATTGAATGCTAGTGAAATATTTCGCACAGCCGCCATGTTGGATTGGTGAGACGAACCAAAATTTGAAGGGCACGGTCGAAGTCACCGGGAATAGCGCTATGAACTCACTGAGTTTCATTGAAATCGCTCCAGCCGTTTAGATTTTATTAGGGGGGGGGGGGGACACACACAGACCATACACACACACACACGCACACGCACACACACACGGACAAAAGGTGATCTCATAAGCTTATTTTTTCAAAATTGAAAATAGGCTAAAAATGAGGAACTTTGTGTTGGCGGAAACTCCCGAGATTAATTTTGCCATTATGAACACGGTCTACTGAATTTAAATGGGCTCTTTAACATGCCAACATCGTATGACAGGCAAGTCGTAATTTTTGCCGCCTTTCAAAAATCACTTACCACGGGCAGGAGTGAACCTGCATGCTTGGGGTTAGAAGACTGACACTTTAACCACTCACCCACCGTGGCAAGCTGATACTGCTAATGAAGAGTAGATATAGATTGGTAGGACACATACTGAGACACCTAAGAATTGCCAACTTAGTTATAGAAGGAAGAGTCGAGGACAAGAACTGTAGGGATAGACCAAGGTTAGATTATGTTAAACAGATTGCTTCTGATGTAAGGTGTGGTAGCTATGTAGAGATGAAACGATTAGCTCAGGACAGGGAGGTATAGAGTGATGCATCAAACCAGTCGAAAGACTGAAGAATCCAACAACAACAACAATCGTTTAACAATCTTAGGATATAAAGCTAAGTATTCATTTTATAGTAGTTTGAATGGGCTTCAGATGTGTTGCCGAATGGGTGGTGTGGATAAAATCTCGCCCCCCGCCCCCCAATATTTTGTTACACCCCTGTTCGGTCTCCCGATACACCGGTTGGGGATTATTACACTTACAACAAGATGTTCAGTAAAGAATATATAGCCTACTTTCTCCTAAATGCATGGGTATTGTTATAACTCTTTGTCCTTTTCAAGGCGTATGATTGAATGTTGGTTGTAGGAGCTTGTTGAAATACAACGTGCTATAGGGATATTAAACATGAATATGAGGTGCCCTTTGCTAGTGCTACCTCTGTACCAAATTTCGTTCAATTCGGTTTCACCGTGTTTGAATTGATAGGGGGAATCGATTTGCACACATACTTGGCCACCATCTGCAAACTATTGGGCTGATGTTCTTGCAGTTTGGTCAGAATATGTTTCCCACATAAAGATATGGTGTTGCAAAATTAGGTAGAGACTAGATTATTAGGTTGGTCGTAATTACATTTTAGCTTTTAACATTTGGGTGGCCGCGATTGCGTTTCCATCAAGAAAGCGGTGATATAAAACATGACACTGAGGTGCCCTTTGCTAGTGCTATCTCTATACCAAATTTCGTTCCATTTGGTTTCAGCGTGTTTGAATTAATAGGGGGAATCGATTCTGACACAAAGATGGCCGCCATCCGCAAACTATTAGGCGAATGACCTATTAGATTGGTCAAAGGATGCTCCCTCCATAAAGGTATGTAGTTGCAAAATTTGGTAGAGATCGGATGATTAGGTTAATCGTAATTTGATTTAAGCTTTGAACATTCGTGTGGCCGCCATTACGTTTCAGTCAAGATGGCGGCGATATAAAACATGACACTGAGGTGCCCTTTGCTAGTACTACCTCTGTACCAAATTTCGTTCCATTCGGTTCCACCGTGTTCGAATTAATAGGGGGAATCAATTTTGACATAAAGATGGCCTCCATCCGCAAACTATTAGGTGAATGACCTATTAGATTGGTCAAAGGATGCTCCCTCCATAAAGGTATGTAGTTGCAAAATTTGGTAGAGATCGGATGATTAGGTTAATCGTAATTTGATTTAAGCTTTGAACATTCGTGTGGCCGCCATTACGTTTAAGTCAAGATGGCGGCGATATAAAACATGACACTGAGGTGCCCTTTGCTAGTGCTACCTCTGTACCAAATTTCGTTCCATTCGGTTCCACCGTGTTCGAATTAATAGGGGGAATCAATTTTGACATAAAGATGGCCGCCATCCGCAAACTATCAGGTGAATGACCTATTAGATTGGTCAAAGGATGCTCCCTCCATAAAGGTATGTCGTTGCAAAATTTGGTAGAGATCGGATGATTAGGTTAATCGTAATTTGATTTAAGCTTTGAACATTTGTGTGGCCGCCATTACGTTTCCGTCAAGATGGCGGTGATATAAAACATGACACTGAGGTGCCTTGTGTTAGTACTACCTCTGTACCAAATTTCGTTCCATTCGGTTCCACCGTGTTTGAATTAATAGGGGGAATCGATTTTCACACAAAGATGGCCGCCATCCGCAAACTATTACGCTGATGACCTATTGGTTTGGTCAAAGGATGCTCCCCCCCCCCCCCATAAAGGTATGTTGTTGCAAAATTTGGTAGAGATCGGATGATTAGGTTAATCGTAATTTGATTTAAGCTTTGAACATTTGTGTGGCCGCCATTACGTTTCCGTCAAGATGGCGGCGATATAAAACATGACACTTAGGTGCCTTTTGTTAGTACTACCTCTGTACCAAATTTCGTTCCATTCGGTTGCACCGTGTTCGAATTAATAGGGGGAATCGATTTTCACACAAAGATGGCCGCCATCCGCAAACTATTACGCTGATGACCTATTGGTTTGGTCAAAGGATGCTCCCCCCATAAAGGTATGTCGTTGCAAAATTTGGTAGAGATCGGATGATTAGGTTAGTCGTAATTTGATTTAAGCTTTGAACATTTGTGTGGCCGCCATTACGTTTCCGTCAAGATGGCGGCGATATAAAACATGACACTGAGGTGTCCTTTGCTAGTGCTACCTTTGTACCAAATTTCGTTCAATTCGCATTCACCGTGTTCGAATTGATAGGGGGGGGACAGACATTCAGAGTACACACACTCACACACACACACACACACACACACAGACACACATACACACACACAGACAGACACACTTTTTTCGCCCTGTGTTGATCTCATAAGTCTACTTTCATTTTTTGCAAAAATCGAAAGTAGGCTAACAAATATCAGTCTAACTTCTTTGATTATCCAGACTGTCTTCTCTCGTATGTTTTCTGTACTTTAACTCCATGTAATTGAAATCAGTGACTGGAACTCGTCGTAATTTCCTTCCAGTTCTATTGATTTACTCGGCTCGTTTTGGCAATTCTCTTCGCGAGTGACTTCTCTATCCAATCCCAAATTATATTAGTCTTGTACTGGATATCAATGGGCTCAGAGTTGCCCAAGTACAGACTTCCAGCCACTCAAGAATGACTCTTCACCCGAGGAGAAGACATGAGGGAAAAAGGATTTTGTCAGATATAATTTGAGTTATTGTGATAACTTCAGCAGTGCGTGTGACTATTTATTAAGGTATAGGACTGGAGAAGAGGCATCGGAACTTGAAATAAGGTACTATCACGGCATTTTCCTGGAATTAGCATGGACAATCCTGAGGGGTAACAACAACAATAATATTTACCGTTCCATATCATATTAAGCTATAATAGTTGGCGACGAGTGTAAGAAATAAAATATTATAAAGAAGAGAAAATGGATACCGAACAGTTCAAACAACTTCTGGATGCATTGCATATACAACAGCAAACGTTACTGACCCAGCTTGTATCTCATTTTCGCCCCGAGATACGACCAGAAATCCCTGTGAGTTTTTCCAGCGTAACACCATTTGAGAATTTCGATCCCGACAGGGAAAAGTTCACGTGTTACTTAGAGTGGTTTGAGAATTATTATAACATGAAGAGCATCACAGACCACGGAAAAATTGCTCAGCTTCTATGTGTATCTATTGGTTCAACACATTATAACAGTTTAGCAGCATATCTTGGTCCCGATAAACCAGCCAAGAATCAAAACTAGAACGACTTAATAAAAGCATTTAAACAGATGCTCATTCCTAAGAAATGTGCAGTTTTCCAGCATTATATTTTGAACATTTACCAGAAACAAGGACAGACAATTGCTGAATATGTTGCTGCACTCCAACGTGACCTTATTGAATGTGAGTTCACTGTTAAATGTGAGTGTGACAAATCAGTTTCCATTGCTGACGTTTTTCTCAGTTTATTCGTGGCCTGCGTGATGACTGGCTACGTGAACACATTTTGCAATCTAGTACTACTTCATTCGAAGACATTTTGACAAAAACTATTGCTCTTGAAGCATCGAAATTTGAGAGTAAAGAATTAGTATTAGGCTCTGACCCTAGGCATTCAAGTTTCAGCACTGATGATATTAATAGAATCTCCACCTCTTCAAGGCAGCGTTTCAGAGGGAGACGTGATTACAAGGCTCTAGGCATCGAAAAACTCTGTATAAGATGCGGGAAAGACAACCACAGAATCAACAGTTGTCACGTTGATAGGAACAAACTTAAATGTGAAGCTTGCGGAAAAGACGGCCATGTTGCAAAAGTATGTATTCAACCTTGTTGGCAGCCTCACGTAACAGATCACGTGGTTCCAGTTCTCCATCATCACTCCATGCTGAGTCTGATTTAACCACGTTAGTAATTCTGATCATGTCTATGGCATCAGCCATGTAGAAGCTGTTCTATAGTAACGTGATGTTGTCGATTTGTTCGAAATGGTACCTGATACAGATAAATACCTCATCTTTGTCACACTAAATGGAAAATCTCAACGTTTCGAGGTTGATTGCGGTGCTAAATTTTCCTGGCTGGCCGAAAATGATTTAAATTGCCTAAATCTGGATGTGCCTATCAAAAATTCAAGTATTGCATTCCGATCTTATTCGTGCAACATAATTGGACCAAAAAGGAAAATTTCTGTCAACGTTGCATACAACGGGACAGAAATACTTGGCGAATTACATATTGTACTAGACGGGCATGAGTCTCTTCTAGGCCGACAATGGATACGAGGTTTAGGTATTGATCTTCAATATATTGATGCAGGAATGAACAACTCCAATTCAGAGTCTCATCTTCATTCTGTGAACTCATTTGAAGACATTTTCACCAACATCGCCCCAATGTTCCAGGAAAATGTAGGTTGCGTCCCAGGACTCAGAGTCACTCTCTTCGTAAGGGAGCTACACCTGTCTTTACTAAGGAACGCGACGTTCCTTTTGCACTGCGGGAACGCGTAGATAAAGAGTTGGATTTGCTGGAAGCAGATGGCATAATTTCTCCTGTAGCCGTTAGTGACTGGGGTTCACCGTTAGTGGTAATTCCAAAAGCCAGACGGAGTTCGGTTGTGCGTCGATTACAAATGTGGGGTAAATGAAGGGTTAGTACAGGCAAATCACCCCATACGGTGCATTGATGAGATCCTCCATAGTCTCCGTGGTTCAAGGTACTTCTGTAAGCTCGACCTGTTCAAGGCTTACCTACATATCAAGGTTGATGAGGAGAGCAGTATAATCCAGACAATCTCAACTCACCGCGGCACCTATCGAATGCATCGTCTCAGTGTTGGAATAAAGACGGCTCCATCCGAATTCAACAGAATTCTTTCGCAAACCCTTTAGGGCCTCCCAAAAAACAAAACTTACTTCGATGACATAATCGTCCACAGAGCTACGAGGGAAGAATGCATACAAAATTTACAATCCTGCCTACGAAGACTGTCAAATTATGATCTTCATGTCAACAAAGGAAAATGCTAATTCTTTCAAGAGAAAATCGAATATCTTGGTTACTTTGTGGAACATAACAAGATCAACAAATCTCCAGTGAAAGTCCGCGCCATCCAGGACATGAGACGTCCAACTAATGTTGATGAAGTTAGAAGATTTCTGGGACTTGTTACCTATTATTTTCAATTCATCCCAGATTTTTCAACTATTTCCTATCCTCTTCGATGTCTGTTACGGAAAGGTGAACATTGGGCATGGACAACAAATTGCGATTCAGCATTTCGGAAGTTAAAAGCTGAACTTTGCAGTGAGAGAACACTTACGGCGTTTGATACCAGTTTACCTCTTGTTTTGACAACTGACGCAAGCCCAACAGGAATAGCTGCTGTATTGAGCCATACTACTGGGGGAGTTGAAAAACCCATATGCTATGCTTCGCGCTCACTCACTGTCCCAGAAAGAAATTACAGTCAGCTAGATCGTGAGGCACTTGCCATCGTATTTGGCGTGACCCATTTCTACAACTATTTGATTGGCGAACATTTCTTGCTAATAACCGACAACGAGCCATTTTCCAGGATTTTTCACCACCATAGGGCATTACCACAGATGCCATCTGCCCGTCTGCTCAGATACACTTCTTTTTTTTTTATTGATTTGATTACGCTGTACAATTTAAAAGAGGAAAAGAAAACCAGAACGTTGATTGTTCGTTTTCTGATCCCCAATCCAAAAATTCAGTTGATGAGCGTCTTGGTTAGGAAGTAAATCAGTTATACGCTCAAGTGATATTCCAGATTTCAAGTGACAAAATAACATCTTCAACAATCAAACACGAAACCCAGAAAGATCCAGAACTCAGTAAAATTCTTCACAATTTTGGTAACAAAACAGAAGACACTGCATTTACATTGCTAGATGGTATATTTTTTCGAAAGGACAGGGTTGTGATCCCAGGCACTCTGCGTTCCGGCATACTTAATGAACTTCATGAAACACATCTAGGCATTACCAAAATGAAACAGCTTGCTCACCGGTATGTCTATTGGCCCGGCATTGATCGTGACATTGAGAGATTGGTCAAGGGATGTGAAAAATGTGCCCTAATCGAATCCTCCCAAAGTTCCTGTACATCCATGGAATCCTGAAAATAATTGGGAAAGGGTTCATATCGATTATGCAGGCCCATATGAAGACTCCTATTTTCTGTTGCGTGTGGATGCAAAGTCTAAGTGGGCTGAAGTTAAGATTGCCAAAAACGCATCCACTACATCTACAACAATTTCTCTGCTGGAATCTATTTTTGGCGCACATGGATACCTGCAACTTATTGTCTCAGACAACGCCTCAATTTTCCAGAGCGAGGAATTCCATACTTATTGTACAGTCAATGGAATGTTTCAAAAGTTCATTGCACCAGGACATCCAACTACAAACGGCCTTGCAGAACGCAATGTATAGACCTTGAAGCACAGGTTGAAAGCTGTTTCGAACGACCGTGCAACAATCCAGGATAAGATACAGAACATTCTGTTCCGTTACCGTGCAACACCACTTGCTTGTGGTTACTCACCAGCTGAGATGTATTTGCACCGGAAGCTACGGATCCGCTTGACTGCAATTTTTCCATATCGACCTCAAGCATCAAAACTTTCTGATAAACCAGTACGTTCGTTTCAAGCGGGGGAGAGAATACAGGCCCGATTTTTCATCAAAAAATATGTTTAGCAGTTTCGGGAAGTCCAAATGAAGCTTGGTAAACTCCATTACCTGGTCGTGCCAGCGGAAAACGTGTCACGCACCACTGGGTGATAAACTCTACTATAAGTTGAGCGTTTCTCAGGGCCGTAAGGGTTGTAACTGATACTATTTTCGGTCTGCATCGCACAGGAATACCCATTTCCACACCACCATGAGGTAGAGTACATGGCGCGTTTTTTTAACGTGGTTTCCCCAGTAGGCCTAGTCCACGGTTACTGTGACATTTGAGGTTGTCCACATTGAAATTCGGTTTCGTTTCCTTCCGAAACTGCGTACGTTCCGCTGTAAACTGCTAGTAACCTTTGGTTATTCTGTTTGTTGGTGATAACGAGAATAAACATAGGCCAGAAGTTATAATCACGTGCGTTGTTACTTTATTTTCTAAGTATTTCAGTTGAGTGAATTTATTCTTCACTCTTGTGTGTATTCTGGACTGACACAGTGCTATCACCTCAACATTAGTATTCCCTCTTCATGCAATTTCCACTTGTGTTTATATTTCTCTCTTTCTCTTTCTCTCCCTCAGTCTTCTTGTTCTTATTTAGACGTGTCTCAGAGTTGATGCTTATCTGGTACCGGTAGCTGAAGCATGTGAGGATTATCCGGTATATTCATTCAACCTGACCCATTCACTAGAGTTCGAACTATTGTACACTAGGCCTAGGGTATTTTTTTACAGTTACACTCACAAATAAGCCCATAACCATTGTGATTGTACATTGTCATTTAACTAATTCCATTGCAGTAGATTTGTTATGAACGATGGTTACCCTGAGAGACTATCGATGCCACCCAACCTCTTTCCAAAAACAATGCCTGTTCTTGCGGCCAAAGGTCAATACAGAACTTCAAACCACACAAACTCCCCATTAGGGTATTGAAGGATACAGCAGTCTCACAGCCAATGGGGGTCCAGTTATGGGAACTAACCTCCTAACTAACATGGCGCCGTATAGCGACATACCGAGACTACTGTATGGCACACACACACATGATATCGGTTAATAAACTAGCACTTACCGATTCTCAAAACACTTACTGATCCTTTGTTGGAAAGTTATCTCACACAAAATTCTTATGACTCGCTTTTTATAGAGGTAGATGACCTCGCTGTTCCACCCCTTAAAACAATAATAAATAACTCACCATCTGCAAGCATCAAGAAAGCGGGTTTGGTTGGTTTGTCCCTTAGTTTAGGGGCTGCGACAACGCGGTCATGTAGCCCCAAGTACTTCGGGTGTGTGTAAAATTTGTCTGATAAACGGTGTTAATTGTGATGACTGTATTAGAGTGTGTGTTCTGTTCTCAATTCAAGTAAGGACTGCAGACCACTGCAGACATTGAATTTTTTCAAGTAGTTCCTATTTCTGTCGCCAAACGCCACCATCAACGACTACTAATTTTTTAAGTTCTGAACTAGTAGTCGTTGACGGTGGCGTTTGGCGGCAAAAGTAGGAACTACTTGAAAAAATTCAATGTCTGCATCCTTACTTGAATTGAAAACAGATAACACACACTAATACAGTCATCACACACCGGTTATCAGACAGATTCTACACGCACCCAAAGTACACGGGGCTACATGACCGCGTCGTCGCAGCCCCTAAACTAAGGGACAAACCAAAAAACCTAACTAAACTTGCTTTCTTGATGCTTGCAGATGGCGATCTAGTTCACTGAAATATTGAATCTGACAGGCACACAGGCCAGCTGGTTCTTGTAGACCAATAAAATATTCCAAATGACACGAAAACATATCGGGAACTACCATACGACTGGTTTGAAGTTCTCTTTTGACCATTGACTGCAAAAACAGGCATTGTTTTTGGGGAGAGGTTGGACGGCATCGATAGTCTCTCAGGGTAAACATCGTTCATAACAAATCTACCGCAATGGATTTAGTTAAATGATAATGTAGAATCACCATGGTTATGGGCTTATTGTTAAACGCATGGTTTGTTGCGTTCGTTTCATGACCCACTGAGATAACACTAAGGCTGCCTTCACACGTACCACTTTACAAACACAACCACACCACACGACGGTGGTTGGCTGTGGGTGGTCGCAAGATGTTATGGAAATGGAATATTGCTTTCACACGTACCACACTCTGCAGTCAAATTCAACCACCGTCGTGTGGTGTGGTTGTGGTTGTAAGGTGGTACGTGTGAAGGCAGCCTAATAGAGCGATCAAATTGCCATCTTATTAGCTATTTGGAGCGATTATCTAGACTTGGCTGCGGCCAAGCTTGCGACTTAGTAGGGCGTCAAGAGTCGCTCGTTTTGGGGGTTTCCCACTGGCGACATTTCTCACTGGCTAAGCTAGGGCGACTGTCGCCGACTCCCATGGCCTCCTGTTTTAAATGTCACTGCGTGACTACTGTCATAGTGGGGGTATTCGAGGAGGCCGTGGTTGAATGCAAGATATTCTATGCCTCGCAATATTATCCTTTCATGTAGTGGGGACGGCTACGTTATAGCATGAGGTGGCCATGGCAGAAACATGAGTTTTGTTTTCTTTGACGTTAACACAATGTAAAAAAGTTATACGAACCTTACAGTAGTCGCATATGATGTGTAACATGTGACATGTTATCCTACTATGTGTGTCCCGGGAGCGTAAATCCCTTGTTAACAGTGAACTCTGTTGGTCATTGAAATAACTACTTGTAAAGCTCCAGTGCTAAGTCCTGACCGTAATAAATCATAATTGTTATTTGCTAAGACGTTGTATCTTAATCGATTGATACATATTGTGCATTTTGCAATGGAAAATTAAAAGTGTAGGCTATATTGTAATATTATAGTGCAGAAGTGACTTTAAAAAGATGAACCGTCTTGGTTTCAGACAAGATGGCAGCTGATCTCTCGTTCTGAACTATATTTCACTAATTTGAGTATGTTCCACGCAATATAGCCTACAGATATAAAAATAATTGGAACTTAGTATGAAATGAACTTCGTTTGAAATATACTCCAATGAAGAAATCGTTTAGTCAAACTCATTATTGGCTAAGACGTTGCATCTTAATCGATTGATAACATTCATTTTGGGAGGACATAATTAGGTCTGTGGTTACATCGTTGGTCTCTCAACCGGCTGGCTGGGGTTCTTATCCTAACAGAGTTTTGCCTGATTTTTTTAAATATTTATTGTTATTTTTTTAGAACTGGGGCGTTATACAATTGAGCGTTATATCGTGCATTTTTCAATGGAAAATATATATTTAATTAAAACAAAGTTCTCCAATGGATCTTTAGGGGCCGATAACCTAGATGTTAGGCCCCTTAAAACAACAATTATCATCATCATCATCCAATGGATCTGCAGTAGTGACATCTACCTTCAACTAGTTGAACTACGATATGCGGGAGCACGGCCGAAGCAATCCACTGCCTACTTGATGCGAGCTGCGCTCTATACCGGCCAGTTAGTGAACCCATGCCAGCGATGTTATTGAAAATGGCCTCTTTTTGCAGATATAGGCGCCAAGTATAGGCGCGATTAAAAATTAGGTGTGCAGAAGATATATTAAATGTGTTTTTCCCAGTGATACGTTTAGACCAACGAAGTTTCAATTATTGTTAATAGTCGGTGTTAATATACTGAATTCCTACGTTGTTTGGAGTGTTTGTTGATGCGATATAGATTCCAAATAGCCACATGGCCGACAGTACATCGATTGCTTACATTAAAAAAGAATACAGCAAAAGTATGAAGATTTAATAAATCGTAATTGTTTTCAGCAAATATGATATAATGAATATGTTCACACCAAAGAATGACAACTTGAAGATGATTTATTGTAGGAATATCATATATGGGGTCTCCAAACCTTGAACTAAACTGTATGCGATATACATTCCCCATAGCCACATGGCCTACAGTACGTCGTTGTACCGATCTCCGCCACCACGCGTGCTCATTGTTTCCGTCCCATGCACTTCCGTCCCATCCATTTCTGTCCCATCCACTTCCGTCCCTTTTCCAAAATCACTCCCTCAAAAATGTCCAGCTACCGAGTGCCACAAAAATATCCAGATACCGAGTGGAAAGATATTACACATCAAAAAGTTAAAGGATATGGGGAAAGAGGAAGTCAGTCACAACAATGCAGATATCTACTGCAGACGAGAGCCCATCTCTGCCGATCTCTAGCGTCATTTTCGATCGCTGTCAGTTCTGCTTGCTTAAGGATTGTCAGAACTCGATCCTTCCATCTCGTCTATGGACGTCCCCTTGGGCGTTTTGCATCAGTTTGGGAATGAAGGAGAGATCCATCAGCTCGCAGGATGTAACCAAACCACTAGTACAGGTCCTCTTTCGTTCTTCGGGCCGATAACCTAGATGCTAGGCCCCTTAAAACAACAATTATCATAATTATTATCATCTTCCGTTCTTCGATTCCATTTCCCCTCCATGGTATTGTAGTGCGGTTCATAAATCTTTCGAAGAACCTTCTTCTCGAAGGTACAAATTGCTTCCTCTGTTGCTACTGACGTAGGGCTAATGATGATGATGATAATAATAATAATAATAATAATAATAATAATAATAATAATGAGCCTCCGTGGCTTAGGCGGCAGCACGCCAGCCTCTCACCGCTGGGTCCGTGGTTCCAATCCTGGTCAAAACGGAGGCAGACAGGATTTTCTCCGGGTACTCCTGTTTTTCCTGTCAAAAATTTAATTCCAGCAACACTCTCCACTATCACACTATCATTTCATTTCATCTGTCATTCATTTAATCATCGCCTCAGAGGAGTGCGACAGACTTCGACAGCCGGCACAGTTCATATCCTCGCCGCTAGATGGGGGCTTCGTTCATTCCATCCCTGACCCGGTCGGTCGACTGGAAGCAGGCTGTGGATTTTCATTTTCAATAATAATATAAATAATAATAATAATAATAATAATACTGTGGCGTATGGCCTGCAGAGATGCCTGACACAGGTGTTTCAAATTGATGCCCGTAATAATAATAGTAATAATAATAATAATAATAATAATAACAAATTAATCGATGTCAGGAACGAAACTCTTTACCAAAAGACTGAAAAACTCTCGGACACAATAAGAAAACGGAGAATTGATTTTTATGGGCACATCCTCCGAATGAATTCAAATAGACTAACAAAAAAGATCTTCGACTACTTTCGTAATAAAAAAAAACTCTTTGGTTTAAGGAAACTGAGAAAGACCTCGTGGAACTCCAAATCATAGACACCATGCTGATGGACAAAACAGCCAAAACCGTCACCAAGTATAAGGCACAACGGTTCCAAGTAAAAATCAAACAAAGGCGTACGATCCACATCTCTACCGAAGAAAGGGAAGCAAGATCTCAATGGATGTGGCAATACTGGTCCAAGAGGAAAGCTCAAAACAATAAAAAGTGATTGATTTCATGTACCCCAAAGTTGGGTGAAACAAATAAACAAGAATAATAATAATACATTAGGTTGTTGCAATCTTCTCTAATTCTCTTGACACGGCCACACAACAAATCAATCAATTACAGGTGCAAGCTGCAAAGGCAGGTCTTCAGATTTCGTTTCAGAAAACGCAGTTTATAACGAACATCAATTCAGAACCCAGAGAACTTATGGTGAATGGAGGACAAATTACACAGGTAGAGAAATTCAAATACCTGGGTGAATGGATTGAGCCCAACATTCGTGAAAAGGAAGCTTTCGTGGCACGGATTAACAAAATGGAAATGACCATTTAACCAAAGACATTTACAAAACACGATCAATGTCCTTCAAGGCCAAACTGAGGCACTACGTTACTGCTATTCGCCCGGAGGCGTTATATGCATCAGAATGCTTGGCGATGAAGAAGGAAGGCCTGGCAGAACAACTCGAAACCAAAGAGAGGAAGATTCTGGGAAAGATCCTGGACTCGGTCAAGGAACGAGGAGAGTATAGAAAACGACACAACGATGAACTTTATTTACACGTGGAGAAAATAACGGACACCATTCGCAAAATAAGACTCTCCTTTTATGGCCATTTAACTCGAATGAACTCTGGAAGATTGTCCAATCGAATCTGTGCCTACTTTGTGGGAAAGAAAACCAAAGGGATCTGGTTTACAGAGTTGGAAAAAGACCTACAAGAACTGGGGATATCACACGAGGACATCTTGGAACGTGACTCTTTGAAGAAGAAACTCGGGGAGATACAGAGTTTTCAGCCAAAACCTATATTGAAAACCGGCAAGAAGTGGACCGACGAACGGAAGGAAGCTCACCGAAGAAGAATGCGCGAATACTGGGCCAATGTGAAAGAAAGAGGGAAAAGGCAGTTGAAATAACGTGATCCATTGACGACCGAAACGATTATAAAAACAACAACATTAGGTTGTACAGATTCCTGCAATTTTAAGCTTTTATTAAAAAAAAAAACGGTGTTTGTGACCTTCAATAGTAGCCTAAGGCTACAAGGGTTATCTTGCTGGGTACCAATGTCTTTTCCTCTAACGACATTGCATTATGACTCTTGCATTAGAACCAGCTGTGATGTTTCCAGTCTAGTGATGCCACGCCAGTGGGGGAGAATCATGTTAGGGTCTTCACACCGGTACAACAACACACCCACATACCGGAAACTGGTGCGAGGGAAGCGAAGCGGGACCATACCTGGCCGGGTATTGTTATACAGCGTCCCTTTCGCTACTGTGCGTTTCTGCAGGAGGAACTTTCGCCACATATTTAAAATGTATGGTTAGTGTACGGTGATGATCACGCTATCTCCATTCCATTATCCCTCCGTGGTCGCGTGGATTACTATTGTAATCCAGGTTCATTTGTTTGATATATCTGGGATCAGGCGCGGATTCAAGGCGGGGTCACGGGGGTCATGAAGCCCCCCCCAAACGGAGACCAAATTTTTTTGCAAACTCAAAAAACGAAAACACAATAACCAGACAAATAAAACTAAACGAATTTTAACTGAAAAACAGTTTTTTTTTTTTCATTTTATTCAATACTGAAAATAGCTTTATTGCAATTATTATGTTCTGTTAACAACTGTACATATTTACAACTTCATACCTGTTATATAAAAACGATTATTTATATAACAAAATCAACTCGTCTATTTTGTTTAGCAAACCTTGCGATTACCGAATCGATGTCTATAGTGATGTCACGATGAATGTGCAGCAATGCACGGATAGGAATTTGGGGCTTTTTTTTTTTTCGCATCAAAAATTTTTGCCGACGTCCAAACTGCAAGCTTGGTTGGCAATTTAAGCTGTGACTTTCTCCCTTTTTGGGTACCAACTCGACTTGCCGAAACTGTAACGTACCTTGATACTTTTCTCGATGCTCGATGTAAACGTCGCAAAACACGCCGTTGCAATTTGTACGAATATTTTTTGGTGCGCTAAACGTATCAAATTTCTATCCATGTAGCTTGGTCTGGTTTTGTACGTTTGGTTATTTTGTGATTGCGTTTTTAGTGATACCATTTTTCTTAACAATTTCGATTCTCTGACCCCCCCCCCAAAGTCGAATTCTAGATCCGCGCCTGTCTGGGGTCATAATACACTAGATCTTGGTCCATACTATTCAGTACCTTTCCTAGAAGGTCTTCCCATTAGTATCACCGTGAAATATTACATCAATAACCACAAGCGTGTCAGTGGCCGAAGTCGTTGGATTTCTTAAGAGCGTTAAAAATCCCCCAGTATGCTTCCTTCGGAGGTGAAGTAAAGCCGGTGGTCCCATGTCATAGATTTATGGCTTGAACAAGAACCTTCCACTAACTACATGTGTGTGAAGCCAAAATTTGTAGGTTAGGTTTGATTAATGTTCTCAAGTTCCAACGTTCGCCACCGGGCGCTGGTTACGATGACATCTAGTAGTAGCGAAGTTCACAGCTAGGTTTCGTGACGGTAACATTTGGTAGCGAAAGTAGGAACTACCGTACTTGAAATTATTGTCTGCAGTCCTTACTTGAATTAAAAACCGATAACACACACTAATTCAGTCATCACAATTAACACCGGTTATCAGACAGATTCTACACACACCCAAAGTACGCGGGGCAACATGACCGCGTTGTCGCAGCCCCTGAACCAAGGAACCAACCAAACCAGCTACTGAAATAATGAACTAACTAAACCTCTGTATCCTATATTTTAAAAAATCATGTTGTTATTCTCATTTTCTTATATTCATCCATCATATCTTCCATAATTTATTGTAATCTCTATATATATAAAAATATGAAAGTTTGTCTGTTTTTTCTGAATTTCCACGGAAATTTGCGTTATTTGCGTGTTTCAGACTGTTTTATGACGGATGCGCGCAAAAATAATTTTTTGTCTGTCTGTCTGTCTGTCTGTTTGTATGTGGACAACTATGAGTCCTTATAACTTGAGAACGGCCGGGTGGATCAACGTAAAATTTGACACAGATATCCATCAGAAGCACCACACTAATCATTGATGTAACTCTTCTCCGTACCTCTCATAAAAGGGGGCCTATCCCCATAAAATACATGCTGAAATAGGCGTAGAAGGACGAGACAAAGCTTATTTTCAACCCATCGACATGAGAAACAAAACTCAGGGGCCCTAACCACATTTTAAGGCCCTAAAACCAACAGTTTTTGAGATATTCCCAGAAAACTAATTTCATTTAATAATCTAATGAAAGAATGCAAACTGGTAACCATGGCAACAAAATCTCAGAGGACCATCTATTTCTGTAAGACGCAATGCAATTCCATTTATTACATTACTGTGAAGTTTTGCAAACGGCTATAAGGTTATTACGGAACCAAATTAAGCTGTAAAATTCATCAATACGTATAATGATCTTAAGGGGGTCAAGGGGTACACTAGAATTTTGTCACGCGATTTTCACGTGCGGTTGTGGTACGGAAGGTATTTTATATCCCTATCCCTATATTGTATTTATTATATTATAGCTTGTCACGGTTGGTGAGTGGATAGCGTAGCGGTCTACTAACCCCAAGATCGCAGGTTCGCTCCTGGCCGTGGTAAGTGATTTTTGAAGGGCGGCAAAAATACGACACGCATGTCATACGATGTTGGCATGTCAAAGAACCCATTTGAATTCAGTAGGCCGTGTTCATAATGGCAAAATTAATCTCGGGAGTTTCTGCCAACACAAAGTTCCTCATTTCTCTACTAGAAAGCGCTATAGTGTTCAAGGAGGTTAGATATCTAACCTCCTTGACTTCCATAGTGATTCAAGGAACAACGAAATTTGACATGCAAGCTACCCTCTGGGTGTCAAATTACAAAACTTGCACCCGTCACCCGAGGCCATACGATATTATTATATTATTATTATTATTATACTGTATTATTATTATTATTATAATTATTATATTATGTCATACAACGACGAGACAAAGCTCATTATTAGCCCCTCGGTGGCAGAAACAAAACTCGAGGGTTCCCGAAAACTGCATTTTAAGGCTCTCTAAAACCTACAGTTTCTGAGATATTCCCAGAAAACTAATTTTATTTTATTTAATAAACTAATGTAGGAATGCAAGTCGGCAACCATGACAACGGGTTCTCAAGAGAAGACATCCAACGTTCCATCTATTTCTGTAAAAATCAATGCCACTCCACTTATTACATTTCTGTGAAAGTTTGCAAATGGCTATAAGGTTATCACGGAACCAACTTAGACTGTAAAATTCATCAATGCGCATTTTTCACGTGATTTACACGTGTGATATGTCGTACAGAATTATATCTCCAAACAGCAACATTATTTTCAAAAAATACTGAATTGAAATATTATTTTTTTGCGGCTATTAGGAAATTGGGCCATTGGAGGCTAAAAAACCTGAATATCCATGCACCACAAGCCTTTATAATTTGTTAAAGGTGTCTTCCTGTGGATGGGGACTTTACACAACGGTGTGGGTCAGTCTTTATGTGAGGTGTATTGCGTTTCATCTACGAGGGTTTCAATTTTATTTTCACGTCAGGAAGTACACGTTAGGTGAATTTAGATAGAGCACATTCTATTTTTTTTTTTCGACAAACGGGTTCATCGTAAGGATGATTTTGTTTGAAACTGTGTGGTTGATATATCTATATTCGGACTTCTGGGTGATATGTTGTAGGTTGGTTGGTTGGTTGGTTCCTCAGTTTAGAAGCTGCAACAACGCGTTCACGTAGCCTCGTGTGTGTAGAATCTGTTTGATAACCGGTGTTAATTGCGATGGCTGTATTAGTGTGTGTTATCTGTATTTCAGGTAAGGACTGCAGACGATCAATTTCCAGTAGTTCTTACTTTTGCTACCAAATGCTACCGTCAACGACAACTAGCCGCAAACTTGGCTACTATATGCCACCGCAACCGGCAAACTTTGGAACTAATAGAGCGTTAATCGAATCTAACCGACAAATTTAGCTTCACATAATTGTAGTTAGTGGAAGGTTCTATTACATGCCATACATCTATGACATGGGACCGCCGGCTTTACATCCACTCCGAAGTAAGGCATACTAAGAGATTTTCGGCCATTCTGTGTATCTTTATGTACCCCTATAATTCGTGTTCGAATGTCGGGAGCATCGTAAAATTAGGTACCCATGAGAGTCAATACACCAATCATTTATAAAACTCTTCGCCGTACTTCTCAGAGGAGGATTGGTATAGGAAAAAACTTTTCAAAATACATGCTAAAATAGGTGAAATATAAAAATTATCCTAGAAAGACGACCAAAGCATATGTTGCGCTTCTCAATGTGAGACAAAAAATTCGGGAGTCCATAAAGAGTCTCCAAAAACCACATTTTAATGCCCTTAAATTAACAGTGAGTGTGTTATTCCCAGAAAACTAACTTCGCTCTGATAAACATATGAAGGAATAACAAGCCCCTAACCATTGCAACAGTAGCTCAATTGATAACGCCTGGTTATTAATACCGAAGACCATTCGAAGAGCGGGTACTTCTGCTAGTGTTATGTATAAGTAGTAATTTTTTTAATTGTCCAAATATAACCCTAATATGCTAAGGGAAAATTGGGTTCCCTCTATGTATTGGAAACTCATAATAATAATAATAATAATAATAATAATAATAATAATATCACATATCACAGGAGGCTGCCAAGCAATCTTCTGTACTGATTACATGAAAAGGCACAAACAAGTGGCCAAAATAATGCACCTACACCTTGCTCAAAAGCACTTATTATCTGATAATATTTTGCCTTACTATCAGTACGTTCCTGACGCCGTTTTGGAAAATCCTAGTCACAAATTGTTATGGGACCGATCAGGTATTACTGACAAAACCATGCCAGCAAACCGGACAAGGTGCAGAAGAGAACCTTCCTAATTGATATTGCAATACCCAATTCCCATAATCTGCAACAAACCTGCTGTGATAAGATCACCAAATATCTGCCCTTGGCTGAGGAAATACGGCAAATGCGGAGACAGGAAAGTTTAGTGGTTCTGCCCTTAGTAATTTCTTCTACCGGCATCATCCCCAAATCATTGGCTCGCAATCTACAAATATTGGGAATACATCCTGGTCTACATATCACCATACAGAAGGCCGTCATCTCGGAGACCTGTTCCATTGTTCGCTCGTTTCTCAATGTGCCACCTTAAGAGATTTAGCCATACCGTCTTGCAAACAAGCCAACGATATGTTGATATGTCCCACTTATGTGGTGAAATGAATTTAAAAGTAATAATAATAATGATATATCAGATAGAAAAGAGTCGTTTCATTTAGAGGCGTGCAATTTCGAGGTTATTTAGCTCTTGTAATATTATGGGACTTGGTATTTGAAGCTAGGATTGGGAAGGAGGTGGCTGTGGCCTTAGGTTAACATTTGCTTGGAGTAGAAGTGGGGAAAACACAGAAAACCTCTTCTAGGATGGTTGAGGTAGGGATCGAACCTACCTCTTCTCAGTTCTGCCTGACGGGGATGATTTAACCTCGTTCCAGCGATCAGACCACAATTAAATTTCTTGACAGAGTCGTGAATCGATTCTGGACTTTAAAGCCTCGTCCACACCGGCAGATTAGTTTCCAGAAACATTGTATGCAGACTGTTTCCCAAATGTTTCTCATTTGTATGCGGAATGTTTGCATACTTTTTGAAAACATTCTACACACAATCGGGAGACTCGAGTGATGTTTGGAAACAGTCTGCATACAGTTTGCATACAATTGACATACAAATGGCAAACAAATCTCGTGTTTCAAGATACAAGATACAATGTTTTCTGTTTTCCAACGAAATGGAAAACACTCATACAAGAAACAAGCATTTTGTCTCAAGTCTTCCTGTGTGGACGTGTTTTGAAACTGTAGATCGGATACAAACCACAGACGCATCCAGCTAGCCAAGTTTTTCCACATCATATTGTGTTGATTTAGTTTCAATTTCCCATCCTTCTTTATGGTGCACCATATAAGGTTTAATAACAAGGGACTTTTTGTTGTTACGCTATACATTTCGTGTGTCTTTGACATTTATTAATTCATATCGGCTGATGAAGGGACCAAAACTAATTAGGCCTTGAAACATGTCCCACCAATGACCACACAGTGATCTCATTATATTGCCACAAAATGTAGTTTAGTGGGGCTACCGGCGGGGTGTCAAATTTCACCCCCTCCCCAAAAAAAGAAAATAGTGGTTGTTATCATACTAATATATAACAAGTAGTTCCGTGAAGAACTATACAGCCTATTTTCATATATCCTACTTATGTTAATTGCCACTAACAACATACACAATTTCAGTTTGATTGCAGTAATAGATTCGTAGATATTGAGAACCGACTAAATACTTCGGATGGTCGCCATGTTGGATTTTATATATGTAGGTCCTAGAGTTATGTACTGTTACATGCAGATTATTGTGAACATGTAGTATTCAAACTTAAATCGCTAATTAGGACACAAGAAGTAACAAGGAGATTTTAAAATTTTTCACAGCTGCCATCTTGAGGTTATGGAAACAATTGAAATAAATTAGATGCCAGTGGATTAAAATTCGTATAAGGATTTACTGTACCAAGTTTCACTGCACGCGGATGGTTAAATTGCGAGAAACGTCGATGTGAATATATATAATTCGCGTCGCCGCCATGTTGGATTTGTGATCACCAGGTTATTTAAAGTCCTATAGGTGAACTTAAGTTCATAGCCCCTATGAACATTAAAAAATGCAGTTTGATTGCTAAAATAGATTCGTAGATATTCAGTATCGTCTAAATATTTCGGATGGTCGCCATGTTGGATTGTTAACTGTATAGGCCATAGAGTCATGTACTGTCCCCGATAATCCGGATAGTAGGCTGTCAGATATCCGCCCCCTCAATCGGATTGCCAATAATCAATCGCACCGGCACAGCTACATCAATGAAAATGGCACTGACAGATACTACCGAGATTAGAGCACAGTAGTTAACAAGAAATTATTGTGGAACACACCAAAATATACGGGGGTTCATACTTACCTTTTACTTACCTATTCAATTTAATCTCGGGTCTGGGTTTTCAACTGGATCACTTAATAGTATGCCCTCACAATAACCTCCACCACGATATTTAAAATGGACCAAGTCGGAAACAAGAAAATTTAAACTGCACAATAATTTATTTCACATAAAGAAAATAATTTAACAAAATTTAACAACAAAATATACGTGGCAATCAGAAGCCATTGTCAATGCAATCATGTCCTCCTGTAGGACTTGTAGACTTCACATACAAAATTTCAGCTTTCTCTAGCTCAAAAGAACGTAATAATAAAAACAAAGCACTTTGGAATGGATAAGGGAGCTGGGACGAGACATATAGCATTTGTTTCCTTTTTCATGAACTTCACATTTTATTTATAACCGCAAGGCTGCTATGTAGATGACCTTGGCCTCTATCATTCAGTTATCTGGCCACCTGTAATACACCCTGCACCGTGTCGCATGCTTGCTTCGTCAAATGGACACACCTGTCCAACCAATGTTAGCATATGCTAGTTACCTCAGAGCCTAGCTCCTTTTCAAAACACTTTAAATGTTCACATCTCAACTCAAAAATTATCACGCAAATCTTTTAAATGCTCCGTTCAAATATCAATGGATTACTCTAATAATCCCAAATCTTGTTTAATTGTATATTCCAATTGTTGAACTAGCGTTGTTTAGAGTATAATAACGAAAACGCTTAATGTTTATAACAAAATGTTCATTAATTATTTATAACATTTTTAAATTGTTTATAACATTGTCAAACGACAATTGAAAAATTTATACACGCCTCTATTAATCCCGTTCGTTTCAAATTATTATTAAAGATATTTACATAGTTATTTACATTATTTATATTATTTATATTATTAATACATTAAACCACACGTTTATCCGGTTGATAATTACTTAAATCGTGGTGATATAATCGACCAATGAAGGTTAGTTATATTTAAATTTTAGATTCTGGTTTAATAAGATTTAATAATTATTATTTGTGACGGTAACCTCCATTCAAAATCGTTATCTCAAATTATTTAAACACTCTTGTTAATTTTAACAGTAACTTCACATGAATAATTTTCAATGGACCTGAACAATACACTCAGCGGAAAAATACCTCGCTCAAAACGCACAAAATTGCACCAAAATTGGCCCATAATTCATCATATATCTCATTATATATGGCATCAAAATCTTCCACAATACACACAAAAAAAAACCTCCATTTATAAATTCATCATCATCATCAATATTACTGTGGGAACCTCCTTCACATATTAAAGGGCATTATTCATCAGCGACTTTTACACGTCCACTGAACTAACGATTATACATCCATAGTTCCTCTTTAAAAATTCTTATATTCATCAATTGTATCGAAAACTGTTATTATATTTAATCTTCGTGGGTTTCATTCATGAAGCGATATGAAGTAAAAATTTGCCAGTCACAAATAAATTTAATAGCAAATACGATTAGACACGCCTCCCTGGTCTATCAAAATTGAGATTAATATCATCAAAGTATCGCAGTATAAAAATACTATCTTCAATCAAAGTTCATCTAAACTGCATAAATAGTCGAATAGAATACAATTAGACTGTGGACTGCCAACATTATTGTTCCAATCTAGAATTGAGAAAAACTCCTATCAAATGTTCATTACTATAGTGTACTCAATAAATCGTACTCAAAGTTCATATTTCATAAAATTGTCTATAATGCAATGGTATTTCAGAATTGACGATAAATGTCTATGTTGCAATCATGTTCATAAAACGACTAGTATTTCTAAGATCGTCGATAAAGTAGTAGATTTTAACGCTCTAAAATCTTTTAATCATTCTTCTTTCTTGAGGATGACAGAAAATTGGTCAAAGTAATTTACTGAAAATAATTACTTTAATAAAATGACACGCTGTCTGAATTCAAATTTGCCATAGAGAATCGTTAACTTTACAGTCAAATCGTGACTACAAAAATATGCAAATTACTGAAAGAATATATATTATCAGTCTCAACTGACCCAAAATTATATAAATATGCCAATGACATAATAATGTCTCAATAAATCGTAGAAAAAGGCATAAATCAGCAAAGTGTACTGAGTACAGAAATATCAAGCAAGAATATGAGGCAAAATATATGGGACAGAAAATATGGGAGAAATAGTTGCTCAGATATCGCTAAATGGCTCAAATAAATCAAGAAACGTTCACGACTACCTTATCTGTGATTGAAGTTCTAGAGGAAAATTTCCAAAGAAGACTGCTGCTGGTTCCATTTCACCACCGTAAAGATGTGCTCCGACCTCGAACCTGGAACCTGCGCCCTCGGAGAATAGAACAGTTTCCTCCTCCGGAACTCGCACTGCTCCGTGTAGACGATAGACATCCTTCTGGCAAAACTCTTCTGTGTGAGCCGGGTCCACCCTGGCCTCTCTTGAAAGTTCCCTGAAGTTCTGGTAGAAATTCGCCATGAAGTTTATTGCAATTATTTCCGCAGAAATGTTCATAATTGTGGAGTATGAAGATATTTCCACTGCCATTTGATGTAATTCAGCGATGGATTACGATGCATGAGTGTAGTTGGATGTTCACTACATGCTCGCTTTTGTAGAATGACGATTAACGAAGCTCCGTGCTGCTATTTCACTCCATTGATGTATGTCCCAATTGCATTAAAGTTTTAGTCTTTCATCTCCACTTCCGTTATAAATATAATCTGGCAGTACTTTCGACTATTATTATAACGGAAGTGGAGTTGGAAGACTAAAACTTTAATGCAATTGGGACATACATCAATGGAGTGAAATAGCAGCATGGAGCTTCGTTAATCGTCATTCTACAAAAGCGAGCATGTAGTGAACATCCAACTACACTCATGCATCGTAATCCATCGCTGAATTACATCAAATGGCAGTGGAAATAAATTCATACTCCACAATTATGAACATTTCTACGGAAATATTTGCAATGAACTTCATGGCTGATTTCTACAAGAACTTCAGGGAACTTTCAAGAGGGGCAAGGGTTTTTCCCAGCACACAAAGAAGAGTTTTGCCAGAAGGATGTCTATCGTCTACACGGAGCAGTGCGATTTCCGGAGGAGGAAGCTGTTCTATTCTCCGAGGGCGCAGGTTCCAGGTTCGAGGTCGGTGCACATCTATCCTGTGGTGAAATGGAACCAGCAGCAGTATTCTTTGAAATTTTCTTCTAGAATTTCAATCCAACAGATAAGGTAGCCGTGAACGTTTCTTGATTTATTTGAGCCATTTTAGTGAGATCTGAGCAACTATCTTTCCCATATTTTCTGTCATATATTTGATTGCCCCATATTCTTTTGCTAGATGTTTCTGTACTCTGTACACTTTGCAGCTTTATGCCATTTTCTTCGATTTATTGAGACATTATTATGTCATTTGCATATTTATATAATTTTGGGTCAGTTGAGACTGATAATATATATTCTTTCAGTAATTTGCATATTTTTGTAGTCACGATTTGACTGTAAAGTTAACGATTCTCTATGGCAAATTTGAATTCAGACAGCGTGTCATTTTATTAAAGTAATTATTTTCAGTAAATTACTTTGACCAATTTTCTGTCATCCTCAAGAAAGAAGAATGATTAAAAGATTTTAGAGCGTTAAAATCTACTACTTTATCGACGATCTTAGAAATACTAGTCGTTTTATGAACATGATTGCAACATAGACATTTATCGTCAATTCTGAAATACCATTGCATTATAGACAATTTTATGAAATATGAACTTTGAGTACGATTTATTGAGTACACTATAGTAATGAACATTTGATAGGAGTTTTTCTCAATTCTAGATTGGAACAATAATGTTGGCAGTCCACAGTCTAATTGTATTCTATTCGACTATTTATGCAGTTTAGATGAACTTTGATTGAAGATAGTATTTTTATACTGCGATACTTTGATGATATTAATCTCAATTTTGATAGACCAGGGAGGCGTGTCTAATCGTATTTGCTATTAAATTTATTTGTGACTGGGCAAATTTTTACTTCATATCGCTTCATGAATGAAACCCACGAAGATTAAATATAATAACAGTTTTCGATACAATTGATGAATATAAGAATTTTTAAAGAGGAACTATGGATGTATAATCGTTAGTTCAGTGGACGTGTAAAAGTCGCTGATGAATAATGCCCTTTAATATGTGAAGGAGGTTCCCACAGTAATATTGATGATGATGATGAATTTATAAATGGAGGTTTTTTTTTGTGTGTATTGTGGAAGATTTTGATGCCATATATAATGAGATATATGATGAATTATGGGCCAATTTTGGTGCAATTTTGTGCGTTTTGAGCGAGGTATTTTTCCGCTGAGTGTATTGTTCAGGTCCATTGAAAATTATTCATGTAAAGTTACTGTTAAAATTAACAAGAGTGTTTAAATAATTTGAGATAACGATTTTGAATGGAGGTTACCGTCACAAATAATAATTATTAAATCTTATTAAACCAGAATCTAAAATTTAAATATAACTAACCTTCATTGGTCGATTATATCACCACGATTTAAGTAATTATCAACCGGATAAACGTGTGGTTTAATGTATTAATAATATAAATAATATAAATAATATAAATAATGTAAATAACTATGTAAATATCTTTAATAATAATTTGAAACGAACGGGATTAATAGAGGCGTGTATAAATTTTTCAATTGTCGTTTGACAATGTTATAAACAATTTAAAAATGTTATAAATAATTAATGAACATTTTGTTATAAACATTAAGCGTTTTCGTTATTATACTCTAAACAACGCTAGTTCAACAATTGGAATATACAATTAAACAAGATTTGGGATTATTAGAGTAATCCATTGATATTTGAACGGAGCATTTAAAAGATTTGCGTGATAATTTTTGAGTTGAGATGTGAACATTTAAAGTGTTTTGAAAAGGAGCTAGGCTCTGAGGTAACTAGCATATGCTAACATTGGTTGGACAGGTGTGTCCATTTGACGAAGCAAGCATGCGACACGGTGCAGGGTGTATTACAGGTGGCCAGATAACTGAATGATAGAGGCCAAGGTCATCTACATAGCAGCCTTGCGGTTATAAATAAAATGTGAAGTTCATGAAAAAGGAAACAAATGCTATATGTCTCGTCCCAGCTCCCTTATCCATTCCAAAGTGCTTTGTTTTTATTATTACGTTCTTTTGAGCTAGAGAAAGCTGAAATTTTGTATGTGAAGTCTACAAGTCCTACAGGAGGACATGATTGCATTGACAATGGCTTCTGATTGCCACGTATATTTTGTTGTTAAATTTTGTTAAATTATTTTCTTTATGTGAAATAAATTATTGTGCAGTTTAAATTTTCTTGTTTCCGACTTGGTTCATTTTAAATATCGTGGTGGAGGTTATTGTGAGGGCATACTATTAAGTGATCCAGTTGAAAACCCAGACCCGAGATTAAATTGAATAGGTAAGTAAAAGGTAAGTATGAACCCCCGTATATTTTGGTGTGTTCCACAATAATTTCTTGTTAACTACTGTGCTCTAATCTCGGTAGTATCTGTCAGTGCCATTTTCATTGATGTAGCTGTGCCGGTGCGATTGATTATTGGCAATCCAATTGAGGGGGCGGATAGTAGGCTGTCAGATTATATAGTTCCATTGTAGAATGTAGCGTTGTATCACCAAATGTAATCTTCAGTATCACGGTTGCAATACATGTGTCAGCCGTAGCGTAGAATGTGGTATTATAAAAGTGCTTCTCAGGTGTCGAGAAAATCACTTTTGTCTGCAGTCTTAAAATGCGAATATCTTCCAAAGTATAATAGTGGAAATGTTCAACTTTCGTACACGCCTCAATATTGTAATGCACAATTGAATTAGCATAAATGCAGTAGCTAACTCTTGATAGATAATCTTGTAGACTCGTTTATGTGTGCACTCCAACTTCGCCTAGTTTTAGTAACCGTAAAATTGCACTGCTGCACACTCAGTGCTTGTTTGATGCTGTGGGCTCTACCACACTTGCTAATGACGACTTGCTTCACTGAATAACTCGAAGTCTGACAATGTGAGAATCAGAAAACTGAGCCATGAGAGCTTCCTCTCTGCTGTGCAAGGCCTTTTATCAACTTCTTAAGGGGCGTATCCATCCCTTCCATAGCTTGTTCCTCCGTCATTGCTAGAAGTTCTAACTTTGGCTATACTTGACGGATTTTCAAATTTCAAAAACTCATAATTAATTTCTTCAAAATTCCAAATCAATGCCATAACTGAAAATAGATTTCCACAATTTTGCATGCCAAAAGTAATTAAATATGGTAGTTTCAGTAATCTCCGTCTCCCTCCAAACTATCATTCATTGGTTCGAGCCTCTCCTCCAATAGCGTAACTTCTTCCTCAGCACAATTCCTTGCTTCCCTGCGACTGCGTCGTAGATCTCAGATCCTTCTCGAACAAAATCATGACGTCACCAAGAATCTCAGCTCATCCAGCCTACTTGCATGAAGTCAGCGTTATCCGTGCCTACGTCATGAATATACACGTCACAACTATGACGGCCATAACTTTATTCACATATGCCAATACAGCCACCGTGGTCTCAGTATAATTCAATTTACGGGGGCAGTACCATTAAAGGAAAATTATTGCGTAAGTTCATTATTCAAACTTTCACTTCGATCGCATGGCTACATCACAAGAAATAAAAACTTAATTTTAAAATTCGCACTGCTGCCATCTTGAGGTTATGTAAACAATTGAACTAAATTAGATACCAGTGGATTACAATGTGTATAAATATTTACTGTACCAGGTTTCAGTGCGCTTGGAACATTAAATCGCGAGAAAGGTCTATTTAAAATTTTCAAATTCGCCTGGCCGCCATGTTCGTTTTGTAGTTAACCGGTTTTTGAAGGTATTATAGATGGATTTCCAGTAGTGCCCTTTATCTCCGTACAAAATTTTAGGGAGATACCGCTAATAGTTTCAGAGATTATAGAATGCCGGTGAAATATTTCGCACATCCGCCATCTTGTGATTATGTAAACAATTGAACGAAGTTAGATGTCGGTGCATTACAATGTATATAAACATATACTGTACCACGTTTCATTGCGTTTGGTTGGTCAAATCGCGAGAAACGTCTATTTAAAAGTCGCAAATTCGCTTGGCCGCCATGTCGGTTTTGTAGTAACCAGGTTTTCAAAAGTCACATAAGTGAACTTATAGTAGTTCCCTCTATCACCATAGAAAATGTCAGGGTAATATCGGTAATAGTTGCGGAGATATTGAATGATGGTGAAATATTTCGCACAGCCGCCATGTTGGATTGGTGAGTCGTAAAAAAAATTGAAGGGCACGGTCGTGGTCGCCCGGAATAGTGCTATGAACTTTCCGAGTTTCATTGAAATCGCTCGTGCCGTTTAGATTTTATTAGGGGGGGGGGGGACACACATACGAATCACACACACACACGCACACACACACGCACACACACACGGACAAAAGGTGATCTCATAAGCCTATTTTTTCAAAATTGAAAATAGGCTAAAAATGAGATGGTGTGTGTGTCTTTCTGTCTGTCTGTGTGTTACTCAATAACGCAAGAACCACTGGTCCGATTTAAATGAAATTTTGCATGGATGTAGCTGATTTACCAGGTTTACATATAGGGTACTTTTGATTTCGAAATTTTGTACTGTTAAAAAATGGCGACCATTTTAGTGACGTCACTACACCCTTTGGTTTCAAAATGTCATATTTCCATATCAAATAAAAAGAGAACGGTAGGAAATAGCAAACTTTTGATGGCACATATGAGCTTTGAAATTTAATTTCCTATCTGAAAGGTCCTTATCACTTTTCGTGTATCTCCAACGGTTAGCGAGTAAAACCGACATTTGTGACGTCACTACACCCTTTGGTTTCAAAATTTCATATTTCTATTTCAAATAAAAAGAGAACGCTAAGAAATAGCAAACTTTTGATGGCATACACGAGCTTCAACATTTAATTGTCTATCCGAAGGGTCCTTATCACTTTTCGTATATCTCCAACGGTTAGCGAGTAAAACCTAAATTTGTGCAATAAAACACGGTCAACACCGAGCGGTACAGTATATCTCTCTATATATAAAAATGAAAGATTGTCTGTTTTTCTCTGAATTTCTACGGAGCTGTTTTATGAAGGATGCGCGCGAAAATAATTTTTGTCTGTCTGTCTGTTTGTTTGTTTGTTTTTCTGTGGACAACTTTGTTCCCTTATAACTCGAGAACGGCTGGGTGTACCAACTTAACATTTGGTACAGATATCCATCAGAGGCACGACACTTATCATTGATGTAACTCTTCTCCATACCTCTCATAAAAGGGGGCCTACCCCCTTAAAATACATGCTGAAATAGGCGTAGAAGGACGAGACAAAGCTCAATTTCAGACCCTTAATGTGAGAGACAAAACTCGGGTCCCCGAAAACCACATTTTAAGGCCCTAAGACCAACAGTTTTTGAGATATTCCCAGAAAACTAATTTCATTTAATAAACTAACGAACGAATACAAGCCAGTAACCATGGCAACAGATTCTCAGATGTCCATCTAATGCTGTAAGACGCAATGCAATTCCATTAATTACATTAGTGTGAAAGTTTGCAAACGGCTAGAAGGTTATCACGGAACCAAATTAAGCCGTAAAATTCATCAATACGTATAATGCGCTTAAGGGGATCAAGGGGTACTCTAGAATTTTTTCACGCGATTTACACCTGCGGGTGTGGTACGGCAGGTCTATTATATTCCTATCCCCATATTATTCATTCAATCATTCATTCATTCATTTCGTATAGGCCATCTATGGACCGCGTCATTCCAACTGTCTCCTAGTGGCTTTGATGTTTGCCCGGTACGCCCGCATTCGTTCTTGAGGACTTCCTTCCGTTCCTGGGTCCAAATCTCTCCCGTATTCAGCTTCGGTTTTTCTTGGAAACCTTTGCAAGCTTGAAGTTTCCTTTTGAGTGGGGCGCGCTCTTGAATGTCTGTTGGTGTAATCCCCACTTCTTTCAGATCTTTATCCAGTTCAATGAACCAGGCCCATTTTGTTTTCCTCTCCTGATGTAAGTTATGTTGCGGTTGGTCAGTCTCGCTGGGCTCATTCGTTTCACATGCCCAAAAAATGGTGTCCTTCTCTTCCGGATGACGTTACTTATCTTCCCCACATGAGTATATAGTTCATGGTTATGCCGTCTTCTGTATTCCCCATTGTCTTTGATGGAACCCAATATCTTTCTCAACATTTTCCTTTCTTTGGCCTCCAGTTTCTCGACCAAGCCTTTTTTGCTCATCGTGAGGCATTCAGAAGCATGCAAGACCTCCGGACGGATGACACTGCAGTAATGTTTTAGTTTTGCGTTGAAGGGTATTGACCTTTTCTTATAGATGTCCTTAGTTAAATGGTAGGCCATTTCCATTTTGCTCATGCGTGATGTGAATGCTCCTTTCTCTGATAATATCCCTTCCCTGACCCATCCTGAAAAGAAAAGTACATGGCCATTGGCTGCATTAATAATAAAAAAAATAGGTGTTATAATTTCTCCCTATATTATATTATTATTAGTATTATATTATGGCGTACAACGACGAGTCAAATCCCCTCGGTGCCAGAAACAAAACTCGGGGGCCCTAAAGGGTCCTCGAAAACTACATTATAAGGCTCTAAATCCAACAGTTCCTGAAATATTCCCAGAAAACTAATTTAATTTAATTTAACAAACTAATGGAGGAATTCAAATCGGTAACCATGAGAACATTATCTCAAGGGGTGGCATACAACTTTCCTTCTATTCCTGTAAGAAGCAATGTCACTCCATTTATTACATTTCTGTGAAAGTTTGCAAATGGCTATGAGGTTATCACGGAACTAACGTAGACTGTATAATTCATCAATGCAATTAAGGGGGTCAAGGGGAAACCTAGAACTTTTTCATGCAATTTTCACGTTCGACATATAGTACAGAAGGTCTATTATATCTCCAAACAGCAACATTATTTTCAAAAATTCCTTAATTGAACCAGCTTTTTTTGCGGCTTTTAGGAATTTGGGCAATTTAGGCTAAATAACCTGAATTTTCATGCACCACAAGCCTTTATAATTTATGAAAGGGATCTTCCTGTGTATGGGCACCTAGCACAACGTAGATGGTCAGTTTTTATATGACGTGTATTGCGTTTCGTCTACAAGGCTTTCAATTCTATTTCACGTCAGGAAGTACACGTTAGGTGAATTTAGTCTGAGAGCACATTTTAACTTTTTTTTCTTTCGACATACGGGTTCATCGTAAGGATGATTTTGTTTGATACTGTGTGGTAGATATACCCATATTTGGATATCTGGGTAATATGTTGTAGACAATAGAATTGTCTGTCTTTCTGTGTATCTTTATGTACGCCTATACCTCGTGTTCGGATGCTTGGTGCATCGTAAAATTAGGTATGGTAACAATGAGAGTCAATACACCTATCATTTATAAAACTCTTCACTGTACTTTTCATACAGTAGAAGGGTGGATATAGAGAAAAACTTCTCAATACATGCTAAAATAGGCGAAATATAAAAATTATCCTAGAAGGACGACCAAAGCATATGTTGCGCTTCTCAATTTGAGGCACAAAATTCGGGAATCTATAAAGGGTCTCCGAAAACTACATTTTAAGGGCCTTAAATTAACAGTGTGTGTGATATTCCCAGAAAACTAACTTCGTTCTGGTAAACTTGAAGGAATGACAAACCGCTATCCATTGCAACAGTAGCTCAATTGATAATGTCTGGTGTTAACAACGAACACCGTTCGAAGAACGGGTACTTCTGCTAGTATGAAATATTAGTAGAATGAGTATTTTGGTTAATTATTCGACTAATACAAGAGATACATATAAACACTGTATGCAGACTGTTTCCAGACTCCAAAGTAGTATACATACAGTTTTCAAACAGTTTGCATACAGTATGCAAACAATCTACATACAGTCTGCAAACAAATCTGCCGGTGTGGACTCGGCTTAAGCGTGACAGCCAAGGTTTCTCGCCACTGAGGTGGACCTAATACAAATTTTCATTAAAAAAGAAAACAATTATTTTCCAACGACTTTTTACCGAGATTTTAAATCGTAAGCACTATATTCTTATTTTTTTTTAATCATAACATGAGATCCCTGTTGTATTCGGAGCATCTCGTTAGCTCTTGCGTGTGGTTCGGCCAGAGGGATGTGATGTGATGTGCTGGGATACACCAAGCGAGCAGACGCTCACTGTAGCAGACCAGGAGGGCAAGGACCGCAGGTTAGCTCTTCCATTGTCAAGGACAGCTGAGGTGTGGCCGCGTCACCACTGCAGTCATTATTATCATTTATTATTATTATTATTATTATTATTATTATTAACTTATTATTATTATTAATCTTGATTGGTTACATTGGACCACTTGAGTCGTTCCACAATCACTTCTTCTTTGAAGGTAGTACTGCTTGGTTCTTGCGCTCTTTCCAGTACTTTTTCGTTCTTTCAGATCGGGATTTTCTCAACTCATCTGAAATCTCCATAGGCTTTCTATGTGTCATTTCTGCAGAAAATTTGTGAGCTTTAAGAATGGTGTTAATTTTATTTTTCTCCTCGGCTTCTGTTATCTTGAGTCCAACTGCTTTGAGATCTTGTTGGATTTCTTGGATCCATTTTCCTCCAGTTTTCTTTCCTAGATTTCTCATCACCAGTTGGCGTACAATTCTGTTTTCTGGGAGCCGTAAGATGTAAAAAATAAAAATAAAATGAAATTCTTTTCTTCTTCATTGTGCTGGTGATTGGATCAATCTCACGATGGACAGTTTCATTTGGGAGAATCCTCCAGACTCCCTCAACCTGATGCTTTTTATTTATGCACGTTCTAATGGTTCTTCTTTCCGTTTTGAGGAGCTGATCAGTTCTTTGTTCATTTTTAATTTGGAACAGTGTTTCACAAACATAAATGACTTCTGGGAGAGTTACAGTTTTATAATGTTGGATCTTAGTAGCTATTGATAGGCATTTCTTATTATATGTTGACCAGGTTAGAGATTGTGCCTTTTTCATTTTATTTGTTCTATTTATCCAAGTTACTTTTTCGTTTAAGTTATGTGTTATAATTTCTCCAAGATACTTAAATTATTATTATTATTATTATTATTATTATTATTATTATTATTATTATTTATTATAATAATAATAATTATTATTTATTCTTCTTCTTTATTTGTTTCACCCAACTTTGGGGTACATGAAATCAATAATTTTTTATTGTTTTGAGCTTTACTTTTAGCCCAGTATTGCCTCATCCTTTGAGATCTTGCTTCCCTTTCTTCAGCAGAGATGTGGATCGTACACTTTTGTTTGATTTTAACTTGGAACCGTTGTTTCTTATCCTTGGTGATGGTTTTGGCTGTTTTGACCATGAGCATGGTGTCTGTAATTTGGAGTTCTACGAGGTGTTTCTCAGTGTCCTTAAACCGAAGAGGTTTTGTTTTATTTATTACGAAAGTAGTCGAAGATCTTTTTGGTTAGTCTATTTGAATTCATTCGGAGGATGTGCCCATAAAAATCAATTCTCCGCTTTTTTATTGTGTCCGAGAGTTTTTCAGTCTTTTGGTAAAGAGTTTCGTTCCTGACATGGATTAATTTGTTGTTATGAAATTTGGGGCCTAAGATTTTGCGTGATGTCTTTCTTTCCTTGACCTCCAACCTTTCAAGCGGCCCCTGGGTGGTGAGAGACAATGTTTCGGCTGCATATAAGGCTTCTGGTTTAATTACCGTGTTATGATGTCTTATCTTGGTATTCCAGGAGAGAAGCTTCTTGTTATAAGTGTCCTTCGTAAATTGGAAGGCCAATTCAACTTTATTTCTCCTAGATTCCATTCCCCTTTTCTATTATTATTATTATTATTATTATTATTATTAATTTTATCTGCCATTACAACTATAACAATGCTTCATAATATCCAATGTCTTCTTAAATTTTGCGAATTTACCTGGGTTTTACGGAATTCTTTTTGTACATTTTGGACGATGAACGCGAGGAAAAACATTGTTTTATCTGTCGTTGTTGTTTGATATAGGGACTTTTCGACATCGTTATCATATAACCCCGTGTAGTTTGGGCGTGTGTTGCATTTTTCTGATAATGTGTGTTATTGTGATGACAGTATAAATGTGTATATCTGTAATTCAGATGAGGATTGGGAAGGAGGCGACTGTGGCCTTAAGTTAGGAACCATCCCGGCATTTGCCTGAAGTAGAAATGAGAAACCACGGAAAACCACTAGCAAAGGAAAGATGACTGAGATGGGAATTGAACCCTTCTATTCTCAGTTTTGCCTCAGGAGACTGAGTGCACACTGGTTCAGCCCTCAGACCAGAATTAAAATGTTTTGGCAGAGCCAGGAATCGAACCCTGTCTTCCGGGGTGACAGCCAAAAATGCTAGTAACCCCACAACTACGATGAAGAGCTACAGGAAGTTCGGAGATCTAAGGTTCGAATCACAGCGCTGGCAGTGGCCATTCTTAGTGTGGTTTTATGCCGGTTTTACCAAACACCCTCCAAACATATGGTACTACATTTAAAGTCCCGGGGCACATAGAGTAAATCATTTCTAGGCCTAAATAATTACTATTAAACCCATTCACTACACGCTTCGGTGGCGTAGTTGGTAGCATGCTGAACTGCTGTGCCCAAGATAGCGGGTTCAAACTCAGCCGAAGCCATCGGCTTTTTAAGAGCGTTAAAATCCTTCAGTATGCCTTCCTTCGGAGGGGAAGTAAAGCCGGCGATCCCATATCATAGATCTACGGCATGTAAAAGATCCTTCCACAGACTAAACTTGTGTGAAGCTAATTTTTAAGGTTAGATTTCGTCGGAACGCTCTATCAAAGTTTCAACGTTCACCACTAGGTGTGAGTGATATCTGGTAGCGAACGTTGGAACTACTTGTAATTGAACGGAACTTTTAGCTCACCCTAAGGGTGTCCGCTGGAAGCAGCTAAAGACTCAGGCGAGCCGAGCATGTCCTCGGACACTCCCGGCACTACAAGACATACGGTAAATAAATAAATAACTACAGAAACATTATGGGGTTTGAAGCCATGTTTTCAGTGTTGCCTTAGTAAACAAGAGTTTAGTGCTTTTCAGTCGGTCAACACGAATGTACCCAAAAGAGCTGGGTTATGCCCTAATCCTGAAATAAATTACATGAGATTCATAAATACGCTAGGATGACCAGTTTCGATCGTCAAGCGATCATCATCAGATCCATTACACTTAGGCTATAAAATCTATGTTTGAAAATACAATATTCACAATATGTACAATTATTTAGTTGCAGTATTGGTACTGTAACTGTCGGTGTATGCTAAATCATACCTTCCCATGCATACCTTCCAGGACATCCAACATTGACCTCACATTTCAATTGCGATTTTTCAGCAGTTGGTAGCACTGACATCATTTTCAAATATGGCCTTGAGGTATTCCGGCGTAGATCTTTACTCATGCCAAATTTTGTTTCCATAGCTGCAGCCGCTTAGGAGTTGATAGGGGACACACACACACATAGCCAGCCAGCCAGCCAGACAGACAGACAGACAGAAGGACAGGCAGACAGACACACGTTTTCCCGGATCGATCTCATAAGTCTACTTTTTCCTCATTTTTGCAAAATGAGAAAAGTAGGCTAAAAAAGCAGGGAAACTTAATTTCTGGATGGGCCTCGTATTAGCACTGGCCAAGGAAGACCAGAGCTACCGAGAGGATTTAAGGGCACCTATGCATTTTTCTTCCCCTCCCTCACCCCTTGAAATATTTTTAGTTAAGCCTCCATGGCTTAAGCGGCAGCATGCCGGCCTCTCACCGCTGGGTCAGTGGTTCAAATCCCGGTCACACCATGTGATATTTATGCTGGACAAAGCGGAGGCAGACAGGTTTTTCTCCGGGTGCTCCGGTTTTCCCTGTCAAAAATTTCATTCCAGCAACACTCTCCACTATCATTTAATTTGTCATTCATTTAATCATTGCCCCAGGGGAGTGCGACATGCTTCGGCAGCCGACACAGTTCATATCTTCGCCGCTAGATGGGGGCTTCATTCATTCCATTCCGTGATCCCTCCAGGGGCTCACATCTAGTGGGACGTGGGTTGGCGACCACCGGGCCCCAGCTGAGTCTGGCATTGCTTCCACTTACTTGTGCCGGGCTCCTCTCTGTCTTCTTTCCTGTCGACCTCACTTGGTCAACCCTTGTTCTCTTCCGACCCCGACGGTATTAGCGTATCTGAGGCCTAGGGAGTCTCTTCCTTTCCCGCCTTAATTGGCCCTTGTCACATCTTTTCTGATACCCTCCTTCTGCGAGGGGTCAGCCTTCTTTCTCTTTTCATGTTATCTCCTGCCTTCTGCTCAAGGCCCTCAAGGAGGCAGGGTGTATGTAGCCCCATCACTTCTGGTGCACCCTAGATATTGCTACACCCTCAGGGGCTCACGGCTGGTGAGTTCGGGAGTTTGCGACTCCGAGGGATTCCTGACCTGGGTCTGGTTTTCCCCCTTTTATCCATTACCTCTGGGGCGGACCCTCTACTCATTCACTTTCCTATTTGCCTTTCATGGCTCTTCTTCCTTCCAAGTCCCTCACTCCGCATTCTTCGAGGGTTGAGGGCATTTATTTTCCTCCTGTCCTTTATTTGCCTTATTCTCCTTTTGTTTTCCATTTTTTCTTCTAGTATATAAGTTGGTAGTTAGTTTTGGATATAGTTTACATTTCATTTTCATCTTCACGATCACCCAAACCATTAGGGGCCGATAACCTAGATGTTAGGCCCCTTAAAACGACAATTATCATCATCATCATTTCGTGATCCGATCGGTGATCGACTGGAAGCAGGCTGTGGATTTTACTAACCACTGCGAATTTCATGTCCGTGTAAGGGTCGGTAGGTCATTATCGCAATACTATACCCAAGAAAATGGAGTTCCTCAGGGTTCAGTGCTGAGTGTCACCTTGTTCGCGATTGCCATTAATGGCATTGTTGCCGCCGCCGGGTCCGCGGTAGTTCCATCGCTGTATGTAGACGATTTAGCTCTGCATTACAGCTCTGGAAGTATGGCAGTCGTGGAACGGCAATTGCAGCTAGCCATCAACCGGGTCGACAGGTGGGCTCACGACCGGGGTTTTCGTTTTTCAGCAGCGAAAACCTCCGTCGTCCATTTTTGTCGGCTACGGAGGCTACATTTACACCCTGAACTACATCTCAGGGATGCTGCGTTGCCGTTGGTTGACACTTATCGCTTCCTGGGGCTCCATTTTGACAGCAAGTTAACGTGGCAGCACCATATACGGCAATTGAAAATGACATGTCTCAGGAAACTGAACATGCTCAAGTTTCTTAGTGGCACTACGTGGGGGGCTGACCGTGCGGTGCTGCTACGGTTCTACCAAGCCCTCGTCCTGTCCCGGCTAGACTATGGTTCTGCGGCATACGGTTCAGCAAGGCCGGCAACCTTGAAAATGCTGGACAGTATCCACCATAGTGGCGTTAGGCTGGCTACCGGTGCCTTCCGGACCAGCCCGATACCCAGCCTACTCGCCGAATCGGGTGTTCCACCTTTAAATTATAGACGCCAACATATTCTTTTAACATATGCTGCCAATGTGCGTCAAATGCCGTAACACCCGACCTATCAAGCTCTCTTCGGTACTCAAAACCACCAGGGGTACGCCAACCGGCCTCGTGCCACTCGGCCGGTTGGTATTAGACTTGATAGCTCGTGTACTGAAATAGGAGTGGCTGTAGGTCCCTGTATGATCCGGAAACCTAGTGAGGTGCCTCCATGGCAAGTCCCGCGTCCGGAAATTCGGTTAGATCTGCACCGAGGTCCTAAGGTGAACATGGATGCCTCCGTTTACCGGAGGCAGTTTCACAGCATAGTTCACCAATTTCCGGACGCTGGCATTCTCTACACGGATGGTTCGAAGGTGGACGAGAAGGTGGGTTGTGCTTATGTTATTGATGGTGCAAATACCAAGATCTCTTTGCCTGAGTCCTGTAGTGTGTTTACTGCGGAGCTCGTTGCCATCTATGAAGCTCTGCAGTTTGCACTACAGGATGCACGAATCCACTTTCTCGTGTGTACCGACTCTTTGAGTTCGCTGCAGTCAATTGCAACATGTTTCCCGCAACACCCCCTAGTGCTGCGAATCCACGACCTACTAGCCGGGCTGTGCCACGCTGACACTCGAATCACCTTTCTGTGGCTGCCAAGCCACATGGGAATTACGGGAAATGAGTTAGCTGATCAAGCTGCAAAAGAGGCGGTATCACTACCACCTCGACCAATGGAGGTACCCGCTAGAGATATTCGCTCTCAGTTACGCCTACAAGTTCTGGCTTTTTGGGAGAGTTAGTGGCTAGCTGACCCACTGCCCAGTAAACTGAGAGCGATCAAGGGAACTGCTCGCGTGTGGCGGAGCTCCTTTCGGGCCCGGAGAGAGTCCGTCATTTTGTGTAGGCTAAGGATAGGTCATACAAGATCCACCCACTCGTACCTAATGAGAAGGGAAGACCCCCCACTTTGTACCTGTGGAGCCGTATTCACCGTGGCCCACATTTTCACCGAGTGTGTAGATTTTGCAGACTTACGAAGAAACCTTGGTTTGCAGATGACACTCAAACTTATATTAGCCGATGACGCGGTGGCTGCTGATCGCGTTATCCGCTTTATAAGTGAGAGTGGGTTAGGGCCAGTAATCTAAATTTTCCAGTGAACATTGACTCAACGACTTGTTCGTTTTTGAATGATAATGTTTTTGTTTTTCCGTAAATTTTGTTTATTTTTATAACTAATATTTATTTTTTTGTTTTTGTTTTATTAATTTTTGGTCGTTTTAAATTTAGATGTCCACTTCAAAATTTTAAATTCAATTCAAAATTTGTATTCTTTAATCTGTGTTAAGAGGGGCAGATGACCTCGTAGTTCCGCCCCTTAAAACAACAATAACTAACTAACTAACTAACTAACCACTACAAGCTATTCTGGAAACACAATGCCATTTTGTGAAAAGCATCTGATGCACAGTCATAATTTTAAAAATATCATACAAATCTTATGTCATAGAAAACATTTTAGCATTTATTTCATGAAAATGTATTTTGCAAAGTGCACTAAACGATTTGGGATTTTTTAGTTATTTTAATACAGTTAACATGCATAAGGAATTATTTTGCAATTCCGTAAGTCTTCACTTTGATTACCAGTACGAAATGAAACATAAGTAGCATTTTTAAACTCCGTGTATTAGGGACCATCATGACATTTACCTGGAGTAGAAGCGCGTAAACACGGAAAACCACGTGGGAATCGAACCCACTTCTTGACAGTTGTAGCCTACCTCACAAGCCTGAGTGTACACTACCCTGTTAGAATCATCCGACCAACACTAAATGTATAGGCCGAGTAAAAAAGTGACAGTCAGTCTGAAAGACTAGACTTTGTATCATTTTAAATGCTACAAATGCTGAAAAATGCTAGAAAGGCTGTGCAAACCAAGGACAAAGCAAGGTCAAGCGCGCGGGATGCCGCACGCTCACCAGAGCACGCGGGGACGTGCCCCTTCCATCCATTCTAAAACACTAATAGTGGGCGATGTATTGAAGATAGAGATATGCTCTCGCTTCGCTCGAAGCCGAAGACTCTTGACATGTTAGAAAATTATCTGCATAATTCTTATCTTGCTTATCTTGTTTCAAATTACTCGCGAACGGCAAGTGCAAACCAAGGGCAAAGCAAGGTCAAGCGCGCGGGATGCCGCACGCTGACCAGAGCGCGCGGGGACGTGCCCCTTCCATCCAGTCTAAAAACACTTATAGTGGGCGATGTATTGTAGAACTTTTCATTCTGACCAATTCTTACGCTCATAGTATATTGATATGTTTAACGGTTTGCCCAGCGTAAGCTTAAGAAGCGCACGGACGCGAAGTTTGTTTTCGACTTTTTCACTGAAATCGTTACTGCTTGGCTTCCTTTGATCATACATAAATTATTTTCTACATAATCTTTCCTCGAGATATCCTTTACAGAATGGTGAAAACCGCATCAAAATCCATCCAGTGGTTCTCGAGATTACCCGTGACATCCAAGAATCGGGGATTTTTGTCTTATACTAACGAAGTAGAGATTGTCGAGGAACACATGCACCAAGCGGTACTATGAGGTCACACACCTCAGTGCATCTGGGTACATTTCGTCCCGTCACCGTAACGTAACGCCAGACCCCAGCGTAACGACGAAGTCGACAAGATCATTTAAAATGATAAAAATCGAGCCCAGATCTCTGGTAGCTAGTACACCACAAGGTGGTCGAATGCACATGGGTGGCTAAACACGTAGAGGTAATGAATATGCGAGCTTGTTAGATAACAACTCTAGCCAGCCATAGCGAACGTTCCATTACAAAAGATTAAAGCAGCTACTTGGTTAAGTTAATATGTGCATTATAACACGCATGAAACACTCTTCATATTACTGTAGTGCACTTCGCACACATGTCTGAGTACCGTAGATCAATGCTGCCAACTTTCGCCGTACCAGTCTGACAATGAAAATCCACAGCCTGCTTCCAGTCGACCGACCGGGTCGGGGATGGAATGAATGAAGCCCCCATCTAGCGGCGAGGATATGAAATGTGCCGGCTGTCGAAGCCTGTCGCACTCCCCTGGGACAATGGTTAAATGAATGACAGATGAAATGAAATGACAGTGGAGAGTGTTGCTGGAATGAAATTTGTGACAGGTAATACCGGAGGGCGGCTGCGGTGGCGTAGTCGGTAGCATGCTGAGCTTCTATGCCCATGATAGCGGGTTCAAACCCGGCCGAAGCCGTCGGATTTTTTAAGAGCGTTAAAATTCCTCAGTATGTCTTCCTTCGGAGGGGAAGTAAAGCTGGCGATCCCATGTCATAGATTTATGGCATGTTAAAGAACCTCCCACTAATTGCACCTGTGTGAAGCTAAATTGGATAGGTTAAGAATGTAAACAACGCTCTTAGGTTTCTACGTTCGTTGCCAAGAGCCGACTGCGGTGGCGTCTAGTAGCAAGTTCTGAACTTGGCCTAGTAGTCGTTGACGGTGGCGCTTGGCGGCAAAAGTAGGAACTATTTGAAAAATTCTAAGTTGCAGTACTTAAATTTAAAAAATTCCTCTCGGCACGCCGAAAGGCGGAGGTAGATTTCACCGGGCAAACTAGGGGATAGACTATAATAGGCAAAATATGCAGGTTTTCGTAGGAGGATCAGACCTCATTTATTGCGAGAAAGTATTTTACAATTGGAGGTTAGTTAACATTTTTTCGTCTTTCTATGCATATTTTTAACATTTTACTGTCTTATGGGGATGGTAACCTTCTTGTCGTTTGGGGTTAATTTTTATACTTGTGATCACACTGTCCTTATGCAAGGTTTGGGACTAATGTGTAACTATCTAACAGTCTGTTACTTCTTCACGCAAAATTTTATCTCCCGCAGAGATGTTGGTTGGTTCCTCAGTTTAGGGGCTGCGACAAGGTGGTCATGTAACCCCGTGTACATTGGGTGTGTGTAGAATCTGTCTGATAAACGGTGTTATTTGTGATGACTGTATTAGTCTGTAATTCAGGTAAGGTCTGCAGACGGTCAATTTTAAGTAGTAGTACCTAATTTTGTACCAAATACTAACGTCAGCGACATCCAGCTGTGAACTTGGCTGCTAGATGCCACCGCAACCAGCAACTTGCAACGAACGTTGTAACTTCCCCTCCGAAGGAAAGCATGCTGGCGGATTTTTAGCGATCTTAGAAAATCCGGCGACTTTGACCGGCTTTGAACCAGCGACCTTGGGCATAGAAGTTCAGCATGCTTCCAGTTAGCCGCTTCCCTCATAGTCAGATGGAACAAGAAGTTCCGTGACGAACTAAAGAGCCTACTTTTCTTAAAATTAAGATTCATGCCATAGATTAATCTACAGTATATGAACCTACCTAGAAAAATGACGAAATTAAGTGGGTAATATCGAAATGTCTTAATTAGTTCGAAATAAGGTATACTAGCCATAATGTAGCCTAATAGAGCAATACAGTTGGCAGCTCTGGTGACTGAATATATTCTTACTTCCATCTCCTAAGGTACAGAATACAAAATGTGGTTGAAGTCCAAAGGACGTTACATGGATTTAGACATTGGATCTATTAGTACACGTAAAAGCATGTTGGCAACAATGTCATGCGAGTGCTGGTCAGAAATAATCTGAAATATTATATCCTTTTGTGCCAATTTTGGATGAAATCCATTTGTTGGTATAGAAGTTACATGTATTTAAAAATTGGTCCTATCAGCAGGCTTAGAATCATGTTGGTAGAACTGACGTATATAAGTTACTCCAAATTAATGTAAAATGTCAGGTAATTTACGTGTGCATAGTTTAAAGCTGTCGGCTTGCATACTTTCTGATATATTTGGATACAAATTAGAGAGCAATTATTAACAGTTGGCAGCCCTATTGGCTCTTAAGAATACACTCAGTCATATCTGTTTATGTACACATATTACATACAAAATTTGGTTGAAATCCAATTGATAGTGTAGAAGTTATATGCATTTAAAAATTGGACTTATCAGAAGGCCTAAAATTATTTTGGCAACGCTGTCATGTATGGCCACCTGGAAATTAAACTGAAATAGTATTATCTACATGTGTGCCAATTTTAGAATAGCTCCCATGTATAAGTTACCTTCCAAGATATCCAACATGGAGCTCAAATTTCTAGTGCGTTTTTTTAGCAGTTGGTAGCACTGGCATCTTTTTCAAATATGGGCCTGAGATATTCCGGTATACATCTTTACTCATACTAAATTTGGTTTCGATTGCTGCAGCCGTTTATGAGTTGATAGGGGGGGGGGGGGCACACACACAGACAGAAGGACAGACACATTTTCCCGGATATATCTCATAAGTCTACTTTTTCCTCATTTTTGAAAAGTGTGAAAAGTAGGCTAAAAATGAATGTGATATCGTCAATGGCGTTGTCTTAGCAACCTCTGATAGATCATCCCTCATCAATTTAAAAGCGTTGTTATGGTAACCTCTGATGGCATTTGGCATTTTTTAAAATTCCGAAATCATTTTTCTCATCCCTTGGCGTAATGGTGGGTCATATTAAAAATTCTTTCAGACAAAAGTTTTAGGTAATTATTAGGGGAATATTTTCCATTTTGTACGGTTTTGATATTGTGCCTATTAAGAGAGATATGATTAATGTTTCCCGAAAAACCCACTTTTTTCCACCCCTTTGGTCAATGGTTGGTGCTATCAAAAAACTTATCTGACAAAATTTTTTGGCACTTATCCGACACATATTATGAACTTGGAATGGATTCGATATTTCACGTATTAAGAGAGTTATAGCGAAATTTCACTTTTTCAAAAAAAAAAAAACATTTTCACCCCCCTTCGACCGATGTTGCCCATTGACGAACTCGACCGAGATTTTATAGGGATACATGTTATGTAAAAAAATTCAAAGTGATTGGTGCAAAATTACGGCAGTTATCGTGTCCACAAGAAACTGATATATATATATACATAAATTATATATAAACGTTTGAACTGACGGTGGTTTTGGGATCTGGGGGATGTGAAACGCGAAGATACGTTGAAATTTTCCGGAAGTCGAAACATGGTACCCATTGCAATAGTTAGCTTTCTAATGAAATCTACCTAAACCAGATAACACACACTAATACAGTCATCACAATTAACACCGGTTATTAGACAGATTCTACACATACCCAAAGTACACGGGGCTACATGACCGCTTTGTTGCAGCCCCTAAACTTACCGGGGAATACCGGAGTACCCGGTGAAAAACCCGTCTGCTTCAGTTTTATCCAGCACAGATCTCATATGGAGTGACCGGGATTTGAACCACGGACCCAGCGGTGAGAGGCAGGCGTGGTACCGCCTAAGCCACGGAGGCTACTAGTCTGACAATCTTAAAACTAATTATTATGGTATGCCTGTCAAGTAGGTATAGTGTAGGTCAGGTGAGTAGAAATCCAAAAAAAAAAAAAACAAGATAGCACTATAATGAGGCGTACTAGGAACATTTGGAGGGAAGAATGCCTGATGAAATTCAATAAATGTAATGGAATGCAACCGGAGGAAATCGGATACCCTTATTAAGGTTGAATTGCCAGTAGCCTACTCTTGTATTGGGACGCAAAATTAACAGTTATGGGTGAAGGAAAGATGATAAAAAAGGTAGGTTATCGCAGGTAAGGAAAGCTATTCTACATAACAGAAATGTGTTGAGATCAGTTAATATTAATTTATTTTCGACCCTATTATATGTCAGAAAACTGTACTATAATGACACTCATTATAACACTATTTTTCATTATGAAACAGTTTCTACCACCAATCAGAGCTCAAGAAACAATTGTTTGACCAATTAGATAAGGATAGCTGCACTGAGTTCCACGGCCTTCTAATTTAAATTTCACTGCGTGGCCTAGTGTCATAGTAGGGTAATCGAGGAGGCAATGGTCAAATACAAGGCATTCTCTGCGTCTCATGCGCTCTGTTCAGTACATAAAACTGGCGAAATCTCGACAGATATTTATGAATATTTATTTTCGAACATAAAATAGTTATAATAATTATCGTCGAACATAAACAGTCGTATGCAACTCGCCTATAATGGTAATTAAGTCACTCGTATGGAAATTATAAAACTCGCATACGCTCGTTTTATAAACATACTCGTGTGTTAATTATTGCCATTATAGGTTCGTTGCATAATGTACTATTAAGTATTAGAAAATCTATTAGAAAATCGTTTTTGAAAGCCTATGTCTGGAGCGTGGCGCTCTATAGAAGTGAAATTTAGCAGAAAAGAGGAGATTAGAATCATTTAAACTGTGTTGTTACAGGAGAATGATGAACATTATATGAGTTAAAGATGGTATATTGCCTTTCACGGCCAGCGAATTAAAACTCAGCAATTTGTTGTCTAGGTTTGTGCCGTGTTTTGTGTGGGGTTTCGCCTAGGTGTCCTAGGCTAAACCCCACACAAGACGTGGCACAAACCTAAAAAAAGTTGCTGAGTTTTAATCCACTGGCCGTGAAAGGCAATATACCATCTTTTTGGAAGCCTTCATAGGGAGGCTATGGCTGCTTTAGCTTATAGTTCTCGCAGTAAAGAGGTGCAGGTGCGCTTCATAAAAAGGGAGGTAGCGCGCAGTTCGCTTCTCCTGTGGGGGTCCGGGCAGGGGCACCAAGAGCGCGTTGATAAGCCAGCTTGGTGTCCTAGGCGAAACCCCACACAAGACACGGCACAAACCTAGGAATCGCAATTGCTGAGATTATATGGGTAGATAGAGTAACAAACGAAGAGACATTAAGACGAATAGGGGAGGGGAGATTTCTGGCGAGTGTTAATGAAAAGAAGAGGTCGGTAGGCACATATTAAGGCGCCCAGGACTAAGGATCATGTAATATAAGAGATTCGCCACTTTTGGTTATAGAATTTCCGAGAGAGAGCACCGCCTGAGGCTATGTAGCCTACTGCTCTAGCAAGTCTGGCAACATCATCATCATTCTCTACGGCTTATTCCAATTAATTGGGGTCGCCGGAGCCAACCTGGCTCATTTTGGTTTTGGCCGGGGATTTAAGACCGGATGCCCTTCCTGACGCCACGTGATTTTTCAGGTGAAAATTTCGCCCAGCCGTCACCGGGATTCGATCCCCGGCCGTCCGGGTGAAAGACGAGCAGCGAAGCCACTACGCCATCACGCTCCCCCAAGTCTGGCAACATAAATAAGTAAAAAGCCATATGAACGATGCCTACATTACACTTAGTTGAACAGTATGATCTGCGAAGAGTTATTGATTACGGTATTGATAAAAATAATACGAACATGACTGCGCCTGTTGGCAATAGATTTGTCACGAAGGACACAGTTATGCTGTTCTAGAGCTTAATTCACCTTTAGGCTAATTAAATATTACTACTCTACAGAATCGTTGGGATGTTCGATGAATATAAAGAAAACTGTCCAAATGCACATACTATATTGCCATAACCTCACTTTTTGCCTACCATACCGCCTGCCACCCACCCCTTCCCGTCACGCTAAAACACGAATTGTATTGCAATGCAAAGGAGAACGGGTAAGAAAACAAACAAGAGATGAAATGCACACATTTATTCTATATTCTTTTAGGTAGATTTCATTAGAAAGCAAACTATTGCAATGGGTACCATGTTTCGACTTCCGGAAAATTTCGACATATCTTCGCGTTTCACATCCCCCAGACCCCAAAACCACCGTCAGTTCAAAAGTTTATATATAATTTATGTATATATATATATATATATATCAGTTTCTTGTGGACACGATAACTGCCGTAATTTTGCACCAATCACTTTGAATTTTTTACATAATATGTATGCCTATAAAATCTCGGTCGAGTTCGTTAATGGGCAAAATCGGTCGAAGGGGGTGAAAATGGGGGGCTTTTTTCGAAAAAGTGAAATTTCGCTATAACTCTCTTAATACGTGAAATATCGAATCCATTCAAAGTTCATAATATGTGTCGGATAAGTGCCAAACATTTATGTCAAATAAGTTTTTTGATAGCACCAACCATTGACCAAAGGGGTGGAAAAAAGTGGGTTTTCCGGGAAACATTAATCATATCTCTCTTAATAGGCACAATATCAAAACCGTACAAAATGGAAAATATTCCCCTAATAATTACCTAAAACTTTTGTCTGAAAGAATTTTTGATATGACCCACCATTACGCCAAGGGATGAGAAAAGTGATTTCGGAATTTTAAAAAATGTCAAGTGCCATCAGAGGTTACCATAACAACGCTTTTAAATTGATGAGGGATGATCTATCAGAGGTTGCCAAGACAACGCCATTGACGAGATCACATTCATTTTTAGCCACTTTTCACATTTTGCAAAAATGAGGAAAAAGTAGTCTTATGAGATCGATCCGGGAAAATGTCCGTCTGTCTGTCTGTCTGTCTGTCTGTCTGTCTGTCCTTCTGTCTGTCTGTCTGGCTGTGTGTGTGTCCCCCCTATCAACTCCTAAACGGCTGGAGCAATTGAAACAAAATTTGGTAGGAGTAGAGATCTATACCTGAATATCTCAGGGCGATATTTGAAAATGATGTCAGTGCTACCAACTGCTGAAAAATCGCAATTGAAATTTGAGCTCCATGTTGGATATCTTGGAAGGTATGAATGGGAGCTATTTCTAAATCGGCACACATATAGATAATAATAATATTGCAGTTTAATTTCCAGAAGTCCATACATGGCAGTGTTGCCAAAATGATTATAAGCCTACTGATAGGTCCAATATTTAAATGCATATAACTTCTACACTATCAATTGGAATTCAACCAAATTTCGTATGTTGTATGTGTAGGCTACATAACCAGACATGACTGAACGTATTCTTATGAACCACCAGTGCTGCCAACTGTTAAAAAATGCTCTTAATGTCTTTTATCCAAATACCAATATATATGAGAAAGTATGCAAGCCGACAGCTTTAAACTATGCACACGTATAGTACATGACATTCTATATTAATTTGGAGTAACTTATATACGTCAGTGCTACCAACATGATTCTAAGCCTGCTGAGAGGTCCAACTTTAAATACATGTAACTTCCATACTATCATTTGGATTTCAACCAAATTTCGTATGTGCTATGTGTACCATAACAGCTATGACTATGCGTATTCTTAAGAGCAACCAGGGCTGCCAACTGTTAATAAATGCTATCTCTATTTTTGTTACCCTAATATCAATATATCAGAAAGAATGCAAGCCAATAGCTCTAAACTTTGCACACGTATAGTACCTGACATTCTAGATTACTTTGGAGTAACTAATATACGTCAGTGCTGCCAACATGATTCTAAGCCTGCTGATAGGTCCAATTTTAAAATGCATGTAACTTCTATACTAACTAATGGATTTCATTCAAAATTGGCACAACAATAGATCATATTATTTCAGATTATTTCTGACCAATACATGCATGACACTGTTGCCAACATGATTTTACGCACGCTGTTAGATCCAATGTTTAACTGCATGTAACGTCCATGCTATTCATTGGACTCCAACCAAATTTTGTATTCTGTACCTTAAGAGATGGAACTAAGAATATATTCAGTCAGCAGGGCTGCCAATTGTAGTGCTCTATTAGGCTACATTATGCCAGGTATACAGTATTTCGAACTAATTAGAAATTTCGATATTACCAACTTAATTTCGTCATTATTCTAGATAGATCCATATCGATTAATCATTGGCATGAATCTTAAATTTTAAGAAAAGTAGGCTCTTTAGTTCGTCACGGAACTTCTTGTTCCATCTGACTATGAGGGAAGTGGCTAACTGGTAGCATGCTGAACTTCTATGCCCAAGGTCGCTGATTCAAAGCCGGCCAAAGTCGCCGGATTTTCTAAGAGCGCTAAAAATCCGTCAGCATGCTTTCCTTCGGAGGGGAAGTTAAAACGTTCGTTGCAAGTTGCTGGTTGCGGTGGCATCTAGCAGCCAAGTTCACAGCTAGGTGTCGTTGACGTTAGTATTTGGTACAAAATTAGGTACTACTACTTAAAATTGACCGTCTGCAGTCCTTACCTGAATTACAGACTAATACAGTCATCACAAATAACACCGTTTATCAGACAGATTCTACACTCACCCAATGTACACGGGGTTATATGACCACCTTGTCGCAGCCCCTAAACGGAGGAACCAACCAACATCTCTGGGGGAGATAAAATTTTGCGTGAAGAAGTAACAGACTGTTAGATAGTTACACATTAGATCCAAACCTTGCATAAGGACAGGTGATCACAAGTATAAAAATGAACCCCAAATGACAAGAAGGTTACCATCCCCATAAGACAGTAAAATGTTTATAATATGCATAGAAAGACGAAAAAAATGTTAACTAACCTCCAATTGTAAAATAATAATAATAATAATAATAATAATATCGTATGGCCTCGGGTGCCTGGTGCAAGCTTTGCTATTTGACACCCAGAGGGTAGCTTGCGTGTCGAATTTCGTAGTTCCTTGACTATGAAAGTCAAGGAGGTTAGATGTTAGATATCTAATCTCCTTGAACACAATAGCGCTTTCTAGTAGAGAAATGAGGAACTTTGTGCTGGCGGAAACTCCCGAGATTAATTTTGCCATTATGAACTCGGCCTACTGAATTCAAATGGGTTCTTTGACATGCCAACATCGTATGACATGCGTATCGTATTTTTGCCGCCTTTCAAAACCTGCAATCTTGGGGTTAGTAGACCGACACGCTATCCACTCAACCACCGTGGCAAGCTAATTGTAAAATACTTTCTCGCAATAAATGAGTTCTGATCCTCCTACGAAAACCTGCATATTTTGCCTATTATAGCCTATCCCCTAGTTTGCCCGGTGAAATCTACCTCTGCCTTCCGGCGTGCCGAGAGGATTTTTTAAAATCACAATGAGCAAAACATTTATTCGAGAGAAGTCCATGCTGTCCACTAGTCATACACATAGTCAACGCCAGGTCAAGGATAATTCACACAAAAAATAAAGGAAATATTCCAATAACAGTGTACAGTACATTAATGCATTCCTATTTTATAGCATCACTTTTCAAACATGCTGGTAAGTTAGTTCACATTGCATGCTATTTTGTCGCACAAATTTCAGCGTTGGCTGTAACTCGTTTCCGAGTATAATGTTCTTCCTAATGGTCCTTTCCATCAAATGGACGTACACAAATATAGAACACACACACAATTTTGAAATATTTCAGTGTAATTCTTAAGACAAATGGAAGACTTATTGGAGTACATATGGATTGCAAATTGTATTAAGGCACTTGTTCTTCTCGATTGCAACACGATACTCGTACACCTTCCCATTTCATTATAATTCTTACATCCCTGTGCTTAGCATTTCTTCCTCCCTTGCTGTGGCATGATTGATTCTCAATTCAATTCAAATAAATAATCAAAATACCGGCGAACAAAATAACCAACAACACGAGGAAAATGAATCAAAACAGACCAACTACGGAACCTTGGTACTAAAATTAATTCTTCATTGGTTGGCAGAACATCCGGAGCAGAGCTTTACCGCGACCCACGCGCTCCCTACGATCTGTCATTCCCCTGCCCAGGGCTGGGAAACTTAGATATGGAAGGAAGGGTTGAAGACAAGAACAGTAGGTGTAGGCCTAGGTTAGAATATTTACAGATTGCCTCGGATGTAGGATGTGGCAGTATATACAGATGAAACGTATAGCTCAGGTCAGGGAGTCATGGGGAGTTGGATCAACCCAGACTAAAGGCTTAAACACACACAGAACTAGGCAAGGTGAGAAGTGAAGTTGTTTGTTATTGCTTTCCCCACTGTGTCACTGCAGCAGTTCTAACCCTATAAGAAGAACGTTTCGCAGCATGCTCAGACACTAACTGTGCGCCGAGTGGCATTACTCACAATCAGAACCACACATACCTTAGTAGTTTTCACATAACCAACACTCAAAGATGAAACAAAAATATAGGTTACTAACGAAAAAAAAAAAAAACACCGCTGTTGGTATAATTTTTCTAGATATTTCGGGACCATTTCGGAGGGGGCTGTATGTTATAGAGCCTCCCCCTCTGGATACGTCCCTGAGAACATGCATGACATGCCAAGAGCTTTAAGCCCCTAACACCACTACTGTATAATTAAAACGAAATGGGACCCCGGCTTACCTCGCTATTCAAGATGCCGAGGCGGAGTTTAATTTTTTATTACTAAAAAAACGATAAGTAGGGATGGAAGCAGCCGTCTTGTAGTGATGGTGTTAACTGGCCTTGAAAGGCAAGGCAAGGCTTTAGACCTGTTTCAAATCAACTCTCCAGGAAAGGCGATATTGTAGTCAAGTTCGAAAAGAAAGTTGAGACTTTCTTGTCGGTATTGGCTGGGGAATACGATAATGGTTAAGCCTTGGGTACAGTAAGATGACGAACACGGTACCACTGAAATACGCACTTTTTCTGGGTATGCAGGGTTTACTAAAATATGATGATTTTGAAGGGTTTGACATCGAAGTTATCAGCCCCTAATGGTCTGGATTAAAATCAACACTAGAACTACTGTACAACTAACCACAACCTACTACTAACTTATGGGCTAGAAGATAAAAGGACAAAAATCATGGAGTAACGGAACTGTCATTTGTAACCCTTTAGTCGGTCAACACGAATCTGCCCATGAATGGGAAAAAATTATCACTGTTAATGGGTCAATTTAGGATATTTAACTAATACATTTTTTTTTCCGAGAGTGTATTTACATATTCATACTTTGTACCCCACCCATTCATTGGGTAGATTTCTGTTGACCGACTGAAGAGTTACAAATTAGTCGTCCAGTTGCAAAACTCGTTTAATCCACTTGTGAATAAGGATCATGTCTTAAAATTACTTATTTAATTATTTTATTTTAATTTATTTTATTTTGTTTTATTTAATTTAATTTAATTTTGTTTTATTTATTCTGAGTTTGTTTTGTTTTATTTTATTTCGTTTTATTTTGTTTTGATTTATTTTATGTTGTTTGTGTTTTTATATTGTTTTATTTTATTTTATTTTGTTTTGTTTTATTTTGATTTTACAGAAAACAAAAACAAAAAACACGAAGCAAAATTCACAAACAAAAGCAAAAGCAGAAAACAAAAAACAAGAAACACAAAGCAAAAAGCAAAATTTAAAACAAATACAAATACAAAACCAAGAAAGAAAAGCAAAAAGTAAAATTGAAAAGCAAAAGCACAAAGCAAACACAAAACCAAAAATACAAAGCAAAAAGTAGAAAACAACAAACACAAAAGATACGCGAGGCAAAGTCCAGAGAAACGTTTCTGATGAAAATGATTCTTATTCACAAGTGGATTAAACGAGTTTTGCAACTTGTCGACTCAAATGACAGTTTGTATAGGCAACACTGAAAGAATGGTTTCAAATCTTTACAGGGAATAAGGGATTTTTTTTAAATCATTTTAAATGATCTTGACGACTTCGTCGTTACGCTGAAGTTACGTTACGGCGACGGGACGAAATGTACCGAGAATGTACTGAGGTGTGTGACGTCATAGTACCGCTTGAGCTTCCTCATTTCCCCGCGCGCTCCGGTGATCGTGATGTCATTCAGCCAGCTACCTCCTTTGACCTTGGTTTGCACTTGCTAATGGAGTTTTGAGTTCACGCAGTTCGCTGCATGATCATGAGGTTCTCACCCAGCATTTTTCAGCATTTGTAGCATTTAAAATGATATAAAGTCCTTCAGACTGACTATCACTCTTTTTTTTTTAATTTAAATTTTTAAATTTTTAGCATGGCTTTTAGTGCCGGGAGTGTCCGAGGACATGTTCGGCTCGCCAGAGTTTGTAGCTGCTTCTACTGTATGCGGTGAGCTACAAGTACCGTCGCTTGTGGAGTGTTGTCTGGGGAGGAAAGTGTGACTGTAAGAATGAGAGATTGGAAGGTAGCGGCTGTGGCCTATATTTAGGGACCAACCGCGGCATTTGTCTGGAAGGAAGATGGGAAACCACAGAAGACCATCTTCAAGGTTGCCGGCGGGGGGATTTGAACCTCATCGCCTCCCGGATGTGAGCGACTGCCTGCAGTCACACCGTAACGACCACGGCTAACTCACCCGGTATAAGGGAAGTGAAAGACAGGGAAAGAAATAATCCTAACCCTCGATGAATGAGAATTGAGGTATCTGGCAAGTAGTAGAGCCAGGAAAGGCAGATAGGGAAGAGAAGGAGGAGAGGGTCCACCCCAGAGTCACAGTAAAAGGGGCAAATACCGGACCCTGCTCAGGAATACCTCGAGGCTACCAACTCACCAGCCGTGAGCCCTTAAGGGTGTAGCGCTATCCAGGGTACACCATAAATGGTGGGAATGCGGCTTCGGTAGTGTAGTCGGTAGCATGCTGACTGCTATGCCCAAGATCGCGGGTTCAAACCAGGATTTTTAAGAGTGCTAAAATCCTTCAGTATGCCTTACTTCGGAGGGGAAGTAAAGCCGGTGGGCCCATGTGATAGATTTATGGCATGTAAAAGAACCTACCACTACAATTGGTAGTGTGTAGCTAAATGTGTAGGTTATTTGGTTAGAAACGCTCTGTCAAGTTCTAACGTTCACCGCTAGGTGTCAGTGACATCTCTGGTAGCCAAAGTTGGAACTACTTGAAATTTAACTCGATGGGGAGCCTACGGGCGTTCAATTAAAATTAAATTGGTTGCAATTGAAATATAATCACCATTAATTGTGGGACTACACACACCTTGCCTCCTTTTAAGGCCTTGAGCAGCAGACAGGATAAACCATGAATAGAAAAAGAAGAGGTCTGACCCCTCGAAGAATGAGGCTATCAGGAATGATTAGACAAGGACCAATTAAGGCGGGAAAGAGAAAGATTCCCTGGGCTTCAGATATCCTAATATCGCCGCGGTCAGTAGAAAGCAAGATTTGGCCAAGGGAGGTACACAAGAAATATGACAGATGGGAGTCTGGCACAAGTAAGTGGACGCAATGCTGGACTCAGCTGGGGTCCCCATGGTCACCAACCCACGCCCCACTAGGCGTGAGTCCCTGGGAGGAGGTGTACTAAAAATGACGTCTAGTTAATACAGGGCGTGATAAAGGGGATCAGTAGAATATAGAAATTTCAGAAGCTATTTTTCACTGTTATATTCGTAATCTATAGTAAAGCCGTCGTTACTACAGACTTGACGTTTTAGTGCTACGCTAGAGCTATCCAGCGGTCAGAAGTAAAATAACTTTAACTAGCCAATCGTAGGCATTCAAATCGATATATCACGACAAATCGAGTTTCGTTCGCTTAATCGCTTTCATCAAAAATGTTTTCTTTAAATTCTTGAATCTTGTGAAATGAACGTTGAGGAAACTTCAATACGGATACATTTTGATCATCATAGAGAATGTTAAGTCGAGATTTTTAAAATATATACTAAGAGTTGGAAAGATGGCTCCCACAAGATTAGTCTACAAGTTAGCAAAGGATACCTTCTTCATCGAAGACTTCAGACTGGAAGTACCTTTGGCGGCTACAAGATCCTCTACTGACTTTTTGGAGTCTAGAAGAGACAAGAGATAGACCAAGACTTTTATATTACTGATGCCATGATGGACAGAACGTGGTTTAACGACAATCAAGATCAAAGACACATAATAACGAGACTCGCCATTCACGGTTTCCATCATAAGATATGCTCCAACAGATCCTCCCATAGTCCGAATGACGATTGTGTTTGCATTTTATGCAACGAAAGGTGTACTAGGTACCATATTACGACGTGCCGCAAAATATTAAAATCATCAAGTGATTATAGTAAAAATTAATGCCCATTCGGGCGATCCTTTTTCCTATATTGTGTTTTCAGTTAGGATATACATTTTTTGTTTCAATAAAGGAAATCATTAATTAATTTTGATCATCAATTGGGTGTCTAACCAGAACACTATAGGCCCTAAAGAGAGGAATAACAATTTTAACAGAAAATGTTAGGACAGGTTAAAGATAAAGGTGCAATTATATTTTAGCACAAAAGAACTTATCTATTGAAATAAATGGTTGAAAAATAGCTGGAGCGTTTTGGAAAGGAAACATCAATTCAAATTGCAGGTTATTATACCCCACTCTCGGTGATCAAGTGTGGCATTTTATCGACATAATTCATGGTGAGTATACTATAGACACTCTAATTTTCCAAGTTGACAACAGGCGTGCTCACAGGACTAAAGTCATACGCGACTGGCCCGTTAAATGACTCGATCTTAATCACACAGAAAATGTTTGGGACTGTTTTGAACAGTGAGTGGAAAGCAGAAATCAGTACCACCGCAATTTGGTGGCTCTACGAAACCACATCTTGAGTGATGTCTTCATCTTGATATGGCATACTAACAGGAACTTGTGGATTCCCTTCCTCGCCGAATCAATGCGGCTATCAACGCTACAGGCGGTGTTACACGGAATTGGAACGATAAGGAACCAGAGGGTGAATTGATTTTTGACTGGGGAGCTTATTATACTTACAATATTTCTAATTCCTAATAATCAGGGAGAAACGCGGGTGGGTGGAGCCTCACGGGAGCGATACCCACCCAAGTCCACCCAGTGGTGACGCCCTTGTGACCCTTATAACAGAGATGCCAGAGTAGATAAATTTCTGCAATTGTTTGTTCATTGAAGCGAATTTCTACCTAGCTACGAGGTAGTTTGGATTAATTGCCATTTCACGTTCACACTCCAGAAACTTCCGGCGCAGTGCACCTTGGTGTGCCCTGATACCGTTCCATGGTTCCAGGCCGTGATGGCGCAGTGACATACCGTGACAGAGCAGCGGTTTAATGTTCTGCTGTCAGAGAGGGAGTCCCCGTTAGGTGACCGCGTGATCACTTTCGTGATGTTTTTAATGTGTGTTTATTTCTTATGCCGCATTTGTCGGTCAAATGCTTTGGGACCACCGAACTATTAATGTATTTAATCACATTTATGTTTATAATATATAATGTAATTTTCGAGTGATTACTCGTAACAAACAAAATTTCTAAGACACATACCTCAGCTGTTCATAGATGTTGACTCTCCGAGCCACAAGTCACTACTGCCAGGTGTGCTTCTCGCCTAGCCGCTACGTGAAGGACTGTCGTCACATCTCCGCTTTAGCCAATCAGTCGCCGCCAGCCAGTGCTGATTTCTCGATTGTTCTACGCCCTATTTAAGAAGCGGTTCTCCTCTTCAAGATTCAGATCCAGTACAGATCCAGCACGACAGTACCGCATCACTTCATGGAGTCTTCCAAAGCTTCGTTCCATGGGGCAAATACCTATCGGCATGCTTCAACATAAGACGGTGTACTCAGCACGTCACACCGCTACGCTGGAGATTACTACGCATCAATGCCACAACTAGATGAGCTGTTGCCAGGCTCAGATCACAGTTCTCACCGCTACGCAAGATGAAAGCTTGCTTGTTACTTTCGCTCTTCAGTGTACTTTGGTTCTAAAGAAGAACCTTTCTTCAAGCCGATACTTTATTTCGAGATGCTGGACATCGAAATCACAAAGTATAGTGTTCGTAAACTATAAACTACAACAGCAAACCAGCAAGCTCTGGCCACGGCCGACCTGCAGCAATGAACCTCTCTAGTCAGCATGAATAGCAACGGAAGATAAGTTACGTTCTTTTATTCTCTATTTTTTATCAATAATCTTATATGTTTTAATGGTTTTAATATTGCTTGCAAGTGCAGTTATTTTCAAAATAGTGTGTCTTTAAAATGAACTCTTGTAAATAGCACCAAGTTGTGCCAACCTACTAATTTTTAAACCCAAAGGGTTTCCAGTAATGTATAGAATTTATCACTTGTGTCAAAAAACAAATAAAGTTTATATTATGTTAATGATTAAATGTTCAGTGTTAAATTTAAACTTAAAGTTGAGTATAAAGAACCAGGCCGCACTCCCCTAGCCCAAAATATTCAGTCTAATAGCTCCTTTCACAGTAGTTATTTTGTCCAGGCATTTGCCTGATGCTTTCTCCCGTTTATGAGAACGAACGTGGGCTGTTCTTCACATAACCAAATGGAGCCGATAACCGGGAGTGCGTTTTGTAAACATTTGTTGAAGCAAGTCTGTAGATTGAACCTTTCTCAGAAATTAATATTTAAACTAATTAACAAAATTTTTCTCTCATACTGAACATTAAGTGTATAAATTGTTCAAAAATTGTGATTTCTAATTCTTTTGGAAAGTTTCAGCTCGGAGTTCATGTTTGGCACTGGAAGAGGAAACACAAAAACAAGTTCCACATTTAACCGTTGGAAAGGCTGCTTTCTCTCTCTTCTGGCAGGCTGTTGTACGAGTTCACAGGGAAGTCGTGAGTACTTTCACAACAAACTTTCACAATGCCAATGGACGAAAAACTCATTAATGCGAGGGCTTCGGTCAAGGGCAAACTCACGCGTTTTCGCACTTTTCTATATGAGCTTACGGAAAAAGAACGTAATAGTGACATAATTTCTCAAAGACTGAAAGGTTATGAACAGGCCTTTGAAAAGTATGACGAGATCCAAAGTAATATTGAGACACAATATCCCGACCAGCAAAGTGACCGCGCTGAGGTTGAAAATTTATATTATAAGGGGTTTGCAGACGCAAAGCAGCTTTTAAGAAGTTTAACATTGCGGGAAAAGCAGGAGAAAACTCCTTCAGAATCTTCTTCTTTTCCTTCCCGTGTTATATTACCGAAAATAGAATTACCTAAATTTACCGGAGATGAAGCTACATGGGAACCATTTTTTGAATTATTCAATTCATTGATTCACGAAAACGATTCTCTTCCTTCAATACAGAAGTTTCATTATTTACGTTTGTCCTTGCAAGGCAACGCACTCAAACTCATCCAAGAGCTTACGTTGACAAATGAAAATTATGAAGTAGCTTTGGCACTTCTCAGAGATCGGTTTGGGAACACTCGTTTAAAAACTCAACGTCACATACAGGGTTTATTCAATTTACCTTTGGTTCAAGCTGATAATCTTGCCTCGCTTCGTAATTTGATCGATGCTGCAGAACTTCATATTCGTGCGCTTGCCAATTTGGACCAACCAGTTGACCATTGGGATCTATTTTTGATTCATCTTATTTCTGTTAAATTAGACACCAAAACTTTAAAAGATTGGGAAGCAGATCTGTCGCAACATTCATTGTGTACCTATGAAGCTATTATTAAATTCTTAAAGGCGAAATGCCAAATTCTCTCTGCTGTAGCCAGCCAAAAGAGTAGCTCTACCTTCAAACCTCCCTCTAATAGTAAGGACATCAGCCCCACTCATAGAGTGCTAAGGTCACATGCCTTTTCTACAAATATTCGGTCTTCCAATCAAGCACAAGCTTGTGTTTTGTGTCAACAACCGCATAACTTGTACCAGTGCGCTCAATTTAAATCTTTATCTGTGGATGAAAGACGCAAATTAATTACCACCCACAAGCACTGCTTTAATTGCCTATCAGGGACACATATGATAAGCAATTGTCATTCTGAACGGTTATGTTTTCACTGTAAAGCAAAGCATCATACTCTCCTGCATAGACATGAAATATCGCGGTCATCAGCAACCAATAGTTCATCCGCTAAATCTAATTCTGAGACTTCGCCGAATAACGTTCAGTCTTTTACTCAAAGCTCTATTTCGTTCAGTAAAACTCAAGTTTTATTGTCCACTGTCCAAATTCTAGTGAAGAATGTTCACGGAAAATGGGTTTCTGTAAGGGGATTGTTAGATAATGCTGCAACTAACAATTTTATCAGTGAATCGCTAGTTCGCAAGTTAGGTCTACAAATATGCCCTACTTCTATAGAAGTTACAGGAATTAATGGTTCCAAATCGCAATCTCTGAGTTATGCTAAAGTGGATGTAAAAGATTCCAATAATCTCGGCATTCATTTAAATTTAGATTTTTTAATTATCAATTCCATAGGTAATGACACCCCCATTACTTCTTTTCAAGTCCAGGGTTGGAATATTCCGCATCATTTGCAACTTGCAGATCCGAATTTCAACAGAGCTTCATCTGTAGAAATTCTTTTAAGTGCCAGCATTTTTTGGCAATGTTTACATCCAGAAAAGGTTAAAGTTGCCCGTGATGTTTTCTTTCGTAGAACTGATTTTGGTTGGATTGCCACTGGGCAAATATACCGCAACCCAGTTCAACAAAAATCTCATTGTTATTTTGTTGGTGCTGATTTAAATCAAGAATTAATTAAGTTCTGGGACATTGAGGATATTAAAGTTACCTCACCTCATTCTCGCAATAATGAGATCTGTGAAACACACTACGTAGAAACCACTGTTCGCACTACTGAAGGCAGATTCGTGGTTACTCTTCCTCGCATTTGTAACCCCCCTGTTATTACAGAATCACATTCCAGAGCTCTTAAAGCTTTATTCGCAATTGAAAATCGCTTTAAAAAGGATGCTCTCTTAAAAACTCAGTATACTTCCTTCATGGAAGAATACGAATCAGCGAATCACATGGAAGTAGTCCCAAAATCTGAAGAAATTAGTAATCCTCCTAAAGAAATAGTATATCTTAATCATCATCCGGTTTGGAAAAATTCTTCCACCCGAGAACAGATAAGAGTAGTTTTTAATGGGTCATCTCCAGATGCTAATGGTGTTTCTCTCAATGACACTCTGCATTCTGGACCCGCTATTCAGACAGATCTTACTTCAGTTTTACTTAACTTTCGTCTATTCCCCATTGCTGTTCTTGCTGACATCAAGCAAATGTATAGGCAAATTCTAGTAAATTCAGAACAACGTGATTTGCAAAGAATTTTGTGGCGAGATGACAATGCAAAACCTATAAAAATATTTCGTTTAAGAACAGTGACATACGGTCTTAAGCCGTCTGCGTTTCTCGCAATACGATCTCTTCACATGTTGGCCGAACAAGATGGTCATCTTTTTCATCCTCTAGCTTCTGAAGTTTTGAAAACTGCATTTTATGTAGATGATTTTCTGTATTCCTTTTCTAGTATTTCTGAAGCACTTCGTGTTTGTGAAGATTTAAACTCTCTTCTTTCCGGTGGTGGGTTTACCCTTCATAAGTGGAACTCGAACTCAACCGAATTTTTATCTAACTTTTCACAAGTAACTCCTGTTGATAAATGTGTTGCGCTTCCTACTGAGGAATCAGCTATTAAAACCTTGGGTGTTTTTTGGTCTCCTTCTTCAGATACCTTTTCCTATCAGGTACACTTATCTGAGTCTCACCCTCGAACGAAAAGGCAATTATTATCAGAAATAGCAAAAGTTTTTGATCCATTGCAGTACATTGCTCCGGTGGTTATTACTGCAAAAATTTTCTTGCAAAAACTTTGGTTATTGAAAATTGGTTGGGATGAACAGGTACCCTCCCCCCTTTTGGATGAGTGGTTGAAATACCGCAAGAGTTTGTTAGATCTTTCTCAAATTTCTATTCCCCGCACTTTAATTTCCGACATTTCATGTCAGCATTTCGATTTGCACATATTTGCAGATAGTTCTGAAAAGGCATATGGTTGCTGCGCCTACTTAGTAGGCCGCCCTTCCAATACTTTACCCGGATTTTCCAATTTAATTTGTGCAAAATCAAAGGTAGCCCCACTCAAATCCATATCTTTGCCTAGATTGGAATTATGTTCTGCTGTAATGGCTGTGGAATTAGCCAGTAAATTAAAAATCAGTTTAAATTTGAAATTTTCGAGCACATGGTTTTGGAGTGATTCTTCCATCGTGTTAGCTTGGCTTTCAAAACCTTCTTCACATTGGACCACTTTTGTGGCTAATCGCGTTTCTAAAATACAAGAGTTGTCTCATTTTGACCAATGGAATCATGTTCCGGGGAAGGAAAACCCCGCTGATATAATTTCACGTGGCTGCTTGCCCAAGAAATTAATTTCTTTTAAATTATACTGGAATGGTCCGGCGTGGCTCAGTCAGGATTTTTCTTGTTGGCCTCGTTCATCTAATCTGCTCGCAGAAGATGTTCCTGATGCTCGCATTGTTACCGCTTCCCTTTTTCTAACTTCTATTGCTACTAGTCTTTTTCAGCGTTACTCTTCATTTAATAAATTAATTCGTGTGGTGGCATATTTATTTCGATGGAAATTTCTTGTTCTTGATGAGCCTGTGAAGCCGCAACCCTTTCTCACTAAAATGGAATTGGAATTTGCTACTCGTAGAATCTTGTTTCTTATGCAACAAGAAGTATTCTTTCTTGAGTATCAGACGCTTTTAAGCAAAAAAGCTTTACCAAAGTCTAGTAGGCTGTTACCTCTCACCCCTTTTTTGGACCAAGATGGATTAATAAGAGTGGGGGGCAGGCTAGAATATTCTAGTTACTCAGATGAGAAAAAACATCCCATTATTCTCCCTTCTAGACATCCTATTACTACTCTCATCGTAAAGAAATTTCATTATCAGAATTTGCACGCTGGCACCCGCACTTTGCTTTGTTTAATTCGCGAGCAATATTGGCTCATTAACGGTGTTCATGAAGTTTCTTCTGTTATTCGGAAATGTATACCTTGTTTCAAATCTAAGCCCCCGCCAATCACGCAAATTATGGGAAACTTGCCATCTTTTCGTTCCGAACCTAGTAAGCCTTTCGCCCTTACGGGTATCGATTATGCTGTGCCTTATGTCTATCAAGTTAATTCCCCTTTATCTAAGCGAAAGTTGTTAGGTAAACTTTATATTTCTTTATTTGTGTGCATGGTGACAGGAGCCATTCACCTTGAGTTGGTTACAAGTGCTTCTACTCCTTATTTTATAGCAGCCTTTTCTAGATTTGCCGCTAGAAGGGGTGTTCCCTCCGAGGTTTTCTCAGATAACGCAAAAATTTTTGTTAGTACTTTTGATCTTTGGAAAACTGCGCTTACCTCCCCTTCTGCTAAGGAACAGTTTTCTAATTTTTCTCATGCTAAGGGATTCAAATGGCATTTCACTCCCCCTTACGCCCCCCATCATGGTGGTCGTTGGGAATCTTGCATAAAGCTCACGAAGAGACAGCTGAAGAAAACCCTTGGTTCAGCCATCCTTTCCTATGAGGAATTCAATTCTTTAATTATTCAGGTTGAGGGTATCGTAAATTCTAGGCCGCTCACGCCTTTGTCTAACGATCCTAAGGATCTTCTTCCCTTAACACCTGGTCATTTTTTAATAGGCTGTTCTTTAGCTTCTACGCCTCCTTTGCTGAGTCGACGCTGTGATCTCGGGTTGCCTATTTTCTGGAGAAAGTTAGAATCTTTGCGAAACTCCTTTTGGCGCCGTTGGAAGCTGGAGTATCTCGGCTCACTTAACAGGAGAGAGAGGTGGCGGCTTTCCCGGCCTGATGTGCGAGTGGGAGATATGGTTCTTTTGCGAGATCCAAGTCCCCCCCCTCGTATGGAATATTGGTAGGGTAACTCACTGCCATCTAGGTCGTGATAGGCATGTGAGAGTTGTAGATGTTCTCACTAGTAAGGGAGTCTATACTAGACCAATTTCTATGGTTGCTATTTTGCCTGTTGAGGCTTAGTGTCATCCTCTTTCATTGTTGTTCATGTTTTTTCCAGATGATTCTTTGATTGTTTTCTTTCGGGGGTCTCGGAGCATGATCACTTTCGTGATGTTTTTAATGTGTGTTTATTTCTTATGCCGCATTTGTCGGTCAAATGCTTTGGGACCACCGAACTATTAATGTATTTAATCACATTTATGTTTATAATATATAATGTAATTTTCGAGTGATTACTCGTAACAAACAAAATTTCTAAGACACATACCTCAGCTGTTCATAGATGTTGACTCTCCGAGCCACAAGTCACTACTGCCAGGTGTGCTTCTCGCCTAGCCGCTACGTGAAGGACTGTCGTCACATCTCCGCTTTAGCCAATCAGTCGCCGCCAGCCAGTGCTGATTTCTCGATTGTTCTACGCCCTATTTAAGAAGCGGTTCTCCTCTTCAAGATTCAGATCCAGTACAGATCCAGCACGACAGATCCAGCACGACAGTACCGCATCACTTCATGGAGTCTTCCAAAGCTTCGTTCCATGGGGCAAATACCTATCGGCATGCTTCAACATAAGACGGTGTACTCAGCACGTCACACCGCTACGCTGGAGATTACTACGCATCAATGCCACAACTAGATGAGCTGTTGCCAGGCTCAGATCACAGTTCTCACCGCTACGCAAGATGAAAGCTTGCTTGTTACTTTCGCTCTTCAGTGTACTTTGGTTCTAAAGAAGAACCTTTCTTCAAGCCGATACTTTATTTCGAGATGCTGGACATCGAAATCACAAAGTATAGTGTTCGTAAACTATAAACTACAACAGCAAACCAGCAAGCTCTGGCCACGGCCGACCTGCAGCAATGAACCTCTCTAGTCAGCATGAATAGCAACGGAAGATAAGTTACGTTCTTTTATTCTCTATTTTTTATCAATAATCTTATATGTTTTAATGGTTTTAATATTGCTTGCAAGTGCAGTTATTTTCAAAATAGTGTGTCTTTAAAATGAACTCTTGTAAATAGCACCAAGTTGTGCCAACCTACTAATTTTTAAACCCAAAGGGTTTCCAGTAATGTATAGAATTTATCACTTGTGTCAAAAAACAAATAAAGTTTATATTATGTTAATGCTTAAATGTTCAGTGTTAAATTTAAACTTAAAGTTGAGTATAAAGAACCAGGCCGCACTCCCCTAGCCCAAAATATTCAGTCTAATAGCTCCTTTCACAGTAGTTATTTTGTCCAGGCATTTGCCTGATGCTTTCTCCCGTTTATGAGAACGAACGTGGGCTGTTCTTCACATAACCACCGCGGAACAATGTGCTCATGTAGGATCCAACCCTTGGGCGTATTTAGGACTGTTCCTCACTATAGAACGAGATAATTATGTCGGGCGAAAAGTGCACACCGAAAGATGTGGTTTGTGTTACACTGATTTCTGTGCCAATAGACTGTCTGCACACTAGTAGTCGCCTTCCTGGAACCGAAAGAGTTATCGCTCATTTTTCCTGCCTTGAGATAGGCCTATGCATTTCTTCATTTCTTTATATCGTCACGAGCACTGGAGATCTGGTAAACAGCATTATTTCTGTTGTTGTTGTTGTTGTTTTGTTGGTAATTCATTTTAAGGACTTTGGAATCTTGGTCATCAGACCCGTGTAATTGGGTGTGTGTTAAACTTGTCTATTAACCTATATTTATGTGATGGCTCTATGCCAGTAGCGTGTGTGACTGTAAAGGAAAGAATTAAGAAATTTTGGGCGAATGAGAAGTTCAAAAGGATGAATTCCAGTGCTATTTGATGGTTCCACGTGCTCCTTAGGGGGCTGAACGAATATAATAATAATAATAATAATAATATAACTTAATATTCGAAGGGAGTACGGTAGTCTACCCCTTCTACTGTCTCTTTAAACCCGTCCATGTAATTAAGAAAACGTGTCGTTGGAAAGGAACTAGATTTAATTTGTGCTGGAACTCGTTAAGTAATAGGATACAGAGAAATGTAACAAAAGGTAAAAGAAGGTACTTTAATTAGTTAAAGCACTTTCTTACGACAAGCCAGCAAAGTAACCAAGGTCAGAGCCGTGGGAGAGACAGCTCTTTGTTTCAGCTAGAGCTCTGGCTCGTTTTTATCTGTAGCATTGAAGCATAGGGCCGTAGAAAGCGACCGCGGACTCCAGGACTAGAAATCCGGACTCCGAGACTTAATTTGCCCCGTGACATTATCCTGGAAGTATCAAACTTGCATTTTGCAGCCCCCTCGCCCCAAAAGAACCGACCATGTAATTTAGTATACCATACAGTAGAGTCTCGATTATCCGACCTAAACTGAACCTTGAGTACGTCGGATCACCGAAAATGTCGGATAATACAGAATTACTTAGATCATAGCGGCTTCGGTGGCGTAGTCGGTAGCATGCTGAACTGCTGTGCCCAAGATAGCGGATTCAAATCCGGCCGAAGTCGTCGGATTTTTTAAGAGCGTTAAAAATCCTTCAGTATGCCTTCCTTTGGAGGGGAAGTAAAGCAGGCGGTCCCATGTCATAGATTTATGGCATATAAAAGATCCTTCCACAGACTAAACTTGTGTGAAGCTAAATTGTTAGGCTGGATTTCGTCGGAACGCTCTATCAAAGATCCAACGTTCGCCACTAGGTGAAAGTTGGATCTACTTGAAATTGAACGCAACTTTTAGCTCATCCTAAGGGTGTCCGCTGGAAGCAGCTACAGACTCAGGCGTGCCGAACATGTTCTCGGACACTCCCGTCACTAAACGCCATACGATAAATAAAATAAATAACTTTGAAAATGAACTAAAACAAATACGTAGGCTATCCTGAATTACTGAAACAATGACATGTTTTACGGTACTCTATTTACTGAATTATCAATTCATTGTACATGCCGTATTGAACAAAAACGTTACAAATGCCTTAAGAAAAGTAACTTGTCAACAATGTCTGCTTGCCTGCTGATTGACGTTTTCTTGCTGCGAGATGTCGTCATCGACAAAAAATCAACACCTCCGTTGCGCTTGCCTCGGACTGTTGCTCTACGTACGTTAATGCCATATGAGTCGTCCAGTTGCAAAACTCGTTCAATACACTTGTGAATAAGGATCATGTCGTAAAATTATTTATTGAATTATTTAATTTTATTTTGTTTAATTTTATTTAATTTTGTTTTGTTTTACTTTATTTCGTTATAATTGTTTTGCTTTATTATCTGTTTTGTTTTATTTTGTTTTCTTTATTTTGTTTTATTTTGATTTTTTATTTTTTATTTTGTTTTTCCAGAAAACAAAACCAAAAACACAAAGCAAAATTCAAACACAAAAGCAAGAGCAGAAAACAAACAAAAAACACAAAGCAAAAAGCAAAATTCAAAAACAGCAAAAGCAGAAAACAAACTCAAAACCAAAACAAATAAAAAACAAGCAAAAAGCAAAATTCAAAAACAAAAGCAAAAGCAGAAAACAAAAAAGAAGAAACATAAAGCAAAATTTAAAAACAAAAGCAAACGCAGAAAATTAAAAACAAGAAACATAAAGCAAAAAGAAAAATTCAAAAAAGCAAAAGAGAAAACAAACACAAAACCAAGAAAGAAAAGCAAAAAGTCAAACTCAAAAGCAAAAAAAAAAAAAGCACGAAGCAAACACAAAACCAAAAAGACAAAGCAAAAAGTAGAAAACAACAAACACAAAAGATACATGAGGCAAAGTACAGAGAAACGTTTGTCATGAAAATGATTCTTGAGGCTATTAGTATCAAAAGGAACTATCTCCCACCTTCCTGCATTTTACAGTAGGAGTAATTTTTTATCTAATGCATTTGTATCCACTCTATCTGGACGTGTTTTTTTTTCTTATACATAAAGTAAACCGTTGTATGCGAGTAATCAAAGAAAAACAGCCATATGATTAATAGTTAGTGAGATATTTGAAATTTCATTTTGGAGATTGTCCCTTTTGATACTAACTGTACGATTTTAGTGGATATTGCTCTTTTTGATATCAACATGCATGGAGATTGTCCTTTCTGTTTTTAACGTAGACATATGTGATATTCCCATCTCACGAATTGATTGCTGGCGGTCGAGATGGAACTATTCTTTGTTTACTTCTGTCACACGTCAGCCTGCTTCGTTGACAGGTAGAGTTGCTCCAGTAGCCTCAGTCATCGTTTAACTGTCCGTGGTAACATGAACTCCTGTGACGCTTATTTGACGCAATGCTGATTGACTTATTTACCAACTGCACTCTATCATCGCTGTGTCCTCCACTTCGCCCCGCGGGGCTCATGCTGCAATGAAAAACAATCGGTACCGCAGCCACGATCAGCGGCAATCAAATGTTGAATGGGTAATACCTACACTCCTCCTTTTAGCTAAAATGGCATTTACGGTGATAAAAGAAAGATTAGAAATGTGTAAACTATTGTAATGAAGTGCCCTTTAATTTAGGACATAAGTATTTCAACTCAAATTTAACTGATACCGGTATGTAATTTAAAAACACAACATTCTTTGTTTTGAATTACAGCACCAGACCTAATGATGAACACTGGACAAAATTCAAATATGAATTAAACCATCAAAAGAGAGTCATCATCGTAAAGTGTTTCAGACAAAAGGTCATCTTGCGGATTCTGTCCATCTTCATCCTGTCTTTCTGCTCTGTGCTGCACATTGACATAGTATCGAAGCTCGGAAAGTGTTTTCCAGTCTTCACCGAAATAGGATGACAGAAGTTTCGTAACGTCTCTGTTTATCTTTTGACAATTTCTGTATGTTGTTCGCTGGTAATTCCTTGGGTTTTATTTCAGACTTTGAACAGTTTTTCTTTGTAATGAACATGGACATATTAGTGTCAATACGGTATGCTGTCTCCCCTCTTACTTTTACATCGCACTTTTTGACACCCCGCGTTAGTATTACTCGTTTACTTGGAGCAAATTTGAAGTGCCATGATCCAGTTGGCTTCAGAACAGCATCAGTGCTGGTTTTCCAATCGAACACTGTACGGTCTTTCCCAAGATTAATGACCGTTCTATGATTTGCAACTATGTCCAAGTAACCTGCTGGAGTAATTATCTCTCTTTCATTCTTGATGTATTTTTCGATATTGCCAAATACACGATCTGGAGGAATGAAAGAGTGACCTCATACAGGAAACACCATTTCAATACGTTCAATGTTACTTGAAGCAGTCAGAAGCCATTTACCGCACAAGGCGAGGAGATTCTTGTTTTTATTTTGACCCCCGCATGAGTCTCACTTCTTTGTAATTTCTCTAGTCAGGTTTCATCAGCCTATCATAAAGCGCTGAAGCAATCTGATGGGACCCTTTTCCATATTGGTCCTCCGTCCAGCAATAACAAAAAATTAATATTGTCTTTGGTAAGCCTGCATTGGGAGGTATCTTGAACTATAGCAATGCTGTGAAAATAAAGTTGTCGGGAGTAATAAGCCCCTTGATCTGGGATGCGGGGTAAACGCTGATTTTTCTGCATGTCAACGGATAATATAAGAGTCTCTTCACCAGCTTCTCTCAGTAGAGTGTAAAATGCTTTCGCTTTTAGTTCGTGTACACGCTTAGTTATCATTATTTCACTACGTTTTGTGGAATCTTGCTCTTGTTTTAGACGCTCTACAAGTAGTATGCAGAGAGAACAACAGTCCTTACTGAGGGTCTTGAATCCAAGATTAAAACAAGTATTAAAAACCATTAGAAAATAAGACTTGGTAGTTTTTAATTCTGGATCTGTAACCTTACTATTGTACAAGCTTCCTGGCTTTTGTGGGTGACACAGGTGTCGTATCCATTACAGAACACCTAGAAGAAAGTTACAGCTAGTTGTGATGATATAATATGTTAGTGCACCTTCATATAGTCTTAAAACACCAAAAAATCCTACAATATAACTGCAAAATACGAGAAAATTGGCACACGTGAGCAGGACAGTCTCTTTATCACTACATTGAACCAATATGGCAGCACTCACATGACCGGAACGGACGGAGCTGATTGGTAGTAGTGGAGATTATCCAATTTGATTCCAACAGATGGCGGAGATTGTTCTGTTTGAAAGCAACATTGTACTTTCATGCCCTAAAACGATGGGATTTTGTTCTCTTTGAAAGAAACAAACAGCATAGTGTGATAGAGGGCTAGTTGGACAATACAACGGTGTCAGTAACTCAATTTCGATGGAAATTGGAGATTGTTCCTTTTGATACCAATAGCCTCTCTTATTCACTAGCGGATTAAAAGAGTTTTGTAACTTGACGACTCACATCCAATGCGCCCAATCCTCCACTGTGATCCATCGTTTTATCCTTTTGTTCTGCAATACCTCGTGCGTCTTCTTCTTCTTCCTCTTCACCAGCCTCTTTTTCGTTAGCATTCACAAAATCAATAATATTAGGGAGAGTTAATTCAAACAGCTGATCTTGTGCACACCACTTACTCACATCTAGAGTCGTAGCAACCTCACAACCAGGAATGCAATTCAGTAAGGGAACAGTGTCGGATAACACGGAGAGTCGGTTGAGCGGAACGTTCAAGATCGCGAGTTCAAACCCGGCCGAAGTCGTCGGATTTTGTAAGAACATTAAAAATTCCTCAGTATGCCTTCCTTCGGAGGGGAAGTAAAGCCTGTGAGCCCATGTAATAGATTTATGGCATGTAAAAGAGCCTTCCACTAACTACAATTGGGTGATGCCAAATTTGTAGGTTAGATTTTATTAACGCTCTTATAGTTCCAACGTTCGCCGCGAGGTGCTGGTTGCAGTGGCTTCTAGTAGCCAAGTTCACAGCTAGGTGTCGTTGACGGTAGCCAAGTTAGGAACTACTTGAAATTTTGATCGTCTGCCGTCCTTATCTTACCTGAATTACAGATAACACACACTAATACAGCCATCACAATTAACACCGGTTATCAGACAGATTCTATACACACGCAAAGTACACGGGGCTACATGACTGCGTTGTCGCAGTCCCTAAACTGAGGAACCAACCAACCAACCAACCAACCAACCAACCATGTCTCCCATTGATTGTTTTATTTTACTTCTGGATTTTTATCAATTAGGATTTTGTCATTCTTGTTGTATGTGATCTTTTATTCTCACCACAAGGACAAGCAAGACTTTTTTCAGAACCATACTAAGTAAATATTGATTTAGATAGCAACTCTTTTGACGTTTTGTTGACTATTCACTTGTGGCTGTTGCATTAAATAATACAGTATGCCTCATCAAATGAATATTAAAAAATCTTTGGAAATTACTTTCAGTAAAATTGTCCAGTTTGGACTCTTCTACCGCCCCGGGTCCATCAATAAGTTCGGGACCCAGGGCTACAGCCCTGTTCCCCCCTCTCTCCCCACCCTCTCTCCCCACCCTCTCGTCGGGCCTGTAATGAAAGATACACACCCTGTAATAGTTTGCGTAGTCCATTGCTAGACTACTTTTAAATGGAAGAGAGTAAGGAAGCTTGTAGTTTTACGTGACCGTTAATCTCGCGATTATGAGCCACGGGGCCTCTATTTTACGAGGAATCTGAACCACAGGACGTAATATTTCACTTTGAAAATCTCATATGTATGACCCGGAATAGTTTCCAGTCCTCCTTGGTGAGATGCAAGCAGCTTGACCACTGCACCACCACGCTCATGGAAGATTATTCCTGTACTATTGAGACGATTTGGAAGATTTTGGAACACACCTCACCTTTTCAACTCCCTCTAGTTTAAGAGCTTTAGTTTTGTGAAACATACACCTTAGCGTAGGCCACGCCAACGCGAGCACATAGTGCTTGCGCGCCCCAGTGGGATCGCTGACCTCGCTTTCATGAAATACATCACGGGGTATTTAAATGATTTGAATATCTCGTTGCAAGGCAAACATAAATTAATCAGTACTATGTGTGACCGTATTGAAAGTTTCAAATTGCAGCTTGTGCTTTTTAAAAGTCAGCTTCAAGAAAGAAATTGGGACAATTTTCCCTCTCTAAAATCCTTGAATTTAAGTACTTATGAACACATCAGTGAGTACACAAAAGCGTTACAGTCATTGCATAATTTGAAGATAGGTTTGAAGAAATAAAACGAGTAAAACCGGCACTCAGTTTTTATGACGCCTTTATCGGTGTGCCTAGAGGATGCCCCATCAAGTCTTTTAGAGACGCGATAAAACTACAGTGCGATTCAATTTTGACAGACCGCTATTGCCATTACAATGGCGATTGGATTTCATTTTATAAAGGCGTTGAGGAGCAAGAATTTCCGAGGATTCATGCCCTTGCCCTGACATTTATTGCTATGTTCGGAACAACGTTCGTTTGTGAACTAATGTTTTCAATTGTCTGACTGATGCTTCCTTGGAAGCTATACTTCGGATTGCAACTGCCAAAACGATTGTTCAAAATATCGGAAAATTAGTGGCTTCAAGGCGATGCCAAAGATAAACAAAGAATGTTGAAAATTAGTGCAAAATCAGGAGCGCAATAAAACTATTATTTGTGGCATTATTATTATTATTATTCGTTTACATACCGGTACGTCACCTGACGCGCGCTGATTTGCCTAGCCCCATTCATCAAACAACAACACGACTCTCGCCTCGCTAAGCACTGCCACTACACGTTCCTCTCCTTCAGCAGAGCACCGGTGCTTTTGCCGGGGCCGGCCGGTGCTCGCGAAGCACCTGAATTGGCGTGGCCTGCAGCGTAACTTTTAACGATAAACCGCTACGGTATATGTATCCTCTGTCTACATGCATAGAAATTCATAGTTTTGTTCTTCAATAATTCAGGAAATCATGTTGTACTGTGAACTGTTAGAGAAAGTGGAGCGCGCCAACAGAATAGGAGCGCTCGCCGTGTGTTCATTGTCAAGCTCGAGCACCGACCAGATCTCAATTGTGAAGGATATGGCAGAGATGCTATACTGAGTAAGTCCTATCCCAGCAGTTAAGTCGGCTGGTCGTTGCCCGCCGATTGCAACAAGGGAGCCGAGGCGCGGACGGAGACATCCGAGATGCACCGTCAACTGCCGATACTATGTCTTGCAATGTAATTTGCGCGTACTTGTGACACTCGCGGTTCTTTCTCTTCCTCGTATATCACTTACGTTGTTTCGTTCTCGTGAAGGTTTCCATGTAGACTACCTTATAATCCATTTAATCCGATGGCAATGTCATGTTCTCTGAACTACGGCATTCGTGATAAATGAGGTACAGACTACAGTACATCCGTTTTACCGCACAATTGAATACAGTTTTCTCTGATATGAAGCAGTCTTTTAACCTACCCCCGCCTTTTAATGAAAATAGTGCACAATCCAGAACAATTATCCGCCAATCGCCACTGCTGCCAATATTAGTCCCTCGGAACAAATAGGCCCGAGAGTTAAAAACTGAAGCTGGCCACCGGGCCTACCTCAAGTTCAATGACAGCTTACAATGAAGAAGAGGGTTGGGAAGGGGCGAGAGGGAGCGAAGGAAGAAAAGGATGCTTCTTGTGACAGATTTATAACAGAGAGGTACAGTCAGCTAGTTGTTCCCAACATGCTACTTATTTACCAGTCACATAAAAGAAGTGAGGACTATCACAAAGATATGAACAGTGAATATTATATTCGTTGGTTAAAAGAAAAGTTGACCCCTAATTTGGAACGCAATTCAGTGCTTGTTATTGACAACGCATCGATCGTACCACAACACGCAGAAAGAATGGTTGATTATATAGTTCAGCACTGTACTATTAATAGTCATAACATTTTCGTTACAATATTATTCCATTACACGTATTAGTGTCATTTAATTATTCTAATCACCTCTAATACAGTTTGTAACGAGTGAAATAAATAATGGTTGTTATCGTGTGAGTGAGTGACAGTTGCTGCGTGAACAGAGTGTACTTCTGACGACTGACGGGTGACGCAGCGGACAGCACCCAGCAGGCAGAGAAAAACAGACTCTCTCTTCAGCTTCCTAGTCCTACTAGATTTTCACAAGGGTCAATTAGTTCTGAGGCAGTTACCAGTTATACTACCTTGTAACATCCTGATCACAGATTATGTTACTGTATCTAGTAGCCTACAGTACTGTACATTACAATACTGGTGATGATTTTATTTTCCAGGGTGGTCCAGACGCTCGTATCGTACTGACGAGCTCTTCGGAACCTCAGAACAAGCCGCCGTTGCCCACGTTGAGACTGGTGGACGGTCCCACCATCCTGGTCGGACGATTACAGCTTCTGCACCGTGGAGAATGGCGTTCTGTCTGCTCCAACTCCAGGAAGTGAGTAGTCTTAACAGTTTAAAAGTTTAATGTCACACTCCTACGTAAGAGGAGCCACATTTGAAACACAAATATAATATAGGAATTATAAGGTGCGTTCAAAAAGTAACGAGCCGGAGGTATAATTACAGAAACCAGTACCTGTATGTTATAAGTATTGGCCCTGGCTGTTGAGGCACTTGTCCCACTGTGACACGAGGCGGTGAATGGCTGTCTCATAAAATTCCCTGGGCTGCGATGTGAACCAGTTGCGCACGTACAGCTGGATGTCGGCGTCCGAGGTGAATCGTTGGCCCCGCAGAGTCCTTTTCAGGGGACCAAACATGGCGTAATCACAGGGAGAGAGGTCTGGACTGTATGGAGGGTGGCCGAGAACCTCCCATTTGAATTTCTGCAGGAGTGCCGCGACTGTGTTGGCTGTATGAGGTCGTGCATTGTCGTGGAGCGACCACGGCGGCTATTGCGTTCACTGTCACTCGGCGGTCCTGGGTAATGAGTACATCAACCAGTTGGACGTTGTCATCGGTAATGCAGGGGGTGCCCCAGACCGGGCATCATCGGCTAACGACACCCGTCCTTCCCTGAAGCGCTTGTGCCACGCCTTGACCCTTGCAAGGGACATGCAGTGTTCGCTGTACACTTGTGACATTCGGCGATGGATATCCGTTCCCTCTACTCCTTCCGCTGTCAGAAACCGAACAACACCTCTTTGCTCTTCGGTTGACGCCTTAATATCACTGTTTGCAATGCGACTGGCAGCGTTGGACGATTGATGCATGCTGCTGCTCGATTTGTATCGTCACGTGACGTGCACGCGTGCCCTCTAGTGACGGGCTGTGACTTTCCACGCTCTGGTCGGAACCACACCTCGTTTCACACGCCACGACTAGCCGATATAGTCACCGGTTTGCGCATTCCAGCCTCCAGCTCGTTACTTTTTGAAAGCACCTTATATCATTAATTCCATCTTCCTTTGCCCATCCACCGGCCTGATCGTCCTCCAGCACATCGTATAAATAAATACCCCTCCCCCTTCTGCCACACAATCAATGCAAGTACACATTGAAATTGAATCGGTCGGAGCTGAAATGCATTAAGTCAAAAATGGTCATTTTTCAAAGAATTAGTATTTTGAAGTAGCCTATATGCCCAAGCACCTTGGAACGGCATAGGAAAGAATGAAGTAAGCCTTCTCTTTAAGTCAGAAACCACTGCTACATGTAGTGCGATCAGAGGGGAAAAACATTAAGTAAATAACTTAATGCCTTTCAGCGCCATATTCCGTGCTTAATGTTGGCCGCACTGCAAGATTCCCGCGTGTTACAGTGCTTTGTAAATTACATTTGTACAGGGTGTAAGTGTTTTTTATGTTACAAATTCATTTTAATGTAAAATATCATGTGAAATAATCATTCTTGATGGCTTTATGCCGCACTAAACTGACCACGGAGCTGAAGGGCATTAAGTCACGTTACCAAAATTGATTTGAAAAATAGGTTTATTAAATTAAAATTGATATTCCGCTAACACATATATAACCTGAATAGTTGCTTCACAACATGGATGACTAATATAGTGTGTTTGTTAAGTTCTGTTCTGTCAATGACATTTTATCTGTCACCTGAAAAGTTGTGAAAACTGACTTAATGCTTTTCAGCTCCGGCCGATTCAATTCATAGACCAAACGTTATGGAGTGCATATAAACTTAACTGTGTGCAAGATCCTACGATACAAAATGCGATCTTATTAAGCTAATTGTATGGTCCAATGACCCTACAATGTTGGTAGTACCGGGCTTGCATTTGATAGGCTCAGCTCATTTTACCTGAGCCACAATGGCTGCGGTTCACGCCGATGATCATTTACTAACACAAAATGCCAACTAGAATTCGTATTCATGCATATATTCACACGGTACGATTTTTATTTCCAGCATGTGTTTTTTTCAATATTTCAATATTATTTTTGTTAGCGTATTTATTCACCTTCATTATTAGTCGTTAGTCCAAAAATTTGGGGTGGTCCGGGCTTCGGACCCTCTCTTAGGGTCTTTCTTTATTATAACGGAACAAGTTAGATCTGAACCTTCCGATGCGCATGTGCGTCCAGTTGCATTACGTCATCCCCCCGCCTGGATTGTTTGTCAACCAGTGAGCACATACTTCATCACGCGCTGGTTAGATGTTGCCAAGTAGTCATTATTCCCAGAACCTTGGCAGGGTACAGATGCTGTCAAGGCATGCGAAGCAAGACTTGAGCCGCTCTGTTCTTTGACAAGCACGGCAACAAGCTTGCTGTCAGGAGTGTGTGAAGTGGGCACGCTCTCAGTTCATTACCACCAATACCAATGCTATGTCACTGGGAATGCTCCTATTGGATACTTGATGCTTGCATAATATAACCACGACGAGCAGCGAGCAGCTCCAAACAGCTGTTGCACCAAAGAGGGGAAATCGCATTTGCGCCTAGTGATCCTACCACTTCCCCTCCTAGACGAGACTCCGCCATGACAGGCCAGGTCTAACTTGCCACGCTATAGCAGCTTCGGTGGCGTAGTTCGTAGCATGCTGAGCTTCTATGCCCAAGATCGCGGGTTCAAACCTTGCCGAAGTCGTCGGACTTTTTAAGTGCGTTAAAATCCTCAGTATGTCTTCTTTCGGAGGGGAAGTAAAGAACCTTCCACTAATTACGGTATACTTGTGTGAAGCTAAATTATAAGTGTTAGATAAGGAGGCAGTTTTTGACAGCTATGGTGTGCATAGCAACAGTTGCTGGGGTAATGTTGATTGATGTATGCAAAGAAAATAAAGCGGTAGGCGAGTGACGGTATTTTTGGTCTGAGTCAATGTTATTCCAAGTTAGTTCACATAACATAATTCTGGTGACCCTGACGTGATACGAAAATGGATAACATTGAAAGGACAAAGAAAGTTCGTTCCGTGATTCGGCGATCGGTAACAAAGCTGTGCAATGAAGTCCCACGGGAGTTCGAGAAGTCCCAAAGAGATCAAGAAGTCATCAGTGCATTAATCGAGTTAATTAATAATAAGATGGTAGAACTTAAAGAACTCGATAGTAAGGTGTTAGACGCGCTGTATGATGATTGTGACGAAGAAACTCTTGATGAAGAACAAAATACCATCGATGAGTATGAAAGGAAAACAACAGTTTTGAGGTTAAAAGCATTGAAAATTAACGAAACAAACGGTGTAACGGGGACAAGCACTGTGTTGAGTTCGTCTGGAGAGGACACGAGGAGGTACAGACTACCCAAAATCGAACTGCGGAACTTTAATGGGGACTTCAAGGAGTGGCTAGGATTCTGGGCTTCCTTTTCGAAGATTCACGAAGATACTTACTTCACTTCACGACAGTGATAAATTCCATTACTTGGTTCAATCATTGGAAGTAGGATCAAGAGCTCAGGGTTTGGTTGGTAGTTACCCACAGACTGCTGGAAACTACGCAAAGGTAATTGAAGCTCTCAAACAACGGTTTGGAAGAGAGACATTACTGAAGCAGCTTTTGAAACTAGTGATTGACAATGCAAACACGAAACAGGCAGTCGAATTGTCTCGTATGTATGATAAACTTGAGACACATTTACGGGCAATAGAGACTGAAGGCGTGACCACTGAACAAACAGCTACATTTCTGTACCCCATGGTGGAGTCCAGTCTTCCGGAGGAGTTGATGGTAGCCTGGCAAAGGAGTTCCAATTATGGCAAGGAAGGACCAACTGATCCTGATAAACCTGGTGATTCAAAGAAGTGTGAACTTGATTACCTCATGGATTTTCTCAAACGTGAGGTAGAAGGAGAGGACCAACGAAATCTGGCTAGGGGCGGATTTATTGACTCTTCCATTGAGCGACAGAAGAATAAGTCTCCCAAGTTTCAACGCCGGAAAGAAGAAATACCGGCGGCCATGGGGCTGTTCTCCAATCAATCCCCCAGCTGCATCTTTTGTGGGAAGTACCATGATAGCCAGTTGTGTACTAAAGCACACTCTCTGTCATTGGATGAGAAGAGAGCACATGATAAAGGTAAGAACGCGTGCTTTAACTGTCTGAAGACAGGACATTTAGCAAAACTGTGTAAGGTGCCAGTGAAATGTCTAATCTGTCACAAAGGTCATACTACTCTTATGTGTTCAGAAATAAGCAGAGACGTAACGGATACCACCAACAAAGAGGCTACTTCTGTACAATCGGGTATGTCAAGTTGCTCGGGAGACGTCCTGTTGCAGACAGCTTTTGCAGTGATCCAAACTAAAGAAATCACTAGAAAAGTACGGGTTATGTTCGACACTGGGTCGCAAAGAACCTAAAAGAAGAAAATAGCAGAGAAGTTGGGACTATATCCGGTGAAGGAAATAAGATTGTGTCACATGTTATTTGGTTGTGCCAAGGAATTTCGTAAGCATAAAGTGTACAAAATTGATATCAGCAATGTGAGTGGTTCATTTAAAGAGAAGATCAATATGTTGGATCACCCCCAGATGTGTGAAGTGATTCCTCAAGTGCCTAAAGGACCTTGGTTGAGAGAACTTCAAAGAGAGAAGATTTGGGTTGACGGTGCTGGTGAAGGACCATCGGAAATTGATATCTTGATTGGGAATGACCTGTACGGTAAGTTGCTGACTGGTCGTGTTCATCAACTCAAGAATGGTCTTACAGCAATAGAAACTAAGCTTGGTTGGACAATTAGTGGACGAAAAATGGGTCCAGATGTGGGTGACAGTCTCTCAATGAGTGTGATATCCATGAAACAAAGTGAAGTCACGATTTCTGACTTGAGGGACTTAGATTTAATCGGTATTCGGGACCCCATTGAACCCACTTCCAAGAGTAGACGGGAAGAGCAAGCAAAGATACATTTTGGGCAACATGTCAGCCAATCATCTGATGGACGGTACACGGTGGGACTACCTTGGATTTGTGAACCTGTGAGTATTCCCAATAATTTAGAAATTGCTCAGAGAAGATTGGATTCTAATACCGAGAAGCTCACAGAACGGGGAGTGGTCGACAAATAATCCAAAGTGTTTACAGCATGGTTAAAGGAAGGAATCATTGAAATAGTGCCAGACAGTGAGATTTATAACAATGCACATTACCTTCCTCACCATCCAGTATTGAAACCAGAGAGCCTTACCACACCTATCAGACCGGTCTTCGATGCTTCTTGTAAGAGGGGTAGAGCTCTCTCTCTCTCTCAAGGTTATAGTGGAAGATAGAACCCCAGCTTTGGATATCTTGGAGAAAATGAACACTCAAAGAAAACTCCGCCACCTTAATAGAGTCAGAGAAACCTTCAAGTCAAGATTCAGGAAGGAATATCTAGGACTCCTTATCCAGAAAGGGAAAGAGAAGAATCCAACAGCGATCAAGGTGGGAGATCTAGTGCTCGTCGAGACAGCCAAGAAGAGAATCGAGTGGCCCACCGCTCGAATAATTGACTTAATACCTGGCGCAGATGGCAACATTCGGGTGGCAAAACTCAAGACGTGTGTAGGAGTGTTTGTTCGTCCTTTACAGCGTCTCTATCCTCTAGAGGTTTCAACAGTCGACAAACATTTCGCTGTGGTGACAGAAAAGGGTCATGAGGAAAAGCGTGGTGAATCTGTAAGTGAAGTGGTTAATGATGAGAAAGAACCACTTAAGACTAAATGCGGTAGAGAAGTTAAACGACCAGCTAGATACTGGGATAATTGATTACTCTGTATAACTACGATACATGATAACCTTTTGGGAGTATATGTACTGTCCTGTGTTAATAGTGTGGTAAGTTTCAATGTTGTTCCACCTCATGGGTGCCATATCAATCATATGTTCATGATTCTTTAGCCTCACTAAAGAAGGTGGGAGTGTATGTTGGATAAGGAGGCAGTGGTTTTTGACAGCTATGGTGTGCATAGCAACAGTTGCTGAGGGACATGTTGATTGAAGTATGCAAAGAAAATAAAGCGGTAGGCGAGTGACGGTATTTTGGTCTGAGTCAATGTTATTCCAAGTTAGTTCACATAACAATAAGTTAGATTTGACTAACGCTCTTAGGCTCCAACATTCGTCGCCAGGAGCCGACTGTGGTGGCATCTAGTAACCAAGTTCAGAACTAGTTGGTCGTTGACGGTGGCGTTTGGTAGCAAAAGTTGGAACTACTTGAAAATCGAATGTCTGCAGTCCTTACTTGAATTAGAAACATATAACACATACTACTGTAATACAGTCATCACAATTAACACCGGTTATCAGATAGATTCTACACACACTCAAAGTACACGGGGCTTCATGACCACATTGTCTCAGCCCCTTAACTGAGGAACCAGCCAACCAACAGTGGCTGGCATTTTTGATTGTCACCCCTAAGATCCGGGTTTGATTCCCGACTCTGCCAAGAAATTGTAATTCTGATTTGAGGGCTGGAACAGTAAACTCCGACTCTTGAGGCAAAACTGAGAAGAGGTTAGTTCGATTCCCACCCGAAAGCCATCCTGGAAGTGGTTCTCGGTGGTTAACCACTTCTACACCAAGCAAATGTCGGAATGGTTCCTTACGTAAGACCACGGTCGCCTCCTCCAAAACTTACACTCAATGACAAACGCACATCCTATTATAAACCCACAATAACGTTGGTTATCAGACAAAATCTACACACACCCAAGTAAACTGGGTTGATGGCCACGATATCCAAGTTCAAAAATGAAACAACAACTACCTCTTCTTTCTTTCTTTCTTTCTTTCTTTCTTGCATCGTGAGGCAAAACTGAGAAGAAGCGGGTTCGATTCCTACCTCAGCCATTCTAGAAGTGGTTTTCCGTGGTTTCCCACTTCTACTCAATGAAAATGCCGGAATGTTTCCCAACTTAAGGTCATGGCCGCCTCCTTCCCAATCCTCACTTGATTACAAATACACACAATACTACAGACACCACAATAACACAGGTCATCAAACAAATTGTACACACACAACCAAGTACACGGAGCTACATTACCACGATCTCAAAAAGCTCCCAAATGAACCACAGCCAATGACAACTTTCTTTCTTCTTTACTTAATTTTTCCTTTCATTCTTTCCATCTTTCTTTCTTCTTCTTCCTTCTTATCTTTCTTCCTTTCCTTCTCTTTCTTCCTACTTTCTTCCTTTCCTTCTCTTTCTTCCTACTTTCTTCCTTTCCTTTTCTCTCTCTGTATTTCTTTTTTCTTTCTTCATTTCTCTTTATTTATTTGTTTATTTCTCCTTCCTTTCTTTCTTTCTTTCTTTCTTTCTTTCTTTCTTCTCTTCTCTTCTTTCGTTCCCCTTTCACCCTTTCCTTTTCTCTCTCTGTATTTCTTCTTTTCTTTCTCCTTTCCTTCTTTCTTTCTTCTCTTCTTTCGTTCCCCTTTCTTCCTTTCCTTTTCTCTCTCTTTATTTCTTCTTTTCTTTCTCCTTTCATTCTTCCTTTCCTTTCTTTCTACCCTTCTCTTTATTCATTGTTTATTTCTCCTTTCTTTATTTCTTTCTTCTTTTCTTTCTTTCCCCTTTCTTCGTTTCCTTTTCTCTCATTCTTTCTTCCTTTCCTTTCCTTTTCTTTCTTCCTTTCCTTTTCTCTCTATTTCTTCTTTTCCTTCTCCTTTCTTTCTTCCTATCCTATCTTTCTCTTTATATACACCGCGGACAGGCCAACAAGGACCACGCAAATATCACTTCTTTATAGGTCTAGTTTCCTTCTTTCTCTTCCAGAAGTCTTTCATCCTGGTCGACTGTGCAGCTCTTCTTTCAGCAGTCCATTCTCCTCTGTTGAGATTTTTCTTCTCCCCGACAAGAATTTTGAGACCAAAAATTTTTTTTCTGTACTCTATTCGATTTAGACAATCTTCTTCAGTAATTTTGAATTTTTGAAGTTCTTCTTTCATTTGTTTTACATAGCCTCCTTGTCCTTTATAGTTCCAGATTTTATCAAAAATTTGTTTGTTTAACCTTGAGCAATCCATGCGGACCATATGTCCGTAGAACTGAAGTCGCCGTTTTCTGATCATCACTTCAAGGTTGTCGATTTTACTATAAATTTCTGCATTCGATCTCAGTCTATAACCTTCCTGTGTTTTCCTAGGACCATAAATCCTTCTTAAAATTCTTCTTTCTATCTTGAGCAAATTCTCCATTCCGGTTATATTTGTAGTTTCCATGCCGTACAAGATGACTGGTCTAACAACAGTATTAAAATGTCGTAATTTTGCATTGATAGACAGGTTCTTTTTATTGTATATATTTTTTGTACAAAAATTTAATCTTTCCAATTTCCCTTTTTTGTTCTCGATTGCCAATTTATCCGTCCCATTGCTACTAATTATTTCTCCAAGATATTTAAATCGGTCAGTGACCCTGGTGCTCCCATAATTTGTTTTTATCATTTTCTTAGTGTATTTCTGATCACTTGTCATCATCTCTGTTTTTACCAACGAAATCTGTAAGCCCGCTTTTTCCGCCGTTTCTTTTAACTGATCAATTTGGTTAATAGCTTCTTGTTCTGATTCAGCAAACAACGCTACGTCGTCAGCAAATGCTAAACCTTTGACTCTGAGGTTCTTATTCTTTCTCTTTATTTATTTATTTATTTATTTGTTTGTTTATTTCTCCTTTCTTTCTTCTTTTCTTTCTTTCTTTCTTTCTTTCTTTCTTTCTTTCTTTCTCCTTTCTTTCTTTCTTTCTTTCTTTCTTTCTTTCTTTCTTTCTTCTTTCCTTTTCTTTCCTTTCTTATCAAAGTATTGCCACAACATAGAAAAATATGAAAAATGAAAAAATATATGTATGGTATATTCAAAAAAATACCGAGAGATTAAACAACATGTAACGAAAGCTGAGCAACATGAACTTCTGGACGCAATGAGCGAGTAGAAATGGTCAGTAGTTAGCACTGTACAACATTCACATAAAGGCAAAGAATCTTGAAGAAAATTCCACCTGCCCAGGTTGCCCTTTGTTCTTCTGACACCCCTTCTAAGCCTGTTCAAGGCGTTCCACATTGTCCAACCTAGGTTTCTACCTGGTGGTAAGGTCTCTGTGGTAATCACATTCACTCTGCACCATTCCCTGTTTGAGTTCATCTCACTCAATGACTTCTGTCAACAAACGGTACCTTTGTTTTATTCATGAGTACTTACGAAAGAAAGCACACCTTCAGCTGAGGTATTGCTGCCTCGAATGGCAAAGAGCTATCAATGTTCAGTTGTTGTTGTTTGTCTTCAGTCCTTTCACTGGTTTGATGCAGCTCTCCATTCTCCCTGTCCTGAGCTAATTGTTTCATAGCGCTTATCTACATAGCTACCAATCTGTTTAACATATTCTAACTTTGGTCTACCCTTACAGTTCTTGTCGTTGACCCTTCTTTCCATAACTAAGTTTGCTATTCCTGGGTGTCTTACCAACCTATCTCTGCTCTTCATTAGCCGTTGCCAGAAACATCTCTACTCTCCTACTCATCTTAATACCTTTTCATTTGTTACTATACCTACTCATCTGGTCTTCATCCTCTTGTAACACTACATTTCAAATGCTTCTAAGCTCCTCTTTTCTCCTGCACCAACTGGCCAAGTTTCACTTCCATAGAGCGCCACGCTCCAGACAAAGGCTTTTAAAAAATATTTTCTAATTCGTAAATCTATATTTGAAGTCAACAGATTTGTTTTCTGTAGAAATGCTTTCTTCGCCAGAGCCAACGTACTTTTTATATCCTCTTTGCTTAATCCATAACTGGGTATTTTGCTTCCTAAGTAGGAGAAGCCTCCTACTTCCGTTATTTTTTCACCTGCCAATTTGTAGAAAAGATTTTAATGTTCAGGCATTTTTTGAAAGTTAGTTGGTTGGTTCCTCAGTTTAGGGGCTGCGACAACGCGGTGTGTGTAGAATCTGTCTAATAATAGGTGTTAATTGTTAATTCAAGTAAGGACTGAATACATTCGATTTTCAAGTAGTTGCAACCTTTGCTTCCAAACGCCACCGTCAACGACCAACTAGTTCTCCACTTTGTTACTGGATGCCACCGCAGTCGACTCCTGGCGACAAACGATGGAACCTAAGAGCGTTAGTCAAAGATAACCTATAATTTAGCTTCACACAGGTGTAATTAGTGGAAAGTTCTTTATCATGCCATAAATCTATGACATGGGACCGCCGGCTTTACTTCCCCTCCGAAGGAATGCATACTGATGGATTTTTAACGCTCTCAAAAAAGTCCGACGATTTCGGCCGGGTTTGAACCCGTGACCTTGGGTATAGAAGCTCAGCATGTTACCAACTAAGCCACCGAAGCCGCCTTTTTGAAAGTAAAATGACCATTGTTTATCTAGGGTTCAGTCTTTATCTGAAGTTGAACTTTTAACATACGGTAATTCTTCTTAGATAATTCGGGAAACAGTTTACTTCAATATAGCAGAACTGGTCGAATAATTTGGAATAATGCTATTTATATACAGTACCTTTAAAATTTAAATATTTCTGACAAAGAGAATGTCCTCAAATGATGGCCTTTCTGAAAAATTAAAATTGCTGGACGTAAATAAAATTATTGACGAGAAGGTAATACAAATCCTATCCTAATCCTACCCTATCCTTCCCAATCCTAGTATTAATTGCAAATATACAAACTACTATAGCCACCAGAGTAACACAGGTCATTCATTCATATTCTAAAGGCTAATGTCTTGTCGATGCAACCACACTCTTCTGTCGTTGGCGGTTCGTTTCAGTTCCATGTAATTGTCACATCCCATTCTATTCTGGATGTCTTCCAATACTTCGTCCTAGGCCGTCCTCTTCCTCTCTTCCCCAGCATTTTCCCATCAAGAATGTTTACGATGAAAGTGTTGTGTCTGATGACATGTCCAATAATTTTTATTTTTCTCTTTCCCATTTCCTTCATCAATCTTCTCTCTTCTTTGACTTCCCTTAAGACTTCCAGGTTGGTTTTTCATCCATCCAGCTCGTTCTTGTCATTTTCCGCCATATCCACATTTCAGCAGCTTCAAATCGATCCTTTTCCATTATTTACCCAGAGTCCAGTGTCCATAGAGCAGTGTACTCCATACAAATGATTTTGCAAGGATTTTCTTACATTTATATTCATATTGTTACGTGCCACCCCCCCCCCCCCCTAGTGCACTTTTGTTAACTGGATTACGGTGGGTTGAAGCACAACACAGATTGTTCCTTTAAAGAAATAATTAACTTTATTGCGGCCAGAAAATTACACTACTCATCAGCAAATACAAGCAATTGGAACCTTACTCCAGTTTCCTCAAGTCTCTTCCTTGAGCGCTCTTGGCCCTTTCACTTGTCAACAAACCACAGAAGTTAAACCGTCTTAATGAGTACGGTGGCCTTGACAGAAACTACCTGCTCTTCTCCCTTATGTACACCAACTACAGTTACTTACGATAACTTGCTGCACGCTGTTTACAAGCTGGGAAACAATGTCACTGGATTTCGTAACTCGCACGGCACTTCGTCACCACACTTCTGTCGCTCAGGAAAACACGCACTAGCTCAGAAACACACACCCACAGAAAACTCGGCCCCCTTACTGTTGAAGCCGCTTATATAGCAGGCTGGTGACTCAATGAATTCTAGAATCGTCCAGGACACACGGCTTCTCGACAATTCCTTCACTGGGCTGGGTCATCTGGATCATCCCTTTCACTTCGCAGCCCGTTGCGTAACGCGCACGTAATACACTGAGGCAGAGCACACACAGCCCGGGGGAGCTGTGACTCACGCGGCGAGCGACAAAACAAACTCACAGCCGTAACACCACCCCCTTCCTAAAATGCTGATCGTCCCGATCAATCATTGGTCCGTCTGTGTCCCTCCGTAGGCTGCCAGGCGATCTCGATGCACGATCTTCATCTTCGCCCTCGGGCTCCGCTGGATCCTGTAGACGACATCGTTGATCCGTTTCACGACTCGGTACGGGCCCTCCCAGGACTTCTGCAGTTTGGGTGACAGGCCTTTCTTCCGTAATGGGTTGAAGAGCCAGACCAGGTCGTCCTTGTGGAATCCGCCAGCATCCATCTGTTGGTCGTATCGGGTCTTCATTCGGTCGGTCTCGATCCGCAGTTTCCTCCTCGCGAACGCGTGCACGTCCTCCAGTTGGTCGACCAGTTCTTGACAATACTGGCTTACCGGGACCGGATCATTCCCAGGTCGGCCGAAGGCAAGATCGACAGGTAGACGGAGCTCCCTCCCAAACATGGCCCGGGCTGGTGTGCACCCGGTGGCTTCATGCACGGTGGCGCGGTAGGCCAGGAGAAATACTGGAAGATGCTTGTCCCAATCCCTCTGATGCTCGCTGACGACTATTCGGAGATGGTTCTCGATGGTGCGAATGAATCGCTCTACCATCCCGTCGGACTGAGGGTGTAGCAGCGTTGTCCTTGTCTTCCGGATTCCCAGCAGCTGGCATAGATTCTGGAACACCTGCGACTCGAAGTTCCTCCCTTGGTCGGAGTGCAGCTCAAGGGGTACTCCGTACCGGCTGACGAATTCCTTCACCAGGGTCTCTGCGATCGTCGCGGCTTCTTGGTTTGGGAGCGCATACGCCTCCGGCCATTTGGTGAAGTAGTCGCTGACGACAAATATGTAGCGGTTCCCTGCCTCGCTTAACGGGAATGGCCCAGCGACATCGATGGCCACTCTCTCCATGGGGCCGCCCACGTTGTAGGTCTTCATTGGCCCTTGTCGTCTTCGTCCTGGGCCCTAGCTGGCTGCGCAATCGTGGCACCTCGTGCAGTGGTTTCCCACGTCAGTTCGGCATCCGGTCCAGTAGAACCGCTCTCTCAGCTTCTCCAGGGTCTTCTTTATCCCTAGGTGTCCACCAGATGATCCTCCATGGACTTCCTTCAGGACTTCCTCCGTCATAGCCTTTGGTACGACGACTTGTTCCCGAGATGTCTTCCCGTTGGTGCTCTCCCAGGTCCGGCAGATGAGGCCATCCCTTACAATCAGCGAGTCCCACTGCGCCCAGTAGGACTTAAACTTTGGACTGCAGTCGCTCACAATGTTCCACCCGGGTCTGGGAACACAGGCCTTCTTCCATTCGGCTATCAGTCCCAGGTCACCATCTTCTGCTTGTGCCCGCGTGAAGGATTCGCGGCTCCAGCTCCCATGAAGTTCCACGGTAGTCCTTCGGCACTGTATCCTGGTGTTCTCCTCTCTTCTGGTACAGAAGGTGCAGTCTTCGGGGCACGGTCTTCGTGACAGGGCGTCGGCGTTAGAATGCAGTTGGCCTTTCCTGTGCTGGATCTCAAAGTTGTACTGTTGAATCCTCTCTATCCACCGCGCGAGTTGACCCTCGGGCTGTTTGAAGTTCAGGAGCCACCGCAGGGATGCATGGTCGGTCCCGATTAGAAATTCTTGCCCGTACAGGTACTTGTGGAAGTGTTCGATGGTCTTCACGATGGCGAGCAGTTCCTTCCTGGTGACGCAGTAGTTCCTTTCTGGCTTTGACAAGGCTTTGCTGAAGTAGGCCACTACTCTCTCCTCGCCGTCCACTATTTGCGACAGGACTCCCCCTATACCAAAGTCACTGGCATCGGTATCGACGATGAACCTTGTTCCAGGTCTGGGGTAGGCCAGAATAGGTGCGGTGCACAGAGCCTGCTTGAGTTGTTCGAAGGCACTGTGGCATTCTGCTGTCCACGTGAAGAGTTGGTCCTTCTCAGTCAGTCGATGCAGTGGTTTGGCGATGTCGGCGAATCCTCTCACGAAGCGACGGTAATAAGTGCAGAGTCCCAGGAAGCTTCGTAGTTGGGACTTGTCCTTCGGAACTGGCCACTCCCTCACACCTGGGGTCTTTTCTGGGTCGGTGCGCACCCCTTCCTCGGAGACGATATGCCCGAGGTACTGGACCTGCTTCTGGAAGAGCTGACACTTCTTGGGGCTCAACTTCAGCTGGGCAGCCCGTAGCTTCATCAAGGTCTCCTTCAGGTTGCTGTAGTGCTCCTCGAAGCTTCTTCCCAGAACGATGACGTCGTCTAGGTAGACCAGGCAGGTCTTCCAGTGTAGTCCCCTCAGAATGGACTCCATTAGCCTTTCGAAGGTCGCAGGGGGCGTTGCACAGACCGAATGGCATGACGGTGAACTGCCAGAGCCCGCTGCCCACAGAGAACGCAGTTTTCTCGCGGTCCTTAGGGTGGACCTCCACCTGCCAGTAGCCATTCTTCAAATCCAAGGTGGAGAACCATCTTGACCCTGATATGGTGTCCAGGGTGTCGTCGATCCGGGGTAGAGGGTAGCTGTCCTTCTTCGTGACGTCATTCACCCGCCTGTAATCCACGCAGAACCTGGTGGAACCGTCCTTCTTCTTCACTAGCACGACCGGAGAACTCCAAGGACTATGTGATGGCTCGATCACCCCTTGCTCCTTCATCTCTTCTACCATCCGGTCGACTTCAGTTTGCTTGGCGAGCGGGACACGTCGGAATGGGGCCCTAATCGGTGCGCTGCCCCCAACGTCGATTCTGTGCTGGACCAAGCTTGTCCTACCGAAGTCTTTTCTCCCCACGGAGAAGACATCCTGGAATTCATGTAGCAGGTCCCGAAGTTGGCGTGATTGTTCCTCGTCTAAATGGTCCTGGGATCCTTGGTACAGCTTCTGTAGTTCTTCTGGCAGGGCGCGCCTTCTTCGGTTGTCCGTCTGCAGGTGTCCGTCCGTCGTGTCTGTGATGCGGGCAATCCAGGTAACGGGCTCGCAGACTCCTAGGTTGGTGTCCCGGTGAACCGTAATATCGTAGTCGTTCAGGTTGGACAGGCGGACGTACGGCCGAGACGTCGTGTTGATGAGAGTCTTGGCAACTAGCAATCCTTTTGTCTGGATGTCCTCATATTTTGGCTCGATGACAGCCGCCACTCCCTCAGCTGTTCCGTCGACCATTACGGCAGCGCTGACTTCCGTCCTGGCGGGAACGATGACGTCCTCTCTCAGCCTTACTCGTCGTGCGGCGACGGCCTCGTGTGCTGGTTGCAAAGCAAGTTCCTCACTTCCGAAGTGCAGAGTGTTGGCACTCAGATCCAAGATGATGTTGTTCTGGTCCAGGAAGTCCAGTCCGATGATCACTTCATTTGATACGTCAGCCACAAGCACTGGATGCTTTATCGCCCGTCGACCAATGACGAACTCCAGTGATGCTTCGCCATGTACCGGTGTGGTCTCTCCGGTCGCGGTTATTAGCTGGAGGTTCCTTTGTGTGGGTTGCACTCTCCATTTCGGGATCACAGTGGGATTGACGATGGTCCTCGATGCTCCCGTGTCGATTAGCATGGGCCAGCTCTCTCCGTTGACGACTCCGTTCACCATCAGGCTGCTATTGTCCCTCCGTAACTTCGTCACACGCACTTGGACTACCGGGGCTTGACGACTGTCACAAGCCAACCTTTGCCCCCCAAGGCTGGCTAATACTCGTTTCCCTGGGCCGCGCGGTTTTCAGACGACTGATTTCCCGTATTTCCCGTCGGATACCCTCGGCGGCGGCGATCACTGCAGTCCTTGCTCAGGTGGCCTTTCTTACCGCAGGTCCAGCAGGTCGGTAGTCCTCTTCCGGGCCGCCTCTCCGGTTGTCTTCCGGCCGTGTCGTTGCTGGTGGTGCCGCGACTATCGAAGAAACGGTTTAGCGCCTCCATCAATTCGTCGGCTAGGGGCTTGGTCTCGTTGGTTTTTGCTGGTTCGTCGACGTCCACTTGACGCACCCGCGCGTGCATTGTAGATGCCTGTTTTGCCGTCTCGAACTCAAGTGCGTGGCTCAGCGCATCTGCCAGGGTCTTATTGCGCGCGAGTCGCAGCGCCTGTTGAGTGTCCGAGTCCCGTAGCCCGTCGGTGAAGGTCTGCGTCGCAATCTGTTCCAGAAAGTCGGCCGGCGCTGTTGGATAGGCGAGCCTTACGAGGCGTGCGATGTCCATCTCGAACTCCTGCAGGGTTTCCGCGTTCTTCTGTATCCGGGTCCGGAGCTGCATCTGGTAGGCCTGCTGAAGATGGCTATCTCCATATCGGGACTCCATATGGGCGATCAGTGAAGCGTAGTCCTGGGATCCAGTCCTGAAGGACGTTAAGGGCGTCACCTCTCAGCGCTACAATGAGAGCTGTAGCTTTTTCTGTGTTGTTCCAGTTATTTATGGAACAGGCCGCCTCGAACTGACGTAAGTAGGTGCTCCACGGGACCTTTCCGTCGAAGGTTGGGGGCGTCACTCTGCTTTGTCCCGTTCCTGATATTCCCGGTGTAACGGTGGGCGGGCGTTGGCGCAGCTCGGCAACTTCCTTTTGTAAGGCGTTGAATTTCACCTCCACCCCCATCAGCGGGCGTTGGCACAGCTCGACAACTTCCACTTGTAAGGCGTTGAATTTCTCCTCCACCCCCATCAGCGGGCGTTGGCGCAGCTCGGCAACTTCCACTTGTAAGGCGTCGAACTTCTTTTTCACTGCTGCGGCTTCCTCACGTAGGCCCTGTTCTAATTTCCTTTGGCTCTCCTCTAATTTCGTCAGCAGACACTCTTCCAGATTTTTCTGGCCATCCAGAAATTTGGCGGTTAGGTCCTCTGCTAACTTATTCTGGCCGTCCTTCAGATCCTCTGCTAACTTCTTCTGGCCATCCTCCATCTTCTTCTGGCCGTCCTCCATCTTCTTCTGGCCGTCTTCCATTTTGGTTTCCATGCCACTTAACTTTTCTAGCAATGCTGCCAATTGCACCTCCATTTTAGTTGTTTGTCTTGTAAAGGGCATGTACTCACAGGAAAATTAGAGAAAATGACCTGCTCGGGGTTTGAAACCAGGACCGCCAGGTGTTGTGCTTGAGTTCGTAATCCGGCTTCTGATACCAGTTGTTACGTGCCACCCCCCCCCCCCCCCTAGTGCACTTTTGTTAACTGGATTACGGTGGGTTGAAGCACAACACAGATTGTTCCTTTAAAGAAATAATTAACTTTATTGCGGCCAGAAAATTACACTACTCATCAGCAAATACAAGCAATTGGAACCTTACTCCAGTTTCCTCAAGTCTCTTCCTTGAGCGCTCTTGGCCCTTTCACTTGTCAACAAACCACAGAAGTTAAACCGTCTTAATGAGTACTGTGGCCTTGACAGAAACTGCCTGCTATTCTCCCTTATGTACACCAACTACAGTTACTTACGATAACTTGCTGCACGCTGATCACAAGCTGGGAAACAATGTCACTGGATTTCGTAACTCGCACGGCACTTCGTCACCACACTTCTGTCGCTCAGGAAAACACGCACTAGCTCAGAAACACACACCCACAGAAAACTCGGCCCCCTTACTGTTGAAGCCGCTTATATAGCAGGCTGGTGACTCAATGAATTCTAGAATCGTCCAGGACACACGGCTTCTCGACATTTCCTTCACTGGCTGGGTCACGAATATTCTGGACCATCCCTTTCACTTCGCAGCCCGTTGCGTAACGCGCACGTAATACACTGAGGCAGAGCACACACAGCCCGGGGGAGCTGTGACTCATGCGGCGAGCGACAAAACAAACTCACAGCCGTAACAATATGTTTGCTGGATAAAATGTTTTTCTTAGTCACAAATGCCTGTTTTGCCGATGCATTCCTTTTCTTCACTTTCATTAAGCATCTATTGTCTTCTGTAATTATACTACCGAGATACCGTAACAAAATTGTTTCACTTGTTCAGTTCTCAAGTCATCAATTTTTATATTGGTTATAATTTCTTCCATATTTTTCCTAACTACCATTACTGTCATCGCGGCAGGAGATGGCAGTTGAACACGCTGTGACGGGGTGCGGGGGGACTTGCAGTACGCATCCGCAGTCCACCTATTCCTAACTTAAATATATCGGCTTCCCACATGCCAATGGTTATTATTGCAGCAGACGACACGCAGCCATTGAAAGAAGGAATGTGCTGAGTGAGTGAAGCAATTACTGACCAACTGAATGTTTTTGGAATGCGCGATAAGCAGTGAGCGGGAAGACCTCTGCAGTTCAAACCCAACTGCCAACTCCTGGCGCGATATCAGTACTTTGGTTGGTTGGTTCTTAAGTTTAGGGGCTGCGACAACGTGGTCATGTAGCCAGTGGCGGCCGACATACTGTTAGGCTGGGAGGGCGATCACAGTATTTTTCCCGCACCTTTTTATAAGTTGACAGAGGAAAAAAAGAGTAGGCCTACCGGTAGGCCTGGAATCAAGTTACTTTTATATGCAATGAAAATATCGCTACTCGATATTCTGGATGTCAGATCCTAAAGCTGCCCTCAACACTTGTTTTTATCATTTGGTACCGGTATTACAACAATGATTTCATAGGGTAACAACACTGAGAACCTGATGTGAAAATTACTCTCAAGAGAATGTTTTCCGCTACCATTTTTAAAATAGCGTCCACAGAATTAATTTTGAAACGCAGAAATACTTAATCACACTGAGACGTAAGCATAAAAAAAGACAATCAAGCCTTAAGGAGTTTCATCTCTAGAGCACAGCCGTAACAAGAATTAAAAATTAGTAGTAGTATTACTATTATTTTATTACTATTATAGAGACATCACGAGAATATCACTTTCGGCACAAGCACTTCCAAACCACAGTCGCACCGGTAAATTAAAAAAAAAAACACTACTTAATGATTTACAAATTAATTATCACCAACAGAGAGATTACAACTGCTGAATATTACCACCGCACTCAAGACTCTTCAGCACGAAAGCGAAATAGCTCACTGGTGGCAACCTCTTCTCTAACGACAGCATGCTAGCCAGAGGTCCGTGTTATACTTCACCATTGCAATATGAATCGAGATTCCTGTTCTCATATGCTACACTTAAATGAAAATCCACAGCCTGCTTGCAGTCTCCGACCGGGTCAGGAATGGAATGAATAAAGCCCCCATCTTGCGGCGAGGATAGGAACTGTGCCGGCTGCCGAAGCCTGTCGCACTCCCATGGGGCAATGATTAAATGAATGACAAATGAAATGATAGTGGAGAGTGTTGATGGAATGAAATTTTGACAGGGAAAACCGGAGTACCCGGAGAAAAACCTGTCTGCCTCCGTTTTGTCCAGCACAGATCTCACATGGAGTGACCGGAATTTGAGCCACGGACCCAGCGGCGAGAGGCCGGCGTACTGACGCCTAAGCCACGGAGGCTCGCAAGATGCTACACTTAAATATAATTACATACTTTTTGTCTTCAAAGATAAACAAAGGCCATGCTGCTCATGGATTGTTTTTATTTAAATTTAATTTTTAGTATGCAACCATGGAGATTTGATTTATTCATTCATTTACTTTATTTGCTTATGGGGTGAATCCCCGGCTGGGTGCATGCTCGTAGAGTAGCGAGGGGAGAAGACATAAATACTGGTGCTACAGAGCTGTACGGACTCCGCCCGGCTTAAAGACAACTGCCCGCACACCGCGTCCACAGATTACCCCTCTGGCAGCCAACAAGCGCGCCAGTCTCCGTACTCCCCTTACGTCTCAATCCCCTCGCCCGGGCACAATCTTAGGGCGGAAAGCCTAGAGTCCGTAACTCCATACTAACCAGTGAGCTGCGCGCTGAGCGTGTTACCACCAAACACGGTCTTCCTGATTGATAGAGCTACAGTTTTACATTGACATGTAATTTTCTTAGCATTATTAGAGTTCAATTTTTGACTTAAAATATCAAGAGAAAATGATAACCCCTTTTCGTTCTCTAGGAAGAACACCGTCCTGGAGTCCTTATGGGCCAGCCGCTACTGCATGTAGCTCCGTGTACTTTGGGTGTGTGTAGAATCTGTCTGATAACCGGTGTTAATTGTGATGACTGTATTAGTGTGTGTTATCTGTTGTTGTTTTTTTTTTTTTAAATTTAAGTACAGGCTGCAACTTAGAATTTTTCAAATAGTTCCTAATTTTGCCGCCAAGCGCCACCGTCAACGACTACTAAGCCAAGTTCAGAACTTAGCTACTAGACGCCACCGCAGTCGGCTCTTGGCAACGAACGTAGGAACCTAAGAGCGTTGTTTACATTCTTAACCTATCCAATTTAGCTTCACACAGGTGCAATTAAATCTATGACATGGGACAGCCGGCTTTACTTCCCCTCCGAAGGAAGGCATACTGAGGGATGTTTAACGCTCTTAAAAATCCGACGGCTTTGGCCGGGTTTGAACCCGCTATCTTGGGCTTAAAAGCTCAGTATGCTACCGACTACGCCACCGAAGCCGCCAAATACCATTACTTTCGTTTTCCGTTTGTTCACTTTTAATTTCCAAAGGACTTGCAGCATTTTATTTATTTCTTTTTCGGAAATTTCACATGCCAAAGTGCAAGGGGCTGATGAACACACTGCCCAATACCCTGAATGAAATAACAGCAACTACTACTTTCAATATTTATTTATAGGTAAGTTGTCACAACTCCGCGGAAAATGAGGAAAATCTTAGGGCCGAGAATCAAAGCTGGAGTTCAGCTTTCAAAACCAAATGCTGAAATATATAAAACTACTAGCAACCCACCCCCAGCTTCGCCCGGTATCTTTAACGGTTTACCCAGCGTAAGCTTAAAAGGCGCACGGATGGCAGGTCCCAGAAGCAATTCAGAAAAACCGAGGTGAACAGCGAAACTCCAAACACATACACTCATTTTTGAAGTCTTAACTCTGCACGACTCGACAGTTTGATGCTGGTCGAAGCTGGTGTGATAGGCTCACTTGCTAGCTCGTAAACTCGCTCCGAAGCTATTAATTTAAATTTCTACTGAATGGAGATTGTTGTAAGAAATGAAAAAAGTAAAAATACTTATAGTAGGCGATGTATTAAAGATAGAGATCTGCTGCCGCGGATTTTTTGTGTAGAACTTTTCATGCTGAACAATTCTTACACTCATACTAGGCCTCTATACTCGTAGATATTTTTAACGGTTTACCCAGCAAAAGCTTAAGGCTCACGGACGGCAGGTTTTTCTTCGACTCGATTCACTAAAATCGTTAACTGCTCGGCATCCTTGGGTCATAAATGAATGTTTTTCTACAGACATCTTCCTCGAGAAATCCTTTACAGAATAGTGCAAACCGCATCAAAATCCATCCAGTGGTTCTTGAGATTACCCGTTACATCCAAGAATCAGGGACTTTGCAGTATAATACAAATTCACAGTCGCGATACGTGATTATTATTCCCGTTTCCAACAGGGTCAGGGATGAGATGCGATGAAGTTCTCTGTAGCGATTCTTATTACGGCCGGATTCCCTTACTGATGCCAACCTCATGAGCAGAGTTAATGAGTGATGAAATGAATGAAGATAAATGAAACTGGACAAGGATGTGGAAGGAAGCGGCCGTGGCCTGTCAGAAGGTACCGTCCCAGCATTTGCCTGGAGTTGAAAATGGGGAAACCACGGAAAACCATTTCAAGGACAACCGACGGTGGGGATCGAAACCACGTCTACGGAGTCCGCAGAGAGCTTGGCCCCATGGCCCCAGCCCCCCTCCCCCGAAGAAAGCAAATAAAAAATTAAGAATGTGCTGCTTTGGTATAAGCATAAAATAATTGTAAATTTGGTTGTACCCTAATCTTAACTTATTGGCTAAGTTATAAACAATATTAAGATTGAAATGAGACTACCTCATGGTATAGTGGCTGGCATTCTTGGCTAGCGCCCTGGAGGTCTGAATTCGATTCCTGGCTCTGCCAATCTATCTATATATTTAAAACAGTAAGGTGATTTTTGTTACCACGAGATTGAGAGAACGACGGAACCGATTTACTTCGTAGAGCACTCTAACGAAAGCTCTTGGCCTCTAGATTTACAGAGTGTCTCTAAAATAAACAAATATATTACGGTATATTTTTGAATTAATATAGAAAATAGCAGAATTCTTTCCCCTCACGCATGCGCACAATCCGCCTGGGGTCATGACAAAATGGCGGTGAGAAGTCCATTAAAATGTAAGTTATTTAATAAGCTTCCATGTAATTGAAAACATACATTAACCAAGTTCTGACAACGAAATATAATAACAGTATGAATGTATACGAATGTGCAACATTGGTTTTTTTTGGATAATGAAATGGATTATTTCCTTCAGACAGCGGCTTTTGAATATAGTGAATGGTTGCGTCTGCTCCTACACGAGAGAGCACGAGTAGCTATGTGGTTAAGGCGACGGACTCTGGTTCCAAGGAGCACCGGTTCGATCCTTGCTCTCGCCAGTATATGTATTTTTTTACCATTGAAATATTGTTTAATCAAGGAGTATTAGTAAGGTTTTATGTCTGTTAAAGATACATATTTCTACATTCCCTCTCAATACGTTTTATTTCCGTTTTACCATTGCATTGCAGCATGTGATCAAAAGAGCAAACTGTTGTCCGCAGTACGCCGTTTAAATATCTGCAATCAGTTCCTATAACTGACAACAGATGGCAGTACATCGCCCATATAGTTCCAGTAACTGACAGCAGATGGCAACACCATTGCATCGATATATTTAAAACACAAGACATGGCACGTTTTCACCTGATGGAAAATTATAAAGGAGGGGAATATTTAAGAAGGGAAATGTTGAGGAACATTAACCGACAGTTGAATGTGTAGGCTAGGTTGTTTATGTACCTTAATATTGCAATTTCTTCCCAATGCTTCGGTGGTCAAGTTATTAGCGTCCTACACTAAAAGTTATAATTACTGTATGAATCGTCGATATACTCTTAAATTATTAAAGAAAAAAGTAGTTTTCCAGGCACTCGCGCGTTTCCACAATTGCTTTCGCCATGAGAGACACTTGGCAAATATAATTCGTTTGAAGGGCTTCGACATCGTGGCCAATCAGCCCCGTGTACTTGGGTGTGTATGTGTGAAATTTTCTCTGATAACCTGTGTTATTGTGATGGCTGCATTACTGTGTGTATTTGTAATTAAGGTGGTAAATGACAAGGAGACGGCCAAGGCCTTAAGTTAGGAACCATCCCGGTATTTGCCTCAAGTGGAAGTGGGAAACCACGGAAAACCACATCCAAGATTGTCGAGGTGGGAATTAAACCTTCCTCTTCTTAGTTATACCTCAAGAGACTGGATGTGCCCCGTTTTTGCCCTCAGACCAGAATTAAATTTCTTGGCAGAGCAGGAAATGTAACCCGGGTCTCCGGGGCGATAGACAAGAATAGGTGGGCCTCCATGTGTTAATACGATTTTTGACATGCACGGGACATAGAATTCAAAAACTGCCTCCATTAGGGTGACTGTCGAAGTGAGTATTGAGTATAGGCCTATGGTCATTCCAGTAGTTGGCGAAGTGATTCTATGTTCCCCTGCAAAATGTACTGCCATAACCTATAAGAGGTGATGGAAATTGCTTATTTAGAGCAGTTTCGTACTGTTTATAACAAAATGAAGAACGTCATTCTGAGCTGCGTTTTCAAGCTATTGCAAAAAATTTCGCTGGCAGGAACAATTATAAGGAATTTATTTTAAGCGATCAGTCTCATCGCATTCTCCTCACCAACCAACTTGAGTATGACAGTCTCTGGACGGTCATGTTGAACTTCATTGTATAAGACAATTGTTTAATGATTATTTGTTTAGAGTACTGAGTCTAACTACGCAGTTGATTTCGGCAATGGAAGTATTATTTGCCATTTAATATTTAGCGGCTCCGTTATTGCAGGATACTATAGTGCTATCGAATAATACGAAGCCACATTTAAAATCCAATATAAATAGGCCATTTCAGAAACAATTCCAGATATTATGCAGTACAGTGTACTGTAAGGTCTTTGACGATCAAATGTAAACATTGTTCTACATTGTATTTCTCTTGCGTAAAATCTATGCGTGGTTACTTTAGTCTTTACTGTTGTGAGGGTAAAATTGATCTGCTGGAATATAAAATATTTGCCAAGCTGCAACAATGTAATGATATTAATTTAAAAGTCATTGAACTTATATCCAGTAGTTCAAACACATACATCAGCGTTAACAGATTGGATACTGAAGATGAAAGCCAGCTACTTCATTTCCCTATTATTGAATTTTTCAATTCCTTGGAATTAAGTGATTCGCCTCCACATACTCCGAACGTTTGAGCCGTAGTTATGCTCCTTAGAAATCTGAACGTTTCCCAAGGACTCATATATGGTAATATATAAATTGTAAGAAATATGTAAGAAATTGCTTGGATTCGGATATAATAGGTGCAGTAATATTAGGCAGAGAGCTCAAATCCTACGACTTGATTCAATACCTTCCGATAAAACACTTGCAGGTACAGTACATTTTCTTTTAATAGGCAACAATGTCCTATTCGCTCGGCCTACTTTATCACAATCAATCAAGGTTAAGGAGAAACTCTTGAACGTATTGGGCTATTTACCCCATCACGTTTTCAGTCATGACCAGCAGGATAGTGAAGGTACAAAAAAGGTCCTGTATGGGATGGTAAAGAATAAGAGGCGGAAAGATCCTACGGATTATGTTAGAATGGTGATCGAAAGGGGACAAGAGACAGAACATAGGGAAGAACTGAAGAAAATGTGGAAAGAATATTTTGAAGAACTCCTGAACCAAAATGGAGACCACGGCGAGGAGGAAGAAATCGGGGAAGAGGTACAGTAGATGAACTGCAAACAGAAAAGGACTTAACATGGAAAGAAGTGGAAGATGCAGTGAGGAAGATGAAAGGAGGGAAGGCACCGGGTGTGGATGAGTTGAGTGTGGAGATGGTGAGAGCAGCAGGAGAGGTGGGGATACAATAGTTGTACCGACTGATGAAGACAGCATGGAAGGAAAGGAAGACCCCAGAGGACTGGAAAAAGGGAATAATTGTCCCGATCTTCAAGAAAGGTGGTAGAACAGAATGCAGAAACTAACTTATCGGGGAATAACACTGCTGAGTCATTGTGCAAAGTTGTTTGAGAAAGTTTTGGAAAGGAGAATTAGGACAAAGATAGAAGGAGGGATGAGGGGAGAACAACATGGCTTCAGAGCAGGAAGGTCCACAGTGGATTTGATTTTTGCTCTAAGGCAGTTACAAGAACAGCACTATGAGTATGGAACAGATCTACTGATGGCCTTCCTGAACATTGAGAAAGCGTATGACAGTGTATGCAGAAACAAAGTATGGAAGTCCCTGGAGGATAGAGGAATAGAAAAATGGACTATAAGGAGGATAAAGGAGATGTACAAGGGAAGCGTGAGCTGTGTGAAAGTGGGAGGAGAGAGATCAGACTGGTTGGAACAGAGAAACGGCCTGAAACAAGGAAGTGGACTGTCACCGTTACTTTTCACTGTGGTGATGGATGACATAATGACCCGAGTGGCACAAGTAATTGGGGAAGGAAAGATGGAAGCAATGGTGCTTGCAGATGATTTGATGATTTGGGGAAACAAGGTGGAGGAGGTACAGGAACAGTTGGACGTGTGGGAAGGAATAATACAAGGTTATGGGATGAAATTTAGCATAAATAAGAGTGAGATAGTGATCACAACAAGGAAGAAGGAAAGAACCACAACAGGAATAACAATTGGTGGGGAACAGCTGAAGGAAGTGGAGAGTTTCAAGTATCTGGGAAGCCTGATGCAAGAGAATGGAAGAAACGATAGAGAAATAAATGAGCGGGGGAGACTGGCAGAAGCATTCCGGAGGAGTGTGAGAAGCATGTTATGGAGCAAGGATGTCCCTCAGAACAGCAAAAAGATCATATATCGGACGTACTATGTCCCTATCCTGACGTATGCCTCGGAGGCCTGGGTTATGAAAGGAAGGGAGAAGAGCAAAATACAGGCCAGTGAGATGAGGTTCTTGAGAAGCAGTATTGGAGCTACAAAGATGGACAGAATAAGAAATGAGAGGACCAGAGAATTAATGAAGGAGGAACCATTACAGGATGGTGTAGAGAAATCTAGACTTATATGGTATGGACATGTAAAACGAATGGAGGAGAAGAGGATACCCAGGAGGATACACGAGACGAAGTGGGAAGGAAAGAGGCCAAGCGTAAGACCGAGAGACAGGTGTCTGAAGGGGGTGGAAGAAAGCGTGAAGAAGAGAGGAGAAGACTGGACAAGGGTGGAGGCTGAGAGATGGTGGGAAGACAGAAGACGTTGGAGAGGCTTGTGTTCCAAACAGACCCGGCCAGAGGCTGGAAACTGTGCAAGATGATGATGACCTCATCACGTTTTCAGTCATGACCAGCAATATGTTGCAATGCTGAGAGTGCTATCTTTTGACGCCCTTCAAGTTGCAATAGTGCTAAAAAAGAAATCGTACAAAGAATGTAACTTATATTAGAAGCTTCTTCAGTAATTTTGTTTTCCATTGCCCGTCATGTTTTGACGGGTTTCATCTAGTAAATTTTAGGGTTGGAACGGGGTACAGTCAGTCTTGTGAGGCAAAACTGAAATTCCACAGTATGGTACTTTTGATAATAAATTGACATATATTTAGATATTTGCCATTAATACTTCATGGGCCATAATAGAAAATTCATTAAGTATAAAATTTTATTTGTGTGTTGTGTTGTATTTTACAACTGATCTTGTATTGCCAATTATTATAGGCTATATAAACTTAGAATTTTACAACTAACTCTCATCTAAAACAAAGTTATATGCTCTGGGTATTTTGCAGTGACAATCACCTGAGAATACTCACAATTTTTCAGGATAGTCAGCCCCTCCAAAACAATTTGTATATCCTATGCCCCTGATATGTGGTCCATGCCACAAAAACAAATTTAAATAATTCATGTTTTTTTTGGGCTAATGCCGTGTGTATTTAGATTAGAACCACATGTTTCGGAGAAACCTTGCCTCCTTTTTCAATGAAATCCAATAATGTGGCCAAGGAAAGAATATCAATGAGATTACAAAAATTACAAAAAATATAGATAAATACCTCGGTTCGTCACCAGAGAGCAGCTGCCAGAAATTACTCTATGGACCATGGTAGAACGGTGGACAGAGTAGTAAGTAAGGAGAAGGTAAAAGGGGGCGGGGTGAAATTATAGAGACTCCTCGAAGAATGAGGATGTCCAAAAGGAATGGGGAGGGTTAGATGGATATAAGGAAACATAAACAAAAGGGAAGTGTATCTGAACAATACCTAACGTCATACAGGCAACGGCGAAAATTTGTTCGTAACTGGAGGAGTTTCCATCTGTTTTTTCGCCGTTGCCTGTATGACGTTAGGTATCGTTCAGATACACTTCCTTTTTGTTTATGTTTCCTTATATCCATCTAACCCTCCCACCTCCCCCACCCCCTTTTCTTTTGGACATCCTCATTCTTCGAGGAGTCTCTATATTTTCTCCCCGCCCCCTTTTACCTTCTCCTTACTTGCTACTCTGTCCGCCGTTCTACCGTGGTCCATACAGTAATTTCTGGCAGCTGCTCTCTGGTGACGAACCGAGGAATTTATCTATATTTTTGTAATCTCATTGATATACTTTCTTTGGCCACATTGTTTGATTTCCATTGATAAAGGAGGCAAGGTTTCTCCGAAACGTATGGTTCTAATCTAAATACACACGTCATTAGCCCAAAAAACATGAATTATTTATATAATCCTATAATCCGGGCCGTGAAAGCCCTAATATACACAAAAACAAATTTGTTCCGTATGAAGGAATACTGGGCTAAACGAAAGGCGATTCCGCAAGGTCCTAAGTGATCCATTCATGACTAAGAAGAAGTAAAGGAATACAAATTTTAATATAAGTATGAGGGCTGCTTTCTTTCTCAAAATTTCTACAAATTTCTACTCTACAGAGCCCAATTATTATTGGATCCCCCTGAAATCTTTTTTAAATATTTCAAATTCTTTTAAATGTGTCTGTGCATCATTTAAGTTGGACGTTATTATGCAAATGTGAGGCAAAGTTTAGGTATGGTAACACTAGAAACGGACTAATTTGTTCTTCAATTTTCTAGCTGGACGCGAGCTGATTTGGAGGTGACATGCCGACAGATGGGCTTCCAGGGTGGTGCTTGGTGGAACTGGGTGGACAGGCAGGCGGGGTACCATCCCCGAATACTGCTGGAGGAACCCAAGTGCCATGGTACCGAGACATCACTCTCAGAGTGTGACTGGAATACTCTGCAAATGGGATCAGGTGTATGTGGTACGTAATAGTCATGATCTTTACAAACATCATTCATACATTTAATATAGCAAATTTTTTGCAGAAAATGAGGAAAAGTAGACTTATGAGATTGATCCGGGAATATGTGTGTCTGTCTGTCTGTCTGTGTGTATGTGTCCCCCTATCATCTCCTAAACGGCTACAGCTATCGAAACCAAATTTGGTAAGAGTAAAGGTCTATTACCTAAACATCTCACGGCCATATTTGTAATTGACGTCAGTGCTACCAACTGCTGAAAAATCGCAATTGAAATTTGAGCTCTATGTTGCATATCTCAGAATTATGCATGCGAACTATTCCAAAATTGGCACACATATAGATAATAACATTCCAGATTAATTTTCAGACGCCCATACATGCCAGTGTTGCCAACATGATTCTAAGCCTGCCGTTAGGTCCAATTTTCAAATGCATGTAACTTCTATACTAACGATGGATTTCAACCAAATTTCGTATGTACTATGTGTACTACAACAGATATGACTGTGCGTATATTAAAGAGCCACCAGGGGTGCCAACTGTTAATAAATGCTCTCTCTATGTTGGAACCCTAATATCAATATATCAGAATGTATGCAAGCTAACAGCTCTAAACTTTGCACACATATAGTACCTGACATTCTACCTTAGTTTGGTGTAACTTATATACATCAGTGCTGCCAACACGATTCTAAGCCTGCTGATACGTCCAGTTTTTAAATGCATATAACTTCTACACTAACAAATGGTTTACAACCAAATTTCGTACCGGTATGTGCTTTGTGTACCATAACAGTTGGGTAGATTATTGGCTGAGGAATAACCCACCCACCAAGGGAAGATGATTAAGAAAAGGAAGTGGGTTTCGGACTGGAGAAAATGGATAGAAAAATAGGATGAGAGTTCCACAAAAGTTATAAATTTAGCTTTAAATACACTCAGAGGCAGTTGCCACTGAAAATTCGTTCTCGGATACCTAAAGTGGGTAAGGACTTGGTCTAAGCTAACGGGAACCGCAGCTAGAACTTGGGCGGTTTGCTGGAGAGCGGCCTTAGTATATTCCCTCTCAAGCAGGCATAAGACTACTATGGGGAAGGGTATTGGTCTGGCATGACTGAAAGTGACAGGTTCATTGTATGTCCTTTCAAAGAAATTCGTTTTTTCAAAGTAATTCGAAGAATGTCAATAATTTGCATCAATTTTGATATTTCCAGTTTTCGAAGTTATAAGCTTCCTGAACAGTAACCAAGTGCTTCCAAAAAGGATGGTGATAAAGGAATTATGCTTTTGAAAATAAATTTGGTAAATGAACCAGTAGTTGCATTTGGAAATGGCTAAGCTTTTAACCAGCCAGTAGCCGACTAAAAGTTTAGGCAAAGAGAAACACTTATCTTTTTGAAAACTGACCATAAGATTTTGGAGAGGATCTCCACAAGCAGGTAGCTGGCGTAGCGAGCTGTACTTGCCTTACTGGCCAGTTAGAATTAGCCTATAAAGCTAAGAGAACTTTAACAAGATTACCACTAAGAATTTTTGCTCAAATGCAACAAGTGGTGAAAGCCCTATCAATAGGTTTAATGGCATTGAGTAGGGAGAGTCAAGGAAGACCGGATCTTGCCTAACCGTTGTGTTTTCGAAATTATGAATCCAAAAACAAATATTTAATTTATTTAAAAAGGCAAAATAAGTTTATAACTTTAACAAACATATATTCAATCTTGTTAACAAATTTGTGGTCACAGACCTCAGATAGCATTAAACATTTGCGCCAGGCAATTAATAATTTATGAGGTTTTAAACCTTATATATGTACTAAAATCCTTGTAAGATTTAAAAAAGACAAATAAAATGCTTAAAGTTTAAACATCAAATTGAGTACAAAGAGTGTATTTTAAGGAATTTACAAGTAATTGTTTTAGAAAAAGTTACAACTTCGAAAATAACAAAAAAGGAAGCGAGTAAATGAAGAAGAAGTTCCTATTACTTCTTATGTTTATGCTGAATTACTTCTATTACAATTATACAAAGGAGGGCAGGTCACTTACTGTGAAACCTGAAGAAAAAATCAACAAGGAAGGTTCTAGACTTCCTGTATTTAGATAGGAATCACTAGATAAATGGGGCAGGTACCCTTTCGTGAGACCTCGAAACAACTCACTAATGAGTTAAAAGAATTGTATTCTCTCGTTATAAAAGAGAAACAATGTGAGCTTGAACCGTGTATAAAACACGTAATTATACAGAAATTAAGTAATGATAAACAGCAAAATGGAAGGGCACTTCGAAGAGTGACACCTTATGGAGAAGTTACAATTTTATTAATATGTTTTGTTAGTAGAAGGTTGAGGAAAGATCATTGGGATTTAGGATCAATGTTCATGGCCTGATTTAACGTAAACGGACGATCGCGACGCGGTAGAAAAGTGGGATAAGCACTAGTTATCACTATAGTCTTTTAAATAGATGAAAAGTTCACTGTAGAGACACGAAAGTTTATGGAAAGAAAGTTATTGCAATGATGAAAATAACTAGTTGCACTAGGTAGGCGAGAGTCTATTTCTTGAGAAAGTTGGGAATTACAATTAAATGCGCCATAGAACATTCCAACGGTGGACGAAAGTTTGCTATTGCAGTAATTTATAAGGAAGATTCCTCATTTTAAATAGTATTTTCACAAGTGAGTGAAAAATACCCGACGGCAAGACTCGCAGATAAAGTACAGGATCTGGAAGATTCCAGAACGATCTTAATAGAAAGATGGAGCCAAAGATAATCCAGCGGAGGAACTTGCTTTGTAATTTATAGACAGCGGGTATTAGATAATATCCCACGTGGTGAGAAGATTTCTCATTTAGCAAGCATAAGAAATGTTGCTTTTCACCAAGATTGGCTTGATTAGACAAAAGCCCAACATGAAAAATCCCGCGAAGAATGATTACCGCCCCACAAGTAATCTCACGCTGTCTATAAAATAATCAATAAAAGCATGTAGATAAAATTGATGAAGATGAGGTTAAAACCTTAAGTCTGTACTTATCTTGGTTGCATGTTGAAGGTGAAGTTCCCCTTGACAATATTTAATATGCCAACATGGCGTAGAAAGTAGAGTTTGCCTCTTGGTTTGAGGTGACTGGCTCGAGTTGAGCCTTAACTGAGTCGACGGCCGGCGCACAAGTGAGACCCACTCAGCAGAGCACGGAGGGTCCAAGGAAGGGAAAGAGTGGGGGTAGGAGAAAAAGGGAGAACATATAAACATAGCCAACATTACAACAAAAAATTGATCTTCTCTTGCTGAGCCGGTCTTCAAAGAGTTGATAACAGATGATACTAGCGCAGCATGGTGAGTAAAAAAGTAGACGTAGTTCTCTTGCTCACGGAGAAAATAGCTGGCGATGGTAACAAGATCTGGTGACCAGATGGATAAGTAAATCCTCTTGCACCAGGAAGAATTGAGGAGCTTCAGAGATTCGCTGCGAGATGACGCTAGGTGGGTCATAGAAGATATATATCTAGAACAGACTCATAAAAGATATAAGAGACCTGATCAACAAAGAGAAAATAGAAGATCACTGTTGGTGTTTGATAAGAAAGGAAGAAATGGACATGCAAAGAGCATTAAAAATTGGATTCTCATGTACCGTGTATTCAAAGAATACACCAACAGTACTAACAAATGGATTTCAACCAAATTTCGTACTGGTATGTGCTTTGTGTACCATAACAGTTATGTTAGTCAGACAATAGTAGGTCTAACGCAATTTTTATTTCATTCAGCACAAATGCTGTTATACTTGTTTTTTTTCCAGTTTCTAAACAATTTAATTTTTGGACTTGTCTGGTTCTTGGAAGGAACCCTTCAATTTCTCAAATGACCAATGTTGTTATTAATGAGATGTCCATTTTAACTATTACAGATTATCATCCAGATCTCGGCATCAAATGTGTTGCAAAGCACGCTCCATCCTCATCGAACATCATACAACACTGGCGAGGAATTAAGTTTGAAGGAGCCAAGTTCAGTCGTGCTCTCAGTCGGGAGAACACTTACATTCCAAAATCTTATTCAGAATTTGTGGATGTGGATATCAGGTGAGGGAATATTTGTATGTTTTTAACAGTGTTTATTAACTGTGAGATACATAAACGTCGTATTCACCATGGCCCACATTTTAACTGAGTGTGTGGATCTTGCTGATCTACGAAGAAACCTTGGTTTGCAGATGACAGTCAAACTCATATTAGCCAATGACGTGGTGGCTGCTTATTTAATCATCCACTTTATACGAGGGCTGTTTTTTAAGTAAGGGCCGCTTATTTTTTTAAATTAACCGAACATTTTATTTTGAAATCGCATTTATTTCTAGGTTTTACACACCTTCCTCTATTTTTCTACATAATTGCCTTGTTTATTTAGCCACTTGTCATACCTTAAAACTAAGTTCTGAAATCCCTCTGCATAAAAGTTTGCCGCCTGCTCTGACAACCAAGAATTCACGGCTGTTTTCACTTCTTCATCGTCGGCGAAACGCTTCCCACCAAGATGACGTTTCAGCTGCGAAAAGAAGTTTCAGGGGTGAAATGGGATACCCATGTGGCATCTCCTGTGATGATTCGACTCAACTTGCCCTTCTTGGGCATAACGAGTCAAAAAAGTGAGGGAACTGGCCAATCTCTTTCGTTTGTGGTCTTCTGTGAGGAGTCTAGGTACCCATCGAGAGCACAATTTCCTGAATTAGGTTTTCAGACACAATCGCACCTCACATGCGGCGGGCGAATCAATAATCTTGAACAGTGTAAAGATGCACAGTTCAGCGTACAGGTTAGCTTCACAGCTGCATCTGACGCCCGCTTATTCGCAAAGGATGCCGGGAGGTAGCGAGCACGCTTGTTGCGGCGTGCACACTAACTACGGGCTTAAAAAAAAAGGCCCTTAATAATAAAACAGTCCTCGTAAGTGAATATTTACTCAATATTTTTGAAAACGAAATATTTTGTTTTCCACACAGTTTTGTATATTGTTATAATTATCGGTGTTAGTTTTATTTAATTTTTTGTTTTATTATTTTTAGATCTTTTCTTTAAATATTTCGGCTTCCACCTCAAAATTTAAATATATATTCAAAATTTGTTAGCTATAATTTTGTTCAACATAAAATATTAGCATATCCAACCAGGGCAGCTACACGCATTAATGCGCTAGGCCACATGGCCAGCCTATCGTTTAACTCTGAAGACAAGTTGTTTCGAAATCAGTACATGAAATATTAAAGGAATCTTAACATTTGGATAAATAAATTACCATAATTTTAAAACTCTGACCACTTATCCTTACTCTAGGTTGCAGGAAGTTACATATTATTGTAACCACGTGTTTCTTGCTTTTCAGGTTTGCAGGATCTGGTCGTGACAATGCTGCAGTCTCAGCGATCGACGTTGCTGGAGTTCCCCCTCAGATGACGGGTGTCGTTGTCTCATACTCAGCATATAACGGACTGAATATCACCTCGCCTAATGCCCCTGTGATTCTCACCAATTGCACCTTGAGAAATAATAGAGGTTTGTTCAACTTTACATAACAACAGCAAAGCAATGATTATTTCAAACCTTCATATCTTTAAGACTTTTACAGCACTTATCGGAGAAGACGTCCGCCTTAACATTAGTTTGATATGGCAACATTTTAGCTGTTTCAGTTATTTACAATCAGAGGCAACAATTTCCAACAAATATTGAGGGTAGGGGCAGAACTGTGCTAAAAAATTAGATATTTTTAATAGTAGTGTAGCTCTAATTATTAATGTGGTTGTTGTTTGAGTCTTCAGTCTTTTGACTGGTTTGATGCAGCAATCCATGCCTCCCTGTCCTGAGCTAATCGTTTCATCTCTATATAGCTACCACACCTTACTTCCGAGGCAATCTGTTGAACATATTCTAACCTTGTTCTACTCCTTTAATTCTTATCCTTGAACCTTCCTTAACTAAATTTGCTATTCTTGGGTGTCTTAGTATGTGTCCTACTAACCTATCTCTTCTCTTCATTAGCAGTCACCAGGAACACCTCTCCTCTCCTGCTGGTCTTAATGCCTCTTCATTTGCTACTCTATCAACCCATCTGATCATCTTTCTTCTGTAACACCACATTTCAAATTCTTCTATTCTCTTCTTTTCTACTGCTCAAACAGTCCTAGTTTCATTTCCATGGAGGGTCACGCTCCAGACAAAGGCTTTCAAAAATGACTTCCTTATATCTAAACCTATATTGGATGTCAACAGATTTCCTTGCCTTAGCCAATCTAGTTTGTTTCATACATCACTGGTCATCAGAAATCTCTTACTTCATTTAGTTTTTCACCAATGTGGCTTTCTGATTAATTTCGGCTGCATTCAATTATTTTTGTTTTACATTTATTGATTTTCATCACAAATTCCTTCCTAAAAATGCAGTCTATACTATTTGAAAACTCATTCAAATCTTCTGGAGAATCGGCTAAGACAATGTCATCAGCAAATCTCAAGTTGAGATTATTTCTCCTTGAGTCTTTACTCCGACTTTTAATTTTTCTCTCATTTCCGTCATTGCTTGTTAAATGAATATATTTGAAAAGTATGGGTCATAAGTTGCAGCCTTGCCTTACACCCTTCTGAATGCCAGCTTCTCTCTCATGTCCTTTGGCTTGAATAACTGCTGTCTGGTTTCTGTATAAATTGTAGATCATCCTCCTTTCCCTGTACTTTATACCAATCCTTTTCAATATGTCAAACAACTTACTCCATTCAACGTTATCAAAAGCCTTTTCTAAGTCTGCAATTGGATGTAAAAGATAAAAGAAAAAGTCTTCTTCTTCTCTTTCTCCATTTCCCGTTTCCAGTTCCCTGGGTCGGGTTGCGAATCAAGGACCTCTACAGTTGTCTATCCCTCCACCAATCATTTCCCTCCTTCAATACTTCTTTTTCTTTTACTCCTCTTTTCTCTATGCTTTCCTTTACAGTATCCATCCACCTCTTTCTGGGCCTTCCTCGTGGTCTTCTCCCTAGTATTTTCTCCATAAATATTCTTTTTGGTACTCTATATTCTTCCATTCTCATCATATGTCCGTACCACTTCAGCTTACTGGTCTCTATCTTGTCCTGCAGTTTTGGGAACCCAGTTCTCTCCCAAATGTCTACATTTCTCATTTTATCCCTCCGTGTCTTCCCAATTATTCCTCTAAGGAACTTCATCTCGGCTGCTTGGATTCGGCTTTTATCGTGCTTTGTTGTGGTCCAAGTAACTGCTGCATATGTCAAAATTGGTGTGTAATAAATTGAGAATAGAACTTTCTTGCATTTCTCTGGGACTTCCTGGTTCCATATTAAACCTCTCACACACTGGTAAAACCCATTAGCTTGTTGGATTCTCTTTCCAATTCCTTCATTTATTGTATCATCTTCTGTGAGTATGCTCCCCAAATACTTCAAGCTTTTCACCATTTCCGAAGTATGTACAGTAATTACAGAGTTTTCTCACCTGCTATTTCTAGGCTATGGAATATATGTGAACAGCTCATCAGGTCTGGCACACATTGATGGCTGCACCATAACGGAAAATGGGGGCGACGGGATAAAGTATGTTCATCACGACTTAGTGATGGACGAGAAGCTGAACCGCAAGGAAGTATATGATTTCTGTACCATCCCCACTACAGGCACACAGTCCTACCCCATTCTGGTGACCGTCGAACAGGAACAGTACATAATGTCTGAGAAGTCCTGTTACAAGGTAAGTTCAGTTCTTCTTAAAAGGAGTGCATGTAAATCATGTAGGGGAATTAAGATACAGACAAAATAATCCTTGCATGTAATCTATCATTGGACTGGTAAAGAAGCATAGAAACATACACAATGACAGATGGTGAGGGCGAAGGGAAAGTTAAACCTCCAAGTGAAACACTTGAAAAACCTTAGCTATTGATATCCCGTCAGGAGATGGCAGTTGGGTTTGAACTGCAGAGGTCTTCCCGCTCACTGCGTATCGTGCATTCCAAAAACATTAAGTTGTTTACTACTGTATTTACTCGAATACGACCCGCCCCTGAATAAGACCCACACCCTGATTTTGAAGAACAAAATTTAAAAAAAATATTTTTACTCAAAACTATTTACGATCTTTACTAAATAAACAGAATAGCATTTCTACAAAATAGTTTCCAACAGTTCTGAAGTCGTCCTAAAATAACATGCAGAAACAATTAAAAATACAAATAAAAGACACAAACACTTCATTCATCGTCATCAGAAGTACCAACTTCGGAACTTTTATCACCATCACTTTCACACAAAATGTCGTCATCACTGCCATCCATAGCATTGGAAATACTACATTTCTTGAAGCTTTTCCGAATGAGATCTCCAGAGATACGATTCCTTGCCGTCAAAATCCACGAACACAGCAGCTGAACTTCCGGGCGCTGAATACGACCAGTTGGAGTCAGTGTGTGCTTATCGGCCGCCATCCGCTCCATATACAGCTCTTTGAAGGCTGCTTTGAACGGGCGGTTCACGCAGACATCCCGTGGTTGTAGCATAGACGTCATCCCGCTCAATCGCGAATACATGACTCGTCAATATCATATTTCCTACCGGGCACGATTTCCAATAACTTCAGCTTCCCTCACAACTTTCAATTTCTCACTCACAGTAAACGCTTCGTAGAACTCATGTTTACACTCGGAAAACGTGCGCGAGACTGTATGACGCCGCCTGCTTACGGTAAAACAAAGTTATAGCCGGAAGAAGGTTAGCACCATCTAGCGGATACTCGCAACACCCGATATCGCGCACGGCGGGCAATTTAAATCTTTAAAATCAGGATGACTCAAATAAGACCCGCACCCCAATTTTTCACGGCCGATTTTGTTTAAAAATGTGCGGGTGGTATTCGAGTATATACTGCTTGCTTCACTCACTCCGCACGTTCCTTCTTTCACTGGCTGCGTGTCGTCTGCTGCAATGACAACCATTGGCATGCGGGAAGCCGATATACATGTATTTAGGTCCTATCGCCCGCACCCCGTTGCGGCGTGTTGAACTGCCATCTCCTGGCGGATATTAATAGTACACATAGCATACTTTATTTCTAGCCACTCCCCATACCTAGCACAGTTTCCTATGAATTTAGCTGTAATTTTATGAGAGCCAGTCAAAAACTGGTCCAATGAATACACAGGAAGGCGGCTTCGGTGGCGTGGTTGGTAGCATGCTGAGCTTCTATGCCCAAGGTCGCAGGTTCAAATCCGGCCAAAGTCTTTGGATTTTTAAAAGAGTTAAAAATCCCTCAGTATGCCTTCCTTCGGAGGGGAAGTAAAGCCAGCGGTCCCATGTCATAGAATTATGGCATGATAATGAACCTTCCACTAATTACACTTGTGTGAAGCTAATTATAGGTTAGATTTGACTGACGCTCTTAGGTTCCTACGTTCGTAGCCAGGAGCCGACTGTGGTGGCATTAAGTAACCAAGTTCAGAACTAGTTGGTCGTTGACGGTGGTGTTTGGTAGCAAAAGTAGGAACTACTTGAAAAGCCAATGCCTGCAGTCCTTACTTGAATTAAAAACAGATAACACACACTAATACAGCCATCACAATTAACACCGGTTATTAGACAGATTCTACACACACCCAAAGTACACGGGGCTACATGACCGCATTATCGCAGACACTAAACTGAGGAACCAATACACAGGAACTACAACATAATGATTTCAATATTTTTATTTTGATATCCCTTAACATACTCCGACTGACAGTATAGAGGCTAAAACCACAATTTGTCAACATTTTCATCATCACCCATGTTTCTGAACCATACGTCAAAATTGGCACAAAGTAGGTCTTGTAGATGATTCCTTTACATATTTGTGGTACATCTTTATTCCATATTATCCCCCTCACACTCTTGAAAAATCCATCTGCTCACCTTCCCCTTTCATTCATTTCCATCCTATTGCCTCCCTTTTCTTCAATTATGCTTCCCAAGTACTTGAAGCATTCTACTTTCTGCTTATGCTTCCTTTGTTGCCTTTAGTATATCATCCATCACCAGTATAAACAGCAATGGTGGGAGTACACTCCCAACATCATTTCCAAATTCACTACTCTCACTTGAAGATAGTGTAAAATAATTTCCTGTCATACTTTACATCACTTTCACTGCCACTGTTGATTAGTAAATTTACAATTTGAGTATAACAAATAACTCCATTAGCACCTGCCATACTTGTCAACAAACCTTCGATACCTTGGCATCAAACACATGTACCGAGTTCTAAAATGAAAACCTACTAAAATTATATGCACCATCTATTGATCATATTTCGACATGTGCGAGAAAAGTGCATCTTCCTGCCATCTTACGGCAAAGGAAAATTATTAAATTAATCTAATCAATACACTAAGTTCATATAATTAGTAACTGCACTATTAAATTAAATGTTCATGTTCGAGGCTTTCTGGTCCATTTATTCATTTGTTTGCATCAAAAATAATTTGGATGAAGCAGTTGAATGGGTCAAAGAACTAGACCTAGAGTTGTAAGTTCGTTCAAACTTGTGACTATGCACATTTGTCCAGAAATTATATATATTGTATATATGTACATACATTCATACTACGATAAATAAATAAATAAAAAATAATAGACTTTTAACATTGAGCATTTAATATCAGATAAACCTTTTTTGATGCATTTAGATAACCATAATTGAATCTGCCGAAGATGAAATGTATTAAGTCTTTTTTCTCTACTTTTCAGGAGACAGATAAAACATTCACAGAACAGAACTTAACAAACACACTATATTAGTCATATACCGGCCACGATGGCCGAGAGTGCTGACGCGCTACCTCGTGCCTCGCTGGTATCGGGAGAGCGTGAGTTCGAATCCCACCTCGGCCGTCCTGAAAATGGTTTTCGTGGTTTCCCATTTTCACCACCAGGTAAATGCCGGGACGGTTCCTTTCAATAGGTCCACGGCCGATTTCCTTCCAATATCCCTTCCCTGACCAGTCCCGAAAAGAAAAGTACATGGCCATTGGCTGCATTAATAAAAAATTATTATATTAGTCATCTATGTTGTGAAACAACTCTTCAGGTTATATTTGTGTTAGCGGAATATCAATTTTAATTTCATAAACATTTTTTTTCAAATCAATTTTGGAAACGTGACTTAATGCCTTTCAACTCCGTTGTCGGAAGCAGTTTAGTCAGGTACTTGGAAAAACAACAAAGACTAGAAATACGGTAATTAAATTACTTTCAATTCAAAATCAATTAGTATGGCTTACTCAAGCTGAGACATATCAGTATATGCATAATAAGATATTAGAACTATGGTATAATGTGCTGAATTAACCTTAAGAGTATGTGTAATATTTTGTTTCTCTTCTTTGTCCAGTATTTCTACACACAGCCTGGGCAGATCATTACCGTTCACTTCATTGGGATGACAACGAATCGTAATGACAGTGGCACGATCAAGATATATGATGGTTCTAGTGCAAGAGAGCCTCTTCTAGCTACGATAATGATACGAAACAATACAAAACCTCAGAGCATTAAAACAAATCGCAATACTGTATTTATTAGCTACAAGTCCCAAGCACGAGTGCAGCTGTTAGCCCTCCTGAAGATCACAACAGGCTACCGTAAGTCATCTGTGAAATATATTAGTGAATGTTACTCTTAACAGCAAGACAGTAGATTGTCACAGACTGAGGGCGAGAACCCATTGTTTAGTAATAGTTGTGGCTAAAGTTCCGCCTAATCAATACCTTTATTTTGATAAATGATCACTTGGTGGACATTGCGCACGTGTTTCGAGGCCGAATTGTTTTGTCCCCTTCGTCAGCCGATAAAGATTTAACCATCTTAGTGCCAAGCCATTTCCTGAAATACTTGCCAAGAATGCCGAGCCATTTTCAATGGTCATACAGACTATTCGAAAAGGATTCATAAATACCACATTTCCAACGATATATTCATTATTTTTGCTTTGCATTGTAACCAATACCTCATTCTTTCATACACTATGCTCATAAAAATAAATACGGCATCTAAACCTTTTTAATTGAGGTTGTTCTGATAATTGTTCAATTTTTCAATTTTTGTTGTTGTAAAAAATCAGTTTTGAGCCTAAATTAAGGACACCTAAGAGTCATATTGGAATAAACACTACATTTCCAGCTGTAGAAAGTTCTTAGATACGTCTGTAGGCAGAAAACTTCAACAAGAAGAAAACAACTGCACCGCAATTTTGCGGGGAACGAGTGTGATTAGGGGAGCGCAAAATGAGGGCGTGAATACAAACTCAAACCTATTGCGTAACGGACCTTGAAGGAAAAAAGTAAACACTGCACAGGCAAGCTTGAAACCTCGCCTTTCCAACACTATGAAATAATCACGGACATATGCCTACAGAAATCTACAAAGCTGATTGAATCGGCTTTGGCACTTTTGGCGTAAGCAGCGAGAGCCGATCTGATCGGCGTGTGGCACTGAGAGGGTTAAATATCAAGGAGAACAGGTGGTAGGAAAGTTTAACACTAAAAACATTCCCATCAACAACCCTATTATGGTGCACCATAATGCTTACCCCAATGATACATTAAAAATAAGTTACTGAATATAAAGAAAGAAAGAAAGAAAGAAAGAAAGAAAGAAAGAGTTGAACTTTGAAAACCAAAACACAATATTGTGTTTTCAGTCACTTATTTTTAATGTATCTTTGGGGTAAGTATCTTCCACCTTTCCATTATGTTGCACCATAATAAGGTTATTGACGGGAATGTTTTTAGCGTTAAGCTTTCCAACCACCTCTTTTCCTTGATATTTAAATCTATAACCGCTGATGAAGGGGCCAAAACAATTAGACCTCGAAACATGTACCCAATGACCACAAAGTGATCATTTATCAAAATAAAGGTATTGATTAGGCGCAACTTTTGCCAGAACTATTACTAATTAGTTCATCAATACGGAACCAGCATGAACCTTTCAAATACTAAAACCCTTTGTTTATCTACTTCTTTCCCAACTTGACCTTAAAAAATTAAACTATTTGTAAATTAACACATCCAATTGTTTCTTGCAGAAAAAAATGTCTAAAATAATTAAGTCGGAAGCATTTCAGTTTATACTGCTTTTTATACAAGGGGCGTACTAACGGTATATTGTTTTACACTTTATTTTTTTCTACCCAAATGAAGTACATTACACGTCAGTTGTTACGTCCACCTTCTCAACATACCGGTAATTTCCTTGTTTCATGCATGTTTGCCATCGATGTGTCAGTCTCTCCAAACATTCCTGAAACCATTTTTTTTGGAGTGCTTGACAGCTGTGTCCAGTTCTGCTTAATCCACAAAACGGCGATCATGCAATGGAAGCAAAGGGGCAGTCCATCGCCAAAGAAATGTCAAGGAGTGCCATCAGTTTGCAAGCCAATGGCAACAGTGTTCTGGGACACAAAGGGCTGGCTGGAATTGGGGGCCATGGTTAACAGTGCAGCAAATGTGGCAACCCTTAGGCGCTTACGTCATGCCATTCAAACTAAGCGACCAGGAAAATGGGCTAAAGGTGTGCTTCTGCAACATGACAATGCCACCAAACTCCCCCTACTTGATACCAAGTGATAATCACCTGTTCGGGAACATGAAGAAACTCCGGACACAGCTGTCAAGGCATGGGTACGCAGCACCCCGAAAGAATGGTTTCAGGAAGGTCTGGAGAGACTGACACATCGATGACAAAAGTGCATAAAGTTACAAGGAATTTATGTTGAGAAGGTGGACATAACAACTGGTGTGTAATGTAGTTCATTTGGGTAGAAAAAAATGAAGTGTAAAACAAAATAGTATGCCCCTCAAACATAAAAGAAAAGGGACAACATATAAGAAATTACATGGTCTATCCTGGAGACCAGTGGTGACTCGTGTAAGTTTTTTAACAGGAGAAAAGAAGTTAACTGCATAATATGACACCATCTTAAATAAAACATGTAATTAATTAGCCTATATCTAAATTCACATTTTCAAGCATCCCTCTGTCAAATAGACAACTTAACGATAGCTTTCAAATTATATTGAAAGTTTCAATCCATGAATAGTATGTAAAATACTATGAATAATATTTATAATAATTTTATTGATTTTACGTCCCTTTTAACTACTCTGGCTTTTAGAGGCGCAGAGGTGCCGGAACTTGAACCAGAAGGGGATCTTTAACATGCCAGTAAATCTACTGACACGGCTCCCTCGCATTTGCACACCCTCAAATGCCAGCTGACTGCGCCAGGATACGAACCTGCAACCTTGGGCTCAGCAAGTGAGAACGTTACCGCTGAGCCACGCAGCAAGCCTGAATAATATTTCTTTTAAAATGAAAATAAGTGATATTTTCACAGCTCTGCTTAAGCCATTGGCGTATTAAGACACATGTGCAGAACAAGGGGATGATATTATCCTTCCCTGCCATTCATTTGGTTGCGCTAGTGCGCCAGTGTCTATTAAGTGCAGTACGGGAGGAAAGTATACCACCATACCATACCATACCACCACCCAATCAGACTTCTCGAGTAGTACAAGAGCATGCAAAAAAAGTTAAATTTATACTGTATTTGTGAAATTAAAAATACCTACCTTGAATTTCAAGGTAAATGTTTTATATGTCAACAAGCTGACCCGGCAGACGTTGTCCTGCCAATCAAAGAAAGGGTTGTAACTTTGTTTCTTGAAGTGCTTTTGGATACACAATATTTTTTTCAATTTCTGTTAACTGCCTGTAAACTATCGTGAATTGAATTAACTAATTTAGAAACATTCGTTGGAGCGTGCACAACAACTCTCCAAAGTTTCATCGCAAACGGATAAATGACATTTAACGCATACTCGATTTGGTTTAAACGATTCGTGCGCTGTCACTCATTTGTTGAATCTACTCTTGCTCTACCAACTGTGAAATGTATTTACTAAGTTAGAAAGCTTCACGTAAGTGTACACAACAACTCATCAAAGTTTCATCGCAATCGATGAATAGTATATGAACGCATTCAGGATTTTGTTGGAACGCTTCGCGCGTCGTCACTCATTTGTTACATCTACTCGTGCGCTACCAATATTGTAAAATGGATTTACCAAGTTGAACACCTTCCCTGGCGTGTATACAACAACTCATCAATGTTTTATCGGAATCGGATGAATGACATATGAACGCATAAGTGATTTTCTTTAAACGATTCGCGTGCCGTCACTCATTTGTTGTATCTACTCATGCGCTACCAATTGTAAAATAGATTTACTAAGCCTGAAACCTTTTCTGGCGTGTACTCAATGATTCACCAAGGTTTGATCGCAATCGGATGAATGATATATGACCGCATACGGGACATTGTGGAAACGATTCGCGCGCCGTCGCTCATTTCTTGAATCTACTCGTGCGCTACTTATTAAAAACTGGATTTACTAAGACAGAAACATTTCCTGGAGTGTACACAACAATTCACCAAAGTTTCATCGCAATCGGATAAATGGTATATGGACGCATACGGTACTTTGTTGAAATGATTCACGTGCCGTCACACATTTGTTGAATCTAGTCGTGCGCTACCCATTGTAAAATGGATTTATTAAGCCAGAAACCTTCCGTAGGGTGTACCCAACATCTCATCGTAATCGGACGAATGGTATTTGAACGCATACGGGACCTTTTTGAAACACTTCGCGCGTCGTCGCTCATTTGTTGAATCTATTCGTGCGCTATCTATTGTAAAATGGATTTACTAAGCCAAACACCTTCCCTGGAGCTCACTCAACATATCACCCAAGTTTCATTGCAATCGGATGAATGGTATATGATCGCATACGGGACTTTGATTAAAAGTTCGCGCGTCGTTGCTCATTTGTTGAATCTACTCGTGAGCTACCTATTGTAAAATGGATTTACTAAGTTAGAAACCCTCATGGTATATGAACGCATACGGGACTTTGAAACGCTCTAACGTGCATAAAACACAACTTTTCGCCACGGGCGGAGTGTATGTTATGGCGGTAGTTGCACAGATTGCGACCAGGTGGCTCTACCGTGCAGAGACAAACCGTCCAAAGACATCAGCTTTCACGAAGGCCAAGGCTAGTGGTTTCCATGACGACTGTTTTTGACTGTATATTGAGGTTCTAAAATTGCGTGTAAATTGTGGTTCTAAAATTGTGTTCATTCCATCTACCGGGTCAGATTGTGAATCTAAACCATACATGGACCCACACTAATATACATACCAAATTCCATCAAAATCGGTTCAGTCGTTTAGGAGGAGTTCAGTCACATACACACGTGTCGAAGAATTATATATATAAAGATTACCGAAAAATATGAGGAGGAAGTTCCTCCCTTCCCTCTTGGAACTGCCACTGCTGTATGCTATCCCTCGCTTGTCATTGTGTTTGCCCTTTGTCTATGGTTCTATCCTCCTTTTTTGCCCCTTAATTAATTGTGGGGGAAGTGGAAAGTAGGCTAATATTTGAATCCCTGATTATATAAAGAAGTACTTTAATTTGAACACAGGAGTACATTTGAAACTGAGCGGAAATAGAATGCATTAAATGATGCATTTTAAAAATATACAAAAATGTGATAATCATTCCATTAGTTTTGGAGTATTTTTGCTGCATTTTGCTTCAATGTATTATCCTGAATATAACTACTTGGCTATGTTTTATAAGTAGTTAATTATAATTAGCTATATTGGTATTTCTTCCATCCATCACAAATTTTTGTCACATCTGTTACTAGAGAGATTTTTTTTTTAAATTGCCTAAAAGTTATTTTCTTTTGTTAATTATTGCCATAGAGAGTTATTCTCATACCTTATTACTCTGTAGAAAAAATATTCCAAGCAATTCTTTTCCATAAAAGAACAGATTTTGAACACAGTTTGAACATGTTAGGGCCGGTTCTACCACATCCGGGCAAAGGGGCCGATAACTTGCCCGTCGGAATAAGTAAGAATTTCCGTTCGACCATCAACGGGTAGCGCTATCGGTGGTATAAACTTCGTCTACCCAGAGTGTAAATTTTCAGGAGCTTCGAGAGGCCGATAAAGCATTACCAGCCAGATTTGACCCGTGCGTAAGTGTTTCTTTGTATCATCTATGCTGTACATAACCTCTTCATAAATTACTATTAATAAAATTAGAATCATTTGGTGATTTTGTTGTTACATAATGATATAATTACAATTATTTATTAATTATAAGGGATGTAACAGTTACTGAGCATATTTTATTTTAAGGTTATGGAAGAGCTAATTGACGTCCTGGAAATGTATAACTGTTTTGTCGACGAAGAAGATGCAGTCACACGTCCAAGGCGGAACAGAGATCGGCTGGAGCATAATGAAATTTCGTCAAATGAGGAGTTCTTCGTCCGGTTCAGGCTGCAAAAGCCAACAGTTTTAGATTTGCTGCGGTTGATTGGACATGAAATACGACTGCCTAGTGAATGCCGTACGGTACCATCATAGATTTCAAAAAATTATCTCAATTACATGTTTAGGAATACTGTATGTAGTGCTCATATAATCTAATAAATTCGCACAAGTGTGCATGAGAAATACAGATTGTACAGGACATTATTCAGGTTCTGTACTAATACATTGTCACTGACTTGGTGTTTTGCCTACAGCATAAGACATGTTATTTGGGGCATTGCATTTTACAGTTTTCTACATCACTACAGCCATGACAAACAGAACTACGATCTTAGGCATGTGGTGACGCGTTATACGGTCAATGGTTTTCATCATAAAATATGTGTGACAAAATCATTCCATCCGCCAAACGAAAAGCATAAATGTGAACTTTGCAACAAGACCTATCCAAGATACCATCTATAGTTGCGCAAAAAGAGTGAAATCTCTCGTAGAATACAGGAAAGAGAACTACGGTATCTAATTATGCACAAATGTGCACATTCCGTTTCATTCATTTTGCAGAGTTTACAAACAAACTTGTCGCCTGGAATGTGATAATTTGATTTGACATACATTTTATGATTGAACCTATGCACTGCAAGCCATCTCACAACATGTCTGTAGCACATATAAGCCTGTATTCAGATTGCAAAGTAGAGCTCAACAACTTGAAGTGTGACCCTGCGTGAGAGCTAGCTCCGTCAGCCAGAGTGACAGAGAGTACAGCGAGCTTGTAGTTCGCATTTTTTCTGGGGTTTCAGTTGGAGTTGCTGCGCTCTAGCCTATTGCTAGAAACATATTTCACAGGCTATTCTTCCTTGAAAAGCACTGCATCCTTATCTAGTTTTCGATTATTGTGGTTAGGTATGGTTATTCAGTTGCATTCCTCCGAGAACTGAATGGCATGCTAGGTTATTACTGCCCAGAAATGTCGCGAGAGGTTTTGGCACTATATCTTGTTGAAACCAAAGAACACGTGATATCAACAAACAACGGACAAAAGCAAAACGAAAAGAAACTTAACGCATCTAACGATAGGTGGCTCACTCATCGATTACTCAAATTTAACAAAAATCAGGCTGGCCAGCATCTGTATTTTGCTATAGGGTTCCGGGCAGCAGAGGCGTATATTGCGGGTGTTCAAGGTGTCCACTGGACACCCTATAAATTTGTGTTTTGTCTTTTTTTTTCACTCTCCCTCATTAGAAGTTATCTGTATATGATTCAAGAATATATTTAATTTATTACCATTTAAATCTCAAATGCCTGCTGGCTAGATGAGTACATAATCGCCAGAATGACGAGGAACCTAGTCAATTGGCTGCTGCAGCCATCTGCTCGGCCTGTGTTCTGCATGGCTTTAGTGGGCTGTGCTGTTCCTGCCTCCGGACATCTTAGCTCCAAAATACCGCTGTTCCTGCCTGCGCGCGCAACTGGTGGGGAGGGGGAACTCGAGCCTCACAAGCGGCCAGGTCGTGCGGCAAGCCAGCAGCTCAGCTCATGCTCGTATAACATAAGTACGGTGCTGTGTTTAGGTTTGATTGGAGTTTTTAGTTGTGTTTCAGTGCAAGACTGGCCTAGTGTGGATCTTCCGTGTTGACACCTGTGCTTGGAAATGTATACTGTTGTAGATCTCTTGCAAAAACCATTTTCTCTTCGTACATTAGAAGATAAATTAGATATTGTGAGTAAGGGTAGGCCTACCCCGCCACTTCCGAATTTAGTGCAACAATATAAAACAACAAGTGAACAATACATTAGACATTTTTCTATTTCACAGTATGAAAATGTAGACTGGTTAACGGTTTGTGAAACTTCTAACAGATTATTTTGTTGGCCATGCTTATTGTTTACTAACAAAAATGATGTTTGGAGTAAGCATGGGTTTGCTGACTTAAATCACTTGTCTAGTGCACAACAGAAACATTCAAAATCTCAAACCCATGTCCAATGTTTTCTGAAATCAAGACTTTTCGTCAGACAGCGGATTGATACTTTACTTGATGATCAGCGTAGAATTGATACCAGTAAACATAACGAAGAGGTAAAGAAAAATAGAGCCATATTAATACGAATTATTGATGCTATTTGCCTCCTAGCTAACCAGGATCTACCTCTACGGGGACATGACAAATCAGATGGCTCTTTCAAAAAAGGCAATTTTTTAGAATTTTTGAATCTTAGGAAGTCATCTAAATTCTTCCACAGTATTTCGAGGAACTTCTCCCGCGATTCAAAATGATATCATAAGAGCTATTTCTGACGTAGTAAAAGAAGAAATAAAAAATGAAATTAACTCTGTTTCATTTGTAGCTATAATGCTGGATGAAACGTCAGATATTGAGAATAAATCTCAACTATCTACAGTTCTCCACTATGTAAAGGGCAGCACTGTCTATGAAAGATTCTTGGGCTTCGTAGATGTTAGTGCTGATAGAACAGCAAATGGTTTATTTGCTCATGTGGAACAAGTAGTAAGTGAATTTAGAATTTCCATTAAACTAGTGGGTCAGACGTACGATGGGGCTTCTGTAATGAGCGGTCATGTGAATGGCTTACAATCTAAAGTCTTATCAGCCTATCCAAACGCAATATTCACCCACTGTTATGCCCATGTTCTAAATCTTGTTCACCAGCAGAGTGTATCGGTGATTAAAGAATGCAGAATATTTTTCCAAACATTGACTGGACTCTCTGCTTTCTTTTCTAAATCATCTAAAAGGACACATGCGTTGCAAGAATTTGTGCAAAACAAATTACCCAAAGTAGCACCAACCAGGTGGAATTTTACATCACGACTTTGCCACATTGCAAAAGAATACAGATCTGAACTTTGTGAGTTCTTCGAAAATATCATAGAACATTCTGGTGACTGGGATAGTGAGACAGTCATAAAATCACGAGGATTTTTGGCTTTTCTTCAAGATGTTGAAACTATATTTCCATTGGAAGTATTTTCTATGTTGCTTGCTTACACAGACATATTGTACAATCTTCTACAAACAAAGGATTTCGATATTCTTTACTGTAGTAAGAAGGTAAATGACATCCAAGATCAACTTCAGTATGATAGAGAACATTCTTATTCATTAGTTTGGAACAATGCAATTTCAAAGAAGGATGAACAAACTCAGATCAAACCAAAGCGGCACTGTCTAGATAACAATGAACAAGAACATCGTTATCGCCGCCTATACGTGGAAATTGTCGATTGTATAATTCATCAGATTGAATGTAGGTTCTCTCAACTTGAGAAATTGGAATATTTTCATTTGCTATATCACCATAGGTATATTGAATATAAGAAAACATTTCCCGAATCACTGCTACAAAAACTTTTGGCTCAATAGGGAAATTTATTTGACTGCATTGGATTGAAGAATGAATTAAGTGTTCTGTACACATCAGCTGAATTTCATGGGAAAGATGTTCACGAACTTGTTAGTTTCATGCATGAAAATAACCTCGCTTCTGGATTTGGTGAAGTTTATAAACTTGCTAAATTAATACTAACAATTCCTTGTACTACAAGCTCTGTGGAACGTTCGTTTTCTGCATTAAGAAGAATCAAGACTTACCTACGAAGTACTCAAACACAAGAAAGAATGAGTAACTTAAGTTTGTTATCAATCGAAAAGGAGTTAGTACACAAAATGAAGGACAAAAACTCATTTTATAATGCTGTGATTGAGAAGTTCTCTTCTCAAGAACGAAGAATACAGTTGATTTTTAAATGAAAGAGGTAGGCCTATGTGGTTTTAATTACTAAATTTATGAAATATAACCTATATGTCACTTGTAAGAGTTCTGTGAGGCCATAGATCAACTGTATATATATTTTAACAGCACACCCATACTTTTGGTCCAGCATATGCCACTGCCGGGCAGTTGTCCGGAACTTGCATGGAGGTGGTAGAACGCTGCCCAAGATGCACAGAGGTTTACACCGGCAGACAGTTTATCACCCGGGTTGCTGCCCGCAACTTTTACCCGGATGTGGTAGAACCGGCCCTTAGTTAGGAGCAAATAATATTGTCTCAACAGTCACCTGAACAAAGCAAGTACAGTGGCAAATTACAGATATACGGTACCTAAAAGAATGTATTATAAGCATATTATAACTAGTCATTTATATTAAGAAAAAAATAAAATTTATTTCACAATTTCTGAAATTACAAGAAATAGACATTTACATGTCATATCTGTTGCAAAAGAATGGCTGAAATCCAGCATGGTTGTTTTTCATTCTTCTTATTTTCAGAACATGGAATGCATGCACAGTATATATTTTAAGTCAGAACTAAACATAGTTGTACTAGATAATTACTACTTCCTCCTCTTCTTCTTCTTTTTCTCTTCCTCCTTCTTCTTCTTATTCTTCTTCTGTGTTTAGATATTCTAAAAGGCTGTCTGTACTAAGATGTTATTATTGTTGATTCTATTCCAGATAAGACTTACGATTTGAATGTCACTAGTTCTACTGTGGCCGACAACAATGGAAGAGGTGTCGCCATCGAGAACCTCCGCAGTCTCGTCCACATCCATCAGAGCTCAGTCTCCAACAATAACCATGTTGCTGGACTGCATGTGGTACGAGGAGCCGGCGACGTGAATGTATCCGACAGCCGAATAGCGTTCAACAAAGGAGACGGTATTAACATCACTTATACTGGTGGCAATCGGAATGTTACACGTAGTTCATTATCCTCAAATCAGGGATATGGACTCGCTGTTTGGTTGAATGACAGTATTCATGATGAATTTGTTGCTCTAAATCAAACGACAGTGGTGTCGTATTCGGAAATCTTCAAGAATGATGAAATTGGTGTGTTTGTAGGAAACTTCTGTGGCAATGCTTACGTGAATGTTACCGGTAATTGGTTTAACGACAGTGTAGATACAGCAATTGAAGTGTTATCGTGTTGGAAGCCCGTGGAAGGCATTTTAAGACTGCAGATTGGTCATAATATATTCATACAAAACAAGAAACCCGGAATTAAATTAAAACCGGCTTTGAATCTTCATGGAAAAATAGAATATAATAATTTTAAAGGACATACATATGGGTGTATTCTAGTGAGGAATCAATTGTTTGAAGAATTTGAAATTTTACCCACAGATATACAAGTGAGAAACAATTATTTTGAGTCTAATTTTGGTGTGTATGTTGTGAATCTCGGGCTGTCACCTTATAGTGAAGTGCAGAAGTTGGTCTTCATGTATAATTTTGTGAAGGATAATCGAATACGTGAGCCTTTCGGTTCGGCAGTTGAGGGGGAGGGATTGAAGCTAATTCCTCGGAGTCGTGTTGCCGCCCCGGTGGTCGTCAGTTCAAGCAATGTGCATATCTACAGGAATATCATCCAAAACCCAGAATCAAGCTATGAAGTTGGATCCCATTTGGAGGATCAGAGTAAGGTGATCAACTGCACTTACAATTGGCTAGGATATTCAACTGAAGAACAAATATATCCCAGGATTTTTCACAGGTAAGTTCAAAACACTTCACTTCAATATCTGTTGACTTATCAACTCACATGTTGATTTGATGCTCATGTATTATTTAAGACACTACCCATATTACTTGTGTGTGCTGGTTGAGTTACCTATATTTGAGTTTCCTAGTTGCAAAACCAGCTAACTGACAAAAAATTTAAAAATTGAGCTTTTAGTGCCATTGGATAGGATTTTGCATCCTGTAATGAGTGGTGAAAAACTCAGGGTGCTAACCCGCTATAATGCTCTCAAAATTAGCTTTAAAAAAGAGTTTGTTTGCGAAACCTGCTAAGAGTTCTGATGCAAAACGATTCCTTTCATCAGGTCCATGGCTGATTTCCTTCCAAAATCTCTCCCCTGACCCATTCTGAAAAGAAAAGTACCTGGCCATTGGCTGGCATTATTAAATATTATTATAATAAAAGAACCACTATTAACAACATTTGAATGGAAAAACTACTATCAGAAGATTGCATTTCATAGTTTGAAAAACCTGCTATTGCGATGTTTGGTTGCAAAACCAACTAACTTCAAACTTAACGCGTAAAATACGACTAACGTAATGTGCAAATTCACGATTTCTCACACTATTTTTTCTCTGTCTCTTTTTATAAAGAATCATATTTGTACCTCTTTTGAACCGCTTTAAAAAAGTGTTTACTGTTTTCACAATATTTAAAGAAAGTCCATTTAGTGGTTTTACAACTAGGGAACTCATTTGCTGTCTCACGAGTCATTAGTCACAGGTAGCATAACAGTTGTTCGACCGAGGGCTGTATGTCGACAGCACATCTTGGCACACTGCTGTCAGATTAGGGAAGTTGGATGATCAGCCTCACTCACCCATTATTTGAAGTAAAACTATTAAATTCAGCAATATAAAATTTATTTTGAAATCCGCCCTTTCAATACAATTAAAATCTTGTTTTACAGATACATGTTTCGGGATATTTTCCCTTCTTCAGTCTGCATGAGTGACTTAAAGGTACATTTTCATACTATTAAAAGAATCGATAAAAACATGAAGAAAAACATACAATCTTATATACATCCTACTGTACTAAATCCTTCAAGAAATGCTAACGTTTGCATACATACATAAAAAATATTGGTACATTAAAAAACATATATTGTAAGAAACACTGGATGACATTAGTATGGGTGGTTCTGAAATGCCCTTGTGGGAAATATGCACTGTAAAATTTTATATCTGTTAGGAGCTCTATAATAAATACTTTATTGCGCACAATGTGCTTGAACGTGGCTCTTACGAACCACCATTAATACAAAATTTTGTCGTTGTCACTGTAAATGCCTTTTTCCGAGGGGTGTCCATATATTTATAATTTTCACAGAATTTTGTCAGAGACACCTCTCTGCACTTGCACGTCCCCACGTGGTATCTGTCTTAAGGACCCTTACAAAGCTTGCACACGCATAGTTCGTCTGGTTGGTGATAGACGTCTCTCATGCAGATCCGGTGGTGGAAACCATGGACCGCAAAGCGCGTCAAGATATGTCTCAGCTCGTAGGATCCTTGCATCCAGTCCTGTGTAGTCATAGCGTCAGTCGTATAAAATTCATGCCAAATGTCATTTCTCTTTGCTGTCATGAGACGCAAATACTCCCCAAATCCCGGTGTGTGCGGCAGGAGCATCTGTAATCTGACTTCTTCCATAAAGGGTAGTTCCCCTGTCATGACATACACAAGCCGCGAGGGCGTGAACTTGGATAGGCATAAGGCTCTTTTTAGATACATTGCCTTGATCCTTTCCAGCATTGCCAGATGTCTGTGCCTAAGATGTTTCCAAATAATTTAGAGGACATACATCGCGACTGGTGCTATTTTCAACCAAAAAAGTCGTATTGCCGTCTTCAGGGATAGGCTGCGTAGATGCTCGATGTCGCTCATAGCCGTCAGTGCAGCGTCCAGCCTCTCTCTCACGTGCATCGTGAAGACGTTCCCAGATGTCTGCATAGTCACCCCCAGGTACCGGAAATGGGAGACTGTAGTCAGGGGGGTGCCTTTGTAATGAAACGTCGCGGGCTTTCCTCCCCTTCTGAAGGACATAGTGACTGTCTTCGTCTTGTTCAAACTCATTTCCTTATCTTCGGCCTATACTGCTACATTGTTCACGGCGAATTGTAGGTCTTCTGCACTTGTAGATGTCATTACCATATCGTCTGCGTACATATAAATTTTCACATTGGATGGAACTATTGTAGTGACGTCAGCTGTTGGCATTGTAAACAATATCGGACTGAGAGGATCGCCTTGAAGGACCCCGTTCGTTTACTCGATTGGTTCAGAAGTGATGATGCCGTCAGTGATTTCTATTAGATTACTACTCAGCAGATTCCTAATGAATCTAGCTAAGTAGCTAAACTCGCCTACCAATTTCTCAAGTTTGTCGATGATAATTTGTCTGTTAAGGGTGTCAAAAGCTTTTTTTTGTAATCAATGAATACGGCATGCAATTTCCTCCATGGTAATTTTAAAGCTTCCTCAATATCTAACTGTAAACATTGGATGGCTTGTGTGGCAGATCTACCCTTTCGAAACCCGAATTGTTCGTTAGGTATCCACCCTTCAATTGTGGACGTGAGGCGCTCGCAAATTAATTTTGTGAGGATTTTCAATAACGAGCACTCAAGGGCAATCCCCCTGTATGAGTTCGGGTCCCCGCTGTCGCCTTTCCCTTTGTACAAAATTTTAACTGTCGATTTCCTCCAGTTCGCGGGAATTGTACCTTTACGTAGACATCCGTTAAATAGAGAGGTTACACATCTTTTCAATTGTGTTGTGGATTCTTTCAGATGCTCATTGAAGATGTTGTCTGGCCCATAGGCTTTATTGTTCTTACTATTGGTAATGGCTTTCAACACCTCTTCCTCGGTAAAAAGGTCCGGTTCTTCTGCTACTGTAAGGTATCCCTCTGGTCGCGGAGCGGGGCGAGTGTCCCGGTCTTGAAGGACCAACGTTAAGTGATCTTTCCAGGTCTCTATCGATATATTTCGCTTGTTCGGTAGATGTCTCTACCATTTGTCTCTGTCCACGGCCTGTTGCTTCAACGAATTTCTTTGACCTGGTATATATCGTTTCAGATTGTCGCTGATCACGGCCTGCTCCTTCATGCGTATTATCAATAGATGTCGCTGGTTGTCCTACAGGGTGCTCTATGTCCTTAACTTTAATGCTAAGTGGGGAACATTGTTTATGGTTAGAATTCTTGATGATGAATTTGATTGCATCAATACGGAGCTAATATGAGCAACATGATGGTAAAATTATTAGTCGTACTTCTCATGGTAACTGCTCATAAATATCTCTTGTACATTATCTAACCAAGGATTGCAAATGGCATAAATGTTCAATCATTATAAGCGTGAGGGTATGGGGTGTGTGTGACAAATCTATCAATTCAAAAATCCCTCTCAGCACGCCGGAAGGTGGAGGTAGATTTCACCGGGAAAAGAAAATTATATCTAATTCATTAAATTTGTCAATTGTTTAAGTAGAATAATCTTTTAATGAGATCTGTGTTGAAGCCAGGCTGAAATGGTTCAGTCATCTCAAAAGAATAGACACACAAAGAACAGCTAGAGTGTGGTTTGAGAAAGAACTGAACGGCAAGAGACCAAGAGGTCGACCAAGGAAGAGATGGATCGACCAGGTTAGAAATGATCTTGCAGGGAGAGGTCTAGATTTGCAGCAGGTCGTGGAGGGGAGACATTCTTGAAGAGAACTAAATGGAGAGCGCTCAATCACCGCACCCGGGAAACTGGAGCCGGTTCATGATGATGATGATGATGTATACCAGTGGTTCTGAACCCGTAGAAGTCTGCGGACCACTCAGCCTGAAATTGAGTCATGTACGGACCACCCTCCTCCTCTCCCCCCCAATACACCTATCAGTTGTAACCCTTCCTCAATAACACTTATTTTAAAGATATTTCAATTCAAAATCTGATAGTCATCGCCGCGAATACATTCGGACGATTCTCGTTCAACGCACACCATTTTCGAAATACCCATTTATTGGCCACATTTTTATACGTGCTGCTGGACCCTTTTCTCCCGCGGACCACTCCCGAGGCACTCGCAGACCACTGGTTAAGAACCACTGATGTATACCTACAAATGTTGTACATGTTTAGCATACGAGAAGCCCCATCTTCTTATAATTCCGAAAATATTTTCTCTTGACTTAAGGGTGGGTCATACATAAATTCTTTCAGACAAAGGTTTTAAAGGACTATTGACCTTCTGACTTTTCAAATTTTTTTTGGTATTGTGACTATTAAGGGAGGTATGATTTTTTTTCTCTCAAAACTCTATTTTTCCCAATATTTTGGTCAATGGTTGGTGCTATCGATAAACTTTTCGGAGATAAGTTTTTAGCCCTTAGTCTATCCAAAGAATAGTATGAACTTTGAATGGATTCAATTTTTCACATACAGTAGAACTCCGATTATCCGAACTCAGACTATCCAAATCGCTGATTATCCGAATGGCTTTCAGAAAAAACAAAACAAAAACAAACCACGGAAACGTACTGTGATTCGCTGTCAAGCGGATGTGCGACTTGGCTGCCCGAAAACGGATCAAGACAGTTGGGTAGTTTATTCGCTGAGGAATAACCCACCCACCAAGGGAAGATGATTAAGAAAAGGAAGTAGATTTTGGATTGGAGAAAAAGGATAGAAAAATAGGAGGAGAGTCCCACAAAATTAATAAGTTTAACTTTAAACACACTTAGAAGCGGTTGCAACTGCAAATTAACTCTCTGATAGCTAAAGTAGGTGCGAGCTTGGTCGAAGCTGACGGGAACCGCAGCTAAGACTTGGGCAGTTTGCCAGAGAAAGGCTTTAGTGTATTTCCTCCCAAGCACGAATAAGACTACTATAGGGAAGGGTGATAGTCTGGCAAGACAAATAGTAAAAGCTTTATTGAGTATGAACGAGGGCATAAACCTAGGAAGAGTTAGGAAAGCCAGGATCTTGCCTAACTGTAGTATCAGAGAAATGATGAATCCAAAAACAAATATTTAATTTATTTGACAATGCAAAGAAGTTGATAAATTTAACAATTAAATATGTTTCAATCTTATTAACAATTTGGGGTCGCAGACCTCCGACAACATTTAGAAATTGCTCCAGGCAAATAATAATTCTTAAGGTTTTAAACCTGGTACTAAAATCTTTGTAAGATTTTAAAAAAGGCAATGAAATGATTAAAGTTTAAACATTAAATTGAGTACAAGGAGTGTACTATAGGAAATTTCTGAACGAATATTCTAGAGAGAATAACAACTTTGAAAATAACAATAAGAAAAACATAAAGAATAAAATAGAAGTTCCTACAACTTCTTATATTTAAACAGAATTACTTTATGAGAATTATACAAAAGAGGGCAGGTCACTTACGGTGAAACCTGAAGAGATAATCAAAAGGAAGGTTCTCGACCTCCTATATTTTAGATAGGAATCACGAGCCAAATAGGGCAGTTTCCATTTAGTGAGACCTAAAAATAACTCACACAAGAGTTGAAAGAATTGTCTTCCCTTATTTGAAGGGAGAAACAATGTAAGTTTGAAACGTGTATAAACCACGTAATTATACAGCAATTACTTAATGATAAACAAGCAAAATGGAAGGTCACTTCATAGAGTGACACCTTATTGAAACAGACCTAAATTTAAAAGTTTATTACGAATTGTTAGTAAGAGGTTAGGAAAGAGAAATAGGGGATGGAGGAAAAAATGTTCATGGCCGTATTTAATGTAAACGGACGATCGCGACGCGGTAGAAGAGTGGAGCAAGCACTGATTATCACTATAGTCTGTAAAGATTGATGTAAAGTTCACTGTAGAAACTCGAAAGTTCATGAGAAAGAAAGTTTTTACAATGCTGAAAAGAACTGGTTGCACTAGGTAGGCGAGAGTCTATTGCTGAAGAAAATGGTGGATTACAGTTAAATGCGCCATAGAACATCCCAACGGTGGACGAAAGTTAGCTATTGCAGTAATTTGTAAGGAAGATTCCACATTTTAAATATTATTTTCACAAGTGAGTGAAAAATACCTGACGGCAAGACTCGCAGATAGAGTACAAGATCTGGAAGGTTCCAGGACGATCTTAGTAGAAAATGGGGCCAATGTAAATCCAGCGGAGGAACTTGCTTTGTAAATTATAAACAGCGGGTATTAGATAATATCCCACGTAGTGAGAAGATTTCTCATTTGGCAAGCATAAGAAATGCTGCTTTTCACTCAGATTAGCTTAATTAAACAAAAGCTTAACATGGAAGATCCCGCGGAGGATGATTTTACCCCAAAATAAGTAATTTCACACTGCCTAAAAAAGATAGTTAAAAGCATGTGGTCGGTAAAATCATGAAGATGAGGTTAAAACTTGAAGCAGGTACTTATCTTTGTTGCATGTTGAAGGCGAAGTTCCTTAGATGACAACTACCTTGCCAACATGGCGTAGAAGAGAGTGTGCCTCTTGGTTTGAGGAGGTTAGCTCGAGAGGAGCTTTAACTGACCGAGTCAACTGCCGATTGCGAAGTGAGACCTGCTCAACGGAGCACGGAGGGTCCAAGGAAGGGGAAAAGAGTGGGGGGTAGGAGACAAAAGGAGAACATATAAGCATTGCCAATGTTACAACAAAAAATGATCTTCTCTTGCTGAGCTGGTCTTCAAAGAGTTGATAACAGGCGATACTAGCGCAGCATGGTGAGTAAAAGAGTAGACGTAGTTCTCTTGCTCATGGAGATAATAGCTGGCGATGGCAGTAAAATCTGGTACCCAGATGGAGAAGGAATTCCTCTTGCGCGAGGAAGAGTTGAAGAGCTTCAGAGATTCGCTGCTATATGACGCTAGGTGGGTCATAGAATATATATCTGGAACAGACTCATAAAAGATATAAGCGACCTGAACCCCTAAGAGAAAACAGAAGATCACTGTTGGTGTTTGACAAAGAGGAAGGAAAGAACATGCAAAAGCATTGAAAATTATAATCTCTCGTACCGTGTATTCCAAGAATACACCAACAGTCAAACAGCTTACTTTGACCGAGATGTTCAGCAAACAATGACTTTCATTTACGACTATTGTACAGCATGGACGCTATATAACATGTGAAAGTATTGCTTTTTCATTTAATTACATAATTGAAAACGCATACAGTACCAAAATAAGCTCTTTTTTTAGATACACACAGTATGTATGTAGACCCTTTTTTCAGAAAAATCCAACTATCTAAATTTTTTGTTATCCGAATGGAGTCCGGTCCCAATTGATTCGGATAATTGGAGTTCTACTGTACTAAGAAAGTTATAGTGATATTTCACTTTTTCGAAAAAGGCTCCCCCCCCCCCCTATTTCCACTGCCCTGGATGCGATTTTGCCCTTTAACGAACTCGACCGAGATTTTGAATAGTTATATTTTATGTATAAACTTTAACATGATTGGTGCAAAATGATGGTAGTTATCGTGTCTACAAGAAAGTGATACATATCTATAAACTTTTGAACTGGCAGTAGGTTTGTTCGTTCAAAACTGATTTATCCTGGTCTCAAAACTGGCTTGACTGGCAGAGTCATGGTCATTTGGGTTTTTGCCAGCTTGAGCGTTTGCAACAAGTGATACATAAAAAAACAACTAGTAAATACAGTAAATACTGTGCACATATACAGTTAAGCACACTTTGTGTCTATGGAGATCACCTCCATAATCTTCCATCTTTTGCAGACTGATAAATTCAACTTGCTCTTTTTCTGTAAATAAGATGTCTGCTCATGTCTCATTAATCTTATGGTTAAGTACAAGAGCTTTGCCCAAGCCAATTCATTAATAATTAATTTATTAATTTGGAAGTGAAGGAACAATATTCAAAATTACTATAAACTACCTAACAAAACAATTTCAGAAACCCTTACCATGGAATCTTTTGTACGCTGACTATGTGGCACTAATATCTGACAGTATTTATGACCTACAGGAGAGTTTAGACCAATGAAGGAGAGCTCTAGAGTCTAATGGACTGCACATTAGTAGAACCAAGACTGAATATATGGTCTGCGACTTCCACAACAATAAACCCAGTATGACAAATATTGAACTTAAACTAGATGGTGAAACCTTACCAAGGGTAACAAAATTCAAATATCTAGGTTCTGTCATTGCTGAAGATGGCACGATAACCGCCGATATAATCCATAGGGCCACGCCTGGGTGGAACAAATTGCGCGAACTAACAGGAGTTTTATGTGATCCGAAAATACCCGTAAGAATGAAGGGGAAAGTTTATAAAACTGCCGTAAGACCAATCCTACTCCATGGCAGTGAAACATGGGCTACTACAAAAGCACATGAGCAAAAGCTACATACCACTGAAATGCGTATGTTACGTTGGGCAGGTGGAGTTACTCTCAAAGATAAAATCCGTAATGAACATGTGCGGGGCAGTTTCAACTGAGAAACTTTTAGAAACCAGGCTAAGATGGTATGGACATGTTAATGACAATTTCAATGGGTTGAGTGGTCTCCGCCCAATCAACCCATTGAAATTGTCATGTCATTGTACACGTCAATACGGACCTTGCGAAATGGATATTCTTCCAATTAATCTTGATGGACATGTTATGCGAAGAGCGGAGAATCATGTAGTGAAGAAGTGCCTTTCCATAACTATGCAAAAGAGAGGGAGCAGCAGACCTCAAACAACATGGATGAGGAATGTCCAGAGGGACATGAGAATATTGGGCCTATCTGCTGATGATGCTTTCCAAAGAAATGAGAGGCGCCTCAGGATTAAGAAAGCCGACCCCTCATAACGGGAAAAGGCGAGGAGGAAGAAGAAGAAGAAGAAGAAGAAGAAGGAAGTGAAGGAACAATCTTGGTATTTTACCTTATTGTTTTACGGCAATAATATTTTTGCCTTAGCTTATTCCTACTAATGGCTCACACTTGAAATAACAGTTTCTGCTTCCTTCGAGCTACTTTATCTTAAATTAAATATCTACTTTAAGGTAAGTAGAACACAAATTCTTTCCACCTTGATCAATATTGGTTGGTTCCTTAGTTTAGGGGCTTACTAAATGTGTAGTACATGTTACGGCAGGACAAGGCAGCGTCCTTCAGTTAGAAATTAATGTAAATATTGTTCAAATCATGAGGAATTGCAAGCATATTACAATAATGAAGTTAGTAATAAAGTATTGATAAGGTGGAAAAAAATCGTGTTCTACTTACCTTAAAGTAGATATTTAATTTATATATCAATACAGAACTAACTTGAGTCACTAAGATTAATTTCATATCAAGGCTACCTAATCTTTTTAACAAATTGACAATGATTGGAAATGAGGAACTTTTTGGAATTAATTGGCAAGCCAGTCCCCCTTCAGTAATATTATATTATAATTAAAGGAGACAGAAAGTGCCTTGCTACCCCTAAGTTGGCAATGTCTTGCTTTGTTGTAGATTCACCACCTGTAATTATTCGTATTTTTCACTGATGTTTCGTGTATTTGCTTAGGGTACATTTTACGTGTCATGTTCTTAGCTTGCTTGCTGTTTCACACTTCTGCAAGGAGGACTTCAAGAAGGCTTAACTTAAATTCAGTTTAGTATTTATTAATTTTTATTACTTTTTAGACTTGCGGGCTAGCCGAGATTTTTAACCCTCTGAAGTAGGATAGGGGTTTGATATTTTTACAATAAATTGTTAAAGAGTTTTACTTAAATATGGACTATTTATTTCTAGCTTTGAGTTTTGGGGGTGTGTTTCCTCAGGCTCGTCTATGACTTTTTCCTCACTCACCTGATCGCCCTGAGCTATCAGTCTTGTGCCGGAGCTAGTCTAAGGACGCACCCGATCCTCTCAGCAGTGTGTGGGTTCGGAGGGTAAGGAAGTCAGAAGGGTCATCTGCGGCAGATGATCCCCTGGCGAACTTGTCCAATGGGCACATACAGTATATTTTACTATTTTACTTCAAATATTACATTCCATCTGTATATTGTAGGAAGGATCGCTACAATTTGGCCAAGATCGTATTCCTGCCATTCCTACTACACAGCAGCAATCCTTTGGCAACAACTGTTATCTCGCAGCCAACCTTCATCCCACAGTTCAACACCCCAGGAACTAACCTGGTGGGAGGAGAGGTGGATGGGATAGAGAATTTGAGGCCTGGGGAGTATATTGTGGAGCGGGACATCAATATCAGACCTGGTGGGAGACTCACGCTGCAGCCTGGAGTCACTCTCAAGTGAGTACATTCTGAATTTTTTAAATTTTAAATTTCTACCTTCAACAGTTGAAGACCGCTGCTGTGATTGCTCTTCCTGCACAGTATGAATTTGATATCCTATTTCGACCTGTCTTTATCATAATGGGTTAAGTCAATAAGCTCTCATTTCTTCAAAGATTGAGCATATAAATTACATGTTTAGACTGTGTATGTGTGCATGAATGTGCAATTGTATTAATTTTGTGAGCATCACTATTGACAATTAATTTTTACACATACACATATATTTTCTGGGTAAAAAAATTAAAATTTACAAAATATAGAAAATAAAAATGTTCTTGTTTTTCCCCCCCAAACTTTGTCATGTTACCAGTTATTGTTCGGACACTTTTTGAAATGCCCTTTTAGTACAGACTCTCTAGTTTATATGTTTATTATGTCTGTTAACATTCCTCAGGGAATTTGTTGATTTATCCTGGAAAAATCAGGGAATTCTCAGGGAAATCTCTTAGTGTGTTCTGGTAGACACCCAGATAATTGGCCTACTGTTTCGTTACCGTATTGCAGAGTGGTTTTCCAATGGTTACGAAAATAAATGTCTATGTTGGCAACTCAGAAACAGCCAACATATTTTCCCCAAAGATTTTTTTTTACTCCGACTATACAGCTTGGAGCAAGACATTCAAAGCAAGAAACCAAGGACTCTGTGACTTGCACCAGATTTCCCTGTATTCAGTCTTTGCCTCGTTAATCATCAATCCTCTTGTTTCAAGTGCCAGTCTCCATACTTCCTGTTGTGTTTTCAAATTTTCACAAGAATCAGACACATAGTACCACATACATCATAGTTCATAGGGCTCTTGATCTTATAATTCAAAATTGGACAACATTTTAGCAGAAGCGATTGGGGTAAATTTTCATTTGTTAGGAATGGTGTGAAGGCATGGAACAGTTTACCAAGGGTAGTGTTTGATCCCTTTCCAAAATCAGTTCAGGTATTCAAGAGCAGAATAGACAAAACCAGGGAAAGAAAGAAACATTACCCATGCCATGTAATCCTACAGTAGTTGTGCAAAATTGAGTAGCAATTGGTATTATGGTCGTTAAGAGTGTTCAATTAGTGTAAATAGAGTATTAAACATAAGTGGTATAGTGCTGTATTCCTAGAAACATTACACGTGCTATGTAATTCCTACAGCAGTTGTGTTAAGTCCTATAGCAATCGTTTAAAATCCTAAGGACGTGAAGAGCGTTCAATCAATGTGTAAATAGTATATTGCTGTATTCTTTTAATATTGTGAACTTACTTTAGTGTTTGTAAATTATGTACCTCATGTACTTTTGTATATCATTTGCCACCGAGGTCGACACCTCATTGCAAATAAAGCGATTTGATAATCAATTGTTTAATATGTTTTTGAAAAAGAGAAAAAACTCAAGTTCTCCTTGGCTTGTGGAATAGGTTTCCTGCTTCCGTGGGGATGATGGTTGCTGGCTATGTGGAGGCAAGAGGACGTGGTCCGAACGACATCCGGCTCACTCTGAAGGAAGAGCGTGTAGAAGTCCCGGATAATGATACAGAGACGGGACAGCCTGTGGAGAGCACCGTGCCTGTCAGACTGGTGGGCGGGCGCACGGAGAGGGAGGGCCGGCTACAAGTCCGCATCGGGAAGACCTGGGGGACCATCTGCAATTACGGCTGGGACATTGTAGACGCAGCACTCGTCTGCCGCCAACTGGGCCTCGTGCTCAATCCTGATGACTGGTTTTTGGAGAGAGCTGATATACCTGCTTCTGGAACTTCTGAGAACATCATTCTAAGGTATATTTCAGAGTTGGAGAGTAACACATTTGCGTTTTCCGGTATTGAGGGGTAACTCTCACTCTCTCACACTCAGAAGGATTCTATGGGACACGATGATCTTGCGTCGATCTTACAAAATGCCTCTACTGAACTCTCTTATGGGCAAGTTTTTGCCAGCTGTCCACATTCAGATGTCTACAAAGTTTGGAGATTTCATTTTTCAAGGAACTTCATGGTCTTCCCACTGGCTTTTTTCCTCTGGGTTCTTCTTTAAAGATTTGTTAGACCATCCTATAATCTCCCATCTTTAGTGAATGACCAGCCCATTGAAGTCTTCTGGAGTTAATAATGTTGTGTATTGATGCTTGCTGTGATAATGAGTGTATGTCTTTATTGATCTTCTTTTCCAACTTTGAGATGCAGAGTCAAAATGGTCCAAACATTTTCTTATACACTTTATTTTCGCTGGTGTTGTTCCTGTTTTGTTAAACTCCACGATTCGGCACCATAAGTTAGAACTGGCCTAATGAGGTATTGTATATTTTCAATTTTGTATTTCTCGCCAAACATTTGGATCCCAATAAAAACTACAGAGAGAAGTACACTTTGTTAACATTCTGTATTCTAACTTTAGTTTCCACTTTTCTATGATTTCTGTTCATCAATCATGAATCGTAAGAATTTGAAATGTTCAAACACGCTCAAAACTATGCTAGCCAACAAGAAGAGGTAACTGATTCCCAAACACATCAATATTCCTCTTCATTACCACGTACTGAGTTTTTTAGTCATTAATTCTAAGGCCTAACTTTAAAGCTATCTCCTCATGTTCAACAAACAATTTCCTTATCTCAATCTCATTTCTTCCTATGAGCACGATATTGTTCTGCACCCTCGGGATTCTCCCGGGTGGAACACTCGCTTGGCATGTCAGGGGGATTCACAGGGGAGACGAGGGTGGCAGGACGAAAGGGGCGTGTGAGGTGGGGACGTGAGGGGATGAGTGAATGCAGATGGAATGGATATGGGCTTAGGATGGGCATTTCCTACAGGTTGGGGCGCAGGCCACTCGCTCATTCGATGGCACGTGTGGGCGACCTTGCTGAGACTGCTGGTTACTCTCTGAGTCACCAGGCTGGCTACCGGCTGCAGTGAAAGACTAGTGAGGAGAGCTGGGATTGTGATAGCGGGGCAATGAAAGAGAGATTCCTTTGTTGTAACTTAGAGTTTAATGTAATAAAGCAAGGGAGAAATTGTTGCTAAAGGGGCAGAGGAGGAAAAAGGGAAAAGCTGGCACACTTACCATTGGAAGTCAGGTCTGGAAGTCTTGTATTCTAGTCGTCGTCCATGTTGGGGGTAGTATCGCCTCGCCGGGAGACGCTAGCCTCGGGCGTCCGTTGCACTCTCTCCTCCGTCAGACTGTCCCGAGCCTGTGGGTCCTCTCCTTATTTCAAGGCCCATATTGGTTGTCCATTGTCAGCAGTATTTTGCTTATTGTTTCTCTTGTTTGTGGCAGTGTTGCAAACTTGCAACCACATTGTTATGACTGTGAGGCAATAGTTGTGAGTTTGCATTCACAAATTCTCATAGTGTGTTTCTTTTGTTTTTGTATTTCTCAGTATTCTTTTGTTTTTGTATGCCACACAAGTCAAATGTACTTTTTGAATATAACTGTCTGTTTCCGGTTGTGACCAATGGATGTCGGTGTTTGTTTCTTCTCCTCCAACAATAGTTTGGCTCGCACTACCTTTACACTTAAGTTTTCTTCATTGCTTTCCAATGAACGTAAAACTAAACGAAACCAAGAAGGTGAAGTACTTAGGTATAGAGCACGTTTAGTAGCTCAAGGTTTCAGTCAGATAAAGGGTACAGATTTCCTTGAATCCTACAGTCCTGTGGTAAAAAGGAAAACTATTAGGACCCTTATAGCCATAGGAGTAGAGCGATGGGATAATTGTCATTTGGACATTGTATCGGCATACCTTAATAGCAAAATTAAGGAAACTGTATTTGTAAGTCAACCAGAAGGTTTTCGCAGTGTAGAATACCCAGACTATGTGCTAAAACTCAACAAGAGTATTTACGGTTTATGTCAAGCTGGTAAAGATTGGCACAATTGTATCACTGCACAACTTGTCAAGCTTGGCTTAAATCAAAGCAAATGGGATCCATGTCTGTATTTTAGCCCAAATCATGACCTGTATGTTGCCCTTTATGTTGATGATCTAGGTGTGTGGGGATTACAAGCTAAAATAGATTGGTTTGTAAAAAGATTGAAGTCAAAGTTTGAAGTGCGTAATTTGGGAAATATCTCAGATTTTTTGTCGATTAAAGTCACTCAAGGGTCTAAGAAAAATGTAAGTTTAAGTCAAAACATGTACATAAGGACAAATGTTCTTAAATCACTAGAAGAACCCTACCCAAAAGGTTGTGGTACCCCTTTACCTTCAACTGTACCAAACAATGTCACAGAGGAGTTAAGAAAAACCAAACGTTTTAGAAAAATTGTAGGTAAGATCCTATACTTATCCAGTACAACTAGACCAGATTTAAGTTTCCCAGTATGTAAGGTTAGCCAGGCTAATTCAAATCCTAAATTGCAAAATTGGAAGGAAGATCAACACCTCCTTCATTACCTCAAGGAGACCCAAGATTTGTCATTGTGTTCTGAAAAATCAGGAGAAAAACTGAAGGTGTTTGTTGATGCTGCTTATGGAAATGATGTAAGTGGAAGGTCATATGAGGGGTATGTTTTGTGCTGGCCAAGGGTGCCATTAGTTGGAAAACCACACTCCAAAGGAGCATTGTACAATCAACTGTGGCAGCTGAATACGTATCAATGGCGGATGTGGTAGATGAGGTGAAATGGATGTGCAATTTGTTTTAAGAGATAGGACAGTCAACTTTTGTCGACAAGCCCTGTGTTGATTTTGCTGACAACCAAGGAGCCATTTCACTATCTAAAAACCCAATAGTGTCAGAGAAAACTAAACAACTTCTGTTAGATTTATACTACTTACGAGAGTGTGTGCAAGAGGGTAATAATAATATCGTATGGCCTCGGGTGCCTGGTGCAAGCTTTGTTAATTGACACCCAGAGGGTAGCTTGCATGTCGAATTTCGTCGTTCCTTTGAACGCTATGAAAGTCAAGGAGGTTAGATATCTAAACTCCTTGACACTACAGCGCTTTCAAGTAGAGAATGGAGGAAGTTTGTGTTGGCGGAAAATTCCGAGATTAATTTTGCCTTTGAACACGGCCTACTGAATTCAAATGGGTTCCATAACATGCCAACAACGTATGACATGAGTATCGTGATTTTTGTCGCCTTCAAAAATCACTTTACCATGGCCAGGGGCAAGAGGGTGAGATAGCATTTGAATATGTCAACACAGAATCAAACCTTGCTGATATATTTACCAAGGTGTTACCAAGGATAAAATTACGTAAAATCTACCCTCAATTGGGATTGTTACCATACAAGGATTGATGTACAAATGTTTGTTGGTAGTGTAAGGCTAGTTAAGTATTGTTTTGGTTTTAAGTTTTTTTTTTGGGCAATTTGTGAATGGGGGGAAGTGTGAGTTTGCATTCACAAATTCTCATAGTGTGTTTCTTTTGTGTTTGTATTTCTCAGTGTTCTTTTGTTTTTGTATGCCACACAAGTCAAATGTACTTTTTGAATATAACTGTCTGTTTCCGGTTGTGACCAATGGATGTCGGTGTTTGTTTCTTCTCCCATCACAATTTGGAGTTTAGGACTGTATTTAGTAAACCTTTTTTGCTAATTATTTTATGACAATAGTTGCCTCATCTGTGAGTAATAATTGCGCTGTCTGAAAGCTGTTTCCCGTATCCCTTTAACATGGGATTTGGGAAGAGCTGTACCGTATTTGCTCGCGTATATCTCGCACTTTTTTGACCGAAAATATGTGTGAAAATTTTCGGTGCGAGATATACGTGGGGAATGACCATATTCCCGAAAAAACACAAAATTTGCGATGTAACAGTAGGCCTACTTGCGCAGCTGTTGTGGCGCGCTAATCGCTAATTCGAACGTGTCTCAAGGCGGTGAATTTAGCCAGACGCGGCGAACAATGTACAGCGTGCTAACACTCACGCTGCGCCGTATGCTTGCACGCGGCCGAGCTCTGATGCGACGCAATGCGTAAAGACGAAATCATTGAGATTCGAGAAGACAGAACTGCGTTTCTCTGCGATGTAACAGTAGGCCTACTTGCGCAACTTATGTGGCGCACTAATCGCTAATTCGAACGTGTCTCAAGGCGGCGAATTTAGCTAACCGCGGCCGAGGACTAACGATGTACAGCGTGCTAACACTCACGCTGCGCCGCATGCTTTCACGCGGCGCTTCGACCCCTAATCGGCTCGTATCGAAGTTCGGATCAACTCGTTGTTGCTCGTTCTTCCTGTAACGCTTCGGGTAAGTTCCTGGACAATGATGACTGTTGTGGCGCGCTAAATCGAACGTGTTTCTACCTCAAGGTCATTACGGTCATTTATATGATGGCGTCAGTAATGAATGCGAGATATATGCGAGTACTTTTTTTCCCCTGAAATTTCAAATAAAAAAATGGGGTGCGAGATATACGCGGGGGCGAGATATACGCGAGCAAATACGGTAGTTAGGCCCTGTCAAGGGTTGAGCCTTTACCAATATCATCTGTGTATGCAAGCACTTTATGAGATTGTCCGAGATGCATGCCAGCCGGAACTAATTTTAGTGATCTGATAACATTTTCAAGAGCAATGTTGAAGAGAAGAGGGGACAAAGCATCGCCCTGTTTAAACAGGTTCTGTTTGGAAAAGGGGGTAACGATGTTACTAATTAAATTCAGTAACTGTATACCTAAATGGAGGGCGAGGTGGAGAGTGGCAGACTCCAAACCATAATGTGAACAACGTCAGCAAGAAGAAGAAATACTGTATGAAACTACTACTTTTAACGGTAATGAAAAGATGAAGTATTAATAAACATTAGGCCTAATAAGCAACTATTTACACAAAAGAAATGGAAAAGTAACGATGTGTGACTTTGACAATATTGTAACTATAACTGTAACTATAACTATTAATAATAAATAAAAAAATAACCCCTGGCACTATACAGCCCATGAAGGGCCTAGGCCTACCAAGCGACTGCTGCCCAGCCATTTGGCCTGTAGATATTGGGGTGACGCGTGATCAGCGCATCGGGTCCCCTCGGCCGTTAATCTCGTTTTTCGTGATCGGGGCGCTGCCTCACTGTCGGACAGCTACTCAATTGCCCTCACGAGGCCGAGTGCACCCCGTTCCAACCCTCACGTCAGTTTCTAAAATCCCTGACGGAGCCGGGAATCGAACCCGGGGCCTCCGGGTGAGAGGCAGGCGTGCTACCCCAACACCACGGGGCCGGCATATTCATATGGATAATGTATAGTTTGGCCCTGTGGTCAATTGGTTAGCATAGCAGGCTATGGCTCAAAGGGTCCGAGTTTTGATTACAATTTTATCTGATGCTTTGTTTCAGCAATTTGCGATGCACAGAAGATGACGTTGACATCACCAGATGCCGAGCAGAAGGTGTTGTCGAGTTTGAGAATTCTTGCTCTCACGAGAATGATGTTGGCCTGCGCTGCTACGAGTCCTCGTGGGCTGGAGTTCGACTAGGAGTTCTGGCTGATAGGTCCGATCTGCAGTTCTTAACTATAGAAAGAGCAGGACTTCTGGATTATGCTACAAATGCTTTTAAGCCTGGTGAGTGAGAGATGACTTTCGCACTTGTTCGGATATTTAGTTTGTCTATCTGGGTTGTAAGCCTGGAAAATGGTTGGATCCTCAAATGTTATGGAAGCCTTTATAGGGGGGTGAAAGGCTGCTTGAGCTTTTAGCTTTCGCAGTAAAGAAATGTAGGTGTGCTTCATAAGAAGGGAGGTTGTGCACAGTTCGTTACTCCTGTAGGGGTCCGGGCACGGACACCAAGAGTCTGCTGATGAGCCAGTTTGGTGTTCTTAGGCAAAACCCCACACAAGACATGGCATAAATCTACAAAAATTGCTGAGTTTTAAATCATGGATATGTTTTCATTCATGTATTCAGATTATTGTTGTTGTTGCATTTTGAGTCTTCAGTCTTTTGACTGGTTTGATGCAGTTTCCAAGCCTCCCTGTCCTGAGCTAATCATTTCATCTCTACATGAAAGTTTTCTTAAAAGGTTTTGTTAAGCAGGCTGATGAAGGGGGAGTGTGAAAGCCCCCGAAACATGTACCTGTGAGTACTAATAAATTGTATTGAAAGGCGGATATTTTAATATTCCTTTACTGTTACCATACAATTCTGTCGCTTCCCGTAAACATTTACATGACACTCCTATTCTCCATTCTCTAAGCCCTCCTCAATAAGACAGTCATTTCTCTCTGCTCTTCTCAGGTAAATGGTATTTTATTTGTGCTTGTAGCTTCTCATCTCATTTGCGAGAGAGTTCAAATTTATAGTGCATGCGCATTGCTCACGCTATGGACTTGGCCTGTATCTCGCCATCACTCCTGCGGAAGTATTTCCAAACATGCAGTTACTCTTATGCTAGAAAAACGTAATTCATGCTTTTATATTGATTTTTGAGCCACTCGGTATGCGTACTCTAGTCTCAGAGAGTTCTAAGATATACGGATGGAATTTGGTCGATTTTTGTTCGGGAAATACCGGAAATATATGAGAATTTGAAAACAGGTCACCACTCGACACCATGGGCATGACATATTTTGCTTGTCAAGCGAGCATCATCAGATTCAAATCTATATGAGACAAGTAGCTCTACAAAACACTACCAAACCCATAATGATACCCACTAATAGTTAATGTCCTCCAAAATAAAGTAAAAAAATAAAAAAAATAGTACAATATTTCTTTCCACTTTTCAATACAAATTTTCTATACACTGTTATTGGTACATGTATTTGACCTTCCTCAACCAAAATGCAAAATGAGGAATGTCAAATACGGACCAAAACTTGTACCAATAACTGTGGATAAGTGTATAGAAAATTTGTATTGAAAAGTGGAAAGAAACTATATTTTACTCAATCATTACAGACAAAAATGACATATGTCATAGAAATACAAAAACTTAAAAAGAATAGCAACTATTTTTGACAGTTATTTTTGGGTCATATTTCTTTCATTCAAGATAGAATTTTCTTTACTGTCTTCTCTTTATTTTTCATTGTTCAACTGAATTAATTGGTCTTTATTGTAACCCTTGGCTAAGGACAGCTGTCCGTTTTGGGTCTCTCTCTCATTCATGACGTTTTAATATTATGTGAGAAGTGATTCCAAATTTCATCAACAAATTGTTGCCTCTGCATGAAATTCAACAAAGACAATTTTAAATTATCAGTGTTACTTGTTATGTTCAGCATTACAGATAGATTTAGCCCGCCATGCCATGGAGAACATTCGAGTGGTGGACAACTTTCAGGATGGTCTTGGTGTTCTCTATTCTGACCTGTTCTCAAGAGATGTGGCTAACACTGTCAAGAACAGCGAGTTCAGTAACAACAGAGGGAACGGCATCAGCTTCAAGCAGCTTGGACTCAAGATATCAGGTACTGTACTCACATTAAATCTTATGTTTCTATCCTATTCCTTTCTTACGCTTGTATTACTCATAGGTAGAATTTATGGTTTTGAAGTCCAACATTTTAACTTCTTCATGGATAGCCGAGTTCTGCTTGTTATGCTGCTAGCTTCTCACGCAGTCAAGTGTCGAGCAGAACCTACTGTGCATCTTGCTGGCCTGTCTTGTTTTGTTCTAGGAGAAATACAATTAAAACTACGTTGGTCCTTGCTATGAATATAGTAAGCTGTCTAATGGTGAACATCTATGGAGTCCTTGTAATTTGAAGGTAGGTTGAATGAAATCTGTGCGCATCTACTGTAGTAACTTCTTCATTTGTCTGCCCTGTAGTGACCGCTTTATGAAGAGAACGAATTATACTTTATTCTTCCCTTGAAAATAGCGCTTTGTGCCATAAATATCTTCAGTCACGAGAAAGCATGACTTACTTGACTTATTTCCTGTAACTCCTAAGTGGAACATAGGTCATCAACGAATTTCCACCATCGGACTCGGTTCTGCACCATGGTCTTGATCTCTGTTTGGGTCTTCCCACCATTCTCAATGCCCTCCTCCTCTAGGTGTTCCTCGGCCTGCCTTTTCATCTAGTGCCTTGTGGGCCCCATTCCAGTGCTTGTCTGGTGATATTGTTTTTATCACGTTTTAGTGTGTGCCCGTTCTATCTCCACTTCCTGTGACACATCTCAATGTCAATAGGTGTTTGTTTAGTTCTGTTCCATAGTTCTTCATTGGAAATGATCTGTGGCCACCATATCCACAGGATATTCCTCAGACTCTTGTTCACACAAGTCTGAAGACTTCTGATTAGTTGTTTACAGTATTTGTTTTCCAGGTTTCGCAACCATAGAGCAGGACCGACTTGACATTCGTATTAAAGATGCGCAGTTTAGTGTTGATGTTAAGCTCTCGAGATCTCCAGAACGGTCTTAGCATTGCAAATGTACCTTTGGCCTTATTAATCCTATTCTTAATATCTTCTAATGTTCCTCCATCTGTGGTGACAAAGCTTCCCAGGTAACAAAACTGTTTGACTCGTTCTACCTCTTGGTTTTCTTAGGAACAGTTGAGAATAGTTGCGGTTCTTGAATCTCATCTCCTTAGTCTTCTTTGCATTAATCTTCAGTCCCACCTCTACTGCTTCTACTCTCAAATCATTACGAGAAAGCATGCCTACCTCTAAACAGGGATGGGGGCGTGGTGGCGCAGTGGCCAAGCTGTTTGTCTTGCCAGGCTCGATACATGTGAGATTTTCGAAGTAAAATGCCATGTCTTGTGGTTTGGATTTCACAAAAAATGGAGGTTCTGAAGCTCATGATCGTGAGATTAACGGTCACGTAAAACTACAAGCTTTGTTCCTTCATTTACCTCTAAACAAGAGTGACTTAACAAATTATGAAATAAAGGATGTTTTGACCAAATGCCCGAGAATTCTGAGGCTAGTTTGATAGATTCAAACTGATTCGAGTGATATTAAAAATTTGGCCGTACGTGAAGCACTTGATATGGAGTTTAGTGACTCCAAGGACAGTGACTTTTCACACACAACTCTACTACTGAAGTGAGGTTTTCTATTGTTTTATCAAAGTACAGAGCTTGTAAAATATGTCTGCTTAAATTTCATTGAAATTGGTCCCGAATTACGCGCAATGAATTTTACTCTTGCTTCGAAACTTGCTTTCAGACTCCACACACAGTGCAGAAGTGCCAGAGAGTTTGAATTCTCCATGCTGAGGGGTTAAACTATACATTTAACAGTTTTAGCATAATTTATTCAAAAAAGAATAACATTTACCATGATAGGAAAATGTAAGATATTTTCTGTATTGATTTATATAAACTCCTCTTAAAACTAATACGTCAATCAATACAATTCATGAAACATATATTCAATTGCACATGTTTAAAGATTTCAATGAATATCGAAATATGTACAACAATGAATAGATGTTTCATAATTTGTATTGATAGCGTAATATTTTTAAGAGTTAAATTTATTCAAAATAAGGACTTAATGCAATATTACAAATACCATATTAAATATTTTGCTTGCATATAACTCGTACTTTTCTGACCGAAAATAAGTGTGAAAATCTTCGGTGCGAGATATATGCGGGAATTTGTGAGGGAAATACCTTATTCCCGAAAAAAACGTAAAATTTGCATTATTGAAACAAGACGACTGCAATTGTCAACAGCCGTCGCTTTTGCCAATCTCTGAGCTACTCTCGTGTGCATCATCCTAACTTCCGTCCAATGCATTTGCGATGCCAGTCTCCAAGAAGCTCTTAATAACATCTGTCAACACCATAACCCATAACCCTACATCTAATCATGCAAGAGTTCAGCTGACGGCCTTCTTTATTTTGTCTTTTGTCATCAGCTTATCATGACTAACAATACCAGGTCTCGACGTGTTCTAACCTAACACTTTCTTATTTAGCGTGTGGAGCCCCAAATCACGCAAGAGTTCTTTACGTTGTCTTCTGTCGTTAGTTTATCGTGGCTAACAATACCAGATCTCGACGTCTTCTGACCTAACAATTTATTATTAGTGTGTGGAGCGCCAACAAAACAGTGATGATCACACCACATATTGCTGTTTTACTGTGTCGCCACTTTTGAAAACACCGTATGTGTTTGGTTATTGATTTCTAGCATGTCTTTCTGTTGACACCAGTAGTGAATATCAAATTCATTCACAATGAATTCTCGACCAGCAGCTCTATTACCATCGTCGTCTGCGTATTTGATCACTTTGAGTTTAAATCCAGCCGTATAACTTCCGCGTTTTTACATAACCCTTCTTCCTGGCATGGTTCCCAATTATTTTTTGGGATAACTAAAAGATCGATTTCCACAATAAAACAATCACACTTAACTGAGAAACAAGAATGGAACGCGAAGACAATGCTGCTAGGCCTACTTTTCGACAATGCAACAGACGGACAACAAACACCTTGAAAGAAAGGAAAGCACCGCCCAACAATAACATCGCGGGCAAGACTTGTTTTAAAATTACTACGATCATCTTTATGACTGCGTCAGAAATTAATGCGAGGAATACTTTTTCCTTCCATTTCCAATTTAAAAATGGGGTGCGAGATATACGCGAGCAAATACGGCAATACAATTGCTCATCATATAATTTACAAAATATAGTACCATGTAACAAGTAGCAAATGTGCTTGGAGAAGGCCACAAGAAACACACAATACACATCCAAATACATGGGGTTGGTAACCCTTCAAATGAATTAACAACATTTTAAATTTATAATGAGATTTTGTATATTTGTACCATTGTAAAATCTCAAGAATATGGCATCTTTCATTTTCAGGATCTACTATTCAGAACAACAAACTGGCTGGCATAAGACACAATCCCGCTCTTTCTGCTCAGCAACAGCGAGAGTTGGCCGGCTGGTTCCAGGCTCCCGCAGAGTTCATGAACCAGCCTGAAGCTCCATACAAGCCCATCATTATCCCATCATATTACGTTGACATTGATGTGGACGATAAGACTCTGGTTCTGGTCACTGCAAGATTCAAAGATAATACAATTGATAGAGAATTCCACATCAAGGTAAGTTTAAAATATGGAGGTGTGATCTGTAGTTCGCAGCAGTTAAGCAAAATACCACAGTTAGATACTGTTAGGATATTTAACCCTGCAGTGGTCATGCACGAATTTCTCGCATAGAAGGTCGCGTGCTGTCTGAGAGACGCCATTACCATTCCGAGAGATTTACAGGATGTTTAACACATGAACTCATATCAAAAAAGGTTCCTGACACCACAGATAAAAGTCTAACGGACCGTGCAAGCCATAGAACGGGTCCTCCTCTGCCCAACCATCTGTTCTGGAAGATCTCCGTCAGTGCTGTGCGAACAAGGTGACTAAAATGTGCAGAAGCCCCATCATGCATCCACCACATACGTTGTCGTATTTGCAGGGGCACATTGTCATGCAGTAAGTCTGAAAGGATGTTCTGGATAAAGTCTCTGGAGACAGCACCTTTAAGACGTGCTGGTAGAACGTATGGATCTACAATGCCAGCCCACACATTAATCCTAAACTGGTGCTGATGGCGAGCCTGTCTGGAACACCTGTGCATTTGACAGTTTTTCCATCTGTCGGTGTCAGGAACCTTTTTTGATATGAGTTCATGTGTTAAAACACTTCCAAACAGGCTGTCAATGTGTCACTGTACAATGTTCTTTCATTAATAAATCGAAAACGAAGGATTTTGGGACATATGTGTACATGAACTTTTTTCTTGTTTTGGTGTATGGAACCAATCCTCAAAGTTTGTAAAAGTATTTCTGAAACACTCTGTATATAATTCAAAGTTTCAAGCGAGAATTTAAATACATTCTTGGAGATTTCAGAAGTATTACCGTCTATTATGAAATATAGAGAATTGATATAAAGGCAACTTATTATGTAATTACTTCTTATATGATTGTATAATATACAACAATTGATTTACAAATATGTCATTGCTGAAACAGATCACTGTATATAAACAAATGTAAAGAACAGTGGCGGATTGCACCACGTCCCCGTGGGTAGTTGCAGTAAGTTCGGAGATCAGAGGTTCAAATCCCTGCGCTGACAGCGGCTATCCTGAGTGTGGTTTTTCCCCGGGTTTTCCCAAACTCTTTCCAGGAAAATGCCGGGATAGTACCTTACTTCAAATCCCGGGGCACCAACCCCATGCCTTTCTCTACTACATCTATACAGTACTACAGTCATCACAGACGTACAAGTTGTCAGACAAGGTCCACGCACACACACACACACCCAACTGTACGGGGCTGATAACCAAGTTTTCCCAAGTCCCTCAATTGAATTAACAACAACAAATAAATAATTTATTGCAATAATTATAAATACATTCAAATAGGATCTTACTTTGTAACGGTGAAGGTCGCGTGGTGTCTCTCAGACACCGTCAACACTTGTGTAATAATGACTCGGAGTTAAACTACAACTGTTGCGCAGATATTCAGCAAAACTCATTATGAATTGTTACTTGAAAGGTAGATGACAGTTCAGTTCAATGACCTTGCGGGATTTCCTGTAATTACAAAATAAAGTGATGTGGTGTCTGTCATACGCCGCGTGACCTGTGCAGGGTTAATGCTTTTCAGTCGGTCAATACGATTGTATGCAATTTGTGAAAATGAAAATGGAATAGTTTAAATTGACTTCTCATTTTCGCCTTCAGGAAAATGCCAGGATGGTTCCTTAAAATAGTTAATATTGTAACTGTCAGTCGGTTAACATAAGATAATTCCAATTACTGGAATGTGTGAAAAAATAATCTGAAATAAATTACATGTGATTAAGATATTGTTATGGATTATTGGGAAAGGAGAAAACTAAGGGATGACACGTTTTGCTCGTCAGATTCAAATTTACAAGACAAATGGCTAGGGATAGGAAAAATTCGTGACTGTGAATTTCACGAATTATTAAATGAAGAAATACACAAGCGGTAACGGTTTTAATAACCCTAAAAGTAGCAAAAAGAATGTTTTTTTTTAACTCGTAAAATTTCGCAAATTCCGTATGAAAACGCGAATTTTAGCTTCTGTTTTGTTCTCTCAATGCACTCCTGATGATTCGCGCCAATTAATGCACGAACTTCCGCGAATTATCCGCAGTTATGTTTTTAAGCCTTCCCTCAGGGGCTCACATCTAGTGGGACGTGGGTTGGCGACCACGGGACCCCAGCTGAGTCCGGCATTGCTTCCACTTACTTGTGTCGGGCTCCTCTCCGTCTTCTTTCCTGTCGACCTCCCTTGGTCAACTCTTGTTCTCTTCCGACCCCGACGGTATTAGGTTATCCGAGGCCTAGGGAGTCTTTCACTTTCCCGCCTTAATTGGCCCTTGTCTCATCTTTCCTGATACCCTCCTTCTGTGAGGGGTCAGCCTTCTTTTTCGTTTCCTTTTACCTCCTGCCTTGTGCTCAAGGCCCTTAAGGAGGCCGGGTGTATGTAGTCCTACCCCTTCTGGTGCACCCTAGATAATGCTACACCCTCAGGGGCTCACGGCTGGTGAGTTCGGGAGTTGGCGAGCCCGAGGGATTCCTGAGCTGGGTCCGTTTTCCCCTTTTGTCCCTTACCTTTGGGGCGTACACTCTCCTCTCTCCCCTCTCCTCTTCACTCCTCTCCTCTCCTCTTTTCATTATATTTCCTTTCTCTTTAAGATTCCCACACTGTTTTTGTTACTTGGTTCACCGTGTATCTAAATTCCCTTTTAGCGATTTTTTAAGGTATTTTTAATCTACGTTGCATTTTGTAAGTTTTTTCGATCTAAATTACATCTCGCGATTGTTTTCAACTTCAATTGCATTTTGTAAAGATTGACAATCTAAATTGCTTTTTGGTAAGTCTTTCAATGCAGGTAGCCGGGTCTTTTAGTGAGAATTTTGAATTTCAATTGCATTTTGTAAGTATTTTCAACCAAAACCGCATTTCGCACGAATTTTGAATCTAAATTGCATTTTGTTTGGTGGGCATTTTGCACATATTTTGATTCTTAATTGCATTTTGTGGGTATTTTGAATCTAAATTACATTTTGTCAAGTATTTTCAATCTAAATTGCATTTTGTAAGTATTGTCAATCCACATGAGTCGTTTGAATCTACCGTACATTTTGTAAGCATTTTCAACTTCAATTGCATTTTGTAAGTATTTTGAATTTCAATTGCACTTTGTGAATAATTTGGATTGGAACTGGGATATTTCAATCTGAATTGCATTGTGTATTTTCAATTTCAATTGCATTTTGTACGTAATTTCGATCTCATTTGCATTTTGTAAGTATTTTGAATTTCAATTGCATTTTGTAGGTATTTCGACGCTACATTGCATTTTCTACGTATTTTGAACCTAGCCTTCATTTTGAGGGTATTTTTCAATCCATTCCTTTTGTGAATCTTTTCTTTCTAAATTCCCTTTTGTAAGAACATTTTGTGAGTTGTTTCACAATGAGTTCCTTTTTGTAAGTATTTTCCGTCTCACTTAATTTTTGTTCTGGTTTCCGTTTCATTATCATTTTCGTTATCACCCAGATCATTAGGGGCCGATAACCTCGATGTTAGGCCCCTTAAAACAACAATTATCATCATCATCATGTTTTTAAGCCTAGCAAAAAAAAACTATTGGTTAAAATATTAACATTTATTTTATGAACATGCCAAAAAAAAAACAGAAGCCCCCTTTAATCAAGAAGCAGATGTACGACAGGTCCAAGACAGACATTGTTGTATTGTAGTTTTGCAAGGAAGGACATTTGCATTTCCAAAGTTCGAGAATCTGTGCTGACCGCTTGGATACCCTGTTCAAACGCTGAATGTGAATGGTTTCTTTCAGCTTACACTAGCACGTTGAGTGATATGCATCACCGTTTGTCACAAGAGAATTTGGATCTTTCCACTGAAGTATACTTTGAAGGATGACTGTGAAATGTGTCGTTAGTGTACAGTATTTTAATATTTAATGCATGTTTTCCATGATATAAAAAATATCCCGCTGAAAACTTATCATTTTAAAGTACCAAAAAGTGTAATTGAAATCACCAAATTTTCCACTTTAAAATACCACTTTTTTCACTTTGAAATCACCGAAATATTCCTATCCCTACAAACTAAACAAACTCGTGTCTTAATTGTTGCCATTATAGGCTTGTGGCATAATTTTTAACCTTCAAAGGGCTACTGGCGAAACAGTTAGTTACCAATTCTAACACACGGTGGTGCTATCGAAGAAACGGCTCATCGCCTTTTTAGTTTCACATTCCAGCTGTTTGAGGTGACTTTATTTAAATGTAGACTTACCTGCTCTTTTGTGATAGTTCATAGAATCATTAACTTTGCATTCTTTATCTCTATGGTGATGTGTATTACTCTATTAATTTGTTCAAAGAGATCGATAGCAAAGTCTGACTTATGTTCGACTTCTGTGCACTGTACTGTAATGGCTGACAACAGACCTTGTAGTAGTTTGAGTAGTGGCGATTCTAAAAGTCGACCACACGCAGGCATAGGGCATAGGGGATATAACGTATTTACTCGGCTATAGGACTCCTTTTTTTCTAAAGTTTTAGTTCCGAAATTGAGGAGGGGGGGTACTTTAGATGCGAACTTTGCGAAAAGTCCATTATTTTGGGAAAGAGAGAGAGTAAAAATAAGCTATTTTATTTTGATGCTACATAGTATGATATATTTAATCAAAATAAATGAAGTTTACATCTTTAATCAGCCCATTATGAGACTGTCATAACCTCACTTATCCACCACTATTCCCGGCTACCCCACAAAGACTTTCACAACAATCCCTTGCTAAGCAAAAATCTTAGTATCAAAGAAATAGAATGGACAAAGCATCAGACATGGAAATGCAAACTTTATTTTTATTTTAACATAGGGAGGGCGAATGCATCGATTGGAGAATGAGTGATGATGCTGAACGATCACATCTCACTAACATTTGTAAACACAACCGAGTACGTATTATTCACATGTTTCACATTAATAAACCGGTACCAATAACGTGTCACACAAACGCCAACAGTTCTTCTAACAAATGAAATGTGTTTAAAATAAAATTGAGAAGAAGGCTGATGTGAACACTACTTGGAAGGGCAATACATCTTTGTATACAAAACAAAAGAATGCAGGCAAGATATGAAACCATAACTTTCATTAGCGGATTTTAAACTTGGCACTTCTACTCGGCCAATAGTGTGGCATCTTCTATTGGATATTGGGTGGAACCTATTGGCTACACAATTCGTTATCCTGCCCAATCGCGTATGTGGTATATGTATGCAAAATTGTGGTCATATCGTCTGAATAACTAAATAATGGAACAAGAAAAATATTTTTGTCATAAAAGAGTATGAATTTCAGTTGTAATTTTAAAAATTTGTAAGAATTCATCAATTTCCAAGAATGTTGTATTTTGACTCTTAATAATTAAGGAGGGGTACTATAAGTGATTTCCAAGAATTTTGTATTTTGGCTCTCGAAAATTAAGGAGGGTACTATAGGCGAGGGGGTCTTATAGCCGAGTAAATATGATATATTCCCTAAAATTCTGATTTGTCACTCTTAGTGAAAAGCTGCTTAGCCAGTCACTAGATAAAGCAGTCTATGCCTACATCCAGATTCACTATCCCGCCCCCCAGATGCACCTCTGAAGTAAACTTATTTGAGTACATGTGTATAAAATGTAACCCAATGTAATATGCAATATATGGAACCAATAGAAGGGAGAATATGGTCAATTGATTTAGGACCTTGATGTAGAATGGGGCTAAGATGTGTGATGATACTTCAGCACATGAGTGTGTATTCATCTGGAAATACCTGGCAGTTAAAAGGTTAATAATGTGTTGTGATATTGACTAATTACAGTGCAGACCTGGTTATGTGATTGGCATCCAGCTGCTGAATCCTATCCACAATCGCAGTACGGAGGAGATCGTCATCTACGACTCACAGACTATCAACAGCGACTCCCATCGCTGGAACTTGAGTCGGGATCTGGTGGTGTTCCCCACAGTCAGTAGTTCGTACCGCATCATCATGCAGTACAGCAGTGGTATGGATGCTCTCGGAGGAGCCGTCATCCTCCTCTCCTCCCTGCCAGGTATGAGCATCTGCACTGACTTCTCTCAAATATTGATGGGGGTAGGACTATGCAACAGATAAATTCTTTCTTTCTTTCTTTCTTTCTTTCTTTCTTTCTTTCTTTCTTCGATTTGCCCACTTAGGGAGCGCGTTTGAACTTGTTGACTCGGTTTGATGGTGCTTTCCTCTTCTTCTCCTCCCAAAATCTCCTCATGAACTCGCTATTCCCCTTCTTACGTTCCACCGTCCATTTTTTTTCCAGTGGTCTTTTTAGCTTTTTCGGTGAAAGAGTGATTTGTAACTAGAGTTCCAAAAGCCTTGTGATTCATGATGATATTTTCTGCGATGTTTATTTCTTTTAAATCCTATTTGATTTCTTCTAACCAACTGATTTTGACCTTCTTTGAATTAATTATATCAAGCATTTTTTTTGCATATCTGGCGTTGTCCATTCTGCTGATGTGACCATAAAATTTCAATCGTCTCTTATGCACGGTATCAGTGAACTTAATGCCTTAATTACAAGTTGAATATACAACTAGTGGTGATCTTAAGATTAAGATCACAAAACTACTATTCGATTGTTGAGATCGAGAGGTGGCTCTAGGCGTTCTCTGACTAAAGTGTGTTTGGTCCGCGAGAGCTATTTTATTTTGCTCAAGTCCGCCGGCAAGCCTGTGAGGATCCCCCTATCCGCCACCTGGGACGCGCCACATTGGAGTATCACCTCTCCGCCTGCTATGACAGGGTAGTAGGTTTGTGGGCAACAGACAATTTGTTATATATATATTAGCCTACTTTCGATTTTTGCAAAAAATGAAAGTAGACTTATGAGATCAACACAGGGCGAAAAAAGTGTGTCTGTCTGTGTGTGTGTGTGTATGTGTGTGTGTGAGTCTGTGTGTGTGTGTGTGTGTGTGAGTCTGTGTGTGTGTGTCTGTGTGTGTGTGAGTGTGTGTACTCTGAATGTCTGTCCCCCCCTATCAATTCGAACACGGTGAATGCGAATTGAACGAAATTTGGTACAAAGGTAGCACTAGCAAAGGACACCTCAGTGTCATGTTTTATATCGCCGCCATCTTGACGGAAACGTAATGGCGGCCAAACAAATGTTCAAAGCTTAAATCAAATTACGACTAACCTAATCATCCGATCTCTACCAAATTTTGCAACAACATACCTTTATGGGGGGAGCATCCTTTGACCAAACCAATAGGCCATCAGCATAATAGTTTGCGGATGGCGGCCATCTTTGTGTGAAAATCGATTCCCCCTATTAATTCGAACACGGTGCAACCGAATGGAACGAAATTTTGTACAGAGGTAGTACTAACAAAAGGCACCTCAGTGTCATGTTTTATATCGCCGCCATCTTGACGGAAACGTAATGGCGGCCACACAAATGTTCAAAGCTTAAATCAAATTACGACTAACTTAATCATCCGATCTCTACCAAATTTTGCAACAACATACCTTTATGGGGGAGCATCCTTTGACTAAATGACTACGTCATTAGCCTAATAGTTTGCGGATGGTGGCCATCTTTGTGTGAAAATCAATTCCCCCTATTAATTCAAACATGGTGAAACCGAATGGAACGAAATTTGGTACAGAGGTAGCACTAGCAAAGGGCATCTCAGTGTCATGTTTTATATCGCCGCCATATTGACAGAAACGTAATGGCGGCCACACAAATGTTCAAAGCTTAAGTTAAATTACGACTAACATAACCATCCGATCTCTACCAAACTTTGCAACAACATTCCTTTATGGAGGGAGCATCCTTTGACCAATCTAATAGGTTATTAGCTTAATAGTTTGCGGGGTGGCGGCCATCTTTATGTCAAAATTGATTCCCCCTATTAATTCGAACACGGTGGAACTGAATGGAACGAAATTTGATAGAGAGGTAGCACTAGCAAAGGGCACAGTGTCATGTTTTATATCGCCGCCATCTTGACTGAAACGTAATGGCGGCCACACGAATGTTCAAAGCTTAAATCAAATTACGATTAACCTAATCATCCGATCTCTACCAAATTTTGCAACTACATACCTTTATGGAGGGAGCATCCTTTGACCAATCTAATAGGTCATTCGCCTAATAGTTTGCGGATGGCGGCCATCTTTGTGTCAAAATCGATTCCCCCTATTAATTCAAACACGGTGAAACCGAATGGAACGAAATTTGGTACAGAGATAGCACTAGCAAAGGGCATCTCAGTTTCATGATTTATATCGCCGCCATATTGACAGAAACGTAATGGCGGCCACACAAATGTTTAAAGCTTAAATCAAATTACGACTAACATAACCATCCGATCTCTACCAAACTTTGCAACAACATACCTTTATGGAGGGAGCATCCTTTGACCAATCTAATAGGCCATTAGCCTAATAGTTTGCGGATGGCGGTCATCTTTATGTCAAAATTGATTCCCCCTATTAATTCGAACACGGTGGAACCGAATGGAACGAAATTTGATAGAGAGGTAGCACTAGCAAAGGACACAGTGTCATGTTTTATATCGCCGCCATCTTGACTGAAACATAATGGCGGCCACACGAATGTTCAAAGCTTAAATCAAATTACGATTAACCTAATCATCCGATCTCTACCAAATTTTGCAACTACATACCTTTATGGAGGGAGCATCCTTTGACCAATCTAATAGGTCATTCGCCTAATAGTTTGCGGATGGCGGCCATCTTTGTGTCAAAATCGATTCCCCCTATTAATTCAAACACGGTGAAACCGAATGGAACGAAATTTGGTACAGTGATAGCACTAGCAAAGGGCATCTCAGTTTCATGATTTATATCGCCGCCATATTGACAGAAACGTAATGGCGGCCACACAAATGTTTAAAGCTTAAATCAAATTACGACTAACATAACCATCCGATCTCTACCAAACTTTGCAACAACATACCTTTATGGAGGGAGCATCCTTTGACCAATCTAATAGGCCATTAGCCTAATAGTTTACGGATGGCGGTCATCTTTATGTCAAAATTGATTCCCCCTATTAATTCGAACACGGTGGAACCGAATGAACGAAATTTGGTACAGAGGTAGCACTAGCAAAGGGCACCTCAGTGTCATGTTTTATATCGCCGCCATCTTGACGGAAACGTAATGGCGGCCACACAAATGTTCAAAGCTTAAATCAAATTACGATTAGCCTAATCATCAGATCTCTAGCAAATTTAGCAACAACATACCTTTATGGAGGGAGCATCCTTTGACCAAACTAATAGGTCATCAGCCTAATATTTGCGGATGGCGGCCATCTTTGTGTGAAAATCGATTCCCCTTATCAATTTGAACACGGTGAAACCGAATGGAACGAAATTTGGTAAGAGGTAGCACTAGCAAAGGGCACCTCAGTGTCATGTTTTATATCACCGCTATCTTGACGGAAACGTAATCGCGGCCACCCAAATGTTAAAAGCTAAAATGTAATTACGACCAACCTAATAATCTAGTCTCTACCAAATTTTGCAACACCATATCTTTATGTGGGAAACATATTCAGACCAAACTGCAAGAACATCAGCCCAATAGTTTGCAGATGGTGGCCAAGTATGTGTGCAAATCGATTCCCCCTATCAATTCAAACACGGTGAAACCGAATTGAATGAAATTTGGTACAGAGGTAGCACTAGCAAAGGGCACCTCATATTCATGTTTAATATCCCTATAGCACGTTGTATTTCAACAAGCTACTACAACCAACATTCAATCATACTCCTTGAAAAGGACAAAGAGTTATAACAATACCTATGCATTTAGGAGAAAGTAGGCTACATGTTCTTTACTGAACATCTTGTTTTTTAAATCACTTGTCCTCCCAGCTCGGCTTCACCAATGGGGTCTATGAGGGATCATTTCTTCACCGTCGCAAGGACAATGTCTGGGAGCTGAACACACTTAATCAGTAGATAACAACTGGGTATAGCGATAGGCCGATCACCCAGGCGACCGAGTTAGTTAGTTATTGTTGTTTTAAGGGGCGGAACTACGAGGTCATCTGACCGATACCTTGGGTCTAATTGTATATATGTATGTGGGAATCGGAATATGTTGAACCGTTTTTGGGTTTCCTGCCAGTCTTGGCACCTCCCGGTGGCACCGCGTAGAGGAGTCGAGGGGAAGTCGTGAGAAAGAAAGACGATCAGAGTTACAGTTTTGTGTCGAGAGAAGTCAAGCTAAGTTCTGTGCAATCTTATCTGTTGTGATCGTATGTTTAAATACAGTTTTTATACTTAAAATTACTATAAGACGTGTTCGGTTTATTCGCTTGCCAAAATCTCTTACCACATTTGGGGGCTCGTCCGAGATACGAAGGATTTTGAGTGCGGAACGGCAATTTTGGCTAAAACGATAAAACCAAGGCGTGAATTGACGACATTTTTGGCAAGATTTACGACGACGACGTGGGTCCGTGGAATATAGAAGACGAGCAGCTGTTCAACTCCCAAGGACGTGGTGGTTCGAGCAGCCTACAAAAGACGAGTTCCAGGATCCTGAACCCTAAGACGACGATAAGAAAAGTGATTAGTGCGAGTGCCAAAAGACAAAGAAAAATGGCGGACAAAGTGGCGTGTTTACAAGACATTGAGAAAGTGAATAATAACATTAAGATGGCGCCTACGGCCGTGATTAAGACGTTACATAACCTCATTTTCGAAAAACTGCCACGTGATCGAAAGAACAGGCAGTGCTTATGAGAATTCCCAGGATTCGAGTTTGAATGTGACTCACTGGAGAATTTGAAGTTCATTGAGAGCGAATTCGCCGAGGCTGACCTAATTGCCATTTGCACAGTGTTAAACATTGAATATATGGGAGAGAAAGCCGTGCTTGTGCAACGCATCTGTGACAACTTAATGGACCTTACGTTGCTGGGGATGCCCAAAGACGAAGATGATGATGAAGAAGAAGAAGAAGAAGAGACTGGTAAAACGAAAGATGTGATGAGCAAGATGAAAGAGGCAAACGAATTACTGGCGGAAGAATTACGTGAGTTAAAGGAGAAAATGGCTGGGATGAAATCCATGAAACATTCAACCTCTAGCACGTCAGGATCATCATCGGATTCATCTAGCACGTCCGAAGACCAGAAACTCGCCAAAGCAATAGGAGGTAGGCCTACCCATAAAAACATAACAAAGACCAAACACAAATCGAAGACTGGAGTAGAAAGCTCAAGTGAAGGGGAAGTTGACCAGGACGTGGTGGACTCGTGGCACACTGTAAACCAGGGAGTCCCACACAAGTTTGCGTTAACTTTCTGCGATGTAGAGGGCTCTGTCAGAACCTATGACGGCAGCGAGAACTATCCGGTGCGACGTTGGATTGAGGACTTTGAGGAAACAGCAACGTTGATGGGCTGGGATGAGATGCAAAAATATGTTTTTGCAAAAAAAGTTGCTGACAGGCCTGGCTAAGTTGTTCGTGCAGAGTGAACGTGGCATCACATCCTGGCACAAGTTGAAGAAAGCCCTGAAGAAAGAATTCCGAGATGATACCAGTGCAGCAGAGATTCATCGACTGCTAACCAATCGACGAAAAACAAAAGTTGAAACTCTTCAGGAATATTTCCTGGTGATGCGAGAAATAGCCAGCAGGTCGGCAATCGATGATAAATCGTTGATACAATACGTCATCGATGGCATCGAGGATGACACTGGATCCAAGATGATTCTATAAGGAGGAGGGGACATCAGGGAATTCAAGGACAAGTTGAAGATCTATGAGAGAGCTTACGCACGAAACTCCCAGAAGTTGACAAAAAATGAGAAGACGACAAACAAACATACACCAAGAGAAGACAACAGGCAGAAGCAGATCTCGTCTGTAAAGAGATGCTACAATTGTGGTCAGAAGAACAGTCATGAGTCCAGAGAATGTCCACACAAGAGTCAGGGTCCAAAGTGCTTCAATTGCAGCAGCTTCGGACACATAGCTTCCAAGTGCCCTAACCTTGAGCAGAATGCAGAGAAGAAGACAGTGAACGTCGCTTTGGGAACCAAGTCGAATATGAAGATGAGGGAATTGTTGCTCCAGGGCCAGAGGATCGACACATTGGTGGACACGGGCTGCTCAATCAATCTGATCCGTGAAGACATTTATGCAGCGATGGGCGATCCCGAGCTGAAGACGACCGCCATAGTACTTAAGGGTTTCGGTGATAGTGAGGTGCCACCCCTAGGATATTTTACAACTGACGTCCAGGTTGACGACGACACTTACTTGACTGATTTCTATGTGGTGTCTGGAGATGTACTCAAGTTGCCAGCTATCGTCGGTAACGACTTGCTGGACCAAGCCGTAACTACCATCAGCAAAACCGTTGTCAAGATGTCCAAGGAGATATCAGAAGCGTACTTGTACCGAATCGACGTGATAGCAGCCAAGGAGTTGGACATAGAAGAGGCATCGGAAGAGGCTGTTTTGAGAATCAGAAAGATGGTCAATGAACACTCGCCGCACAAGGAGAAGTGTACCAGCATTGAGATGAGCATCATGATGAAACAAGAAGAACCGATTCACAGTCACCCAAGACGCTTATCACCAGCTGAGAAAGAGATTGTAGAGAAGCAAGTGCAGCAGTGGCTCCAAGATGGCATCATCCGACCCAGTATGTCTGAGTACGCTAGTCCAGTGGTAATTGTGTGGAAGAAAGATGGGTCTCCGAGGGTGTGTGTCGATTACCGTCCAGTAAATCGAATAGCTGTCAAAGATCGATACCCACTACCACTCATTGATGACGTCCTGGACAAGCTGAGTGATGTTCTACGAAATGGATTTTTTCACGTTGCAGTCAAGGAAGAGAGCAGAAGGTATTTGGCCTTTGTGACACATTCAGACCAATATGAGTTCCTGAAAGTTCCATTTGGTTTCTGCAACTCGTCTCCTGTGTTCCAACGCTTTATCAACTGCGTATTCAGAGAACAGATTCAAGCCGGCACAGTCCTGGTGTACATGAACGACGTAGTAATCCCAGCAAAAGATGAAAATGATGCCATAGAGAAGCTTGGGCAAATGATAGAGGTAGCTGAAACTCATGATCTGGATATTAAGTTCCCGAAGTGCCAGTTCCTGAAAAAGAAAATTGAGTTCCTAGGACACGTTGTAGAAGATGGAACTGTCTCACCATCTCCTAGGAAAGCAGCTGCAGTTCAACATTATCCAGAACCCAAGTCGCTAGCCGAAGTCCACAGTTTTTTGGGCCTTTCCGGATATTTCCGGAAGTACATCCCAAAATACGCCAAGATTGCAAAGCCGCTCAGTGATCTGTTGAAGTCAACCGGTGGATTCAACTTTGAGCAGGAACAGAGGATTGCATTCACAAGTCTGAAAAAAAGCCTTATCCGAACATCCAGTCCTCATCATACATAACCCGGCTTACAAGACGGAAGTCCATACTGATGCAAGCAAGTATGGTTATGGAGCAGTGCTACTGCAACGTTTCCCAGACGATGGTCAACTGCATCCTGTTCAATATCTGAGCAAGAAGACTGCGCCACAGGAGGAAAGGTACAGCAGCTACGAGTTCGAGGTGTTAGCTGTGGTGACGACCTTGAAAAAGCTCCGAGTGTACCTGCTTGGAATCAAGTTCAAGATCATAACCGATTGCTCTGCCTTCCAGAAGATGATGGACAAGAAGGACCTCACTCCTAGAGTTGCAAGGTGGGCCATGATGTTAGAGGAGTTTGATTACTCGATCGAGCATAGACCGGGTGCGAGAATCCCTCACGCCGATGCCTTGAGTCTACATCCCATGGTCCTCTACGGTCTCGTCGATGGACTCGTTGTCAGGCTGAAACGAGCTCAGCAAGCTGATGTTGGTCTGTGTGCGATCATGGAGCACCTGAAGATGAAGCCATACAAGGATTACACCCTGCAGGATGGTATCCTCTTCAAGTTCTGTGATGGACAAAATCTACTTGGGCTGGAGACGACTCATCATCCGAGGCGAATGATCTGCAGGATGGCCGATTGTGGGAATTGGAATATGTTGAACCGTTTTTGGGTTTCTCGCCAGTCTTGGCACCGCCCAGTGGCGCTGCGTAGAGGAGTCGAGGGGGTCGCGAGAAAGAAAGACTATCAGAAGATTATTTGGAAAGTTTTCCATATTTGAGGTCCGTATTGACGTTTACAACTATCGAATGGGGTTGTTGATTCTCCGCCCAATCAATACAATTTATTACAAAAATTTTCACAGTTTTATTATTTCTGGGACATGTTTCGGGCCATACCTGGGCCCTTCTTCAGCCTTGATTAATTTCCAAAAACATCCATTAAAAAGACATGCATTTATAATAGAACAACACTCTTAAAATGCTTAACGGTATTAGATACATTAAAACAACACTAATATACACATTTGGAGAGAGAAAGAAACACTGATACGATATAACACCTCTTCATGTCAGCCATACACAAACTAAAATATATTACATGCTGGTTGTTTTTAATGGTGACAAGTGTCCATTTTGCTGAGTGATTCTGACTTATCTGTTAGTCACGCCGATACAGTTCTGTTTGGTGAACCAGATATGCTGGCGAGTCTGGGGCTTAACATACTTTGGCCTTTGCTAAAATAAATATTCCGCCTGGCTTGTGTAGTGATTGAGCGGAGATAGCCACCTGTTCAATATGTTGTCCCTGGACCGAGCATGGTTGATGCATTATGTAGTATGCGTGACTTAACTGCAAAGATAATAATTTAAGCTTTAGCAATGGCAGATGCTCTTAGGTTGAGGTCAAGATTAAATATTAAGGAATCAAAACTTTAAACTTACAGGGTAAATTGGCACTAATAGTTTGTTGCTTGTTCCCGCCCGGAAGCTGGATTTAGTGGACCGCCTTTCCTATGCGGGGGCTAGAATGAGCGAAACGTCTTTCTCAGAAACACATGCAGATTTATTTTGACTAATTGACGAGCGAATGGCTTAGACTTACCCATGTTGAGTTGGAGCTTACTGACTGCGAACTGTTGTGCTGTTGTGCGGGACCTAGCGGGCAAGGTCGCGCATGTGACACGTCTTCCGGTATACGGAGAGAGGGGAACAAAGGAGGGGAGGCCGGGTTCATTGGCATCCTTTGTTCCCCTCTCTCCGTATACCGGAAGACGTGTCACATGCGCGACCTTGCCCGCTAGGTCCCGCACAACAGTTCGCAGTCAGTAAGCTCCAACTCAACATGGGTAAGTCTAAGCCATTCGCTCGTCAATTAGTCAAAATAAATCTGCATGTGTTTCTGAGAAAGACGTTTCGCTCATTCTAGCCCCCGCATAGGAAAGGTGGTCCACTAAATTCAGCTTCCGGGCGGGAACGAGCAGCAAACTATTAGTCCCAATTTACCCTGTAAGTTTAAAGTTTTGATTCCTTAATATTTAATCTTGACCTCAACCTAAGAGCATCTGCCATTGCTAAAGCTTAAATTATTATCTTTGCAGTTAAGTCACGCATACTACATAATGCGTCAACCATGCTCTGTCCAGGAACAACATATTGAACAGGTGGCTATCTCCGCTCAATCACTACACAAGCCAGGCGGAATATTCATTTTGGCAAAGGCCAAAGTATGTTAAGCCCCAGACTCGCCAGCATATCTGGGTCACCAAACAGAACTGTATCGGCGTGACTAACAGATAAGTCAGAATCACTCAGCAAAATGGACACTTGTCACCATTAAAAACAACCAGCATGTAATACATTTTAGTTTGTGTATGGCTGACATGAAGAGGTGGTTTATCGTATCAGTGTTTCTTTCTCACTCCAAATGTGTATTTTAGTGTTGTTTTAATGTATCTAATACCGTTAAGCATTTTAAGAGTGTTGTTCTATTATAAATGCATGTCTTTTTAATGGATGTTTTTGGAAATTAATCAAGGCTGAAGAAGGGCCCAGGTATGGCCCGAAACATGTCCCAGAAATAATAAAACTGTGAAAATTTTTGTAATAAATTGTATTGATTGGGCGGAGAATCAACAACCCCATTCGATAGACTATCAGAGTTACAGTTTTGTGTTGAGAGAAGTCACGCTAAGTTCTGTGCAATCTTATTTGTTGTGATCTTATGTTTAAATACAGTTTTTATACTTAAAATTACTATAAGACGTGTTCGGTTTATTCGCTTGCCAAAATCCCTTCCCACATATATTTCCGTGTCCGGGAGACACACTAAATTCTTCCTTTCCAGAACTCTGCAGCTCTTATCCCTCGGTCTGTGGCCAACATAAGGTCTTCCTGGCTGCAGGTGTCATTAAGTTCTTGGCACGTGAGCAGGTGTTGTGGAGTCTGGATTTCTCCACAGTCACATCGTGGATCTTCTGCATAACCCCATTTCACAAGGTTGCTATGACACTTAGGCACTCCTGTTCTCATCCGGTTTAAGAACCTCCAGGTGGTATAAGGCAAATGTCTACTAGTGCTCAGTTCTTCTGTAGGGGTAAACCCCTCTGGTACTATTTGTTTCCAGAGTGACACACGCCGGACGTCTGGCTTGGTATGGAGGAGTACTGTTTGTTCTCTTAATAAAACTCTTCCTGGATCTTAGGCGAGAAGTGGTCACCGTGTGGTTGAACATAGAATGTCTGGGATCTGTCTCAAGCTTTTGTCTCTCTTTCTCTGCTGCCACCTTGCGTCAAATACCTGGAGGTGCAATGCCAGCGAGAGGGTAGATCTTCTGCACTGGAGTTGGGTCTAATTTAGGAAGGGTCAGGGAAGCGATTTTGGAAGGATGTCAGCCGTGGATGTGTTGAAAGGAACCGTCCCAGCATTTGCCTGGTGGTGAAAATGGGAAACCACGAAAACCTTTTTCAGGATCACCAAGGTGGGATTCGAACCCACACTCTCCCAATGCCAGCGAGGCACGAGCTAGCACGTTAGCGCTCTCGGCCACCGTGGCTGGTATAATTATTACAAGAGGATTTAATGGTATTACAACAGTATACTTGCTCGCTCACTCAGAAGGCTTCTATGGGACACGAAGATCCCGCGCCGTTCTCACAAAATGCCTCCATTGAACTCTGTTTTGAGCGAGTTCTTGCCAGTGTCCACATTCAGATTTCATTTTTCCAGGAACTTCGTGGTCTTCCCATTGGCCTTTTCCCTCTTGGTTCTTCTTTAAAGATTTGTAAGACCATCCTATCATCTTCCATCCTTAGTAAATGACCAGCCTATTGAAGTCTTCTGGAGTTAATGATATTGAGTATTGGTGCTTGCTGTGATAGTGAGTGTGGGTCTTTCTTTTTCTTCCAACTTTCAGATGTGGAGTCAAAAAATGGTCCAAACATTTACTTATACACTTTATTTTTGAAAACCTGCAACTGGTGTCCTTCCTGTTTTGTTAAACTATATGATTCTGCACCACAAGTTAGAACTTGCCTAATGATGGCATTGTATATTTTCAGTTTTGTATTTCTCGTCAAAAATCTGGATCCCAATAAAAACTGCAGACAGTAGTACCTGTACACTTTGTTAGCAACATGTATTCAACAATATAGATTGTTTTAATTACCAGTAATTATTAATTACTTTAACATTTGAAGGAACAACCAGTTGTGTCATAACTAGGGACCTGAAAAAGTCGCATTTGCGATAAGTGCAAATTTTTAAATTTCGTACAGAATCCAAGCCTACGTTAATTTTAATGTAAAAACAAAAACAAAAAAACATTTTTACATGTAAATCAAAGTGTGACAAAATGCGAATTGTGACCCAAAATGCGAAAATACCAAATAAGTGCGATTTTATAGCGAAATTACTTTAAATCTGCTAATTTATTTGCGAATTTGTTTATTAAACAAAAGAAAATGTATAGTAGGTGGCCTAATTGCTCGCTAGCGATACCTGGAATTTGTTTATTAAACAAAAGAAAATGTATAGTAGGTGGCCTAATTGCTCGCTAGCGATACCTCATCTCGGACTCGCAGTGTGCTACGCATATTGGTCGATATAACAATCGATTTCTGTATCGATACGAACTTTCGACTATCTATAACTTATTCAGACAGCTGACGAACGAAACTCGTTTGTGTACGTGGCGCATCGTGGCGACTGGTGGTTTGTCGAACACGTGGACTTCGCTAAACGGAAAATTTTGCGGCTTGCCGCTTGAATAGTAACCTTATTCTTTTTGTAACCTTCAAGCACTTCAAGGTTCAACGTATTTTTCTAGAAAAGGGACGTACTGCTGTAACTGCTCATGAAAGAGCACAGCAGTATGCTAATCATGGCTTTTATTGCTCCGACTCTGCAACAGTATTTTGCAAATATTGTAACTGCCGTGTTGGGTGGGAGAAGATGGACAATATTCAGAAACATATTACATCGGTAAAACATGTTGCGAAGCGACGAGAATGCGCAACAGTTTCTGAACCCAAACAAACCTCGTGTTATTGAAAGACTACAGGGTGCCAAACGACGGAAGCTTTCATTTGAATATTAAATTGTATCTTAAGTGTAATCAGGATATTAATGTGTATTTAAACAATATAATGTGTCACAAATAAAGTCATATAGTTGGTAAGAATCCAGAAAAAAATAGATGCTAAATAGGGAAAAAATAATCATCATCATCATCTTCATTTCCCGTTTCCAGCTTCATGGGTCGGGTTGTGAATTAAGGACCTCCAACGTTTCCTGTCTCTCCACCACTCCTCTCCTGTTTTTAGTACTTCTTCAGGTTTTCCTCCTTTCTTCTCTACACACTCCCACACTGTATCTGCCCATCTCTTTCGGGGCCTTCCTCGTGGTCTCTTCCCTGTCATCTTTTCACAGAAAGTTTTCTTTGGTACTCTCTCCTCTCCCATTCTCATCATATGTCCATACCACTTTAACTTTGTTGTTTCTATCCTGTCCTGCAGCTTCAAGATTCCTGTCCTTTTTCTAATCTCTTCATTTCTAACTCTATCTCTTCTGGTCTTGCCCTCTATACCTCTTAGGAATTTCATCTCCGCGGCTTGTAAATGCTAATTTAAAGGAAAATAGATGCTAAATTTTCAGGTCCCTAGTCATAACTCATAACTTGCACCTTAGGAATTTTTGCCTAAGTACCTAGAAAATATAGAAATAGCTTTAGGGCATAGCTCTCTTTACAGTCGTCAAATGTTTTGATTAAATCTCGAAAATGTGACCACGGTTGGGATTCAAACCCGAGTATCCTGCTGTCCGGGCAGGTGTGTTTAGCACTTTACAATGCGGCCATAAAGTAGACACTGGTCCGTGCATTCATGACGTCAAATATAAACACAGGTTTTGGAATTATTACATAGAAAACTAAAAGGTTACTTAAATAACTAGGATACAGGCCTATCCACATATACATTGTTGATTCTGTTCTGTGTGATAGATAATTTTATTTCAAGTATGAATTCAGTGACTGGATTTTAATTTCCAAGAACGGTCTAATTGAGAGACAAAAATCTAGTTTTCCAATTTACACGAACCGCATCGTTGTAAATACTGCAAAGCCTCCATACAGGTGAATTGTTATGTAAAGTAGTAGGCCTATTTGTTATATAATTTTTGAATGTTATTGTTGATCGTGTAGTTAAGCGAGGGATGTTGAAATTTAGGAGCGATAGGGATGCAGATGATTTGATGATTTGGGGAAACAAGGAGGAGGAGGTACAGGAACAGTTGGACGTGTGGGAAGGAATAATACAAGGATATGGGATGAAATTTAGCATAAATAAGAGTGAGATGGTGATCACAACAAGGAAGAAGGAAAGAACCACAACGGGAATAACAATTGGTGGGGAACAGTTGAAGAAAGTGGAGAGTTTCAAGTATCTGGGAAGCCTGATACAAGATAATGGAAGAAACGATAGAGAAATAAATGAGCGGGGGAGGCAGGCAGAAGCATTTCGGAGGAGTGTGAGAAGCATGTTATGGAGCAAGGATGTCCCTCAGAACAGCAAAAAGATCATATATCGGACGTACTATGTCCCTATCCTGACGTATGCCTCGGAGACCTGGGTTATGAAAGGAAGGGAGAAGAGCAAAATACAGGCCAGTGAGATGAGGTTCTTGAGAAGCAGTATTGGAGCTACAAAGATGGACAGAATAAGAAATGAGAGGACCAGAGAATTAATGAAGGAGGAACCATTACAGGATGGTATAGAGAAATCTAGACTTAGATGGTATGGACATGTAAAACGAATGGAGGAGAAGAGGATACCCAGGAGAGTACATGAGACGAAGTGGGAAGGAAAGAGACCGAGGGGAAGACCGAGAGACAGGTGGCTGAAGGGGGTGGAAGAAAGCGTGAAGAAGAGAGGAGAAGACTGGACAAGGGTGGAGGCTGAGAGATGGTGGGAAGACAGAAGACGTTGGAGAGGCTTGTGTTCCAAACAGACCCGGCCAGTGGCTGGAAACTGTGCAAGATGATGATGATGATGATGATGAGGGAAAATGAGATCAATTTGACCGTTAATAACTTTATAAAGGAATTTCATATCATTCACTTGCCTTTGAAACTCCAAACTAGTCATGCCGAAATTCAACAAAAGTTCACCAGAGTTCCTCTGACATCACTCTTTTAGGTCGATGTTGTACTTGTAGACTTAAAACAACCTTAGAATTCATCTGTCGCCAGAATTCCTCCCTGTTATGATGTCATCTTCGTAGTTCCATCTTATCTCTTCCAGCCATCCTGTGGTGTTTTTAGCCTACTTTAGATTTTTGCAAAAAATGAAAGTAGGCTTATGAGATCACTACAGGGCGAAAAAAAGTGTGTCTGTCTGTGTGTGTGTATGAATGTGTGTGTGTGAGTTGTGTGTACTCTGAATGTCTGTCCCCCCCTATCAAGTCGAACACGGTGAGCGCAAATTGAACGAAATTTGGTACAAAGGTAGCACTAGCAAAGGGCACCTCAGGGTCATGTTGTATATCACCGCCATCTTGACGGAAACGTAATCGCGGCCACCCAAATGTTAAAGGCTAAAATGTAATTACGACCAACCTAATAATCTAGTCTCTACCAAATTTTGCAACAACAAATCTTTATGTTGGAAGCATATTCTGACCAAACTGCTAGATCATCAGCCCAATAGTTTGCTGATGGTGGCCAAGTATGTGTGCAAATCAATTCCCCCTATCAATTCAAACACGGTGAAACCGAATTGAACGAAATTTGGTACAGAGGTAGCACTAGCAAAGGGCACCTCAGTGTCATGTTTTATATCGCCGCCATCTTGACGGAAACGGAATGACGGCCACCCAAATGTTAAAAGCTTAAATCAGATTTCGACCATCCTAATAATTTGATCTCTACCGGATTTTGCAACAACATGCCTTTTTGTGGAAAGCATCTTATGACTGACTACAAGGTCATCAGCCCAATAGTTTGCAAATAGCGGCCATGTATGTGTGCAAATCCATTCCCCAGATCAATTCAAACACGGTGAAACCGAATTGAATGAATTTTTTTACAGAGGTAGCACTAGCAAAGGGCACCTCATATTCATGTTTAATATCCCTATAGCACGTTGTATTTCAACAAGCTACTACAACCAACATTCAATTATACTCCTTGAAAAGGACAAAGAGTTATGCATTTAGAAGAAAGTAGGCTATATGTTCTTTACTGAACATCTTGTTTAATTTAGAGATGTAATCAAAAATCCTCTTAGTGACCCTGTTATTGTTCATTAATATCATGTAATTTTTTCCAGGTTTTGCGAATAACACCCATTACAATTGGGTACAATCTTCTTGACCAACGAAAAAGCATTTAAAATTTCATTTTTAACAAATGAATGAATATATGAGTGAATTAATTTGAATTGGCAATATTCATAGAGACTATGATGGCTATTTCTTTTTCTGTTTTTTTCTTTAGCTCCAGTTCAGAACATTAAGAATCGCATTGTATCGGGACCAGTTCCAACCTTGACCATCTCTGATTCCAAGATTAAGAGCAACAAATATGGAGTATGGGCATCATATTATAACAGGTACAGTATTATAATAATAATGGTTGGAACCTGATCCACAAATAGGCCTACTTCTAAAAGTAGTGTACATAAAATCATGGTATTCCGAATTAATTGGAGCTGGGAACTGTTCAGATTATCTGGGGAAAAATGATTTTATCGGTACTGTGTAAAACATTACTGTGTAAAGCACTGACCGAAGTGATATTTATGCAACCATGGTGCAATATCGCATGATTAGATTTTGTGGTACATAGCATTTGCAATAGATGAAACATTTGCGCAAAACTTGTCACGTAATGTATTTTCACGTATTTTGCCCTCATGACTGGATTTTAGTGATAAAATGCAAAATTTGCTTGAGAAATGACTCATTTTCTGCAAAACAAATGCAATGCAGTACAGAATTTCAATTTTCTGGAAAATAATCTAATTTTAAATGAAATAGAAATACTATATTTATTTTCTTCTTTCTCCATTAGGGTCTTCTGAGGACCACGAACCAATTTCAATGTTTAGTCCTTTGTTGTTCATTCTTCTTCCTCCAGTGCTCCTTCATCTTTTCGCTGTGTGTCTTCTTTCTCTCTTATATTTTTTTTATTTTTATTTTTTTAATTCTTTATTTTTTATTTTACATTTAATGTTTTTGATTGCTTATTTTTAATTATATTTTTTAATTTTTTAATTATATTTATTTTTTATGTAAATGACACTTGTATTGGTTAATACAAGGTTTCTTCATGATATAAACATTTCAGTTAGGGAGAACACTTTTAGTTTTAGAAAAGTTGCATTTTTTCTTCTTTTGGCCTGCCTCGGTAGTTAGCACTTCACATGTGTAAGCTGCTGCATTACTAGGTAGTTGACATTTCCTTCAGCTGTTCCTCACTGCAATCTTTGTCAATAGGGGCTGGTAACCTAGATGTTAGGCATCTTAAAACAATCACCATCATCTTCATCATCATCATGGTTTTAAGACCATAGTTAAGTGGTTATCTTGGAAGTATAGTATCTCGAGACAACCAATCATCTGCAGAAATCTTGCACAGAATACAGAAAGGAGCAAACATTTACCATCTAGTGAGAAACCGTCTCTGGGATGAACAAATTTCATTGATAGCGAAGGCAGTACAAAAGTTTCTTCCTGCCGATCACCATCTACAGCCTTGAAACACGTGTCCCTACCAGTAAGGACGCAAGTAAGCTTCAAGCAATGGAAATGAAGTTCTTAACCCTCTTAGTGCCTAGCCATTTCCTGAAATACTTGACAAGAATGCCAAGCCATTTACAATGGTCATGCAGACTATTCGAAAAAAAAAAAAAAAGTCATAAATATCACATTTCGAAAGATAGAATCATTATTTTTGCTTTGCATTATAAGCAAATGTCGCCTCCGTAGTGTAGCGGTCAGCATGGTTAGCTGCCGCCCCGGAGGTCCTGGGTTCGATTCCCGGCTCTGCCACGAAATTTGGAAAAGTGGTATGGGGACTGGAACGGGGTCTACTCAGCCTCGGGTGTTCCAAATGAGTAGAGGGGGTTTGATTCCCTCCTCAGCCATCCTCGAAGTGGTTTTCCGTGGTTTCCCACTTCGTCTTCGGGCAAATGCCGGGATGGTACCTTCTTCAAGGCCACGGCCACCTCCATCCCTCTTCCTTGCCTATCCATCCTGACCATCCATTACCTTCCTTCATGAGACCCCTGTTCGCTTTGCAGGTGAGGCCGCCTGGGCGAGGTGCCAATCACACCTCACCAGTTGTATCCACTCCGATTAGATGTTCCCAGCTCTAGGACACTGCCCGTAGAGGCGGTAGTGGTGAGTTCCCTCGCTGAGTCCGTGGGTTCCACCAACCTGGAGGGTAAACGACTAAGAAGATGAGAAGAAGAAGATTATAAGCAATACCTCATTCTTTCATTCATTATGTTCATAACAGTAAATACAGCATCAAAACCTTTTTAATTGAGGTTATTCTGATAATTGTTAAATTTTTCAATTTATTGTGTGTAAAAAATCAGTTTTGAGCCTAAATTAAGGACACCTAAGAGCCATATTCGAAGAAACACTACGTTTCCAGCTGTACAAAGTTCTTAGATACATCTGTAGGTAGAAAACTTCAATTAGAAGAAAACAACTGCCCGTTAATTTTGGCGGGAACGCACGTGATTGGGGAACCGCAAAGGGAGGGCGTGAATACAAACTCAAACCTATCGCATAACGGACTTCGAGGAAAAAGTAAACACTGCACAGGCAAGCTTGAAACCTCACCTTTCCAACAGTATGAAATAATCACGGACGTATGCCTACAGAAATCTACAAATATAAGATAAACAGCGCGCCGATTGAATCGGTTTTGGAACTTTAGGCGCGAGCAGCGAGTTCCGATCTGATTGGCGCGTGGCACTGAGAGGGTTAAGGACAATGGTTCAGAAAACTAAGAGAGTCAAGGATTAGAAATGAAGAAATACGACGTCAAGTAGGCATCAACCAATCACTCTGTAAATCCATAACCAACGCCAGGCTATGATGGTTTGGACACTTGAAGAGGATGGACAATCGGAGAACATCCTGCAGGTGGTTGGAAGGCGATCAAAGGCAAGAGACCAAGAGTTAAACCGAGGAGGAAGTGGATCACTAAGGTTCAACAAGATCTGGAAGGCCTAGGATTGGACTGGCAATGGATCCAGGATGAAGAAATCTACCTGGATAGAGAGCGATGGCGAGCACTTACCGTATATACTGCATCCGGCTAGCTGGAGATAGTTATGGATGATGATTTCTTCGTCGGTTGCGCTGGAGGTTTGCCAGGGTGAGCGTCCGTCAGGGTAGGAAGAGGAGATGCCTGACAGGGTGTGCTGGTTGATGGCGTGTTTAGGTTGCTGATGTGGCTGGAGTCGCCGCCCTTCCTCTCCCTGCCCCGCGTCTTCCGCGCCCTCTTCCTGGACTGCAGGAGACCGCTGTCGAGAGGGGAGTTGCTTGCAGCTGGAAGCCTTCGGGGAGGAATATTAAGTCATCCCCGGTGGCTTGATCCAGCTGTATTGCTTGGCCCCATCCTCGGGTAAGTGCCAGATACAGCAAGTTTGCTCGGTTGAAGGCATATTTTCGCTGAACTGCATCCATGCTGGGCCACAGTGACAGGAGGCACAGTGTTGTTGCTGCGTCGTGGTGATTGCGACCGGTAGGAATGGTCACGAGCACGTTCTTGTTCCTTGCGCCAGGTTGAAAACTAACTGCGCCTCGGGCGTGGCAATGCTCTTGGTCATTGTCATCGGCTAGAGAGATCGCCACGGAATGGGAGGACACTGGTAACGGTCTTGAGGATCGGCTGGTTCCCCGCTTGGATCGGGCTCCTCCTCGGTGTCTTCTAAAAAAGTCATCCTAGTCTTGATTTCTTCTAGGGCCTGGCGGATGGCCGCCAAGTCCTCCGCTGTCACTACAGTCTCCGTGGTTGCTGTGGAGATGTCTGACAGGGTGGATCCAGTGTTGTTCTCGTCCACACTTGTTGTGGTTGTTGTCGTTGAAGCCATTGTAGCTCGGGCAGGTTGCTTGGCTGGAAGGATAACTCTCCTCCGTTGGGCAGATCGCGTTGCTGGATAATGCACCGTGAGGGGTTCCTGTGACATGCCCCTCCGATGCAGCGTAAGAGAGTCACTGCGGGTGACAAGGAGAGCGTGCGGACAGACTGCTGCTGGGTGCTCCCTCTCTCGACTTCGACTGCTCCCGAGCCATCCTGACATCTCGCTTAAATACTCTGAGTGAGTTAAGTGGTGATTGTTACCACCTAGTATACTTCAGTGAACTTCAGTGAACCAGTAAACGTGCAAGCTATATGAATCTTCACTCCTTCCCGGACATAGTTGGAGTGTACATAGAAAAATATGAATTCTGTATTATGTCAAATATGATTGAGATATAAGCAAAATAGAAAAGAAAAATTAATGGCCTAATTATAGGTGCCAAATATTTCTGTGGGCTGCAAATGTATCTTCCCAGTTATGGTACTATGCAGTGGCGGCCGGTAATAAGGTTGCAGTGTTGCACAACGACCAGATTAATTCAAGAAAAACAATATAATACCGTAATTATATTTTTAATAATAAAAGCGGTATGTTTCCTGTTTAATTTTGTTCTTTAATAATTCAGGAAATCTTATACAGTAGTAAGGTACTGTGTACTGTCTGAGAAAGCGAAGCATGCCATCTGTCTAGAGAGCTCATCCGCTTGGTCGTTGCCAGCACCGAGCACCGACCAGATCTCAATAGTGAAGCGTATGGCAGAGATGCTAGAACGAGTAACTCCTATCCCAACAGTTAACTCGGCTGGTCTTTGCTCGCTGATTGCTACAAGGGAGCCGAGGCGCAGACGGAGACATCTGAGATGCTCCGTCAACTGCCGATGTCTTGCAATGTAATTTGCGCGTACTTGGGTTACTTGTGGTTCTTTCTCACCCTCGTATATAACTTACGTTGTTTTGTTCTCATGAAGGTTTTCATGTAGATTGACTTATACAGTAATCTATTGAATCCGATGGCAATGTGATGTTCTCTGAAATGCGGCATTCGTGATGAATGAGGTACATCCGTTTCACTGCACAATTGAATACAGTTTTCTCTGATATCAAGCAGTCTTTTACCCTACCCTCCCTTAATGAAAATAGTGCAACACCCAGAACAATTATCTGCCAGCTGCCACTAGTACTATGTGTTTATCAATTATTTGAATCTATGGTATATTACGGATTTTCCCTCCTCAGATTGTCAGTATAACAAATTGGTGGGGAGATGGTCTTATATGTAAGTAGGTACCCTTGTGAAGTGATTACATGGTTTCTTATTGTGTATTACATCCTTTTCTTATTTCATTTTTACCCATTAAAATCCCCTATTTCCCCCCCTTTATTAACTAGCTATCGGGATCAGGAGTACGATGTACCGTACTTACTTCTTCAATAAACTAAAGCCGGCATTCACAGCAGTATTAAAGGTGCCGGGACGTCCTCAAAGACCGGGCAGCGCTTAGTATGAATGGCTAATAGTCTACGCGTGGCGAGGACTGATCAACGGTCTTTAATAGTTGAAGACCTTCCTGAATCCAATAGCATACATCTTAGCTAGACTTGGCAACATCCCACAAATACACATGCACTGACCTCAGACAGCACATAGGAATACGGGGCGGGAGGAGGAGAAAAACCAGTTCAGGAGATAACATTCCAATTCAGTCGACCGCAACTGGTGTAAGAGTGAAGTTGAAACTGCTCGTAGCTCCAGCGAGGAAGACATCCATCCAGATAAGAAGTTGCCTGTACTATTACAGTACAACCATAGTTGACTTTTCACAACCACATAGTCACTCCAAACAGACAAACTCCAGATTTCTATCACCATTTTAGCATTTCACCCAACATCTTATATACTACAATTAGCATACACTGACAAGTTGCATAACCAATACTGCAACTAAATAACTGTACATCTTGTAAATATTTTCACCTGTATTTTCAAACATAGATTTTATAGCCTAAGTGTAATGGATCTGATGATGATCGCTTGACGATCGAAACTGGTCATCCTAGTGTATTTATTAATTTCATGTAATTTTTTCAGGATTAGGGTATTACCCAACTCTTTTGGGTACATTCGTGTTGACCAAATGAAAAGCACCAAACTTTTTTTTTTTTATAAAAAAATTACTTCTGATTTCAGGTACCTGGATGAACTTGGAAATCATTTTCTCCGAAAAGCTAATGAGTCCTTGCAATTTTCAAACTGTGATATTTCCCATAATGCTCAAGAGGCTATTCGAGTTATTTCTCCATTCTGGGATATTCACCACTCCAACATCTCAGAAGTAACATTCATGCTGAACAAGTCTCTCATTGTTGAGAATGGGAAAGGAATATATCAATTCAGCAGGTTGGTTACTGACTCATAAAAGTTCTTGTATGTGGTATGCCATCCTGAGTGGATTTTAGAGGAATTTAATTAGTGATAAAATGCAAAATTGGCTCAAGAAATGATTCATTTTCTCACTATTTTTCCCCTTCTAACTTGTCAAAATTGTCTGTATATTGCCTTTTCATTATAAGGTTGGAAATTGCTTTGTTTTGGTTCGTGTTCCTGCTAACATTCTTTCCTTTTTTTTATTTTTTATTTTGATGTATTTACTGTATGTGTCTTCATGTGATTAAAAATTAATTTCTTACAAGACACTAATTTGGGCATAAATACATCTTTCTTCGAAGTGATGGTGTCGACGTATCCTAACAAGAACTTGAGTAGTTTGTTGCACAATGCCTATGGGATCTTGCAGTATTGCAGCGAACAGCTGGCACTCAGTGCTGAACAAAGAACTTAGCAAAGAAATCAAGCCCACTTTAATTCTACTTTAGTGCGCAAGCTTAGTACAAAGCTCTGAAATACCAATTTTAGTACAGTATTGCCTGGCTTTGCTCAGTGGAATCCCTTGGTGCTGCTGTATAGCTCATAGCATAACCTAACGAAACGTTTAATAAAGAATTGGTTTAATCTATGAATGTGAAACCAGACCTTAGTCTCAGAGAAGCAAAGGATATTGCAGTACAGTGTACTCCCAATAATTCGCGTACAGATAATTCACTTTGCGGTTAATTTGTGGGTCTCCAAGAGTACCTTTTAAATAGTAATTCGTACAGCAACTAATCATCATGCTAACTAAAACAATCTCCAGGTCTTTTAAAAGAATTTTAATGCGATACGATGCATTGGGACGAATGTATGCCCCTCAAGCTGGCTAATTGCATAATAGGACAACCCAGCGTCATGTAAACCTTCAATGCGATACCTATCAAACTCCTTTAGGTGAAGGATGCTGTCTTAGGTTTTGACCGAAGGGCTGAGTTTATATTTACATGATATTTTTCAAATACCGGCCACATCTAGCATCAGGAGAGCAATGGTTCGAATTTCATCTAATCCTGAAAATGGTTTTTGTGACTTCCGTTTTACTCCATCAGGCAAATGCTGAAATGGTTCCTTTCAACAAGTCCATGGCCAACTTCATTCCAAAATCCCTTCCCCGACGTTTCCTTAATTAGACCCAAGTTAGTGGTCGCCTGGGCGATTGGCCTGTCACTATACCCAGTTGTATCTACTGACAAAGTGCGTTCAGCTCCAAGACATTGTCCTTGTGGCAGTAGAGGAGTGATCCCTCGCAGAGTCCATGGGTAAAACCAAGCTGGGAGGATAAGTCATTTTAAAAAAATCAAATATATAATGTGAAATAATGCTTAAAGTTTTACAAAATATTCTACAAAATCAGATATATTAAAAGTTTAATAATGCAACCAATGGCCATTTATTCAGGATGGGTCAGGGAAGGGATTTTTGAAGGAAATCGGCTGTGGACCTATTGAAATGAACTGTCCCAGCAGTTGCTTGGTGATGAAAATGGGAAACCACAAAAATCAATTTTCAGGACGGCCAAGGTGTGCCTTGGATAGCAAGTGTTGTATGTCTACCCCTTATTATTCCCGTTTCCAACAGGATGAGATGCGATGAAATTCTATGTGATGGATGGTTTTTATGGCTGGATGCCCTTCGTATCCCATGAGAGGAGTTAATGAGAGATGAATTGAATGAAGATGAATGAAACTGGGCAAGGATGTGGAAGGAAGCAGCCGTAGCCTGTCAGAAGATACCGTCCCAGCATTTGCCTGGAGTTGAAAGTGGGAAACCATGGAAAACCATTTCAAGGACAGCTGACGGTGGGGCTCGAACCCACGCCTACCAAGTCCGCAGAGAGCTTGGCCCCATGGCCTAGCGCTGCGCTTTAGCGAGTGTAGCTACCGCTGTCGGTTGGGATAACAAGTGTATTATTTAAAGTTCACAGTATGCTTCTTGCATCATCATCATCATCATCTTGTCCAGTTTCCAGCCCCAGGCTGGGTCTGTTTGGAACATAAGCCTCGCCACTTAGTCCTTTCTTCCCACCACCTCTCCGCTGTCACTCTGGTCCAGTCCTCGCCTCTCTTCTTGACACATTCCTCCACTCCTTTCAGCCATCTATCTCTTGGTCTTCCCCTTGGTTGTTTCTTCTGCATCTGCATCTGATGTATCCTCTTGGGAATCTTCTTCTCTTCCATTCTCTTTAAGTGTCCATACCACCTCAGTCTGGATGTCTCAATCCTATCTCGCAAGAGCTCCTCTTTCACTATTTCCCTGACCTTTTCATTCCTCACCTTGTCTCTTCTTGTTACTCCGATCCTACTTCTCAGGAACTTCATTTCACTTGCCTGTATTCTGCTTATGTCTCTTTTCTTCATTATCCACTTTTCTGATGCATAGGTCAGTATCGGGATATAGTAGCTTCTTGCATGACTGCTAATATTGAAGTGTCCTTTATTTTCCAGGGATCTTCGAAGTTCAAACAATCTCTTCCATTGGGTATTTCAAGACAATACGATTGAACTAAATAAGGCAGGAGGCTTTGATGTGTCCCTCCCTTATGTATGGCAATACAATGAGAACTTCACACATTCCCTCTACTTTGATAACAATACCTGGAGAAGCAACCAGCGGTTCACATTCATTGTCGATGGACATTTTGCTCATTTAAACATGACAAAGAATGTGTTTACAGAAAATAGGTGCAAGACAGGATTGATATCTATACGAGGAATGGAGAAGCAGATGAAAATAACACACAACCGTATTGAGAAAAACACTGGGAAATATATGATCCAGTTCATGGCTGATAGTCAGTCGGAGATACTTGGTGAAGTGGAAGCAAGGTTCATATATAATGAAGTGAAGAACAACCACTATGTGGATGTCATGAGAGGATACCATCAGGTAATGAAACAAAATGATCATTATTTCTGGTATAGAGTTTTATATTTCTGTATTTCACAGTTACAGCTTTAGATTCTTTACTTCCTGCACATTACTGTAATTTCATCATTAATGAAACAATATGATTTTATTATAATTGAAGTTTTAACAAGAAGAAGAAAGCTCTTGTCAAAAATACATTTTTATTTTTGTAAGGAAGAAAGGAAGAATTTCTGAGTTGTAGAATGAAAGAGAGAATAATGAACTCTTGTTTACAGGATGCAAGGTGAGGTCATTCATATCATCATCATGCACAGTTTCCAGCCACTGGCCGGGTCTGTTTGGAACACAAGCCTCTCCAACGTCTTCTGTCTTCCCACCATCTTTCAGCCTCCACCCTTGTCCAGTCTTCTCCTCTCTTCTTCACGCTTTCTTCCACCCCTTCAGCCACCTGTCTCTCGGTCTTCCTCTCATGTATCCTCCTGGGTATCCTCTTCTCTTCCATTCGTTTTACATGTCCATACCATCTAAGTCTAGATTTCTCTATACCATGCTGTAATGGTACCTCCTTCATTAATTATCTGGTCCTCTCATTTCTTATTCCTTCCATCTTTGTAGCTCCAATACTGCTTCTCAAGAACCTCATCTCACTGGTCTGTATTTTGCTCTTCTCCCTTCCTTTCATAACCCAGGTCTCCGAGTATACGTCAGGATAGGGACATAGTACTCCGATATAAGGTCATTCATATAATTTACACAAATTACTGCCACTTAGTGATTTTCGTTTTTTAAAATTAATTTTTGATAGAATTTCAAATAATTGAAGTGTTTGAAGTCATTTTTCAGTGTTGCCTAATTCTGTTATAGAAAGCTTTCCAGTCAGTCAACACAAATTGTACCCAATTACATTAGGCGGGAAAACAAGTATTTATACACTCTCTCTTTCTCTCTCTCTCTCTATATATATATACAGGGTGATTCAAAAAGAATACCACAACTTTAAAAATGTATATTTAATGAAAGAAACATAATATAACCTTCTGTTATACATCATTACAAAGAGTATTTAAAAAGTTTTTTTTTCACTCAAAAACAAGTTCAGAGATGTTCAATATGGCCCCCTTCAGACACTCGAGCAATATCAACCCGATACTCCAACTCGTTCCACACTCTCTGTAGCATATCAGGCGTAACAGTTTGGATAGCTGCTGTTATTTCTTGTTTCAAATCATCAATGGTGGCTGGGAGAGGTGGCCGAAACACCATATCCTTAACATACCCCCATAAGAAAAAATCGCACGGGGTAAGATCAGGGCTTCTTGGAGGCCAGTGATGAAGTGCTCTGTCACGGGCTGCCTGGCGGCCGATCCATCGCCTCGGGTAGTTGACGTTCAGGTAGTTACGGACAGATAAGTGCCAATGTGGTGGCGCTCCATCCTGCTGAAATATGAATTGTTGTGCTTCTTGTTCGAGCTGAGGGAACAGCCAATTCTCTAACATCTCCAGATACTGTAGTCCAGTTACAGTAGCACCTTCGAAGAAAAAGGGACCAAAAACTTTATTGGCTGAAATGGCACAGAAAACGTTCACCTTAGGCGAGTCACGTTCATGCTGAATTGTTTCCCGCGGATTCTCAGTGCCCCATATATAGACATTGTGACGGTTGACTTTCCCATTAGTGTGGAAAGTTGCTTCATCACTAAACACAATCTTTGAAACGAAAGATTCATCTGATTCCATTTGAGCAAGGATAAAATCACAGAAATCGATTCTTTTAATCTTATCAGCTGCAGACAGTGCTTGAACCAATTTCAGACGATAAGGTTTCATAACTAACCTTTTTCGTAGGACTCTCCATACAGTTGATTGTGGAATTTGCAGCTCTCTGCTAGCTCTGCGAGTCGATTTTCCTGGGCTGCGAACAAATGCTTGCTGGATGCGTGCTACATTTTCATCACTCGTTCTCGGCCGTCCAGAACTTTTCCCTTTGCACAAACACCCATTCTCTGTAAACTGTTTATACCAACGTTTAATACACCAGCTATCAGGAGGTTGAACACCATACTTCGTTCGAAATGCACGCTGAACAACTGTCGTCGATTCACTTCTGCCGTACTCAATAACACAAAAAGCTTTCTGTTGAGCGGTCGCCATCTTAGCATCAACTGACGCTGACGCCTAGTCAACAGCGTCTCAAGCGAACAAATGTACAACTAAATAAAATTTATAGCCCCTTAATTCGCCGACAGATAGTGCTTAGCTCTGCCTTTTTTCGTTGCAGAGTTTTAAATTCCTAAAGTTGTGGTATTCTTTTTGAATCACCCTGTATATATACGGTACCGTATTTGCTCGCATATAACTTGCCTTTGCGTATATCTCGCACCCCATTTTTAAATTTGAAATCGCAGGAAAAACAAACCCTCTCACATATATAACATTAATATCTGATGCCATCATATAGTGGGGTGGGATCATCAGTTGTTTTGTTGGTGCTCCACACGCTAAATAATTTAAATAAGTAATTGTTAGGTTAGAAGATGTCGAGATCTGGTATTGTTAATAACGATAAGCTGACGACAGAAGACAAAATAAAGAAGGCAGTTAGTCACTCTTGCATGATTGGGTTATACGGGTATGGATTATAATGACGACAGACGTTGTTATGAGGAGCTTCGTGAAGATGGGCTTTGCAAATGCGTTGGACGGAAGTTAGGTTGATGCAGGAGAGTGTAGCTCGGCAATTACAGTAGTTGCAGTGACCTCTGTGACAATTCCAGTTATTTTGTTTCAATAACGCAAATTTTATGTTTTATCGGGAATATGGTCTTTAGTACACAAATCCCGGCATATATCATGCACCAAAGATTTTCACTTATTGTTGGTCAAAAAAGTCTGAATTATATGCAAGCAATTGTCTACAATGCACAAAATTGGAACCCAGAGTTACATTTCTTTAGGTAAAGAACAGACAACTAGTGCTACATCAAACTTGGTCCACTGTCATTGTATAAATGCACAAACATAATAATCAACAATGCTGATATTTCTTCATTTTTTATTTTTACAATTTCAAATTATTGATTCACTTCCCCATTGTACTGTGTTTTGGGGCCCTCTAAAATGAGGGCCCTGCACATTTGTAACCAGACTGACCCCATAAATCTGTCCCCGACCTGTCATTGTATTTGTCCTGCTTCATGTTACTGCCCTTGTTTTTCTGTCTGATGATTGTTAGTATTTTAGAGATTCCAATTTCTTTGCAGGTGACTGGTGTACCTACTTATGTTTTGGGCTTCCATGGGATCCAGAAAGTATATATTAATTTCAACCTGTTTGGAGGTAACGGCCTGGACTATGAGCTGATGGCTGGCATTCGAACAGCAAGAATTAACAACTTTGTCAATGTCCAGGAGAACTGGTGGGGAACTTCAGCTGTTACTGAAATAAAGAAAAAGATATTTGATTTTGATGATTGGAACAACCATGCTATGGCGAAATTTAGGTGAGTTTGCTCTCTTTACGGAGTGAATTTCTTATTTTTAAAATTAAAAGTTTAAATTATGCTTTTAATTCATCCATCAATACAGATGCAGTATCTACAAACATTTGTGCTATCAATGGCAAATGTATTTACTTTCTTATTTTTTGGATACAGTAATTGTTCTGATTAAATTTATGGGACCTGGACATGTCAATTTTCACGTAAATGGCTCTCAGAAGTTATAACTATTTTGGTAAGTAAATGGGGCAAAGATGGCTGTTTACCCATGGAATGAATATTCCAGTTAAGAGGTTAAATGGATTTAGGAGGAAGCTAACATAATACTGTATAATGATAATAATAATAATATCGTATGGCCTCGGATGCCGGGTGCAAGCTTTGTTATTTGCACCCAAAGGGTAGCTTGCATGTCGAATTTCGTTGTTCCTTGAAGCACTATGAAAGTCAAGGAGGTTAGATATCTAAGCTCCTCGAACACTATAGTGCTTTCTAGTAGAGAAATGAGGAACTTTGTCTTGGTGGAAACTCCCGAGATTAATTTTGCCATTATGAACACGGCCTACTGAATTCAAATGGGTTCTTTGATATGCCAACATCATATAACATGATGTAATTTTTGCCGCCTTTCAAAAAAAAAAATCACTTACCACGGCCAGGAGCGAACCTGCAAGCTTGGGGTTAGTAGACCGACACGTTAACCACTCACCCACTGTGGCAAGCTCATAATACTGTATAAACTATATACTAGGTCTGTTAGAAAAGTATCCGACCTTATTTCTTTTTTGCGAAAACCTGATGGATTAGAATCAGACGCGCTTGCATGAGCCTACTTTGTGCACATCCATAAATTTTTTCCCGCCTGCCGATAGCGTCTGTGGCTGGCAAGCAGCATTTTTTTGTGAGGTAGTGTGTATTGCTCTTGTCGGCTTTTCATTGCAAGGACTGGGATTTGGTTTCCGGGTCGTACTGCCCCCGTAAATTGAATTATACTGAGACCACGGTGGCTGTATTGGCATATGTGAATGAAGTTATGGCCGTCATATTTGTGACGTGTATATTCATGACGTAGGCGTGGATGATGCAACGCTCGAGCAAGTAGGCTGGCTGAGCTTAGATTCTTGCTGACGTCACGATTTTGTTCGAGAAGGATCTTAGATTTACGACGCAGTCGCAGGGAAGCAAGTAAACGTGCTGAGGAAGAAGTTACGCTATTGGAGGAGAGGCTCGAACCAATGAATGATAGCTTGAAGGGAGACGGAGATTACTGAAACTACCATATTTAATAACTTTTGGCATGCAGAATTGTGGAAAACTATTTTCAGTTATGGCATTGATTTGGAATTTTGAAGAAATTAATTATATGTTTTTGAAATCTGAAAATCCGTCAAGAATAGCCAAAGTTGGAACTTCGAGTAATGACGGAAGAAGAAGCTATGGTAGGGATGGATACGCCCCTTCAAAGTTGATAAAAGGCCTTGCACAGCAGAGAGGATCTTCTCACTTCGTGGTTTTATTCTGACTTGATAGTCTGACTTCGTGTTCTGATAGAACAAGCATATCGTCATAAGCAAGCGTGGCAGAGCCCACCGCATCGAACAGTATTGGGTATCCAGCAGTGCAATTTTACTGTTACTAAAACTAGGCGAAGTTGGAGCGCACACATAAACGATTCTACAAGTTTATCTATCAAGAATTAGCTACTGCATTTATACTAATTCAATAGTGCATTACAATATTGAGGCGTGTGCGAAAGTTGAACATTTTCATTATAATACTTCAGAAGATATTCGCATTTAAAGACTGCAGAGAAAAGTGTTTTTCTCGAATCCTGAGAAGCACTTTTAATACCACATTCTACGCTACGGCAGACACGTGTATTGCAACCGTGATACTGAAGATTACATTTGGTGATACAACGCTACATTCTACAATGGAACTATACAATCTGGCAGTACTTTCGACTAACATTATAATGGAAGTGGAGATGGAAGACTAAAACTTTAATGCAATTGGGACATACATCAGTAGTGTGAAGTAGCAACATGGAGCTTCGATAATCGTCATTCTACAAAGACGAGCATGTAGTGAACATTCAGCTACACTCATGCATCGTAATCCATCGCTGAATTACATCAAATGGCAGTGGAAATAAATTCATACTCCACAATTATGAACATTTCTGCGGAAATATTTGCAATGAACTTCATGGCTGATTTCTACAAGAACTTCAGGGAACTTTCAAGAGGGGCAAGGGTTTTTCCCAGCACACAAAGAAGAGTTTTGCCAGAAGGATGTCTATCGTCTACACGGAGCAGTGCGATTTCCGGAGGAGGAAGCTGTTCTATTCTCCGAGGGCGCAGGTTCCAGGTTTGAGGTCGGTGCACATCTATCCTGTGGTGAAATGGAACCAGCAGCAGTCTTCTTTGAAATTTTCTTCTAGAATTTCAATCCAACAGATAAGGTAGCCGTGAACGTTTCTTGATTTATTTGAGCCATTTTAGTGAGATCTGAGCAACTATCTTTCCCATATTTTCTGTCATATATTTGATTGCCCCATATTCTTTTGCTAGATGTTTCTGTACTCTGTACACTTTGCAGCTTTATGCCATTTTCTTCGATTTATTGAGACATTATTATGTCATTTGCATATTTAAACATTTTGGATCAGTTTATACTGAAGTTAAATATTCTTTCGAGAATTTGAATTTTTCTTGTAGTCACGATTTGACTGTAAAGTTAACGATTTTCTATGGCAAGTTTGAATTCAGACAGCGTGTCGTTTTATTAAAGTAATTCTTTCCAGTAAATTACTTTGACCAATTTTCTGTCATCCTCAAGAAAGAAGAATGATTAAAAGATTTTAGAGCGTTAAAATCTACTACTGTGTCGACGATCTTGGAAATACTAGTCGTTTTTATGAACATGATTGAAACACAGACATTTTTAGTCAAATTCTGAAATACCATTGCATTATAGACAATTTTATGAAATATGAACTTTGAATACGATTTATTCAGTACACTATAGTAATGAACATTTGATAGGAGATTTTCTCAATTCTAGATTGAAACAATAATGTTTGCATTTTCTAGTCTATTTGCATTCTATTCGACTATTTCTGCAGTTAAATGAATTTTGCTTGAATATAGTATTTTTATACGGCGATAATTATGATGAGATTAATTCATTTTGATAGACCAGGGAGGCGTGTCTAATCGTATTTGCTATTAAATTTATTTGTGACTGGCAAATTTTTACTTCATATCGCTTCATGAATGAAACCCACGAAGGTTAAATATAATAACAGTTTTCGATACAATTGATGAATATAAGAATTTTTAAAGAGGAACTATGGATGTATAATCGTTAGTTCAGTGGACGTGTAAAAGTCGCTGATGAATAATGCCCTTTAATAAGTGAAGGAGGTTCCCACAGTAATATTGATGATGATGATGATGAATTTATAAGTGGAGGTTTTTTGTGTGTATTGTGGAAGATTTTGATGCCATATATAATGAGATATATGATGAATTATGGGCCAATTTTGTGCGTTTGTGCGAGGTATGTTTCCGCTGAGTTGTATTGTTCAGGTCCATTGAAAATTATTCATGTGAAGTTACTGTTAAAATTAACAAGAGTGATAAATTGATTGAATTATAGATTTTGAATGGAGGTTACCGTCACAAATAATAATTATTAAATCTTATTAAACCTGAATCTAAAATTTAAATATAAGTAACCTTCATCGGTCGATTATATTACCACGATTTAAGAAAATATCAACCGGATAAACGTGTGGTTAATGTATTTCAAATATAAATAAAATATAAATAATGTAAATAACTATGTAAATATCTATAATAATAATTTGAAACAAACGGGATTAATAGAGGCGTGTAAAAATTTTTCAATTGTCGTTTGACTAAGTTATGAACAATCTAAATGTTATAGATAATTATTGAACACTATGATATAACATTATACGTTTTGCTATTAACATTTAAACAAAGCTAGTTCGATAATTGGAATAAACATTTAAATAATATTTGAGATTAACAGAGTAATCCATTGCAATGTGAACGGAACTTGTATAAATTTTGCGTGATAATATTCGAGTTGAGATGGGAGCATTTAAATTGTTCTGAATGAGAGCTAGACTCTGCGTTGGCCAGCATATGGTGACACTGGTTAGGCAGCTGCGTCCATTTGACGAAGCAAGCATGCAACACTGCTTAGGGTGTATTGCAGGTGGCCAGATAACTGAATGGTGGAGGTCAAGGTCAACTACTTAGCGGCCTTGCGGTTATTAATAAATGTGTGTCAATGAACTAAATTATGAAGTTCATGAACAAGGAAACAAATGCTATATGTCTCGTCCCAGCTCCCTTATCCATTCTAATGTGCGTTGTTGTTATTATTACGTTCTTTTGAGCTAGAGAAAGCTGAATTTTTGTATGTGAAGTCTACAGTCCTACAGGAGGACATGGTTGCATTGACAATGGCTTCAGACAGCCATAACTATTTTGTTGTTAAATTTTGTTAAAATATTTTTTTTCTTTATGTGAAATAAATTATTGTGCAGTTTAAATTTTCTGGTCTTCGACTTGGTTCATTTTAAATATCGTGGTGGAGGTTATTGTGAGGGCATACTATTAAGTGATCCAGTTGAAAACCCAGACCCGAGATTAAATTGAATAGGTAAGTAAAAGGTAAGTATGAACCCCCGTATATTTTGGTGTGTTCCACAATAATTTCATGTTAACTACTGTGCTCTAATCTCGGTAGTATCTGTCAGTGCCATTTTCATTGATGTAGCTGTGCCGGTGCAATCGATTATTGGCAATCCGATTGAGGGGGCGGATTTCTGACAGCCTACTATCCGGATTATCGGGGACAGTAGGATTGGCGCAATCAACGTGTGGGGCTCGAATAACATTGGATTACCAAGTTATCGATGTCAATGGGATTGTGAAGACTCAAATAAAGAGGTTGATTCTTTGTTAGATGTCTTGGCCAATTGTAGAATTTGAGAGTGTGATTATATAGGGATTAAATGTTGTGTTGTATTAGGAAAATTACACTCAGAAAAGATCAGATCTTATACAACCTGAGAGAGGTTAAATAGGCTGGAAACTTAGAAAAATCGCCTATGATCTGGAGTCTTATTTTACTTGACCGGCTTATGACATGTTTAGTCATATTAAAGATAAAATTAAACTATTTGGATTGTAAATGTAAATTATTTATGTTAGGATATTTAAAATGAACCAAAGAAATTTGAACATGTGCTTGAGTTTATTTCAACATAGGGTGTTTATGAAGTTAGTGATAAGCTAATTATAAGTTAGATTTAAGACAGAAAAGTGCTCAAACTTTATATATGGTGAAAGGCGTTGCTCAGATGTTATCTTGCTCTATTTGATGTATGTCCCTAACGCAGTCTATTATTGAAAAATTATTGAGATGGCAGATGAGTGTATGAGAAAGATGTTGGAGGAGATGTCCAACAGTTTGAAAGCTAGCATGAATGAAAGTGTGAGGGAGATGGAAGCTAGGAATGCTAGTCGAATGCAGGAGATGATGAAGGAGAATTTGAAGGATCTCCAGACCAGTTCTGCAAATTTGGAAAATAACATGTCGCGTTTACAGACCAGTACACAGGAGGTCCAGAATGCCGTGACTGACATTCACAAGGATGTCTCAGATGTTAAAGTAGATTTATCCAATGTCCATAAAGATGTTTCAGATGTAAAAATTGATGTTTCCAATGTACAGGGAAAAGTTGATTCAGTCCAGAAAGACCTTACTTTGTTAAATCTTGATGTTGCTAATGTCCGGGGTGATATTTCATGTGCTAGAGCAGAAGTAATCGTTGTTAGGAATGATGTTGCTACTGTACAAGACAAGGTAGAAGAAGTTCAAAGAGAGATTAGAAATGTTCGAACCGATGTGTCAAACGTTCAAGTAGACATAAATAATATTCAGTCTGATATTAATGATATGCAAAGCGATATCAATAAGGTGCAAATAGAAGTTAATACAGTTTTTGTAGACATTGCCAAAGTTCAAACTGATGTTAATAAGGTTAGAGAAGAAATTGAAACTTCAAAAACGCTTTGTACTCGTAACATTAGTGCTTTAACAACTAGATTGGTTGACGAGTCTGTTAGGACAACAGCTTCACTAGCTGGATTAAAACATGATGTAGAGGTCATGAGGACCCAAGTCTTAGATCATAATCGTTTACTTAAGGAAGACATTGAAGTAGATATTGCTGAAATGTTAACTGCAAATGTAACGGTTTGGAAAGATGAATTGAACAAGTCAAGTGGGGAACATGTCAATCAGATTCAGGAGCGAATTGAACGAAAACTAGCCAGTACACAAGTAGATATAAATAATGAGGTAGTTCAAATTAGAAAGGATTTGAGTATAAGGATGGATTCGCTATCCGAAAAGCAGGTAGAGGATAGAACTCAAATAGGCCAGGACGTGCAAGCATTAAAAACCGCGTTAGAGGAACAAATTCATAAGGTTGTCTCTGATGTCAATGAAACTACGAGCAAACTTCAGAATTTAAACCTAGGAGAAGCTAGCATGTTGGAAACGTATAAAGAAGAGTTGATTAGGAAAGTCATCACGGAAATCACAGATAAGGATCCAGAAGGGTTGACTTTTGAAGATAATAGGAATTACGTGAGAAGATGTAACCTCGCTACTGAAGAGAGAGATATTAGTCCTGAGGAACGTATATTCAGATTCCGGGAAGAAGAAGAGGATAGGAATATTGAACCTGAATGGAAATATCGTGATAGTGGGAAGAATTACATGGATTCATATCCAAGAAATGTGACAGTCATCCGAAACTTTGAGGACAAGCCTCAGAAATTTAGTAATACAGATAGTCTAACACCGATAGAGTATATCAGAAACCTGAAAGACTATTTTATTGAAGCCCATATTCCTAGAGAAAGAGAAATGAGAATCGTAGAAAGATTTCTAGCTGGAGGACCTCTTGAGTGGTTCAGAGCATTTCGGTACACTTTTAGTAATTTCGATGAATTTGCAGAGGCACTGATAAAACGATTCTGGTCAATAGAAGCACAAAATTCATTAAGAGCTGAGGTATACTCGAGGAAGTATTCGGGTACTCTTCCAACACGGTACGCTGATTTCTTCACGAGCCAGTTATCGCGCTTAAGATTTTTACAACCCCCATTGTCTACAGAGCAGTTAATAGATGCCATTTCACGTATGCTACCTGTTGAGGTAAGAAGACTTATTATATCGTCAAATATAAGGGATTTGACCAGTATGGACGAACTATTGAGAAGGCTTGATTACACGAGCCCGGTGCCAAATTTGGTTCAAAAAGGTCAGAGGCACGAATTCAAAGACATTAATACAGTCTACATGGATCAAGTTCAGCAAACTGATACGCCTGCTGAAGAGAAAACTGAAAATGTAGGTCCTCACAGGAACAATTATTTTCGCAACAACAGATCACAAGGTTACCGTCCATATCAGCAAAGACGAGGCTGGAATAACAATAGAGGGAACTATAATAACGGAAGAGGTAGATATTATAATAACAATGGGTACAATAGGAACTACAACAGAAATAACCAGTACCAGAATCGGAATCAAAATTCTCAAGGTCAGGTTATGACACCGGACAAGTATCAAGAGAGAGAGAAAGAAAGTCAGCAGTATTTGAAGGAATTACGAGAGAAGGAAGCTGAAAACCAGAAGAAAAGACAGGATTTAGTGATCGATCCTGGTCCTTCTACAAGCCAGCAGGGGAACTTTGAAAATGGTAACACAGAAAAAAAAAACGCCGATTTCTCAACGAAAGTGAGAAACAATGAATACATTGCCACACCACACATAATTACTATCAATGAAATTTACGAAGTGACTGATGAGGATTTATTAGAAGAGAGAGGAATCGTCAAAGAGGAAAGACCATGTGCCTTACCTATTATTTCTGTACTGATAGATGGCCAACAGTACAAAGCTCTTATGGATACCGGCGCAATTATTTCTATCATTTCTGATGAATGCTATCAAAGTCTATTAAAGGGAGAAAACATGACAGTTTTACCCGCTTCTACCGTCAAAGTGAGAGGAATTTTCCAAGACAAGGCAGTGAAATGCAAGATCCAAGTGTTGTTGAACTTTGAAATTAATGGAAGTAATTATGAACAGATCTTTATTGTGGTGAACAAGATCCATTTCGAGATTGTGCTAGGAATCGATTTTATATCGAAAGTTGGAGCCATTATTGATATGAAGAATAGGATTATTAGCTTTAATGATGGGTACATGATCACAGAAGAGATCGAAGAACAGGACGTGAAAAACAGTCTGGAGATAGACCTTAGGGAAGAGACTTTAAATACCATTATCAATGAAGTGGAGAATCTAACAGAAATACCCAGTAGAAAAACTGAAGGATTTGAAGAAATTCCGGGGGAATTTGAGGATTTGATAAAGGAATTCCAAGATATATTTGATGAAAAGCCTGGATTGATTAAAGACTATAAGTATAAGATAAGGCTGACCGATGGAACCCCTTACCAAAAGAAAATATACCCCATACCTGAGAAATACTACCAAGAAGTACGAGGGTTGATCAGAAAAATGGAGGTAGACGGGACTATAAAAAAAAAACAGGCGACGTCTTACATAAACCCCATCACTGTAGTCAAGAAAAGTAATGGTCAGATACGTCTCTGTCTCGATGCTCGGACCATCAACTTAAAGATTCTTCCAGAAAATGACCGACCACCTAAGATTAGAGATCTGCTTAGAAAGTTCAAAGGGAGAGCATGTTTCAGTGTTCTTGACATGACATCTTCGTTTTACCAAGTTCAACTGGAAGAAGAAAGTATGCAGTACACTGGATTCTTATTTGACCAGACGTCATGGGTCTTCCAGAGAATGCTTTTTGGAATGGTCAACAGTGGACCAGCACTTATTCGAGCACTTGATAGCAAGCTCACTGACGAAGTAAAGGAAAATGTAATCTGCTACATTGACGATTTAATTGTATCTTCACCCAACGCCGCAGAACATTTAGTGCATTTGAGAAAGTTGTTTGAAAATTTAAGGAAGGCCAATATTAAGGCCAATTTTGGAAAATGTCAATTCATGAAGAAGGAGATCAACTACTTGGGGCATTCTATTGATAAGGATGGATATCATCCGAACATGCAGAAAGTAGATGCGATCACAAGGTTCCCAAAGCCAACTAAGGTGAAACAAGTCAGAGAATTCGTAGGCGCATGCCAATTCATCAGCAGCCACTGTCCGAGATACTCTGAAATTATGGCTCCTCTGTATGACTTACTCAAGAAGAATAATAGATGGAAATGGAGTACCGCAGCAGACGAGGCTTTTGAGAAAGCAAAGGAGATGCTCAGAAACAACGTTAAACTGGAGTACCCAGACTTTGAGAAGGTGTTCTATATTGAGTCTGATGCATCAAGAATAGGCATTAGTGCAGTCTTATACCAAAAAGACGAGGCAGGCAACAAGCACTACATTGCGTTCACTAGTCGGAAATTAAAGAAACACGAGGAAAACTACTTTACGACAGAACTAGAAGCGTTAGCTTTTGTAACAGCTTTGCAAGCGTGGAAGAAAATGCTACTGGACACAAGGTTATCATTATTACAGATCACAAAGCACTTCAGTTTATGCTGCAAACTGACATGTCTAGTGATAGATTGACACGTTAGGCTTTGTTCACCCAACAGTTTAACGCCACTATTGTCCATCAGCCTGGGAAAGACAACTTACTGGCTGATGCTTTATCACGTAACCCTATCAAAAATGTGCAGATACACCATGTACAATTGGAGCAGCAAGATCAAGAGACCGTTAGGAGGTTAGCCCGAATCGGTGTGTCACAGAAGAGACACGCTCCAATCAGGAAAATGTACAGGTTCCTTAAGGGTTACATGGACAATACTGATGTTGACTATGCAGCTACACAGAGAGATTCACGACACTTTGTCTTGAGTGGAGACGTCGTATGTAAGTATGCTGACTCTGCGCATACAAAGCTCCGAATAGTCGTGCCACCTAAACTTGTAGTCAATTTAGTGTGGGTAGCTCATCACGCAACTGGACATGCCGGTCTGGATAAAACTCTTGATACTCTTAAAGAGAGGTTTATTTGGACTAACATGCGTTCCAGCATTGCTAATGTCATTCGTTCATGTGATAAATGTCAAAGAGCAAAGTATGCTTCCGCTCTATTAAAAGGAAAACCTAAGGCTATGATTCCCTCTAAACCGAATGAACTCATGGCGACGGACATATTTGGCCCCTGTCCGAAGGGATACCAGGGTAATCAGTACCTGTTGGTTATCGTGGATGTCTTCTCGAAATTTGTAACAATGAGTCCCATGCAAAAAGCTAACACGAGGAACGTTGTAAGCAGACTGGAACATGCTGTATTTCCAAAAGCTGGTAAACCAGAGTATCTACTATCGGATCATGGAGCTCAGTTTACATCCTTAGAATTTGCTGCAGATACGGAAAGGCTTGGTATTAAGCACATATTTTCAAGCGTGCGCTATCCGGAATCGAATTCTTCAGAAAGATACATGGCTGAATTTTCGAAATTTTGTCGAATTTTCTGTCCGAATGATCATACTAGTTGGGTGAGATTTGTACCCCTTATTGAGGAGTGTCTAAATTCTACAGTGCAGGAGAGCACGGGAGAGGTGCCAATGAGACTTCATCTAGGAAGAAACCCAGAAAGGCCGTGGGACAATCTTTTCAACCACGTTCCTAGAGATCCCGACCTATGAAGGCAGCAGAGAATTGACAGAGCGAAAGAACAACTCCAGAGAGCAGCACAAAAACGACTGAAAAGAGTAGCTGGAAAACGTTTTGGTACTCCCTTAGAAATTGGAAATCTGGTATTACTACGCAGACCTGTCAAGGCTGACGTGAGTAAGAAAATCTATCCCAAGTTTGGAATAGTATTTATGGGTCCGTTCAGAATTACGAATGCTTATGGAAACAACTGTTATGAACTCTATGATGATGAGAATGATGTCGTATATGGCAAGTTCAATGCTGGAAACTTGAAGAAATATTATCCAAGAGTAAGCCAATAATAATTCAATTTCGTGTTCAAGTGAATTCAGATATTTGTAACAGAGTTTAAAAACAATTTGCAACTGTTTTTAAAACGTGGTGAAGGGAGAATGCCCCCGTAAATTGAATTATACTGAGACCACGGTGGCTGTATTGGCATATGTGAATAAAGTTATGGCCGTCATATTTGTGACGTGTATATTCATGACGTAGGCGTGGATGGCGCAACGCTGGAGCAAGTAGGCTGGCTGAGCTTAGATTCTTGCTGACGTCACGATTTTGTTCGAGAAGGATCTTAGATTTACGACGCAGTCGCAGGGAAGCAAGTAAACGTGCTGAGGAAGAAGTTACGCTATTGGAGGAGAGGCTCGAACCAATGAATGATAGCTTGAAGGGAGACGGAGATTACTGAAACTACCATATTTAATAACTTTTGGCATGCAGAATTGTGGAAAACTATTTTCAGTTATGGCATTGATTTGGAATTTTGAAGAAATTAATTATATGTTTTTGAAATCTGAAAATCCGTCAAGAATAGCCAAAGTTGGAACTTCGAGTAATGACGGAAGAAGAAGCTATGGTAGGGATGGATACGCCCCTTCAAAGTTGATAAAAGGCCTTGCACAGCAGAGAGGATCTTCTCACTTCGTGGTTTTATTCTGACTTGATAGTCTGACTTCGTGTTCTGATAGAACAAGCATATCGTCATAAGCAAGCGTGGCAGAGCCCACCGCATCGAACAGTATTGGGTATCCAGCAGTGCAATTTTACTGTTACTAAAACTAGGCGAAGTTGGAGCGCACACATAAACGATTCTACAAGTTTATCTATCAAGAATTAGCTACTGCATTTATACTAATTCAATAGTGCATTACAATATTGAGGCGTGTGCGAAAGTTGAACATTTTCATTATAATACTTCAGAAGATATTCGCATTTAAAGACTGCAGAGAAAAGTGTTTTTCTCGAATCCTGAGAAGCACTTTTAATACCACATTCTACGCTACGGCAGACACGTGTATTGCAACCGTGATACTGAAGATTACATTTGGTGATACAACGCTACATTCTACAATGGAACTATACAATCTGGCAGTACTTTCGACTAACATTATAATGGAAGTGGAGATGGAAGACTAAAACTTTAATGCAATTGGGACATACATCAGTAGTGTGAAGTAGCAACATGGAGCTTCGATAATCGTCATTCTACAAAGACGAGCATGTAGTGAACATTCAGCTACACTCATGCATCGTAATCCATCGCTGAATTACATCAAATGGCAGTGGAAATAAATTCATACTCCACAATTATGAACATTTCTGCGGAAATATTTGCAATGAACTTCATGGCTGATTTCTACAAGAACTTCAGGGAACTTTCAAGAGGGGCAAGGGTTTTTCCCAGCACACAAAGAAGAGTTTTTCCAGAAGGATGTCTATCGTCTACACGGAGCAGTGCGATTTCCGGAGGAGGAAGCTGTTCTATTCTCCGAGGGCGCAGGTTCCAGGTTCGAGGTCGGTGCACATCTATCCTGTGGTGAAATGGAACCAGCAGCAGTCTTCTTTGAAATTTTCTTCTAGAATTTCAATCCAACAGATAAGGTAGCCGTGAACGTTTCTTGATTTATTTGAGCCATTTTAGTGAGATCTGAGCAACTATCTTTCCCATATTTTCTGTCATATATTTGATTGCCCCATATTCTTTTGCTAGATGTTTCTGTACTCTGTACACTTTGCAGCTTTATGCCATTTTCTTCGATTTATTGAGACATTATTATGTCATTTGCATATTTAAACATTTTGGATCAGTTTATACTGAAGTTAAATATTCTTTCGAGAATTTGAATTTTTCTTGTAGTCACGATTTGACTGTAAAGTTAACGATTTTCTATGGCAAGTTTGAATTCAGACAGCGTGTCATTTTATTAAAGTAATTCTTTCCAGTAAATTACTTTGACCAATTTTCTGTCATCCTCAAGAAAGAAGAATGATTAAAAGATTTTAGAGCGTTAAAATCTACTACTGTATCGACGATCTTGGAAATACTAGTCGTTTTTATGAACATGATTGAAACACAGACATTTTTAGTCAAATTCTGAAATACCATTGCATTATAGACAATTTTATGAAATATGAACTTTGAATACGATTTATTCAGTACACTATAGTAATGAACATTTGATAGGAGATTTTCTCAATTCTAGATTGAAACAATAATGTTTGCATTTTCTAGTCTATTTGCATTCTATTCGACTATTTCTGCAGTTAAATGAATTTTGCTTGAATATAGTATTTTTATACGGCGATAATTATGATGAGATTAATTCATTTTGATAGACCAGGGAGGTGTGTCTAATCGTATTTGCTATTAAATTTATTTGTGACTGGCAAATTTTTACTTCATATCGCTTCATGAATGAAACCCACGAAGGTTAAATATAATAACAGTTTTCGATACAATTGATGAATATAAGAATTTTTAAAGAGGAACTATGGATGTATAATCGTTAGTTCAGTGGACGTGTAAAAGTCGCTGATGAATAATGCCCTTTAATAAGTGAAGGAGGTTCCCACAGTAATATTGATGATGATGATGATGAATTAATAAGTGGAGGTTTTTTGTGTGTATTGTGGAAGATTTTGATGCCATATATAATGAGATATATGATGAATTATGGGCCAATTTTGTGCGTTTGTGCGAGGTATGTTTCCGCTGAGTTGTATTGTTCAGGTCCATTGAAAATTATTCATGTGAAGTTACTGTTAAAATTAACAAGAGTGATAAATTGATTGAATTATAGATTTTGAATGGAGGTTACCGTCACAAATAATAATTATTAAATCTTATTAAACCTGAATCTAAAATTTAAATATAAGTAACCTTCATCGGTCGATTATATTACCACGATTTAAGAAAATATCAACCGGATAAACGTGTGGTTAATGTATTTCAAATATAAATAAAATATAAATAATGTAAATAACTATGTAAATATCTATAATAATAATTTGAAACAAACGGGATTAATAGAGGCGTGTAAAAATTTTTCAATTGTCGTTTGACTAAGTTATGAACAATCTAAATGTTATAGATAATTATTGAACACTATGATATAACATTATACGTTTTGCTATTAACATTTAAACAAAGCTAGTTCGATAATTGGAATAAACATTTAAATAATATTTGAGATTAACAGAGTAATCCATTGCAATGTGAACGGAACTTGTATAAATTTTGCGTGATAATATTCGAGTTGAGATGGGAGCATTTAAATTGTTTTGAATGAGAGCTAGACTCTGCGTTGGCCAGCATATGGTGACACTGGTTAGGCAGCTGCGTCCATTTGACGAAGCAAGCATGCAACACTGCTTAGGGTGTATTGCAGGTGGCCAGATAACTGAATGGTGGAGGTCAAGGTCAACTACTTAGCGGCCTTGCGGTTATTAATAAATGTGTGTCAATGAACTAAATTATGAAGTTCATGAACAAGGAAACAAATGCTATATGTCTCGTCCCAGCTCCCTTATCCATTCTAATGTGCGTTGTTGTTATTATTACGTTCTTTTGAGCTAGAGAAAGCTGAATTTTTGTATGTGAAGTCTACAGTCCTACAGGAGGACATGGTTGCATTGACAATGGCTTCAGACAGCCATAACTATTTTGTTGTTAAATTTTGTTAAAATATTTTTTTTCTTTATGTGAAATAAATTATTGTGCAGTTTAAATTTTCTGGTCTTCGACTTGGTTCATTTTAAATATCGTGGTGGAGGTTATTGTGAGGGCATACTATTAAGTGATCCAGTTGAAAACCCAGACCCGAGATTAAATTGAATAGGTAAGTAAAAGGTAAGTATGAACCCCCGTATATTTTGGTGTGTTCCACAATAATTTCATGTTAACTACTGTGCTCTAATCTCGGTAGTATCTGTCAGTGCCATTTTCATTGATGTAGCTGTGCCGGTGCAATCGATTATTGGCAATCCGATTGAGGGGGCGGATTTCTGACAGCCTACTATCCGGATTATCGGGGACAGTAGGATTGGCGCAATCAACGTGTGGGGCTCGAATAACATTGGATTACCAAGTTATCGATGTCAATGGGATTGTGAAGACTCAAATAAAGAGGTTGATTCTTTGTTAGATGTCTTGGCCAATTGTAGAATTTGAGAGTGTGATTATATAGGGATTAAATGTTGTGTTGTATTAGGAAAATTACACTCAGAAAAGATCAGATCTTATACAACCTGAGAGAGGTTAAATAGGCTGGAAACTTAGAAAAATCGCCTATGATCTGGAGTCTTATTTTACTTGACCGGCTTATGACATGTTTAGTCATATTAAAGATAAAATTAAACTATTTGGATTGTAAATGTAAATTATTTATGTTAGGATATTTAAAATGAACCAAAGAAATTTGAACATGTGCTTGAGTTTATTTCAACATAGGGTGTTTATGAAGTTAGTGATAAGCTAATTATAAGTTAGATTTAAGACAGAAAAGTGCTCAAACTTTATATATGGTGAAAGGCGTTGCTCAGATGTTATCTTGCTCTATTTGATGTATGTCCCTAACGCAGTCTATTATTGAAAAATTATTGAGATGGCAGATGAGTGTATGAGAAAGATGTTGGAGGAGATGTCCAACAGTTTGAAAGCTAGCATGAATGAAAGTGTGAGGGAGATGGAAGCTAGGAATGCTAGTCGAATGCAGGAGATGATGAAGGAGAATTTGAAGGATCTCCAGACCAGTTCTGCAAATTTGGAAAATAACATGTCGCGTTTACAGACCAGTACACAGGAGGTCCAGAATGCCGTGACTGACATTCACAAGGATGTCTCAGATGTTAAAGTAGATTTATCCAATGTCCATAAAGATGTTTCAGATGTAAAAATTGATGTTTCCAATGTACAGGGAAAAGTTGATTCAGTTCAGAAAGACCTTACTTTGTTAAATCTTGATGTTGCTAATGTCCGGGGTGATATTTCATGTGCTAGAGCAGAAGTAATCGTTGTTAGGAATGATGTTGCTACTGTACAAGACAAGGTAGAAGAAGTTCAAAGAGAGATTAGAAATGTTCGAACCGATGTGTCAAACGTTCAAGTAGACATAAATAATATTCAGTCTGATATTAATGATATGCAAAGCGATATCAATAAGGTGCAAATAGAAGTTAATACAGTTTTTGTAGACATTGCCAAAGTTCAAACTGATGTTAATAAGGTTAGAGAAGAAATTGAAACTTCAAAAACGCTTTGTACTCGTAACATTAGTGCTTTAACAACTAGATTGGTTGACGAGTCTGTTAGGACAACAGCTTCACTAGCTGGATTAAAACATGATGTAGAGGTCATGAGGACCCAAGTCTTAGATCATAATCGTTTACTTAAGGAAGACATTGAAGTAGATATTGCTGAAATGTTAACTGCAAATGTAACGGTTTGGAAAGATGAATTGAACAAGTCAAGTGGGGAACATGTCAATCAGATTCAGGAGCGAATTGAACGAAAACTAGCCAGTACACAAGTAGATATAAATAATGAGGTAGTTCAAATTAGAAAGGATTTGAGTATAAGGATGGATTCGCTATCCGAAAAGCAGGTAGAGGATAGAACTCAAATAGGCCAGGACGTGCAAGCATTAAAAACCGCGTTAGAGGAACAAATTCATAAGGTTGTCTCTGATGTCAATGAAACTACGAGCAAACTTCAGAATTTAAACCTAGGAGAAGCTAGCATGTTGGAAACGTATAAAGAAGAGTTGATTAGGAAAGTCATCACGGAAATCACAGATAAGGATCCAGAAGGGTTGACTTTTGAAGATAATAGGAATTACGTGAGAAGATGTAACCTCGCTACTGAAGAGAGAGATATTAGTCCTGAGGAACGTATATTCAGATTCCGGGAAGAAGAAGAGGATAGGAATATTGAACCTGAATGGAAATATCGTGATAGTGGGAAGAATTACATGGATTCATATCCAAGAAATGTGACAGTCATCCGAAACTTTGAGGACAAGCCTCAGAAATTTAGTAATACAGATAGTCTAACACCGATAGAGTATATCAGAAACCTGAAAGACTATTTTATTGAAGCCCATATTCCTAGAGAAAGAGAAATGAGAATCGTAGAAAGATTTCTAGCTGGAGGACCTCTTGAGTGGTTCAGAGCATTTCGGTACACTTTTAGTAATTTCGATGAATTTGCAGAGGCACTGATAAAACGATTCTGGTCAATAGAAGCACAAAATTCATTAAGAGCTGAGGTATACTCGAGGAAGTATTCGGGTACTCTTCCAACACGGTACGCTGATTTCTTCACGAGCCAGTTATCGCGCTTAAGATTTTTACAACCCCCATTGTCTACAGAGCAGTTAATAGATGCCATTTCACGTATGCTACCTGTTGAGGTAAGAAGACTTATTATATCGTCAAATATAAGGGATTTGACCAGTATGGACGAACTATTGAGAAGGCTTGATTACACGAGCCCGGTGCCAAATTTGGTTCAAAAAGGTCAGAGGCACGAATTCAAAGACATTAATACAGTCTACATGGATCAAGTTCAGCAAACTGATACGCCTGCTGAAGAGAAAACTGAAAATGTAGGTCCTCACAGGAACAATTATTTTCGCAACAACAGATCACAAGGTTACCGTCCATATCAGCAAAGACGAGGCTGGAATAACAATAGAGGGAACTATAATAACGGAAGAGGTAGATATTATAATAACAATGGGTACAATAGGAACTACAACAGAAATAACCAGTACCAGAATCGGAATCAAAATTCTCAAGGTCAGGTTATGACACCGGACAAGTATCAAGAGAGAGAGAAAGAAAGTCAGCAGTATTTGAAGGAATTACGAGAGAAGGAAGCTGAAAACCAGAAGAAAAGACAGGATTTAGTGATCGATCCTGGTCCTTCTACAAGCCAGCAGGGGAACTTTGAAAATGGTAACACAGAAAAAAAAAACGCCGATTTCTCAACGAAAGTGAGAAACAATGAATACATTGCCACACCACACATAATTACTATCAATGAAATTTACGAAGTGACTGATGAGGATTTATTAGAAGAGAGAGGAATCGTCAAAGAGGAAAGACCATGTGCCTTACCTATTATTTCTGTACTGATAGATGGCCAACAGTACAAAGCTCTTATGGATACCGGCGCAATTATTTCTATCATTTCTGATGAATGCTATCAAAGTCTATTAAAGGGAGAAAACATGACAGTTTTACCCGCTTCTACCGTCAAAGTGAGAGGAATTTTCCAAGACAAGGCAGTGAAATGCAAGATCCAAGTGTTGTTGAACTTTGAAATTAATGGAAGTAATTATGAACAGATCTTTATTGTGGTGAACAAGATCCATTTCGAGATTGTGCTAGGAATCGATTTTATATCGAAAGTTGGAGCCATTATTGATATGAAGAATAGGATTATTAGCTTTAATGATGGGTACATGATCACAGAAGAGATCGAAGAACAGGACGTGAAAAACAGTCTGGAGATAGACCTTAGGGAAGAGACTTTAAATACCATTATCAATGAAGTGGAGAATCTAACAGAAATACCCAGTAGAAAAACTGAAGGATTTGAAGAAATTCCGGGGGAATTTGAGGATTTGATAAAGGAATTCCAAGATATATTTGATGAAAAGCCTGGATTGATTAAAGACTATAAGTATAAGATAAGGCTGACCGATGGAACCCCTTACCAAAAGAAAATATACCCCATACCTGAGAAATACTACCAAGAAGTACGAGGGTTGATCAGAAAAATGGAGGTAGACGGGACTATAAAAAAAAAACAGGCGACGTCTTACATAAACCCCATCACTGTAGTCAAGAAAAGTAATGGTCAGATACGTCTCTGTCTCGATGCTCGGACCATCAACTTAAAGATTCTTCCAGAAAATGACCGACCACCTAAGATTAGAGATCTGCTTAGAAAGTTCAAAGGGAGAGCATGTTTCAGTGTTCTTGACATGACATCTTCGTTTTACCAAGTTCAACTGGAAGAAGAAAGTATGCAGTACACTGGATTCTTATTTGACCAGACGTCATGGGTCTTCCAGAGAATGCTTTTTGGAATGGTCAACAGTGGACCAGCACTTATTCGAGCACTTGATAGCAAGCTCACTGACGAAGTAAAGGAAAATGTAATCTGCTACATTGACGATTTAATTGTATCTTCACCCAACGCCGCAGAACATTTAGTGCATTTGAGAAAGTTGTTTGAAAATTTAAGGAAGGCCAATATTAAGGCCAATTTTGGAAAATGTCAATTCATGAAGAAGGAGATCAACTACTTGGGGCATTCTATTGATAAGGATGGATATCATCCGAACATGCAGAAAGTAGATGCGATCACAAGGTTCCCAAAGCCAACTAAGGTGAAACAAGTCAGAGAATTCGTAGGCGCATGCCAATTCATCAGCAGCCACTGTCCGAGATACTCTGAAATTATGGCTCCTCTGTATGACTTACTCAAGAAGAATAATAGATGGAAATGGAGTACCGCAGCAGACGAGGCTTTTGAGAAAGCAAAGGAGATGCTCAGAAACAACGTTAAACTGGAGTACCCAGACTTTGAGAAGGTGTTCTATATTGAGTCTGATGCATCAAGAATAGGCATTAGTGCAGTCTTATACCAAAAAGACGAGGCAGGCAACAAGCACTACATTGCGTTCACTAGTCGGAAATTAAAGAAACACGAGGAAAACTACTTTACGACAGAACTAGAAGCGTTAGCTTTTGTAACAGCTTTGCAAGCGTGGAAGAAAATGCTACTGGACACAAGGTTATCATTATTACAGATCACAAAGCACTTCAGTTTATGCTGCAAACTGACATGTCTAGTGATAGATTGACACGTTAGGCTTTGTTCACCCAACAGTTTAACGCCACTATTGTCCATCAGCCTGGGAAAGACAACTTACTGGCTGATGCTTTATCACGTAACCCTATCAAAAATGTGCAGATACACCATGTACAATTGGAGCAGCAAGATCAAGAGACCGTTAGGAGGTTAGCCCGAATCGGTGTGTCACAGAAGAGACACGCTCCAATCAGGAAAATGTACAGGTTCCTTAAGGGTTACATGGACAATACTGATGTTGACTATGCAGCTACACAGAGAGATTCACGACACTTTGTCTTGAGTGGAGACGTCGTATGTAAGTATGCTGACTCTGCGCATACAAAGCTCCGAATAGTCGTGCCACCTAAACTTGTAGTCAATTTAGTGTGGGTAGCTCATCACGCAACTGGACATGCCGGTCTGGATAAAACTCTTGATACTCTTAAAGAGAGGTTTATTTGGACTAACATGCGTTCCAGCATTGCTAATGTCATTCGTTCATGTGATAAATGTCAAAGAGCAAAGTATGCTTCCGCTCTATTAAAAGGAAAACCTAAGGCTATGATTCCCTCTAAACCGAATGAACTCATGGCGACGGACATATTTGGCCCCTGTCCGAAGGGATACCAGGGTAATCAGTACCTGTTGGTTATCGTGGATGTCTTCTCGAAATTTGTAACAATGAGTCCCATGCAAAAAGCTAACACGAGGAACGTTGTAAGCAGACTGGAACATGCTGTATTTCCAAAAGCTGGTAAACCAGAGTATCTACTATCGGATCATGGAGCTCAGTTTACATCCTTAGAATTTGCTGCAGATACGGAAAGGCTTGGTATTAAGCACATATTTTCAAGCGTGCGCTATCCGGAATCGAATTCTTCAGAAAGATACATGGCTGAATTTTCGAAATTTTGTCGAATTTTCTGTCCGAATGATCATACTAGTTGGGTGAGATTTGTACCCCTTATTGAGGAGTGTCTAAATTCTACAGTGCAGGAGAGCACGGGAGAGGTGCCAATGAGACTTCATCTAGGAAGAAACCCAGAAAGGCCGTGGGACAATCTTTTCAACCACGTTCCTAGAGATCCCGACCTATGAAGGCAGCAGAGAATTGACAGAGCGAAAGAACAACTCCAGAGAGCAGCACAAAAACGACTGAAAAGAGTAGCTGGAAAACGTTTTGGTACTCCCTTAGAAATTGGAAATCTGGTATTACTACGCAGACCTGTCAAGGCTGACGTGAGTAAGAAAATCTATCCCAAGTTTGGAATAGTATTTATGGGTCCGTTCAGAATTACGAATGCTTATGGAAACAACTGTTATGAACTCTATGATGATGAGAATGATGTCGTATATGGCAAGTTCAATGCTGGAAACTTGAAGAAATATTATCCAAGAGTAAGCCAATAATAATTCAATTTCGTGTTCAAGTGAATTCAGATATTTGTAACAGAGTTTAAAAACAATTTGCAACTGTTTTTAAAACGTGGTGAAGGGAGAATGCCCCCGTAAATTGAATTATACTGAGACCACGGTGGCTGTATTGGCATATGTGAATAAAGTTATGGCCGTCATATTTGTGACGTGTATATTCATGACGTAGGCGTGGATGGCGCAACGCTCGAGCAAGTAGGCTGGCTGAGCTTAGATTCTTGCTGACGTCACGATTTTGTTCGAGAAGGATCTTAGATTTACGACGCAGTCGCAGGGAAGCAAGTAAACGTGCTGAGGAAGAAGTTACGCTATTGGAGGAGAGGCTCGAACCAATGAATGATAGCTTGAAGGGAGACGGAGATTACTGAAACTACCATATTTAATAACTTTTGGCATGCAGAATTGTGGAAAACTATTTTCAGTTATGGCATTGATTTGGAATTTTGAAGAAATTAATTATATGTTTTTGAAATCTGAAAATCCGTCAAGAATAGCCAAAGTTGGAACTTCGAGTAATGACGGAAGAAGAAGCTATGGTAGGGATGGATACGCCCCTTCAAAGTTGATAAAAGGCCTTGCACAGCAGAGAGGATCTTCTCACTTCGTGGTTTTATTCTGACTTGATAGTCTGACTTCGTGTTCTGATAGAACAAGCATATCGTCATAAGCAAGCGTGGCAGAGCCCACCGCATCGAACAGTATTGGGTATCCAGCAGTGCAATTTTACTGTTACTAAAACTAGGCGAAGTTGGAGCGCACACATAAACGATTCTACAAGTTTATCTATCAAGAATTAGCTACTGCATTTATACTAATTCAATAGTGCATTACAATATTGAGGCGTGTGCGAAAGTTGAACATTTTCATTATAATACTTCAGAAGATATTCGCATTTAAAGACTGCAGAGAAAAGTGTTTTTCTCGAATCCTGAGAAGCACTTTTAATACCACATTCTACGCTACGGCAGACACGTGTATTGCAACCGTGATACTGAAGATTACATTTGGTGATACAACGCTACATTCTACAATGGAACTATACAATCTGGCAGTACTTTCGACTAACATTATAATGGAAGTGGAGATGGAAGACTAAAACTTTAATGCAATTGGGACATACATCAGTAGTGTGAAGTAGCAACATGGAGCTTCGATAATCGTCATTCTACAAAGACGAGCATGTAGTGAACATTCAGCTACACTCATGCATCGTAATCCATCGCTGAATTACATCAAATGGCAGTGGAAATAAATTCATACTCCACAATTATGAACATTTCTGCGGAAATATTTGCAATGAACTTCATGGCTGATTTCTACAAGAACTTCAGGGAACTTTCAAGAGGGGCAAGGGTTTTTCCCAGCACACAAAGAAGAGTTTTTCCAGAAGGATGTCTATCGTCTACACGGAGCAGTGCGATTTCCGGAGGAGGAAGCTGTTCTATTCTCCGAGGGCGCAGGTTCCAGGTTCGAGGTCGGTGCACATCTATCCTGTGGTGAAATGGAACCAGCAGCAGTCTTCTTTGAAATTTTCTTCTAGAATTTCAATCCAACAGATAAGGTAGCCGTGAACGTTTCTTGATTTATTTGAGCCATTTTAGTGAGATCTGAGCAACTATCTTTCCCATATTTTCTGTCATATATTTGATTGCCCCATATTCTTTTGCTAGATGTTTCTGTACTCTGTACACTTTGCAGCTTTATGCCATTTTCTTCGATTTATTGAGACATTATTATGTCATTTGCATATTTAAACATTTTGGATCAGTTTATACTGAAGTTAAATATTCTTTCGAGAATTTGAATTTTTCTTGTAGTCACGATTTGACTGTAAAGTTAACGATTTTCTATGGCAAGTTTGAATTCAGACAGCGTGTCATTTTATTAAAGTAATTCTTTCCAGTAAATTACTTTGACCAATTTTCTGTCATCCTCAAGAAAGAAGAATGATTAAAAGATTTTAGAGCGTTAAAATCTACTACTGTATCGACGATCTTGGAAATACTAGTCGTTTTTATGAACATGATTGAAACACAGACATTTTTAGTCAAATTCTGAAATACCATTGCATTATAGACAATTTTATGAAATATGAACTTTGAATACGATTTATTCAGTACACTATAGTAATGAACATTTGATAGGAGATTTTCTCAATTCTAGATTGAAACAATAATGTTTGCATTTTCTAGTCTATTTGCATTCTATTCGACTATTTCTGCAGTTAAATGAATTTTGCTTGAATATAGTATTTTTATACGGCGATAATTATGATGAGATTAATTCATTTTGATAGACCAGGGAGGTGTGTCTAATCGTATTTGCTATTAAATTTATTTGTGACTGGCAAATTTTTACTTCATATCGCTTCATGAATGAAACCCACGAAGGTTAAATATAATAACAGTTTTCGATACAATTGATGAATATAAGAATTTTTAAAGAGGAACTATGGATGTATAATCGTTAGTTCAGTGGACGTGTAAAAGTCGCTGATGAATAATGCCCTTTAATAAGTGAAGGAGGTTCCCACAGTAATATTGATGATGATGATGATGAATTAATAAGTGGAGGTTTTTTGTGTGTATTGTGGAAGATTTTGATGCCATATATAATGAGATATATGATGAATTATGGGCCAATTTTGTGCGTTTGTGCGAGGTATGTTTCCGCTGAGTTGTATTGTTCAGGTCCATTGAAAATTATTCATGTGAAGTTACTGTTAAAATTAACAAGAGTGATAAATTGATTGAATTATAGATTTTGAATGGAGGTTACCGTCACAAATAATAATTATTAAATCTTATTAAACCTGAATCTAAAATTTAAATATAAGTAACCTTCATCGGTCGATTATATTACCACGATTTAAGAAAATATCAACCGGATAAACGTGTGGTTAATGTATTTCAAATATAAATAAAATATAAATAATGTAAATAACTATGTAAATATCTATAATAATAATTTGAAACAAACGGGATTAATAGAGGCGTGTAAAAATTTTTCAATTGTCGTTTGACTAAGTTATGAACAATCTAAATGTTATAAATAATTATTGAACACTATGATATAACATTATACGTTTTGCTATTAACATTTAAACAAAGCTAGTTCGATAATTGGAATAAACATTTAAATAATATTTGAGATTAACAGAGTAATCCATTGCAATGTGAACGGAACTTGTATAAATTTTGCGTGATAATATTCGAGTTGAGATGGGAGCATTTAAATTGTTTTGAATGAGAGCTAGACTCTGCGTTGGCCAGCATATGGTGACACTGGTTAGGCAGCTGCGTCCATTTGACGAAGCAAGCATGCAACACTGCTTAGGGTGTATTGCAGGTGGCCAGATAACTGAATGGTGGAGGTCAAGGTCAACTACTTAGCGGCCTTGCGGTTATTAATAAATGTGTGTCAATGAACTAAATTATGAAGTTCATGAACAAGGAAACAAATGCTATATGTCTCGTCCCAGCTCCCTTATCCATTCTAATGTGCATTGTTGTTATTATTACGTTCTTTTGAGCTAGAGAAAGCTGAATTTTTGTATGTGAAGTCTACAGTCCTACAGGAGGACATGGTTGCATTGACAATGGCTTCAGACAGCCATAACTATTTTGTTGTTAAATTTTGTTAAAATATTTTTTTTCTTTATGTGAAATAAATTATTGTGCAGTTTAAATTTTCTGGTCTTCGACTTGGTTCATTTTAAATATCGTGGTGGAGGTTATTGTGAGGGCATACTATTAAGTGATCCAGTTGAAAACCCAGACCCGAGATTAAATTGAATAGGTAAGTAAAAGGTAAGTATGAACCCCCGTATATTTTGGTGTGTTCCACAATAATTTCATGTTAACTACTGTGCTCTAATCTCGGTAGTATCTGTCAGTGCCATTTTCATTGATGTAGCTGTGCCGGTGCAATCGATTATTGGCAATCCGATTGAGGGGGCGGATTTCTGACAGCCTACTATCCGGATTATCGGGGACAGTAGGATTGGCGCAATCAACGTGTGGGGCTCGAATAACATTGGATTACCAAGTTATCGATGTCAATGGGATTGTGAAGACTCAAATAAAGAGGTTGATTCTTTGTTAGATGTCTTGGCCAATTGTAGAATTTGAGAGTGTGATTATATAGGGATTAAATGTTGTGTTGTATTAGGAAAATTACACTCAGAAAAGATCAGATCTTATACAACCTGAGAGAGGTTAAATAGGCTGGAAACTTAGAAAAATCGCCTATGATCTGGAGTCTTATTTTACTTGACCGGCTTATGACATGTTTAGTCATATTAAAGATAAAATTAAACTATTTGGATTGTAAATGTAAATTATTTATGTTAGGATATTTAAAATGAACCAAAGAAATTTGAACATGTGCTTGAGTTTATTTCAACATAGGGTGTTTATGAAGTTAGTGATAAGCTAATTATAAGTTAGATTTAAGACAGAAAAGTGCTCAAACTTTATATATGGTGAAAGGCGTTGCTCAGATGTTGTTATCTTGCTCTATTTGATGTATGTCCCTAACGCAGTCTATTATTGAAAATTATTGAGATGGCAGATGAGTGTATGAGAAAGATGTTGGAGGAGATGTCCAACAGTTTGAAAGCTAGCATGAATGAAAGTGTGAGGGAGATGGAAGCTAGGAATGCTAGTCGAATGCAGGAGATGATGAAGGAGAATTTGAAGGATCTCCAGACCAGTTCTGCAAATTTGGAAAATAACATGTCGCGTTTACAGACCAGTACACAGGAGGTCCAGAATGCCGTGACTGACATTCACAAGGATGTCTCAGATGTTAAAGTAGATTTATCCAATGTCCATAAAGATGTTTCAGATGTAAAAATTGATGTTTCCAATGTACAGGGAAAAGTTGATTCAGTCCAGAAAGACCTTACTTTGTTAAATCTTGATGTTGCTAATGTCCGGGGTGATATTTCATGTGCTAGAGCAGAAGTAATCGTTGTTAGGAATGATGTTGCTACTGTACAAGACTAGGTAGAAGAAGTTCAAAGAGAGATTAGAAATGTTCGAACCGATGTGTCAAACGTTCAAGTAGACATAAATAATATTCAGTCTGATATTAATGATATGCAAAGCGATATCAATAAGGTGCAAATAGAAGTTAATACAGTTTTTGTAGACATTGCCAAAGTTCAAACTGATGTTAATAAGGTTAGAGAAGAAATTGAAACTTCAAAAACGCTTTGTACTCGTAACATTAGTGCTTTAACAACTAGATTGGTTGACGAGTCTGTTAGGACAACAGCTTCACTAGCTGGATTAAAACATGATGTAGAGGTCATGAGGACCCAAGTCTTAGATCATAATCGTTTACTTAAGGAAGACATTGAAGTAGATATTGCTGAAATGTTAACTGCAAATGTAACGGTTTGGAAAGATGAATGGAACAAGTCAAGTGGGGAACATGTCAATCAGATTCAGGAGCGAATTGAACGAAAACTAGCCAGTACACAAGTAGATATAAATAATGAGGTAGTTCAAATTAGAAAGGATTTGAGTATAAGGATGGATTCGCTATCCGAAAAGCAGGTAGAGGATAGAACTCAAATAGGCCAGGACGTGCAAGCATTAAAAACCGCGTTAGAGGAACAAATTCATAAGGTTGTCTCTGATGTCAATGAAACTACGAGCAAACTTCAGAATTTAAACCTAGGAGAAGCTAGCATGTTGGAAACGTATAAAGAAGAGTTGATTAGGAAAGTCATCACGGAAATCACAGATAAGGATCCAGAAGGGTTGACTTTTGAAGATAATAGGAATTACGTGAGAAGATGTAACCTCGCTACTGAAGAGAGAGATATTAGTCCTGAGGAACGTATATTCAGATTCCGGGAAGAAGAAGAGGATAGGAATATTGAACCTGAATGGAAATATCGTGATAGTGGGAAGAATTACATGGATTCATATCCAAGAAATGTGACAGTCATCCGAAACTTTGAGGACAAGCCTCAGAAATTTAGTAATACAGATAGTCTAACACCGATAGAGTATATCAGAAACCTGAAAGACTATTTTATTGAAGCCCATATTCCTAGAGAAAGAGAAATGAGAATCGTAGAAAGATTTCTAGCTGGAGGACCTCTTGAGTGGTTCAGAGCATTTCGGTACACTTTTAGTAATTTCGATGAATTTGCAGAGGCACTGATAAAACGATTCTGGTCAATAGAAGCACAAAATTCATTAAGAGCTGAGGTATACTCGAGGAAGTATTCGGGTACTCTTCCAACACGGTACGCTGATTTCTTCACGAGCCAGTTATCGCGCTTAAGATTTTTACAACCCCCATTGTCTACAGAGCAGTTAATAGATGCCATTTCACGTATGCTACCTGTTGAGGTAAGAAGACTTATTATATCGTCAAATATAAGGGATTTGACCAGTATGGACGAACTATTCAGAAGGCTTGATTACACGAGCCCGGTGCCAAATTTGGTTCAAAAAGGTCAGAGGCACGAATTCAAAGACATTAATACAGTCTACATGGATCAAGTTCAGCAAACTGATACGCCTGCTGAAGAGAAAACTGAAAATGTAGGTCCTCACAGGAACAATTATTTTCGCAACAACAGATCACAAGGTTACCGTCCATATCAGCAAAGACGAGGCTGGAATAACAATAGAGGGAACTATAATAACGGAAGAGGTAGATATTATAATAACAATGGGTACAATAGGAACTACAACAGAAATAACCAGTACCAGAATCGGAATCAAAATTCTCAAGGTCAGGTTATGACACCGGACAAGTATCAAGAGAGAGAGAAAGAAAGTCAGCAGTATTTGAAGGAATTACGAGAGAAGGAAGCTGAAAACCAGAAGAAAAGACAGGATTTAGTGATCGATCCTGGTCCTTCTACAAGCCAGCAGGGGAACTTTGAAAATGGTAACACAGAAAAAAAAACGCCGATTTCTCAACGAAAGTGAGAAACAATGAATACATTGCCACACCACACATAATTACTATCAATGAAATTTACGAAGTGACTGATGAGGATTTATTAGAAGAGAGAGGAATCGTCAAAGAGGAAAGACCATGTGCCTTACCTATTATTTCTGTACTGATAGATGGCCAACAGTACAAAGCTCTTATGGATACCGGCGCAATTATTTCTATCATTTCTGATGAATGCTATCAAAGTCTATTAAAGGGAGAAAACATGACAGTTTTACCCGCTTCTACCGTCAAAGTGAGAGGAATTTTCCAAGACAAGGCAGTGAAATGCAAGATCCAAGTGTTGTTGAACTTTGAAATTAATGGAAGTAATTATGAACAGATCTTTATTGTGGTGAACAAGATCCATTTCGAGATTGTGCTAGGAATCGATTTTATATCGAAAGTTGGAGCCATTATTGATATGAAGAATAGGATTATTAGCTTTAATGATGGGTACATGATCACAGAAGAGATCGAAGAACAGGACGTGAAAAACAGTCTGGAGATAGACCTTAGGGAAGAGACTTTAAATACCATTATCAATGAAGTGGAGAATCTAACAGAAATACCCAGTAGAAAAACTGAAGGATTTGAAGAAATTCCGGGGGAATTTGAGGATTTGATAAAGGAATTCCAAGATATATTTGATGAAAAGCCTGGATTGATTAAAGACTATAAGTATAAGATAAGGCTGACCGATGGAACCCCTTACCAAAAGAAAATATACCCCATACCTGAGAAATACTACCAAGAAGTACGAGGGTTGATCAGAAAAATGGAGGTAGACGGGATTATAAAAAAAAAACAGGCGACGTCTTACATAAACCCCATCACTGTAGTCAAGAAAAGTAATGGTCAGATACGTCTCTGTCTCGATGCTCGGACCATCAACTTAAAGATTCTTCCAGAAAATGACCGACCACCTAAGATTAGAGATCTGCTTAGAAAGTTCAAAGGGAGAGCATGTTTCAGTGTTCTTGACATGACATCTTCGTTTTACCAAGTTCAACTGGAAGAAGAAAGTATGCAGTACACTGGATTCTTATTTGACCAGACGTCATGGGTCTTCCAGAGAATGCCTTTTGGAATGGTCAACAGTGGACCAGCACTTATTCGAGCACTTGATAGCAAGCTCACTGACGAAGTAAAGGAAAATGTAATCTGCTACATTGACGATTTAATTGTATCTTCACCCAACGCCGCAGAACATTTAGTGCATTTGAGAAAGTTGTTTGAAAATTTAAGGAAGGCCAATATTAAGGCCAATTTTGGAAAATGTCAATTCATGAAGAAGGAGATCAACTACTTGGGGCATTCTATTGATAAGGATGGATATCATCCGAACATGCAGAAAGTAGATGCGATCACAAGGTTCCCAAAGCCAACTAAGGTGAAACAAGTCAGAGAATTCGTAGGCGCATGCCAATTCATCAGCAGCCACTGTCCGAGATACTCTGAAATTATGGCTCCTCTGTATGACTTACTCAAGAAGAATAATAGATGGAAATGGAGTACCGCAGCAGACGAGGCTTTTGAGAAAGCAAAGGAGATGCTCAGAAACAACGTTAAACTGGAGTACCCAGACTTTGAGAAGGTGTTCTATATTGAGTCTGATGCATCAAGAATAGGCATTAGTGCAGTCTTATACCAAAAAGACGAGGCAGGCAACAAGCACTACATTGCGTTCACTAGTCGGAAATTAAAGAAACACGAGGAAAACTACTTTACGACAGAACTAGAAGCGTTAGCTTTTGTAACAGCTTTGCAAGCGTGGAAGAAAATGCTACTGGACACAAGGTTATCATTATTACAGATCACAAAGCACTTCAGTTTATGCTGCAAACTGACATGTCTAGTGATAGATTGACACGTTAGGCTTTGTTCACCCAACAGTTTAACGCCACTATTGTCCATCAGCCTGGGAAAGACAACTTACTGGCTGATGCTTTATCACGTAACCCTATCAAAAATGTGCAGATACACCATGTACAATTGGAGCAGCAAGATCAAGAGACCGTTAGGAGGTTAGCCCGAATCGGTGTGTCACAGAAGAGACACGCTCCAATCAGGAAAATGTACAGGTTCCTTAAGGGTTACATGGACAATACTGATGTTGACTATGCAGCTACACAGAGAGATTCACGACACTTTGTCTTGAGTGGAGACGTCGTATGTAAGTATGCTGACTCTGCGCATACAAAGCTCCGAATAGTCGTGCCACCTAAACTTGTAGTCAATTTAGTGTGGGTAGCTCATCACGCAACTGGACATGCCGGTCTGGATAAAACTCTTGATACTCTTAAAGAGAGGTTTATTTGGACTAACATGCGTTCCAGCATTGCTAATGTCATTCGTTCATGTGATAAATGTCAAAGAGCAAAGTATGCTTCCGCTCTATTAAAAGGAAAACCTAAGGCTATGATTCCCTCTAAACCGAATGAACTCATGGCGACGGACATATTTGGCCCCTGTCCGAAGGGATACCAGGGTAATCAGTACCTGTTGGTTATCGTGGATGTCTTCTCGAAATTTGTAACAATGAGTCCCATGCAAAAAGCTAACACGAGGAACGTTGTAAGCAGACTGGAACATGCTGTATTTCCAAAAGCTGGTAAACCAGAGTATCTACTATCGGATCATGGAGCTCAGTTTACATCCTTAGAATTTGCTGCAGATATGGAAAGGCTTGGTATTAAGCACATATTTTCAAGCGTGCGCTATCCGGAATCGAATTCTTCAGAAAGATACATGGCTGAATTTTCGAAATTTTGTCGAATTTTCTGTCCGAATGATCATACTAGTTGGGTGAGATTTGTACCCCTTATTGAGGAGTGTCTAAATTCTACAGTGCAGGAGAGCACGGGAGAGGTGCCAATGAGACTTCATCTAGGAAGAAACCCAGAAAGGCCGTGGGACAATCTTTTCAACCACGTTCCTAGAGATCCCGACCTATGAAGGCAGCAGAGAATTGACAGAGCGAAAGAACAACTCCAGAGAGCAGCACAAAAACGACTGAAAAGAGTAGCTGGAAAACGTTTTGGTACTCCCTTAGAAATTGGAAATCTGGTATTACTACGCAGACCTGTCAAGGCTGACGTGAGTAAGAAAATCTATCCCAAGTTTGGAATAGTATTTATGGGTCCGTTCAGAATTACGAATGCTTATGGAAACAACTGTTATGAACTCTATGATGATGAGAATGATGTCGTATATGGCAAGTTCAATGCTGGAAACTTGAAGAAATATTATCCAAGAGTAAGCCAATAATAATTCAATTTCGTGTTCAAGTGAATTCAGATATTTGTAACAGAGTTTAAAAACAATTTGCAACTGTTTTTAAAACGTGGTGAAGGGAGAATGCCCCCGTAAATTGAATTATACTGAGACCACGGTGGCTGTATTGGCATATGTGAATAAAGTTATGGCCGTCATATTTGTGACGTGTATATTCATGACGTAGGCGTGGATGGCGCAACGCTCGAGCAAGTAGGCTGGCTGAGCTTAGATTCTTGCTGACGTCACGATTTTGTTCGAGAAGGATCTTAGATTTACGACGCAGTCGCAGGGAAGCAAGTAAACGTGCTGAGGAAGAAGTTACGCTATTGGAGGAGAGGCTCGAACCAATGAATGATAGCTTGAAGGGAGACGGAGATTACTGAAACTACCATATTTAATAACTTTTGGCATGCAGAATTGTGGAAAACTATTTTCAGTTATGGCATTGATTTGGAATTTTGAAGAAATTAATTATATGTTTTTGAAATCTGAAAATCCGTCAAGAATAGCCAAAGTTGGAACTTCGAGTAATGACGGAAGAAGAAGCTATGGTAGGGATGGATACGCCCCTTCAAAGTTGATAAAAGGCCTTGCACAGCAGAGAGGATCTTCTCACTTCGTGGTTTTATTCTGACTTGATAGTCTGACTTCGTGTTCTGATAGAACAAGCATATCGTCATAAGCAAGCGTGGCAGAGCCCACCGCATCGAACAGTATTGGGTATCCAGCAGTGCAATTTTACTGTTACTAAAACTAGGCGAAGTTGGAGCGCACACATAAACGATTCTACAAGTTTATCTATCAAGAATTAGCTACTGCATTTATACTAATTCAATAGTGCATTACAATATTGAGGCGTGTGCGAAAGTTGAACATTTTCATTATAATACTTCAGAAGATATTCGCATTTAAAGACTGCAGAGAAAAGTGTTTTTCTCGAATCCTGAGAAGCACTTTTAATACCACATTCTACGCTACGGCAGACACGTGTATTGCAACCGTGATACTGAAGATTACATTTGGTGATACAACGCTACATTCTACAATGGAACTATACAATCTGGCAGTACTTTCGACTAACATTATAATGGAAGTGGAGATGGAAGACTAAAACTTTAATGCAATTGGGACATACATCAGTAGTGTGAAGTAGCAACATGGAGCTTCGATAATCGTCATTCTACAAAGACGAGCATGTAGTGAACATTCAGCTACACTCATGCATCGTAATCCATCGCTGAATTACATCATACTCCACAATTATGAACATTTCTGCGGAAATATTTGCAATGAACTTCATGGCTGATTTCTACAAGAACTTCAGGGAACTTTCAAGAGGGGCAAGGGTTTTTCCCAGCACACAAAGAAGAGTTTTTCCAGAAGGATGTCTATCGTCTACACGGAGCAGTGCGATTTCCGGAGGAGGAAGCTGTTCTATTCTCCGAGGGCGCAGGTTCCAGGTTCGAGGTCGGTGCACATCTATCCTGTGGTGAAATGGAACCAGCAGCAGTCTTCTTTGAAATTTTCTTCTAGAATTTCAATCCAACAGATAAGGTAGCCGTGAACGTTTCTTGATTTATTTGAGCCATTTTAGTGAGATCTGAGCAACTATCTTTCCCATATTTTCTGTCATATATTTGATTGCCCCATATTCTTTTGCTAGATGTTTCTGTACTCTGTACACTTTGCAGCTTTATGCCATTTTCTTCGATTTATTGAGACATTATTATGTCATTTGCATATTTAAACATTTTGGATCAGTTTATACTGAAGTTAAATATTCTTTCGAGAATTTGAATTTTTCTTGTAGTCACGATTTGACTGTAAAGTTAACGATTTTCTATGGCAAGTTTGAATTCAGACAGCGTGTCATTTTATTAAAGTAATTCTTTCCAGTAAATTACTTTGACCAATTTTCTGTCATCCTCAAGAAAGAAGAATGATTAAAAGATTTTAGAGCGTTAAAATCTACTACTTTATCGACGATCTTGGAAATACTAGTAGTTTTTATGAACATGATTGAAACACAGACATTTTTAGTCAAATTCTGAAATACCATTGCATTATAGACAATTTTATGAAATATGAACTTTGAATACGATTTATTCAGTACACTATAGTAATGAACATTTGATAGGAGATTTTCTCAATTCTAGATTGAAACAATAATGTTTGCATTTTCTAGTCTATTTGCATTCTATTCGACTATTTCTGCAGTTAAATGAATTTTGCTTGAATATAGTATTTTTATACGGCGATAATTATGATGAGATTAATTCATTTTGATAGACCAGGGAGGTGTGTCTAATCGTATTTGCTATTAAATTTATTTGTGACTGGCAAATTTTTACTTCATATCGCTTCATGAATGAAACCCACGAAGGTTAAATATAATAACAGTTTTCGATACAATTGATGAATATAAGAATTTTTAAAGAGGAACTATGGATGTATAATCGTTAGTTCAGTGGACGTGTAAAAGTCGCTGATGAATAATGCCCTTTAATAAGTGAAGGAGGTTCCCACAGTAATATTGATGATGATGATGATGAATTAATAAGTGGAGGTTTTTTGTGTGTATTGTGGAAGATTTTGATGCCATATATAATGAGATATATGATGAATTATGGGCCAATTTTGTGCGTTTGTGCGAGGTATGTTTCCGCTGAGTTGTATTGTTCAGGTCCATTGAAAATTATTCATGTGAAGTTACTGTTAAAATTAACAAGAGTGATAAATTGATTGAATTATAGATTTTGAATGGTATCACTAAGAATTTTTATAACAAAAGGTGCTTATCTAAAAATCTTAAAATAAGGCACTACACTACAGTGGTGAAACCGGAATGCCTATACGCAAGTGAATGTCTGGTACTAAACTATAGATTAGATAAACTTGAAGTACTAGAAAGGAGAATCATGAGGAAAATTTTAGGCCCAGTGAAAACAGCAGAAGTATGGAAATTAAGATCTAATGATGAAATATACATGAACATAGAAAATATAACAGAAACGATAAGAAAAAGGAGATTGCAATTTTTTGGACATATTTACAGAATGGATGATTCCAGATTAACAAAAAGGATATTCAAGTACCTTTGGGAGAAAAGGGCAACAACTAGCTGGATTCAAGAAGTAAAGAAAGATTTAGAAAGAAATAATATAAGTGAAGAAGAAACGGTGAACAGAGAGATCTTTAGAAAAAGGGTATTAAGTATGAAAGGATTCCAAGGAAGATTGCCAAAGAAACCTGGTGCGAAGTGGTCCGAGGACAGAAAGAAGCAGCATAGTGAACGGATGAAGGAGTACTGGAGGGAACGGAAGAGAAAACAACAAAGTGTGAAGAATTGAAATTGGCACGTGGTCCCTAGCAGGCCTCATCGGAAAGAAGAAGAAAATCTTATTAAACCTGAATCTAAAATTTAAATATAAGTAACCTTCATCGGTCGATTATATTACCACGATTTAAGAAAATATCAACAGGATAAACGTGTGGTTAATGTATTTCAAATATAAATAAAATATAAATAATGTAAATAACTATGTAAATATCTATAATAATAATTTGAAACAAACGGGATTAATAGAGGCGTTTGACTAAGTTATGAACAATCTAAATGTTATAAATAATTATTGAACACTATGATATAACATTATGCGTTTTGCTATTAACATTTAAACAACGCTAGTTCGATAATTGGAATAAACATTTAAATAATATTTGAGATTAACAGAGTAATCCATTGCAATGTGAACGGAACTTGTATAAATTTTGCGTGATAATATTTGAGTTGAGATGTGAGCATTTAAATTGTTTTGAATGAGAGCTAGACTCTGCGTTGGCCAGCATATGGTGACACTGGTTAGGCAGCTGCGTCCAAATGACGAAGCAAGCATGCAACACTGCTTAGGGTGTATTGCAGGTGGCCAGATAACTGAATGGTGGAGGTCAAGGTCAACTACTTAGCGGCCTTGCGGTTATTAATAAATGTGTGTCAATGAACTAAATTATGAAGTTCATGAACAAGGAAACAAATGCTATATGTCTCGTCCCAGCTCCCTTATCCATTCCAATGTGCATTGTTGTTATTATTACGTTCTTTTGAGCTAGAGAAAGCTGAATTTTTGTATGTGAAGTCTACAGTCCTACAGGAGGACATGGTTGCATTGACAATGGCTTCAGACAGCCATAACTATTTTGTTGTTAAATTTTGTTAAAATATTTTTTTTCTTTATGTGAAATAAATTATTGTGCAGTTTAAATTTTCTGGTCTTCGACTTGGTTCATTTTAAATATCGTGGTGGAAGTTATTGTGAGGGCATACTATTAAGTGATCCAGTTGAAAACCCAGACCCGAGATTAAATTGAATAGGTAAGTAAAAGGTAAGTATGAATCCCCGTATATTTTGGTGTGTTCCACAATAATTTCATGTTAACTACTGTGCTCTAATCTCGGTAGTATCTGTCAGTGCCATTTTCATTGATGTAGCTGTGCCGGTGCAATCGATTATTGGCAATCCGATTGAGGGGGCGGATTTCTGACAGCCTACTATCCGGATTATCGGGGACAGTAGGATTGGCGCAATCAACGTGTGGGGCTCGAATAACATTGGATTACCAAGTTATCGATGTCAATGGGATTGTGAAGACTCAAATAAAGAGGTTGATTCTTTGTTAGATGTCTTGGCCAATTGTAGAATTTGAGAGTGTGATTATATAGGGATTAAATGTTGTGTTGTATTAGGAAAATTACACTCAGAAAAGATCAGATCTTATACAACCTGAGAGAGGTTAAATAGGCTGGAAACTTAGAAAAATCGCCTATGATCTGGAGTCTTATTTTACTTGACCGGCTTATGACATGTTTAGTCATATTAAAGATAAAATTAAACTATTTGGATTGTAAATGTAAATTATTTATGTTAGGATATTTAAAATGAACCAAAGAAATTTGAACATGTGCTTGAGTTTATTTCAACATAGGGTGTTTATGAAGTTAGTGATAAGCTAATTATAAGTTAGATTTAAGACAGAAAAGTGCTCAAACTTTATATATGGTGAAAGGCGTTGCTCAGATGTTATCTTGCTCTATTTGATGTATGTCCCTAACGCAGTCTATTATTGAAAAATTATTGAGATGGCAGATGAGTGTATGAGAAAGATGTTGGAGGAGATGTCCAACAGTTTGAAAGCTAGCATGAATGAAAGTGTGAGGGAGATGGAAGCTAGGAATGCTAGTCGAATGCAGGAGATGATGAAGGAGAATTTGAAGGATCTCCAGACCAGTTCTGCAAATTTGGAAAATAACATGTCGCGTTTACAGACCAGTACACAGGAGGTCCAGAATGCCGTGACTGACATTCACAAGGATGTCTCAGATGTTAAAGTAGATTTATCCAATGTCCATAAAGATGTTTCAGATGTAAAAATTGATGTTTCCAATGTACAGGGAAAAGTTGATTCAGTCCAGAAAGACCTTACTTTGTTAAATCTTGATGTTGCTAATGTCCGGGGTGATATTTCATGTGCTAGAGCAGAAGTAATCGTTGTTAGGAATGATGTTGCTACTGTACAAGACAAGGTAGAAGAAGTTCAAAGAGAGATTAGAAATGTTCGAACCGATGTGTCAAACGTTCAAGTAGACATAAATAATATTCAGTCTGATATTAATGATATGCAAAGCGATATCAATAAGGTGCAAATAGAAGTTAATACAGTTTTTGTAGACATTGCCAAAGTTCAAACTGATGTTAATAAGGTTAGAGAAGAAATTGAAACTTCAAAAACGCTTTGTACTCGTAACATTAGTGCTTTAACAACTAGATTGGTTGACGAGTCTGTTAGGACAACAGCTTCACTAGCTGGATTAAAACATGATGTAGAGGTCATGAGGACCCAAGTCTTAGATCATAATCGTTTACTTAAGGAAGACATTGAAGTAGATATTGCTGAAATGTTAACTGCAAATGTAACGGTTTGGAAAGATGAATTGAACAAGTCAAGTGGGGAACATGTCAATCAGATTCAGGAGCGAATTGAACGAAAACTAGCCAGTACACAAGTAGATATAAATAATGAGGTAGTTCAAATTAGAAAGGATTTGAGTATAAGGATGGATTCGCTATCCGAAAAGCAGGTAGAGGATAGAACTCAAATAGGCCAGGACGTGCAAGCATTAAAAACCGCGTTAGAGGAACAAATTCATAAGGTTGTCTCTGATGTCAATGAAACTACGAGCAAACTTCAGAATTTAAACCTAGGAGAAGCTAGCATGTTGGAAACGTATAAAGAAGAGTTGATTAGGAAAGTCATCACGGAAATCACAGATAAGGATCCAGAAGGGTTGACTTTTGAAGATAATAGGAATTACGTGAGAAGATGTAACCTCGCTACTGAAGAGAGAGATATTAGTCCTGAGGAACGTATATTCAGATTCCGGGAAGAAGAAGAGGATAGGAATATTGAACCTGAATGGAAATATCGTGATAGTGGGAAGAATTACATGGATTCATATCCAAGAAATGTGACAGTCATCCGAAACTTTGAGGACAAGCCTCAGAAATTTAGTAATACAGATAGTCTAACACCGATAGAGTATATCAGAAACCTGAAAGACTATTTTATTGAAGCCCATATTCCTAGAGAAAGAGAAATGAGAATCGTAGAAAGATTTCTAGCTGGAGGACCTCTTGAGTGGTTCAGAGCATTTCGGTACACTTTTAGTAATTTCGATGAATTTGCAGAGGCACTGATAAAACGATTCTGGTCAATAGAAGCACAAAATTCATTAAGAGCTGAGGTATACTCGAGGAAGTATTCGGGTACTCTTCCAACACGGTACGCTGATTTCTTCACGAGCCAGTTATCGCGCTTAAGATTTTTACAACCCCCATTGTCTACAGAGCAGTTAATAGATGCCATTTCACGTATGCTACCTGTTGAGGTAAGAAGACTTATTATATCGTCAAATATAAGGGATTTGACCAGTATGGACGAACTATTGAGAAGGCTTGATTACACGAGTCCGGTGCCAAATTTGGTTCAAAAAGGTCAGAGGCACGAATTCAAAGACATTAATACAGTCTACATGGATCAAGTTCAGCAAACTGATACGCCTGCTGAAGAGAAAACTGAAAATGTAGGTCCTCACAGGAACAATTATTTTCGCAACAACAGATCACAAGGTTACCGTCCATATCAGAAAAGACGAGGCTGGAATAACATTAGAGGGAACTATAATAACGGAAGAGGTAGATATTATAATAACAATGGGTACAATAGGAACTACAACAGAAATAACCAGTACCAGAATCGGAATCAAAATTCTCAAGGTCAGGTTATGACACCGGACAAGTATCAAGAGAGAGAGAAAGAAAGTCAGCAGTATTTGAAGGAATTACGAGAGAAGGAAGCTGAAAACCAGAAGAAAAGACAGGATTTAGTGATCGATCCTGGTCCTTCTACAAGCCAGCAGGGGAACTTTGAAAATGGTAACACAGAAAAAAAACGCCGATTTCTCAACGAAAGTGAGAAACAATGAATACATTGCCACACCACACATAATTACTATCAATGAAATTTACGAAGTAACTGATGAGGATTTATTAGAAGAGAGAGGAATCGTCAAAGAGGAAAGACCATGTGCCTTACCTATTATTTCTGTACTGATAGATGGCCAACAGTACAAAGCTCTTATGGATACCGGCGCAATTATTTCTATCATTTCTGATGAATGCTATCAAAGTCTATTAAAGAGAGAAAACATGACAGTTTTACCCGCTTCTACCGTCAAAGTGAGAGGAATTTTCCAAGACAAGGCAGTGAAATGCAAGATCCAAGTGTTGTTGAACTTTGAAATTAATGGAAGGAATTATGAACAGATCTTTATTGTGGTGAACAAGATCCATTTCGAGATTGTGCTAGGAATCGATTTTATATCGAAAGTTGGAGCCATTATTGATATGAAGAATAGGATTATTAGCTTTAATGATGGGTACATGATCACTGAAGAGATCGAAGAACAGGACGTGAAAAACAGTCTGGAGATAGACCTTAGGGAAGAGACTTTAAATACCATTATCAATGAAGTGGAGAATCTAACAGAAATACCCAGTAGAAAAACTGAAGGATTTGAAGAAATTCAGGGAGAATTTGAGGATTTGATAAAGGAATTCCAAGATATATTTGATGAAAAGCCTGGATTGATTAAAGACTATAAGTATAAGATAAGGCTGACCGATGGAACCCCTTACCAAAAGAAAATATACCCCATACCTGAGAAATACTACCAAGAAGTACGAGGGTTGATCAGAAAAATGGAGGTAGACGGGATTATAAAAAAAACAGGCGTCGTCTTACATAAACCCCATCACTGTAGTCAAGAAAAGTAATGGTCAGATACGTCTCTGTCTCGATGCTCGGACCATCAACTTAAAGATTCTTCCAGAAAATGACCGACCACCTAAGATTAGAGATCTGCTTAGAAAGTTCAAAGGGAGAGCATGTTTCAGTGTTCTTGACATGACATCTTCGTTTTACCAAGTTCAACTGGAAGAAGAAAGTATGCAGTACACTGGATTCTTATTTGACCAGACGTCATGGGTCTTCCAGAGAATGCCTTTTGGAATGGTCAACAGTGGACCAGCACTTATTCGAGCACTTGATAGCAAGCTCACTGACGAAGTAAAGGAAAATGTAATCTGCTACATTGACGATTTAATTGTATCTTCACCCAACGCCGCAGAACATTTAGTGCATTTGAGAAAGTTGTTTGAAAATTTAAGGAAGGCCAATATTAAGGCCAATTTTGGAAAATGTCAATTCATGAAGAAGGAGATCAACTACTTGGGGCATTCTATTGATAAGGATGGATATCATCCGAACATGCAGAAAGTAGATGCGATCACAAGGTTCCCAAAGCCAACTAAGGTGAAACAAGTCAGAGAATTCGTAGGCGCATGCCAATTCATCAGCAGCCACTGTCCGAGATACTCTGAAATTATGGCTCCTCTGTATGACTTACTCAAGAAGAATAATAGATGGAAATGGAGTACCGCAGCAGACGAGGCTTTTGAGAAAGCAAAGGAGATGCTCAGAAACAACGTTAAACTGGAGTACCCAGACTTTGAGAAGGTGTTCTATATTGAGTCTGATGCATCAAGAATAGGCATTAGTGCAGTCTTATACCAAAAAGACGAGGCAGGCAACAAGCACTACATTGCGTTCACTAGTCGGAAATTAAAGAAACACGAGGAAAACTACTTTACGACAGAACTAGAAGCGTTAGCTTTTGTAACAGCTTTGCAAGCGTGGAAGAAAATGCTACTGGGACACAAGGTTATCATTATTACAGATCACAAAGCACTTCAGTTTATGCTGCAAACTGACATGTCTAGTGATAGATTGACACGTTAGGCTTTGTTCACCCAACAGTTTAACGCCACTATTGTCCATCAGCCTGGGAAAGACAACTTACTGGCTGATGCTTTATCACGTAACCCTATCAAAAATGTGCAGATACACCATGTACAATTGGAGCAGCAAGATCAAGAGACCGTTAGGAGGTTAGCCCGAATCGGTGTGTCACAGAAGAGACACGCTCCAATCAGGAAAATGTACAGGTTCCTTAAGGGTTACATGGACAATACTGATGTTGACTATGCAGCTACACAGAGAGATTCACGACACTTTGTCTTGAGTGGAGACGTCGTATGTAAGTATGCTGACTCTGCGCATACAAAGCTCCGAATAGTCGTGCCACCTAAACTTGTAGTCAATTTAGTGTGGGTAGCTCATCACGCAACTGGACATGCCGGTCTGGATAAAACTCTTGATACTCTTAAAGAGAGGTTTATTTGGACTAACATGCGTTCCAGCATTGCTAATGTCATTCGTTCATGTGATAAATGTCAAAGAGCAAAGTATGCTTCCGCTCTATTAAAAGGAAAACCTAAGGCTATGATTCCCTCTAAACCGAATGAACTCATGGCGACGGACATATTTGGCCCCTGTCCGAAGGGATACCAGGGTAATCAGTACCTGTTGGTTATCGTGGATGTCTCCTCGAAATTTGTAACAATGAGTCCCATGCAAAAAGCTAACACGAGGAACGTTGTAAGCAGACTGGAACATGCTGTATTTCCAAAAGCTGGTAAACCAGAGTATCTACTATCGGATCATGGAGCTCAGTTTACATCCTTAGAATTTGCTGCAGATATGGAAAGGCTTGGTATTAACCACATATTTTCAAGCGTGCGCTATCCGGAATCGAATTCTTCAGAAAGATACATGGCTGAATTTTCGAAATTTTGTCGAATTTTCTGTCCGAATGATCATACTAGTTGGGTGAGATTTGTACCCCTTATTGAGGAGTGTCTAAATTCTACAGTGCAGGAGAGCACAGGAGAGGTGCCAATGAGACTTCATCTAGGAAGAAACCCAGAAAGGCCGTGGGACAATCTTTTCAACCACGTTCCTAGAGATCCCGACCTAGGAAGGCAGCAGAGAATTGACAGAGCGAAAGAACAACTCCAGAGAGCAGCACAAAAACGACTGAAAAGAGTAGCTGGAAAACGTTTTGGTACTCCCTTAGAAATTGGAAATCTGGTATTACTACGCAGACCTGTCAAGGCTGACGTGAGTAAGAAAATCTATCCCAAGTTTGGAATAGTATTTATGGGTCCGTTCAGAATTACGAATGCTTATGGAAACAACTGTTATGAACTCTATGATGATGAGAATGATGTCGTATATGGCAAGTTCAATGCTGGAAACGTGAAGAAATATTATCCAAGAGTAAGCCGATAATAATTCAATTTCGTGTTCAAGTGAATTCAGATATTTGTAACAGAGTTTAAAAACAATTTGCAACTGTTTTTAAAACGTGGTGAAGAGAGAATGCCCCCGTAAATTGAATTATACTGAGACCACGGTGGCTGTATTGGCATATGTGAATAAAGTTATGGCCGTCATATTTGTGACGTGTATATTCATGACGTAGGCGTGGATGACGCAACGCTCGAGCAAGTAGGCTGGCTGAGCTTATATTCTTGCTGACGTCACGATTTTGTTCGAGAAGCATCTTAGATTTACGACGCAGTCGCAGGGAAGCAAGTAAACGTGCTGAGGAAGAAGTTACGCTATTGGAGGAGAGGCTCGAACCAATGAATGATAGCTTGAAGGGAGACGGAGATTACTGAAACTACCATATTTAATAACTTTTGGCATGCAGAATTGTGAAAAACTATTTTCAGTTATGGCATTGATTTGGAATTTTGAAGAAATTAATTATATGTTTTTGAAATCTGAAAATCCGTCAGAATAGCCAAAGTTGGAACTTCGAGTAATGATGGAAGAAGAAGCTATGGTAGGGATGGATACGCCCCTTCAAAGTTGATAAAAGGCCTTGCACAGCAGAGAGGATCTTCTCACTTCTCACTTCGTGGTTTTATTCTGACTTGATAGTCTGACTTCGTGTTCTGATAGAACAAGCATATCGTCATAAGCAAGCGTGGCAGAGCCCACCGCATCGAACAGTATTGGGTATCCAGCAGTGCAATTTTACTGTTACTAAAACTAGGCGAAGTTGGAGCGCACACATAAACGATTCTACAAGTTTATCTATCAAGAATTAGCTACTGCATTTATACTAATTCAATAGTGCATTGCAATATTGAGGCGTGTGCGAAAGTTGAACATTTTCATTATAATACTTCAGAAGATATTCGCATTTAAAGACTGCAGAGAAAAGTGTTTTTCTCGAATCCTGAGAAGCACTTTTAATGCCACATTCTACGCTACGGCAGACACGTGTATTGCAACCGTGATACAGAAGATTACATTTGGTGATACAACGCTACATTCTACAATGGAACTATACAATCTGGCAGTACTTTCGACTAACATTATAATGGAAGTGGAGATGGAAGACTAAAACTTTAATGCAATTGGGACATACATCAGTAGTGTGAAGTAGCAACATGGAGCTTCGATAATCGTCATTCTACAAAGACGAGCATGTAGTGAACATTCAGCTACACTCATGCATCGTAATCCATCGCTGAATTACATCAAATGGCAGTGGAAATAAAATCATACTCCACAATTATGAACATTTCTGCGGAAATATTTGCAATGAACTTCATGGCTGATTTCTACAAGAACTTCAGGGAACTTTCAAGAGGGGCAAGGGTTTTTCCCAGCACACAAAGAAGAGTTTTGCCAGAAGGATGTCTATCGTCTACACGGAGCAGTGCGATTTCCGGAGGAGGAAGCTGTTCTATTCTCCGAGGGCGCAGGTTCCAGGTTCGAGGTCGGTGCACATCTATCCTGTGGTGAAATGGAACCAGCAGCAGTCTTCTTTGAAATTTTCTTCTAGAATTTCAATCCAACAGATAAGGTAGCCGTGAACGTTTCTTGATTTATTTGAGCCATTTTAGTGAGATCTGAGCAACTATCTTTCCCATATTTTCTGTCATATATTTGATTGCCCCATATTCTTTTGCTAGATGTTTCTGTACTCTGTACACTTTGCAGCTTTATGCCATTTTCTTCGATTTATTGAGACATTATTATGTCATTTGCATATTTAAACATTTTGGATCAGTTTATACTGAAGTTAAATATTCTTTCGAGAATTTGAATTTTTCTTGTAGTCACGATTTGACTGTAAAGTTAACGATTTTCTATGGCAAGTTTGAATTCAGACAGCGTGTCATTTTATTAAAGTAATTCTTTCCAGTAAATTACTTTGACCAATTTTCTGTCATCCTCAAGAAAGAAGAATGATTAAAAGATTTTAGAGCGTTAAAATCTACTACTTTATCGACGATCTTGGAAATACTAGTCGTTTTTATGAACATGATTGAAACACAGACATTTTTAGTCAAATTCTGAAATACCATTGCATTATAGACAATTTTATGAAATATGAACTTTGAATACGATTTATTCAGTACACTATAGTAATGAACATTTGATAGGAGATTTTCTCAATTCTAGATTGAAACAATAATGTTTGCATTTTCTAGTCTATTTGCATTCTATTCGACTATTTCTGCAGTTAAATGAATTTTGCTTGAATATAGTATTTTTATACGGCGATAATTATGATGAGATTAATTCATTTTGATAGACCAGGGAGGCGTGTCTAATCGTATTTGCTATTAAATTTATTTGTGACTGGCAAATTTTTACTTCATATCGCTTCATGAATGAAACCCACGAAGGTTAAATATAATAACAGTTTTCGATACAATTGATGAATATAAGAATTTTTAAAGAGGAACTATGGATGTATAATCGTTAGTTCAGTGGACGTGTAAAAGTCGCTGATGAATAATGCCCTTTAATAAGTGAAGGAGGTTCCCACAGTAATATTGATGATGATGATGATGAATTTATAAGTGGAGGTTTTTTGTGTGTATTGTGGAAGATTTTGATGCCATATATAATGAGATATATGATGAATTATGGGCCAATTTTGTGCGTTTGTGCGAGGTATGTTTCCGCTGAGTTGTATTGTTCAGGTCCATTGAAAATTATTCATGTGAAGTTACTGTTAAAATTAACAAGAGTGATAAATTGATTGAATTATAGATTTTGAATGGAGGTTACCGTCACAAATAATAATTATTAAATCTTATTAAACCTGAATCTAAAATTTAAATATAAGTAACCTTCATCGGTCGATTATATTACCACGATTTAAGAAAATATCAACCGGATAAACGTGTGGTTAATGTATTTCAAATATAAATAAAATATAAATAATGTTAATAACTATGTCAATATCTATAATAATAATTTGAAACAAACGGGATTAATAGAGGCCTGTAAAAATTTTTCAATTGTCGTTTGACTAAGTTACGAACAATCGAAATGTTATAAATAATTATTGAACACTATGATATAACATTCTGCGTTTTGCTATTAACATTTAAACAACGCTAGTTCAATAATTGGAATAAACATTTAAATAATATTTGAGATTAACAGAGTAATCCATTGCAATGTGAACGGAACTTGTATAAATTTTGCGTGATAATATTTGAGTTGAGATGTGAGCATTTAAATTGTTTTGAATGAGAGCTAGACTCTGCGTTGGCCAGCATATGGTGACACTGGTTAGGCAGCTGCGTCCATTTGACGAAGCAAGCATGCAACACTGCTTAGGGTGTATTGCAGGTGGCCAGATAACTGAATGGTGGAGGTCAAGGTCAACTACTTAGCGGCCTTGCGGTTATTAATAAATGTGTGTCAATGAACTAAATTATGAAGTTCATGAACAAGGAAACAAATGCTATATGTCTCGTCCCAGCTCCCTTATCCATTCCAATGTGCATTGTTGTTATTATTACGTTCTTTTGAGCTAGAGAAAGCTGAATTTTTGTATGTGAAGTCTACAGTCCTACAGGAGGACATGGTTGCATTGACAATGGCTTCAGACAGCCATAACTATTTTGTTGTTAAATTTTGTTAAAATATTTTTTTTCTTTATGTGAAATAAATTATTGTGCAGTTTAAATTTTCTGGTCTTCGACTTGGTTCATTTTAAATATCGTGGTGGAGGTTATTGTGAGGGCATACTATTAAGTGATCCAGTTGAAAACCCAGACCCGAGATTAAATTGAATAGGTAAGTAAAAGGTAAGTATGAACCCCCGTATATTTTGGTGTGTTCCACAATAATTTCATGTTAACTACTGTGCTCTAATCTCGGTAGTATCTGTCAGTGCCATTTTCATTGATGTAGCTGTGCCGGTGCAATCGATTATTGGCAATCCGATTGAGGGGGCGGATTTCTGACAGCCTACTATCCGGATTATCGGGGACAGTACCTGTACACCAAGGACTTGTCACCAGTGACTATGGTGTTCATGAAGTCGGGGTCACTGTGGAGTCCAGTATGTCCTGTGATACTTCCACACGAAATTTGTGCCGAAGCTGCTGATGGCGGAGCAAAAGCAACTTCGTATATAAGACCTCATAAATTGTAATTCAGAAAGGTTCCCTCTAAACGTTTATGGTAAAATCGCAAAGTGAAATATTTAACCATTATGTGACGTTTCAGCCCCCTTAAGTTCACTTAACTCGTTATTGTTAAAATTAGGGAAAAGGGTCTACTCAAGTGAAAGACCATCTCCTCTTCATTCATCAGAATGTTTTTTAAATGCAGGAAAATGACAATGAAATATAATATTAATAATAATACTAATAATAATAATAATATCGTAAGGCCTCGGGTATCGGGTGCAAGCTTTGTTAATTGACGCACACAGGGCAACTTGCATGTCGTATTTTATCGCTCCTTGAAGTGCTATGAAAGTCAAGGAGGTTATGTATCTAAGCTCCTTGACACTATAGCGCTTTCTAGTAGAGAAATGAGAAACTTTGTTTTGGCGGAAAATCCAGAGATTAATTTTGCCATTATGAACACGGCCTACTGAATTCAAATGGGTTCTTTAACATGCCAACATTTTATGACATGCTTATCGTGAATTTTGTCGCCTTTCAAAAATCGCTTACCACGGCCAGGAGTGAATCTGCAAGCTTGGGGTTGGCAGTCCGACACAATAACCACTCACCCACCGTGGCAAGCTACAATGAGATATGATGGTAGTGTGAATGAAGAAATGGCCCCTTCAAGGTGATCATTGACAAGAATATTCAATGATCCCTTAGGTCTACTTTTATAATGGTACTGTTACCATCAGTTATCCTAATGACTGGTCTTAAAAATACTCTAATTTTGTGTTTGTGTGTTTCAGACCCTATTTAATGGAAGATGCATTTGATTCATCCTTGTCTGTATCATATGAACAACCATCTCCGATCGATCTGGATAATTTTGGTGGAAGAATAAAGGAGTCCTTGACGTTATATGCAAGGAACAAGCCTTATACTGTCCGATCAGACATTACTGTTATGCCTGGGGTAAGGTCATTCAGTTGATATTTTATTTGTATCAATAATTATTATCTCTGCCTCCCTTCTTTCTTGTCTTTTGAAAAACTGATTATGTTTTGTGAATCTTTCAGTATAAAGAGCTCCTATTATTATTATTAATCTTGATTGGTCACATTGGACCACTTGAGTTGTTCCACAATCACTTCTTCTTTGAAGGTAGTACTGCTTGGTTCTCGCGCTCTTTCCAGTACTTTTTCATTCATTCAGATCGGGATTTTCTCAACTCATCTGAAATCTCCTATTTTGTATAATTTAAAAAAATATTTTAACCCTGCATAAGTGTGGTGGAATTTTAATCATGATACATGTGTCCGGTCTCCAAGAACAAATTTAACAACTTGTTCATGTGTATGAAGTAATAATAATAATAATAATATCGTATGGCCTCGGGTGCCGGGTGCAAGCTTTGTTATTTGACACCCAGAGGGCAGCATGGATGTCGAATCTTGTTGTTCCTTGAAGCACTATGAAAGTCAAGGAGGTTAGATATCTAAGCTCATTGAACACTATAGCACTTTCTAGTAGAGAAATGAGGAACTTTGTGTTGGCGGAAACTCCCGAGATTAATTTTGGCATTGTGAACACGGCCTACTGAATTCAAATGGGTTCTTTAACATGCCAACATCGTATGACATGTGTATCGTATTTTTGCCGCCTCTCAAAAATCACTTACCACAGCCAGGAGCGAACCTGCAAGCTTGGGGTTAGTAGACCGACATGTTAACCGCTCATCCACCGTGGCAAGTAAATTAGGTTGACTCAGTGTCTTGCAGCCAGCTGTATTGCGCTGCACATTCTTTGTCACTTCATTGCATGTTCTATTACATTTCTAAGTGTGGGCATTCCTAAGAATATAAATTCGGGATTAACCAGTGGCGGCTGGTGACATGGTTGCAGTGTTGCACAACTCCCAATAATTTTACACCTAATTCGTCGTTTCTTTTCCTTTAATGTTTTAGTTTTATAGATCTAATGCACTAAAAAATGTGTTAAAATCATCGATATTTTGATATTATTAATCCTAATGCTTCACACTGTACCTATAAAAGCTGCCGCCTTCAAATCAAACTCCAGGGGGTTAGCTCTCTTGTGGCGACTCCCAAGTAGACAGCGCGGCCGGCAGGGACGAGGCCAAGTTTGTACATAGCTTGCTGGCCAGCATGGGTAGTAGGGAGTTGCAGACGAGCTGCCAGCCTCCTGGCAATAGTCAGTTCCAAATGGCCCCGTTAGACTACACCACTCTTTGGAAATGACAACACCCTCGATTTCTTTTACCCCGCGAAGGGTAGTTTAGTTAGTTAGTTATTTAGTTAGTTATTGTTGTTTTAAGGGAGGGAACTACGAGGTCATCTGCCCCTGAAGGGTAGTTTCTTTCCCACACCACTAGGGAATGCTACACCACCCACAACAGTACAAATATCGGAATTTCATAGGGAGACATTAGTTGGTTCACACCCAATTATTTTTAGATGTTTTCTCATCATAACTTTTAGCAGGACCTTCTATACTACCGGACCTGACACTGCAATCCAAGATGGCCGCCGTAGTCGGTGGTCGGACATCAAACGCATGACGTGGGTCAGAATCCAACACAACACAAAATAACATCATGACGTGATTTTGTCTGCTGTTAATCCATTTTATGGGCTTGGGACATCTTGGTCATCAGCCCCGTGCAGTTGGGTTTGGGTTGAATTCCTCCAATTACGTGATTATTGTAGTAGTGTGTGTAGCTGTGTAAGGGACAGGCATGGGGAGGTACCCCGGGAGTTAAAATGAGGTACTACCGGAGTTCCGTCAGGAAAGGAATAAAATAAAATAATGTTGAGGCCCACAGGAGAGATCTGTAGAATATCTTGGCTGAGTGAACAGGGAAAGTTGTAAATGATGATGTTGATGATAATTGTTGTCGTAAGGGGCCTAACATTTAGGTTATCGGCCCTTAATGGTTTGGGTGATGGTGAAGCTGATAATGAAATGTAAACTATAACTAAAACTAAACTACTAACTTATATATTGTACTAGAAGAAGAAATGGAGAAATGGAAAACAAAAGGAGAACAAGGCAAATAAAGGACAGGAGGAAAAGAAATGCCCTCGACCATCAAGGAATGCGGATTGAGGGACTTGGAAGGAAGGAGAGCCATAAAAGGCAGATAGGAAAGTGAAAGAGGAGAGGGTCCGCCCCACAGGTAATGGATAAAAGAGGGAAAACCGGACCCAGCTCAGAAATCCCTCGGGGTCGCCAACTCTCGAACTCACCAGCCGTGAGCACCTGAGGGTGTAGCAATATCTAGGGTGCACCAAAAGTGGTGGGGCTACATACACCCTTCCTCCTTGAGGGCCTTGAGCAGAAGGCAGGAGATAACAGGCAAAGAAAAAGAAGGCTGACCCTCACAGAAGGAGGGTATCAGAAAAGATGAGACAAGGGCCAATTAAGGCGGGAAAGGAAGAGACTCCCTAGACCTCGGATACCCTAATACCGTCGGGGTCGGGAGAGAGCAAGAGTTGACCAAGTGAAGTCGACAGGAAAGAAGACGGAGAGGAGCCCGGAAAAAGTAAGTGGAAGCAATGCCGGACTCAGCTGGGGCCCCGTGGTCGCCAACCCACGTCCCACTAGATGTGAGCCCCTGGGGGGAGTTGTATATGTTCCTGTAGGAATTTCAATCTCTTTTTTAGTAAGTTACCTATTATTCTGGGCCTGTTTGCCATCTCTTGATGAATGCAGTACATTTGCATTTTTCTGTTGGCACAGGCTAGAGTAAAATGAGGCTTTTCACCGATGTCTCAGTCTCACTCTTGTCTGTGATTATATGGAAACTACTGAGGTATGGGTGGTGCTTAGTAATGACATTCAGGGCACAGTCAGTGTCTGTTGGCACAGGCTAGAGTATCACCAATGTCTCAGTCTCACTCATGGCTGTGATTGTATGGAAGCTACTGAGATATGGGTGGTGCTTAGTAATGACTTTCAGGGCACAGTCAGTGTGTGTTGGCACAGGCTAGAGTATCACCGATATCTCAGTCTCACTCTTGGCTGTGATTATATGGAAGCTACTGAGGTATGGGTGGTGCTTAGTAATGACATTCAGGGCACAGTAAGTGCCTGTGGATGCTGTGAAAGGTTCTACTCATAGGGTTAGTACTGCTGTACTGACTCAATGAGGAAAGCAATGATAATCTACCTCACTCCTCTTCTTGCTTAGTACGCCTCAATATAGCTCTGCCTTGGGTTTTTGTGAGTATCTACCCACATAACCTAACGGCAGTGCCTTTTGAGGATCCAACCAGCCTTCGGGCTGACTACCTAACAGACAGACATATTTTCCTTAAAAATAAATGTGACCAACCAGGTGGTGTAGTTCTTGGTTATCACTTCTGGGGTCCAAGTTTGATTCCTGACTGTCAAACAATCTTAATTCTAGTCTAAGGGTAAGAACGGGGTACACACAGCCTTTGAGGTAAACCGGTAAATGTTGGGTTCGATTCTCCGCGTAGCCACCCAGCAAGTGGTTTACCAAGGGGTCCCACACATACTGAAGATAAATGCCTAGGTAATTCCTATCATAAGGTCACGACTGCCTTCTGAAAATCCGTCAACAAGTAGGCTAGTCGTATTCATTCATTCCTATTCATGAGATTAAATGGCACTCTGTCAATCGCATGACGTGTGTCAGAATCCAACCCAACACAAGAAATAACATCATGACGTGATTTGGTCTGCTGTTAATTCATTTTATGGGCTTGTGACTTCTTGGTCATCAGCTCCGTGAAGTTGGGTGTGGGTTGAAGTCCCCTGATAGGAAATTAGAAAATAGGCACCAATGGCTTATCTTTATAATAATTGGATTTGCATCCAGTCACACAACAGTTTCAAGGCATATCACCACAATTTTAGCATAGCCTATGCATGAGTAAGCCTACTGGTAGTTTATTAAAACGGGATCCACACCAAGTACGTGATAAGATTGATATCCTTGAACTAGCAGGCGTATAATTGGATGAGAGAACACGGCAGACAATTTAATAATAATAATAATAATAATAATAATGTTATTGGTTTTACGTCCCTTTTAACTACACTGGTTTTTAGAGACGCCGGGTGCCGGAATTTTGCCCCGAGGGGGATCTTTAACGTGCCAGTAAATCTACGGACACGGCTCAGACAATTTAAAAAGTAGGTTATGTTCATCCGTACGGTAATCAATTTTCAGATCTTCTTAGGCCTTAAATTGGAATGCGTTAATTATTACTATGCTTGCTCATAATTAATTACCATTACTAATAATTTATAAACCCTAAACAGAATAATATATAGGCCAAACTTACCCTCTGATTGGCAATAGTATTGATGGTATCACAAGCGTAACAGAAGTTACCGGTATCTCGTATTTATGAAGCACTAATGCAGACATTTACTTCCACGAACGTGTAATATCATTAAGCAATAATCAATAAGCACAGATAATCAAAGGAGACGATTGCTAACCGAAATTCACATCACTATCACACCGTAAACAAAACGACTCAACTTATAAACAAAGCATGTAATCACCAACAGCGTCAGCCATCTTTCATCTGTCCCGCCGCTAGTGTCAGGTCCGGTATTATAATTATAGAAGGTCCTGCTTTTAGGGATGTAGCGGGAGAAAGTTCGCGCCAGATAGTGCTCGTGTAGTACTGGGTAAGCGCAAGGCGATCGTCTTATGTTTCTCCCAGTCAGCTGCGACGAATGTGTAAATTGTGACCGAGTTTTCTAAGCTAAAGTAAATTTTATCTTCTCTAATTTTACTCCAAGACTATATTAATTAATTCTATAGGTATATCTCCTAATATATGATAAACGATTTTCAGCGTTTAAGCGTTAAACAGCTGCAAAATGAGCTACGGACTAGAGGCACTAAAACCAGCGGGAGGAAGGAAGAATTAATAGCCTACAGCGGTAATAACAAAATTCTAACACGCTTTATTATTCAAATAATGAATATGAGTCAGCATGCTTTCTACTAAAGATTACAATTACTAGAGTATTGTAGGCCTATATTGATAAATATATCTCCAAAAGACTTAAATCATAAATTGAGATTTAACTATTCACTTGCTCCCCCTGCTTACAGACTTCGATTCATGTATTTTTTTAGGTTGATAGCTTACATGAGACTGTCGTGTTTTAAGGTAAACATAATCAAAGAAAGTTGATACCGGTAATTAAATATGTACCTCGAAAATGCATCGCAACGTTTGGTTCTTATGTAATTTTGTCAATTTCGCAATAAGAATCGTTCCCTTACCCCCTGGGAAAGGACTTGAGGGTACAATTTTTTTAAAGTTTGAGAATCCCTGCTTTAGGGCCACGAACTGTTTCCATTCATCTGACTATGTCTCAAGAATGTAGAAGTCAGTTGCTACCACATTCTCCGTCAGGCAGATGGACATTGACGATTAATTCCGATTTCAAGAAACCAACCATAATACGTTTGTGACTGTTAATGTTGCGACATTTATTCTTGAAGTATTTGACCGAGTAGCCTATTGATGTCTTTGAAAATGGGAGTCAGAAATGTTACTTTCATTTCTTCGTGTATATTGACGATTTCTTCCCGTACTTCAATGGAGATGATTTCTGCAGATTCCGATATTGTAGGCTTATCGTGATAATCCGGCAATTTTCTTGTGTATGACCTCTTCCTAAATAATTATTTTTGTTGTGTTCGTGGTCCACGGAAAAAGCGGTAGAACAGCGCCCGGTTTTTATCTTGCTCTCTCACCTTCAAATAGGCCTACAAACGCATAAATTCAGTGGATGTTATCGAAATGTCTAATCAGTTTATAGGTACAAAATAGGAATTATTTTCCATTGTAAGTCACACTTATCCAACACAGTTTTCGTGAAGTCATCGGGTTGTAAATGATGGAAACACACTTTAATATATTCGGTCAGATTTTTCTCACCGAAATGTTTCCTTCTAAAAGCATGTGACCATTTCTTCCTCATTTCTTTATTTTGTGGAAATTGGTGAAACGAAAACGGGCTTCCCTGATTTTTGCAAAGAGGAACACTGCAATAGCTCGGCATAGTTACGAAAATAACAATTTAAACAACTTAAATTCGTTGATATTAGCGGCATGAGAACATAGGAGACAAATGAAGAGCGCCTTGCGCTTACCCAGTACAACAGCAGTGCGCTCTATCGGTGCTAGTTCTATACATCCCTAATTGCGACGTATTGTTGGTGAACTGTAGCGGTTCATGTTTGCTTTTACCACTCTTGTTCTTGCGGGATTTGGGTTGTGGTTAGTTCTGTATTTAGTTGATTTGAGTATTTTGGTTCCAGGCAGATACATAACTGTGCATTATTATTATTATTATTAGTATTATTATTAGTATTATTATTATTATTATTATTATTGTTTGGTTGATTGTGAGTAGACCTATGCATTCACTACGACAGTTCTAGACTAGCAAAATTCAGTGTTTTGTTTGTTTGCCTTTCGCGCCACTTTCCGATATAGCACCCAGATTTATCATCTGTGCATCTTGTAAGTTAGTATTTTATTTTAACGGAATGTTTAGTTTGAAACATTAATTGTATTGTGGAGTGTGAGTGAAAATTAATGGAGTAAGTAATTTACTAGTTAGACAGTTTTCCCAGCTCCCTGATGACGATAAACTTACACTCGGTAGACCATTACCGGATAAGTATTGTCCTAAATATAAGTATACGGGGGCGTTTAAAGGAGATATTTAAGGCAATAATAATTGGTTATGTGAATGCGATATTAAAAACGCTTTATTCTATTTTCCATGTTTGTTGGTGGAGAATCCGCGTGGACCAAAATAGGAGTTACGGAAATTAATCCCTAAAATAAAGAAACATGAATCTTCAGCTGAGCGGCTTCGGTGCCGTAGTTGGTAGCATGCTGAGCCTCTATGCCCAAGATCGTGGGTTCAAACCCGGCCAAATTCGTCGGAATTTTTAAGAGCGTTAAAAATCCCTCAGTATGCATTCCTTCGGAGGGGAAGTAAAGCCGGCGGTCCCATGTCATAGATTTATGGCATGTTAAAGAACCTTCCACTTATTACACCTGTGAGAAGCTAAATTATAGGTTAAAATTTGAACAACGCTCTTAGGTTCCAACGTTCGTCGCCAGGAGCCGACTGCGGTGGCGTCTAGTAACCAAGTTCTGAACTAGTAGTCGTTTACGGTGGCCTTTGGCGGCAAAAGTAGGAACTGCTTGAAATTCAATGTCTGCAGTCCTCACTTGAATTAAAAACAGATAACACTCACTAATACAGCCATCACAATTAACACCGGTTATCAGACAGTTTCTCCACACACCCAAAGTACAGGGGGCTACATGACTGCGTTGTTGCAGCTCCTAAACTGAGGAACCAACCAACCAATCTTCAGCTGTTTGAAATTGACACTTTTTGGAACTGTTAACGAAGCTGCACAATTGGACAGTGCCTATAGAAGGTAAATTGCGGAATATAACGAAGAAGTTAGGCACAATAGGTATTTGTTAAATATTGTAATAAACTGTATTCGTTTCTGTGGCTCTTTCGAACGGGCCTTGCGTGATCATGATGAAAGTGTAACATCAACAAATCCAGGTGTTTTGAGAGAACTAATTAATTTTAGCGCTGAGTTGGATGCTGTGTTAAAGGTCATTTGGTAAGGGCAACTGTTTTCAAAGGAACGTCCAAAACAATTCAAAATTAACTTTTACAGATTATATTGGAGGTTAACCGAGAAGAAGTATCAAAGCAAATAAAGGAATCGGAAATTTTAGCCATTATAGCAGATAATTCAAACATATTTCAGATGGCTTTTGTGTACCGATACGTAGTAAGAGGGAAACAAAACATGATGCACACACATTAGCAGCGTGTTTACTGGATGAATTAAAGAAGCAGAAATTGAATGAAACTCCGCAAAAATGAATTGCGCAGACGTTTGACAGAACGCACTTCATGGCTGGTTCCTCTGATGGGGTTCAAGCTATAGTAAAAAAAGGACTGATAGTCAGTCTGAAAGACTAGACTTTATATCATTTTAAATGCTACAAATGCTGCGTGAACTCAAAGTCCGTTAGCAAGTGCAAACCAAGGTCAAAGGAGGTAGCTGGCTAGATGACGTCACGCTCACCGGGGCACGCGGGGAAAGGAGGAAGCTCAAGCAGTACTCTGACGTCACACACCTCAGTGCATTCAGGGTACATTTCGTCCCGTCACCGTAACGTACCGCCAGACCCCAGCGTAACTACGAAGTCGACAAGATCATTTAAAATGATAAAAATCCTATCCTTATGCAGAATATGTGCCCGTCTTTGTTAGTAATAACATTTTCGTTAACGTACAAACTTTTCGGTTCCCATGTTTTTTTTTTTGTTGAGAATGTTTATTATCCTGGAGATTGAGACCCAACCTTAGACAACCTGCTATGATTAAAATTATTCCCATTAACTCAGGCATAGGGCTTAAATACATACATCTGATTTTTTTTATGAATTCCTATAGGAAGAAGCCCAAAAGAGCCATTAAAATTTGTCTATTTGACGAACGTACAGTTATTTTGGAAAACCCATGTATTTCAGTTTTTATAGAACTGTAGTTTATCTAAAGTTAATTCATTTTTGTTACATGTGTGAACTTTCCATATAAAATTGCGACATCAGAATTTTTGGTGCAACACCCTGCTTGACATACCACCGGCCGCCACTGGGATTAACTATTTAGGCCATCAAAGTATCTGTCTGAATTATTAGATATCACTCATTAACAGGGTGTCGAGCGATATGGGATATGCTGGAAAAGTACGGGAATTCTAGTGACTCGGGAAAAATGTGGGAAATATACGTGAGTTTTTTATTTGATCCGGGAAATCTTGAAAAGTCTCATAATGCCCGATTTCTTAGCCTCCAAACGCTAAGTAGAGTCCTGACGCTCGGCCTTCTATTTCGCTTGCAGACTGCGCCGCCACCCACATTTTGCACCACCACCACTTAGAGCGCTAAGCGGGATGAGAGCCAGCCCACCAGTCACGACGCCACAGCGCCGTCGCATCGAATGTGACTGCTTTGCCTGGCTGACCGTCGGCCGTGCTCGTTGCTAGACAGTGACGGACAGGACTCAGCCTGCACGCGCATTGCTCACGCTATGGACTTTGTCTAAATCTCGCCATCACCCCTGCGGAAGTATCTCCAACCATGCAGTTACACTTACGCTAGAAAAAGTTGATTTTCGCGCTTTAAGATTAATTTTTCAGCCATTCGGTATGCAAACTGTAATCTCAGGGAGTTCTAAAATATACGGGAATTTAGTCTATTTTTGTTCGGGAAATACAGGAAATATACGGGAATATAAAAACAGGTCACCACTCGACATGATGCATTAACTCTGTGGGGGAAGAAGCATTTTATGTTATAAAAACTCCATGATTATTGTGTATTAAAAAAAAACATTTTGCCCAACTAAGGAGTGTGATTGATATGCACTAAAGAAATAAAAACAAGGATTGCAATAGCAAAAGAAGCCTTCAGTAAGAAAATAAAATTATTTTGTGGAGCAATGATAGTAAGCCTAAGGAAGAGATTAGTGAAATGTTTTGTTTGGAGTGCAGCAATGTATGGAGCGGAAACTTGGACGCTTAGGAAAGAAGATGATAATAATATGATGATAATTGTTGTTTTAAGGGGCCTAACATCTAGGTTATCGGCCCACGAAAGAAGACGAGAGAAGAATAGAGGCTTTCGAAATGTGGCTGTGGAGGAGAATGGAGAAAATAAGTTGGAAGGACAAAGTGAGAAATGAGGAAGTATTAAAGAAAGTAGGAGAAGGCAGAATGATGCTAAAGAAGAAGATAAGCAAATGAAAAATGAATTGGATTGGACACTGTATAAGGGGAGATGGTTTGGTGAAAAGTGCATTAGGACAGTCCAAGGGAAAATCCAAAGAGGAAGAAGAAGGTTTCAGATGCCTTCTTCTTCCTCCTCGCCTTTTCCCATTACGCGGGGTCGGCTTTCTTAATCCTGAGGCGCCACTCATTTCGTTGTAAAGCATCATCAGCAGATAGGCCCAATACTCTCATGTCCCTCTGGACATTCATCATCCATGTTGTTTTTCTTTAATACAGTAGTGTCTGATATTTTCTTGGGATGTTGGTATAACTCGTGTGACCTCCTTTTCATCCATACTCTCTTGCACACTGTGCCAATGATTTTTCTAAGGACCTTTTCTTTCTTGTTTATCTCAAGTTTTGGTTAGTGATCTGTCACCAATGATCAGGGTTTCTGGTGCATATAATTGTTTGTTTTAATATTCAAACAGGCTACTTTGTTTGGTTTAGACAGTGTACCATTGTGGGAAGCACAAATAAATAATACTTATACAGGAATGTCTAACGAAAACAGAACTGTCTAATGCAAACAGGACTGTCTAATGCAACCATTTACTTGAATAATCAGCCTCTACAAATTGTTGATCAATTTAAATATCTTGGTAGCACACTGAGTAAGGATAACAACAGCAACAGTGAAGTAAAAAATAGGACTAGTAATGCAGCCACCTTATATGCACAAGTTAGAACTCTACTGGGGGATAATAAGGTGCCCAGGAAATGTAACATATACAGGGTCTTTCATATAAAGTAAGAACGGCGAGCGGCGGATTTGTTAACTGTTGCTGTAGTGGCCATGGCGGAGCTTGTGGCGCGCCACGGCCCCCTGCTGTAGTATTGAAAGCGCATGCATAGTATATATTTGACCTTGCAATAAGCGTGCAGTTGTTCAGTCACCAGTCTGAACCTCATATGCTAACATGGTGAGACAGTTATCATTACAACATCGTATTTTTGTAAGTAAACCTCATTTTAAGTACGAGTCGGCTCGGTGGGTACGTGATGCATTTGTTCAGCAATTTTCGATGAAGTGCCACCTTCACTAGCACAGATTCATGTAATTGAAAATAAGTTTGACACTACTGGCTCGGTGCTCAATAAAATACATTAAAAAAATAGAAACATTACTGTGGCAGAACTCACTCACGTCAGCCAAAATGTGGTTACCAGATACAATGCCTGCATTACCCAGGAAGGACGACACATCCAGCATCTCTTATAAGGTAATATTTCATATAGGATTGTACACACGCTTAAAGCAGGGGGCCACGGCGCTCTACAAGCTCGGCCAAGGTCACCACAGTAGCAGATAACAAACCCGCCGCTTGGCGTTCTTACTTTATATGAAAGACCCTGTACTGTTTAAGACATACTACATCCCAATTCTAACTTAAGGAGTAGAAACATGCACCCTGTCCAGAAGAGAAGAAAGTAGGATTCAGGCATCCGAAATGAAGTTTATAAGAACAATGCTTCAAAGGACAAGGAGAGACAAAGTAAGGAACGAAACAAATAGGACAGAGGCTGGCATAGCTATCAGTACTACAAAATATTTGCAGAAGCAACGATTAGGGTGGTATAGGCATCTTCAAAGAAAGGGAGGTGAGAGGACACCAAAAGCTTATTTCAACAAGATTATCCCTGGAAAAAGACCAGTAGGAAGACCAAAGAAGAAATGGTTGGACCAAATCAAGGATGATCTTGAAGACAAAGGGATAGACTGGAGAAGGACTCATGAAGACCATCTATTCATGGACAGGAAAAGGTGGCAAGGGCTCGTTAATAGCAACCCGGCAACTGGAGCTGGAATTTAATGATGATAATGATGATGACAACATATTATTATTGTATTTGGATTGGTATGTCTTATCTTGTGCTCTCTTTGAACAGGCTACTCTATCAATAGCTCCAGAGGTTGTGCTGGAGTTTGCTCCCAATGTGGGGATCTTGGTGCTGGGCACATTGCGGGCTCAAGGCCGTGAGGGACAGGAAATCATCATGAGACCATTGTCGGTGCGGGCCAACATGGAGAGTGCTCGACTAGTAGAGACCTCAGTGGTAGCTCTCCCTCAGGGACTGGAGTCCATACGGCTGTGTACCTTGAGGAACTGTACCACTTCAGGAGCACCAGAAATTGGTAAGTTAAGTGCACCTTAATATAGAATATTTCTTTAAAGAAAGTATATTTTCATTGTGCACAAAATGCATTAATAGAAAAATTAAAAAAGCTAAACTACAGCCCATTAAAGGCCCTGACCTACCAAGTGACCGCTGCCCCGCCATTCCGCCTACAGATTGCAGGGTGGTGCGTGGTCAGCGTGTCGGGTCTCCTCGGCCATTAAACTTGATCTCCGTGACTGGAGTGCTGACTCACTGAAACGTTTTGCTAGCCCCTAACTGTTGGGTGAGAAATGTAACTGTTTACCTTTGCCTAAGCTATGTTGTTTTAATGGGTGCCAAGACCTCAACCCAATGTTGAAATCTAAATTTGTATTTAACAACGTCTAGCTCTGGCAGAACACCTTCAAGACTCTATTCACTCAGATCGTGGTATGATTTGATCATTAACCCAACAAACAATTGTATCAGGAGAAGGAATTGGTCTATATCTAATGCTACCTACTGAAAGCAAAGATTGCATTGTAAATGAAATGAATTTATTATATAAAACAAGAATAGCAAAATTAATAATAATAATAATAATAATAAGTATAAAATTTAAATTGGAGCGTTGTGATTTGAATATTACCGATAGAAAATTACGTGAAAACGGAGTCTGATAAATTATTGATTTTACTCTTATCCCCAAGCTATGAAGTTATTGAAATATGAAATATAAAACAAAGAAAAATGAGAGATTGCGTATTTCTGCGTCATTTGCGCTTACCACTGGAAATTGCTAAAGCATTTCCCTCGTACTGGATGATGCTGTGTGCTTCCCACAGTATCCTGGACGTCGCCATCTTCTTCGTTATTTGATGATATTCTGGTAGATTAGATAATTCTATGGTCCGTCCATCGAACCCAAACACTCGTGCAACCACACTGGTTAAGTTTTACAAAAGTTAGTCCTCCGATCCACGGAACATCGGAGCGACTCCCGCGTGCATCCGTACTCGTTAAGTTCTACACAGATAGTCCTCGTTCCCCGGAACATCGGAGCGACCCCCGCGTATAACCACACTCGTTAAGAACTACACAGATTGTCCTCTTACCACGCCGCGCCGAACGATATATCTACACGCCGGCTCCCCACTCTTCATCCGTCTTCTAGCTTACGTGGTCTCCACTGATTGGCTGACCCACCACGCGATCTTCACCTCCTCCGGGTCATTACACTCGGCGGGACGGTTCCGTTCCATATATTCGCCTTTCTTGACGCTGCAACTCCGCTTGCGTAATACTTCCCGACAAGATTAAGCGTGTACTTGAATTTCCAGTGACTCATGTCTCTCAAATACCCTAACTGACAAAACTCCGTAAAATTCCGTAATCAGATAATTTTCTATGATATCGTCGTTCGTAATAATTTGCATGATAGCGTTTTCTGAGACATAGAAAACCTATCTGAATGCTAATAATTTTTATAAAATGCTCCGAAAATACCTTAATAAAAATTATAATAAATTAATAATAATAATAAATTAACATAAAAAATTCTCTTGGCTGAACAATTTGCCGTGTAAATAAATATAGAATGGCTTCCTACTGACTTATGCCAGTTGCATAAAAACCCCTCGAAAAACACGTTACATCACTATCAGACAGCTACTCAATGGTCCTCACAAGGCTGAGTGCACCCTGTTCCAGCTCAAAAGTCAGTATCTAAAATCCCTGATGGGGCTGGGAATCGAACCAGGGTCTTCTGGGTAAGAGGCAGGCATGCTACCCCAACTCCACAAGGCTGGCACCCAGTGCATTAATGGCGGGCTTTAAGTGATAGTTAAAGATAATCATGGTTAGTGTTTTGTATGGATATCCATTTTCTCTTTTATCTTTGTAAACTTAGTTCTGTGTTGTTTGAGTCTTCAGTCTTTTGACTGTTTTGATGCAGCTCTCCATGCCTCCCTGTCCTGAGCTAATCGTTTCTTCTCTACATAGCTACCACACCCTACATCCGAGGCAATCTGTTTAACATATTCTAACCTTGGTCTACCCCTACAGTTCTTGTCCTCGACCCTTCCTTCCATAACTAAGCTTGCTATTCCTGGGTGTCTTAGTATGTGTCCAACTAACCTATCTCTTCTCTCCATTAATAGTCGCCAGAAACATCTCTCCTCTCCCACTCTTCTTAATACCTCTTCGTTTGTAACCCTATCTACCCATCTGATCTTCAGCATTCTCCTGTAACACCACAATTCAAATGCTTCAATTCTCCTCTTTTCGGCTGCGCCAATAATCCAAGTTTCACTTCCATAGAGCACCACGCTCCAGACAAAGGCTTTCGTAAATGACTTCCTAATACCTAAATCTATATTCGATGCCAACAGATTCCTTTTTTTGTCGAAATGCTTTCCATGCCTTAGCCAACCTACTTTTTATATTCTCTTTGCTTCGTCCATCACTGGTTATTTTGCATCCTAAGTAACAGAAGTCTCCTACTTCCATCAGTTTTTCACTTGCCAATTCGATGTCCATAGAGGTTTCTGATTTATTTCGGCTGCATTCCAGTATTTTTGTTTTACATTTATTGATTTTCATCATGAATTCTTTCCTCAAGACGGAGTCCATACCATTCAAAAACTCATTCAAATCCTCAGGCGTGTCAGCCAAGATGACGATGTAATCAGCATATCTCAGAGTTGAAATTATTTCTCCTTGAATATTCACTCCCACTTTAAATTTTTCTCCAATTTCCTTCATTGCTTGTTCAATGTAAAGATTGAAAAGTATGGGTGATAAGTTGCAGCCTTGCCTTATACCTTTCTGAATACCAGCTTCTTTCTCATGTCCTTCAGCTCGAATGACTGCTGTCTTGTCACTGTATAGATTGTATATCACCCTCCTATCCCTGTACTTTAATCCAATAGATTTCAAAATGTCAAACAATTTAGTCCTATCAGTGTTATCAAAAGCCTTTTCTAAGTCTACAAATGCCATGAACGTTCTCTTATCTTTCCTTATGTCTCCTGAAACCAAACTGGTCTTCACCCAACTCCATTTCTATCTGGCTTTCCATCCTCTTGTAAATTATTCTAGGCAGGATCTTTGAAGCATGAATAATCAAGCTGATTGTACGGTTATCTTCACATCTGTCAGCTCCCACTTTCTTTGGTATATGGATGATAACATTCCTCTTAAAATCAGGGGGTACCTCACCTGTCTCATAAATCCTGCATACCAAGTGAAATAACCTGATCAGACCTTCATCTCCTATGCAGCGTAGCAACTCAATCGATATATCATCTATACCTGGTGCTTTGTTCCTACTAAGTCCTCCAATGCTCTGTCCAATTCTGATCTCAATATTAAATCTCCTTAGTTTTAAGAATATTTTAATTCAATTTACGCTGATGAAGGTGTCATTGAACACCGAAACATGTATAAGCAGTGATTAAACTACATTCTTTAGTGTTTGACAAGGCGGTTTGGAATCACTTACTGGTAGCAGGAAGGTTGTTTTCAAATCTTCCCGCAGAAAAGTTTCTCTAGCTAGCAAATACCCTAGGCGAGATCTTGTTGTTCGGTATTTGAATTCTCCTGAAATTTTCTGGTAGTAATGACAGCATATTTGAGAGATTTTGGTTGCATACAATTCTAATATCTGTGATCAATAAGGTGTAGTAAAATGGATTTCAATAATGAAAATCTGTGGATAGTCTGTAAATTAAGTATTTGACATTCTTTCATTCTAGGAGTACCTATCATGAATGAAGGCTTTCTGGAGTATTATAATCGGACCACGATGCAGTGGGTTCCAGTGTGCGATGAGCGATTTACAGAACGTAACGCTCAGGTTGTCTGTCGTGAATTGGGATTTGAACCGCTGGATGTTTACTTCGACCATGGAACACGAGTTGAGTACCATCCAAACTCCCTGACAAGAATTTGGTCCTGGCCGGAACCACTTCAGTGTAAAGGTAAAGTCTGGAACTTTTTAAGAACATTTTTGATTTTCAAGGGGACATTGCTGGTAAAATGTTTCAAAGCCACACTTATATCAGCATATCAGCCCAATGGTACATTTTCTATAATCTATGTTATAATGGACTATTATAGCTATATCAAAAATTATATTGATGAAAGAGTTTGAGAAATACGAGAAATACATACGAGGTTATTTTCTTCCTCAAAACTTTGTTCTCAATGAAGGTTAGTGTTAAAGACAGGTGGGTCAGAATTGTTTAAAGCCAGAAAATATGTCAAATATATCAGAATTTGTGTATAACTTGGAATTTTTGGAAAGTTGAGGTTAGCCAAAAGGAAAATTGTACGGATGCTTACAGCTTTCTGTTTTCAAGGCCTTTTATGAACATCCGTTACTGCGTGTTGTTCCCCGAGTATTGTGTGTTTAACGATTTTGACAGTTGACTGGTGAGTGCAAGGTCGACAATAGCAATGGCCGAATTTAATGTGATACATTAACCAACCTTAATATGATTTTGTTAATAGTTTTTTAAAATCATACTAGCATTGGTTAATGGAGTTACGTTTATTTTAAATATAAGACGTCCCTTATAAAAGCTTTGAAATAAGATATATATTATAAGATAATTATAAATATGTGCAGTGTTTGTGGAACTTACAACAAGCTTGTCGTCAGATTTTTTAAGAGCGTTAAAATCCTTCAGTATGCCTTCCTTCGGAGGGGAAGTAAAGCCGGTGGTCCCATGTCATAGATTTAAGGCATGTAAAAGATACTTCCACTTACTGAACTTGTGTGAAGCTAAATTTCTAGGTTAGATTTCGTTGAAATGCTCTATCAAAGTTCCAATGTTCATCACTAGATGTCAGTGACATCTGGTAGCGAAAGTTGGAACTACTTGAAATTGAACGGAACTTGTATCTCACCCCATGGCTGCTTGAAGCAGCTACAGCCTCTGGCGAGACGAACATGTCTTCGGACACTCCCGGCACTAAAAGCCATACGATAAATAATAAATAAGTTCGAGAAAGGTACAAGGGCTATTTTTTCGACCTCCGATAAGGTGAGGATAGCTTTGAAGCCATTTTTCAGTGTTGCCGTAGTAAACAAAAGTTTGGTGCTTTTCAGTCGGTCAACACGAATGTATCCAAAAGGGTTGGGTTATACCCTAATTCTGAATCTCATGTATTTTTTTCAGGATTAGGGTATAACCCAAGTCTTTTGGGTACATTCGTGTTGACCGACTGAAAAGCACCAAACTTTTGTTTTTTTTATAATTCCAATTGGTATTTATTATTTATTTACGCCCACATTGGAGTACTAAAATCGAACCTTATCTAACAAAGTCTTCAGAAAACAAATAAATTCAACTTTTAACACTTGGCAACTTCTTTCTTCCCCAAAACTTCTTCATCCTGGATGATTGTGAGACCCGTTCTTCTGCGGATATACATATTGCACATGCTGTGAAATTTTAAGTTTTAGTCTTGTGTATTTGTTATTCAGAATTTGTTTCTCTTCTCTATGTTCAATTTGATGCTTAGTAATTTTCAATTCATCTACATCCATTTGTACTTCTTTAAACGGTGTGTTTTTTGTTTTACTGTTCCGAAAGAAATCAGAAAGTTGTTTTAGGAGTCTAGTGTGCGGTAAACGGGAAATGTGCCCAAAATATGCAATCCTTCGTTTTTGCATCGTATCAATTCACTTTCCTTGTAAAGTACTGAATTAAGCAAAAGCTTTCACTGACCATCAATTTGGTGTTTTTTAATTAATAATTGTCCGAAGAATTCTTGTATCAACCTTCTGTAATTTATCAGTTGTTGATTGGGTGTTAAGTTTAAATAATGTTTCACTTGCATAGGTTGCTTCTGGCTTAATAATGGAGTAATAATGTCGAAATTTAGCATTAATCAAGAGAGACTACTTTTGAAAAAAAAAAAAAAAAAAAAAAAAAAAAACACCCACCTGATATAAATTACATGTTCTATTAATACGGTAGAGTCTTGACTAGCCAAGCTTTGATTAACCGAGGTTCCGTGTCAACCGAGCGTGAACTGGATGTGTAAATACATTAGTTTTGCCTCTAAGTAGCGAAAATAATCTGTCACAGAAAGCTCTTTTGCTATTGGACAACGCACCCACTCATCCTGACGAATAAGAATTGGCTAGCGGTGATATAAGAGCTCTTTTCTCGCCCCCTAATGTCATCTCTTTAATTCAACCCCTTGACCAAGGGGTTATTGAGAATGTGAATCATCATACCGAAGAAGACTCTTAAAAAAATTGCTTGAAGATTTGGAAAATTATGTGACAGTTGTCGATAGTCTAAAGAAAATAAACCTTAAAGATGTAATTTTCTGGTTGGGCGAATAATGGACTGACGTCAAACAATCTACGTTGCGGAAAAGCACAAAAAAGTCACTTTAAATAATTCTCCTGAAGCGGGCCGTACACACTGAGATCCGTATCGAGAGACTGTCTCATGAAACGCGTATCTGATACCAGCTGTGTCGTGTGTAGCATTGTCACAGCTGGTCTCACATGGTATCATGACGCAACGGAGCAGGTATCACATCTCTCGCTCTGGACAAGAGACCTTGAGATAGATACAAGCAACACGATACTAGTATCAACGTGTGTAGGGAAGTATCGCATGTATCACAGAGCACGGCCGACTGGATGCGCTCTATACCGGCCTTGAAAATCCCAGTTAGAGCCCATGCATAACGTGTAATTGGAAAATTTCTACTCGTCGCCAACAGAGCACTCTCCCATCCCATTATAGGCGCGATTAATAAACGGCTGTACAGTACGTTTATTAAATGTGTAATCTCGGCGTGTGTAGCGTCACGGAGACGAGAGACCTGTATCTAGAGTCCGCCTCATGAGACAGTCTCTCGATACAGATCTCAGTGTGTATGGCCCGCTTTAATCTCATTCTGAGAATCAATGTTTACCGAGGATTTGTTCCACATTACCTGGGTTAATCAAGACTCTACTGTGTAAGGAAACAGCACTATTTCTTTGTGTTATGACTTATATTCTTTGTTTTCACTGCAGGCGATGAGGGTAAATTGGAGGACTGTGCTATCCGTCTCAATGGACAGTTGTATGGACACAAACATGAGTGCTCCTGGAACAGTAAGTTTGTGTTTATCCACTGTGGCCACAAGAATATGGATTCTGAACAGCAGTACTGGGGAGGAATTAGGTAAGGTTTTTCATTTATGAACTCAAAATTATTTAGAAATTATACACAAACTTACCCAGTATCTGCTTTACAGCACAATTTACACCTGCAGAGTGAGTAATTTTTCAGATAGCTAAAAATTTTCCATGGCTATCTGCTACAACTGAACGTAAATGCAGAGGGCAATTCATTGACCAACACACTAGCAGAAGCTAATTGTGGTTACAAATGTGTGCTCTATTAAGAATTGGATTTTTACCAGTGGTGGTTCAGGAGTGAATCTGATGGTGAAGTGCCGATATACGCAAACATTAATATATTGTTATTGCCGGTGCCCCGAAGTGGATCTTTAACGAGCCAGTAAATCTACTGACACGACTCCCTCGCATTTGCACACCCTCAAATGCTGACTGTCTGCGCCGGGATTCGATCACGCTATCTTGAGCTCAGCAGGCGAGAACGTTACCGCTGAGCCACGCACCCAGTCTATATGCAAAAAAATTTCAAGAGTATAATTTGAATGCTTCCACAAACACATTGTCCACACTGAGAACTGGTGTGAGTCGGTACAAAAGCAATTTGAAGAAGTGGGGATACAGAACTGAAGAACTTTGTAAATGTGTTGAAAATCAAGAACCTGTGCACCTTCTGAATTGCAGCATGTTACAAAGACCATGTGAAATGCAGGACTTGATAGAAGCTGGAGAAATGAAATTTAGTAAAATTTATATGTACCGTGAAACATGGCTAATTCGAACTTCTATAATTCGAAATCTTCTTTAAATCGAATTTTTCTCTTGGTCCCTAGCATTTTATATACAATCAATGCTAAAAAATCGTGGTTAATTCAAATTATATTTTGGATAATTCGAAGTTTTTACGTGTAAAAAGCCGATCGGAAGCCAAACAGTTGGGTCAGGAATTCCCAAAAAGCGACAAACCACATCATAGAACTTAGGCGTTTTTTTGAAAGTAGAAATGACGTAAGTGATTCTGTTTTCCGTTCCTTATATCTTTTGTTATAGCCGAGAGACTTAATTGTAGGAAACAGGTAAAAACCTCAAACTTTTTTGAAAAACTGTAGAATTCTCTACGACTTAACTAGCCCAGATTGCTGGATTACTACTGTCGTTAAATAGGTACATTTTGGTTTTATTTCATCATTTGAAACATTTGAGGTTAATCACGATAGAGTCACTATACAGTACCGTTGTCTGTTAATTTGCTTTGTTGAACGTAAATCATTATGTAAATGCAATACAATATATCATCTCTATCCTTTTCAAAGAACTTCTTAATTCGAATTTTTGGATAATTCGAATTTTTTACTGGTCCCTTGAGGTTCGAATTATCCAAGTGCCACTGTATTTGTATGTGTTTTGGACTTGGATAACTAAATAAACTATTATTATTATTATTAATTGTATGGTATGGTACACATTTACATCATATTACAGCTTAATGAAATAATGAAAAAGAAAAAAAGAAGGACAGATAGTCTCATAATTTAACATCTAAATTCAAAATATAGTCCACTGATGCAGTATTTACTGAGATAAAATCCAATATGTTATCACCATAGGCTCTCAGTGGACAGTCCTGAATGATGTGCTTCACCGTTTGTCTATCGGCTCCACAGCCACACTTTGGAGAGGGTAACCTGTTCCACTTGAAAAAAGAGTCTGCACAAACACACCAGAATTGGTTGTGACAGATCTTAGATCTGCACAGACACTCCTCATTATTTATTTATTATTTATTTACTACGATATGTCATCTTTATATCAAGTAACTTACTTTTTCACTTATGGTTGTTTGCGTCATGGTTTCATATTTTATGTTAGTTATAAGTTATCGGGACATGTGCATTTTAAATTATGTAATTTTGTCGGAAAGTGCAAATTTAGGGATTTTCAGTAAGTTAGTTGGCTATGGACTGATGGGCTTGAGTTTATATGAAGAAAGCATCACTACGGTGTGTAACGTTATTGATGACGGAATTCCTTTTACTCGGAAGGATTTATGATAAAAGGATTATTGGAAGACTGGATCCGCTGCAACTTAGCAGATCTCGTGGTACTTCAATAATGGCATTAAAGAGCGATACGGACCATGTCGAACTAATGCGTTACAAATTGGAAATAGTGTATGATATAGATGGCCGTGTACGAACCTGTTAATATGGAATGGCGCAGACTTGTGATTATGTTATCCACGTCCTTGGTTGTTGTTGTTATTCTTAGAACGCATTGATTTACGATAGATGATAACAAAGACGAACTAATTGAAAGTGGATGATTATAATAGTATACTGAAGAGAACTGCAAGATTATAGATTAATTGAAATTACATCATACCAAATAAATAAAAAGAACATACAATACCACTCAACGGCAATGAAGGTAAAAGCCCATATATAATAGCACTCATGTCCTAGTCTTGGTTATCTCAATAAAACATGTGATGTAATGCACTTTCTGACTAGGGTTCTGTTAGTTTATTTGTCGAATATAAATTTGTTTTCCACCATTATGCTATTACTGTTATATTTCATTTATCAACAACTTGAATATGATATCGATTAATGCAGAATTGCCCCAAACCCCATAATTTAGGAATATCGTGTTCTATTTCTTTTATATATATATTTGAGCTAGTTACATGGTCCTGATCCAGTTTAATTTCACTCATGTTTCAATACTCATATTTTTTATTTCTTATCTTGGAATATCAAAATGTAAAACATATTACACACGCAACACATCGCTATCTAATATACGAACTACACGTGCAGCAAGCACAGTAACTGTTATAGTACAAGATTGCTTGAAATGAGAGCAATGTGGTTGAGCAATCACTGGTAAGAGACGACTCGCTTTCTGACTGAATTTGCATCAAGGAACTCCTGTTGCCCTCGGACTTCCGTCCCCCCTCCGGCCTTACTCAATCACCAAGGTGGGCGATAACCTAGATGTTAGGCCCCTTAAAACAACAACAATCAATCACCAAGGCCAGCACATTCCTGTCGCATCAGGTTAGTTGAGCAACGCGGCAGTAGATTCGCCACAGTGCCGTGTTGTTTGAAGGTCAATGTTTATGCCTTAATTGGTAACATCATGTTTAAAAATCCTAATAAATGTCAAAATATTTATTTTTATATCATTTTATTTTGTAACTAGCAACCCGCCCCGGCTTCACCCGGGAACAGTTATGAGTGCATTACGTGATGAGCGCTTTTTTCCCCCCTAGCCAGCTCGTAAACTGTTGGATTGTTGGAAGAAATGAAAACTTAAATACACTTATAGTGGGCGATGTATTGAAGATAGAGATATGTTCTCCCAGACTTTTTTGTAGAACATTTCATGCTGAACAATTCTTACACTCATAGTATATTGATATTTTTAATGGTTTGCCCAGCGTAAGCTTAAAAAGCGCACAGACGCCAGGTTTCTTTTTCGACTTTTTCACTGAAATCTTTACTGCTTGGCTTCCATTAATCATAAATAAATAATTTTCTACAGAAACCTTCCTCGAGATATCCTTTACAGAATGGTGAAAACCGCATCAAAATCCATCCAGTGGTTCTCGAGATTACTCGTGACATCCAGGAATCAGGGACTTTTGTTTTATACTAAGTAGAGATAAAGCAGGTGATGCGGCGATTCAAACGCTTCAATGGAGAACCGCCACTGATTTCCATTACCATAATGGTAACAAATCATGGCTTTAATCTATTAGGTCATGCAATACATGAGCAGTGCAAGCCACGTAGGTGGAAACCAGGGTTGCGGGTTTGAATCTCACGTGGATCAGATATTTTAATTTTCTATCCTACATCTACATGGCTTGCACTGTTTGTGCATTACATGGCCTAATTGCTTACTGTAAAGCCTTCATTGTGGTGTTTGAAGCCATTTTCAGTGTTGCCTTAGTAAACGAAAGTTTGATGCTTTTCAGTTGGTCAACCCAATTGTACCCAAATGGAATGGGTTATTCCCTAATCGTGAAAAAAAAATAATTACATGAGATTATTTATTATTTATATATTTATTTATTAATCTCATGTAAATATTTTTCAGGATTAGGGAATAACCCATCTCATTTGGGACAATCGTGTTGACCGACTGAAAAGCATCAAATTTACGTAAAGCCTTCATTTGTCAGCGATGAAAACTTTCCTTATTTTTTTTTCTTCTGTTACAGGTTTTCTTGTGACTATAGTTTATTATAAATAAATAAATAAATAAATTGTGACTATAGTGTAATGTGAGATAACCCGACTTTGTTTGTTCTAGGTTTGCTAACGGTGAATTTGAGCAGAACCTCTACGAACATAGAATTCATGACGTTGTGACTCATCAGACAACACAACGGACTGAGTCCATCTTAGAGTATACAAACATCACTGGCGCAGGTATCTTGCACAACGAGAAGTCACCAGCCATACAGAGTATCAACAAGTCTCCGAGGATCACTCGAGTGAACATCACTAAGTGTGCCTCCCATGGCATTAACCTAATATCACCTGTCGATACTTATCGTCTTCTGTATAACAGGTATGTAGCAATGGTCCTCTGCTCTGTCTTAAGGCCCCCTTTTTGGAAGATGTTTTGGAAAATCTTGTAGAGGGGTCAGGTCAGGAGAGGTGGTGAGCCAGACTATTGTTTTGGACCTCTACAGATCTTCTGGATCTTTAAGCTAAGCCCCCCTCTGCTACATCGTACTGTAGATGGTAGGCTGAAGGAAGACGGCATATACTTTCTTGGAACCCTAATTCTTGGCCATGTTAAAGAACAATCCATTTCTTGCATTTCAATGAAAATTAAAATCCACAGCCTGCTTCCAGTCGACCGACCTGGTCAGGGAATGGAATGAATGAAGCCTCCATCTAGCGGCGAGGATAGGCACTGTGACGGCTGCCGAAGCTTGTCGCACTCCCCTGGGGCACTGATTAAATGAATGACAGATGAAATGAAATAATAGTGGAGAGTGTTGCTGGAATGAAATTGGTGACAGGGAAAACTGGAGTACCCGGAGAAAAATCTGCCTGCCTCCGTTTTTACCAGCACAAATCTCACATGGAGTGGCCGGGTTTGAACCACAGACCCAGCGGTGAGAGGCCGACGTGCTGCCGCGTAAGCCACGGAGGCTCTTACATTTCAATAATTAATTATTTTTCTTCAGTACAAATGTATTATTATTAATGTGGTTGTGGTTGTTGTCATGCTCGGTACAGTGGTTTCAGGATATTTTCAAATCTGCAGCACTCAGCTCCAGTCTAGTGTCAGCCATTTCCATGGAAATGTCGTTACATAGACCAGTGCATAGTGTCATGCGTGTGGTGGTCACAATGAGAATATACAAGAATTTATAGTGAGCTTGAAGTTGAATGTGAAACACATGGGGGGGGGGAAAAAAAGGATTAATTTTCTTCTATGGGTATCGAAAGAATCTCAAGCATTTGATGGGAGCGATTTAAAAGGGCCGCTGGTTGGCTCCTGTTTGCAGGAGTTTAACAGCTAGCACAACATGTTTCCAGTGCGGGTTATGAATTTATTGGTGTCAGTTTGCTTGCGGCAATCTATAATGGAACACAAGTAGTTTTAATTCATAGTGTTCAAATATTACTGGCTGTCATCCAACACAAATTGACATTGCATAATCACAGCAACATAATCGCCACAGAGTGGCCTGTTTGTGTGCTCAGTGCTAAGTTGTTTTTTTTACCTTAACATTACTTTTGTATTATCACGAAGGTGATTATTAACCTTGAAGGGTTGCGACACAGTATGTGTGTTGGTGCTGTTGTTTCTGTGGCATCTTTACTGTGAACGAGATCCACCCAGACTTATTTCATCTTGAAGAATACAGTCTTCTTCTTCTTCACTTCCCGTTTCCAGTTCCCTGGGTCGGGTTGCGAATCAAGGACCTCCACAGTTGTCTATCCCTCCACCAATCATTTCCCTCCTTCAATACTTCTTTTTCTTTTACTCCTCTTTTCTCTATGCTGTCCTTCACCGTATCTATCCACCTTTTTCTGGGCCTTCCTCGTGGTCTTCTTCCTGGTATTTTCTCCATAAATATTATTTTTGGTACTCTATATTCTTCCATTCTCATCATATGTCCGTACCACTTCAGCTTACTGGTCTCTATCTTGTCTTGCAGTTTTGGGAACCCAGTTCTTTCCCTAATTTCCACATTTCTGATTTTATCCCTCCGTGTCTTCCCAATTATTCCTCTAAGGAACTTCATCTCGGCTGCTTGGATTCGGCTTTTATCGTGTTTTGTTGTGGTCCAAGTAACTGCTGCATATGTCAAAATTGGTGTGTAATAAATTGAGAATAGAACTTTCTTGTATTTCTCTGGGACTTCCTGGTTCCATACTAAACCTCTCACACACTGGTAAAATCCATTAGCTTGTTGGATTCTCTTTCCAATTTCTTCATTTATTGTACCATCTTCTGTGAGTATGCTCCCCAAATACTTAAAGCTTTTTACCATTTCCAATGGATTTCCATTGACTTCAATATTCTGTCTTCCTTCTCCCTTGTTTCTTGTCATCACTACAATCTTACTCTTCTCCACTGTTATTTTCATGTCCGGGTTCGATTCCCGGTCAATGCATGTGAGATTTTCGAAATGAAATGCCATGTCCTGTGGTTCGGATTCCACGTAAAAAGGAGGTCCCGTGGCTCATGATCTCAAGATTAACGGTCACATAAAACTACAAGCTTCCTTCCTTTTTCTTGTTATTTTCATTCCATATTTCTCTATCTCTTGATTCCATACAGTGACTTGTTCTTGCACTTCTATTTCACTTTCTTCGCATATTACTATGTCGTCTGCAAAGAGAAGGCCTTAGTCTCCTTGCTTCCCATTCTTCGTTTCACACTCTTGTGGATTTCATCCATGACAGATATAAAATGTTCCTTACACTTCCTTGTCGAAGTCCTGTTTCAACACTGAACCAGTTGGTTTGTCCTAGCTTGGTCTTCACACTACTTACACACTTCTCGTGCATGGCTTTGATCATTTGTATTTCTGCTCTGTCTACCCTGGTTTTTATCAATGCGTCCCAGACCAATCTTCGTGGTACACTGTCGTATGTATGACTTCTCAATATCTAGAAATGTCATCACCAAATTCTTTTTGAACTCCATCTTTTCTCCATCATGTTTCTTAGAGCAAAGATTAGATTGAAGGTTGAATACAATAGTCATCATTAATACCTGTTCATTGCATGGTTAGTGTTGATACATTCATCCGATTGCTTTATATTGGTTGTAGAGAGTTTTCCCTCTTTGTTGTATTTATTGAACTAAATAACGAAAATAAATGTAGGCATTTGGCGTGTAAGTTATTTATGTTTTTGACTTTTTGATTGTACTCAGTGTTGACTCAGTACCGAATTATGAAACACATTACGTATTGTTCTGTACCCTTGCTGTAGGGGTGAGAACAGAGTGTGTAAATGTCTGAAGGGTGGCCTCCAAATTAGGGGCAGTGTGAGGTGTTGTTAAGACTGGGAGTTTAAGAACGAAATGACGTTGGGGGTGTCGTAGCTGATCAAATAGGGATTAAGACGTAGCGGGGGTAGTAATCGAGCGAATGCACTCTAGAAATGAGCTATTGCCTGCGAGAAGCACTCTGCCTGATTATTGCTGGCGCAAAGAAACAGCTGAGGTGTGAGCGAGAGAGATAGTGGTAGCGCCTGACAAGGAGCTATTAGCTTACTCAGCGATATGCGGAACAATGTAATGTTATGTCAAGTTCAATTGAGGAACTGGGAAGTCGGCGATAAAAACAGGTGTGGGTAAACAAAGGATAACACTGGAAATAATGTGATGTTGGTTGTTTACTAATGTGCCCCAAGGGGTAATGTGGTCCCCTGATTTCAGGGTTTGAGTACAAAATGTAAGTGTACAATTGGTACACATAATCAAGGTGTGGAGAGAGGTAGGAGTACAACTTGTGTGTGATTTCTGAGAGACACTTACCGGAGTAGTGATGTCAGGATGCGTCTGGATGGAGTCCACGGCGAATAATGGTCGTCAAGAACGGGGGGAGGGGCACTCTCCAGGTGCTGTCTCTTATAAGGCTTTCCGGATTGCTGACTGCGCATTGCTTAATGTTGTTGCTTTGCAGTCAGTTCCTGGTGCATTTGTTATGGATGTGTGTAAGCATTGGTCAACAGCTGTGGTTAGCTGTGCCTGCTTGGTGTCTGTGGAAATGTGCTGTTGAGGCTCTTGCTTTAGCCTAGGGGATGTTTTATGGGGTGAAAACGTGTATGATGTTGGACAGATTGTAGATGTATTAGTTGGAGTCATGTTGAAAGATAATGTTCAGATGTGTATAGCCGTCTGCAGGTTCAGGGGTGTATGGCTATGTCTCTCTTGATAGGTGTAAGGTCCTAAGGGCATAGGGCCCCTTGGGGCTTAACAGTATAATTGTACCAATATAATGTCTGAAGTGTAACCCTGTGATTTATTCGAATCAGTTGATTTTCAACAATAAAAACTTGGCAACACAGCTCAGCTCGTACCATATCCTTCACATTCTTTCGAAATACAGGTTGTAGACTGAAAATATGTGGAAATTATGCTAGGAAATATGGTATTATTGTAGCTGAGAATTGCTTTATAAGTTTGTTTTTCTCATTACAGCATTGAATCCACCCTTGGTGTTGGTATAACTGCCATATCTCTGACTGGTGAGGGACGGGAGTCTGACGAGAGCTCCTTCACTCCATTACGAGACATACACATTCCATACCATCTGTTTAGTCTCATAGACATGTGTGATACCACCAAAGAGATTGTGATAGAGGAGCGAGTTCTTGTCTACTACAAGTATGATAACAACCCAGTCAACTGTGTCAAGATCATCAACAGTGTGTTCCATTCAAAACCTCTAGGCTTTAGGTAGGTGATGAAGTATTGAAAAGTATTGAATTATTATAATTCAATAACATATAACTATTCTAGGTCTTTTCATCCTATTTAAAATAACCAGGAAGTGTAGGATCATCACAAAATGCAACTATTCATCCTTTCTGTTGTATCTCTTAAGGTTTTGAAGGTACTTTCTATATATTTTAGGAGACATTTAAATATCCTTAATATAAGTTAGGTTTCTTATGACTTTCATTACCACAAGTTTAACAGAAGAACTTAAATCAAATAAGAAGGGGGAAATATTTGGAAGTAACTGCACTTTTTTCTCCAGATTAAACAAATCTCAATGAAATTTTGCACATTTATAATATAGCGTCAGATAATGTCCTGGAACTACAATTGTTTAAGTACCTTTCAGAATTGTAAGAAAATAAAAACTGCAAAAAAATTCAAAAAATTTACAAAAGTTTAAAAAAATCATATCATGTTACCAGAATAAGTTAGACAATATTTTTTAGTTCCCAGAAAAGCAATATCTGATGAATAAATACAGAAATAGTCATTTCATTCCTTCAGTAGGTAATGAGGAAAAGGTACAAACATAATTATGTCAATGTTTTCAAAAATATTTCCCCTAATTATCCCCTGATTATTTCATTCAATTTTCTTTTTCTGTTCAGCTTGTGGAAATGAAATTAAAAGGAAACCTACATTAATTTTCAAATACCAAATTCAAACTCTCTATCAAATTTTCTGCAGTTCTTTTTCTATATTTTTTTCTGCTCCATGATTTTAATGTATTTTGCTTACTGAAAATGAAAATCCACAGCCTGCTTCCAGTCTCCGACCGGGTCAGGAATGGAATGAATGAAGCCCCCATCTAGCGGCGAGGATATGAACTGTGCCGGCTGCCGAGGCCTGACGCACTCCTCTGGGGCAATGATTAAATGAATGACAGATGAAATGTAATAATAGTGGAGAGTGTTGCTGGAATGAAATTTTGACAGGGAAAACTGGAGTACCCGGAGAAAAACCTGTCTGCCTCCGTTTTGTCCAGCACAGATCTCACATGGAGTGACCAGGATTTGAACCACGGACTCAGCAGTGAGAGGCCGGCGTGCTGCCGCCTAAGCCACGGAGACACCTATTTTGCTTACTAATTTTTAAATTTATTTTGTAGGTGTGTGTTTTTCTGTGATTTTATATTTTCTGACTATGCTGTTTTTTTAAATTGTCCTTATTGCTCAAAGTTATAAAATTTAGTGTTATAGGCAACACTTGCTATTTATTATCTGTGACAGGGTTCCCAGCGACCTGGAAGTCAGGGATTGCCACGGAATTACAAAATTGTCAGGGAAAGTAAGGGTACCCTTTTAAAAATTGGTGTGTGTTAAAGAAAGTCAGGGAAGTTGACTCAAATTTGTTATGTGTCAGGTAATTCATACTGATAACAAACTGCAACCTGTGAATCCTTTGAAGCGAGGAAAAGTGATCAATTGATTATTATTAAATTGTATGTACTGTACTGTTCAAAATGTTGTATTGTGTACAGGTGTGTGTTGGACAACTAATTGAATGCTTTACTATAAAGCTTCACTTTGGCATTCTAGATACACATTCCAGTACATCTACTATGTTACGACTTATCTCATCTTAAATAATCTTGATCTCTGTGACTGGGGCGCTGCCTCACTGTCAAACAGCTACCCAATTGTCCTCACAAGGCTTAGTGCACCAACACTCACGTCAGTTTCTAAAATCCCTGACGGAGTCAGGAATCGAACCCGGGGCCTCCGAGTGCAAGGCTGGTGTGCTACCCCAACACCAATAGGCCAGACAGGAATTGTATGTTCTTGGCTGCTTGATAATACTCCACCCACCCTGTTTTGTCAATTTCTCAATTATTCCATTTCTCTTTCATACTAATATACCATACTCAAAGTTACTTCAGTATGATATCTACATACACCTTGAATGTGTTAGAGAGGAAGTCAGACAATTATATTTGCTGTTTTCAGGTTACTTCAGTTCAACCTCTTCAACTCGACTGGTAAAGTTGGACGTCCTGATAGCATTACATTGTATGATGGTGACATTTACAATATAACATCGAAAGTGATTGGCCACATTGAAGTGGGCAGTAATCTGGAGAAGAAGCTGTTCCGAACCCGCTTGCCGAGCCTCAGTGTCAAGCTGTTTGCTAATGGAGCCAGTGCAGTGCATGGCTTCATTGCCGAGATCGTAACCCTTCCAATATCTGCTATTGGCTTCAGTGAGTCATTCAACTTTCTTTTTATTTGCTTCTTCTGATTTTCAGTAAATAAACATTTAAAAAGTGAAGGATAAAAAACTCAACAATAAATGATGTTTAAAGCAGTAGATAAAAGCACTTATGGTGTTTGTTATTTTGCATAAAAATTCTGACCATGTTAAATGATTTGGCCTAATTAAAATGCAATTTATCTGTACACAATTTAAAAAGAGAACATGCACTGAACAATAAAACTATCATTACATTAACAATTTAAATTAAATTATAAAGGTACGAAATTAATAAGTGTAATTAATACTGTTGTTGTTGTTGTTGTTTCTTATGGCTAGCCCGGATTCCAATCCATCAGCTTTCTTGTGTTCCAATAGAGTTGTGTGAGGTTTCCTGAAGTTCTAGCAGTCATATCAAGTTTGTTTCAATGTGGCAGGTGTCCCTTATCCATTTTACTTCCAGGTTCGTGACAAAGTGTGCATTCTTCAGATCTCAAGATGTTGATTCGTTTCAGATGAGCTGCAAGGCAGTCATGGCCAGTGTTAAGTCTGAAGAAGGCTACAGCTTCTCTTCTTTATGTTAATTTATATTGATCCCATTTAGCATCAATGTCCTTCCATAATTTGGTTTCTGCTGTTTTCTTTGCCATTTCTTCATACCTGTTTTTGATAGTATTTTTTTTTTTTTTCAAAATCCTATTTGCTGACATAAAATCAGTCTGACTGACAGGTTGTTGTAGTGTGGTACCTTTTTTTGCTAATCTGTCTGCCTCTTCATTACCTGCTATTCCAACATGAGAAGGGATCCACTGAAATGAGATCTGTTTGTGGAGTCTTTGAAGGGTTTTTATCATACAAAAAATTTCTTTCAGTTCTTTATTTCTTAAAAAAAAATTAAATACAATATTATATAATGAATATTTAATATCAAATGAGTTGTATCAGCTATTATGTCATGATGTGTAAAAGAATAGCTTGTAAATGTCACTGATGAAGCCCATATTTTGGGCAGAACATGTTAGTATTAACTTAGCTATGAATATGTGTTGACAGATCGAGATGTTCAGCACAACATCTCCTACTCCATCCTGTCCAACAATAAGGAAGGAGCCATCAACTACGCCAGTGCCGGGGAGGTGAACCCAATGGTGACTGTCGAGTGGAACCGCTTTAGTGACAACTGTAACAAGCTGTATGGCAACTTCACTACCTGCCAGGCTGCGGTTTACATGGATGTGCAGAACACACAGACCATCCACTTCAGGGTGAGGCTCTAGTTAATTCAGATATCGTGGCCGGTTCTCAAAGGTATCATCACTTTTAACTTTCAGAGTAGTCACCTCCATGGCGTAGTGGTCAGCGTGATTAGCTGCCACCCCGGAGTTCCTGGGTTCGATTCGCGGCTCTGCCACGAAATTTGAAAAGTTGGTTCTTAAGTTTAGAGGCTGCGACAATGCCATCATGTAGCCACGTGTACTTTGGGTGTGTGTAGAATCTGTCTGATAACCGGTGTTAATTGTGATGACTGTATTAGTGTGTGTGTTATCTGTTTTTTAATTCAAGTAAGGACTGCAGACTTTTGAATTTTTTAAATAGTTCCTTCTTTTGCTGCCAAACACCACCGTCAACGACTACTAGTTCAGAACTTAGCTACCAGATGCTACCGCAGTCGGCTCTTGGCAACGAATGTAGGAACCTAAGAGCGTTGTTTACATTCTTAACCTATACAATTTAGCTTCACACAGGTGTAATTAGTGGAAGGATCTTTAACATGCCATAAATCTATGATATGGGACCGCTGGATTTACTTCCCCTCCGAAGGAAGGCATACTGAGGGATTTTTAACGCTCTTAAAAAATCCGACGACTTCGGCCGGATTTGAACCCGCGATCTTGGGCATAGAAGCTCAGCATGCTACCAACTACGCCACCGAAAAGTGGTATGAGGATTGGAACAGGGTCTACTCAGCCTCAGGTGGTCCAAATGAGTCGAGGGGCTTCGATTCCCACCTCAGCCATCCTCGAAGTGCATTTCCAAGGTTTCCCACTTTGTTTTCGGGCAAATGCTGGGCTTGTACCTACTGTAAGGCCACGGCTGCCTCCTTCCCTCTTCCTTGCCTGTACCTCCCATTCTTCCCCTCCCTACCCATCCCTCATAAGGCCCCTGTTCGCTTTGCTGGTGAGGCCACCTGGGCGAGGTGCTGATCCCACCTCCCCAGTTGTATCCCACCCAACCAGATGTTCCTAGCTCCAGAACACTGCCCGTAGAGGCGGTAATGGCAGGATCCCTCGCTGAGTCGTTGGGAAAAACCAACCTGGAGGGTAAAATCGACAAAAAAAACCCTTTCAGAGTGCTATTGACGAAATGGTTCATAACCAGTGCCGGATTAAGACTCATAGTGGCCCTAGGCAATTGTTAATTTGAGGCCCCTTTTTCCCTTCTTTCAACCGCCCTCTCCCCCCCCCCCACCCCTTCATAAAAAAGTCAATCATAACTTTGAAAGTGATTTTATTTACAAATGTACAATGAATAATGAATACAATTTAGATCATATGTACATTTTCAGAAAAACTTTTTTCTGTATTTCATTTTGCAGAAAGTTTCAATAACATCATCGAAGTTGATTTTCCTTAAAATGTCTGATTCTATGCATAGAAGACTTAACATGTCTAGTCGTTCTTTTCGCATAGTAGCTCTTTGAGGCGCTTTAATTCGTTTCAACTGTGAAAAAGAACGTTCCGCAGTACAGTTCGTTATCATTAAAGTTGAAAGAATTTGGAGAGCTCTTTCTACATTCGGAAATACATCTGCCAATTGGTCTTTCATTAAAATCTCATACAACTGACTGAGATTTTTCGGCAGCGGTGTATCTGTTGTTTATATAAGAATGAAAATATTTCAGTTCAGCTGAAAATTCTTCCAAATCGTTATCATAAAAGCCAAACAAATTGATTACCGCTCCACAGAGTTCTTCATTGCTCATTGAAAAATTATTCAAAAATGCAAATTTCTTGGGAACATCCATATAAACTTTTGCCCATTTTTTATTTCGACGTTGAGTTTATCGATGATTTCGAGAAAACCTGTTATTCTGAAATTCTCACGAGGCGAAAATTCGACTTCAGGAGCGCCTCCGTCGTTCGGTTGTTCTTTTCTTCTACGCGACGATTGTTTAGAATACGATATATCAGGTAACAATTTCTTAGCTTCTTCCTCGAAAATATCGAACTTATCACGAAACTTGCCTAACTTTTCGTCTAAAGTTTTATACAAGGCAACACACGTTTGTAAGTCGATCTGTTCAGCTTGTAATGATTTACTAGTTGCACGCATAGAAGTCAAAATTGAATCCCACAAAATTAACATGAACCCGAATTTGAAATTTTGCATTCTGTTTGTGATGCACCCCGCTTCATGCCGAGTGTCATTATTTTCCGACTCGTCATCTTCAATGCTTTCTAAAGCCTTGACTTTTTATGAAACGAATCATAAACCGCGTTCGTTGCATTAGCATGTGCTTCCCAGCACGTATCTGACAATGATTTCAAAGATTTTGCGTTTTTTATTAAAATTTTCAATACGCCCCAACGGTGAGGGTTTGCAGAAAAGAAGTTATGCAATGATTGCATTATCGAAAAAAAATCAACTGCGTAAAAACAGCATTTAACAGCAGATTATCCAACTAAATCGAGGGAATGTGTACCGCAAGGAACATAAATCGCATATTTATTCAGTTCTAATATTTTGGCTTGCAGACCCTGATACTTTCCAGACATGTTCGGTGTGTTGTCATAGGACTGTCCTCTACAATCTTGAATTTCCAAACCTCAATCTTCAGTGACGAAGTTCACAGTTTGAATTTTCAAACTTTCGCCAGTATGACCTTCTGTTTCAAGAAAAGATATAAACCTTTCAACTGGTTTGTGATCTTTTGGTGAAACATACCGGAGCACAACTGACAATTTGATCTATATGTGATACATCGGGAGTTGAATCAACGAAAAGGCTGTAATATAGAGCTAGAGACACCTCTTCTAAAATATATTATCTAACCTTTTGGCCCATGATGTTTCTTAACTCTTCGCAGATCGTTTTGGATAAATACGAAGGAACACCTTTTCCAGCATTTATGTATCGTACAATATGATCCCGCAAAAATGGATCAAACTGCCCAAGAAGTTCAAGTAGACCTAAATAATTCCCATTATCCGACTTTCCAAAGTGCTCGTTCGTACCTCGGAATGACTATCCTCGTTCTGTCCGAGTGATAACAGTAACTTCTCGTTTGATAACATCGCGCCAATAGTTCTTTTCTTCAAGTAGTCCATTTCTAAATAGATCTGATAATTTGGGCCAGGCTACCAGAAGTGCATATGGTGCTCAAATATACCGCATTGTTACACATAAGGGAGAACTTATTGAAGTCTGGAAACGAATACAATTGAACTAGGATTCCAAAAAACAGAAAAAAGAAAACATAATTTACAATCGTTTTTTATAAAAATAACATAACATTGCAAAAACTGTCAATGTATCATAAATACATGAAGGGCTCGATTGTTAATCGAAGCTTACCTTTCGCAGGTGAATAAATGAGCCAATCTCGTTTTGTATTCTCTCCATTCGGTTTCTTTCCAAAGAATAAATTTTGGGATCAATATCTTGACGTTGATTCCTTATCATATCGACGCTTGGACGATTCAAACGGTCCATTCAAATTTTGACAATTTGACGGACCATGTGTAACCCAAAACTGTATGTCTTCACTTGTTAATTTTCCCCAATGTCCTGGATCAGTGAAATGGTTCAAATTTTTGGCACCTGGTTGTCCAGCTTAATTTTCATCCTCGGAAGAAGAAGTGGATGTTTGAGACCTTGAAATGACCGGATCATTATCCAGGTCTTCTGTGTGACCAGTGTTAGTTTTTTTGGTCCTTTGACCCATTGCTAGTGGCAGATCCTTGATTTTCCGATGAATTTGAAGAGGTTTCATTCCGAAGGAAAAGTTTAGCCAGTTTTGGCACTTTCTCTAACACCACACTTTCTCGGTAATTTTTGTCTTTGGCAAGTTTTCTTTTTTGTGCACCACTCAAATATGTACGTGAAGACATTTTTAAGTTGGGGTTTTAATTCAACCCGATACACAGATAAAACGAATTAAAATAATTGTCGATCACAAAACCGTCGATTTGAAGTCTGAACTCAAGCGGGAGCACGTTACTTGTTTCCGAAATTACTCTACAGACCAGAATGCCAGAATTTGGAAAAACTCTTTCCGAGCTTATCTGTGGCTAATAAAGTGGAGGGGATGGTGGGGTGGACTTATCAGATAATTCAAATAGCCATGGCTTTTTGGGAATTTTGGGACCCGACCGTGGGAGTATCAGTTAAATGCTTCCAATCCTCAAACAATAGAGCGAACAGAAAGTTGAAATTTCGATTGACTTGGAATGTGTCAAACAATAGTTAAGTTATGTATGAATTGGAAGTATAATAAGAAGTTAAAGTTTATGGGGAAAACCCGGGCAGAGAGAATTTACGAACAGCACTTTACGAAGTAAACCAAGAAATTAAACTGTAAAATTAGAACTGTAATTCTAAGTTTCACATTTTCTTTTCGGTAGACCTGCCTAATTTATTTTACTTCCCCCCCCCCCCCCCCCCCCCCCCAAAAAAAAATCCATTTTTTGGTGGGATTTTTTCCTTTTTAGGGGGCCCTTATGAGCCGGGGGCCCCAGGCAATTGCCTATTGTGCCTTATGGTTAATCCAGCACTGTTCGTAACCAATTCTACCACACGGTGGTGCTATTGATGAAACGGTTCGACACTAAATCACGCCTTTTTAGTTCCATATTCCAGCTGTTTGAGGTGATGTTATTTGAAAGTAGACTTACCTGCTCTTTGGTGATAGTCCATGGAACCATTTACTTTACATTTTTAATCTTTATGGAATTTTGTTATTTGGGAAGTGTGATTAATTATGACAATAGAGGCATCTCAGAAAATAAGAAAAGAATAGTGTTGACGAAGAAAGCCTTTCAAAATAAGAAGAATTTGCTGTTCAATGAGCACCTCAACTTGAAGATAAGGAAGTCATTTCTTAAGATATTTGTTTGGAGAGTGTTGACCTATGATTGTGAAACATGGACACTTGGGAAAAGAGAAGAATCAAAACTTGAGGCAGCTGAAATGTGGCCTTGGAGACGAATGACCCGAAAAAGCTGGATGGAACGAAAGACAGATGAGCTTGTTCTGAACCAAATTCAGGAGAATCGGATGCCTATTGAACTTCATCAAGAAAAGGAAAGCAAAATTCATGGGACATATATTCAGACATGACACTCTCCTCCAGGTAAACTTTGAAGGAAAAATTATGGGGGGAAACAAAACAAGGGGACGACCAAGACAATTGTATCTCAGGAACATTGTCAAGGAGATGGAATGTGACTTGTATGCCAATATGAAGAGAACTGCTGAAGACCGTAAGAAATGGCTGCAACAACAAGACTTTTAGCCTTTAGAAGCTGATGATGATGATGATGATGCTAATTATGCTATTCGTTTGTTCAAAGAGATGGTAAAATTTGACCCCCGTGCGGTGTAATGACTGACAACAGACCAAGTAATAGTTCGAGTAGTGGAACTTCTAAAAGTCTACCGTACCCTGGAGGAGGCATGGAGGATGTATCCCCCCTAAATGTCTGATTTGTCACCCCTAGTGAAAGTCCGTTTAGCCAGTCACTACATAAGGCAGTCTTTACCTACATCCAGGTCCACTATCCCCCCAAAATTCTTTTCCGAGTACTCCCCTGAAGGAAACTTATTTGAGTACCATATTTATCATAGTCTAAAGGCTAATGGCTTGTCTATGCAACCACACTCTTCTGTTGTTGGTGGTTTGTTTCAGTTCCATGTAATTGTCACATCCCATTCTATTCTTGATGTCTTCCAAATACTTCATCCTAGGTCGTCTTCTTCCTTTCTTTCCCAGCATTTTCCCTTCAAAAATGTTAACGATGAAAGTTTTGTCTGATGACATGTCCAATTATTTTTCTCTTCACCATTTCCTTCATTAATCTTCTCTCTTCTTTGACTTCCCTTAAGACTACCAGGTTGGTTTTTCTTTTCATCAAGGCTCGTTCTTGTCATTTTCCGCCATATCCACATTTCAGCAGCTTCAGGTCGATTCTTTTCCAATTTACCCAGAGTCCAACTTTCACTTCCATAGAGCAGTGTACTCCATACAAATGACTTTGCAAAGGATTTTCTTACGTCTATATTCATATTATGTTTGCTGGATGAAATGTTTGAGTACATGTATGTAAAATGTAACCCAATGTAATATGTAATACAGGTTGCGGCAGAAACAATGACCCATTTTAAATAGCGCACCATCATTGGACATGGCTGTGTAGAGTGTTGATGGTCGCACCAGTGAGTCGTGCCGTTCAAAGCAGTTCCAGTCAATATGAAGCGTTGGTCACACGAACATCGTGCATATGTAATTGAAGCGTTCTTCAAATGTGGTGATAGTGTCACACGAACGCAGCGTTCATTTCAGCAACATTTTGACTTCAGCCAAAATGATCAAGTTCCATCCCGGAAGACAATTACGAGATGGGTGCGGGTCTGGCCAGATTTATCGGCTTATGATTACTTTCTGTGTGGATTTCTCAAATCCAAGGTGTATGGTAACAAGCCAGCAACTATTCAGGACCTGAAAAACAACATTCACGCAAAATCAAGGCCATAACAGACGACACTCTTCACAAGGTTATGACGAATCTGCGTGCTCATGCAGAAGATAGCATCGCGAACAATGGTGGACACCTGAAGGACATAAGAAGTGTTCTTTCGAACAGTGTACATTAATAATGTGTAGTTGTATTTCTTCATGCTAAATTGAAATGTGTAAAATGGGTCATTGTTTCTGCCGCACCCCATATATGGAACCAATAGGAGAAGGAAGAATATGTTAAATTGATTTAGGACCTTGATGTAGAATGTGGCTAAGATGTGTGAAAATAACTCAGTACAGGGTGTTTATTCATCTGGTAATACCTGGCAGTTAATAGGTTAATGTATGATATTGTGTGTCTGTTGCAGAATAATTTGGTGCAGCGTAATCAAGGTGGTTTAGCGATTCGGGCTGACTCTCGAGGTTCAGCCACGTCACTAAGAGGTTGGATTCACAACAACCTGTTCACAGACAATACCAACAACCCAGCAGTGTATGTTGAAGGAAGACAGAGCAGTCCATACCAGGAAGTTACCATCTACAGGAACTACTTCACTCGCAACTATGCACTGTACAAGGATACCATCGTCTTAAAGCAGGTCAGTCAATTCATCTTAATCTAGTAATATGGGGTGCCAGGAAATGTTCTCCGCGGCGGCTACGTGCAGCTGCGAGAGGTAGTGTCATCAGTTTAGTTGGCAGCACGGTGTCTTTGTCAGTGTGTATAGTTACTGTTGACCAAAGTATTATGTGTACTCGAGTTTGAAGGTTGTTTGTTAAGTAACCAATAGACCTACATAAAATCCAATACCATCAACATTTTCGTCGTTCTATTTTACGTTAGGCCATGTAGGTTTGGATTTTTTAATTTATATTTTAATATTTTTTATCGCAGTTGGAACACAAAAAGTGCACATTTTTAAGCGTGTTTCAACCATGCGTCACATTTAAAAATTATTATCTCAAAAGCCCGTCATCAGATCGAATCCAAATTTTAACACAATATACATTGGAATGTTGTATAACTGGTTTATTAATTTCACAATTTGGTGTGTCCAAGAAATAAAGTTGTTATCATTGTTGTAAGGTAACTATTTCTCGGCTCGGGGTGGTTGGAAAATGTAGTTCTTGGTTGCGTTGTAATCGTTATACATCAAAACGTTATGCTGTATGACTGTGAAATACGTAAATTAATTCACTTATTTTATATCGGTTTGTATTTGTATGAGGAAATAACATATGGTTCACCAGCTAGCCGCTCCGGGAAAAGCTGTACAGCGTTGCTGAGATGGAGCCCATCACTTCCGAGCGAGACGCGCCATGATGCGTGTGGGCACTATTTCGGCAACGCTGTACAGCTTTTCCCGGAGCGGCTAGCTGGTGAAACATGTGTTATTTACAAACCGATATAAAATAAGTGAATTCATCATCATCATCTTGCACAGTTTCCAGCCACTGGCCGGGTCTGTTTGGAACACAAGCTTCTCCGTCAGTAGTGGATGAAACCAAATGCTTTCAAGAATGGAAAATAAGTGAATTAATTTACGTATTTCACAGTCAAACAGCATAACTTTTCGATGTATAAGGATTACAATGCAACCAAGAACTACATTTTCCAACCGCCCCAAGCCGAGAAAAAGTTACCTTACAAAAATGATAACAACTTTGTTTCTTGGACACACACAATTTTGAAATTAATAAACCAGTTATACAACATTCCAATGCATATTGTGATAAAATTTGGATTCGATCTGATGATGGGTTTTTGAGATAATAATTCTTAAATGTGACGCATGGTTGAAACACGCTTAAAAACATGCACTTTTTTGTTCCAACTGTGATAAAAAACATTAAAATATAAATGAAAAATCCAAACCTACATGAACTAATGTAAAATAGAACGACGAAAATGATGTTATTGGATTTTATGTAGGTCTATTGGTTACTTCAGAAACAACCTTCAAACTCAAGTGCACATAATACTTTGGTCGACAGTAGATTATTGGAAGAGTGCAACAGTATGAAATGAATGGGTGTAGTGAGTACAACGTTTACTGTTTGTTTTGGTACAAGCGACAGCAGTGCTGCCAACGTAACTGGTGACGCTATCTCTCACGGCAGCATGCAGGTACTGCGGAGAACACTCCCTGGTGCCCTGTAGTAGTAGAAGTGGTTAGTGGTAGAGGTGGCAATAGTAGTAATCTGCTGTGCTTTTCAAATGGGAAGTTGTTTCATGAAATGCAATGCAAGGTTCCTTTGTTAATCTTGTTTGGCACAACACCATTTGGCAGTGATATGCATCCATTGTAAACATATGGATACCAGATTGATCCTGAGCATGAGTTCATACCTTCCTAGTAACATGATTTACACACAATACTTTCTATTAGTTGATACGCACAATGGAACATGCCCCGGGTCAATGTAAACTCCTGAAGAAACATGAAAATCCCAAAATGGACCATGTCATTTATGCAATACAGATGGCTACATATTCCCATGAGTGGTAAAATGCTTTGTGAGAAGCTCAAATTTTTCACCATCAAATGATGATCATGAACCACATAGCCTAGGTCATGCCAGTAAAGGTTGGTTGTATGATTTTAAAATGCATCGTGGCATCCGATGCCTCAGAACTACAGGTAAAAAACACTTAATAACTTTCTTGGTAAATCTAAGCGATTTGTTGATACAAACAGTTCTTTTCCCCAGCCTGTTTGGGGCGTGGTGGTGCAGCGGTCAAGCTGTTTGCCTCACACCAAGATGGACTGTGTTCCATTCCTGGTCAGTGCATGTGAGATTTATGAAGTGAAATGCCATGTCCCGTGGTTCGGATTCCACGTAAAAAGGAGGTCCCGTGGCTCATAATCACAAAGTTAATGGTCACTTAATACTAAAAGCTCCCTTCCTTTTTTTTACCTTCTTTTTAGACCACCTCATTGTGTAGTGGCAAGCATTCTTGGCTGTCGCTCCAGAGTTCCGGGTTTAATTCCCGGTTCTGCCAAGAAATTTAATTCTGGTCTGAGGGCTGGAACGGGATGCACTCAGCCTCGTGAGGCAAACCTGAAAAGAGGAGAGTTCGATGCCCATCTCAGCCATCCTGGAGTGGTTTCCCGATCTTATACTCCAGGCAAATGCTGGGATGGTACCTAACTTCATGTCACAGCTGTTTCCTGCTCAAATTTTACCTTATTTACAAATACACACACTAGTATAGACTAATAGTTAGTTAGTTATTGTTGATTTAAGAACACAGGTTATCAGACAAACTCTACACTCACCCATGTACATGGGGCTACATGACCATGATGTCGCAGCCCCTAAAATAAGCAACAACACAACATCCTTCCTTTTTTGCTTCTCCTGTTTAGGTTATCAAATTCCTACTACAATTTTTTCAGATTGATAAAATTTTGGTTGCCAGGAGATCTGCATTTTTACTTCATTATACTTCACTGTAATGAGGTATTTTGGAGTTTTTTTTAAAATATTATTAAGGAATTTGGCCAATTATAGATCGCTTAGAATCTTAAGACAATGGTACTGCCCCCGTAATTGAATTATATAGAGAGACCACGGTGGCTATTTTGGAAATTATAGCGAAAGTTATGGCTGTCATAGTTATGACGTGGGTAGTCATGACGTAAGCACGGATGACGCAGACGATATGCCAGCAGGCTACTTGAGATGAGATTCTCAGTGACGTCAGCATTTATTCGAGAAGGATCCAAGATGTACGACGCAGTCGCAGGAAACGTGGAATTCTGCTGAGGAAGAAATTATGCTATTGGAGGGGAGACTTAAACCAATGAACGATAGTCTAAAGGAAGACGGAGATTGCTGAAACTATGGTATTTTTATTACTTTTTGGAATGCAGAATTGTGGAAATCCATTTGCAGTAGAGGCATTGTTCTGGAATTTTGGTGAAATTTATTTTCAGTTTTTGAATTATGAAAATCCGTCATGTATTGACGAAGTTGGAACTTCTAGCGATGACGCAGTAACACGCGATGGAAGGGATAGATACGCCCCTCATGAAGTTCATAAAAGGCCTTGCGCAGAAGAGAGGAGCCTCATTCGCTCATTCTCAATTGTGAGATCTCAAATAGTCATTTCAGTGAAACGTCGAGTGAGATTATTAGTGAAAAGTCGTCTTTGTAACGCGTGGCGAAGCCACTGCATGAAACGAGAGTCGAACTTATAAGCAGTGCAGGTTTACTGTGAAGTAAATCTAGGTGAAGTTGAAACGACACTTATAACGCTTCTACAAGATTAGCTGTGAACAGTTAGCGGTCGCCTATAAGCTAATTCTCTTGTGCATTGCTACAGTAAGGACTGTAGAAAAGCTGAACAATTTCGAGGAAGTATTTTGGAAGTTATTGACAATATTAGACGACTGACAAAAGTGATTTTCTCGCCACAGAAGAAACACTTTTTGTATAGACAGACTCAACGCTACGGCTGACAGGGCTAGTGAAATAGGGAGACTTCAGATTGCTTTTGTGACACAACACTGCAGTAAAATGGAGCAATTTAATAAGGCAGTTTGTTCTTCTAATACTTCAACCGAAGAGCAAATGGAAGGCTAAAGGACTTAATGCAATTGGGACATATTTCAACGGAGTAGAATAGCAACATGGAACTTCGCTAATTACTATTCCATACAAGCGAACATGTGGTAAATAACCATCTACACCCATGTTTCGTGAGTAAAGGCTGAATACTATCAAACAGCAATAGAAATGATTTCATACTTTCTGAATATGAATATTTCTTCGGAAATTTATACAAAAACTTCATGGCGATTTTCAACTGGAACTTCAGGGATTTTTCAAGAGAGGTCAGGGTTGTCCCGACTCACAAAGAAGATTATTGCCGGAAGGATGTCGTTCGTCTTCGTGAAGCAGTTCGATTCTTCGATGGTGCTGTTTCTGGTTTCGAGGATGGAGCTCAGCTTTAACTTGGTGAAATGGAACCATCAACAGTCTTCTTTGGGGAATTTTCCTCTGGAACGTCAATCGGCAGATAAGGTAGTCGTGAACGTTTATTGTATTTGAGTTTCTTAGCAATATTTGAGCAACCATTTTTCTCATATTTTTGTCCTCATGTATATTTTGCCCGATATTCTTGTTTGAGATTCCTATTCTCAGTACACCTTGATGAGTTATGCCTTTTTTCGACGTTTTATTAAGACATTGTTATGTCATGGGCATAGTTAAATGATTTTGAATCAGTTGAGACTGATATTTAGATTTTTCAGTAATTTGCTTATTTTTGTAGTCACGATTTGACTGTAAGTTAATGATTTTTATGGCAGATTTAAATTCAGACAGCGTGTCACTTTATTAAAGTAATTCTACCCCAGTTTAATTACTTTGACCAATTTTCTGTCATCATCAAGAAGGGTCTGGCTGCGTGGCTCAGGGGTAACGTTCTCGCTTGCTGAGCCCAAGGTTGCAGGTTCGAAACCTGGCGCAGTCAGCTGGCATTTGAGGGTGCGCAAATGCGAGGGAGCCGTGTCAGTAGATTTACTGGCACGTTAAAGATCCCCTTCGGGGCAAAATTCCGGCACTCCGGCGTCTCTAAAAGCCAGTGTAGTTAAAAGGGACGTAAAACCAATAACATTATTATCATCAAGAAGGAAGAACATTTAAATGATTTTAGAGCGTTAAAATCCAGTACGTTGTCGACGATCTTGGAAATACTAGTCGTTATTTGAATTGATTGCAACACAGACATTTATCGTCAATCATGAACGACCATTGCATCTTAGGCAATTTTGTGAAAGATGAACATTAATTATGAATTATTGAATGCATTAAATTCGTGAAACTTGTGTTAGGTTTTTTCTCATATAGAGATTTATATAATGATGTTTGCATTCCCCAATCTAAGTGGATTCTATTCGACTATTTTGCAGTTAGTGGCACTTTGTTTGATGATAGTATTTTTATACTACAATTCTTTGAAGATGTTAATCTTAAATTTTGATAGACCAGACAGGCGTATATAAGCGTATTCACTATTAAATTTGTTTGTGATTGGCAAATTTTTATTTCATTTCGATTCATGAATGAAATCCACGAAGTTTAAATGACAACAGTTTTGAAACAATTATTGATATAAGAATTTTTAAGTGGAACTATGAATGTATAATCGATAGTGCAGCGGACATGTTGAAAGTCGCTGACGTATAATGCCCTTAAATAAATGAAGGAGATTCCCACAGTAATTAATGATGATAAAGATTGTATTAGGGGAGTTTTTTGTAAATGCTGTGGATGATTTTAATGCCATATAGATTAATATATGATGAATTTTGGGCTATTTTGAATGCAGTTTGTGCATTATTTTGTAAGCGAAGTATTTTCCGCTAGAGTGTATTGTCATAGTTCGTTGAAAATTAATCAAGTGAATTTACTGTTATAATTAACAAGAGTTTGAAAGAATTTGAGATAAGATTTTGAATGAAGATTACCGTCACAAATAATTAAAATTATTACAACCTTTATTAAACCAGATTGTGACATTTACATGTATAACTAACCTTCATTGGTCGATTATATTAAACACGATTATGAATTTACCAACCGGATAAAACATGTGGTTCAATGTATTTCTTAAATTATTAATTTAAATAATTTAAATGTTGATAGTGTAAATAATAAATGTAAATATCTTTGAAAATAATGTGGAACGAAAGTAATGTTAAAGGCGTGTTTAAAAATTTTGTAATTATTTTCGACAATATTATAAACAATTTCTAATTGTTATAAATAATTTATGTGATTTTGTTATAAACATTTAAGAGTGTGCTTGATACTCTAAACTATGCTTTTTAAACATTTGGATGATAACTTAACAAGTTTAAGGATAGTTAAAATAATCCAGTGGGATGGAAGTTAAACATTTGAAAGATTTGCGTCAATATGTATGAGTTGTCTTGTAGACATTTAAAGCTTTAAAAGGAGCTGAATTCTTACGCAAGTGTGAGGAGAGGAGTGCGCCCCATTTGACAGGTGTGAGCCAGGTTAAAGAGTAGACCAGCCGGCCAGACATCTGGTTAGCAGGCGAGGTCGATACTCCGGCCTTGTGCCTATTTATACAAGTGCTATGTTTATTAAAGGAAACCAATTGCTCTATATATGTCGTACCCTGACTTCCTCATCCAATCCAATTGTGTTATAAAATGTTACGTTATTTTGAGCTCAAGGGAGCTAGCATATTGTTTGATAAATTTGCAAGTCCTTTAGGAGGACGTAGTCAGATTGACATCGGCTACTGATAGCCACGTTTATTTTGTTGAGTTGTGAAAATCATACTCTTTATTTGAAAATAAAGCTCTTGTACAGTTCAAAGTTCTCGTCTTCGGTCTGGTTCATTTTTAAATGTCATGGTGAAGGTTATTGTGAGAGCATACTTTAAGGATCCTGTTGTCAACCCAATCCCCGAGATATTTATAAGAGGTAAGTAAAAGTAAGTATGTAACCCCGTCTATTTTGGTGTGTTCCACAATAATTTTTCTTGGTAACTTCTGTGTTCAAACCTCGGTAGTATCTGTCAGTGCCATTTTCATTGATGTAGCTGAGCTGGTGCGATTGATTGTTGGCAATCCGATTGAGGGGGCGGATATCCGACAGCCTACTATCCGGGTAAACGGGGACAGAAGGATTGGCGCACCTAAAACGTTGGGGCTCGATTCAACATAACTGGATCACCAGGTTGAACGCCAGTAGGATTGGCAAACCTAAAACGTGTGGATCGATTAGACTCAAATAAAGAGGTTGATTCTTTGTTAGATGTCTAGGCCAATTGTAGAATTTAAGAGTGTGATTATATAGGAATTAAATGTTGTATTGTAGTAGGAAAATTACACTCAGAAAAGATCAGATCTTATACAACTTGAGAAAGGTTAAATAGGCTGGAAACTTAGAAAAATCGCCTATGATCTGGAATCTTATTTTATTTGACCAGCTTATGACATTTTAGTCATATTAAAGATAAAATTAAATTATTTGGATTGTAAATGTAAAATTATTTGTGTTAGGATATTTTAAAATGAGCCAGGGAAATTTGAACATGTGCTTGAGTTTGTTTCAACATGAAGTGTCTTCGAAAGTTAATTATAAGGTAGTTATAAGTTAGATTTAAGACAGAAAATTGATCAAATTCATATATGGTGAAAAGTGTTGCTCAAATGTTGTTATTTTGCTCTTTTGATGTATGTCCCTACAGCAGTCTAATTTTTGAATAATATTGTAATGGCAGATGAAAGTTTGAAGATGATGTTAGCGGAGATGTCTGCTAACATGAATACTAATATGAAGCAGATGAGTGAGAGTATGAAGGAGATGGAAGCTAGGAATACTAGTCGAATGGAGGAGAATACTAGTCGAATGGAGGAGAATGCTAGTAATTTGTCTGCTAATTTGAAAGCAAGAATGGAGGAGAATGCTAGTAATTTGTCTGCTAACTTGAAAGCTAGCATGGATGAAAGTTTGAAAGCTATTCAGACTAGTTCTGCTAACTTAGAGGATAATATGTCGCGTTTACAGATTAATACCCAAGGAATTGAGAATGCTGTAACTGACATGCGCTCAGACATGTCCAATGTTAAAATAGATGTTGCTAATGTGCATAAAGATCTTACAATGTTGAATTTAGATGTTGCTAATGTCCGTAGTGATATTTCTTGTGCTAGGGCTGAGGTAGTTGTTGTCAAAAATGATGTTGCAACTGTCCAAGACAAGGTTGAGGAAGTCCAAAGAGGAATCCAAAATGTTAGAACTGATGTGTCCAATGTTCAGGTTGATATTAATAACATTCATTCGGATGTAAACGAAATGCAAAGTGACATAAATAAAATTCAAGTAGAGGTCAACACAGTTTTCGTAGACGTTGCTAAAGTCCAAACTGATGTAAATAAAGTCAGGGAAGAGATAGAAAATTCGAAAACTCTTTGTACACGTAATATAAGTGCGTTAACGACTAGGCTAGTTGATGAGTCAGTTAGAACGACAGCGTCTTTAGAAGGTTTAAAGTTTGATGTAGAGGTCATGAGAACCCAAGTATTAGACCATAATAAAGTATTGAAAGAGGATATTGAATTAGACATAGCAGAAATGTTAACGGAAAATGTAGCAATATGGAAAGAAGAGTGGATTAGGTCAAGTGGGGAACATGTAACCCAAATTCAGGATCGTATTGAAAGGAAACTTGCCAGTACTCAAATTGATATTAACAATGAAGTAGTACAGATTAGGAAAGATTTAAGCGTCAGGATGGATTCGCTATCCGAAAGACAAGTTGAAGATAGGACAAAATTAGATCAGGAGGTGCAAACATTAAAATCTGCATTAGAGGAACAGATTCATAAAGTTGTCTCTGATGTGAATGAAACGACGAGTAAACTACAGAATTTGAAGTTAGGAGAGGTTAATTTAATGGAGACCTACAAGGAAGAGTTAATCAAGAAAGTATTAACGGAAGTCACTGATAAGGATACAGTAGGCTTGGCTTGCGAAACCAGTAGGAATTATGCCAGAAGATATAACCTAGATCCAGAAGAGAGAGACGTGACTCCTGAAGAACGTATATCCAGATTCAGGGAGGAAGATGACGAGAGAAATATGGAACCTGAGTGGAACTATCGTGATAGTGGGAAAAACTACCCGGATTCATATCCGAGGAACGTAACGGTCATCAGGAATTTTGAAGATAAACCGCAAAAATTCAGTAACACGGATAGTTTGACACCTATCGAATACGTAAGGAACCTCAAAGATTATTTCATCGAAGCTCACATTCCCAGAGAGAGAGAGATGAAGATAGTGGAGAGATATTTGATTGGAGGACCCCTCGAATGGTTTCGCGCATTTAGATACACATTCAGTAACTTTGACGAGTTTGCAGAGGCATTAATCAAAAGATTTTGGTCCATAGAAGCGCAGAATTCGTTAAGAGCAGAGGTGTATTCAAGAAAATACTCCGGTACTCTTCCAACGCGGTACGCTGATTTCTTTACGAGTCAATTATCCCGCTTGAGATTCTTACAACCCCCATTGTCCACGGAGCAACTTATTGATGCGATTTCTCGTATGCTGCCAGTTGAGGTGAGAAGACTAATAATTTCGTCCAACATCAGGGATTTAACCAGCATGGATGAATTACTAAGGAGGTTAGACTACACAAGTCCAATGCCTAACGTGGTGCAGAAAGGTCAAAGGCAGGAGTATAAAGAAATAAATACTGTATATATGGACCAAGTCCAACAAACTGACAAGCCAGATGAGGAGAAAACTGACAATGTAGGTCCTCACAGAAATAATCAATTTCGAAATAACAGATCGCAAGGTTACCGACCGTATCAACAGAGAAGAGGCTGGAACTATAACCGAGGAAATTATAATGGAAGAGGCAGATATTATAACAATAATGGTTATAACCGAAATTATAACAGGAATAACCAGAGCCAAAACAGAAATCAGAATACTCAAGGTCAGGTTATGACACCCGATCAGTATCAGGAAAGAGAGAAGGAAAGCCAGCAATACCTAAAAGAATTACGGGAAAAAGAAGCAGACAACCAAAAAAAAAGGCAGGATGTTGTAATCGATCCTGGGCCTTCTACGAGCCAGCAGAATTTTGAGGTCGGTAACACAAAAAAAAAAAACGCCGATTTCTCAACGTCAGTGAGAACCTGTAAATACATTGCCACACCACACCTGATTACGATTAATGAGATATATGAAGTGACTGATGAAGATTTGTTAGAAGAGAGGGGTATCGTTAAAGAGGAAAGACCATGTGCTTTACCTATTATTTCTGTACGGATAGATGGACAACAGTATAAAGCCCTGATGGATACTGGTGCAATTATCTCCATCATTTCAGAGGAATGTTATCAAAGTCTGCTAAGAGGAGAGAACATGACAGTTCTACCTGTTTCTACCGTCAAAGTGAGAGGGATATTCCAAGATAAGGCAGTGAAGTGCAAGATTCAAGTGTTATTGAACTTTGAGATCAATGGAAGGAATTATGAACAGATCTTCATTGTGGTGAGCAAGATCAATTTTGATATGGTGCTTGGAATCGATTTTATATCGAAGGTCGGAGCTATTATTGACATGAAGAACAGAAGTATTAGCTTTAATGATGGGTACATAATCACAGAAGAGATAGAAAAACAGGACGTGAAAAACAGTCTGGAAATAGACCTTAGGGAAGAAATTTTGAATACTATAGTTAATGAAGTGGAAAATTTAGCAGAAATACCCAGTAGAAAAACTGAAGGATTTGAAGAAATTCAGGGGGAATTTGAGGATCTGATAAAGGAATTCCAAGATATTTTCGATGAAAAACCTGGATTGATTAAGGATTATAAATACAAGATAAGGCTGACAGATGAAACCCCTTACCAGAAGAGAATATACCCCATTCCTGAGAAATACTATCAAGAAGTACGAGGGTTAATCAGAAAAATGGAGGTAGACGGTATTATTAAAAAACAGGCGTCGTCTTATATAAACCCCATCACAGTAGTGAAGAAAAGTAATGGTCAGATACGTCTTTGTCTCGATGCCAGAACCATTAACTTGAAGATTCTTCCAGAAAATGACCGACCACCCAAGATTAGAGATCTGCTTCGAAAATTCAAAGGGAGAGCATGTTTCAGCGTTCTTGACTTGACGTCTTCATTTTATCAAGTTCAGCTAGAAGAAGATAGTATGCAGTACACTGGATTCCTATTTGACCAGACGTCATGGGTCTTTGTCCGAATGCCTTTTGGTATGGTTAACAGTGGACCAGCACTTATTCGAGCACTTGATAGTAAGCTCACTGACGAAGTGAAAGAAAATGTAATCTGCTACATCGACGATTTAATCGTATCTTCACCCAGCGCCGCAGAACATTTAGTGCACTTGAGAAAGTTGTTCGAGAATATACAGGAGGCCAATATCAAGGTGAATTTTGGAAAATGTCAATTCTTGAAGCAGGAAATAAATTACTTGGGGCATACTATTGATAAAGATGGATATCATCCAAACATGAAAAAAGTAGATGCGATCACGAGATTTCCAAAGCCAACTAAGGTGAAACAAGTCAGAGAATTTGTAGGAGCATGCCAATTTATTAGCAGCCACTGTCCAAGATACTCGGAAATTATGGCTCCTCTGTATGACTTACTCAAGAAGAATAACAGATGGAAATGGAGTACCGCTGCAGACGAGGCTTTTGAGAAAGCAAAAGAGATGCTCAGAAATAATGTGAAACTGGAGTACCCAGACTTTGAGAAGGTATTCTATATTGAGTCTGATGCATCAAGAGTAGGCATTAGTGCAGTCTTATACCAGAAAGACGAGGCAGGCAACAAGCACTACATTGCGTTCACTAGTCGGAAGTTGAAGAAACACGAGGAAAATTACTTCACGACGGAGCTTGAAGCGTTAGCTTTTGTAACAGCATTGCAAGCCTGGAAGAAAATACTGCTGGGACATAAGGTCATCATTATTACTGACCATAAAGCACTACAATTTATGCTGCAAACTGACATGTCGAGTGATAGATTGACACGTTGGGCTTTGTTCACCCAACAGTTTAACGCCACTATCGTCCACCAGCCTGGGAAAGATAACTTACTGGCTGATGCTCTATCACGTAACCCTATTAAAAATGTGCAGATACACCATGTACAATTGGAGCAAGAAGATCAAGAAACCATTAGGAGATTAGCCCGAATCGGTGTGTCACAGAAGAGACACGCTCCAATAAGGAAAATGTACAGGTTCCTCAAGGGTTACATGGACAATACTGATGTTGACTATGCAGTTACACGGAGAAATTCACGACACTTTGTCTTGAGTGGAGACATCGTATGCAAGTATGCTGACTCTGCGCATACAAAACTCTGAATAGTCGTGCCACCTAAACTTGTTGTCAATTTAGTGTGGGTAGCTCATCACGCAACTGGACATGCCGGTTTAGATAAGACTCTTAATACTCTTAAAGAGAGATTTATCTGGACTAACATGCGTTCCAGCATTGCCAAGGTCATTAGATCATGTGACAAATGTCAAAGAGCAAAGTATGCTTCTGCTTTATTAAAAGGAAAACCGAAGGCTATGATTCCTTCTAAGCCAAACGAACTAATGGCGACGGATATATTTGGCCCCTGTCCGAAGGGATATCAGGGTAACCAGTACCTGTTGGTTACCGTGGATGTTTTCTCAAAATTTGTTACAATGAGTCCCATGCAGAAAGCGAACACAAGGAACGTAGTAAGCAGACTGGAAAATGCTGTATTTCCTAAAGCTGGTATACCAGAATATCTACTGTCAGATCAAGGAACGCAGTTTACGTCCGTGGAATTTGCAGCGGATATGGAAAGGCTTGGCATTAAGCACTTATTTTCAAGCGTGCGTTACCCAGAATCGAATTCCTCAGAAAGATATATGGCTGAATTTTCGAAATTCTGTCGAATTTTCTGTCCTAATGATCATTCTGGTTGGGTGAGATTTGTACCCCTTATAGAGGAATGTCTGAACTCTACAGTGCAGGAGAGCACAGGAGAAGTGCCAATGCGACTTCATCTTGGAAGAAACCCAGAAAGGCCGTGGGATAATCTTTTCAACCACATTCCTAGAGATCCCGACGTAGGAAGGCAGCAGAGGATTGACAAGGCGAAGGAACAACTCCAGAAAGCAGCAGAGAAACGATTGAAAAGAGTAGCTGGAAAACGCTTTGGTGCACCCTTACAAGTTGGAAATCTTGTATTATTACGCAGACCTGTCAAGGCTGATATGAGCAAGAAAATATACCCCAAATTTGGAAATGTATTCATGGGGCCGTTCAGGATTACGAACGCCTATGGGAACAACTGCTATGAACTCTACGATGATGAGAATAATGTCATTTACGGCAAGTTCAATGCTGGAAATTTAAAAAGATACTATCCTAGAGTAAGCCAGTAATAATTCAATTTCGTGTTCAATAGAGTTGAGGTACTTGTAACACTGAGTTTAAAAACAATTTGCAACTGTTTTTAAAACGTGGTGAGAGGAGAATGCCCCCGTAATTGAATTATATAGAGAGACCACAGTGGCTATTTTGGAAATTATAGCGAAAGTTATGGCTGTCATAGTTATGACGTGGGTAGTCATGACGTAAGCACGGATGACGCAGACGATATGCCAGCAGGCTACTTGAGATGAGATTCTCAGTGACGTCAGCATTTATTCGAGAAGGATCCAAGATGTACGACGCAGTCGCAGGAAACGTGGAATTCTGCTGAGGAAGAAATTATGCTATTGGAGGGGAGACTTAAACCAATGAACGATAGTCTAAAGGAAGACGGAGATTGCTGAAACTATGGTATTTTTATTACTTTTTGGAATGCAGAATTGTGGAAATCCATTTGCAGTAGAGGCATTGTTCTGGAATTTTGGTGAAATTTATTTTCAGTTTTTGAATTATGAAAATCCGTCATGTATTGACGAAGTTGGAACTTCTAGCGATGACGCAGTAACACGCGATGGAAGGGATAGATACGCCCCTCATGAAGTTCATAAAAGGCCTTGCGCAGAAGAGAGGAGCCTCATTCGCTCATTCTCAATTGTGAGATCTCAAATAGTCATTTCAGTGAAACGTCGAGTGAGATTATTAGTGAAAAGTCGTCTTTGTAACGCGTGGCGAAGCCACTGCATGAAACGAGAGTCGAACTTATAAGCAGTGCAGGTTTACTGTGAAGTAAATCTAGGTGAAGTTGAAACGACACTTATAACGCTTCTACAAGATTAGCTGTGAACAGTTAGCGGTCGCCTATAAGCTAATTCTCTTGTGCATTGCTACAGTAAGGACTGTAGAAAAGCTGAACAATTTCGAGGAAGTATTTTGGAAGTTATTGACAATATTAGACGACTGACAAAAGTGATTTTCTCGCCACAGAAGAAACACTTTTTGTATAGCCAGACTCAACGCTACGGCTGACAGGGCTAGTGAAATAGGGAGACTTCAGATTGCTTTTGTGACACAACACTGCAGTATAATGGAGCAATTTAATAAGGCAGTTTGTTCTTCTAATACTTCAACCGAAGAGCAAATGGAAGGCTAAAGGACTTAATGCAATTGGGACATATTTCAACGGAGTAGAATAGCAACATGGAACTTCGCTAATTACTATTCCATACAAGCGAACATGTGGTAAATAACCATCTACACCCATGTTTCGTGAGTAAAGGCTGAATACTATCAAACAGCAATAGAAATGATTTCATACTTTCTGAATATGAATATTTCTTCGGAAATTTATACAAAAACTTCATGGCGATTTTCAACTGGAACTTCAGGGATTTTTCAAGAGAGGTCAGGGTTGTCCCGACTCACAAAGAAGATTATTGCCGGAAGGATGTCGTTCGTCTTCGTGAAGCAGTTCGATTCTTCGATGGTGCTGTTTCTGGTTTCGAGGATGGAGCTCAGCTTTAACTTGGTGAAATGGAACCATCAACAGTCTTCTTTGGGGAATTTTCCTCTGGAACGTCAATCGGCAGATAAGGTAGTCGTGAACGTTTATTGTATTTGAGTTTCTTAGCAATATTTGAGCAACCATTTTTCTCATATTTTTGTCCTCATGTATATTTTGCCCGATATTCTTGTTTGAGATTCCTATTCTCAGTACACCTTGATGAGTTATGCCTTTTTTCGACGTTTTATTAAGACATTGTTATGTCATGGGCATAGTAAAATGATTTTGAATCAGTTGAGACTGATATTTAGATTTTTCAGTAATTTGCTTATTTTTGTAGTCACGATTTGACTGTAAGTTAATGATTTTTATGGCAGATTTAAATTCAGACAGCGTGTCACTTTATTAAAGTAATTCTACCCCAGTTTAATTACTTTGACCAATTTTCTGTCATCATCAAGAAGGAAGAACATTTAAATGATTTTAGAGCGTTAAAATCCAGTACGTTGTCGACGATCTTGGAAATACTAGTCGTTATTTGAATTGATTGCAACACAGACATTTATCGTCAATCATGAACGACCATTGCATCTTAGGCAATTTTGTGAAAGATGAACATTAATTATGAATTATTGAATGCATTAAATTCGTGAAACTTGTGTTAGGTTTTTTCTCATATAGAGATTTATATAATGATGTTTGCATTCCCCAATCTAAGTGGATTCTATTCGACTATTTTGCAGTTAGTCGCACTTTGTTTGATGATAGTATTTTTATACTACAATTCTTTGAAGATGTTAATCTTAAATTTTGATAGACCAGACAGGCGTATATAAGCGTATTCACTATTAAATTTGTTTGTGATTGGCAAATTTTTATTTCATTTCGATTCATGAATGAAATCCACGAAGTTTAAATGACAACAGTTTTGAAACAATTATTGATATAAGAATTTTTAAGTGGAACTATGAATGTATAATCGATAGTGCAGCGGACATGTTGAAAGTCGCTGACGTATAATGCCCTTAAATAAATGAAGGAGATTCCCACAGTAATTAATGATGATAAAGATTGTATTAGGGGAGTTTTTTGTAAATGCTGTGGATGATTTTAATGCCATAGAGATTAATATATGATGAATTTTGGGCTATTTTGAATGCAGTTTGTGCATTATTTTGTAAGCGAAGTATTTTCCGCTAGAGTGTATTGTCATAGTTCGTTGAAAATTAATCAAGTGAATTTACTGTTATAATTAACAAGAGTTTGAAAGAATTTGAGATAAGATTTTGAATGAAGATTACCGTCACAAATAATTAAAATTATTACAACCTTTATTAAACCAGATTGTGACATTTACATGTATAACTAACCTTCATTGGTCGATTATATTAAACACGATTATGAATTTACCAACCGGATAAAACATGTGGTTCAATGTATTTCTTAAATTATTAATTTAAATAATTTAAATGTTGATAGTGTAAATAATAAATGTAAATATCTTTGAAAATAATGTGGAACGAAAGTAATGTTAAAGGCGTGTTTAAAAATTTTGTAATTATTTTCGACAATATTATAAACAATTTCTAATTGTTATAAATAATTTATGTGATTTTGTTATAAACATTTAAGAGTGTGCTTGATACTCTAAACTATGCTTTTTAAACATTTGGATGATAACTTAACAAGTTTAAGGATAGTTAAAATAATCCAGTGGGATGGAAGTTAAACATTTGAAAGATTTGCGTCAATATGTATGAGTTGTCTTGTAGACATTTAAAGCTTTAAAAGGAGCTGAATTCTTACGCAAGTGTGAGGAGAGGAGTGCGCCCCATTTGACAGGTGTGAGCCAGGTTAAAGAGTAGACCAGCCGGCCAGACATCTGGTTAGCAGGCGAGGTCGATACTCCGGCCTTGTGCCTATTTATACAAGTGCTATGTTTATTAAAGGAAACCAATTGCTCTATATATGTCGTACCCTGACTTCCTCATCCAATCCAATTGTGTTATAAAATGTTACGTTATTTTGAGCTCAAGGGAGCTAGCATATTGTTTGATAAATTTGCAATTCCTTTAGGAGGACGTAGTCAGATTGACATAGGCTACTGATAGCCACGTTTATTTTGTTGAGTTGTGAAAATCATACTCTTTATTTGAAAATAAAGCTCTTGTACAATTCAAAGTTCTCGTCTTCGGTCTGGTTCATTTTTAAATGTCATGGTGAAGGTTATTGTGAGAGCATACTTTAAGGATCCTGTTGTCAACCCAATCCCCGAGATATTTATAAGAGGTAAGTAAAAGTAAGTATGTAACCCCGTCTATTTTGGTGTGTTCCACAATAATTTTTCTTGGTAACTTCTGTGTTCAAACCTCGGTAGTATCTGTCAGTGCCATTTTCATTGATGTAGCTGAGCTGGTGCGATTGATTGTTGGCAATCCGATTGAGGGGGCGGATATCCGACAGCCTACTATCCGGGTAAACGGGGACAGTACAATAGTTTAGATGCTGATTTACAATATGTTTTCAGTAGGATTACAGCTCCTGGTATAATTTACTAAGACAATAGTTAAATAAAAACTTCACATTATGTTACAAAATTAGGAAATCTAGCTTTCTTTTCTTCTCAGAACTTTTTTATTTGTTGGCTGTCTGTCTTTGATCTTCCAACATCATCATCATCATCATCATCATCATCATTGTTTTCCATCTCCAGTTTCCCGGGTGTGGCAAACAAGTGCTCTCCATCTTGCCCGATCTTGGTAGGCCTACACCATTTGTTCTTGGACATCGTCTCAGTTAAAACCATTCTTCTCCACCTCTGATCGAACTGTCTCTATACATCGTCTCCTTGGTCTTCGTCTTGGTCTCTTTCCTCTGACATCCAGGTTGAAGTACTTCTTAGCTGTTCTAGAGCAATCCTTCCTCATTACATGGCCATATCACTGAAGTCTGTGTTTCCCCAGAAAGTTGATGACAGAGACCCTGCTCTGTGTACCTCATTTCTGATCTTGTCTCTCCTGGTACTTTGGTTCATTGGCCTAATAAATCTCATTTCTGGGGCTTGAATTCTACTGTAATCCTTACTTAGCAATGTACATGTTTCCATACCATAAGTAAGGATTGGAACAAAGTAGGTGTGATACAACGTTGCCTTTGCTGTCAAGGGTATATTTTTGTCCCAAAGTAAGTGCCGACATCACCCTTTTAAATCGATGCTGTACTTGTAAACTTGAAACATCCATAGAATTGATCTGTCACCGGAATTCCTCCCTGTTAAGTATGGAAAAGAACCTTCGGATCCTAAAAATTTCAGACCATTCTCCTTACTCTGTCACTTATACAAAATAATGGAAAGGATGATACTCAACCGCTTAATGGGAGTAGTAGACCAAGTACTAATCCCTCAGCAGTGTGGCTTCCGCCCAGATAAGAGCTCCATGGCACAGGTTCTACATTTGACTCAGCACATTGAGGACGGTTTTGAGATGAAGAAGATCACTGGTGTGGCTTTTGTGGATCTGTCTGCTGCCAACAATACAGTTAATCATAGAATTTTACTACACAAGTTCTATAGTATGATTAAAGACATGAAGAAAACCAAGATGATAGCTACTCTCTTGGAAAATCGTCGCTTTTTTTGTTGAATTTCAAGGACGGCGAAGCAGATGGAGAAATCAAAGGAATGGTCTCCCTCAAGGCAGTGTACTGGCTCCTATTCTTTTCAACATCTACACAAATGACCAGCCATTGCCAGAAGGAACTAAAAGCTTTATCTATGCCAATGACCTTGCACTTACCTCTCAGACTGATACCTTTGATGAAGCTGAAATTTCTTTAACTGTAGCATTAGAAGAGCTAGGCATTTATTATGAGAAAAATCACCTGAAACCAAATCCAGCTAAGACCCAAATTTGCACCTTCCATCTGCGGCATATACAGGCCTCTCAGAAGCTCAATATATTCTGGAAAGGGAGTTTACTGGCACATTGCTTTACACCAAAGTACTTGGGAGTTATGCTGGATCGCACATTAACATACAAGAAACATTGCCAAAACTTAAAACCTAAGATAGCTGCTAGAAACAACATCCTACGCAAATTGTCAGGAACCAGTTGGGGAACACAACCACAAACAATCAGAGCATCAGCTCTAGCTCTATACTACTCTGCAGGAGAATATGCCTCCCCGGTTTGGTACAGATCAGCCCATGCGAAGCATATCGACATCGCTCTCAACTAAAGTTACAGGATCATTACAGGATGCTTAAAACCAACACCTATTGAGAAGATCCAACTTCTAGCTGGTATTGCTCCTGGTGAGATTCGTAGGGAGGTAGCAGCTAACAAAGAAAGGCTCAAACCATCTACTTCAGAAGCCCATCCCCTCTATGGATACCATCCTGCCACACGGAGGCTGAAATCTAGAAAGTGTTTTCTCCGCACATCAGTTAAGCTTCAAGGGAAAGCAGAGAATGCTAGGATCAAGATGTGGAAAGAAAGAACTTACCACCTTTCCAACTGGACGGAGCCGAAGGAAAGTCTTCCATGTGGACACCAGGAGAAAACCCTTAACAGACTCCGTATGGGAGTCGGCAGAACGAAAGTAAATCTGTTGAGGTGGGGTTTCTCAAGCGACTCATCACTCTGTGACTGTGGAGAGCTGCAGACAATCCAACATTTATGTCAGTGTGCACTATGAAAGATTAGTAATTGTTATTGTTCATTCTGTAAAGGTTTCCATAAAACTGTAGTATTCTCCTTTTAATTGAAATCTTTATTCTCTTTCTAAGTATTTTTCTTTCTGCTTCAGTTCAACTTGTACTCCACTTTTGTTCAATGTTAAGCGTTCTGATCCATATGACAGTGGCATAATGTTTGATATTTGCTTGGAATGATATCGACCTTAAGTTGTAACAGGTGTGAGTAAGTTTACAAGCTATTTCCATCTTCCTCAATCTCTCCTTGCATGTTATGTTATCGACCATTGTTCTTTTCCTTCCTGAAGAATCAATTCCAATTCACTGCCATGTGTCTGTAACTTGTTTTTTGAAAATTGTTTACAATGATGTGTTATATTTTAGGTGGTCTCCAACTTCACATACAACTTTGTGCAGAACAACATTGGTCATCACAACCTGGAGGTGTCTGGATTTGAGAAAGTACGGTTACCCATCTACCAAACAACATCTCACAATGGCTTTTACTGGTTAGTGAATTATTAAGCAATGTTCTTATGTTGTATTTTCTTGTATAGTTTTACAGCATATTTTCAACAGGATTACAGCTCCTGGTGTAATTTACTATGACAATAGTGTTATAGTACCATATGGTAATTGGGATAATTATATTGTGAGTGATAGAACGTTTTATTTCCAACTATCGTAGCAGCCGTCTCAATCAACTTACTACCAATCAACAACGTTTCATCAAAAACAAAACAAAAAAACATACAGTTCAGCTACCAACTGTTGCCACAGCCTAATAAAATTTCACATTGTGTTCAAAAATTAGAAAATAAAGCCTTTTGGTACCTAAAGGTCTGAAAAGTTAACAATTTGGTAGCTATTAATATCTAGTGGAAAGATTATAAGCACCCCCTCAATTGAGAATGGCATAATAATAATAATAATAATAATAATAATAATAATAATATATATTTTTTTTTTACGAGGGAAGAGGAAAAATCTTGCATAAGACCTTGAGAAGGGTCCGCACTCCTCAAGAGTGTGGGATTCTTACCCACTAAAAAACCACACCCTGTCCTCTTGACGAAACCCATCCCGGGACCACTTTCATATTACTTCAGGATGGAGTCATTTTCTTTGCTTCACAAGCACCATCTTACTTCTCCATTCATAGCCCGCGGAACGCAGACTCAATCGACTAAATCGAGCAAGTCCCCATCCGACTTCTTCTGACGAAGGACCACCTCAACAAAGAAAGCGACCGTATCCCAGCTGAGCTCGTTTCTCAGCATAATGCCAACTATATTGTCCGGCGTTATTGGACCAACCTCAGCTTCAAGTTGTTGTTTTTCCGCTGCCCAACGATCGCAGACGAAAAACGTATGATAAACGTCATCTCGTTCGTTCTCGCAGTAAATACAAACTGGACTCCTTACTTTGGCAATACGATGAAGGCAACACCGAAAGTAGCCATGACCTGTCAACATCTGTGTCAGAAAGTAATTTATTTCTCCGTGTTTCCTACTCGTCCACTCGACCAGACTCGGTATCAGCCGAGCTGTCCATCTTCCTCTGTGATCGTCATTCCACCTCTGCTGCCAAAGTTCCATCTTGCGTGCTACGGCTTCCTTCCGGGCTTGAGCCTTGCCCAGTTCTACTCGTCGGAAGTATACGTCTTTACGTTCTTGCGCGAGTAAGTCTATTGGCGCAACACCTGAGACAACCAGAACTGCAGGTTCCGAAATTGTACGGTAAGCACACGCCACCCTCAGAGCTCCTCTCCTCTGAATTGCAGCTAGGCATTTCCTATACTTCTCTATCCTCAGCGAATCAGACCAAATCTCAGCTCCATACAGGAGAGTAGACTGTGCTGTGGACAAGAGTAGTCGACGTTTGCTTTCTCTAGGACCATGCACATTAGCCATGAGTCTACTAATGGCAGCTGTCACTACTTCCGCCTTGTCTGCTGCCTTCCGTATATGAGACCAGTATGTCAGTTTCGTGTCAAGAGTAAACCCTAAGTACTTCGCAGTGGCTCCAGTTCGAACGACCACCTCTCCAACTTTCATGGGAATTATAGTGTCCATTCTCCTCCTAGTTAACATGACTATTTCAGTTTTCGCCATAGCTAAATTCAGACCATGAGCGTTCATCCAACTACTCACCCGTCGCATTACCTGATTGAGTTTCCACTGAGCCAGAACCGCATCTCGGGCTACAATCACCGCTGCAATATCATCAGCGTACCCAACAAGGAATGTATCTTCGGGCATCTCCATGCACAGTAAGCCGTCGTACAACATGTTCCACAAATCCGGGCCCAGGATAGATCCTTGCGCTGCTCCTGCCGTGACTTTTCTCCTCCTCTGGCCGTCTGCAGTGTCATATAACAGGGTACGGTCCTTCAAATAATCTTTCATTATACGCAGGAGATATGCAGGCAACTGGAAGGTGAATTGAAGAGCTTCAACCATATCTATCCACCTAGCTGAGTTGAAGGCGTTCTTCACATCCAAGGTTACCAGAAGTGTTATTTTCCTAGAATAGTGGTTACCTTCCTGAGCTTGATTCGCAGCTTCAACTACTAGGCGTACTGCATCTATTGTACATCGCCCACGGCGGAAGCCAAATTGCCTGTCAGACAGATTTCCCGCGGCTTGAATAGACGACAGTATGCGAGGTTTTAGTAGCTTCTCCAGCACTTTTCCCGCAATGTCTAAAATACATAGTGGTCTGAAGGACGATGGCGCATTCCCGACTGCCTTTCCTTTATTAATCAGCACTAGTCGAGCCATTTTCCAACGGGCACTAAAGACACCTGCTCTCAGACAACAGTTGTACATTTCAAGCAGTAGCTGCGGACAAACCTTGAGAGCTAGTTTCATAGCTTCCGCGGGTATCCCGTCAGGACCTGGAGCCTTCTTATTCCGAAGGGAGCCTACTGCTTCCTTCAGCTCACCTATGGTAAATAGAGGAATGAATTCCGGCTCAGGTACGTCGCCCACATCAATTCGCACAGGGTGAGTAGGGAATAGCTCGTTTACAATATCATCCATCGTCCGTGCATCCAATGTGGTATTGGACATGGAGCCGAGTTTCTTGGTGACAATTCGGTAGCCTAATCCCCAAGGATCTACGTCTACTTCTTTAACTAACAACTGCCACATCAGAGTCTTACGTCTTCTGATGGCATTTCGAAGGGTTCTCTTAGCTGCAAGGTGCTCAGCGGATCTCAAATCAGCCTCTGGTCGATGTCTTGAACGTTGGGCTCTTCTTCTGAGTCGAAGGCAAGTTCTTCGAAGATCAGCTATTTCGTCAGTCCACCAATAAGCTGGACGTCTATTGTTTTGAAGACGCTTCCGGGGCATTGACGCTTCGCAGGCTAGGTGCAAGAGACACATAGTGACCCCCACCTGTTCCTCAACAGAAACTCTTAGATCTAATTCCTCAACAACGTTACTAGTGCCTGTCTGTACTGATTCGAGTACATTGGCAAATTTCTCCTCGTCGATGCGCGATACATTCCAACGTGTTGTCTTCAATGTGTTGTGCCTCTGAGGCCGCTGATCTCGTAAAATCCGGAAGGTGATATATTGGTGATCACTAGCAGTATAATCCTCGATCACTTCCCATTCTACTACCAAGGCTGCCAGACGATCCGACACCAGCGTAATATCTGGTTTAGTCTCTGTATAACCAGGTCGTCTAAATGTCGTTGAGGTCCCTGTATTCACCACGACCAATCCTAATCTGGCTGCCATCTCTAAAATTCGTCGTCCCCTCGAATTTTGATGTGGCATACCCCATTCCAATGCCCTAGCGTTGAAGTCACCGGCAACTACCACAACACCTTCCATCTCACGAACAGTATCTTCCAAATTGTCCAGCTTCCTTTGAAAGTACTGAATATGTTCATTCGGAGTTAAATAGCAACTTACGTACGTAATCCCACCACTCTTAACCCAAACGAACTCTTCTCCGGATCCGTGATCCTCCACATGGATTTTGCTCAGATCCGGTATCCAGATAGCCGCCGTACCTAGGGGATCCGAAAACCAGCCCAGCATGTCCAAGTTTCGATATTGCTCACTGATCAGGAGAATATCTGTTTTCCTTTCAAATTTTAGCTGTATCAAAAGATCATTAGCGTTTATGCTTCGTTTCAGGTTCCCTTGTAGGACATTCGTCATTGTGTTTTTTCTTTAATCTTCTCGAGTGCCTCTCGAAACACTGTACAAGAACCTGTTCCAGGGATGTGACTTATGTTTAAGCCCTCCCGATTACAGTCAGAGCACAGCACGCATTTCATGTCTGACGTACATCCTGCGGCTTTATGACCCAGTTGACCACATCTGTAGCAAAGGCCGCTTCTATCCGGGCCATTGCAATTCCTCCTTATATAATAATAATAATAATAATAATAATAATAATATTTTTTTTTTTTTTTTTTTTTTTTTTTTTTTTTTTAGGGGAAGAAATGCATTTACGCACAGAGTATCGGGCTCCTGCTACTGAGTAGCAGACTACCGACTAAAACTCCCCCTTTACTTCTGAACACTAGCCTGGAACCGTTTAGCACATTATTTCAGGCTAGAGTCATTTTATATTTGCCCGTAGGGCACTCTTCCGTAATGAATTATCTTCAGTGGCGATCCAGATCCGTCTTCTTTGTTCGGAGGATATCTTCAACAAAACTTGCTACAAGTTTCCAATGTTCTTCATTTTGTAGCATTACCGCAACAATATTGTCAGGAGATATCTCTACATCAATTTCATCTTGAAGAGACTGCCTACTTTGGACCCACCGTCCACAAGAGAAGAAGGTGTGATTAGCACTATCTACCTCATTAACACAGTAGATACAATCTGGTGAATCCACTTTCCCCATCTTCTTAAGATAAGAACTGAAGTACCCATGGCCAGTCAAAAACTGAGTGAGATAATAACTAACCTCACCATGTTTCCTCTCTGTCCAAACCTGCACCTGGGGTATCATTCTCCTAGTCCACTGGCTTCGGTGTCCTTGCTCCCATTTGATCTGCCAATTGTGAAAGGTTTGTGCTCTTGCTGTTCGTCTTGCATTTTGTAAACCTACTTCCGATTTCCTCCAGTAAATGTCCTTGCGTTCTTTCGCTAGAAAAAAAATTGGAATTATCCCAGCAATAACAAGAACTGCTTCTTCAGAGACCGTGCGATATGCAGATGCCACGCGTAAAGCACCCCGCCTCTGCACTTGTGCTAGTGACTTTCTATAAATTTCCTTATCCAGGGCATCCGCCCATATTTCCGCTCCATACAGCAGAACTGAATGGATGGCTGTCATCAGTAATCTCCTCTTACTAGATTTTGGCCCACCAACATTGGCCATTAGCCGACTGAGAGACGTTACTCCTCTTGCCGCCTTATCCGCAGTCCGTCTAATTTGTTCTCCAAAATTCAATTTATTGTCGATCATGAGGCCCAGATATTTTGCTGCTGGCCGCGTCTTTACTTGTATGTCTCCTACCTGTATTGGGAGTATTGTCTGAATTCTCTTCTTTGTTAGGACTACAATTTCTGTCTTACTAAGTGCTAGAGACAGACCATGTTCCTCCATCCAACTATTGATTGTACGCATTACCATATTGAGTCGCAACTGTGCCTGCTCGACACTTCTTCCTGCTACAAGAGCAGCAACATCATCTGCATAACCTACTAGGATAGTTTCATCAGGGACTTCAGATCTCAGCAAGCTATCATATGTGATATTCCATAGATCTGGTCCTAAAATCGAACCCTGTGCTGCTCCGGCTGAGACCCGTACCCTGCGTTGTCCTTCTGTCGTGTTATAAATCAACGAACGATCTTTCAAGTAGGAATTTATCATCCGTAAGAGATAATTTGGAACATGAAATGTATTCTCCAACGCATTCAGCATGTCACTCCACTTGACAGAGTTGAATGCATTTCTTACGTCAAGAGTAACAAAGAGAACCACACGACGAGAGTGGTGATTGTAATTCTCCGCCCTCTGGACAGCTGCAACAATTTCTTGTATCGCATCCAGGGTCGATCTTCCTGTTCGAAATCCATATTGTCTTGGTGATAAGTCGCCCGCTGCCATGATCGCTTGGCGCAACCTGACCCTCAGAAGCTTCTCAAAGAGCTTCCCTGTTGTATCGAGCATACACAGAGGGCGGTATGATGATGGTAAATCCGGGTCTCCCTTACCCTTATTAATGAGCGCCAGACGACAGACCTTCCAGCAGATGCTGAACACTCCTGCTTTTAGACACTCGTTGAACATTCGTAATATTAATTGTGGATGTAACTCGATTATTAATTTGAGAATCTCATTTGAGATGCCGTCAGGACCAGGGGATTTTTTGCTTCGCAGAGACTGAGTAGCCCTACTCAACTCATCCTCAATAAAAAGAGGAATTTCAACATCTACATCGAAATTCTGCTCAGGGATTGTTGGATGTGTTGGGAAAAGAGTTTGGACAATAATGGCCATACTGTTTGCATCCATGACGCACGGTGTTCTTTGTGACCCAAGCTTCTTTCTGACAATTTTATAACCCAATCCCCATGGATCAGTGACAATATCCTCACATAGCTTCCTCCAGCTCTCAGCTTTGCTTTGATATATGGTTTTCCGAAGTAGCTTCTTTGCATCTCTATGTTCGGCTGATAAGGCATTGGCATCATCCAGATTTCTTGTCCGTTGTGCAGCACGTCGGAGTCTAAGTCAATTCCGCCTCAATTCAGCAATTTCATGTGTCCACCAATATGCAGGGCTCTTCCGATGGTGTGATCTTAAACTTGGCATTGAGGTATCACAAGCCAATGTAAAAAGATTCATAGTTGAGGAAACGAGATTCTCAACATCAGCCTCTCCGTCAGGCTCCATATCCTCAATTAGTTCTACACCACTGGCTAACGCCTCCTTAAATGCATCAAGATGGATCTTATTCAAATTCCATCTCCGTTGTTTCTGAGTAGATAAGTTCTTCCCACTTATATTACTGCACACATCAAAATTAATATACTGATGATCACTACCAGTGTAGTCTTCTATAACCTTCCATTCCTTGATGTGTGGTACTAACGTCTCAGAAGCCATGGAGATATCCGGAATGGTCTCTGTATAACCCGGACGCCGAAAGGTTGACACTGCGCCTATATTTAAGATCAAAAGCCCTGTCCTTGATGCCATTTCCAGAATGAACTTACCTCGGGAATTGGTATGTGGCATACCCCATTCCACTGCCCTGGCATTGAAATCCCCAGCTACAATGATTGCTCCAGTTGTATTAAGAATGGCATCTTCCAGAGAGTTGACTTTCTGACGAAATTTTCCCATTGTTTCATTTGGAGTAAGATAGACACTAAAATAGGTGACTCCTCTACTCTTTAACCAAACGAATCCCTTCCCGCTCCCATGTTCTTTAATTGGAATTTTTCCAGTTGACCACATCTGTAGCAAAGGCCGCTTCTATCCGGGCCATTGCAATTCCTCCTTATATAATAATATATATTTTTTTATAATAATAATAATAATAATAATAATAATAATAATAATAATAATAATAATAATTTAATTTTTTTTAAATTTTAATTTAATTTAATTAATTAATTTATTTATTAAATACTATTTATGTTACATTATTGTGATATGTCTCACGAATCTGATGACAGTACAGATTATCTGTGAGACATATTAATTATTATTTACAACATATATATAGATTATATTTCAGTACAAGAGTGCATGCATTTTTTTTGTAATGTTAATGATAAAATATTAATGTAAATAATTAAAGATACAAAAAATTACACTATGGTAGTTATATTAATAAATTTATGTTATGAGTTAATGTTTGGTTAAGTAATATTTTTTAATGCGACTTATAGCTAGTTGTTTGCTGTTAATGTTTGTCAGTCCAGGTGGTAGTTCATTAAGTAGTGATGGTATAATATAATTTAGTCTCTTGAAACCATAGCTATTTATACATAAAGGTTTAACATGTTTAGTACTTGTTATGGCTCTTGTTTGTATGTTGTGAGAGACCTTATGCCTGTATCTTGGATCATGGTAGTATAGATTCAGTACAGTAATTTGAAACAACTCTTTAATATTAAAATAAGGGATATCAGTGAAATATTTAAAGAACCTGTTTCGGCTATCTTGAAGATTATTAATTAAAGTTGTGTTTTGATTTCCCCAAGCTGCTATAGCATATCTTAATTTGCTTTCAATCAGAGGACTGTAAATTGTTTTGTAAGTTTTCCTATCTACATAAAATCGGAGATTGTAGAAGATGAAGAGGTTTGCTCTTAGGTTTTTTATTATGTTTACTGTGTGTGTGTTCATTTTAAAGTGTTCATCAAGGGTAATTCCTAGGTATTTTTGTGTCGAAGTACTATTTATGAAGGTGTTACATTTGCAACCTGCCAGGATGTTTTGGTCTATGCATGATAAGCTGTGGTGCGTTAGTTTGTATTTTTCTTGTGTGAAGTGATCAACTCTGATGTGCATTATTTTAGATTTGGTTGTATTTATATACAAATTATTGTCATGACACCATCTTGTGATGTTATTGAAGTCTTCTTGAAGTCTCTCAAAAGCTGTTTTAGAGTCTTTATGTATGGTATATATTAGTGGTGTCATCAGCATAAATAAATATTTTACTGTGTTTAATGGCTTCATTCATGTCGTTTACGAACAGGTTATATAGTGTAGGTGAAATAATGCTGCCTTGAGGGATACCTTGTGTTCCTTCTACTGCGTCACTGATAGTGTTATTGACCATAACTGCCATTTCCCTGTTTTTCAGATAGCTTTCAAATAGTTTGTAAGTCGTGCCTCTTATTCCAATATCGTGTAATTTAGCAAGTAGTTTATTGTGATTTATTGTGTCAAATGCTTTAGAAAAGTCAAGAAAAAGTACCATTATGTGATTGTTCTTATTTAAGGCATTATTTATTACATTGGCAAATTCAGCCAGGAGTAGTTCAGTACTTTTCCCCTTCCTAAAACCGTATAGGTGTCCCTTTAAAATATCATATTTATTTAGGAAATTCTTCAATCTCTTATCCAAGCATTTTCCATTATTTTGTGGAGGATTGATAAAATGCATATTGGTCTGTAGTTGCCAAAGTCTAAGTGATCGCCATTCTTATATATTGGTTTAATAATTGTGTATTTCAGATATTTTGGTATTATGCCTGATTCGAATATCTTGTTTATGAGATGTGTTATGATTGGTATAGTTTTTTTGGATGTTGCCTTTATGTCTTTCAAAGGCAATAATAATAATAATAATAATAATAATAATAATAATAATAATAATAATAATAATAATAATAATATCGTATGGCCTCGGGTGCCGGGTGCAAGCTTTGTTATTTGACAACCAGAGGGTAGCTTGCATGTCGAATTTCGTTGTTCCTTGAAGCACTATGAAAGTCAAGGAGGTTAGATATCTAAGCTCCTTGAACACTATAATGCTTTCTAGTAGAGAAATGAGGACCCTGTGGTGGATCCAGGCCTTGCGGGGCCCTGGGCGATATGATAAGGTGGGGCCCACAACAATAGGAAATTAAAAAATATGAAATCAAATAGAAAGTAGTTTTGTAAAAATAATAAAATAAAGAATAGTTACAATATTTTGAGTACACTACAGTACATTTTTTTAATAATATGAAAGAAACCTTTAAGTCCCCTTGAAGAAGATTATGTAAACAATAAAATATTACTTTGCCACTTTTTTCCGGCTGAAGTCTTCTATTATTTCACCGAAATCTAAACTTGCTAAACGATCAACAGAGGTCATAGCTGCACTAAAAAAAATATATAAAAAAAACAAAAAAAAAAACCACATTAGTATGAAAAGTATAATTAATTAATTAATTAATTAAATTAAAAAAAAATGGCGCGGGGCCCTGGCCGGACGGTCGCCCACCTCGCCCTCCCCTAGATCCGCCCCTGTGAGGACCTTTGTGTTGGCAGAAACTCCCGAGATTAATTTTGTCATTATGAACACGGCCTACTGAATTCAAATGGGTTCTTTAACATGCCAACATCATATGACATGCGAGTCGTAATTTTTGCTGCCTTTCAAAATTCAGTTGCCACGGCCAAGACCGAACCTGCAAGCTGAGGGTTAGTAGACCGACATGTTAACCACTCACCCACCGTGACAAGCTGAATGGCATGAGCCATAGCAACCGCAAAATAACATGCTCTTCACATGTGATTGGATGAGAATCAAAGCTATTCAAAGTCTGTAATGCAATGATGACCATGTTGTAAAAAATCACATAATGTACATAACATACTGCTCATATGGTGGATGGAGAGTGACTTGGCTGGCATTGCCCGAAGTGGCTTGTCACAGCCTGGTTATGTGGTCTTATCTGGGCTGTTTCTTATCCACCAAGTGAAGTTCAATTGGCTACCGTATGTGTTTGTGAGCCTGTTAAAAATATTATTTCTTAAAAAAAATGTCAATGGCTACTGCATCTTGATAGAGAAGGCCAAACAATACCACCTATGGCAAAATGTAATCAGTAAGAATTGTGGAGGGCTTTGTTTCAGTACAGTGCATTTCTCACCTCACTTTGTGTCAAAAATATGAGGAGTTGGAAAAATACACCAGCTTTCTTTAATATTGAAGTACTGGGTAAGGATGCTTAAGATGAATGTTTAACCCTCTTAGTGCCAGAGTCGCTGTGAGCGATCCTCATAAAATGAACGAAACTTGCCAGCGTCGCTCTGGGAGACTCTTCGTTTTTGTATTCTTAGAGGGGCTTATAGACCGAAAATGGCGTCTAAACTTGACATGACCATTAAAGAGGGTTCTAGCTACCATTTTCTGGCAAACATCTTTTGTTATCTGTCTATCGATATCATCATCGGCTTTAACTCGAATCCGAGTATAAATCTTCTTCCTTCAGTCCAGATTGTGGATGTGTTTACGGTGACTAAAGAGTCCAATCCTGGCATGGAACAAGCGACCACACAAGTCGCATAGTATTGCTGGAGGAGGACGTGGTTGGGCTGCTCGAAGTTTCCTAGCTTGACGCTTGGCCTCTTCATGTATGCGTCGATCCCTTTCAAACGTCTTTACAGTATCCGAGATGGTACGGCGCCAAGTTGAGCGGTTTTCAGCCAGCATGTCCCAGGTTTGTGAATCAAGACCTGTCAATTTCAGGGTCTGCTTAAATTGGTCCTTGTAGCGCCTCTTAGGACCACCATGAGGTCTGGTGCCATAGCATAACTCACCATATAGCATTTGACGAGGTAATCTCACATCATCCATCCGATGGACATGACCAATCCATCTAAATTGGTGACCTATTATGGATGATTCTATGCTGTTGATTTGAGCCTTTTCCAGAACAGCAATATTGGTAATGCGGTCTTCCCATTTAATCCTCAGGATTGATCGAAGTTTTTGTAGGTGGAAACGCTCAAGCTTCCTAAGATCACGTCGGTAAAGGGTCCACGTTTCACAGCCATACAACAATGTAGAAATGACTACTGCTTTGTACACCATAAGCTTTGTACTCATGGATAGATCTTTATTCATGAAGACCCGGTGCGCTAATCGTCCATATGCTGCATGGGCTGCGCCAATTCTCTTATCCACATCCTGCTCACAGGTACAGCTCACAGAAATGGTACTGCCCAGGTACGAGAAGTGGTCAACCTGTTCTAATGGCAAATTTGAAATGGAGATATTGAACTGAGGAAGAGGTGTGCCTGGTGAAGGTTGTGCCAAGACTTTAGTCTTATTGACATTTATGGTAAGACCAAAGCGATCACATGCACTTTTGTAACAGTTAACTGACTCTTGCAGCTCTTCTGGTGTGAGAGTTGGTGACGCAGCATCATCTGCATACAACATGTTAGTAACCTTAGTAACCTGAGTTTTCCTCAAGGAGCGGAGACGAGTTAGGTTGAAAAGCCCTCCATCAAAACGATACTTGATCTCCACACCTGGGATGTTTGTGGGTGAATCATAAAGCATTGCAGCCAAGTACAGCGCAAAAAGCGTTGGAGCCAGTACACATCGATATACTCGAGCGATATTTGAAGTTCCTTGACGTGTTTACGCGTGACTCGTAAAAGCATGGCGTCCAAGGGAAGGAAGCATTGTTTGAGAGAGGAAGAAATTGAAGAATTAATTATTGATGAGTCAAGTGGTGAACTCTTGGACTTCGTGGACAGTGATTGCGATCTTGTGTGTGTCAAATCAAGTGCCGATTCCGCTTCGGACAATGAATTACCTGCGCTGAATGCGATCGTGCATAACCAAACAAGTGATAGTGATGGTAATGATGTTGATAGTAATAGTGACTGGGAATAAAGGAATGTTGACCAGGACAATCCTCCACAGGCCACACAACCACAAATGTGAAAGATAAAACTACAGGGTGCCCTTCTGTTTATTTATTTTCACTGTAATTATTTATATTTTATTCATATCAACAATGCCATTGTTGGTGTACGGTATTTTATGAATATGCTAGATTTTAGAATTTCGGATTTTTGACACCCCTGCTGATATTTTTTAAACAAAAAAAACTGCATTTCCGGTTTTTTTTTGTTATGTATGTGTGCTCTCCAGTGTTCATTTATACTCCATTTATAAGCGTGTGGTAATAGGAATAATCAAACTTTCTAATTTTTATTTTACAGAAGAAATTATTTTAATTAATTAATTAATAAAGAAAGAAATAAGTTTCATAATGATCTGAAAATTTCCCTGAATTTAGATAGCTATGTTTGCACTCCCTGACTAAATTTCGCTTTCGTATCTTTCAAAACAGGGGATGTACATATTTTTTTCTGAAAGCCTACATTTTCCATTAAAACAGCCTGGCACTTTTAGACTTCACCTTTACCTTTTCGCCTGGCACTAAGCGGGTTAATTACTTTCTTATTCACCAAGGATATGCTTTTTTGGTCATGTTTGAATACAGCAGTGTTTTTGACTGGAGATTATCCTCGTCTATTTTGTCTTGTTTTCCCCTTTATCTCTCCTGCTGTCCACACCTGCCTGTCATTGTGCTTGTCTTTGAGTGTGTCTATCATTATTATTTACTGAGGCACACAAGTTACCTAGCCTGAATAGTCCTTTTTTCTAGTTTATGATTTAAATGGGTCAATTTTACCGCCCAACCAATACTTAAGATTCCCTTCTTAAAAATGTATTTTATCATTACAGGGAACATGTTTCGGGCAACACTTCACCTTTCATCGGCCCATGTCACAGAGTTACTTAACAACACATATAAATACACTCAAGAACACTACTGATATTAGAGCATGCATCAATTTCCTTTGTACAGTTTCATTATCAGACACTGTTTTACACTTGAATAATTCATCCCCATTGGATGCACTTAAATTTGAGTCACTGCACTGGTATGACGTGTTTCTTGCATTCATTAGTCAGGTTGGTTGGTTGGTTCCTCAGTTTAGGGGCTGCGACAACGCGGTCATGTAGCCCCGTGTACTTTGGGTGTGTGTAGAATCTGTCTGATAACCTGTGTTAATTGTGATGACTGTATTAGTGTGTGTATCTGTTTTAATTCAAGTAAGAACTGCAGACATTGAATTTTTTTCAATTAGTTTCTACTTTTGCCGCCAAACGCCACTGTCAACGACCAACTAGTTCAGAACTTAGTGACCATATGCCACTGCTGTCGGCTCTTGACGACGAACGGAGGAACCTAAGAACGTTAGTCAAATGTTTAACCTAATAATTTAGCTTCACACAGGTGTAATTAGTGGAAGGTTCTTTAACATGTCATAAATCTGACATGGGACCGCCGGCTTTACTTCCCCTCCGAAGGAAGGCATACTGAGGAATTTTTAACGTTATTAAAAAATCCGACGACTTCGGCCGGGTTTGAACCCGCGATCTTAGGCATAGAAGCTCAGCATGCTGCCAACTATGCCATCGAAGCCGCCATTTATTAATCACCTTGTTTGGAAAAAATTGTATGTATATTTACAATTTTACACATAACTTTTTATTTTTTAAAATAAAATTTACACATTAAAAGATTTTCCTTAAAATATTGGGTGAGAATACTGGCTATGGAAGTGACTCCTGCTCCATTCTTTGGTTCCTTCTATTTATTTTCTTGTTGGGCGGAGAAAATACGCTGTGACAAGAAACAATGGATCTTTGTCAACGGTCCAATGCAGCATTAGAGTGTGTTGACATACTGTGATTATGTTCAACATCACCTGTAAATAAAAAAAATTATTTTAGAAGGATCTTACGTGTGGGAGTCATAACCCATTGTATTTAATGGTTTGTGATTTCAATTATTTTCGTGGTAATGTGACTTACTCTTATTGTTACTGAAAAACTTTCCCACACTCAACTGGAACCCTCCCTGCTTGGATGCTGCAATATATCAAATTGGACGTCAGAAATTGTATTCGAAAAACATGGCCTGTTCGGAAAATGATCTGTTATTCTTACCTTGTGGATGATCTGTGTGGATCTAATGGATGGTAATTCAATTGATCCTAGTCCTTTCTTCTCCATCTGCCCGATAAAATGAAGAATATACAATAATATGTATGGCCGGCCATCTGGGAGATTTGTTATCTTTGAGGCTAGGATGCATCCAGCCAAAACCTCCTTCCTCTAGTCTTGGATTCTCCAATCTTGTCTTCTTCTTGTTCTACATTTACTTTTGTTTCTTTCAGGAACTATGCTACCGAACGTGAATCTCGGAGTACGATTGTTGCTGGAACTGCAGGTCAACGTTATGTTGACAATGTGTTTTTTGATCCAGAGAACGACTATGAAATAGTCACTGTTAACAGATCATTGTAAGTACAAATTGGTTCAAAAAAACAAAAACTTGGATATAATAAATTGTTATACCAGTAATTAATATTGTTAAAAAAAAGCCATAATCTAGTTTATTATTAACCATTACTAAGCCAAACTAGGTCCCTTCTTGAAAGCAAAAGGAGGAGGAGGTACAGGAACAGTTGGACGTGTGGGAAGGAATAATACAAGGATATGGGATGAAATTTAGCATAAATAAGAGTGAGATGGTGATCACAACAAGGAAGAAGGAAAGAACCACAACGGGAATAACAATTGGTGGGGAACAGCTGAAGAAAGTAGAGAGTTTCAAGTATATGGGGAGCCTGATACAAGATAATGGAAGAAACGATGGAGAAATAAATGAGCAGGGGAGACAGGCAGAAGCATTCTGGAGGAGTGTGAGAAGCATGTTATGGAGCAAGGATGTCCCTCAGAACAGCAAAAAGATCATATATCGGACGTACTATGTCCCTATCCTGACGTATGCCTCGGGAGACCTGGGTTATGAAAGGAAGGGAGAAGAGCAAAATACAGGCCAGTGAGATGAGGTTCTTGAGAAGCAGTATTGGAGCTACAAAGATGGACAGAATAAGAAATGAGAGGAGCAGAGAATTAATGAAGGAGGAACCATTACAGGATGGTATAGAGAAATCTAGACTTAGATGGTATGGACATGTAAAACGAATGGAGGAGAAGAGGATACCCAGGAGGATACACGAGACGAAGTGGGAAGGAAAGAGATCGAGAGGAAGACCGAGAGACAGGTGGCTGAAGGGGGTGGAAGAAAGCGTGAATAAGAGAGGAGAAGACTGGACAAGGATGGAGGCTGGGAGATGGTGGGAAGACAGAAGACGTTGGAGAGGCTTGTGTTCTAAACAGACCCGGCCAGTGGCTGGAAACTGTGCAAGATGATGATGATGATGACTAAGCCAAACATAGGAGGCACATGAAGCATGGCAATAATATTGTTTCCCCCTCAAAATGCAGCAACATTAGAAATCATATTTCAATGAAGCCCAATATTTATGTTTCCACTAATATCTTTTTCAGTAAGTCCTAACAAATTTCCTAGGTTTTCTCATATTTCTGCGATACTCCTTCTTCTTCTTCACCTTATGCCACTTCAAGTGCGGTCGATGTTTTTGGCAAGTCTTTTCCATTTTATTCTGTCCCACACATTGTCGTCCCCTAACTGCTTCTCCTTTAGGTCTTCATGGATATTGTCAGTCCATCTTCTTCGAGGTCTGCCTCTATTCCTCGTGCCATCCACAACCAGAAACATCGCTCTCCTCCCTACATAGTTATTATCTCGACGCATATCATGCCCATACCACAGCAGTCTTCTCTCCTGGATTTTCTTGGAGACTTCTGTTACTTTTACTGTGCCCCTGATTTTCTCATTTGTGATGTGATCAATCCTTGTGACGCCACTCATCCAGCGCAGCATCTTCATCTCAGTCACATCCAGCTTATGACATTGTGACTTCGTTATTGCCCATGTCTCCGCACCATACATCATGGCTGGCCTCACAGCTATCTTGTAGGCCTTTCCTTTCACCCTTATATTGAGCCTTTTGTCACACAGAATGCCAGAAAACCTTTTCCAGTTCATTCAGGCTGCGATACTCATTGAGCGTAAATACGGTATTATTTATTTCCCTTTACATATTGGCTCCTGAAGATTGATGTGGTAGAACACATCCAAGAAGCCGTGTTCATGTGATTGATTGGATTATGCTGTTGGTCAATAAAACTATGTTGTATTTTTGAAATGTTCTTGAAATATTCAAAATACTTTCAAATTCAGATCTGTTGCAAAGTTATTTAACCACAAAATATGTTTTAAATAACAGGAATGAAATTATTTATTTGATACTTCAATTATTTTTAAATAATTTCATTGTTATTAAAAATAATATTTCTTCCTATTTTTACCTTTCTAAATTCAAAGGACAGTATATTTTACTATAGAATTTATTAATTAGAGACTATGATATCCAACAGTGTAATAACTATGTAATTTTTATTTCTCTTTCTGGTGTGTCTACTGGCATATCATCGAAACAACAGTGCTGGTATTAATAGGTAAGATGGTACAATCCAGCATCTCTGAATGTTCCATGTGGATAGTGCTTATCTTGTGACATGTTGCATTAAATAGTGTGCTTCTGCTAGAAGATTCTTATTAAAATATATTTTGCTGATCATCCATGTGTATGGAGACAATATGAACATTTTGTTCCCTTTTTAAAATACATGACAAAGCCTTAAATTACAAACTGTCTATGGGAAATATGAAACTCTAATGTGTGTTTATCATTGCAATTTCTAAAGAGGGTCTCCAGCAACTAAGCAACAATTCACTTAGCTACTGCACGGTTACTTCACCCTCCCTCCTGCACTGACAAAACAGAGCTGAACCCATAACTAAAACCCTGCACGGATATCCGCAAAATTTTTCGACATGCGGATATTGTTGCGCCCCACCAATTCTTGTGTCCTTATCTGATGGCACGGACTTTAGCCATAGGCCGATCAGGGGTTCTCCAAGATCAAGTACCAGGATCGCTATCGTGTCCTTCCGATAGCTTCTGATAACGATTACAGCACACCCCTATTACACAAGGAAATGGGAGTGGGAGGAGATTCGGGAATCAGGGAATGCTCCCCAATAAAAGAGATTGAAAGCTTAACTCACAGTTCATTCCTTAAGGGAGTAAAGGAATCCGCCACATGGATGCAAGGATTGAATGGACAATTCAATCCTGAGAGGAAATATAAATATTGGTTCTCACCTGATTTCTCAGCTGGTGCTCTCAAGTACTGGCTCAGCTCCGTGCCCCTTGGTCAACGAGCGTTCGACGACCCAACTTGCCCGATCTCCCGATCAGCAGGCAAACGACCTCTCACTGTCAGACTTCCGTCTCTGTAGTGCCTGACTGACCCCTCACACCTGAGTCTGCAGATTTTTATAATAAGGCAGCTAGGTTGTTGCTGACCAGGTTGAACTGAGGTTGAATGTCCGGTACGGTTTCGCCTTGAACCGACACTGGGACATAACAATATACAGTAGTTTGCATGGCTGCAGATAAATGTGGATAATATTTAGAGTAAATTTGCGGATAGTATTTGAATACCATGTTGAACGGATTTAAGAAAAATAATTTTTGTGTTTGCTAAGATCTGCGTCTTTCAAGTTTCTTGCTACGGTATTTCCTTATTTGCTTTCTCTTGGATTGTATGAGAATAATAGAGAAGTGAGAGAAGCCAGTCATGGAAATACCACACCAATTTTGACATATGCAGCAGGTACTTGGTCCACAACAAAACGCCATGAAAGCCGAATCCAAGCAGCCGAGATGAAGTTCCTTAGAGGAATAATTGGGTAAACACGGAGGGTTAAAGTCAGAAATTGAGTTCCCAAAACTGCAAGACAAGATCGAAACCAGTAAGCTGAAGTGGTTCGGACATATGATGAGAATGGAAGAATAAAGAGTACCAAAAAGAATATTTATGGAGAAAATACCAGGAAGAAGACCATGAGGAAGGCCCAGAAAGAGGTGGATAGTTACGGTGAAGGAAAGCATAGAGAAAAGATGAGTAAAAGAAAAAGAAGTATTGAAAGAAGGAAATGAATGGTGGAGGGATAGACAACTGTGGAAGTCCTTGATTCGCAACCCGACCCAGGGAACTGGAAATGGGAAATGAAGAAGGACTATAGGCGAGGGGGTCCTATAGCTGAGTTAATACGGTAAGTAAGTGCCATAATGAGCCACCTGCTGTTTCACTTGCCATTACTCATAGGGACAAAACTCATTCAACATTGTCTTGCGATTCACAGCCTAGGGGAGCAAATTTCTCCTCAAATGTCTAGATGTGTTGCATTAATACTTAATGCTTTATATAATAAATTAAAAATATTAATGTATGTAATGTAAGCAGATTCGGATAACAAATGTGTGGATGTGGGGCTGATGCTGATAACGGTCGTGCGGATAAAGAGCGGATGCAGATAATGTTTTGTTTATCCGCGTATGGCACTACCCATAACCCAAGGTAGATAGGTCAAAAATAGAAACAGGGTCATAGGGAAACGGCAGCACATGAAGAAGGAAAAGTGAAAGTGACAAGACAAGGGTACATAGGTATAAAGTAGGGATGGTGAGCAATGACTTACTGTACATGAAAAAAATCCACAGCCTGCTTCCAGTCTCCGACCGGGTCAGGAATGGAATGAATGAAGCCCCCATCTAGCGGCGAGGGATATGAACTGTGCCGGCTGCCGAGGCCTGACGCACTCCTCTGGGGCAATGATTAAATGAATGACAGATGAAATGAAATGATAGTGGAGAGTGTTGCTGGAATGAAATTTTGACAGGGAAAACCGAAGTACCCGGAGAAAAACCTGTCTGCCTCCGTTTTGTCCAGCACAGATCTCACATGGAGTGACCGGGATTTGAACCACGGACCCAGCGGTGAGAGGCCGACGTGCTGCCGCCTAAGCCACGGAGGCTTACACTTACTGTACATGTGAACTCAAAATATTATATTATTCACAGTAAACAAATACTCTACAAATTACATACATCACTACAAATGGAGACATAAATTAAAGGGAAAGGAGAATCGTGCGGAAAATCATGGATCCAATCCAGACGAAAACCGGATGGAAACTTCGGAGCAACACCGAAGTCTATCAGAATGTACAAAAATCTCTACGACCATAAGGAAACGGAGGCTAATATTTCTTGGGCACAGGTACAGATTGGACAAATCCAGATTAACCAAACAGTTATTTCTGCAAAAAAAAAAACTACATCATGGATTAAAGAAACTCGGAAAGACCTTGAAAGATCTAACATCCCAGAGGCCCAAATGTTGGAAAGGGATACGTTTCGAAACAGTATACACAATTTGGAAGGGTTTCATGATGAGAGACGAGCTACAAAGACCGGAAGAGCTTCGACGTCCGAACAACGGCAGCAGCACAGGGATCGTATGAAGGAGTATTGGAGGCAGAGGAAATTACAACTGAAATAGTGAAAGTGTAGCGTGATCCTAAGTGGTCAATTCGCAAGTAAAAATAAAGAAAGGGCCTCACAAATCGGATGGGCTCGAATAACCCAACTAATCAAGTCCAGGCTTATTAAATTTTAATATGAAGAACAAGCCCCTTAAATAAAGCAATGTTAAGAATCACCTGAAGGTTTGGCCATAAAAAAATCAATAAGAATAATATTGTGAAGTACTGGACCAATAAGAATTAATATTTAGAGTACAAGTCACTTCTAGGAAAGTGTCCCAGAGGGACATGTGCAAGCAAACTGCTTCAAGAGAGCATAAGGAAGATCCTATATGGGAGATATCCCCTTAAACTTGGGCTAAACCGTGCTATGTATCATGAGAATCAGGTCCGTGAACATGGGTACCATAATGCAAGGCAGTAATTGAACCTCCTCAAGAATATGGTAATAAGGGGTAGACACATACCAAATGTGAATGTTGTGTACATATTAGTCTGGCTGATATTCTTAAAATTTTCTTTCATTGTTAATATTGTGTCTACTTTTCCCCTCCTGTGATTTTCTGTCAACATTTGTTCTGAAAGTCTTAATTGAGGGATATGACGTCAGTGACCGGGTTGCTGTGAGAGTTATTTATTATTTTAAACGGTATGGTAAAAGGATTATTCAATCTCTATGCCTCCCGCCATTGAGAACGTTTGCTGTGAACATTAGTCACATAAGTCATGATAGGAGAAAATGTATTTTCTGAGCAACATTTGTAATAGGAAATAACGGACGAATATTACTTAACCTTCATCCGGGCGTGTCCCCTTACATGGCGTAGGTGGGCACATGGCGGTAATCTACAGCCCTCACCTTTTTCAGTCCTTTTGATCAAACGCATCAGCAAAAAATGGTGGAATTTGGGTCAATAAAATCATAAACAGCAATCACACATGTTTGAACATAGAAATGAGAATGTATTAAAACGTTTGACTAGCAATCAGTCTTCGTCATCGTTCGAAAACGTAGGTTGACCATAGGTGAATCAATCTCCTCCTCAATCAGTCCTAGTCATCTGTGTCCATTCTGTTGTTATTGTGACAAATGTCACAACTGGTGCTGAACATTGTAACTAGAAAATACTAGCCCCTCCCGCCGCTCCCCGGATGCTCAGTCGAGTGTTTCGCACCATTATATGAGCAGGGCGGTAAATTACCACCCACATGCCCGGATGAAGGTTAATGTGAAATTATGGGTTTTGTTCCTTGACTGGATGTGTCAGCAAAATAATGTGGTAATAAGTATGTTCTTCTCTAGCTTCATAGAAACCATCTGTGATAGCAGCATAGATATTTCTGTATTCTAATCTGTTTTGTCCTATCTTTTGTGTCTGTTAGTGATGCTTTGTGACATACTTGCTGTTGTTGAGCTTCCTTAAATGTAGTGCAGATAACATATAATAGTTGTATCTATTGTTTTGGTCAATAATTGTCTCCAAAATCTATCTTGCATTCCAGTGTAATTCTGAAATTGATCCAAATCAAGCAATGCTAAGTCAGGGCATTGAGATAGACCTTCTATGTACATCACTAAATTTTCTGTTTTAAACGGAGGCAGCTCTAGAAAGGAGTAGCAAATAGCACTATTCACCAAAGATTTTTGAAACATAAAAGGCAGGGAATGCTTACAAGGGAAGTATCAAATAAGACAGGTCGAAACCTATTGTGAAACTTCGTGGACGCATTCGTTGTAGTAGAAGAGGACAACGTGCGGAAAATCAGCCGCCAGATTGAACTGCAAGGCTCCAATATCGTACCTAACATCCTGGTACGGCTGGAGGAGCTGGACATCCCTGTGACACTTGAGACTAGAAGCGAGGCATGGACCATGCGGCTCCTTCCGATCGGCCTTGAGTGCTTGTGTGGTCAGGGCTGTCCATACAACATGTACAGTACTCGCTACCTTCCATTGATTTATATGAGAGATTCGCTACATGATTTCTGAGCCTTGCGGTTCAATCTGGCAGCTGATTTTCCTCACATTGTCCTCTTAACCCCTATGCCCCATGTTCGACTGTAGTCGAATGGCAATCACACTCCGTCCGCTGCCGTATTCGACTTAAGTCCACGGCCTCAGAATTTTAAAACCACTTGATACAACGTTCTTCTGACGTCATAGGTGAACTTAGTAGTGCCCTTTATCACCGTGCAAAATTTCAAGGTGATATCGGTAATAGTTTCGGAGATATAGAATGCCAGTGAAATATTTCGCACAGATGTCATGTTGGATTGGTGCGACGAAATAAAATTTCAAGGGCATGGTCGGGGCCGGACAAAATAGTACTATGATCTTACCGAGTTTCATTGAAATCGGTCCAGCCGTTTAGATTTTATTGGGGGTGGCACACACACACACGGATAAAAGGTGATCTCATAAGCCTATTTTTTTTCTTAAATGAAAATAGGCTAAAAATTGCGATCAATTAGAAGGATAAAAGGTGATTATGACCAAAGTCATCAATTAGAAGGGGAACAAAATGAAATAAACTCATATACATACATAAAAAAATCTTCTACTTTTTCATTTTTGTTTTGCCTGTTTTTGCAGTGTATGTGCACCCACTAGAAATATTTATGTCATAATATTACTTTTCAGTGGTCTTGAGTATGCATGTAATCCGAAAATAAAGTTATTTGAGGTAAGAATAAAAATTAATTTTTCACTGCTTAATTCAATCTTTTGAGAGTAAATTTCAAAATTTCATTCGGCAGCTTAGGGGTTAAAGTACAACGATTGCGTCCTCAAAGTTTGAAGATAGGATTCGACCTGTCTTACCTGATACTTCCCTAGTTAGATCAATCATGTAAAATATTTTATAGCCTAGCTTTCCTGTGCTATTGTCTTGTGTAGCTTTTGGGATTAGTTGTGACATGCATTGAGTAGAAAGACCAAGAATGGTGGTTTTTAAAAGCTGTATGTTTAGTGCATAGAATTCATAAATATAAGGACTGTAATATACAGAATGTTCGCAAAGTCACCGAACTCAATATTTCAGATATTTTTTCTGACTTTGTCTTACACAAACAAATCTAGTGATTACACACAATAGTTCCACATACCTTCGAGTGAAGAACAGTATTCTGAGAGTAATAAATGTTCAGACATAACACCTACTCCTATTCTACACATTGTATTCTCACAGTATCAGTTCTCAAGAGATGTTGAAAGTGACCACCATTTTCTTGCAGGCACAAATTAACACGCCTACACATGTTTTACAACATATTAAGTTGCTGGTGTTATTTCCCCAATACAATTAAAAGCAAAAAGGAAGCTTGTAGTTTAACGTGACCGTTAATCTTGAGATCATGAGCCACGGGACCTCCTTTTAACGTGGAATCCGAACCACAGGACATGGCATTTCACATCGAAAATCTCACATGCATCCAATACAATTAGGAATTACTTCTTTGAGTTCATGCAAGGAATGCAGATCATCTCTGTATAATCATTCTTTGAAATACCCCCACAGAAGAAAGTCTGGCAAGTGAGGTGGCCACAAATTTCTTGAGATTACTGGATCACCAAAAAGATCCTCCAACATTGCCAAGGTTGCGTCAGCAGTATGACAAGTGGCACCATCTTGCTGGAACCAGCAATAACACTCATCCTCTTCCAATAAAGCAACAAATTGTTGCACAATGTACCTGTATCATACAAAGAAGATTTACCTGGTAGGGTTCATCAGGAAAGCAATGTCTCCATTTTTTCTACACATTTCTCATAACTTTTGCACTCAAAGTAAGCCTCCAATAAAGCTACCCGTTGTCGGTGGGTACAATGCATTGCCGCACGCTTGACCTTGTACAATTAACTTTGGGCAAGGCAACAGCTGTACTGTTCTGACACCACTACAACCAGTTCTACCATGTCTGATAACATCTCATAGCCAAGCTTGACAACTTATTCTATCAGATATGTGAGCTATGCTGTTTCAAAGTTAGAGTTTGGAGGCTTGATGAAAACCCTGTATTTTACAACTAATAGATTGGCTTGTGTTCTGAAAAATTTATATGTCTATATAATTGTTGTATTTACATCTTCTCTTTCTTAATGATCATGATTTTTCTGCCCATGTCCTCATGTGAGTGCACTGAATCATGCTTCACAATACACACATGCATATGGCTTTAGCGTAGTGCCGGCAGTGTCCGAGGACATGTTCGGCTCGCCGGAGGCTGTAGCTACTTCAAGCGGACACCCATGGGGTGAGCTACAAGTTCTGTTCAATTTCAAGTAATTCTAACTTTCGCCACCAAATGTCACTGATACCTAGTGGTGAACGTTGGAACTTTGACAGAGCGTTTCAACAAAATCTAACTTAGAAATTTAGCTACATACAAATTTAGTTAGTGGAAGGATCTTTCACATGCCATAAATCTATGACATGGGACCGCCGGCTTTACTTCCCCTCCGAAGGAAGGCATACTGAAGGACTTTAACGCTCTTAAAAAAATCAGACGACTTTCGCGCGGATTTGAACCCGTGGATTTTGTGCACAGCAGTTCAGCATGCTACCGACTACGCCACTAAAGCCACTATGCTTCACAATGAGGAATGGGCAATAGCAGGTACAAAGATCCAAGAAGTAAATTCCATCATTGCAAGAGACCATTCTCAGTATGGTTAATCCTAGGGTTCTCCACAATCGGCAAATAATGTGATGATTCTTGATATCGAGTCCCAGGGCATCTATCCCAGTTCTAGACCTAAATGAATACAAGGGCTGTATTTTAAGTAAGGGCCCTTTTTTTTTAAAGCCCGTAGTTAGTTTGTACGCTGCAACAAGTGTGCGCTCTACCTCCCGGCATCCTTTGCGAACAAGCAGACGTCAGTTGCAGCTGTGTAGGTAACCTGTACGCTGAACTGTGCATCTTTACAATGTTCAAGATTATTAATTTGCCCGCCGCATGTGAGGTACGATCTGTGATACGTTTTTTGAGTGCAAGAGACATGTCGGCTGCAGACATTCATCGTCAGCTTTGTGAGGTGTATGGTGATAATGCAATGACGGAAGTGTGAAACTGAGTACTCGAGTTCAAAAGTGGCCGTGAAAATGTTCATGACGATGAACGCTCTGGTCTGTTATCACAGATGACTTGGTGACTGCAATTGACACGAAAATTCACGAGGATCGAAGATTCATGATAACCGCTCTATCAATGGATTTTCCTCAAGTGTGAATTCTTGGTTGTCAGAACAGGCGGCAAACTTTTATGCAGAGGGATTTCAGAACTTAGTTTTAAGGTATGACAAGTGCCTAAATAAACAAGGCAACTATGTAGATAAATGGATGAAGGTATGTAAAACCTAAAATTAAATATGGTTTCAAAATAAAATGTTCGGTAAAAAAAAAAAAAAAAAAAAAAAAAACCCAGCCCTTACTTAAAAAACAACCCTCGTATTATAATCAGCCACCTGAAGAAGGATAGAAGCATGGAAAGGTGACAAACACAATTACAGGGGATAGAAACAAAGGATATACATAGACAAGCACACAAAAAAATAACAAATTTCTCATCTGATGGTGTGGTGAGTCTGACTAGAGGTTCACGCATAGTGAAATTTCTGTCCCACAATTACCAACATCCAAATATCAATTGTCTGCAAAAAAGGCCATTAACTAATAATTGTGCTATCAAGCCTATGAGTAACTGACTAGTCCCGCAGCAGAGGCGTGCATGTTAAATCATGCACCATGGCTGCGAGAGCAGCTGCGGCAGGTCCGGACCTTTCAGGTTCAAATCCCGGCAGTAACAATGGCTATCCTGAGTGTGTTTTTTCCCAGAGGTTTTCCACACTCCCTCCAGGTAAATGCCGGGATAGTATCTTACTTCAAGTCCCGAGACACCTAAGTCATCCCTGTCCCAAATACAGTTACACACATAGTAATACAGGTTATCAGACAAGTTCAACACACACCCATCAGCATGGGGTTGATGACCAAGATGTTTGAATTCCCTAAAATTAACCACCATCACTACCACTGCCGCCGCCGCCACTGCCACCATTAATCATCAATACACTCGTGAAAATACAATTCTTAGTCATCATCATCATCATCATCATCATCAAAGTCCCACTCCAGTCACCCGGGTGTGGATTACAAGCCTCCTCCACTCCTTTCTGTCTTTCCATTTTTCCTGTTCCATCACTTCTGCCACATCCAATCCAGCTTCTCTAATGTCCTTCAAAATTTGGTCCAACAACCTACTTCTCGGTCTTCCAACTGGTCTCTTTCCCTTGACTTCTCTTTTTAATTGCCTTCTTGCTACTCTTTCCTTACCCATTCTTTTTACATGTCCGAACCAACGTAACCTTGCCTTCTGTATCTTCTGATTTAACGGTTCCATATTTAACTCTTCTCTGATTTTAATATGGTATTTTGAATTCTATCCCTTCTTGTCTTTTTAACTGAAGTTCTTAAAAATTTCATTTCTACTGCTTGTATCTTACTATTTTTCCTTTTATTTGTTACCAGTGTTTCCAGTCCATATGTTACAATTGGTATGAAATACTGTTTATATAATGTTAATTTCGTTCTCTTGGGTACTTTGTCATCCCATAAAAGTTCTCTGACTTGATGATAAAATGTGGTACCTTTACTTAGTCTGTTATTCATTTCAATGATGATGTCATTACTTCCATTTATAGTGCTACCTAGATATGTAAACTGTTCTACGTTCTCTAACCGTACCCCATCTATGTTCAGTTGACTTTTATTTTTCTCTTTTCCACAGTACATGACTACAGTTTTCTTTTTACTAATTACCATTCCAAACTCCTTCTGATTTTCATTCCAAATATCCAGTCTCTTTTGTACTTCCTTTTCTCCCTTTCCCCAAATCACCACATCATCCGCAAATACCAAAGCATTCACTTCTTCATTACTGATACTCTGTTTTACATGTTTTATAATTTCATCCATCAGTATTATAGTGATTGAGTTAAATTATTGCTATAATTATGTTCTTATCTGATAATCTATAGGAGTTCGGATGTATGGAAGACACCAATCGATGCCAAGCATAACTGGTGGGGTTACAACGACACGTTTGCCGTCATGGGTCGTATCCGAGATCGTATCGATCATCCTGACCTGTTAGAGGTGGACTTCCGTCCATTCCACATGAACAACCAAAGTATCCTCAGTGGTGGTAAATGTCCACCGGGATGGAATTTAGTTGGAGATACCTGCTATATCTACATAGGAGCCCCTGTTACCTTTGAAGAAGCACGGAACTTCTGTTGGGTGAGTAAACAAGTCTACATTGTGAATTACCATATTTTCTCAATTACTTTGTGCAATTGTGAAAAATGGGAATCCTGTTTACTTTGTTCTTTGTACGTACTGTAGGTTAATCCAAATACGAGTACATCTCCATTCAGTCAGTTTTTCATTCGTTCATTCATTTTTTAAATTTGCAAATGGGGGTAATTCCCCGGTGGCAAATTATAGAGAAAATTACCGACAATAATATCAATCACACTTAATGTACACAAGTACTAATTACATTGGAGTATTTTAATAGTACATTATGCAACGAGCCTATAATGGCTATAATTAAGACACGAGTATGTTTATAAAACGAGCGTATGCGTGAGTGTCTTAATTACCATTATAGGCGAGTTGCATACGATTGTTTATGTTCGACGATAATTATAATTTTATTATATGTTTTAACATAAATATTCATAAATATCTGTTCAGTCACTAGAATTTTGTGATCGGTTGCTGCGCTGGGTAGTATATCTCTGTTTTCCAAGCTCTCTGGCCGACAGACGCAAGTGTTCTGTGTGCTTCAATGCCATATGTTCAGATTGTGCACCAGTATTCAGTAAAACTGTCACCGAAATCGTTTGAAAACAACGCGCTGTGTAGAAATTGGATTTGGGGGTATTAAATACAGTGCTATTTCTTGTCTCATATTCACCAGTTTATTTACGCAAACATATGGATGGTGCACTTTCGGTAATTTATATAGACATATTGGATTTTGAGCGCATGCACGAAGGTATCCTTATCTAATTGGTCACACAACTGTTTCTTGAGCTCTGATTGGTCGGAGAAACTGTTTCATAATGAAAAATAGTGTCATAATGAGCCTCATTATGATACAGTTTTCTGACACATAATAGTCAGGGTCGAACATAAAGTATTTTAAAATTCAAAAATCTGTCTTATATTTACAGCACACTAATTCCCATGCAGTCAGTGCATAACTGTACGAATAGACACACTGCACAAATGCTCAAGTTACCTCATCATAGAACCGAAAAATGTAAAGGATCATTCCGTATTTCAGCTAGTATTCTCTGGAACAAATATAAATTGCACCAGTATTTAGGACTTCCCATCAGAACAATAAATCACTCCCTTCATAGTAATCTATCAGCTATGCAATTACCATGATCAATGTGAACATTCAATTGTTTTAAATATGATTCTTCTGTACTATTTACGAGACATGTAACTTGATACTAAAAATGTCATAAAGAACTTAAATAATCTAAGCTGAACGATAGTACAGTAGTAGGGAATCATTTTGCAACAGCAAAAATCCAACGTCTTCCCATAATTTGTACGCTGCAGACGGCCCTTAACTTTATGCGGATGATCTGTCCTGCTCAGGTAGGTGGGATTTCCCAGATGTTTGTTTAGTTCTCCTCATTAGTGTAAGTGTTAAACATAGCGTATAGTCTGGATTTCCAGAGATTCCCACCCTAGTTTTTTTTAAAATCATTTGAGTTACACTACTTCTAGGATTAAAATCGTTGAGCACAAACCTAGCAGCCTTTCTTTGCACCATCTCCAGCTCATTGATATGAGTTCCTATCTAATTCACTAGATGGTAACACTTATATCCATTGTCCGGCTCTGTGGCTAAATGGTTAGCACGCTAGGCTTTGGCCCAAAGTGCCCGGGGTTCGATTCCCGAGCCATCAGGGATTTTAATCTCCTGAGGTTAATTCCTGTGGCTTGGGGACTGGGTGTATGTGCCGTCTTCATCATCACTTCATCCTCATTACGATGCACAGGTCTCCCACGGGCGTCAACTAGAAAGACCTGCACTAGGCCTCTCCGGAGGCCACACGATCATTCATTCATTCATACTTATATCCATTGCCAGTTTTCAAGCCTTGTTTCCAATATTGGTACTGTATGTCATTTGCTACAAAGAGGTCATCCATAAAATACATTTGCTTGAACGGGGGGGTTTACAAGAATGTGACAATGGTATATGATACACAGTATTGCCATAAGTTCTGCAAGTACTTTCAATGCATATAACTACTGTACTAAATATAACTAAGCAAACCAATTTATGTACATATATCCTGAAAGAAAACAAAAATATTCTATAGAATGAACATAGTCTTATTTGAAATGATTCCCATGTCTGGCAACACAGCAACGAAGACATTGAGGCCTCTCGTCAATAAATGTACGAATCGTGTCGAGTGGAATTTCTTTTCCGGCTGACGTGATTGATTCTTTTAACATCTCAATATTGTGGTGCTGTTTTTGACAGGCTATAGCCTCGAGCTTCTGCCACAGAGAGTAATCCAATGGATTGAGGTCCGAACTTCCACTAGGTCAGTCAGCAGCAACGATGAACCATAGATAATGGTTGCCAACCACTGTTGTGTGGTTTTTGGGATTTCCCTTCAAGCAGCTTAGAATTGACACGTGATATTACCTTCTTCGATATTGTCTGGTATCCACCTTCACAAAAATGCACCTCCGATGCTCCTCACCAGGAAACCACCCACCATATCATGACAGAAGCAGGGTGATGTCCGTGCTACACACATGGAACTTTCTCTTTGCATGAATGGCATTCACAACTTATTTTCTGCGTACACACCTAGGACGGCCCGATCTGATGTGATCAACAGTTCCACCCGTTTGTTTAAACCATGCTATTGTTCAAAACACAAATTGTTCATTGATACCGATAGGTTTCAGCGTAAAAACAATTTCCTTAGCTCACTTTCTGGCACAAAATAATGCGAGTACAGTGATACGATTCTCATATAATCGCCATTCCATTTTTCACTGCTGCCTGCTAACAGCACAAAACAAGTTGGTTACTGTCGGAGTCATGAAGGTGATCTTGTGGACGACGACATACAGTGTTGCCACGCTTCTTCATTCACAATTACCATACTACAACGCGTTTAGATTTTACTGACAGAAATTACTGTGTAATTTGGGGAGGTCTGTATGAAAACATGTACGTTCATCATTTTTTTCATTATTACCCGATTTGCCAAATTCAAATGAACTATCTTTCTCCTTGGCACTTTCCATGTAAGCATTAATAAAACAACTTCTTTTGTAGGTTGATTTGTGGGTAAAAAAAATAAATCATCCTGTATAGTATTCTCGTGATTTCAGAAATATATTTCCTGCTTCTAATGCTGGAGCGTGGTTTGTAAAGTAGAATTTTTTCCATGCGCTGAACATTGAACAGGGGGGGAGGTTAATTTATTTTGGACATTCACTTATTGGGGGACGGATACTAAGATTAGTTACATGCTACAATGGGGGAAGGGGGTTGAATTTTGTGACATTTCTGCGAGCGTACTTAATGGATAACCACAAAGTTAATTATTACTGGGGCTCGGAAATTGAAGACCTATAAATTGCCTAAAAAGACCTATGAAAGGACATAAAATATCAAAATTAAGGACATAAAAACAGGAAAAAAAGATATAAAAATGTAATCCAATTATTAATTATTTAGTTTTAATTACATATTTAATAAAATGTTTAAAATATACATTCTGGTGATATGAATGGAACACTTCTTCTTTAACTTAGTTTGAAAAATGAATTCCGTTTATTAAAGAAAGTACTTGGAGAATTTAAAATGAAATATTTTTTCCACCCAGAATGAATTCAGCGCACCCGCAATGGACATCTTGAGAAAGGAATTGAAATTAGTATGGTATGACTATAATCGTGTTTGGCTACGGCACTACGGTTACAGAAGTAGAAATTCTGTTCAAGGTCATTATCATGACGTGCCACTCCTTATCTGACTTAACTTCGGTCGTTCAAGAATTTCTTTCTCCCTTTTCAGACATGGTTGAAATATATGTATTTAATACAGAAAAGAGGTTAAAGAGTTGATGAACTGATAATGGCAGGGGCGGATCTAGGGGAGGGCGACCGCCCAGGGCCCCGCGGTCCGGGGGGCCCCGCGCCATGGATTGTTTTAATTATAATTGATTAATGAATTATACTTTTCAAACTAATTTATAATTCATATTCATTTTTCAGTGCAGCTATGACCTCCCGTGACCTTTTAGCAAGTTTAGATTTCAATGAAATGATGGAAGACTTCAGCCGGGAAAAAAGTCGCACAGTAATAGTTTAATATTTCGTAGTTTACATAACGTTCTTAAAGGGGACTTAAAGGTTTCTTTCATATTAAAAAAAAATGTACTGTAGTGTATTCAAAATATTGTAACTATTCTTTTTATTATTATTATTATTATTATTATTATTATTATTACAAAACAAGGCTATTTTCCATTTGGTTTGATTTTTTAAATTTCCTATTGTTGTGGGCCCCACCTTATCATATCGCCCAGGGCCCCGCAAGGCCTGGATCCGCTACTGGATAATGGGCAGTAAAACTGTAGTCGAAAATAGGTGAAGTTGCAAAAAAGAAAGTCGATAAGACCTTAAGAAGAAAGCTAAATAGGACCAATAAGCCAAGGCAAAAAAGAACAAATAAAACCAACCATTTTCCTTCCTACAATTACCCAAAATGAAAATATTTTATGTTTGACCTTGTTTTCGGGACACTCGAGAAAAAAAGGATTTTTCCTCAACTTCCAAGCTCTAGTTATTAGTTACACTTTACTCCACAACCCTGGATTTTAATTGCTTGATGTGTTCTCGTTCCAGTCTGTGAATGCCTCTGTTCCCTATGTGATGTCCAACTACCTTCAGCTGTATCACTTCCTACGCCGCCAGCAGGAACACTTTCATTTCTACGACCATGTGTGGGTGCAACACATAGACATGATCAATAAGTGTACCGTGTTCGCCTTCCAGACGGTCGATGTGGACCACTGTTTGAGACTGAATCCATTCCTGTGTGAAATAGGTGAGTTAAAATACTGTCAGGTGGAGTTGCCATCTTGAAATTGAAAATATCGATAACTACAGTACAGCCGTCGAGTGTCCGGCTCTGACATTTCTCATGAGGGAGGGATACAGCGTTGTCAGTTGTGTACCGTGAAATATTAAACAGCGTGGACTACATAAAATATTTCACATGTTTTTAAATGAATTCTGACGAACCGCTGACCATATTACTAAAGTAGTATAATTACACACAGTTAACCGGTAAGTGTGCACACACAAGACAATAAAACAACAAACCTGTACTAGCACAAAGAGCAACAGAAGAGAGCCCTTGCAACATCGAGCTCAATTTAAAGACCGGCTTACTGCGAAAGCCGCTGATTGGTACAGGTGACAACATTCTTCACGACAGTAAGCGACTTCGCCAACATAGGCGGAATTCCACTGCAATCGAAGAATTTAGGTTTTGTAACCGCAAAATGTCGGATTAACAAAATGATGCTTAACATTGCAAATAGGGTGTGGGACTTCCACGTTACATAGTGAAGACGCTAGAGAAGAATTACACTGATGGAAAGTTTCAAGCTTCTATTAACTTCTTCTCACTGCCATAGGTTGGCTATATTGTTCTCTCTACCCCTCTTCTCCCACCATCACCGAACGTCAGAGCTGGACACTCAGCGGCTGGACTGTAGGGTTGCCAGATTTCAAGAATGGAAAAACGGAACACACGTCACGAAACATTGTTTCTTTTTAAATCAAGGTTGTTGAATGTTGTAATAAATAATACACATATGTATTAAATAAGAATTACATAATCAAATACACAAAATTAAAACTAGATATTGCTGACATATCATATAGGCCTAGGCCTATGCCACCCGCAACTTACAATTGCTTTTCATTTGAACGACCCTTTGCAAGGATTTTTTATTTGTAAGTACCTTTTCATAAAATTCACTACAATTTTTGTCAATTGTAATATGTGATCAATTCTTGTTTTATCAAACTAATGGAGCTTTGTTTCTATCATCTCCATTTGATATTCATAACAGAAGAAAGTCTCTCCGCAAAAGCATTGGAGGGGAAAGCGCTGAGTATCAACTTCACAAGGACTAAGATGTTCGTTAATTTTGTTGCCCCTAATAAATCTATAATATGTATCCATCTATCTGACACAGACATAGAAATCATTTTCTCTTTCAAACTTGCAGCTGTATCACCAGAAAACAAGCTAGATATTCCAATCAATTCTGAAGCGGGACATTTGAAAATTGGTGCGAAATTGAATATATTATCAAATTAACCAAAACACGGAATATTTGGCGTTCCATTAGAGATTAAAACAGAACGCGGAACAAAACAAAATACGGAATGTTCCGGGTAATACAGAACTGTAACCGTACAATGGCTCACCTTTGGGTTTTTTGCCTTGTGCAGTTGGTAGTATTTGTTATTTTTTGTTTTGTTTTTATCGGGTTGCCAGCCATGACCACTTGTTGGTAGGCTGCCATGGAGAGTCTTGTATGCTCTCTGGTCTAGGATTCTTTAGTGGTGGGTGGCAGGTGGCTTTGACCTGTGTGTGTGAGGTCAAGATTCCTTGACATGGTCAGGTAACCATGGTGATGCTGTTGTTTGGAAGAAGGTTTCAGGCTAGATGGATGCTAATTATTTTATGTAATGGAATGTTGATTGGATTGAAGCTAATTGTTTTGCCATGCTGTATGGGACCCAGTGGATGGACAATGTGAATGTTGCTGTGAATTGAAGCTAATTGATAATTGCCATGCTGAATTGGAGCCAGGTGATGATGTTGTTTTTGTGGGAATGAAATACTGATAGTATGGAAGCTTGTGGATATAGAATAATAAAGAATCGAGTGGAAGAATAATAAGCTTTGTGAGGAGTAATTTTATTAATGGGGACGGTTGTGGATACTGGACTACAGATGCAGGTAATGGAAGCTTGCCTTTAGTGATAAATAGTGGATTTTTGTGAATACGGTGTCCTGTTCTTTGTGTGGTATCATTCAAGCAAGTATATTGCCGTACGAACCTGAGGTGGCAAGCTTTATAATCCTTACAATGGTGCCCAACGTGAAAGCAAGAATAAAATGAATCACACAAAGACAGAAGTAGGGATGGGGGAAAACAAGTTAAATAAGGAAGTTTCAATGATGGCCATGTTGGAGATGCTTCTGCTCCGATATGAGAGGAGGAATGAGATGGAGGAGAGGATTACAAGCCAGATGAGTAGCATGGAAGAGAGGATGAGCAGCCGGATGGATGGCATGGAGGAGAGGATGACCAGCCAGATGGATGGTATGGAGGTGAAAATGTCTGAGAAGCTTGACAAGGTCAAAGAACAGGTGGCTAGCATATGCATCGTAGAAGAGAAAGTTGAGATGGTAGAAGCTGTGAGTGTGGTTGTGGAGGAGAAGAATGAGAAGAAGGAGCAGGAGGAAGAGAAAGGGAAGTTGGAAGAACAGAGAGTGGAGATCATATGTGTTGTTGAAGAGAAAGTTGAAATGTTGGAATTTGTGAGTGTGTCTGTGAAGGAGGAGAAAGATGAGAAGAAATGTGAAGTACGTGATGCTAGGGGGCGTGAAGAAGTGAAAAGATAAGGTCTAGCAAGCTTGGTGAGATCCTTGATGAGGTTAGTGAGCATATGTCTGAGAAGCTTGACAAGCGCAAATAGCAGGTGGCTAACATATGCGTTGTAGAAGAGAAAGTTGAAACAGTCAAATATGACAGTGTGTCTGTAAAGGAAGAGGAAGAGGAGGAGAAAAGTGAAGTACGTGATGCTAGGGGGCGTACAGAAGTAATTGAAGAAGTGGAAAAGATAAGGCGAGGTTTTAGAGATGTATGTTGGAGAGATCATAGCAGGCGAAGAAGAGAGCAATTGCGGAGGTAGACACAGAAGTCGCTGCCGACGTAGGAGGAGAAGGATGAGGATAGGCAGGAGAACAAGGTGAAGGGAGAAAAGGATGAGATGTAAGATAATGAGAAAAAATAAGAAGAGGAAGAGGTATAAGGCAGATCGAGATAAGAGAGTGAAGGATCGGAAGAAGAAAAGGAGAAGAAGATAAAAGGGATAAAGGGAAAGAGAAAGTAAAAGATGAGAAGAAAAGAATTGTTGCACAAAATAAGGCAGACGCACAAGCAGAAGACAGACCGTGCGCGTGCTCAGGCTCGCATAGCCCAAGGCATGGAGCTGCCTGTGGCGGACGACCACAAGTTTTCTCGACCCGGCACCAGGATACGGCTCAACAATACCAAGCTGCAGCAAGCTACTGCCGACCAAGAAGAACAGAAGGTGGAGATTGTAGATCAGGTCCCGTCAGAGGGCAGCATGGAACACAAGAAGGAAAGGAAGAAGCAGAAGAAACTGGAACAGAAGAAAGAGGCAGCCAAGATTGAAGCAGGAGAAGCACCTGCAGAAGGAGACGATACGGAAGGAGACAGACCAGAAGAAGAAGAAGAAGTAGAAGAAAGGGAAAGACTTGATGATGATGATGATGAAGACGAAGATGTTTATGAAAACGGCACAGACAGGTCTGATGATGATTCTGCCGTTCCTTCTGACTACGATATTGTTGTCGGATTTTTCCGTTGGTGCAGAAATGTCTGATAGACTCGATGAGATAGCTTCGGCTACTCTGTCAGAAGAATATATTTATGCTGGTGATTCTGGTGAACTTAGAATCATTGTTTCTGCGATGATAGTGCCAATGGTTTTTCTGACTATGATGTAAAATTTGTTTCAGTTTGAATTTTTGTCTTAGTGTTTGCTTTATGTATCTTAATTTATGTATTTGGGTTGAGAATGAATCTCTAACTTTCAGTTAGAAATTCATTTTCAAGGGGGCGTATTGTAACCGTACAATGGCTCACCTTTAGGTTTTTTGCCTAGTGCAGTTGGTAATATTTGTTATTTTTGTTTTTATCGGGTTGCCAGCCATGACCACTTGTTGGTAGGCCGCCATGGAGAGTCGTGTATGATCTCTGGTCTAGGATTCTTTAGTGGTGGGTGGCAGGTGGCTTTGACCTGTGTGTGAGGTCAAGATTCCTTGACATGGTCAGGTAACCATGGTGATGCTGTTGTTTGGAAGAAGGTTTCAGGCTAGATGGATGCTAATTATTTTATGTAATGGAATGTTGATTGGATTGAAGATAATTGTTTTGCCATGCTGTATGGGACCCAGTGGATGGACAATGTGAATGTTGCTGTGAATTGAAGCTAATTGATAATTGCCATGCTGAATTGGAGCCAGGTGATGATGTTGTTTTTGTGGGAATGAAATACTGATAGTATGGAAGCTTGTGGATATAGAATAATAAAGAATCGAGTGGAAGAATAATAAGCTTTGTGAGGAGTAATTTTATTAATGGGGACGGTTGTGGATACTGGACTACAGATGCAGGTAATGGAAGCTTGCCTTTAGTGATAAATAGTGGATTTTTGTGAATACGGTGTCCTGTTCTTTGTGTGGTATCATTCAAGCAAGTATATTGCCGTACGAACCTGAGGTGGCAAGCTTTATAATCCTTACAATGGTGCCCAACGTGAAAGCAAGAATAAAATGAATCACACAAAGACAGAAGTAGGGATGGGGGAAAACAAGTTAAATAAGGAAGTTTCAATGATGGCCATGTTGGAGATGCTTCTGCTCCGATATGAGAGGAGGAATGAGATGGAGGAGAGGATTACAAGCCAGATGAGTAGTATGGAAGAGAGGATGAGCAGCCGGATGGATGGCATGGAGGAGAGGATGACCAGCCAGATGGATGGTATGGAGGTGAAAATGTCTGAGAAGCTTGACAAGGTCAAAGAACAGGTGGCTAGCATATGCATCGTAGAAGAGAAAGTTGAGATGGTAGAAGCTGTGAGTGTGGTTGTGGAGGAGAAGAATGAGAAGAAGGAGCAGGAGGAAGAGAAAGGGAAGTTGGAAGAACAGAGAGTGGAGATCATATGTGTTGTTGAAGAGAAAGTTGAAATGTTGGAATTTGTGAGTGTGTCTGTGAAGGAGGAGAAAGAGGAGAAGAAATGTGAAGTACGTGATGCTAGGGGGCGTGAAGAAGTGAAAAGATAAGGTCTAGCAAGCTTGGTGAGATCCTTGATGAGGTTAGTGACATATGTCTGAGAAGCTTGACAAGCGCAAATAGCAGGTGGCTAGCATATGCGTTGTAGAAGAGAAAGTTGAAACAGTCAAATATGACAGTGTGTCTGTAAAGGAAGAGGAAGAGGAGGAGGAAAGTGAAGTACGTGATGCTAGGGGGCGTACAGAAGTAATTGAAGAAGTGGAAAAGATAAGGCGAGGTTTTAGAGATGTATGTTGGAGAGATCATAGCAGGCGAAGAAGAGAGCAATTGCGGAGGTAGACACAGAAGTCGCTGCCGACGTAGGAGGAGAAGGATGAGGATAGGCAGGAGAACAAGGTGAAGGGAGAAAAGGATGAGATGTAAGATAATGAGAAAAAATAAGAAGAGGAAGAGGTATAAGGCAGATCGAGATAAGAGAGTGAAGGATCGGAAGAAGAAAAGGAGAAGAAGATAAAAGGGATAAAGGGAAAGAGAAAGTAAAAGATGAGAAGAAAAGAATTGTTGCACAAAATAAGGCAGACGCACAAGCAGAAGACAGACCGTGCGCGTGCTCAGGCTCGCATAGCCCAAGGCATGGAGCTGCCTGTGGCGGACGACCACAAGTTTTCTCGACCCGGCACCAGGATACGGCTCAACAATACCAAGCTGCAGCAAGCTACTGCCGACCAAGAAGAACAGAAGGTGGAGATTGTAGATCAGGTCCCGTCAGAGGGCAGCATGGAACACAAGAAGGAAAGGAAGAAGCAGAAGAAACTGGAACAGAAGAAAGAGGCAGCCAAGATTGAAGCAGGAGAAGCACCTGCAGAAGGAGACGATACGGAAGGAGACAGACCAGAAGAAGAAGAAGAAGTAGAAGAAAGGGAAAGACTTGATGATGATGATGATGAAGACGAAGATGTTTATGAAAACGGCACAGACAGGTCTGATGATGATTCTGCCGTTCCTTCTGACTACGATATTGTTGTCGGATTTTTCCGTTGGTGCAGAAATGTCTGATAGACTCGATGAGATAGCTTCGGCTACTCTGTCAGAAGAATATATTTATGCTGGTGATTCTGGTGAACTTAGAATCATTGTTTCTGCGATGATAGTGCCAATGGTTTTTCTGACTATGATGTAAAATTTGTTTCAGTTTGAATTTTTGTCTTAGTGTTTGCTTTATGTATCTTAATTTATGTATTTGGGTTGAGAATGAATCTCTAACTTTCAGTTAGAAATTCATTTTCAAGGGGGCGTATTGTAACCGTACAATGGCTCACCTTTAGGTTTTTTGCCTAGTGCAGTTGGTAATATTTGTTATTTTTGTTTTTATCGGGTTGCCAGCCATGACCACTTGTTGGTAGGCCGCCATGGAGAGTCGTGTATGATCTCTGGTCTAGGATTCTTTAGTGGTGGGTGGCAGGTGGCTTTGACCTGTGTGTGAGGTCAAGATTCCTTGACATGGTCAGGTAACCATGGTGATGCTGTTGTTTGGAAGAAGGTTTCAGGCTAGATGGATGCTAATTATTTTATGTAATGGAATGTTGATTGGATTGAAGCTAATTGTTTTGCCATGCTGTATGGGACCCAGTGGATGGACAATGTGAATGTTGCTGTGAATTGAAGCTAATTGATAATTGCCATGCTGAATTGGAGCCAGGTGATGATGTTGTTTTTGTGGGAATGAAATACTGATAGTATGGAAGCTTGTGGATATAGAATAATAAAGAATCGAGTGGAAGAATAATAAGCTTTGTGAGGAGTAATTTTATTAATGGGGACGGTTGTGGATACTGGACTACAGATGCAGGTAATGGAAGCTTGCCTTTAGTGATAAATAGTGGATTTTTGTGAATACGGTGTCCTGTTCTTTGTGTGGTATCATTCAAGCAAGTATATTGCCGTACGAACCTGAGGTGGCAAGCTTTATAATCCTTACAATGGTGCCCAACGTGAAAGCAAGAATAAAATGAATCACACAAAGACAGAAGTAGGGATGGGGGAAAACAAGTTAAATAAGGAAGTTTCAATGATGGCCATGTTGGAGATGCTTCTGCTCCGATATGAGAGGAGGAATGAGATGGAGGAGAGGATTACAAGCCAGATGAGTAGTATGGAAGAGAGGATGAGCAGCCGGATGGATGGCATGGAGGAGAGGATGACCAGCCAGATGGATGGTATGGAGGTGAAAATGTCTGAGAAGCTTGACAAGGTCAAAGAACAGGTGGCTAGCATATGCATCGTAGAAGAGAAAGTTGAGATGGTAGAAGCTGTGAGTGTGGTTGTGGAGGAGAAGAATGAGAAGAAGGAGCAGGAGGAAGAGAAAGGGAAGTTGGAAGAACAGAGAGTGGAGATCATATGTGTTGTTGAAGAGAAAGTTGAAATGTTGGAATTTGTGAGTGTGTCTGTGAAGGAGGAGAAAGAGGAGAAGAAATGTGAAGTACGTGATGCTAGGGGGCGTGAAGAAGTGAAAAGATAAGGTCTAGCAAGCTTGGTGAGATCCTTGATGAGGTTAGTGACATATGTCTGAGAAGCTTGACAAGCGCAAATAGCAGGTGGCTAGCATATGCGTTGTAGAAGAGAAAGTTGAAACAGTCAAATATGACAGTGTGTCTGTAAAGGAAGAGGAAGAGGAGGAGGAAAGTGAAGTACGTGATGCTAGGGGGCGTACAGAAGTAATTGAAGAAGTGGAAAAGATAAGGCGAGGTTTTAGAGATGTATGTTGGAGAGATCATAGCAGGCGAAGAAGAGAGCAATTGCGGAGGTAGACACAGAAGTCGCTGCCGACGTAGGAGGAGAAGGATGAGGATAGGCAGGAGAACAAGGTGAAGGGAGAAAAGGATGAGATGTAAGATAATGAGAAAAAATAAGAAGAGGAAGAGGTATAAGGCAGATCGAGATAAGAGAGTGAAGGATCGGAAGAAGAAAAGGAGAAGAAGATAAAAGGGATAAAGGGAAAGAGAAAGTAAAAGATGAGAAGAAAAGAATTGTTGCACAAAATAAGGCAGACGCACAAGCAGAAGACAGACCGTGCGCGTGCTCAGGCTCGCATAGCCCAAGGCATGGAGCTGCCTGTGGCGGACGACCACAAGTTTTCTCGACCCGGCACCAGGATACGGCTCAACAATACCAAGCTGCAGCAAGCTACTGCCGACCAAGAAGAACAGAAGGTGGAGATTGTAGATCAGGTCCCGTCAGAGGTCAGCATGGAACACAAGAAGGAAAGGAAGAAGCAGAAGAAACTGGAACAGAAGAAAGAGGCAGCCAAGATTGAAGCAGGAGAAGCACCTGCAGAAGGAGACGATACGGAAGGAGACAGACCAGAAGAAGAAGAAGAAGTAGAAGAAAGGGAAAGACTTGATGATGATGATGATGAAGACGAAGATGTTTATGAAAACGGCACAGACAGGTCTGATGATGATTCTGCCGTTCCTTCTGACTACGATATTGTTGTCGGATTTTTCCGTTGGTGCAGAAATGTCTGATAGACTCGATGAGATAGCTTCGGCTACTCTGTCAGAAGAATATATTTATGCTGGTGATTCTGGTGAACTTAGAATCATTGTTTCTGCGATGATAGTGCCAATGGTTTTTCTGACTATGATGTAAAATTTGTTTCAGTTTGAATTTTTGTCTTAGTGTTTGCTTTATGTATCTTAATTTATGTATTTGGGTTGAGAATGAATCTCTAACTTTCAGTTAGAAATTCATTTTCAAGGGGGCGTATTGTAACCGTACAATGGCTCACCTTTAGGTTTTTTGCCTAGTGCAGTTGGTAATATTTGTTATTTATGTTTTTATCGGGTTGCCAGCCATGACCACTTGTTGGTAGGCCGCCATGGAGAGTCGTGTATGATCTCTGGTCTAGGATTCTTTAGTGGTGGGTGGCAGGTGGTTTGACCTGTGTGTGAGGTCAAGATTCCTTGACATGGTCAGGTAACCATGGTGATGCTGTTGTTTGGAAGAAGGTTTCAGGCTAGATGGATGCTAATTATTTTATGTAATGGAATGTTGATTGGATTGAAGATAATTGTTTTGCCATGCTGTATGGGACCCAGTGGATGGACAATGTGAATGTTGCTGTGAATTGAAGCTAATTGATAATTGCCATGCTGAATTGGAGCCAGGTGATGATGTTGTTTTTGTGGGAATGAAATACTGATAGTATGGAAGCTTGTGGATATAGAATAATAAAGAATCGAGTGGAAGAATAATAAGCTTTGTGAGGAGTAATTTTATTAATGGGGACGGTTGTGGATACTGGACTACAGATGCAGGTAATGGAAGCTTGCCTTTAGTGATAAATAGTGGATTTTTGTGAATACGGTGTCCTGTTCTTTGTGTGGTATCATTCAAGCAAGTATATTGCCGTACGAACCTGAGGTGGCAAGCTTTATAATCCTTACAATGGTGCCCAACGTGAAAGCAAGAATAAAATGAATCACACAAAGACAGAAGTAGGGATGGGGGAAAACAAGTTAAATAAGGAAGTTTCAATGATGGCCATGTTGGAGATGCTTCTGCTCCGATATGAGAGGAGGAATGAGATGGAGGAGAGGATTACAAGCCAGATGAGTAGTATGGAAGAGAGGATGAGCAGCCGGATGGATGGCATGGAGGAGAGGATGACCAGCCAGATGGATGGTATGGAGGTGAAAATGTCTGAGAAGCTTGACAAGGTCAAAGAACAGGTGGCTAGCATATGCATCGTAGAAGAGAAAGTTGAGATGGTAGAAGCTGTGAGTGTGGTTGTGGAGGAGAAGAATGAGAAGAAGGAGCAGGAGGAAGAGAAAGGGAAGTTGGAAGAACAGAGAGTGGAGATCATATGTGTTGTTGAAGAGAAAGTTGAAATGTTGGAATTTGTGAGTGTGTCTGTGAAGGAGGAGAAAGAGGAGAAGAAATGTGAAGTACGTGATGCTAGGGGGCGTGAAGAAGTGAAAAGATAAGGTCTAGCAAGCTTGGTGAGATCCTTGATGAGGTTAGTGACATATGTCTGAGAAGCTTGACAAGCGCAAATAGCAGGTGGCTAGCATATGCGTTGTAGAAGAGAAAGTTGAAACAGTCAAATATGACAGTGTGTCTGTAAAGGAAGAGGAAGAGGAGGAGGAAAGTGAAGTACGTGATGCTAGGGGGCGTACAGAAGTAATTGAAGAAGTGGAAAAGATAAGGCGAGGTTTTAGAGATGTATGTTGGAGAGATCATAGCAGGCGAAGAAGAGAGCAATTGCGGAGGTAGACACAGAAGTCGCTGCCGACGTAGGAGGAGAAGGATGAGGATAGGCAGGAGAACAAGGTGAAGGGAGAAAAGGATGAGATGTAAGATAATGAGAAAAAATAAGAAGAGGAAGAGGTATAAGGCAGATCGAGATAAGAGAGTGAAGGATCGGAAGAAGAAAAGGAGAAGAAGATAAAAGGGATAAAGGGAAAGAGAAAGTAAAAGATGAGAAGAAAAGAATTGTTGCACAAAATAAGGCAGACGCACAAGCAGAAGACAGACCGTGCGCGTGCTCAGGCTCGCATAGCCCAAGGCATGGAGCTGCCTGTGGCGGACGACCACAAGTTTTCTCGACCCGGCACCAGGATACGGCTCAACAATACCAAGCTGCAGCAAGCTACTGCCGACCAAGAAGAACAGAAGGTGGAGATTGTAGATCAGGTCCCGTCAGAGGTCAGCATGGAACACAAGAAGGAAAGGAAGAAGCAGAAGAAACTGGAACAGAAGAAAGAGGCAGCCAAGATTGAAGCAGGAGAAGCACCTGCAGAAGGAGACGATACGGAAGGAGACAGACCAGAAGAAGAAGAAGAAGTAGAAGAAAGGGAAAGACTTGATGATGATGATGATGAAGACGAAGATGTTTATGAAAACGGCACAGACAGGTCTGATGATGATTCTGCCGTTCCTTCTGACTACGATATTGTTGTCGGATTTTTCCGTTGGTGCAGAAATGTCTGATAGACTCGATGAGATAGCTTCGGCTACTCTGTCAGAAGAATATATTTATGCTGGTGATTCTGGTGAACTTAGAATCATTGTTTCTGCGATGATAGTGCCAATGGTTTTTCTGACTATGATGTAAAATTTGTTTCAGTTTGAATTTTTGTCTTAGTGTTTGCTTTATGTATCTTAATTTATGTATTTGGGTTGAGAATGAATCTCTAACTTTCAGTTAGAAATTCATTTTCAAGGGGGCGTATTGTAACCGTACAATGGCTCACCTTTAGGTTTTTTGCCTAGTGCAGTTGGTAATATTTGTTATTTTTGTTTTTATCGGGTTGCCAGCCATGACCACTTGTTGGTAGGCCGCCATGGAGAGTCGTGTATGATCTCTGGTCTAGGATTCTTTAGTGGTGGGTGGCAGGTGGCTTTGACCTGTGTGTGAGGTCAAGATTCCTTGACATGGTCAGGTAACCATGGTGATGCTGTTGTTTGGAAGAAGGTTTCAGGCTAGATGGATGCTAATTATTTTATGTAATGGAATGTTGATTGGATTGAAGCTAATTGTTTTGCCATGCTGTATGGGACCCAGTGGATGGACAATGTGAATGTTGCTGTGAATTGAAGCTAATTGATAATTGCCATGCTGAATTGGAGCCAGGTGATGATGTTGTTTTTGTGGGAATGAAATACTGATAGTATGGAAGCTTGTGGATATAGAATAATAAAGAATCGAGTGGAAGAATAATAAGCTTTGTGAGGAGTAATTTTATTAATGGGGACGGTTGTGGATACTGGACTACAGATGCAGGTAATGGAAGCTTGCCTTTAGTGATAAATAGTGGATTTTTGTGAATACGGTGTCCTGTTCTTTGTGTGGTATCATTCAAGCAAGTATATTGCCGTACGAACCTGAGGTGGCAAGCTTTATAATCCTTACAATGGTGCCCAACGTGAAAGCAAGAATAAAATGAATCACACAAAGACAGAAGTAGGGATGGGGGAAAACAAGTTAAATAAGGAAGTTTCAATGATGGCCATGTTGGAGATGCTTCTGCTCCGATATGAGAGGAGGAATGAGATGGAGGAGAGGATTACAAGCCAGATGAGTAGTATGGAAGAGAGGATGAGCAGCCGGATGGATGGCATGGAGGAGAGGATGACCAGCCAGATGGATGGTATGGAGGTGAAAATGTCTGAGAAGCTTGACAAGGTCAAAGAACAGGTGGCTAGCATATGCATCGTAGAAGAGAAAGTTGAGATGGTAGAAGCTGTGAGTGTGGTTGTGGAGGAGAAGAATGAGAAGAAGGAGCAGGAGGAAGAGAAAGGGAAGTTGGAAGAACAGAGAGTGGAGATCATATGTGTTGTTGAAGAGAAAGTTGAAATGTTGGAATTTGTGAGTGTGTCTGTGAAGGAGGAGAAAGAGGAGAAGAAATGTGAAGTACGTGATGCTACGGGGCGTGAAGAAGTGAAAAGATAAGGTCTAGCAAGCTTGGTGAGATCCTTGATGAGGTTAGTGACATATGTCTGAGAAGCTTGACAAGCACAAATAGCAGGTGGCTAGCATATGCGTTGTAGAAGAGAAAGTTGAAACAGTCAAATATGACAGTGTGTCTGTAAAGGAAGAGGAAGAGGAGGAGGAAAGTGAAGTACGTGATGCTAGGGGGCGTACAGAAGTAATTGAAGAAGTGGAAAAGATAAGGCGAGGTTTTAGAGATGTATGTTGGAGAGATCATAGCAGGCGAAGAAGAGAGCAATTGCGGAGGTAGACACAGAAGTCGCTGCCGACGTAGGAGGAGAAGGATGAGGATAGGCAGGAGAACAAGGTGAAGGGAGAAAAGGATGAGATGTAAGATAATGAGAAAAAATAAGAAGAGGAAGAGGTATAAGGCAGATCGAGATAAGAGAGTGAAGGATCGGAAGAAGAAAAGGAGAAGAAGATAAAAGGGATAAAGGGAAAGAGAAAGTAAAAGATGAGAAGAAAAGAATTGTTGCACAAAATAAGGCAGACGCACAAGCAGAAGACAGACCGTGCGCGTGCTCAGGCTCGCATAGCCCAAGGCATGGAGCTGCCTGTGGCGGACGACCACAAGTTTTCTCGACCCGGCACCAGGATACGGCTCAACAATACCAAGCTGCAGCAAGCTACTGCCGACCAAGAAGAACAGAAGGTGGAGATTGTAGATCAGGTCCCGTCAGAGGGCAGCATGGAACACAAGAAGGAAAGGAAGAAGCAGAAGAAACTGGAACAGAAGAAAGAGGCAGCCAAGATTGAAGCAGGAGAAGCACCTGCAGAAGGAGACGATACGGAAGGAGACAGACCAGAAGAAGAAGAAGAAGTAGAAGAAAGGGAAAGACTTGATGATGATGATGATGAAGACGAAGATGTTTATGAAAACGGCACAGACAGGTCTGATGATGATTCTGCCGTTCCTTCTGACTACGATATTGTTGTCGGATTTTTCCGTTGGTGCAGAAATGTCTGATAGACTCGATGAGATAGCTTCGGCTACTCTGTCAGAAGAATATATTTATGCTGGTGATTCTGGTGAACTTAGAATCATTGTTTCTGCGATGATAGTGCCAATGGTTTTTCTGACTATGATGTAAAATTTGTTTCAGTTTGAATTTTTGTCTTAGTGTTTGCTTTATGTATCTTAATTTATGTATTTGGGTTGAGAATGAATCTCTAACTTTCAGTTAGAAATTCATTTTCAAGGGGGCGTATTGTAACCGTACAATGGCTCACCTTTAGGTTTTTTGCCTAGTGCAGTTGGTAATATTTGTTATTTTTGTTTTTATCGGGTTGCCAGCCATGACCACTTGTTGGTAGGCCGCCATGGAGAGTCGTGTATGATCTCTGGTCTAGGATTCTTTAGTGGTGGGTGGCAGGTGGCTTTGACCTGTGTGTGAGGTCAAGATTCCTTGACATGGTCAGGTAACCATGGTGATGCTGTTGTTTGGAAGAAGGTTTCAGGCTAGATGGATGCTAATTATTTTATGTAATGGAATGTTGATTGGATTGAAGCTAATTGTTTTGCCATGCTGTATGGGACCCAGTGGATGGACAATGTGAATGTTGCTGTGAATTGAAGCTAATTGATAATTGCCATGCTGAATTGGAGCCAGGTGATGATGTTGTTTTTGTGGGAATGAAATACTGATAGTATGGAAGCTTGTGGATATAGAATAATAAAGAATCGAGTGGAAGAATAATAAGCTTTGTGAGGAGTAATTTTATTAATGGGGACGGTTGTGGATACTGGACTACAGATGCAGGTAATGGAAGCTTGCCTTTAGTGATAAATAGTGGATTTTTGTGAATACGGTGTCCTGTTCTTTGTGTGGTATCATTCAAGCAAGTATATTGCCGTACGAACCTGAGGTGGCAAGCTTTATAATCCTTACAATGGTGCCCAACGTGAAAGCAAGAATAAAATGAATCACACAAAGACAGAAGTAGGGATGGGGGAAAACAAGTTAAATAAGGAAGTTTCAATGATGGCCATGTTGGAGATGCTTCTGCTCCGATATGAGAGGAGGAATGAGATGGAGGAGAGGATTACAAGCCAGATGAGTAGTATGGAAGAGAGGATGAGCAGCCGGATGGATGGCATGGAGGAGAGGATGACCAGCCAGATGGATGGTATGGAGGTGAAAATGTCTGAGAAGCTTGACAAGGTCAAAGAACAGGTGGCTAGCATATGCATCGTAGAAGAGAAAGTTGAGATGGTAGAAGCTGTGAGTGTGGTTGTGGAGGAGAAGAATGAGAAGAAGGAGCAGGAGGAAGAGAAAGGGAAGTTGGAAGAACAGAGAGTGGAGATCATATGTGTTGTTGAAGAGAAAGTTGAAATGTTGGAATTTGTGAGTGTGTCTGTGAAGGAGGAGAAAGAGGAGAAGAAATGTGAAGTACGTGATGCTAGGGGGCGTGAAGAAGTGAAAAGATAAGGTCTAGCAAGCTTGGTGAGATCCTTGATGAGGTTAGTGACATATGTCTGAGAAGCTTGACAAGCGCAAATAGCAGGTGGCTAGCATATGCGTTGTAGAAGAGAAAGTTGAAACAGTCAAATATGACAGTGTGTCTGTAAAGGAAGAGGAAGAGGAGGAGGAAAGTGAAGTACGTGATGCTAGGGGGCGTACAGAAGTAATTGAAGAAGTGGAAAAGATAAGGCGAGGTTTTAGAGATGTATGTTGGAGAGATCATAGCAGGCGAAGAAGAGAGCAATTGCGGAGGTAGACACAGAAGTCGCTGCCGACGTAGGAGGAGAAGGATGAGGATAGGCAGGAGAACAAGGTGAAGGGAGAAAAGGATGAGATGTAAGATAATGAGAAAAAATAAGAAGAGGAAGAGGTATAAGGCAGATCGAGATAAGAGAGTGAAGGATCGGAAGAAGAAAAGGAGAAGAAGATAAAAGGGATAAAGGGAAAGAGAAAGTAAAAGATGAGAAGAAAAGAATTGTTGCACAAAATAAGGCAGACGCACAAGCAGAAGACAGACCGTGCGCGTGCTCAGGCTCGCATAGCCCAAGGCATGGAGCTGCCTGTGGCGGACGACCACAAGTTTTCTCGACCCGGCACCAGGATACGGCTCAACAATACCAAGCTGCAGCAAGCTACTGCCGACCAAGAAGAACAGAAGGTGGAGATTGTAGATCAGGTCCCGTCAGAGGTCAGCATGGAACACAAGAAGGAAAGGAAGAAGCAGAAGAAACTGGAACAGAAGAAAGAGGCAGCCAAGATTGAAGCAGGAGAAGCACCTGCAGAAGGAGACGATACGGAAGGAGACAGACCAGAAGAAGAAGAAGAAGTAGAAGAAAGGGAAAGACTTGATGATGATGATGATGAAGACGAAGATGTTTATGAAAACGGCACAGACAGGTCTGATGATGATTCTGCCGTTCCTTCTGACTACGATATTGTTGTCGGATTTTTCCGTTGGTGCAGAAATGTCTGATAGACTCGATGAGATAGCTTCGGCTACTCTGTCAGAAGAATATATTTATGCTGGTGATTCTGGTGAACTTAGAATCATTGTTTCTGCGATGATAGTGCCAATGGTTTTTCTGACTATGATGTAAAATTTGTTTCAGTTTGAATTTTTGTCTTAGTGTTTGCTTTATGTATCTTAATTTATGTATTTGGGTTGAGAATGAATCTCTAACTTTCAGTTAGAAATTCATTTTCAAGGGGGCGTATTGTAACCGTACAATGGCTCACCTTTAGGTTTTTTGCCTAGTGCAGTTGGTAATATTTGTTATTTATGTTTTTATCGGGTTGCCAGCCATGACCACTTGTTGGTAGGCCGCCATGGAGAGTCGTGTATGATCTCTGGTCTAGGATTCTTTAGTGGTGGGTGGCAGGTGGCTTTGACCTGTGTGTGAGGTCAAGATTCCTTGACATGGTCAGGTAACCATGGTGATGCTGTTGTTTGGAAGAAGGTTTCAGGCTAGATGGATGCTAATTATTTTATGTAATGGAATGTTGATTGGATTGAAGATAATTGTTTTGCCATGCTGTATGGGACCCAGTGGATGGACAATGTGAATGTTGCTGTGAATTGAAGCTAATTGATAATTGCCATGCTGAATTGGAGCCAGGTGATGATGTTGTTTTTGTGGGAATGAAATACTGATAGTATGGAAGCTTGTGGATATAGAATAATAAAGAATCGAGTGGAAGAATAATAAGCTTTGTGAGGAGTAATTTTATTAATGGGGACGGTTGTGGATACTGGACTACAGATGCAGGTAATGGAAGCTTGCCTTTAGTGATAAATAGTGGATTTTTGTGAATACGGTGTCCTGTTCTTTGTGTGGTATCATTCAAGCAAGTATATTGCCGTACGAACCTGAGGTGGCAAGCTTTATAATCCTTACAATGGTGCCCAACGTGAAAGCAAGAATAAAATGAATCACACAAAGACAGAAGTAGGGATGGGGGAAAACAAGTTAAATAAGGAAGTTTCAATGATGGCCATGTTGGAGATGCTTCTGCTCCGATATGAGAGGAGGAATGAGATGGAGGAGAGGATTACAAGCCAGATGAGTAGTATGGAAGAGAGGATGAGCAGCCGGATGGATGGCATGGAGGAGAGGATGACCAGCCAGATGGATGGTATGGAGGTGAAAATGTCTGAGAAGCTTGACAAGGTCAAAGAACAGGTGGCTAGCATATGCATCGTAGAAGAGAAAGTTGAGATGGTAGAAGCTGTGAGTGTGGTTGTGGAGGAGAAGAATGAGAAGAAGGAGCAGGAGGAAGAGAAAGGGAAGTTGGAAGAACAGAGAGTGGAGATCATATGTGTTGTTGAAGAGAAAGTTGAAATGTTGGAATTTGTGAGTGTGTCTGTGAAGGAGGAGAAAGAGGAGAAGAAATGTGAAGTACGTGATGCTAGGGGGCGTGAAGAAGTGAAAAGATAAGGTCTAGCAAGCTTGGTGAGATCCTTGATGAGGTTAGTGACATATGTCTGAGAAGCTTGACAAGCGCAAATAGCAGGTGGCTAGCATATGCGTTGTAGAAGAGAAAGTTGAAACAGTCAAATATGACAGTGTGTCTGTAAAGGAAGAGGAAGAGGAGGAGGAAAGTGAAGTACGTGATGCTAGGGGGCGTACAGAAGTAATTGAAGAAGTGGAAAAGATAAGGCGAGGTTTTAGAGATGTATGTTGGAGAGATCATAGCAGGCGAAGAAGAGAGCAATTGCGGAGGTAGACACAGAAGTCGCTGCCGACGTAGGAGGAGAAGGATGAGGATAGGCAGGAGAACAAGGTGAAGGGAGAAAAGGATGAGATGTAAGATAATGAGAAAAAATAAGAAGAGGAAGAGGTATAAGGCAGATCGAGATAAGAGAGTGAAGGATCGGAAGAAGAAAAGGAGAAGAAGATAAAAGGGATAAAGGGAAAGAGAAAGTAAAAGATGAGAAGAAAAGAATTGTTGCACAAAATAAGGCAGACGCACAAGCAGAAGACAGACCGTGCGCGTGCTCAGGCTCGCATAGCCCAAGGCATGGAGCTGCCTGTGGCGGACGACCACAAGTTTTCTCGACCCGGCACCAGGATACGGCTCAACAATACCAAGCTGCAGCAAGCTACTGCCGACCAAGAAGAACAGAAGGTGGAGATTGTAGATCAGGTCCCGTCAGAGGTCAGCATGGAACACAAGAAGGAAAGGAAGAAGCAGAAGAAACTGGAACAGAAGAAAGAGGCAGCCAAGATTGAAGCAGGAGAAGCACCTGCAGAAGGAGACGATACGGAAGGAGACAGACCAGAAGAAGAAGAAGAAGTAGAAGAAAGGGAAAGACTTGATGATGATGATGATGAAGACGAAGATGTTTATGAAAACGGCACAGACAGGTCTGATGATGATTCTGCCGTTCCTTCTGACTACGATATTGTTGTCGGATTTTTCCGTTGGTGCAGAAATGTCTGATAGACTCGATGAGATAGCTTCGGCTACTCTGTCAGAAGAATATATTTATGCTGGTGATTCTGGTGAACTTAGAATCATTGTTTCTGCGATGATAGTGCCAATGGTTTTTCTGACTATGATGTAAAATTTGTTTCAGTTTGAATTTTTGTCTTAGTGTTTGCTTTATGTATCTTAATTTATGTATTTGGGTTGAGAATGAATCTCTAACTTTCAGTTAGAAATTCATTTTCAAGGGGGCGTATTGTAACCGTACAATGGCTCACCTTTAGGTTTTTTGCCTAGTGCAGTTGGTAATATTTGTTATTTTTGTTTTTATCGGGTTGCCAGCCATGACCACTTGTTGGTAGGCCGCCATGGAGAGTCGTGTATGATCTCTGGTCTAGGATTCTTTAGTGGTGGGTGGCAGGTGGCTTTGACCTGTGTGTGAGGTCAAGATTCCTTGACATGGTCAGGTAACCATGGTGATGCTGTTGTTTGGAAGAAGGTTTCAGGCTAGATGGATGCTAATTATTTTATGTAATGGAATGTTGATTGGATTGAAGCTAATTGTTTTGCCATGCTGTATGGGACCCAGTGGATGGACAATGTGAATGTTGCTGTGAATTGAAGCTAATTGATAATTGCCATGCTGAATTGGAGCCAGGTGATGATGTTGTTTTTGTGGGAATGAAATACTGATAGTATGGAAGCTTGTGGATATAGAATAATAAAGAATCGAGTGGAAGAATAATAAGCTTTGTGAGGAGTAATTTTATTAATGGGGACGGTTGTGGATACTGGACTACAGATGCAGGTAATGGAAGCTTGCCTTTAGTGATAAATAGTGGATTTTTGTGAATACGGTGTCCTGTTCTTTGTGTGGTATCATTCAAGCAAGTATATTGCCGTACGAACCTGAGGTGGCAAGCTTTATAATCCTTACAATGGTGCCCAACGTGAAAGCAAGAATAAAATGAATCACACAAAGACAGAAGTAGGGATGGGGGAAAACAAGTTAAATAAGGAAGTTTCAATGATGGCCATGTTGGAGATGCTTCTGCTCCGATATGAGAGGAGGAATGAGATGGAGGAGAGGATTACAAGCCAGATGAGTAGTATGGAAGAGAGGATGAGCAGCCGGATGGATGGCATGGAGGAGAGGATGACCAGCCAGATGGATGGTATGGAGGTGAAAATGTCTGAGAAGCTTGACAAGGTCAAAGAACAGGTGGCTAGCATATGCATCGTAGAAGAGAAAGTTGAGATGGTAGAAGCTGTGAGTGTGGTTGTGGAGGAGAAGAATGAGAAGAAGGAGCAGGAGGAAGAGAAAGGGAAGTTGGAAGAACAGAGAGTGGAGATCATATGTGTTGTTGAAGAGAAAGTTGAAATGTTGGAATTTGTGAGTGTGTCTGTGAAGGAGGAGAAAGAGGAGAAGAAATGTGAAGTACGTGATGCTACGGGGCGTGAAGAAGTGAAAAGATAAGGTCTAGCAAGCTTGGTGAGATCCTTGATGAGGTTAGTGACATATGTCTGAGAAGCTTGACAAGCACAAATAGCAGGTGGCTAGCATATGCGTTGTAGAAGAGAAAGTTGAAACAGTCAAATATGACAGTGTGTCTGTAAAGGAAGAGGAAGAGGAGGAGGAAAGTGAAGTACGTGATGCTAGGGGGCGTACAGAAGTAATTGAAGAAGTGGAAAAGATAAGGCGAGGTTTTAGAGATGTATGTTGGAGAGATCATAGCAGGCGAAGAAGAGAGCAATTGCGGAGGTAGACACAGAAGTCGCTGCCGACGTAGGAGGAGAAGGATGAGGATAGGCAGGAGAACAAGGTGAAGGGAGAAAAGGATGAGATGTAAGATAATGAGAAAAAATAAGAAGAGGAAGAGGTATAAGGCAGATCGAGATAAGAGAGTGAAGGATCGGAAGAAGAAAAGGAGAAGAAGATAAAAGGGATAAAGGGAAAGAGAAAGTAAAAGATGAGAAGAAAAGAATTGTTGCACAAAATAAGGCAGACGCACAAGCAGAAGACAGACCGTGCGCGTGCTCAGGCTCGCATAGCCCAAGGCATGGAGCTGCCTGTGGCGGACGACCACAAGTTTTCTCGACCCGGCACCAGGATACGGCTCAACAATACCAAGCTGCAGCAAGCTACTGCCGACCAAGAAGAACAGAAGGTGGAGATTGTAGATCAGGTCCCGTCAGAGGGCAGCATGGAACACAAGAAGGAAAGGAAGAAGCAGAAGAAACTGGAACAGAAGAAAGAGGCAGCCAAGATTGAAGCAGGAGAAGCACCTGCAGAAGGAGACGATACGGAAGGAGACAGACCAGAAGAAGAAGAAGAAGTAGAAGAAAGGGAAAGACTTGATGATGATGATGATGAAGACGAAGATGTTTATGAAAACGGCACAGACAGGTCTGATGATGATTCTGCCGTTCCTTCTGACTACGATATTGTTGTCGGATTTTTCCGTTGGTGCAGAAATGTCTGATAGACTCGATGAGATAGCTTCGGCTACTCTGTCAGAAGAATATATTTATGCTGGTGATTCTGGTGAACTTAGAATCATTGTTTCTGCGATGATAGTGCCAATGGTTTTTCTGACTATGATGTAAAATTTGTTTCAGTTTGAATTTTTGTCTTAGTGTTTGCTTTATGTATCTTAATTTATGTATTTGGGTTGAGAATGAATCTCTAACTTTCAGTTAGAAATTCATTTTCAAGGGGGCGTATTGTAACCGTACAATGGCTCACCTTTAGGTTTTTTGCCTAGTGCAGTTGGTAATATTTGTTATTTTTGTTTTTATCGGGTTGCCAGCCATGACCACTTGTTGGTAGGCCGCCATGGAGAGTCGTGTATGATCTCTGGTCTAGGATTCTTTAGTGGTGGGTGGCAGGTGGCTTTGACCTGTGTGTGAGGTCAAGATTCCTTGACATGGTCAGGTAACCATGGTGATGCTGTTGTTTGGAAGAAGGTTTCAGGCTAGATGGATGCTAATTATTTTATGTAATGGAATGTTGATTGGATTGAAGCTAATTGTTTTGCCATGCTGTATGGGACCCAGTGGATGGACAATGTGAATGTTGCTGTGAATTGAAGCTAATTGATAATTGCCATGCTGAATTGGAGCCAGGTGATGATGTTGTTTTTGTGGGAATGAAATACTGATAGTATGGAAGCTTGTGGATATAGAATAATAAAGAATCGAGTGGAAGATTAATAAGCTTTGTGAGGGGTAATTTTATTAATGGGGACGGTTGTGGATACTGGACTACAGATGCAGGTAATGGAAGCTTGGCTTTAGTGATAAATAGTGGATTTTTGTGAATACGGTGCCCTGTTCTTTGTGTGGTATCATTCAAGCAAGTATATTGCCGTACGAACCTGAGGTGGCAAGCTTTATAAAAATTACAGAACATCTGGCAACCCTATCGATAACTGAATGTGTGTGTGGAAAGGGTCCAGTTGGCTGGTATTGAATTAGCTCCATTTCTGGGCTCTATACACCCATATCTAAGTACAGCGAGAGCCTTCTCTACAGAACGGAACTTCACATACGCTGTGGGACGGCTGGGGCATTCTGGCTAGTCGCCTGTCGAGCAAGGCGCTAGCAGCAGCGTAGCGCCCAACTAGTTCAACACATTTACACTTTTTTATGTATTTAATAATCATCATTACTTACTTGAATTTCAGAGTAGTTGCTGGAAATGCTGTCCTTCATTTTCCAAACACACATTGCACCAGCGTAGGAAGTTTTGGTCCACTCACTGTGATTCATCCTCACTAATATTCAGTATCTATGCAGTTACAGTATTTAGTTCTCGAGAGCCTCAAAATTATGCGGGATGTATCATCATCATCATCATCATCATCATCATCAGTTTATCTGCCTGATGGCAGGTTTCCTCATGGTCGGTCTCTCCACCTTATCCAGTCTTCAGCAGCACGTTTCATCAGCTCATACGATTTATCAATCTTGATGGAATCCCGCATCTGAAACCTCCTTCTTCCTCTTCGGATTTTCCCTTGGACTGTCCCTTCTAATGCGCTTTTCACCAAACCATCTCCTCTTATGCAGTGTCCAATCCAATTAATTTTTCTTTTCCTTATCTTCTTTAGCATCATTCTGTCTTCTCCTACATTCTTTAATACTTCCTCATTTCTCACTTTGTCCTTCCAACTTATTTTCTCCATAACCACATTTCAAAAGCCTCTATTCTTGTCTCGTCTTCTTTCCTATGCGTCCAAGTTTCTACTCCTTACATTGCTACACTCCAAACAAAACATTTCACTAATCTCTTCCTTAGGCTTACATACATTGCTCCACAAAGTAATTTTCTAAATAATGTATCTGTATACCTTCTGTTTGAGATTCCTCCACAAGTAAAAATCGCACGGTGCTGAAACTTACGAACACATTAACTGGAAGACTTCTTCTTGAGAAGATAAGTTTCCACTAGGAAAATTCGATGTTTTATTGTATACCTAACCATGTTCACGGGATACGAGGTAGGCTACATCGGTGATGTTTGTCATGAACTTGGTATTTTCAAATGTTATTTGTAGTCTGACTTTGGCTTCCTGTTTTTATTATATAACTGCATACTGTTCCAGATCCTAAGGTCCACATTGACCCTCTCAGTTGGCGAGATGACATACTGACCGTCTCAGTGATTGGGGTTGTGGCACTAGCCATCTTATTAGTTGCTGTAGCTGGTGGATGTTGGTACACCAAATCACGTCATCGTCGCGTCGAGAGATTGGAACGACGGAACTCCATTCGCCAGTCTCTTCGCTCTCTCCGTTCTGTTGGACTGGCATCTTCTCATGGTTTCCCTGATATTGGACCCAGACATAAGGCAACAGGGGTATGTAGATTCTTTTCATCTCCAAGGTGTACTGTTTTGTTTAATTCAGTTAAGCCAGACTATAGGTGGTTATGAACATGAGTTGATAAATCATAAGAATAAGAATATTTTATTCACCATTGATCATTTACATGAAATAGGGTTCGTCATTTATGGTACAGTATAATTATTAGTATCCTCTATACACAGTTATTAAAAAATCAATATAAACAATTTATCTCCAAGAATTCTTTTACGTTGTAAAATGGATTTTCTAACATCCATTTGTACGGTTTCCTTTTGAACACACTGAAGGACGTAGACTGTGCAGAATGTGGTAATTTATTAAAACAATGTATGCCATTTACTTTATGTGAGCTACCAGTTTTTGCCAGTCTATGGCTTAGGATATCAATGTATCCTTTATTTTGAGTGTTGTAATGGTGTATGTCTTCCCTAGTGATAAATTCACTTAAATTGTTTTTGACATATAGTAACAAGATGAAAATATGTAGATTTGTAATTGTTAATATTTTAAGTCTAATAAAAAGGGGATGACAGTGCTCCCTAGGATCAGCTTTACACATTACACGAACAACCTTCTTTTGTATCAGCAACACATTATGGACATACGGTGAGTGACCCTATAGTAGCAGCCCATAAGAAATGTGGGACTGAAAGAGTCCAAAATATGCCATTCTCAGATAGTCTGTAGTCACTAATTCCCTCAATTTCCACAGGAGTTAAGAAACCAGTGATACCCTTTTACAGACATGGTTGATGTGAACTTTCCATTTTAATTTGGAATCTATATAAATGCCTAAGAGCTTAACTGACTGAATTTCTATATTATTAGACAATCCTAACAGAAGGTGTTGAGTTTTATCCTCATTGCATAGTAATATATTAGATGAAAACCAATTTACTACAGTTCTAAGGGCTTCTTGCGACATCTCATTCAGACTTAATATGTTCTGATGCACATTAATTAATGTTAATAGCAATAAATACACAATGGTATTAAGAATGATTCATCAAATGTTAATAAGTTAAGTACTAGAAGTTGTTTTATGTACTAGTTTCAGCCACATTGTGGTCTTTTTCAATATAATTAACACATTGTTGCCCGGGCGCGCTTCTCTATTCCCTACTGCTGACCGGGCAACTGAAGTACACCTAACATGAGAAGTAAGATGAAACATAAATACGTGTAACCTTACTTCCTTGTCCATCCATCAACCTCATACTTTCACTGCTATCATTGACAATTGACGACTTAACTTCTGGCATGTCTTTGAGGTTCCTGAAGTGTTTCACAGAGTGCGCAGGTGGTCATGTGGGCGAGAGACGAATGGAGGCACGTTGTCTTGTGCCAGAAAGTTATTTACGAGTTAAAGTGTCAACGATTTGCGTTTGGTAATACGTATATATTACCGTAATTCGTATTAAATATACCTCCAATATAGGCGTAATGATGAGGGTTGTAAAATGTAGTGCATGAAATTACTAGAACCGGTTTATGTTCTTATACAGTAGTTACGGCACCGTGTTCGTAGATATTACAGTTTCATTGTGCGAAATGAAACTTTATTTCTAAAGCAGCTGACATGGACCAAGTCGATAGAGAACCTCAAAACGTTTAGTTTGAACTGTGCTACAAAATACGTACCGTACGGTAGGTGATGATGGTTCTCAATGACTAATGAAAAAAGGCTATAATCTGTACATACATGAATTATTGAAGATGTTTGGTGTGCCTATCAAGGTTATCTAATGACTTTTAAGGCTGTTTGTTTTGCTAGACAGAGGGAAATCTCCCCCAAGAATATTTTATTCGTGGTGTGACGGCTAGCTTTTTTAGCTGTCACCCCGGAGGTCTGGGTTCGATTCCCATCTCTGTCAAGACATTTAATTCTGGTCTGAGGGCTGGAATGGAGTAGGCTACACTAAGCCTCGTGAGGCAAAACTGAGAAGCGGTGGGTTCAATTTCCACCTCAGTCATCCTGGAAGTGGTTTTCCATGGTTTCCCACTTATACTCCAGTCAAATACCGGATGGTTCCTAACTAAAAGGCAACGGCCGTTTCCTTCCCATATCTCACCTGAATTATAAATACACACACTACTACAAATACCACAATAACAAAGGTTATCAAACAATCATTCCACACTCGTTCAAGTACATGGGGCCATATGATCACGATGTCCAAGGCCCTCAAATGAAACAAAAACAACAACAAAAGCCACTTTATTTTCAAGGGTATGAAGAGAATGACGTGTTCAACGTTCTTAGGTCGTACTGTTCGTGCAGAGCTGGGTGATTTTTTCGTGAATATTTCCAATTTAATAGGAATTGGCTGCCTTGTAAGACATAAACCCATATTTTTTTTTAGCTAAGGAAATGCATTCATCTAATGGGATTGTTTTACCTCATCTTTGTTGTACTGGAGCCACTGAAATTCTTGTTAAAATATCCTGCACATCTGTTGAGCAGCAATGGTATAGGTTAAACCTAGGGGAAAGTGCATAGATCAAGAACCGGTGATGAAACCTAACAGAAAGAGGACAATTCTTAATTCCGTCAATTTTCCAAATTCCACAGACATACAAGTAGGCTTCTTAAAATACAGCTGTAAATTTTAATTTATGTCTGAATTTACTGCTGCTAGTTAGTGTAATGACTCCTTCATTCTAGTCCATTTCTAACTCAACTGATTTATTTCTAAGACGTGCCAACATAACATAACATAAGATGTAGTACCAACATTACAATTTACACATATCATATATATACACACATACACAACACTTACAATTTACACATATCATATATATACACATAATACCTATTACATTACACTATTTCCTCCCTTCAATGACAATATCTACTCTTTAGGAATCTATAAATTCAATCTAACAGGCGGTCGACTGATGCGCTCAGATCTGCGCACTTGAGTTCCAGCAGGGGGAACGATAATTGTTGATTTCATGTCCTGACTGGATGATTCTGATACAGGTGCTACCTCAGGGTTAGGTTGAGGTATAGTTTCAGCTTCTAGGTTTATTGCTAGCGGAGTTGCCTGTTTCGCTAACATGGTTGTCTGGTTATGGGGCACGACTAGTTTGTCTGTGTTTGAAACATCTTGATTAGACCTTTGTTCCCCAACTTGGGTATTTGGGTTAGAATAATACATATTCATTTGATTTATATGGCATAAGAATTGTTTACCTTTTAAATCTACCAAGTATGTACCTCGCCCAAGGGCTTTTAACACTGTACCCACTTCAGGGATATCTTCCTTTCTCCTACGTACACGAACTTGCTCCCCTATCTGAAATGTAATTACATTTGGCACATAAGACTGTTTAGCAGCTGGTTTCAGCTTGCTGAGAGGTGTTCGTACCGGAAAGGTAAAGATCATTTCTGCTGGAGTGATATTAGTTACCGTGCTTGGTGTATTTCGGTACTGGAAAAGGAAAGTATAAACTTTATGCTTAATTGACAATTTTGACTCATACATTAGCATTTTCTTAAGACCAGTCTTTGCTGTTCGCACTCCCCTTTCTGCAAGGCCATTTGCCTGAGGATGATAAGGTGGGCTTTTAGAAGCTATTATGTCATTATCTGTACAAAATGACAAGAAATTGAAGGAATCAAAGGGGGGACCATTGTCGGTCACTATTTGAGCAGGAAGTCCGAACGTGGCATAGCATGCTTTCAATCTGTCAATTACAGCTGTGGAGGAGGTACCCCCAACATCCCATATTTCCAGCAATATCAAATACACTTCAGTATTAAAATAAAAGAAATCTAAGTGCAGGCGAGTCCAATTACTGTTCGTTGAAGGCCAAACATGTTGTATTGGTGAAATCGCCTGAAAATTTACTCTAGCACATGGTTCACACAGTTTAATATACTCTTCAATATCTTTGGAAAAATTTGGCCAGTAAACCACATTCCTTGCTCTCATTTTCATCCTTACACTACTTGGATGCCCACCATGAAGAGTATCCAGTACTTTACTCCTTAATTCAAAGGGGATTACCACACGATCTCCAAAAAGAAGACACCCTTCTACCACTGACAGGCTATAGCGTATTTCAAAATACGGTTTGAGTGCTGGCATTGTCAATTGTTGTGGCCAACCCGACTGTGTTAACTCATAGCCTTTGTCAATACAGGATCCTTAAGAGTAACATCTGCTACAATTTCAGCATTTATGGGTAACCCTGACAGTTCAGTTATTACACTTTTTACACTTTCTATAATTTCATCTTGACTGGGAAGTCTAGACAACATGTCTGCGGGTCCCATATTTTCACTTTTCCTATACTCTGCTTTGTATTTGAATACTGCTAAAGTAGTAGCACAACGTTGTAATTTGGCAGCTGCTACTACTGGCATGGGTCTTTCAGGTGATAATATGGATTTTAAGGGCAAGTTATCTGTAACTAATATAAACTCTCTCCCTGCTAAATACTTATAGAATTTAGTTAACCCATACATAATAGCCAATGCTTCTTTTTCAATTTGTGAATATTGTTTTTGTGTTTCGGAGAGTGTTGCCGGAGCAAAATAAATAGGATGCTCAACTCCTCTACTCTATGAGCTTGAACACAGCCTAGTCCATATTGTGACGCATCTCAACAGAGTACCAATTGTTTACAAGGATCAAAATGCATGAGTGCATTACTCCCCATCAGCAGCTGTTTACTATTTTCAAAACTACTATTACACTCATCAGACCAAGACCACTTGACTGTCTTTTTTAGTAATTCATTTAAGGGCTGCAGCAAGGTGCTAAGATTTGGCAAAAATTTCCTATAAAATTTTATCATGCCCAACCATAACCTCAGCTCTTGTACATTTGTGGGAATTCTAGCTTCTACGATTGGCGTTACTCTCTTGGGAGTAGTTTCAATTCCTTGACTCGTAATAACGTGTCCTAAATATTCTACTCTTTCTTTCATGAACAAACATTTCTTTAAGTTTACCCTAACATTGTGTTCTTGGAAGCGTCCTAACACTTTCTTCAGTTTACAGAGTAAAGACTTAAAGTCTACTGCCCCAATGAGAACATCATCAATATAGCATGTCACTCCCTCCATGTCACAAAATAACACATCCATTAATTCCTGAAAGGCGGCAGGTGCGGAAGCCACACCATACATGAGGCGCGTTGGTCTCAAGAATCCTAAATGTGTGCTTACAGTAAGACATTCCTGTGACTTGACGGCTAATTCTAGCTGCAAATATGCTTCACTAAGATCTAACACACAATAAATATTATTTCCTGCTAAACTAGCAAATACATTATCTGCGTTTGGCAATGGATAATGATCAATTTTGATATTTACATTGACAGTTCTCTTATAGTCTACGCATAGTCGGTAACTACCATCGGGCTTCAGCACTGGAAATAATGGTGATGCCCATTCCGAAAATTTGACAGGCACCATTCTACCATCATCAATCATCTGTCTTAACTGATTTGTCACTTTTTGTCTTGCATAATAAGGTATATCATAGGCTTTACAACGTACTGGGACAACATCGTCTTTGAGTTTTTATTTTGCTTTAAACCCTTTTATTATCTTAGTACGATCAGTTGAAAATACTTCAGGATACTTGGTAATTAATGCTTTAATTTCAGGACAATACTCTGATTCTTTGATCACCGACAGTAGTGGCTACGCTGGCTAAAGCGCAGCATTAGGTCATGGGACCAAGCTCTCTGCTGACTCGGTAGACGTGTGGGTTCGAGCCCCACCGTCGGCCGTCCTTGAAATGGTTTTCCGTGGTTTCCCATTTTCAACACCAGGCAAATGCTGGGACGGTACCTTCTGACAGGCCACGGCCGCTTCCTTCCACATCCTTGCCCAGTTTCATTCACCATCATTCATTTCATCTCTCATTAACGCCTCTCATGAGGTTGGCGTCAGGAAGGGCATCCGGCCGTAAAAACCATCGCCACAAAGACTTCCATCGCATCTCATCCCCGACCCCGTTGGAAAAACGGGAATAATAAGGGGTAGACGTACACTCTGATTCTTTGATCACCTTAACTCTCCCATTTATTTTCTTTTTGACTTCTCCCAGTCTTTCTCCTACATCCCTCCAATTTACTACTATTTCTTCCAACCAATCCCTACCAATCAAAGGCAAAAACAACTGAGGTGTGTCACATATTACCAACTTCAGTCATGTTATCTCCTACATTGTCACTAACCTTAACTGTTACTGTTCCTTCCACTTTAATCGGGCTACCATCTACTGTTTTAAGTTTAGCATCACATCCACTAATACTTAAATGTGGAAACAATTCTTGCAACTGCCTTACATGAATTAAACAGTATCCTGAGCCCGTATCAATTTCCATTAATACCTTTACACCATCAATATTGGCTTTCACTAACAATGGTTCATTATTATGTGTAACAAGGTTTACCTCCACTCCGTTCACATAATTCCCAGTATCTCGAATTACCACATTATTTCTGTTTTTATCACTATCCTCAGTGTCATTTTGTTTAAATCCTATTCCTTCTTCTACTACACACATGTCCTCATCTACTAGCCTACACATTTCCCTTGCTTCTTTCTCCTCATTAAATGATAGTTCCCACTCACATGACTCTTCTATTACATCCCCATTATTTACTCTGTTTATGACTAATTGATCATAATCACTACTCATGTCATAGTCCAGAATACTTTCCTCACATTGCTCCTATTTAAGCCTATCACACGTGTGTTCTGATCGTCCGTCGCCGCTAACAATAGCTTCAGCTGATTCCCTACAATACGGAGCATACTGCCATTGTTCACTACACTCCTTTTGTTGCCTTTCGTCACTGACAACTGATTTAATTTGCTCTCTATGATAACGAGCCGTATGACCTATTTTTCCACACGCAAAACAATTTACACTTTTGGACCAGCAATTATCTGGGCGACACTTTGGCGATGCACATCTCCAGCATCCTTGTGACGCCTTGTTAGATTGTCTCCGCCCTAAGTGTTGACCTCTAGGCACTGCGTGTACTCGTTCAGAATTTCCCTGGATTTCCTTTCCTCTGTTTGGTGCCGGATATTGAAACTGTAGACCAAAAGCTCCGCGTCCTGGGATAGTGCCTCGTCCTCGCGTACCGCTATTTTTGGTGACACGGCTACATCCGCGATTTTGACTGTATATAGGCCCATGCTTAATTGTATTGACCTGATATCCTTCCCGTTCTCTGGCCATCTGTTGTGACTGTGTTTGCCACTTCTCCATTTGTTTAGTCACCTCCACCGCTCTATCATAAGTAAGATTTGGCTCTTGGTATAATCGATCTCTAGTTTTGTCTGATGTGAGACCAAACATGAACTGATCTCGTGGACGAGAGTCCAGATTGTTCCCAAAATCACACGTCTGAGCTGCGTCATTAAGTTTAAGCACAAATTCCGCAACTGTCTGAGATGGCAGTTGTGTCATACGTTGAAACCGTACTGTCTCAGCGAGCGCCAAACCGGCAGGATTAAAATGTTCCTTTAATCTTTTCTGAAGGTCCACAAGGGTAAGATTTCTGGGTTCCACAGGTCTGCACAAACAATTTAGAGTTGCCCGTACTTCGCGGATTTAAATGATTAAGAAAAAACAATTTTTTTCTCATGGCGTTTGATCCATCTGCGGGAGATTCGTTTCGTTCAGTTGCCGGTGCGTCCGGACCCAACGCATGGTTATTCATTAAACAGTAGTCCTCGAACCTGCTGTAAAAGTCTTCTATTTTCTCATCCTTTGGATTGAAAACTTCCAAGTTTCCAACAAGGCCATATTTTGAATGACCTCAAGTTCCTTTATTATATTTTGAAGTGCTGGTGCTCCCGTGAGCTGATCGCGGCTTTCAACAATGCACTCGTCCGTTTCAAATCCTTCGAAATCAAGGTCCGTCGTAATTAATTGACTCCATTTAACTGTACTATCCACATAATCGCTATTTATTAGTCCTTTTCACTTATCTCATGTTTTTAACCACTGCACTCTGAAGGTTCTTTTTATTAAATCCGTTTTCCACTCGTCGCCAGTGTAATGACTCCTTCATTCTAGTCCATTTGTAACTCAACTGATTTATTTCTAAGACGTGCCAACATAACATAACATAAGATGTAGTACCAACATTACAATTTACACATATCATATATATACACACATAATACTTAATACACAACACTTACAATTTACACATATCATATATACACACATAATACCTATTACATTACAGTTAGGTATTGTTGTTTTAAGGGGAGGAACAGCAAGATTATCTGCCCTCAATTTACTGCAGTAGAGGATAATAGCAACCTAGGCCAAATTCCATGTGATGTCTTTTTACAAGCAAATAAGAGTGTAGAACTGTACAGAATCCTTTTGTAAGCTGCCTTATAAATCATACTGGTATTTACAGTAGGCCTAGGTCTACTAATAGATATATTTCATCCTCAGTTTTTGACTGACGACCTGGATTTAAGGCCACATACCTCTTAGGCCTATACACCAATCTTCCTCTTTTCATTATTTTTAGCCTGTTAATTGCCAAGTTCATAAAACCTTTGTAGGCTACTACCAGTACAGTACCGGTATGTCTAATTTAAAAACTGATATTAAAGCAACTCAACCGGTATATCTTTTTAAATAAAAACGACTTGTATCGGAAATCTGATACCATATTTCGAAAGAAAGGTTACCTTAAGCCAGTTAATTTCAAAAATGTCAACTAAAGATAACGCCCAAGGTAGGCCTACCAGTATGTGAAAGTAACTAAGCTCATAATCCTCACCTAAAATATCTGTATATTTCCTTAGAGTTTTCAATATGTTAGAATAACTAGAAATATTATCTTAGGCTATGCCTACAGCTGCAAATTGCACTTGTTTTACTCTGAATTATGGCTTGTAGGCACTGCACTGGCACCGTATTCATCAATAGGAAGATAATTAATCTCGTTAGTTTATTTCTATACTAGCCTATTATTTTAACATATCATACCAAGCTTTTAACAATGACAGTGTGAATAATACCATCTTATATCTAGGCGTAGGCCTAATTTATATGCCAGCTTAGGACGTGGTGGCTTCAATTTTATTGGAGAAGAAAGCGGGAAATACATTTGGCACAGCATCATCACTTAAAAATTTAATGCCCGGCAATGCTGGCTTCGTGGCTTGTAATCTAAAGGTAAGAAATGGGCTAAACATACTCTCATGTGGGCTGATATGTGTGATTTCCTTTCAGCACGAAGAATTTTGAAAAGCCACTATTTCCTCAAAATACGATCAATGACAAGGAAGTAAACGTTACTTTGTAGTTGCCACATCTGTTTTTGCACTGGGGAACTGCACAATATTGAACCATTATTCTGTAATGTATAAAACAACGAATATTTAAGCGTAATTCGTAACTACAACTCACACAAGATAGTCATGGCTGCCCATAAGATCGGTTTGTAAACAAAGTCACGTGATAGCGTGACATCAGAGAGCGGTACTGTTCTAGTCGTCCATTTCACTCGTGTTATTATCGTCAACAGACTCGTCTGAACTGATTATCGCACTGTCAGTTTTGCATGCGCCATGCTAACACTTGACAATACACTCGGTAACTGAGTGTTATAAAACCCCACTTCCTGTACTGAATGCATTATCGAGACAACAATATTCCTATCTGCATTTCGTTCAACGAAGACCTTAGTTTATAAATAATTTTATTAATGCAGCCAATGGTCATGTACTTTTCTTTTCAGGACGGGTCAGGGAAGGGATATAGGAAGGAAATCGGCCGTGGACCTATTGAAAGGAACCATCCCAGCATTTGCCTGGTGGTAAAAATGGGAAACCACGAAAACCATTTTCAGGACGGCCGAGGTGGAATTCGAACCCACGCTCTCCCGATGCCAGCGAGGCGCGAGGTAGCGCGTTAGCGGTCTCGGCAACCGCGGCCAGTTTAGTTTATAAATAACACTTAGTATTTCGATCAATGAACGGCGGAGAGGAGAAAATTACACAAGAATGAAGCACTGTAAGAAAACTTTAATTTACGTAGCTGGTCGCCCGCGCACAGTACAAAACTATGTAAATTAACGTAGCCCGTCATCAATGTCTTAGCAATTATATTGAAAGACAAGGGGTTAATAATTTTGAGTAAGGTATTCATATTTTGTATCAAAGGTGTTGCTATCTGGTAGCAGGGGTATTAGGTTGGTCTGCTACACTTGTTAACAAGCACCTGCGAGTTAAATTCAATACGTGTCTGTTTTTTCCTCTAATATTCCAGTAAATTCTGTGCATCTAATGAGTTTTGTGTGTTGATTTCAGAGTCAGAGATCCAGCCCCACATTCACCAAAGGTTTGGACTATAAGAAGATGATGAATGGCAGTTTTGACTCCATGGACAAGTCCCAGTTTAACTCTTCAGTGGAAGATAACAGCTATGATATATACGAAGCTCATAACCCAGATACTTCCGCAAGAACGTTTGGCTACACGTCGGACTTCCGTGGGGCTACCGAAGCAGTGAATCCCAGCTTTGATCTCACTTACAGGAATGAGGGTTTTAAAGATAATTCTGCATTTCAATCTCGCGAGAACTGGGCATCTAGACCCGTGAGTGAATATACCGATGAAAGTCCCGGTACGGTAGATTACAACTCTTCCACCTTACCACTAGACACGAGTCTCGCTATGACGGACTCTACTCTGGAGTTGAAACATGGTTTGGACTACGATAACCAAGCAGCATACCGGCCACACCTACAATATGACACTCCAAGCACAGATTACCCTGTTCCCCCACCTCCCCTAGACGAGGAGACGTATCCTCTCACACCGTCACCGCCAGCTGATTTCCAGAACTATGCAACCAGTGGCACCAACCTTCTAGACACAAGTATCGATGATGAACCAATGTTAAGGCCACAGAGTCAGGTGTTACTGGAAACCAATTTGGACGAGGAGCCACCTCCTCCAGCACGATCAAAAAGTGAAGCATTGCTTGAAACCAATTTGGATCTTTATATCCCATCAAGTGAACCTATTAATTTCAACAGAAGTAAAAGTCAACCATTAGAAACATCCATGTGAAAATAGAAAGATCGAAAGTAGAGCCAGTCTATGAGAAACTACAGGGTAAGTATTTTACTGGAGCACAGTTACTGGCTAGCTAAGCACACTTATGGCTTCTATTGCTTGCCACGGTGGGTGAGTGGTTATTGAGTCGGATTACTAACCCCAAGCTTGCAGGTTCGCTCCTGGCCATGGTAAGTGATTTTTGAAAGGCGGAAAAAATGACAACACGCATATCATACGATGTTGGCATATTAAAGAACCCATTTGAATTCAGTAGACCGTGTTCATAATGGCAAAATTAGTCTCAGGATTTTCCGCCAATACAAAGTTTCTCATTTCTCTAATAGAAAGCGCTTTGGTGTCAAGGAGCTTAGATATCTAACCTCCTTGACTTTCATAGTGATTCAAGGAACAACGAAATTCGACATGCAAGCTGCCCTCTGACACCCGAGGCCATACGATATTATTATTATTATTATTATTATTATGGGTTCTATTAGCCAAGAGAGATTGGGCCACGCTGTTGTAGTAATCGAGGTTGAAGTACTGCTCTAGTACAAGCTCTGTGAACTTGAGGGGTGAGGTGATGCTGGAGGCGGGGAGAGAAGGCCTGTCAACAGCCCGCCGTGTCATCTGGAATTCTTTTCTATTCCAATATTGCTAACATAGGGCCGTTGTCTAAACCACTGTAGTGTTGCAAATGAGTGAATGAGTCGCCAACCAATGTATTTGGTTCTGTTACTACGCACAGACCGGGAACCTCGCACATCACTCGTCACCGTCCGCGATCCACAGTCCTCTAAGGTTCACGGAGTTTGGACTCGAGCAGTAGTGGACCGAACTGTCTTGACTAACGGCACCCACGTGACACCTAGCTAGCCTGTAACCACACTCCAGCAACATACTCAACCTGTATGGTGCTGATAGGAATTTGACTGCAAGTTAAGCAGGAAGGGAACACAGAAAGCATTACGGTAGCTATTATAAAAACAAAAGTCTTTGTACTGCATAGATGAATTTTATGAGTTATGCTGCTATTGAATATAAAAGTATTTTTTAAGAATTCTCTAGTCCATAAAACGTCAAATGAGAGGATGTGTGTAAATTAGAGCTAACCATCAAAAATAAATGTACTTTTTTTAATGAATCAGTCGTAGAGTGTCTGCTTCTTTACCCTGAGATTGCAGGTTCCATTCCCAGCCATGAAAGTCATGATGATAATAAATGTTTTAAGTGGCCTAACAGTTCTGAGGGAGTCAGATTTTTAAGGGGGAGGAAAAATGTATGGCATTCCGAGCTCACTAAAGAGATTATCAAGGTGACACATCAATTCAGATAATCGAGGCCGTACAATAAAAAAGAGAAGCCCATACACCTTAATAAGTGGCGGCTCATGTATGTTTGTTGAGAGGATGAAAGAATTTAACTGCACAGAATTACACCATCTTAAATAAAACATACAATAAATTAGCCTACATCCAGTGGCACGATTTCAAACATCCCTCTATAAAATAGGTACACAACCTTTCAAATGATATTGAAAGTTTTGACCCATGAATAGAATATAAAATAAAATAAAAATATTCAGTTTAACCCTACAATACTAAAATACGTAAAATTTACGTGTATGAATAATATAACTACTTAGAATTCCCTCTATATCTGTCCCCACCCTACCATCTTCCAGCAGTGCTTCTGCTAGTGGTGATAACAATGCTTTTGTTATTAATACCAATCAGTTCCAGAGGCATAATCATGGGGCAAAGAATTGCCTGGAAACTATCCTTGAATTTAACAACATATTGGTTTCTCCATGGCAGTAACAAAGAGGTGGGGAATTTGATGTAGATATGTCACATCACTTCAGAGGGATTATAAAAACAACTTCATAGAAACCAGATACAATATAAGAGGCTGGAGAGATTACATCCTGCTATTTACGTCAAAGTAATCGACTTCTGTATTTGTTGTATTTAAGGTGGAACTAAAGCGTATTAAACTTTAAAGAGCACAGAGAATTCAGTGTATATAAATGGTGTTATATACGAAATATCTATTAATTTCAACCATTTAACTACTTGGTGCCTTAGCACAAAGTTCATAGTACGTAAATTTTACATATTACCGTATTTGCTCGCGTATATCTCGCACTTTTTTTCCTGAAATTTCAACTAAAAAATGGGGTGCGAGATATACGCAAGCCGAAAATACGAGTGAAATTTGTCGGTGCGAGATATACGCGAGGAATTTCCGTATTCCCGAAAAAACACAAAATTTTCATTATTGAAACAAGGCAACTGGTATACGGTACTCACCCTATTCATTATCACTGCCGTCACTGCTACCGATCTCCGAGGTACTCTCGCGTGCATCATTCTGGTCATCATCCCACACGGCTTCATCCTGACTTCCGTCCAATGCATTTGCGATGCCTGTCTTCAAGAAGCTCTTCACAACAATGTCCGGCGACACCATAACCCACGCCCGTATAACCCAATCACACACGAGTTCAACTGACGGCCTCTTTATTTTGCCTGCTGGCATCAGGACGTGGTCCCCTCCCGCCATCCATTCGGCGTACAATTTACGCATGTTGTCCTTGAAGGGTTTATTGATGGAAACGTCTAAGGGCTGAAGAGGATGTGTGAGTCCACCAGGAATTACAACAAGATCCGTTTTAATTTCTTGAAGACGTTTCTTCGTGTCTTCCACCAAGTGTCCGCGGAAACTGTCCCACACTAGCATTGCCGGGCGTCGAAGCAATGCCCCTGGCCGTGCTCCCCACACTGTACGGACCCAGTCCTGGATAAGAGCTGTATCCATCCATCCTTTCTCTTGCACGCGAACATGAATGCCTTTAGGAAACTTCGCTTTAGGCATTGTTTTTCTTTTAAAAATAACATATGGTGGCAATTTTCTTCCGTCCGCAGTTACTGCTAGCGTGACTGTGCAGCGTTGTTTCTCACACCCAGTTGTAAGCACAAGGACGCTAGATTCTCCCTTCTTGTTTATGGTAGTGTTGGATGGCATGTCGAAGTTTATCGGAGTCTGATCTGCGTTGCCGATTTGAGATAGCAGGTAATTGTTCCTCTTCCGCATTGCTATCACATGACGATGAAACTCGATAATTTTGTCATTGAAATCACTTGGCATTCTCTGACAGAGAGATGTTCGCCTTCGCAGACACAAGCCCTTTCTTTTCATGAACCTACGGATGACTGTTGTGGTGCGCTAATCGCTAATTCAAACGTGTATATGGCAGCGCAGCGTCTCGATCCCTAATCGGCTCGCATCGGACAAGTTCGGATCAACTCGTCGTTGCTCGCTCGTCCTGTTAGTATCGCTTCGGGTAAGTTCCGGCACAATGACGACTATTGTGGCGCGCTAAATCGAACGTGTTTATACCTCAAGGTTATTACGGTCATTTATATGATGGCGTCAAAAATGAATGCGAGATATATGCGAGTACTTTTTTCCCCCTGAAATTTCAACAAAAAAAAAAAATGGGCTGCGAGATATACGCGGGGGCGAGATATACGCGAGCAAATACGGTATTAGTATTAAGCATCAATTGAATAATGGTAGTATTCTAGGGATAAAATGAAAAGTGATATTTTCACAGCTCTGCATTAGCGTAATGGTCTGGTGACTGATTGAATGCAACGCCGCTAGATGGCAGCTGTAGCAAGTTAGTGACACTACAAGCCAGAATGAAGACGCATTCGCAGTTCAAGGGGAGGATATCCTCCTCTGCCGTTCATTTGGCTGCGTTAGAACTGGAGTTCTTTCTCTGGTCACTAGTGCGCCTGTCTGTAACTGCAGTACTAGAGAAAAGTATGTGCTTTCCTCCGTACAACTAACCAGACTTTTCAAGTAGCACAAGAGCGTGCGTGGTTTAAAACCCGATAAAACATGTTCGTTTTATAGTTAAAAATAATCCAATCCACCTTGAATTTCAAGGTAAACATTTTATATGCAAATTACCGAAATATGTGAGGAGGAAGCTCCTCCCTTCCGTCCCCCGAGGAGCCGCCACTGACCTTGATATACACTTCCTCTTGGGTTTTACATTAATCCCTAAAAAGTCTCTACAATGAAAATGGTTCCTTGTATTTTGCAATATTTTCAAGTTACAAATATTTGATGTAAATTGAATGAACATTTGAGGATTCTCACGCAATTTCCTTGTCTGAACCTATTAATGAAAGTCTGACAGAAATCCTACCAACTTTCCAAAAGTAAAGTTTTCTCTTTTTTAACATGCAATGGGTTAGCCCACTCATGTATACATCCATTCAATTTGAAGGCAGCATGGAGTTGGTATTAAAATGCACACAACGGTGAAATAGTGCATGGCCACAACTTTCTCTTGTAAAATCATTGATGTAGCCAGATGAGACATCACAGTAAGAATCCCTGCTGATAATTCACCTCAAGTGGTATGGTATAAGCAGGGGAAAATATTTGCCAGCTTCATTAGTGGTCATCACAATGTATTATTATTAAGGCTCGGTACAATGTCCGAGGTCAAACATTTTTATATTTTACTAGCAACTATCTAAACTCTTGCCAAGAGCTATGTCGATGGAAGTTCAGTGTTCCTGCTTCCACTATCTTATTCCTATTGTCAAAGCCAGTTTTCTCTGTGATTGTAGTAATAAGAGTGTACTGAGCAGTAAGAAGGAATAGGAAGGGACAAAACAGTATGTTTTTACAACCAGAGTCATTGACTCCTTTCAAATATTGGAAGGAGGGCAGGACTATACATCTAAATCAGGCATTAGTAATATTTTTTGTAATATTTACAAGGTATTAATGATATTAGAACACTATTGATGCTTTTAATTTTATGTATGCCCCTTATTAATCCCGTTTCAATGGGGTTGTGGGTGAGATGTGATTCATTTCTATGTTGTGGGTGGTTTTCATGCTGTCTCTGGCTTTATACGAGGCACGTCCAGAAAGTAAGTTCCGTTTGGTAGTAAAATTAAATTGTGTACAGATACAGAAAAAATATTTATTGCACAACATTCAACACCTCTTAAACTACTTTTCCACATAACTGCCGCACTTTTGCAGGCATTTGTCATAGCGTGGCACAAGTTTTTGGATACCTTCTTCATAGAAGTTTGCCGCCTGTGTCTTCAACCAGTTGGAAACATCTTCTTTCAGCTCGTCGTCATTGTTGAACTGTTGATTGCCAAGGAAAGACTTGAGATGTGTGAACAGATGAAAGTCGCTAGGAGCGAGGTCAGGGCTGTACGGAGGGTGGTCAAACACGTCCCAGCCAAATCCCTGTAGGAGATTTTTCGTCACATTTGCAGTGTGTGGTCGTGCGTTGTCGTGAAGAAAAACAACACCTTTTGACAGCAACCCTCGGCGCTTATTCTGTATTGCGTGGCGCAATTTCCTAAGTGTCTCGCAGTAAGCATCTGCGTTGATTGTTTGACCACGCGGTAAGAAATCAATGAGTAAGATGCCTTTCCAGTCCCAGAACATTGTGCACATCATTTTCCGAGGTGTCAAGATTTGTTTCGGCTTAACCTTTGCTGGGGATGAAGTGTGCCTCCATTCCATTGATTGCCGCTTACTTTCAGGGGTGTCGTAAGAAACCCAAGTTTCATGTCCTGTGACTATCTGTATCAGAAATTCTTCGCCGCCTTCATTGTAACGGGTCAAAAACTGAAGTGCACTACCCATCCGTTTTGTTTTGTGTTGCTCTGTAAGAATCTTTGGTACCCAACGTTGGCAAAGTTTACGAAAGTTCAGTTTTTCGGTAACAATGTCATGAATTAGTGATCGTGAGATTTGGGGAAATTCCATAGCGAGAGCACTAATTGTAAACCTGCGGTTTTCCCGGATCTTGTCATCAATCGCGTGAACCAGTTCTTCTGTAACCAAAGATGGACGCCCACTTCGTTCTTCATCGTGCACTTCACTACGTCCTTCATTGAACTGTCGGACCCATCTTCTCACCATTGAATCACTCATCGCATTTTGTCCATACACTTCGCAAATTTGCCGATAAATTTCAATTGGTTTCACTTTCCTAGCATTCAGAAAACGAATCACAGATCTGATTTCACAAGCGGCGGGATTTTCAATCAACACCAACATTGTACGAGTAAACATGCACAACAACACGTACGTGGCTGACAGCGCTCTCCAAATGGCGCACGTTTCTTCTCCTTGATACAGAGCGTCTACCGCGCATATGCGGAACTGCGCTGCAGCGGAACGTACAACTAGTTGAAGACACAGGCGGCACACGTCTATGAAGAAGGTATACAAAAACTCGTGCCACGCTACGACAAATGCCTGCAACATTTCGGCAGTTATGTGGAAAAGTAGTTTAAGCGTTGTAGAATTTTGTGCAATAAATAATTTTTCTGTATCTGTACACAATTTAATGTTGTTACCAAACGGAACTTACTTTCTGGACGTACTTCGTAATTTGCGGGGACAGAAAGTTCCTTTGCCCTCCTCAAAGTCAGCATTTACAGTATATCTACAATGCTTATATGGTTATAGGATATTGTTTTGCTCCTTTCTAGTCTTTATTTGCATACTGGTAGCTGAATTTTAATACAATTCTGTTGTATGGAATACTGGTTGCCTAATGAGAGGATTATAGTACAGTACTGTGTGTTCTACCATGGTAGAGTTGACTACCTCTGTTGAAGTCTTGATTGAGCATTCAAGACAGTACATTATGTGATAAACAAAGCATTGCCAATATGTGATATATGTACATACTTAATTTTCTTTTAAATCTAGAAATGGTAAAGAATAAGAAAGAATAGTAGTTTGCCAAGGTGAGGATTTAATAGATAATTAATGTTATTGGTTTTACATCCCTTTAAACTGCTGCAGCTTTTAGAGACGCCAGTTTTCCGGGTGCGGTATTCAGACGCTCGCCATTTCTTTCTGTCGGAGTAGAGTTGCTGTTCTTCTACGTCTTCCTATTTCACATTCCGTTTGTTGACCTCAGACATCACTGTGTCTATCCATCTATTTCTTGGCCTTCCTCTCACTTCTCTGTCGAAATAATTTCTATTTCTGTCCATTCTCATGACGTGTCCAAACCACTGTAATCTGAGTCTTCCTAGGAGTTCAGTAACAGGTATTTTGATACTTTTGATACCAACTTCCTGCCTACTAACTTCATTCCTATCTTGTCTTTCCTGGTCCTTTGGTTCATTGTTCTGATGAATTTCATTTCTGTTGCCTGGATTTTACTATTAGCCTTGTTGAGTAGGGTACATGTTTCAAGTCCATAGGTGAGAATTGGAATCTATGCTGTATATAATGTGAGTTTCTACTGCTTTCCTTGCCTTGGTAAGTTATTAATGCTTTCTGGTTCTTTTCTTTTTCAACGAGATAATTTTGCCTGTATTTGTCTGTGTGATGTTGTTTTATACTTTCCTTTTAAGATTTCTTTCTCTATGAATATTGACTTATTAACACATAATACCGTATAAACTCGTCTATAGGACCCCCTTTTTTTTCTAAATTTTTAGTTCCAAAATTCAGGAGGGGGGGTGGTACTATAGACGCAAACTTCACAAAAATCCATTGAAAAAATGAAAATCCACAGCCTGCTTCCAGTCTTCGACAGGGTCAGGAATGGAATGAATGAAGCCCCCATCTAGCGGCGAGGATATGGACTGTGCCGGCTGCCGAGGCCTGACACTCCTCTGGAGCAATGATTAAATGAATGACAGATGAAATGAAATGATAGTGGAGAGTGTTGCTGGAATGAAATTTTGACAGGGAAAACCGGAGTACCCGGAGAAAAAGCTGTCGGCCTCCGTTTTGTCCAGCACAGATCTCACATGGAGTGACCGGGATTTGAACCACGGACCCAGTGGTGAGAGGCCGGTGTGCTGCCGCCTAAGCCACGGAGGCTTACAAAAATTCATTATTTTGGGAAAAAAAAAAGAGAGTAAAAATAAGTGATTTTGAAGGGCAATACATCTTTGTATACAAAACAAAAGAATGCAGGCAAGATATGAAACCATAACTTTCATTGGCCGGATGTTAAACTTGGCGCTTTTACTCGGCCAATAGTGTGGCATCTTCTATTGGATATTGGGTGAAGCCTATTGGCTGTACAATTCGATATCCTGCCCAATCGCGTACGCAAAATGGCGGTCATATCATCTGAGTAACTAAAATAATGTAACAAGAAAAACATTTTTGTCATAAAAGAGGATGAATTTTAGTTAAAATTTTAAAAATTTTAAAGAATTCGTCAATTTCCAAGAATTGACTCTCAATTATTAAGGAGGGGTACAATAAGCAATTTTCAAGAATTTTGTATTTTGGCTCTCGAAAATGAGGGGGTGTCGTATAGGCGAATAAATACGGTTAACTCCATAAGAGTAGGAATATGCTTTACTATTCTGAAATAGGCTGTCACATCTGACAAAAGAATCTTCCGGAATACTTTTTGGGTTGTTAGGCTGTGTTCTGTGATTTATGGTGTCTGGTGCAAATATCCAAAATGACCTAAGCTGGAGTTACGAGATTATAGGATTAGAGTGATAATAATATAGAATGTTAGGGGTAACTTTGTCACTTTTATGCCTGATGCCGAGGAAATATCAATACTATTATTTTGATTCATAGAGTGTTATTGCTTGTATTGGAGATCTGTCATTCCAGTAAAGCTGAACTCTCCTGAACTCTTCACCTCTACATAGAACCCTGAGTAGCATCCATAAATAAATGAGTTGCCTAGGAGATTGTATACTCTTGGAAGCCCACTCAATCCTTATCTTCTCCCATTTCTTACCAGTGACCTGCCATCTGGCTTCCATATGATTTTTATAACAGGTCTAGTCATGACAAAGTTAACATTAACACACTATATAAGGCAATGGAAGTAGATTGTTGAATGTCTTATTTCTGCTACTAGAATGCAGTTGAAAAGAGAGGCTGCTATTCATAAAGGCTGCAAATTATCCTCCATATATTTCTATCTATACATTGAACAAGAAATGGAAGAAATGCGATAGAAATTTAAATAATAATGTTATGGGTTTTTCGAGCGGTTTCGGTGGCGTAGTTGGTAGCATGCTAAACTGCTGTGACCAAGATAGCAGGTTCAAACCTGGCCGAAGTCGTCCTTTTCTTTAAGAGCGTTACAATCCTTCAGTATGCCTTCCTTCGGCATGTAAAACTTGTGTGATGCTAAATTTCTAGGTTAGATTTCGTTGAAATGCTCTATCATAGTTCCAATGTTCACCACTAGATGTCAGAGACATCTAGTAAAGAAAGTTGGAACTACTTGAAATTGAACGGAACTTGTAGCTCACACCATGGGTGTCCGCTTTAAGCAGCTACAGCCTCTGTCCTCGGACACTAAAAGCCATACGCTAAATAAATAAATAAATAGATAAATAATGGATATTACGTCCCATTTAACTACTGTAACTACTAGAGATGCCGGGGTGCCGGAATTTTGCCCCGAATGGGATCTTTAACGTGCCAGTATATCGACTGACAAGCCTCTCTGTCGCGTTTGTCCTTCTTCAAATGCCATCTGACTTCATCAGGATTCGATCCTGCTACCTTGGGAATAGCAGGCAAGAACATTACTGCTGCACCATGCAGCCAAAAAATGCGGCAGAGGGTATCATCCCGCATGCCATGAGCAGGATTCTGGGATGCACACAGTCTTTTAACTCCCTAACACAGGTTTTAAGTTGTTTTCCTTTTTTTTAAACTCAATTTCTTAGAAGTAACAATTCAGCAATCTACATCCATTTGTAAGTAGAACAAAATACTATTGCTCTTCCTTGTTGTGTCTATGGAAACTTTCTTCCTTCTACTGTATGTTTCTTTCTATTGGTCTTGTAGAAAATCGTGATTTTTTTATAGCTTATGTATTTGTTTTATGTTTGTTTCATTCCCGTTCAGTAAGGTTAGTAGATGAAGTAAAACCATACCTACTTGTGTTAAATTCTCTCTTTCCAATCTTATTCAATTTTTGAAAAATGATTAGATTTGAAATCTTCTTCTTCATTACCCGGTTCCAGTGATCTGGGTCGGGGCGTGAATCAAGGACCTCCATCCGAGGCTTTAGTCGTTTACTCTCCAGGTAGGCTTTTCCCACGGACTCAGTGAGGGATCCCACCTTTACCGCCTCTACGGGCAGTGTCCTGGAGTTTGATATCAAGTTTGGGGATACAACTGGGGAGGCAGGACTAGCACCTCGCCCAGGCGGCTTCACCTGCAAAGCGAACAGTTGGCCTCATAGGGATGGGAAGAATGGGAGGGAGATAGAAAGGAAGAGGGAAGGATGCGGCCGTGGCCTGACAGTAGGTACCATTCCGGCATTTGCTTGAAGACGAAGTGGGAAACCACGGCTGAGGTGGGAATTGAACCCCCTCTACTCGATTGGACCACCCGAGGCTGAGTAGGCCCCATTCCAGTCCTCATACCACTTTTGAAATTTTGTGGCAGAGCCAGCAATTGAACCTCGGACCTCCGGGATTGCAGCTATGCCTTGCCATTTAATGAACCAATTTCAGGACACCGGTATATGGTATACAGAGTGTTTCAGTAAGAGCATGCAAAACGGATACCAGCAATCTGGTACGCCACACTGAGAATATCTACACAGGGAACATGTGGTCTTCGAGGTCACCCAAAAGTGCTATGGATGTAAACATGTGTAACATGTTAAGGCATCCTCAGTAGTTAGTTATGTGTATTGCTTATTTACTATGCTATTACACAGGTAGTCTGTGAACGGATGGGCATAAAATGTAGGCGACCAATGTAGAGTTTGTTGTTCCTCTATCGCCCGGAGGAAGCGTGGTCATACAAAATCTCATACGTCATTGCCATGCTTGTATCGAGGTTGGTGGCTGTCATGTTGAGCAACTTTTATGAGTTTGTACATACCATATGGAGCTGAGATGTTGACATTGAGAAAAGAGGAAGAAAAAAGATTGGAGGCGTTTGAGATGTGGAGAATGGAAGGGATAAAATGTGTAAAGAAAGTGTGAAATGAAGATGTGCTGAAAAGAGTTGGAGAGGAGAAAAATATATTAAAGGTAATCAGGATGAAGAAACAAAATTGGCTTGGTCGTTGGATGAGAAGTAATTGTTTACGTATGGATGCAATGGAAGGAACGGTGAATGGTAGAAGACGATTAGGACGGAGAAGATTCCAAATGGTTGACAGTATAAGGATCGACGCAAAGTGTGAAACAACAAAGAGAGTAGCAGGAGAAAGGTTTGCTTGTAGAGCTGCCACGTGAGGACCTACACTGATGATGATGATACAATAACTTTCACTCGTTCATGGCATAGTCGTCAGTTACAGTGCTACCTGTGTGATAATGTACACATTTACTGAAAATAAACGAATAATCTTTTAGGGGCAGATGACCTCGTAGTTCCGCCCCTTAAAACAACAACAACAACAATAACTAACTAACTAACTAAACGAATAACCGTGGAGGACACCTTATTGTGTTACCCATGTTTACACATTTACATCAGTGTACAGATTTCCTGTCAACAAACATAAATAACTACTCAGCACACACCCCAATAGTATATCACATGTTTAACTCCAGAACACCTTTGGATGACCTCGGAGACCACATGTTCCTTGTGTCTATATGCTCGGTGTGGCGGCCGGATTGCTGGTATCCATTTTGCATGCTCTTACTGAAACACACTGTATATGTTTCTCACTTCCTGGGGATAAATATATGAATTTCATAGAATCTTAATCCTCTACTCATGGATTTTATTCGAATTTTGTCGGACACATATTTATATTTATAATAGGCTACCTACAACTTTGGGAAGAACGTAAGATAATTTGTCAAACAATAAAATTGAGGGACTGCATAAAAGGTGCAATTTATGTTTTGTTGCCATATGGCAACATGATGCAGTAGAGGGTTAAAATGTCTAAATAAGTGGTTGCGGTCTAGGATGTCCTGTTTTCACTTGCTCAGATGATAAATAGTTGACCGGTACACATTTTTATCCGAATATAATCAAAGAAGTAAAATTAAAAATAAAAGAAAAAGATACTAGGAAATCGTTCACTTCAGAATTATTAGGACCAGCTTTTTGCTATCTACTAACTTACAATGTTAACAAATAATAATAAAAATTAAAAATAGTAAATTATATTGTTTTTTTTCTGATGGTTAAAGATAAAGTGTAGGCTACTTTTGTGAAATTAGGCTATAAATAAATGTTAATAAAATAAAAAGAACAGAAAAATATTGTTGTTAGTAATAATGACCCACATAGAAAACCTAAAAAAAGCCTATTTTATGGGCATAGAAAACCTAAACCGAGGTTAACAGGATCTAAAAATCCAGACCCTAGTTATAGTATTTAGAACAAGGAACTTATCTTGGAGTTTAGATAGCCAAGCTCCTTGAGAAATAATGCAAAGGTGGACAGGGAGTAATGCTCCTTACTTTATAATTTGAGGGGCAATCTCCCTCTAAGCATATTTTCTAAAGTCTGCTTACGACAATCAATACGGTTATAAGAAAGACTGGTTAATTTGTTTTAGCAAGGGAAGAAACACACTATCAGTAAGTATGGTATTACTAAACTTGAAGGCCAATAAAAAAAGGATAATTGATTGAGTGAAGCATTCACCCAATTGATGCACACATGGGGTAAGAAGTCAACAAAATGATAGTTTAAGAAGGATGGAAGCTTCAAGTTTTACATGACCATTAATTTTGTGATTATAAGCCATGAAACCTACTTTTACATAGAATCCAATCAACAGGATTTGACATTTCACCTCAAAAATCCCACAAGCATTAACTGGGGATCGAACCCAATCTGCCTTGGTGGAAGCAAGCAGCTTGACTGCTACAATATCATGCCCCACTGCCGACAGTTATTAGACTTTCGTGGCCGTTATTGTTACTGAAGTTTATTTTGGGAATTCTCACCATGTACCGCATATATTATGGGTTGATTGACATTCCACCCTCTGCTGTAGAGGAGATTTTCAAGTTAAGAATCACTAGATGATGTACTGGTCAATAGTTTGGATGATGCAGAAACTGATGTGAGTTCAGCCATCAAATGATTCAAATTGAAAAGGCCTTCCATAGTAGAGGGAGAAACTTTTCCAGTCAATATACTCGTACACTCTGCTCGAGTTCCCAGAAATAAACAAAAAATAGTAATTAAAATGATATTCTGACTGTTGTCGACAGAAGTGTGCCTTTATTAACAGAGGCATTCGTGATATCTCCTTCAACTTACTCTGTTCTTCCTATCTATTCTTTCTTCTCCAGTTTGATGTTTTTGCCTGTATATTGCCTTTGTATGATACCGTATATTTTCTTTTTGTTTTTGAAATCTTGTACATAAAGTAATGTTGTTTGTTAAGCTGTAAAAGATTTTATCATGCTTATTATTGTGGCTGATGTGGACAATGTTTCTGCACGAAGTATGTGTGTTTATCAGATGCTTATTTTAAATATGAATGGTGAAATAAATATGGTAAAAGATTGTGGAAATAAAATAGGGAGTAATGATAGTGATTGGGAAATACATTCAGTGTCCTATAAAATGCGAGTGATATTCAATCTGTCATAGCCTATCTAGGAAACTCATTCAGGTTCATAGACTGATTTTAACCAAAAAGAGTCTTGATTAAGTATTTCATTTCAATAAATATCAATGTGTACATGTTCAAATGTACTGATCTCTTGTCCGTTGCACAATCTAGAAAAAACAGGGAAGGACAGTGATTATTTCTAAACCCAGTAGTTTATGTGTAGCCTGCTGTAACGTGACATTGAGCGAGTGATGAAGTGTTTTGTATGAGAACATTTAAAGATTTTTATGACCACATTCATGAACTGCATTTAAAATTTTGTGCAGCAATGAATTTGCTGAAGAACAAAACTGATTTAATTTAATTTGTGTGTGTGGAAGAATTTGGTTATTGAATGAATATTTGCTGCGAAGAGAGATGCCTCACGGAGTCATTTTTATTATCAAGTTGTTCATATTTTTCTACTGTTTGTATAAATAAAGGATATGGAACATTCCAAGAAGCATCAACACTTTAGTGTTGTTATAATTACATGAATCATGTTGATTATGTTTGATTTTTATGTAATTTGTTAGTCAATAAATTGATGATGTCATTTGTGAGAATGAGTATCATGGTTTGAAATACCTGATTAGGAAATTGAATAAAGGTAATATTTTAGAAAGAAATGTGTATTATTACACTTTGTCCCATTATTTTGTATATAAATGCAATCCCGATATTTCGCGGTACCTACCCTACCGTAATTAATGCTCTAACTTCCACGGTTTATCCGAAAGATTTGTTTCCTTTCATTTATTGCAATATAGGCTAAACGACAGAGCCGATAAGTTTAATGAATAAAACGTGTTGTATTCTCTCACACTAATGTAATTACGTCATGTTTGAGTTTAATTGCTTTAAGTAGAATTTCAATTAGGCTAATTGAAACTGAATCATATAAAATCCCGCTCAATTCGATGAATTTCCCCGTAAGCGAGTTTTTTTCATATTATTTAGGCTACTTAATTGAAATTCGAATTTAATTCACTCATGTTTCACAAAAACACCGTGTGTTGCCAAGTATTTTTCTTCATAATTCTTTACTTCGTATTCGTATTGCCTCTACTTCCTAGATGTGAGTTGTCCAACACGGAACACCTCTCGGTAGTGATCGCGATCGATCTAATTAGGTTAATTTTATTACAGTAATTTCATTACATTTTGGTCCTGATTTTGGTAAATTGCAGTTCTTGACTGTGTAATATTCCATGATTTTCGCCACAACATTCCACTGATTATGACTGAAAGATTTTAAGGTTATGTTTGTATCGCGTTGACCACTGACATTTTATTCAATGCACAATATTTAAAGCATGCATTTCGATCAGGGGGTACCGTTACGAGCTTTGCGGGAGTAATGGTAGCCATTGGTCTAGCAGTATGTGACGTCACCTCGCGGACATAGGCGAGTCCCACAGCACTGCAGCACCTGCATATATTTTGCTTGAGGCACGTTTTCTTAATATATACGAGTTAATAGCTACGTAATTGCACACACCTTTCGATCTACCAATGTTAGAATATTTCGGAATGATGTTGGAAATGTTAACGGTGACTTAAAACATAAATGAATATGAGTTAATTAACGGCTATGAAATGTTACACATCTTAGAATCCAACATTTCTGTTCTTAACTATTCATTTTAGAGAATTGGGACATATTGGTCATGAGTCTCATGTACTTGGACGTGTTGAATTTTCCTGATAACCTGTGTTTTTGTAATACAGTAGTATGTGTAATGGTAATTTTCAGCATTTAGGATTGACGTTGGTGCCTCAAGACTTGAAATATGCACCATACCGACATTTTCCTGGAGGGAGTGTGGAGAACTCTCAGGAAAACCTCACACGGTGTCATAATTCGAACATTTGATCTCCGCGCAGTTGTGGCGCACGACTTAACGAACATGGCTATGCTGTGGGGTCAGAAAATATGTCTAAAAATATTGGAAATGTCTATTTTTAAACCAATCCATCACAGTTATGGTGGGTTAACATAGTCCATAAATGAATCAACAACAAACAACATTTCAAACATCGTGGTCCAGTAGCCCCATGTACTTGGATGTATGTGTTAAATCTGTCTGATAACCCGTGTCATTTTTTTTTTTTTTTTTTAGCGTATGGCTTTTAGTGCCGGGAGTGTCCGAGGACATATTCGGCTCGCCAGTTTTGTAGCTGCTTCGAGACGGACACCCAATGGGTGAGCTACAAGTACCGTTGGGGAGGAATGTTGGATGGGAGGGTCAAGGAGTTGGAAGGTAGCGGCTGTGGCCTATAGTTAGGGACCAACCCCGGCATTTGCCTGGAAGGAAGATGGGAAACCACAGAAGACCATCTTCAAGGTTGCCGGCGGGGGGATTCGAACCTCCTCGCCTCCCGGATGTGAGCGACTGCCAACAGTCATGCCGCAACGACCTCGGCTAACTCACCCGGTACCCGTGTCATTATGATAGCTGTACTGATGTGTTTATTTGTAATTGGGGTTAGGATTTCTGTGGTCAATTGTGTGTCTTAATTGCCATGTCTGGAGGTACTACTTCCGCAGAAGTCGACTCATCTGGAGATACTTTCATCCAGTTTTGGTATTTTCTTGGGTGACAACGTTTCAATCGTTGACATTGCTCTCTTAAGCACTGTTCTCTTCTGGTTGCGCATCTCCCGTTTATGATTGACCTGTAATTAAATGGCCCACTATACTTGTATTATTACTATTATTATCATAATTATTATTTTTATTTCATCAACGAAGCATGAGACGCCCATCTCGATTTATTTATATACTGTGCGTGTAAGGACATTATATAATGCTATGGTCTACGGTTTCAAAGAATGGATAGTGGTAGGAATTCAGAAGAAAGCGGTCATGATCTGAGAGGTAGGTACCATTATTGGCATTTACCTGGAGTTGAAATGGAAAACCACTTCAAGTCCGGCAAACGATGGAATGCAAATCCACATGTCCCCGATAATCAGGGTTGAGGCGTTGGCAAGGAGACACCATACACTGAACGGAAAGAGCGGCGCAGTCTTGATAACTTGGGAGGTGCTGCACTAACGTACTCACTTTAGGCTGTATGTTGTTGATTTATTTAGGGCCTTTGAGACATCGTGGTCGTGTAGCCCCGTGTGTTTGGGTATGTGTGTGGAATTTGTCTGATAGCGTGTGTTATTGTGATGGCTGTATTAGTGTGTGTATTTCTAATTCAGATGAGGATTGGGAAGGAGGTGGCCGTGGCCTTAATTTAGGGGCCATCCCGGTATTCGCCTGAAGTAGAAGTGGGAAACCACGGAAATCCACTTCCAGGATGACTGAGGTGGGAATCGAACTCGCCTCTTTTCAGTTATGCCTCACGAGGCTGAGTGTACCCTGTTCCAGCCCTCAGACCTGAATTGTATATCTTGGCAGAGCCGGGAATCGTACCCGGGCCTCCGCGGTGACGGCCAGGAGTGATAACCACTACTCAGCAAGGCGGATTTTCAGGCTATATGCCCGGATTTAAAAGTAGGTATTTTTTCATCATTATTTGATCATTAGCTTTTCCTAACGCGTCGTTGACGGACTTGCGTTGTAAGGGTAACAAAACATTGCCTTCGGGAGACTGGTGACATGACTAGCTTAGCTGTTGGACCTCGTATTATTATTGCCGTTTTATAACGGTGATGAGATGCGGTGAAAGTCGTTGCGGCGGATTGTTTTTACGGACAGATGCCCTTCCTGACTCCAACCTCATGAGAGGAGCTAATGAGAGATGAAATTAATTACGGTGAATGAAACTCGGCAAGGATGTTGAAGGAAGCGGCCGTGGCCTGTCAGAAGGTACCGTCTTAGCATTTTTCTGAAGTAAATAATAATAATAATATCGTATGGCCTCGGGTGCCGGGTGCAAGCTTTGTTATTTGACACCCAAAGGGTAGCTTGCATGTCGAATTTAGTTGTTCCTTGAAGCACTATGAAAGTCAAGGAGGTTAGATATCTAAGCTCCTTGACACTATAGCGCTTTCTAGTAGAGAAATGAGGAACTTTGTGCTGGTGGAAACTTCCGAGATTAATTTTGCCATTATGAACACGGCCTACTGAATTCAAATGGGTTCTTTGACTTGCCAGCATCGTATGACATGCGAGTCGTAATGTTTACCGCCTTCCAAAAATCACTTACCACGGCCAGGAGCGAACCTGCAATCTTGGGGGTTAGTAATCCGACACGATAACCACTCACCCACCGTGGCAAGCTTCCTGAAGTTGAACATGGGGAAACCACCAAAAATATATCAAGACGGCCGACGGTGGGGCTCGAACGCACGTATACTGAGTCCGCACAGAGCTTGGCCCCATGTCTAGTGCTGCGCATTAGCGAGCGTAGCTACCGCTGTCGGTCTATTCGTAGCAGATATATTTCTCAAAATTAAAAAAAAAAACAGTAGTATTTTTAACATACCTGTTGCTCAGTAGCACAATGTCCCAATGCCAGCCAGGGCCGTAGAGAGCGATCACGGGCCCTAAGATAACCCAAAGAAAAAGCTCTTCGCTATTCTGCCCCATAAAACTTCAATCATCATTATCATCCGTGGAATTTAGCTTGCCCAAATGATTATTAATCTATTTTGGTTTTAGTTATTCAGCCACTCGCCTTTATTTTATATCATTGGTTGTTCTTTTACTTTAAGATTTTGATCACTGTGCTTTAAAAATCAGTTTTCTGTGTATCGGAACGTGTTCAGGCTCTACAAGGATAACCCACACTTCTTTCAGAAATGCACAGTATGAAGTAAAGAATCATTTTTTTCTGAGATTGAATTAGAAACGTTAAGGACTCTTGAACTCTAACACGTTATAAAATGGATGACTCTGGCAACTTAACCATTTCCCCGGAAAACGAAAAACAGAATGGTTATTTATAAAATGAATTACCGGTATATTAATTAATACTTATTGTACTGTCTTGTATACTGTTCACTGCCTGTGTTTATGTCAAAGTGTGTCATCAGAAAATGTCATAATAGTTTTGACCTTAAATTAAATAAAGTTGTCCATCCTAAGTCCTTTTACCGCCTCGGCTCCCTCAGCTAAACTAAGCCCTGGGGTTACAGCCCCGCTTGCCCCTCCCTCTCGTCGGGCCTGGTGCCAGTTAGGTATATTCTTCGAAGGAACTACACCAAAGCGTGATTTCTTCTTCAGAGGCAAACCCAATAATTTATTTTTGAGCTCCAGTTCGCAGTCCTATGGTAAGAAAATGTGCAGAACAACGTCAAGCTGTTCTAACATTGACGCTATCCTTTCGCCTGCATCTTAAAATCCACAGCTTTCGAACTTCCTTATCGTTAGAAGAAGAGTGGTAAATCACTTCAGAATTTCTGCGGCCATCGTTTTGTACTCAGAAACGGCACAGTTACTGTGGCTATCCATTTTAAAAGCTCATTATTTCGTATCGAAATGGATCATACAACTACATTACAAAGCACGTTTCCTACTTCAGGCGACACTGGCTTGTCCGCGAGATGACGTCAGCGGAAAGGGAGCCACCTGGTGACTGAAGCGGGAACTGCGATATCGGCCTACCTGATAGTATTCTAGTTACCTTGCATTTCGATAATATATCTATCTAGAATTTTAGTGTTTATGTCCCATCGCTGCGGTTTCGTTTTCTGTGACGAAAGTCCAAGAGTTAGAAATTAAAACATCAACAAATGCACTCTTGTACGCCGGCGGACTAACTGCTAGCGCAAAGCGAACTAATCGCCCGCGAATTATCGGGAGTGCAGTATACATGATGTTTCTGAATTCCCATTATGGTAGGCCTACCTCCGTACCATCTCCTGGTAACTTACACATGATAACCAATCCCTGGTCCTCCAACATCCGACGCTGCCATAACCCCGCCAGTAGGTCTACCTCGGATTTCACAGGGGTCTTGTGAATCAAGGTTTTCATGTAAGGGATATGCGATATCAGGTGATCGTTCAATGACGTACCTACTCTATTAGTACTGTACATTGAATACAATGTCGGTGGTCAACGCGATATAAACATAACCTTAAAATTAGTCAGTGGCGCCGAAAATGCGGGAAATTTGAACTTGTGCTGTGTTGTTTTTTTGGCTGGTAGCGGGAAGACCGTACTGTCCGTTTTTCACACCAGTTCTCAAGGGTTAAAATAAATTTATCTGCGTTGTTGTGTCTTGGGACTTGGAAATAAAGTACCATTTCGACATTTGTTTGAAGGGCGTTTGGAGGAACACGAGGGAAACCATTGCCCACTTAGCCCACGAAGCCGGACAAAATAAACCCGCCCACTGGCTTGGTGCGAATCTTAGAAACTGACACCGCTTGGATGACTTGCATGTCATCAGTACCGTTCTTATACCTCAATCAGGATTAAATTCCTTGGCAGAGCCAGGAATGCTACCAACCACACCACTAGACAAAGAGATTTAGGCCTAATCATATCACGGTCGGTTGGTATTGGTGTGTCAGTAGATTAATTGGGACTTAAGTCCTCAATGGTTGAAATTCTGCACCCCAGCATCTTCAGTAACACTGCCCTTCAAAGCAGAACTGTTAAGCCCAAGATCGCGGTTTCAAACCCGGCCAAAGTCATCGGATTTTTAAGAGCGTTAAAATCCTTCAGTATGCCCTCCTTTGGAGGGGAAGTAAAGACGGCGGGCCCATTTATGGCATGTAAAAAGCTACGGTACCACTACAATTGCTAGTGTGTAGCAAAATGTGTAGGTTATATTTGGCTGGTTTGAAATGCTCTATCAAGTTGCAACGTTCGCCGCTAAGTGTTAGGACATTAGCATCTGGTAGCCAAAAGTGGAACTATTTGAAATTGACTTGTTGGACGCTCACGGGTTCAATTAAAATACTATGCTATGTCCATTGGCTGGAATTCAAATAATACATACACTGTATAAAAATTAAAAAAAAAAAAAAAAAAAAAACGACGCACCGGGAAGGTATTTTGTAGGGAAATTACGTATGCAAAGACATTCGGACCGAACATGCAACTGATTTAAAGCTTCGTGTCCAATGAATGAATAGCGGGAGCTCCCGCGCATCTGAACTGCGCATGCATCAGGATTATATAAGGCGCGATTCTGAAGCGTATGCTCAAAGTAGCTGTTGCATTTTACTGCACCGGCTGTAAGAATGCCACGCCGAAGGATTCGTGCTCATTACGAGCAGATGTCAGAGTTTGAAAGGGATGGTGCGATTGGATTGACAGAAGCTGGTAGGTCGAATCGAGCTGTCGCTGGACATTGGGGTCGAAGTGATGCGGCGATCAGACGATGCTGGCAAGCGTTGGTCAGCAACGGCAGGCATCAGCGTCAGGATGGCAGTGGTCGACCGAGGGCCACAACAGCATGGGCAGAGAGCGTTTGTCAGAACAGCTGTCACAGCAATGGAGTCGTCGTTATCAACGATCCAGCGTGGGACCCCCACAGATGTGTCCACCATGACCATCAACAGGCGCTTGAGCGACAGGAATTTGAGCTCGCGCTGCCCGTTACGCCGCTTACCACTCACGCCTGTTCACCGTCAAGTCAGATTACTGTGGTGCCGCGCTCGAGCAACGTGGAACTGCGCTGACTGGGGACGTATAGTTTTTAGTGACGAGTCCCGTTTCCAACGGTACCCTGACGACAACCGCAGACGTGTTTGGAGACGTCCAGGCCAGCGTGGGGATCCTGCCTTGACTATCGCATGCCACACGTGATGGTCCGGGTTGCCATCTCCTTTGATAGCCGGACCCCTCTGGTAGTCATTCCTGGCACACTGACAGCGCATCGGTATGTTGATGACATTCTACGGCCGGTTGTGTTACCGTTCCTTCAGCGACATCCAGGTCTTACTTTCCAACAGGATAATGCTCGGCCGCACACGGCACATGTTGCTATGGACTGTCTTCAAGCTTGCCCTATCCTTCCTTGGCCAGCTCGGTCACCTGATCTCTCTCTCTCATAGAGCACATTTGGGACGTCATGGGAAGGTGATAGCGAACATCCCGGAATGTCGCTGATTTAGCCCAACAGTTGGAGACCATTCGGCACGAAATTTCGCAGGACACCATCGGGGAACTTTATCAGTCCATGCCATGTCGGTGATGCATCCAGGCCAAGGGTGGACCAACACCTTATTGACGTCCTCACTTTGTAACGCTCTAACTCTGCAATAAATCATTCGATTGTTCTGCACTTATGATCGTTTGTTTTTCTATGTCTGTTCCTCACATCCACCGATTTTTATCGCTATCGGACAATTCCTTCCTGGTACGTCGTTTTTGTTTGTTATACTGTGTATATAGGCCTATATAAAATTTCATTCTTTGTATTACCATTTCTTTTAATAGTCATTTCTAAGGTTTAGTCATGCAAACTGAAGAGATTCAGAGGCTTAGGCAGCAGCTCGCCGGCCTTTCACCGCTGGGTCCGTGGTTCAAATCCCGGTCACTCCATGTGAGATTTGTGATAGACAAAGTGGAGGCAGGCAGGTTTTTCTCGGGGTACTCCGGTTTTCCCTGTTATGAATTTCATTCCAGCAACACTCTCCACTATCATTTCATTTCATCTGTCATTTATTTCATCATTGCCCCAGGGGAGTGCGACAAGCTTCGGCAGCCGACACAGTTCATACCCTCGCCGCTAGATGGGGGCTTCATCCATTCCCTGACCCGGTCGGTCGACTGGAAGCAGGCTGTGGATTTTCATTCCATTTTCAGTCCTGCAAACTATTGTTCTTTATAATCAGTATTTTATAGATTTGACACAACTATATTAATTTTTTTAATTGAACTTTTAGCTGAAGAAGGCTTCATTGTCAAGCCGAAACATGTAGCCTATAACAATTGAACAATTGAATATATGTTCAACAATTGAATACTGTATTGTTTCTTAATTTGTATTGATTGGCGTAATATTATTGAGAATTAATGTACATGCTGTCAGGAACTATACACCAAGTCACTGAACTCTTGGATTCTGCTTCGAATTTTAAAAATTCTTTGACGAAAAAAAATAAAATAAAAATATTATAATAAAAAAATAAACAAACAAACAAAAAAAAACCACCTCACGCAAACATAATTTAATTTCTAACAATTTGTTATATCACTAGCGGATGCCAGTCAGAATGCAGTTGTGGTTTACCCAGCTCTATAATACGAGTATATGACTGGGCCCGTGCTGATTGATTGATGAACACGTGTAACATTCTGTCGGGATTTAAACTTCGTGATGACATGGCAACTAGGAGTAAACAAGTAGCTACACAATGTTTAAAATCCCCGAGCTCAAAAATCAATTATCTCTCATTTACAATGGGGTAATGGAACTTGTAGGCAACTCTGTTTAGAGGAAATACTGCCTGGGGTGGTTCTAGAAACTACCAACAAATTGCATTTACCATTGGCTGTAGTGTTTTATTTTTGTGATGTAGTTTAACTCATTACAAGTACAACAGTTACCTACTAAAAGAATTAAGGTATTAGTACAATGTAACCTGTCCTCAACGGAAGTTAGGCCTATATACCAGGGGTAGTGAGGGGTGCCAGTACTACAGGGTTATTATGTGTGTGCGCGCCAGTAAACACGGCAAGCTAAGCCGGCTGTGACTAGCGCAAATCGCGGCCACGCGTACCGGTGGCGGAAATCGGAACTATGCGCTCCGTCCAGCCACAGGTTTGCGATAGACGTGCAGTCGTCGCCAGTGAAACCTCATCGCATGTCGTTTGTGTGCATGATTCGTGCTGGGCCGTGCGCTGTACGGTGTGTTCTCATTGTATGACTGTACATGCGTTTCCCCTCTTGCCCCGCAACCGCTCGCTGCAGCCATAACGAGGCGAGATGACGTAATGCATACACAACAGCCCCGTTCCACGTCTAGCGGTAGCAATTGCCTGGTAGGGTAGTAACGTATAAACCATTTAATCCGAATACAATGTGATGCTCTATGAACTGCGGCATTCGTGATGAATAGAAACGTCCGTTTTACCGCGTAATAGAATACAGTTTTCTCTGATATCAAGCAGTCATTTACCCTACCACCTATTCCCCCCTCCCGTAATGAAAATAGTGCAACACCCAGAGCAAGTATACGCCAGCCGCCACTGCCTCCTAGATACTACTATCGGGGAAATAAGTTTAGATACTCGAGTTTAGAGGTCAATAAAACTTTTACCCGTAGTCTTACATAAGAACAATCTACACCAAAATGTTCCTTGTTTTATTTGTCGTTTAACGATATACAGTAAATATTTGCATTGTATCTCGTTAAAATTTTATAGCAGATTGAACAAAAAAAGTACCTGTTTTTCTTACCAAGTTCACGGAGCGCTGACTTAGAAGGATCATTACGTTAAAAGTATTGATCGGATCGTAACGAAACTCTAATAGGTCTTAAAGGAACTTATTGTTAACGCGTATATTAAGTTTTAATCTGATCTGACGTTTCTTTAAATAGTTGTTGTGAATTTTGTAAAACAACTTTTTCTCGGGCCTGGCTGGTCATAGCAGTATGAAATATGGCTTGTTAAGAGGCTCATAGCAATGCAAGGCTTAACGTAAAACTACATTTTATATACGTTTGATGAAAATCCACAGCCTGCTTTCAGTCTCCGACCGGGTCAGGAATGGAATGAATGAAGCCCCCATCTAGCGGCGAGGATATGAACTGTGCCGGCTGCCGAGGCCTGACGCACTCCTCTGGGGCAATGATTAAATGAATGACAGATGAAATGAAATGGTAGTGGAGAGTGTTGCTGGAATGAAATTTTGACAGGGAAAACCGGAGTACCCGGAGAAAAACCTGTCTGCCTCCGTTTTGTCCAGCACATATCTCACATGGAGTGACCGGGATTTGAACCACGGACCCAGCGGTGAGAGGCCGGCGTGCTGCCGCCTAAGCCACGGAGGCTTCTATATACTTTTGATAATTGCTTTTATATCGATTGATATTTAATACGGTGGTTATGTGAGAAGAATGTATCGTAGCAAGCGACGGGAACAATGCGCTCGGTCGAGGAAACTCCTGCGACGTTGCCCTGTGAAACATAATACGCGCGTTCCAAGCCGTAAGGTCTGTGAATTTCTGTTGTTGTTGTTTTGTAATTTGTGTTAGGCCGGTATTACACTAACAAAGAAATTTGTCAAATTAATTTTATCAAATATTTTATAAAACTGAACTTTTATCAAAGTTATACAAAGCAATAATCACACCATTACACTACATCAAATATTTTATCATAGTTCAGCAAAATGGATGAAGGACAGTTCCTGTTCACTTGACTGTATTACGGTAGTTGAAATTCTGTGGTGGCAATACCGGTATATAAAATAAACGGAAAGATAAATTGAATGTCTATGGGTTAAACCATGGGTCGCTCACGTGACAACGAAGATATTTTATACGCGTAAAATCTTGGTGAAGGAGCTGCAGTACGAGGACTTGAAAAATGACATTAATTAAAATAAATTAAAAACCGTTCGTGAAATTGACGAATTATAATACAAAAATTATAATATATATTCGCCCTCGAGGTGTAGTGGTCAGCGTGCTTTGCTGCCACCCCGGAGGTCCGTGGTTCGATTCCCGGCTCTGCCACGAAATTTGAAAAGTGATATGAGGATTGGAACGGGGTCTACTCGGCCTCGGATGGTCCAAATGAGTAGAGGGGGGTTCGATTCCCACCTCAGCCATCCTCGAAGTGGTTTTCGTGATTTCCCACTTCGTCTCCAGGCAAATGCCGGGATGATACCTAACGTAAGGCCACGGCCGCCTCATTCCCTCTTCCTTGCCTATCCCTCCCAATCTTCCCATCCCTCATAAGGTCCCTGTTCCCTGTTCGCTTTGCAGGTGAGGCCGCCTGGGCGAGGTGCTGGTCACACACCCCAATTGTATCCCCAATCCCGAAGTTTCAAAATGGAGACGGTAAATGTGGGATCCATCGCTGAGTCCAAGGGAATAGCCAACCCTGGAGGGTAATACGACTAAGAAAAAAATAAATAAAAAATAAAATACATTATCATTCACGTCTATTTAACTTAACTATTTAATTCTTCTTTATATCCTGAAATATGCGTCCCTTATGTACAGCGCTTATAGCCTCTGCTAATTTTACCTACACGTTAGAGAAACGTGTCTTATTTCATTTCCACAAGAAGTTAAACATTTCCCAACACCTTTTTTAATGAGGGCTTTGGACCTCCATTGGCAGGTTTAAAAATGGTGTGTCAGCTGAAAAGCTATTATTATAAGATTAATTGTTTGAAGTAATTTACACTTTGATATTATAAGATTATAAAACTGCTCCCTTATTAACCGTCTGAAAAATTACTGCCCGATGAATCGGATGAACTGTCATTTAAGTTTATAACAAGTGGCTCAACAACGGGGTCGTCTTCTGCTAGACCATCCTTTTCCCAGTAATGTTTCTCTATTTTAATTTTTTTTTTTAGTGTTCGATGCATTTTTTCCATAGCTCCGGTGTTACGGACCTCAGGCTTCTTTACAGAGATCTCGCATCACCTCCATTGATCTTCCTCTCTCCACCTGGATACTCATATTCACTTTAGCTATTTTATTTTTCACGTAGGACCAAAAATGTGGGGTTGAGCTCACATTGAGTAACTGGCAGCCATACGAGTTCGACGTCAGGACGAACATTCTTGATTATCTGTTTCAGCTTCTTTTAAGGTGCCCTGAAGTGAGGTTTGGCATGAACAATTAGCTCTGCTTTCGTCATACTTTCATACATGTGCAGCGGCACATCTCTTCACCGTGGCTATCGACCTTCCAATACACTTGGATACTTTTTGCTAAACCCTATTCTCATTATTATTATTATTTTCTCTCTTGCTTCAAAAAACATATTGCACTTATAATCATAGCAAATTCTCCCTCCGTTAACTGCGGTTTAGCTGGCATCTTGATCGATGTGCAAACAATAGGTAATACAGACTGATAGTTGCTGCTTGTTGCTAATGACTCAACGAAGAACAAAGGTCAGAGTTTGGTGTGCGTAGGAACGAGCGTGCAGCGAGTTCGAAATACGGTAGTCAACTGGCAACATTGCCAGGCTGCTACGGTACTATCGCTGCCCACAATGGTCCGATTAAATATCAATCCATGTCAAATCGATAATCACAAGTAGATAAAATGTAGTTTTACGTTAAGCCTTGCATTGCTATGAGCCTCATAACAAGCCATATTTCATACTGCTATGACCACCCAGGCCCGAGAATAAGTTGTTTTACAAAATTCACAACTATTTTAAGAAACGTCAGATCAGATTAAAACTTCATATACGCGTTAACAATAAGTTCCTTTAAGACGTATTAAAGTTTCGTTACGATCAGATCAATACTTTTAACGTAATGATCTATCTAAGTGAGCGCTCCTTAAACTTGGTAAGAAAAACCGGTACTTTGTTTTGTTCAATCTGCTATAAAATTTAAACGAGATACAATGAAAATATTTACTCTATATCGTTAAACGACAAATAAAACAAGGAACATTTTGGTGTAGGTTGTTGTTATGTAAGACTAAGGGTAAAGGTTTTATTGACCTCTAAACTCGAGTATCTGTACTTATTTCCCCGACAATGCCCAGTTGGCCTGCTTGTATAATAGAGCAGTGTTTCCCAAACTTTTTTGTGTGTACCACTTTAAGATATGTTAATCTTCTGCGTACCATCTAATGGTTGGGAGATGTAGTAACTATAACCCCCACCACCACTACGTAGCAGACCAAAAGATGGATTGTAAATTGTGTTTGTTAGCGGTAAAGTTCAAATAATACAAAGTGTGTCCAGTTGTTTTATTATTTATTACAATAAGTATTCAATTCAAACATTCAGAAATGACACTGTACAAATAATATTAATAAAAGAACTCTTAATAATTATACATAAAAACCAAAGTTCAACTAACAACTTCAATGTGAAGGGTGAGCTTGAAGATTAGAAGCCAACTTAGGAATGTCTGGTTTAATATTGCTGAGTCTCAAACGAAGATCGTTTTCCACTGTGAGGAGCCTATTCCGGTATTTATTCTTGAGATAAACAAGTGAAGAAAATGCAGTCTCACACAAGTACGAAGTAGTGAAAGGCAGTAAAAATTGAATTGCTTTGTCAGCTATGTCTGCATAGTCTGCACGCCTCTCAACCCAAAACTTCACAAGATCCATTTTTGATAAAGTTTGTCTTAGTTCTGAATCACAATTCAGTTCATAAAACTGCTCCTTATCTTTGGCCTTAAAGTCCTCCTGCAACATATCAATGTTTTTATATTTTAAAATTTTATATTTTTATATTTTTCGTAACGTATCTAATATTTTTTTATATTTTTCGTAACATCACCACGTACCACCAGTGGTACGCGTACCACAGCTTGGGAAACGCTGTAATAGAGCGCTCTAGCAATGAAACAGCTTATAGCAGTCAAAGAATACGTCATCATTTAAGGATCAGTTGTACACGGTAGCGTTGGAAGTTGTTGGCTCGGGCGAAAATGTGTAGCTTGAATTGAATTAAATTTCTTGACAGAGCCGATAGTCAAACCCGGACCTCCAGGGTGACAGCCAAGAATGTTAGCCACTGCACACCAGGAGGTGGTACACATTTAATTCTGGACTTGGGTACAGTTGACCGCGAGCAGCGATACGAGAAGGCCATGCCTTGCTACGGGTGAACAGTGCTCACGTGTGACATTAATTAGGACGGCAGAGCAACGCTTGTGAACTATTCAGTGTTTTGTTTAGAAGTGAGTTGACCATTTTTATCCTTAGTACAGTTATAATATAACGAAACCGTAATGGCAACGAAATTTGTGAGGAAAAATGCAGTGTATTTGATCGGGAAAACTGCCCAAAGTGCTTGGAAAGTCCATAACTGGGTACAACACGACCTGAAGCTGACAGCAGATCAAATTGAAATGATGCACCTGTACAACCTGGAAAACACTGTACGTAATAAGGTAATATACAGTATCATATACTATTTGAACGGATTTTGAATGTGTTCAGCGGACAACATTAAGTTACCTTAACCGATAGTTTAAATGTGTTGTTGTTTCATTTGCGGGGCTTGGATATACCAGTGGCGGCTGGCGGATAATTGTTCTGGATGTTGCACTATTTTCATTAAGGGGGGGGGGGGGGAGTTATTTTTTAGTTCAGAGTTTTCGTCCATAGGAGTTCGCTTTTCTTTGTGAATCATCGTCATAATGTTCATTATTTTAAACAGTCAAAAAGTAGTTATATCACCATGTATCGACAAAAATAAAAATCAATCAGTTCAATAAAATGGTAATTTTAATCCAGTTCGACGATTTTTTTTAATAACTGAAGATATTCTCAAATACTCCCAAATTACTAAGTTAAATATAACTGCGGGGACATGGCCCCTCCTTGCACCACCCTCCCCCCTCCTGCTTGATATCGGAGAAAACTGTATTCAGTTGTTCGGTAAAACGGATGTACCTCATTCGTAACGAATGACGCAGTCCAGAGAACATTTTCATCGGATTAAATGGAATATAAGTTAGTCTACATGAAAACCTTCACGAGAACAAAACAACGCAAGTTATATATGAGGGTCAGAACTGCGAGTGTCACAAGTACGCGCAACATTGCAAGACATGGTATCGGCAGTTGACGGAGCATCTCGGATGTCTCCGGCCGAGCCTGCGCCTCGGCTTCCTGGTTGCAGTCAGCGGGCAACGACCAGCCGTGTTAACTGTTGGGATAGGGCTTACCCAGTCTAGCATCTCTGCCATACCCTTCCCTATTGAAATATGGTCGGTGCTTGGGGCTGGCAACGACCAAACGGACGAGCGCTCCTAGACGGCTGGCGTGCTTCGCTTTCTCAGTCAGTTCACAATAACTTACTAAACTATAAGATTTCCTGAATTATTAAAGAACAGAGTTATGAATTCCTAAACATATAAAAGGAGCTTTTACAGATGTTGTTACTAAAAGTATTATTTCGGTATTAATTGTTTTTCATGAATTAATCTGGTCGTTGTGCAACACTGCAAACGTATTACCGGCCGCCACTGGGATATACATAGCGGACATTTAGCCCCGTGTGGCTAGATGTGGTATTTTTGTTCTGTAAGTTAAAAGCGGTCGCCTCCGTAGCGTAGCGGTCAGCATGGTTAGCTGCCGCCCCGGAGGTCCTGGGTTCGATTCCCGGCTCTCCCACGAAATTTGAAAAGTGCTGTGAGGCCTGGAACGGGGTCTACTCAGCCTCGGGTGGCCAAAATGAGTAGAGGGGGTTCGATTACCACCTCAGCCATCCTCGAAGTGGTTATCCGTGGTTTCCCACTTCGTCTTCGGGCAAATGCCGGGATGGTTCCTACTGTAAGGCCACGGCCGCCTCCTTCCCATTTCCTTGCCTAACCGTCCCACACTTCCCATTCCTTCATCAGGCCCCCTGTTCGCTTTGCAGGAGAGGCCGCCTGGGCGTAGTGTTGGTCACTCACCCCAGTTGTATCCCTATCTCAGAGTCTCAAGCTCCAGGACACTGCCAAGACGACTGTCTAGATGTAACCACAGTGGCGGTAGAGGTGGGATCCCTCGCTTAGTCCGAGGGAAAACGATAGCGAAAAAGCGAAGTTAAAAGCGACCGTCCACGGTGGCCTGGAGTGCTTTCGCGCTAGCTCGTGTCTCGCTCACTTCCAGTTCAGAAAATGATAATAATAATAATAATAATGATAATCCACAGCCCGCTTCCAGTCAACCGCCCAGGTCAGGGAATGGAATGAATGAAGCCCTCATCTAGCGGCGAGGATGTGAACTGTGCTGGCTGCCGAAGCCTGAATGACAAATGAAATGAAATGATAGTGGAGAGTGTTGCTGGAATTAAATTTGTGACAGGGAAAACCGGAGTACCCGAAGAGAAACCTGTCTCTTTGTCCAACACAAATCTCACATGGAGTGACCGGGATTTGGTCCACGGTCACCCAACGGTGAGAGTCCGACGTGCTGCCGCCTAATAATAATAATAATAATAATAATAATAATAATAATAACAGAGGGATTTGTTGTAGCTATCCAAGACCAAGTTGTTGCTAATCGAAACTATCGGAAATTTATCATCAAAGATCCAGCAACAGAGAGTCAAAAGTGTCGCCGCTGTGGCAAATGTAGCGAGACCATTCAACACATTATATCGGGTTGTTCCCACCTTGCCAACACTGACTACAAACACTGACACGATCAAGTTGCCAACATTATCCACCAGAATCTGGCCTTGAAGTACAAACTTCTTCAAAGCTCCGTCCCCTATTGGAAAAACACACCATCCGCTGTGCTCGAAAATGCCACACACAAGCTCTACTGGGACAGAGGAGTTGTGACAGATGTTGCAGCCAGTAACAACCGGCCAGATATCATTGTCATCAATAAAGAACACAGAGAGGCATTACTGATAAATATTGCATGTCCCGAAACTCAAAACATCCAAACAACAGCTGCTACTAAAGTATCTAAGTACACAGCTATACTTGAGATAAAGCAGATGTGGAAACTTGAATCGGTGACTACAATACCAATAATTGTATCGTGTACTGGTGTTATACCCAAAGCTCTCCACAGTAGTCTACAAATATTGAATTTGCATCCGCAGATATATTATATTGAGCTACAGAAGGCAGTTCGATAATGCAACCTTGGACACAGATTCAGTTGAAGAGGAAAGGCAGGAAAGCCGTTAACGAAATGAGCGCCCCAGATACCGATCTACATTCAAATGTATATAACCAGGGTTTTCTCACACTCCCTCCAGACAAATACATGGATGGTTCCTAACTTAAAGTCACGGCAGCCGCCTTCCAAATCATAGCCTCAATTAAACTACAGCCTTCACAATAACATATGTTATCATACATATTTCCTCACACACCTAAGTAGACGGGGCTACATGATCATGATGTAGCAAAGCCCCTAAATGGAACAACAATATATTGAGAGAGTTCTTGAAATGGTATACCTCCTCGAAAATAGTATCTTCGGTTGAAGTGTATACCGCGATACGTACGTGATCAGGGACTTTTTAGTGTAGTCGATGCCTTCACGAATGACGTACGGATGTTGATGTTAGTTTGTTTAATGGTGTGCCTTGAATTATCGCCATATTACTCAAGTATAGGCCTATGAGGTTTCAAAGAGCGCGTCGCTACATGCAGATGCAGTCACATGTGTTCACGTGCACAAGGTTTGGTTGTGAGATACGAATATCATGAATTACCTTTAATTGTTCAATTTAATTGAAACGTTGCACTGCACTCTTCTAAAGCTATGGTGAAACAAAGCCATTGGTCACTACTAAGTTAGACGAAACCATTGACCGCTACTAGGTTATACGACTGTCTGGGTGAAACCATTGACCGCTACTAGTTTATACGACCGTCTGGATGAAACCATTGACCCTACTAGGTTATACGACTGTCTGGGTGAAACCATTGACCCTACTAGGTTATACGACCGTCTGGGTGAAACAATTGGCCGCTACTAGGTTATACGACCGTCTGGGTGAAACCATTGACCGCTAATAGGTTATACGACTGTCTGGGGGAAACCATTGACCGCTACTAGGTTAGACGACTGTCTAGGTGAAACCATTGACCACTACTAGGTTAGACGACTGTCTGGGTGAAACCATTGACCGCTACTAGGTTATACGACTGTCTGGGGGAAACCATTGGCCGCTACTAGGTTAGACGACTGTCTGGGTGAAACCATTGACCGCTACTATGTAAGACGACTGTCTGGGTGAAACCATTGACCGCTACTAGGTTATACGACTGTCTGGGTGAAACCATTGACCGCTACTAGGTTAGACGACCATCTGGGTGAAACCATTGACCGCTACTAGGTTAGACGACCGTCTGGGTGAAACCATTGACCGCTACTAGGTTAGACGACCGTCTGGGTGAAACCATTGACCGCTACTAGGTTAGACGACTGTCTGGGTGAAACCATTGACCGCTACTAGGTTAGACGAGCGTCTGGGTGAAACCATTGACCGCTACTAGGTTAGACGACCGTCTGGGTGAAACCATTGACCGCTACTAGGTTAGACGACCGTCTGGGTGAAACCATTGACCGCTCCTAGGTTAGACGACCGTCTGGGTGAAACCATTGACCGCTACTAGGTTAGACGACGGTCTGGGTGAAACCATTGACCGCTACTAGGTTAGACGACCGTCTGGGTGAAACCATTGACCGCTACTAGGTTAGACGACCGTCTGGGTGAAACCATTGACCGCTCCTAGGTTAGACGACCGTCTGGGTGAAACCATTGATCGCTACTAGGTTATACGACTGTCTGGGTGAAACCATTGATCGCTCCTAGGTTAGACGACTGTCTGGGTGAAACCATTGACCCTACTAGGTTATACGACCGTCTGGGTGAAACCATTGACCGCTCCTAGGTTAGACGACTGTCTGGGTGAAGCCATTGACCGCTCCTAGGTTAGACGACTATCTGGGTGAAACCATTGATCGCTACTAGGTTAGACGACTGTCTGGGTGAAACCATTGACCGCTACTAGGTTATACGACTGTCTTGGTGAAACCATTGATCGCTACTAGGTTAGACGACCGTCTGGGTGAAACCATTGACCGCTACTAGGTTATACGACTGTCTGGGTGAAACCATTGACCGCTACTAGGTTATACGACTGTCTGGGTGAAACCATTGACCGCTACTAGGTTATACGACTGTCTGGGTGAAACCCTTGATCGCTACTAGGTTAGGCGACCGTCTTGGGGAAACCATTGACCGCTCCTAGGTTAGACGACTGTCTGGGAGAAACCATTGACCGCTACTAGGTTATACGACTGTCTGGGTGAAACCATTGAACGCTCCTAGGTTAGACGACCGTCTGGGTGAAACCATTGACCGCTCCTAGGTTATACGACCGTCTGGGTGAAACCATTGACCGCTCCTAGGTTAGACGACCGTCTGGGTGAAACCATTGACCGCTCCTAGGTTAGACGACCGTCTGGGTGAAACCATTGACCGCTACTAGATTAGACGACCGTCTGGGTGAAACCATTGATCGCTACTAGGTTAGACGACCGTCTGGGTGAAACCATTGACCCTACTAGGTTAGACGACTGTCTGGGTGAAACCATTGACCGCTCCTAGGTTATACGACCGTCTGGGTGAAACCATTGACCGCTCCTAGGTTAGACGACCGTCTGGGTGAAACCATTGACCGCTCCTAGGTTAGACGACCGTCTGGGTGAAACCATTGATCGCTACTAGGTTAGACGACCGTCTGGGTGAAACCATTGACCCTACTAGGTTAGACGACTGTCTGGGTGAAACCACTGGTCGCTACTAGGTTAGACGACCGTCTGGGTGAATCCATTGACCGCTACTAGGTTAGACGACCGTCTGGGTGAAACCATTGACCGCTACTAGGTTATACGACTGTCTGGGTGAAACCATTGACCGCTACTAGGTTAGACGACTGTCTGGGTGAAACCATTGACCGCTACTAGGTTAGACGACCGTCTGGGTGAAACCACTGGTCGCTACTAGGTTAGACGACCGTCTGGGTGAAACCATTGACCGCTACTAGGTTAGACGACCGTCTGGGTGAAACCATTGACCCTACTAGGTTATACGACCGTCTGGGTGAAACCACTGGTCGCTACTAGGTTAGACGACCGTCTGGGTGAAACCATTGACCGCTACTAGGTTAGACGACTGTCTGGGTGAAACCATTGACCGCTACTAGGTTATACGACCGTCTGGGTGAAACCATTGACCGCTACTAGGTTATACGACCGTCTGGGTGAAACCATTGACCCTACTAGGTTAGACGACTGTCTGGGTGAAACCATTGACCGCTACTAGGTTATACGACCGTCTGGGTGAAACCATTGACCGCTACTAGGTTAGACGACTGTCTGGGTGAAACCATTGACCGCTACTAGGTTATACGACCGTCTGGGTGAAACCACTGGTCGCTACTAGGTTAGACGACTGTCTGGGTGAAACCATTGACCGCTACTAGGTTAGACGACTGTCTGGGTGAAACCATTGACCGCTACTAGGTTATACGACCGTCTGGGTGAAACCATTGACCGCTACTAGGTTAGACGACCGTCTGGGTGAAACCATTGACCGCTACTAGGTTAGACGACCGTCTGGGTGAAACCATTGACCGCTACTGGGTTAGACGACTGTCTGGGTGAAACCATTGACCGCTACTAGGTTATACGACTGTCTGGGGGAAACCATTGACCGCTACTAGGTTAGACGACCGTCTGGGTGAAACCATTGACCGCTACTAGGTTAGACGACCGTCTGGGTGAAACAATTGGCCGCTACTAGGTTAGACGACTGTCCGGGTGAAACCATTGACCGCTACTAGGTTATACGACTGTCTGGGGGAAACCATTGACCGCTCCTAGGTTAGACGACCGTCTGGGTGAAACCATTGACCGCTACTAGGTTAGACGACCGTCTGGGTGAAACCATTGACCCTACTAGGTTAGACGACCGTCTGGGTGAAACCATTGACCGCTACTAGGTTAGACGACTGTCTGGGTGAAACCATTGACCGCTACTAGGTTAGACGAGCGTCTGGGTGAAACCATTGACCGCTACTAGGTTAGACGACCGTCTGGGTGAAACCATTGACCGCTACTAGGTTAGACGACCGTCTGGGTGAAACCATTGACCGCTCCTAGGTTAGACGACCGTCTGGGTGAAACCATTGACCGCTACTAGGTTAGACGACGGTCTGGGTGAAACCATTGACCGCTACTAGGTTAGACGACCGTCTGGGTGAAACCATTGACCGCTACTAGGTTAGACGACCGTCTGGGTGAAACCATTGACCGCTCCTAGGTTAGACGACCGTCTGGGTGAAACCATTGATCGCTACTAGGTTATACGACTGTCTGGGTGAAACCATTGATCGCTCCTAGGTTAGACGACTGTCTGGGTGAAACCATTGACCCTACTAGGTTATACGACCGTCTGGGTGAAACCATTGACCGCTCCTAGGTTAGACGACTGTCTGGGTGAAGCCATTGACCGCTCCTAGGTTAGACGACTATCTGGGTGAAACCATTGATCGCTACTAGGTTAGACGACTGTCTGGGTGAAACCATTGACCGCTACTAGGTTATACGACTGTCTTGGTGAAACCATTGATCGCTACTAGGTTAGACGACCGTCTGGGTGAAACCATTGACCGCTACTAGGTTATACGACTGTCTGGGTGAAACCATTGACCGCTACTAGGTTATACGACTGTCTGGGTGAAACCATTGACCGCTACTAGGTTATACGACTGTCTGGGTGAAACCCTTGATCGCTACTAGGTTAGGCGACCGTCTTGGGGAAACCATTGACCGCTCCTAGGTTAGACGACTGTCTGGGAGAAACCATTGACCGCTACTAGGTTATACGACTGTCTGGGTGAAACCATTGAACGCTCCTAGGTTAGACGACCGTCTGGGTGAAACCATTGACCGCTCCTAGGTTAGACGACTGTCTGGGTGAAACCATTGACCGCTACTAGGTTATACGACCGTCTGGGTGAAACCATTGACCGCTACTAGATTAGACGACCGTCTGGGTGAAACCATTGATCGCTACTAGGTTAGACGACCGTCTGGGTGAAACCATTGACCCTACTAGGTTAGACGACTGTCTGGGTGAAACCATTGACCGCTCCTAGGTTATACGACCGTCTGGGTGAAACCATTGACCGCTCCTAGGTTAGACGACCGTCTGGGTGAAACCATTGACCGCTCCTAGGTTAGACGACCGTCTGGGTGAAACCATTGATCGCTACTAGGTTAGACGACCGTCTGGGTGAAACCATTGACCCTACTAGGTTAGACGACTGTCTGGGTGAAACCACTGGTCGCTACTAGGTTAGACGACCGTCTGGGTGAATCCATTGACCGCTACTAGGTTAGACGACCGTCTGGGTGAAACCATTGACCGCTACTAGGTTATACGACTGTCTGGGTGAAACCATTGACCGCTACTAGGTTAGACGACTGTCTGGGTGAAACCATTGACCGCTACTAGGTTAGACGACCGTCTGGGTGAAACCACTGGTCGCTACTAGGTTAGACGACCGTCTGGGTGAAACCATTGACCGCTACTAGGTTAGACGACCGTCTGGGTGAAACCATTGACCCTACTAGGTTATACGACCGTCTGGGTGAAACCACTGGTCGCTACTAGGTTAGACGACCGTCTGGGTGAAACCATTGACCGCTACTAGGTTAGACGACTGTCTGGGTGAAACCATTGACCGCTACTAGGTTATACGACCGTCTGGGTGAAACCATTGACCGCTACTAGGTTATACGACCGTCTGGGTGAAACCATTGACCCTACTAGGTTAGACGACTGTCTGGGTGAAACCATTGACCGCTACTAGGTTATACGACCGTCTGGGTGAAACCATTGACCGCTACTAGGTTAGACGACTGTCTGGGTGAAACCATTGACCGCTACTAGGTTATACGACCGTCTGGGTGAAACCACTGGTCGCTACTAGGTTAGACGACTGTCTGGGTGAAACCATTGACCGCTACTAGGTTAGACGACTGTCTGGGTGAAACCATTGACCGCTACTAGGTTATACGACCGTCTGGGTGAAACCATTGACCGCTACTAGGTTAGACGACCGTCTGGGTGAAACCATTGACCGCTACTAGGTTAGACGACCGTCTGGGTGAAACCATTGACCGCTACTGGGTTAGACGACTGTCTGGGTGAAACCATTGACCGCTACTAGGTTATACGACTGTCTGGGGGAAACCATTGACCGCTACTAGGTTAGACGACCGTCTGGGTGAAACCATTGACCGCTACTAGGTTAGACGACCGTCTGGGTGAAACAATTGGCCGCTACTAGGTTAGACGACTGTCCGGGTGAAACCATTGACCGCTACTAGGTTATACGACTGTCTGGGGGAAACCATTGACCGCTCCTAGGTTAGACGACCGTCTGGGTGAAACCATTGACCGCTACTAGGTTAGACGACCGTCTGGGTGAAACCATTGACCCTACTAGGTTAGACGACCGTCTGGGTGAAACCATTGACCGCTACTAGGTTAGACGACTGTCTGGGGGAAACCATTGACCGCTACTAGGTTAGACGACTGTCTGGGGGAAACCATTGACCGCTCCTAGGTTAGACGACCGTCTGGGTGAAACCATTGACCGCTACTAGGTTAGACGACCGTCTGGGTGTAACCATTGACCGCTCCTAGGTTAGACGACCGTCTGGGTGAAACCATTGACCGCTACTAGGTTAGACGACCGTCTGGGTGAAACCATTGGCCGCTACTAGGTTATACGACTGTCTGGGGGAAACCATTGACCGCTACTAGGTTATACGACCGTCTGGGTGAAACCATTGACCCTACTAGGTGAGACGACTGTCTGGGCGAAACCACTGGTCGCTACTAGGTTAGACGACCGTCTGGGTGAAACCATTGACCGCTCCTCTGTGAGACGACTGTCTGGGTGAAGCCATTGATCGCTACTAGGTTATACGACTGTTTGGGGGAAACCATTGACCGCTCCTATGTTATACGACTGTCTGGGTGAAACCAATGGCCGCTCCTAGGTTATACGACTGTCCGGGTGAAACCACTGGTCGCTACTAGGTTAGACGACCGTCTGGGTGAAATCATTGACCGCTACTAGGTTATACGACCGTCTGGGTGGAACCATTGACCGCTACTAGGTTATACGACCGTCTGGGTGAAACCATTGACCCTACTAGGTTAGACGACTGTCTGGGTGAAACCATTGACCGCTACTAGGTTAGACGACTGTCTGGGTGAAACCACTGGTCGCTACTAGGTTAGACGACCGTCTGGGTGAAACCATTGACCGCTACTAGGTTAGACGACCGTCTGGGTGAAACCATTGACCGCTACTAGGTTAGACGACCGTCTGGGTGAAACCATTGACCGCTACTAGGTTAGACGACCGTCTGGGTGAAACCATTGACCGCTACTAGGTTAGACGACTGTCTGGGTGAATCCATTGACCGCTACTAGGTTATACGACTGTCTGGGGGAAACCATTGACCGCTACTAGGTTAGACGACCGTCTGGGTGAAACCATCGACCGCTACTAGGTTAGACGACCGTCTGGGTGAAGCCATTGACCGCTACTAGGTTAGACGACTGTCTGGGTGAAACCATTGACCGCTACTAGGTTATACGACTGTCTGGGGGAAACCATTGACCGCTACTAGGTTAGACGACCGTCTGGGTGAAACCATTGACCGCTACTAGGTTAGACGACCGTCTGGGTGAAACCATTGGCCGCTACTAGGTTATACGACTGTCTGGGGGAAACCATAGACCGCTACTAGGTTATACGACCGTCTGGGGGAAACCATAGACCGCTACTAGGTTATACGACCGTCTGGGTGAAACCATTGACCCTACTAGGTGAGACGACTGTCTGGGTGAATCCACTGGTCGCTACTAGGTTAGATGACCGTCTGGGTGAAACCATTGACCGCTCCTAGGTTAGACGACTGTCTGGGTGAAGCCATTGATCGCTACTAGGTTATACGACTGTCTGGGGGAAACCATTGACCGCTCCTAGGTTATACGACTGTCTGGGTGAAACCATTGGCCGCTCCTAGGTTATACGTCTGTCTGGGTGAAACCACTGGTCGCTACTAGTTTAGACGACCGTCTGGGTGAAGCCATTGATCGCTACTAGGTTATACGACTGTCTGATGCAACCAATGGTCGCTACTAGGTTAGACGACTGTCTGATGTAACCAATGGTCGCTACTAGGTTATACGACTGTCTGATGCAACCAATGGTCGCTACTAGGTTATACGACTGTCTGATGCAACCAATGGTCGCTACTAGGTTAGACGACTGTCTGATGCAACCAATGGTCGCTACTAGGTTAGACGACTGTCTGGATGCAATCAATGTTCGCTACTAGGTTATACGACTGTCTGATGTAACCAATGGTCGCTACTAGGTTATACGGCTGTCTGATGTAACCAATAGTCGCTACTAGGTTATACGGCTGTCTGATGTAACCAATAGTCGCTACTAGGTTATACGGCTGTCTGATGTAACCAATAGTCGCTACTAGGTTACACGACTGCCTGATGAAACCAATGGTCGCTAGTAGGTTATACGACTGTCTGATGTAACCAATGGTCGCTACTAGGTTATACGACTGTCTGATGCAACCAATGGTCGCTACTAGGTTATACGACTGTCTGATGTAACCAATGGTCACTACAAGGTTGTACGACTGCCTGATGTAACCAATGGTCGCTACTAGGTTATACGACTGTCTGATGTAATCAATGGTCGCTACTAGGTTATACGACTGTCTGGATGAAACCAATGGTCGCTACTAGTTATATGACTGTCTGATGTAACCAATGGTCGCTACTAGGTTATACGACTGTCTGGATGAAACCAATGGTATCCACTAGGTTATACGACTGTCTGGATGCAACCAATGGTCACTACTACTGTCGACCAAAGTATTTTGTGCACTCGAGTTTGAAGGTTGTTTGTGAAGTAACCAATAGACCTACATAAAATCCCATAACATCATCATTTTCGCCGTTCTATTTTACGTTAGGTCATGTAGGTTTGGAAGTTTTAGTTCATATTTTAATATTTTTTATCGCAGTTGGACCACAAAAAGTGCACGTTTTTAAGCGTGTTTCAACCATGCGTCACATTTAAGAATTATTATCTCAAAAGCCCGTCATCAGATTGAATCCAAATTTTAGCACAATATACATTGGAATGTTTTATAACTGGTTTATTAATTTCAAAATTGTGTGTGTCCAAGAAACAAAGTTGTTATTATTTTTGTAAGATAACATTTTCTCGGCACGGGGTGGTTGGAAAATGTAGTTCTTGGTTGCGTTGTAATCGTTATACATCAAAAGGTTATGCTGTATGACTGTGAAATACGTAAATTAATTCACTTATTTTATATCGGTTTGTATTTGTACGACGAAATAACACATGGTTCACCAGCTAGCCGCTCCGGGAAAAGCTGTACAGCGTTGCCGAAATGGTGCCCACACGCATCATGGCGCGTCTCGCTCGGAAGTGATGGGCTCCATCTCAGCAACGCTGTACAGCTTTTCCCGGAGCGGCTAGCTGGTGAACCATGTATTATTTCCTCGTACAAATACAAACCGATATAAAATTAGTGAATTAATTTACGTATTTCACAGTCATACAGCATAACATTTTGATGTATAACGATTACAACGCAACCAAGATCTACATTTTCCAACCACCCCGAGCCGAGAAACAGTTATCTTACAACAATGATAACAACTTTGTTTCTTGGACACACAAAATTGTGAATTTAATAAACCAAGTATACAACATTCCAGTGTATATTGTGTTAAAATTTGGATTCGATCTGATGACGGGCTTTTGAGATTAATAATTCTTAAATGTGACGCATGGTTGAAACACGCTTAAAAACGTGCACTTTTTGTGTTCCAACTGCGATAAAAAATATTAAAATATAAATTTTAAAATCCAAACCTACATGAACTAACGTAAAAGAGAACGTCGAAAATGTTGATGGTATTGGATTTTATGTAGGTCTCTTGGTTACTTCACAAACAACCTTCAAACTCGAGTACACATAATATTTTGGTCGACAGTAGGTTAGACGACTGTATGGATGAAACCAATGGTTGCTACTGGATTACTACTGTCTGGATGACCTTACGATCATGTGCACTATTGCTACCCCAGTTAAGCTAGGAGTAGTAGACTATCTCACCTATCGAGTAAAACCCTTATGGTTGTACATATCGGACATTTTCCATTCGATAACAAAAGTATTTAAATTTTTTGTCAGCGTATAAAATTCCTCTTCAATATTGATTTATCAGTTGCTTCAAGGCGTTAGTTAAATTGAGGCGCTGTCCTGTTTAAAATCGATGTGTGCAAAATTCTTTCTTGCAATCAAATCCAACTCTTGTGTTTTGTCCGGTGACGTTAAAAGGAACGAAGAGGTAAGGAAATAACAAGGTTATATAGCAAAGAAAAGAAAGACGCGCGCTTGAGGTCAGCAACATAGTTAGAAGTAAATCAGCAAACTCATGCAAATCGCATCTTGCGCAAAACAAAACCGCAGTGTTTTGTGGGTAATGGGAAAAGGAACAAGGCAGAAGAGACGATACTGGAGCAAATAATTCAGAACAATTTTGTCGCTTATTCAATCAAGACTACGTCCCGGTTTGTGGTTGATTGAGAACTCACCGGATAAAACATTAGTCACTCTCCGGAGACATCGTTCTACAGTGAGAGAGAGCCTTCGCTATAGAATTGAGCTTTGCCGGCCCGAATGACGGGCGGAGAGTGCTTAGTCAGCGCCACATGACTAGCATTTGCCGATGTGTAACAAGAGCAGGACGGGAAGCAGGGGCGTATATAAGGGAGGGGGGGGGGGTGCTGAGGTGCTCCAGCCCCCCCCCCCAAAAGCCAATGAAAATTAAGAAAGTGTTGCTTTGGTAAGAGCATAAAATAATTGTAAATTTGGTTGTGCCCTAATCTTAACTTATTGGCTAAGTTATAAACAATATTAAGATTGAAATTTGACTAACTCGTGGTGTAGTGGCTAGCATTCTTAGCTGCCGCCCCGGAGGTCCGAATTCGATTCCCGGCTCTGCCAAGAAATTTTAATTCTAGTCTGAGGGTGGGAACGGGGTCACTCAGCCTTGAGAGGCAAAACTGTGAATTCCACAGTGCGGTACTTTTGAGAAATAAATTAAGTTATTAACTTGTAAAAAAAAAGCTGTTTACCTTTCTGCTTAGTAAATTGACAAACATTTAGATATTTGCCATTCAAACTCCATAGATCATAATAGAAAATTCATTTAGTATACAATTTTATTAGAGTGTTGTGTTGTATTTTACAACTTTTTTTTGTTTTGCTAGTAATAATTGTAGGCTATATAAACGTTGAATCTTATCTAAAATAATTACACAAAGTTGTATGCTCTAAGGTATTGGTTGATATTTCTGGGTATTTTGCGGTGACAATCCCCTGAGGATACTCACAATTTTCCAGGATAGTCAGCCGCCCCACAAAAAAAAAAGTATATACGCCCCTGCGGGAAGCCCTGAATACTGGCATTGCATTTGTTACATCGGAGCTGGCAAGATACGTTATTTGAGATAATTACGACTTGTGGTGAAGTACTGTTGGCTTTCACAGGTACGGAACAAAAAATCGAATTTTCCTAGAGGAAACTTATCTTCTCCAGAAGAAGTCTTTCAGTAAGTGTGTTTGTAAGTTTCTGCACCGTGCGAGTTTTGATGATGATGATGATGATGATGATGATGATAATTGTTGTTTTAAGGGGCCTAACATCTAGATTATCGGCACCTAATGGTTTGGGTGATAGTGAAAATGATCAAATGAAACCTACAACTAAAAAGTGACAGTCAGTCTGAAAGACTAGACTTTGTATCATTTGAAATGCTACAAATGCTGAAAAATGCTAGAAAGGCTGGAGGCTTCTCGCTTCGCCCGAAGCCAAAGACTCTTGACGTGTTAGAAAATTATCTGCATAACACTTATCTTGCTTTATAATACTTTACCTTGTTTCAAATTACTCGCGAACGGCAAGTGCAAACCAAGGGCAAAGCAAGGTCAAGCGCGCGGAGGGAGATGGCTGGATGACGTGCCCCTTCCATCCAGTCTAAAAACACTGATCATAGTGGGCGATGTATTGAAGATAGAGATATGCTCTCGCGGACTTTTTTGTAGAACTTTTCATGCTGACCAATTCTTACGCTCATAGTATATTGATATGTTGAACGGTTTGCCCAGCGTAAGCTTAAGAAGCGCACGGACGCCAAGTTTGTTTTCGACTTTTTCACTGAAATCGTTACTGCTTGGCTTCCTCTGATCTTATATACATTATTTTATACAGAATCTTTCCTCGAGATATCCTTTACAGAATGGTGAAAACCGCATCAAAATCCATCCAGTGGCTCTCGAGATTATCCGTGACATCCAAGAATCGGGGATTTTTGTCTTATACTAACGAGGTAGAGATTGTCGGGGAACACATGCACCAAGCGGTACTATGACGTCACACACCTCAGTGCATCTGGGTACATTTCGTCGCGTCACCGTAACGTAACGCCAGACCCCAGCGTAACGACGAAGTCGACAAGATCATTTAAAATGATAAAACTAACTACTGACTTACAAACTAGAAGAGGTAATGGGAAACAAAAAGGAGAGAATGTAAATTAAAGACAGGAGGAAAGGAAATGCCCTCAACCCTTGAAGAATGAGAATTGAGGGACTTGGAAGGAAGGAGAGTCAAGAAAGGCGGAGAGGAGAGGGTCCGCCCCAAAGGCTATGGAAAAAGGGGAAAATCCGGGTCCAGCTCAGGAATCCTTCTGGGTCGCAAACTCCCGAACTCACCAGCCATGAGCCCTTGAGGGGTTAGCACTATCTAGGGTGCACCAGAAGTGGTGGGGCTACACACACCCTGCCTCCTTGAGGGCCTTGAGCAGAAGGCAGGAGATACCGAAAGAAAAACACTGATAGTCAGTCTGAAAGACTAGACTTTATATAATTTTAAATGGTACAAATGCTGCGTGAACACAAAGTCCGTTAGAAAAAAAAAAAGAAGTCAGCTGGATGACGTCACGCTCACCGGAGCGCGCGGGGAAAGGAGGAAGATCAAGCAGTACTATGACGTCACACACCTCCTCAGCCCATTCTCGGTACATTTCGTCCCGTCACCGTCACGTAACGCCAGACCCCAGCGAAGTCGACATAATCATTTAAAATGATAAAACAAGTGGTCTGATCCCTCGAAGAATGAGGGTTCAGGAAAGATGAGTGAGGGACTAATTAAGGCGGGAAAGGAAGAGACTCCCTAGGCCTTGGATACCCCTAATACCGTCGGGGTCGGAAGAGAACAAGAGTTGACCAAGGGAGATCAACAGGAAAGAAGACCGAGAGGAGCCCGGCACATTTAAGTGGAAGCAATGCCAGACTCAGCTGGGGTCCTGTGGCCGGGGAGGGGGGCTATTTTTACTTGAGGGGGAATCAAAAAAACAAAATATATATAGAAACAATTCGCATACTATGGAGGCTCTCGACAACGAAATAACTGCACAGATACGAAATATCAGTGAGCGGGGCCGGATTTAGGCTGAAATCCATTTGTCGCCCCCTCTATAGTTCATATTTGCTTAATACATTTGTTTTATACATCAAAAGGATAGAGTTCATTGGCGATTTCATATTTTTAGCCTATTTTCAATTTTGAAAAAATAGGCTTATGAGATCACCTTTTGTCCGTGTGTGTGTGCGTGCGCGTGTGTGTGTGTGTGAGGTGTGTGTGTGTGTCCCCTAATAACGTTTGAACGGCTGGAGCGATTTCAATGGAACTAGGCATGATCATAGCACCATTCTGGCTAACCCCAACTGTGCCCTTCAAATTTTATTGTTTCTCACCAATCCAACATGGCGGCTGTGCAAAATATTTCACCAGCATTCAGTATCTCCGAAACTATTACCGATATCACCCTGAAATTGTGTACGGAGATAAAGGGTACTACTAGAAGTTCTCCTATGAGACTTTCAAAAACCTGGTAACTACAAAACGAACATGGCGGTCAAGCGAAGTTGAGACTTTTAAATAGACTTTTCTCGCGTTCTAACCATCCAAACTTAATGAAACTTGGTACAGTAAATGTTTATACACATTGCAATGCACTGGCATCTAATTTAGTTCAATTGTTTGCATAACCTCAAAATGGCGGCTGTGGGAAATATTTCACCGGCATTCTATATCTCCTAAACTATTACAGATATCAACCTGAAATTTAGTACGGTGATAAAGGGCACTACTATAAGTTTATCAATGTAACGTTCATAAACCTGTAAAGTACAAAACGAACATGGCGGCCAAGCGAAGTTGAAACATTTTAATAGACTTTTCTCATGATTTAACTCTCTGAGCGCAGTGAAATGTGGTACAGTAAATGATTATACATATTGTAATGCACTGACAACTAATTCAGTTCAATTGTTTACATAACCTCAAGATGGCGGCTGTGCGATATTTTGAAATTAAGTTTTTATTTCTTGTGTCGTAATCATGCGATCGAAGTGAAAGTTTGAATAATGAACCTACGCAATAATTTTCCTTTAATGGTACATAACTCTATGGCCTATACATATAAAAATCCAAAATGGCGAGCATCCGAAATATTTAGACGGTTCTTAATATCTACGAATCATTCACAGCAATCAAATTGAATTCTTTTATGTTCATAGAGGCTATGAACATAAGTTCACCTATAGGACTTTCAGTGACCTGGTGAGCACAAATCCAACATGGCGGCGACGCGAACTATACATATTTACATGGAAATTTCTCGTGATTTAACCATCCGAGTGCAGTGAAACATTGCACGTTAAATACTTATTCATATGTTAATCCACTGGCATCTAATTTATTTCAATTGTTTTGATAACCACAAGATGGCAGCTGTGCGAAATTTTAAAATCTCGTTTTTACTTCTAGTGTTCTAATGATGCGATTGAACGTTGAATACCACACGTACACAATAATCTTCATGTAATAGCACATAAATAAAAATCCAACCTGCGAACCATCTGAAATATTTAGACGGTTCTCAATATCTACGAATCTATCACAACCTTAAAACTGAAATATTGTATGTTGATAGAGGCAATAAACACGAGTAGGACATATGAAAATAGGCTATTTAGTTCTTCAAGGAACTACTTGTTTAAATTTAAAGTTCATTGAGTTTAGATAAAACTAAATGTCATAATGAAATAAGTTATCTACTTGGTTTTTTTACTTACTTCTTTTAAGATTCGTTAAAAAATGAAATGGGTTTCGAACTTAACTAATTAATTAATTTGTTCTTGGAGATCAGTGATCACTATTTTTCACATATTTTTATATTTTAATGCCAATGCCTATCATTTGCGTAATTGAAGAACTGTGTTCAATTTGAATTAAGTTGTCCTTCATGGTGAAATGAAATTACACAAAATGTAGTTAGTTACTGGTTTATTTGTTGAAAAAATAAAAATAAAAAATAAAATAAAATACAAACTTCCCTAAAACAACACACCCCACGTAATATTGATGTTCAAATTTACATAGCTTTCTTACGAGATTTCTTAATGGCAAACTCGTTAATAATGTCCTCACATGAAATTAACTCTTCTAAGGCAGGAACAACTGTAGAAGAACTAAAACATATTTTATGTTCGACCCTGACTATTATGTGTCTGAAAACTGTATCATAATGATGGTCATTATAACACTATTTCTCATTATGAAACAGTTTCTCCCACCAATCATAGCTCAAGAAACAGTTGTTTGACCAATTAGATAAGGATACCTTCGCGCATGCGCTCAAAATCCAACATGTCTATATAAATTACCGAAAGTGCACCGTGCACATAACCTCAAGATGGCGGCTGTGCGATATTTTGAAATTAAGTTTTTATTTCTAGTGTCGTAATCATGCGATCGAAGTGAAAGTTTGAATAATGAACCTACGCAATAATTTTCCTTTAATGGTACATAACTCTATGGCCTATACATATAAAAATCCAAAATGGCGAGCATCGGAAATATTTAGACGGTTCTTAATATCAACGAATCTTTCACAGCAATCAAATTGAATTCTTTTATGTTCATAGAGGCTATGAACATAAGTTCACCTATAGGACTTTCAGTAACCTGGTGAGCACAAATCCAACATGGCGGCGACGCGAACTATACATATTTACATGGACATTTCTCGTGATTTAACCATCCGAGTGCAGTGAAACATTGCACGTTAAATACTTATTCATATGTTAATCCACTGGCATCTAATTTATTTCAATTGTTTTGATAACCACAAGATGGCAGCTGTGCGAAATTTTAAAATCTCGTTTTTACTTCTAGTGTTCTAATGATGCGATTGAACGTTGAATACCACACGTACACAATAATCTTCATGTAATAGCACATAAATAAAAATCCAACCTGCGAACCATCTGAAATATTTAGACGGTTCTCAATATCTACGAATCTATCACAACCTTAAAACTGAAATATTGTATGTTGATAGAGGCAATAAACACGAGTAGGACATATGAAAATAGGCTATTTAGTTCTTCAAGGAACTACTTGTTTAAATTTAAAGTTCATTGAGTTTAGATAAAACTAAATGTCATAATGAAATAAGTTATCTACTTGGTTTTTTTACTTACTTCTTTTAAGATTCGTTAAAAAATGAAATGGGTTTCGAACTTAACTAATTAATTAATTTGTTCTTGGAGATCAGTGATCACTATTTTTCACATATTTTTATATTTTAATGCCAATGCCTATCATTTGCGTAATTGAAGAACTGTGTTCAATTTGAATTAAGTTGTCCTTCATGGTGAAATGAAATTACACAAAATGTAGTTAGTTACTGGTTTATTTGTTGAAAAAATAAAAATAAAAAATAAAATAAAATACAAACTTCCCTAAAACAACACACCCCACGTAATATTGATGTTCAAATTTACATAGCTTTCTTACGAGATTTCTTAATGGCAAACTCGTTAATAATGTCCTCACATGAAATTAACTCTTCTAAGGCAGGAACAACTGTAGAAGAACTAAAACATATTTTATGTTCGACCCTGACTATTATGTGTCTGAAAACTGTACCATAATGATGGTCATTATAACACTATTTCTCATTATGAAACAGTTTCTCCCACCAATCATAGCTCAAGAAACAGTTGTTTGACCAATTAGATAAGGATACCTTTGCGCATGCGCTCAAAATCCAACATGTCTATATAAATTACCGAAAGGGCACCGTTCATATGTTCGCGTAAATAAACTGGTGAATATGAGACAAGAAATAGCACTGTACCTTAATATACCCAAAACAAATTTCTACATAGCGCGTTGATTTCAAACGACTACGGTGACAGTTTCACTGAATGGTTCACGATCTGCACATATGGTATTGAAGCACACAGAGCGCATGCGTCGGTCGGCCAGAGAGCTTGGAACACGGAGATATGCTACCTAACGCACCACCCGATCACAAAATTCTAGTTACTGAACAGATATTTATGAATATTTATGTTAAAACATATAATAAAGTTATAATTATCGTCGAACATAAACAGTCGTATGCAACTCGCCTATAATGGTAATTAAGACACTCGTATGGAAATTATAAAACTCGCTAAAGCTCGTTTTATAAACATACTCGTGTCTTAATTATAGCCATTATAGGCTCGTTGCATAATGTACTATTATGTTCGACCCTGACTATTATATGTCTGAAAGCTGTTTCATAATGATGGTCATTATAACACTATTAGCCTACTTTCGATTTTTTCAAAAAAATGAAAGTAGACTTATGAGATCAACACAGGGCGAAAAAAAGTGTGTCTGTTTGTGTGTGAGTCTGTGTGTGTGTGTGTGTGAGTGTGTGTACTCTGAATGTTTGTCCCCCCCCCCCCCATCAATTCGAACACGGTGAACGCGAATTGAACAAAATTTGGTACAAAGGTAGCACTAGCAAAGGACACCTCAGTGTCATGTTTTATATCGCCGCCATCTTGACGGAAACGTAATGGCGGCCACACAAATGTTCAAAGCTTAAATCAAATAACGACTAACCTAATCATCCGATCTCTACCAAATTTTGCAACAACATACCTTAATGGGGGGAGCATCCTTTGACCAACCTAATATGTCATCAGCCTAATAGTTTGAGGATGGCGGCCATCTTTGTGTGAAAATCGATTCCCTCTATTAATTCGAACACGGTGAAACTGAATGGAACGACATTTGGTACAGAGGTAGTACTAGCAAAGGGCACCTCAGTGTCATGTCTTATATTGCCGCCATCTTGTATTACACACACATACAAATACTAATGTACATAACTGGCTTAGAAAAATGTGATCTATATGTATATAGCAAAGCACAACAGTTGACAATACCTTATAAGGACAATAAGTATGTCGAGGAATGTCTCACCAAAATTTCAAGGTTCTATTTCAGTAACTACTTGGCAAAAATTAGCGGTATTCCTAATGATAATTAAGTAATCATTTGTGCTTGGTAAACACGGAACAGTTCAATAGAAAATGAAAACAAAGAATATATAAAACAAACTGATGGTAGGAAAAATCTCGAACTATTCTTTAATTATTGGAGTTTGCAAATTTACTAAAACGCAACACATATACACAATGTCATCTATGTACGGAAACAGTTCTGTTGGCAATTTCTGTAATATATTGTTTATTTTGATTCTTTGAATACACCTTTCTACATGAATTCTAACACTCGCAATATTGTTCAACCTCCTCAACTGTTAATCTCCCTTCATGTAAGAATGGTGGCGTCACTATTACGACACCGCGGCCAGATAAGTTAGTTCTGATGCCAGGAAATCCTTTATCAGCCATGACCTCATCGCCAGGTTGAAGTAAAGTTAATAAACCACTGTCAGTTGTTATGAATGAGTCACTAGCTCTTCCACCATAACATTTCGATTTAAAGGCGATCATACCACTAGGCGTGATAGCAATTAAAAGTTTTGCAGTGTAGCAACCCTTGTATTGAGAATAGAAATACACTCTCTGATCTACTTGGGGAGCCTGTTCAACCCTAAATTCCGTGCAGTCAATAATGGCTCGACAATAATTGTAATTTCTCTTAAATGCTGGAGGCATTGTTTCTCTAACACTTTCCTTACTAGGCCAGAATATGAAATTTTTCGTACGCTGCACGAGTTGCATAAGAACGGTCGTAAAAATACGTAAAATTGTAGTCCTGTGAACACCGAATAACACTCTCAAAGCAGAGTAGGACAGTCCAGTTTTCATTTTCATTAGGAAAATTAATAATCTGGTTTCTTTACAAAATTTGGAAACGTTACAGTTTGGTAATAACGCAATCAGTAAGGTGAAGACGTGAAGTTTACACCTGTTAAATCACGCATTTGTGTATTGTTCCTTATGGAACTGTAACCTTGGAAACCTGGGCTCGTGACGTCTGCATGATCGTCTTCCGTTCCATACATTTGATCATGTTTCGAAATGTTCCTTCCCAGACCGAAATTAAGTGGAATAGGCCTACATGCTTGTGTATTAACGTCGTTTACATTTACAGAACAAGTAAACATGTGAAAATCAGATGCGTCTGTTCCCACGGATGCATCCTTGGTTATGTTACTTGCGCACACTGTAGCTGAAACTTTTCCGCCTGGTTCTTCCTTTTTTAATCGTTCGAGTTGTCTGTGAAAGCGCTGTAAGCTAGAACCCGGCGAAACATTCCTCTTCTTGTATTCATCAGGAAATATTGTCGGAACATAGGCTGGACTTAGTGGGTGTCCAGATCTTCTGTTTCCGATGAAATGTGCACTGCATATTCTTGAGTAAGTCGTAGGTTGCCAAAGTGATCCATCAATGCTAAAAATTAACACCAAAATGAAATTAAACCGGGTCAGTTGAACTTATTGCAAATTTGTGCAGTATGTACGTGTACTTACTTCCTTCGGTTAACTGCTTGTATCCATCGCCTCCTTCGGTCCACTTCTATCGCTCGTTTTGGAAAACAATACAATTGTATTTCACTTCCCGTATTTGCATAAGTATTGGAACAACCGACAATACAACAATTGCGTTTACTTGATCTTCGTTTCTCTGCCATTATCGTCGGAGTGACTCCACGCTCATACCAGAACAGAGACTGCGAGCGTAAGGTAATCTTTGCTGCGAGCCTGGAGTCTGCCTCACCTATAGTTCTCCACCCGGCCGCTAGAGCGACACGCACGGTGCCTATAGCACGTTGTATTTCAACAAGCTACTACAACCAACATTCAATTATACTCCTTGAACAGGACAAAGAGTTATAACAATACCCATGCATTTAGGAGAAAGTAGGCTATCTGTTCTTTACTGAACATCTTGTTTTTCATTATGAAACAGTTTCTCCCACCAATCACAGCTCAAGAAACAGTTGTTTGACCAATTAGATAAGGATACCTTCGCGCATGCGCTCAAAATTCAACATGTCTGTATAAATTACCGAAAGTGCACCGTTCATATTTTCGCGTAAATAAACTGGTGAATATGAGACAAGAAATAGCACTGTACCTTAATATCACCAAATTCAATTTCTACACAGCGCGTTGTTTTCAAACGCATTCGGTGAAATTTTTGCTGAATACTGGTGCTCAATCTGCACATATGGCATTGAAGCACACAGAGCGCATGCGTCGGTCGGTCAGAGAGCTTGGAAATCAGAGATATTCTACTCAGCGCAGCACCCGATCACAATATTCTAGTGACAATCTCAACAAATATTTATGAATATTTATGTTAAAACATATATTAAAGTTATAATTATCGTCGAACATAAACAGTGTATGCAACTCGCCTATAATGGTAATTAAAACACTCGTATGGAAATTATAAAACTCGCATACGCTCGTTTTATAAACATACTCGTGTCTTAATTATAGCCATTATAGGCTCGTTGCATAATGTACTATTTAAGTAAGATATATTCTTAAATTCGTTCGGAAAATATTATTAACATCTGATATACTTAATTTTAGCTTTTGAATGAATTGGCAAACTGCCGCCCCTGAAAATTTGCCGCTCTAGGTTGCACCCTACTTAGCCTATTTAGAAATACGGCCCTGTCAGTGAGGAGGAATTACAGTGAGTGTACCAAAACTTCCTACGTTGGTGCAACGTGTGTTTAGAAAACGAAGGACAGATTTTACAGCAACTACTCTGAAACATGTGAGTAATGATGATTATTAAATATACGTTAAAAGTGTAAATGTGTTGAACTAGTTGGGCGCTACGCTGCTGCCCCGTTTTATAGGGAAGACTCTCACTGTAGTACACTGCAACACCAGCTTTGCCACGGTGGGTGAGTGGTTATCGTGTCGGACTACCAACCCCCCCCCCCCAAGCTTGCAGGTTCGCTCCTGGCCATGGTAATTGATTTTTGAAAGGCGACAAAAATCACTCACGCATTTCATACGTTGTTGGCATGTCAAAGTACCCATTTGAATTCAGTAGACCGTGTTCATAATGACAAATTTAATCTCAAGATTTTCCGCCAATACAAAGTTCCTCCATTCTCTACTAGAAAGCGCTATAGTGCCAAGGAGTTTAGTTATCTAACCTCCTTGACTTTCATAGCTTTTTAAGGAACGACAAAATTCGACATGCAAGCTGCCCTCTGGGTGTCAATTAACAAAGCTTGCACCCGGCACCCGAAGCCATACGATATTATTATTATTATTATTATTATTATTATTATTATTACTGCAACACTGCTTCTAGCCTCGATACCACATTGATTCGGTATGCCATATCTAGATTACGCCACTCTCTAATTATAAGATGTACATTGCTATGAGCCGGTCCCGTGGTGTTGGGGAAGCGCACCTGCCTGTCACCCGGAGGCTCCGGGTTCGATTCCCGCCTCCATCAGGGATTTTAAAAACTGACGTGAGGGCTGGAACAGGGTGTACTCAGCCTCGTGAGGACAATTGAGTAGCAGTCTGACAGTGAGGCAGCGTCCCGGTCACGAAAACCAAGAATAATGGCCGAGGGGATCCGATGCGATAACCACGCGTCACCGCAATATCTACAGGCCAAATGGCTGGGCAGAAGTCGCTTGGTAGGCCTGTAGTGCCAAGGGTTAGTATACATTGCTATGAAGCTTGTTATTTTTGGTTCCGTGAGCCTCCGTGGTTTAGGCGGCAGCACGCCGGTCTCTCGCCGCTGCGCCCGTGATTCAAATCCCGGCCACTCGATGTGAGATTTGTGCTGGACAAAGCGGAAGCTGACAGGTTTTTCTCTGGGTACTCTGGTTTTATCATTTCAAATAATCTTGTCGACTTCATCGACATGTTTTGGTCTACCGTTATGCGTTACGGTTACGGCGTGTATGACGTCATCATGTTGTTCAGTGCATATGCACCGAGTCTGAGTTTACTCCTGGGGTCTGGCGTTATGCGATACGGAGACTGCGAGTGCGTGACGTCATGCAGCAGAGTGCACCTCCCGCTCTCCGTTCCCCGCGCGGGTAGCGTAAGTTAAAGGGCAATGGAGTCTGTTGAGTCTGAGTTTACTCCTGGCGTCTGGCGTTATGCGATACGGAGACGGCGAGTGCGTGACGTAATGCAGCAGAGTGCACCTCCCACTCTCCGTTCCCCGCGCGGGATGCCTAAGTTAAAGGGTAATTGAGTCTGTTGCATTTGTAGCATGTGTCATTAGAAATGATATAAAGTCTAGTCTCTCAGACTGACGGTATCTTTTTCCCTGTCACAATTTCATTCCAGCAACACTCTCCACTAACATTTCATCTGTCAATCATTTAATCATTGCCCTAGGGTAGTGCGACAGGCTTCGGCAACCAGCACAGTTCATATCCTCGCCGCTAGATTCATTCATTCTATCCCTGACCCGGTAGGTCGACTGGAAGCAGGCTGTGGATTTTTATTTCATTGACGCTTTAACTTTCTTCAACCATTTATCCTTCCTTCCCACGGATCCTCATTCCTCTACCGTCACAAGGACGGTGTCTGGGAACTGATCACACATTGTCAGCAGATACAAGTGGGGATGGTGACAGGCCAATCGTCCAGGCGACCGCTAACTTGGGTCTAACTACGGTAAGGCCAGGGAAAGGATTTTGGAAGGAAGATAACCGTGAACCTGTTGAAAAGAACCATCCCGACATTTGCCTGATGGTGAAAATGGGAAACCATAAAATCCATTTTCAGGATGGCCGAGGTGGGATTCGAACCAAAGCTCTCTCGATGCCAGCTAATACAATAACACTCTCAACCACCGTGGCCGGTCGCTCTATACTTACAGAATAAAAATAGTATTGAGAAGCTGAAAAAACATAATTACCGGTATTGTAAGTATTTGTAAAATAATGTTTTTATTTGAGAGGCTATGATAATGTCGTCATTTACCCCCGTGTACTTGTGTCAGTTGGTGGTCTGTTGAAATAAACATCCTGGTTTATGTTCACGGTGACCTGAATTGTGGGATCTAAAGTATATTCGCCGAGTCGAGATAGTGCGCGTAAATACTTGCACGTGGTCACTTGATTGCCTGGACAGGGAAATACGCCCAGTTCACGTCATCGACTCGGCCAGACAGGGGAGCTACGATGGCTGAGAGTGCTATCGTATTAGTTTCTTAGCTCCGAGATCATTAGTCATGCCGTACCCCTAGAAAAGATAAGACTTGCTGCACTTAGTGCTGTGCTAAATTTCCATACGAGTGTCTTAATTACCATTATAGGCGAGTTGCATACGACTGTTTATGTTCGACGATAATTATAACTTTATTGTATGTTTTAACATAAATATTCATTTAATATCTGTGGGATTGTGTTACTTCAGTTAGTGAACAGGGCGCGCTGGTTTTGCTGACAGAACAGAGCATATGCGTGGGTCAAGGCACTTCGAAAGCAGAGACCATTTAATTTGCTTGGCAATGCTATTGTTTACAGCCTGCATGGTGACTAGTGCCGTCCAGCTCAAGCATTCACTAATATTGTCACCGAAGTCGTTTGAAAGCAATGCACTGTGTAGAAATTGGAGTTGGGGATATTAAGGTACAGTGCTATTTCTTGTCTCATATTCACCAGTTTATTTACGCGAACATATGGACGGTGCACTTCCCATGCCGGTAATTTATATAGAAGGATGCTGTGTTGCTAACTTCTGGACGTAGATTCATAAATTTCTTGCATATGTCATAGTATTTTCTTGATACCGTAAAGGTTCGTGCTAAATAATAATATAATATCGTATGGCCTCGGTGCCGGGTGCAAGCTTTGTTAATTGTCACCCAGAGGGCAGCTTGCACGTCGAATTTCGTCGTTCCTTTGAACGCTATGAAAGTCAAGGAGGTTAGATATCTAAGCTCCTTGACACTACAGCGCTTTCTAGTAGAGAATGGAGGAACTTTGTGTTGGCGGAAAGTACCGAGATTAATTTTGCCATTGTCGCCTTTGAAAAATCACTTACCACGGCCAGGGGCGAACCTGAAAGCTAGAGGTTGGTAATCCGACACGTTAACCACTCACCCACCGTGGCAAGGTTCGTGCTGATTTTGTCTTTGTGTTAGGGATTGCAACTACAATGGTTGATCCGATATCCAATTTGAACTTTCAAATCATGTAATTCATGCCCGACATGTTGGATTTTGAGCGCATGCGCGAAGGTATCCTTACCTAATTGGTCAATGAATGAGCTCTGATTGGCTGGAGAAATTGTGTCTTAATGAAAAACAGTACTATAATGACCATCATTATGATACAGTTTTCTGACGTATAATATTTACATTTCGACATCGTCGAACATAAATACATAAACAAACAATAAATAAACCGCGCTGTAGCATGAAACCGATAAGTCAGCCCGCTTCACATATAGGCTATACACAGCACTGAAGGCGGCTTCGGTGGCGTAGTCGGTAGCATGCAGGGCTTCAATGCCCAAGATCGCGGGTTCAAACCCGGCCGAATCCGTCAGATTTTTTAAGAGCGTTAAAAATCCCTCAGTATGCTTTCCTTCGGAGGGGAAGTAAAGCCGGCGGTCCCATGTCTTAGATTTATGGCAGGTTAAAGAACTTTCCACTAATTACACCTGTGTGAAACTAAATTGTATAGGTTAAGAATGTAAACAGCGCTCTTAGGTTGATACGTTCGTTGCGGTGGCGTCTAGTAGCTAAGTTCTGAACTAGGCCTAGTAGTCATTGACGGCGGCGTTTGACGGCAAAAGTAGGAACAATTTGAAAAATTCAAAGTTGCAGTCCATACTTGAATTTAAAAAACCAGATACACACACTAATACAGTCATCACAATTAACACAGGTTATCAGACAGATTCTACACACACCCAAAGTACACGGTGCTACATGACCGCGTTGTCGCAGCCCCTAAACTAAGGAACCAACCAACCACAGCTCTGAAGTTCAGCAGGCACAATTCTCTGCAACCCCTGCGGGCAGCCCTGCAATCACGTGTAGGCCAACAACTGTGTTTACTTCCACTATCTGGACTCGGCGAACAGACTTTAGTAGTGACTTGTAGACCTAATTTGACTTGTGGATTTGAACTTATTGATCTGATGATGCTTGCTTGACAAGCGAAACATGTCGTGGAACACTGAGGTTATCTGCTCTAAGGCAACAATGAGAAATCGTTTCAAGGCTCTCTATATGTCAGTGAGCGGCTTTGGTGGCGTAGTTGATAGCATGCTGAGCTTCTATGCCCAAGATCGCGGGTTCAAACCCGGCCGAAGTCGTCGGATTTTTAAGATCGTTAAAAATCCCTCAGTATGCCTTCCTTCGGAGTAAAGCCGGCGGTCCCATGTTGTAGATTTATGGCATGAAAAAGAACCTTCCACTAACTTCACTTGTGGAAGCTAAATTTTGTAGGTTAGTTTGATAACGCTATATTAGTTGCAACGTTCACCGCCAGATGCTGACTGCGATGGCATTTAGTAGCCACGCCCGCAGGTAGGTGTCGTGGACGGTAGCATTTGGTAGCAAAAGTAGGAACTACATTAAAAAAAATAATCGTCTACAGTTCTTCTACCTGAATCACAGATAACGCACACTAACACAGCCATCACACTTAACACCGGTTATCAGAAAAATTCTACACACACCCAAAGTACACGGGGCTACATGACCGAGTTGTCGCAGCCCCTAAACTAAGGAACCAACCAACCAACCAACTACATGTCAGCCCTGAAGTCTGGTTTTGATTTACGGCTCCACCAAGGAATTTAATTCTGGCCATAGGGTTGGAACTGGGTACTCTCAGCCTCGTGAGGTAGAATTGTTGAGATGTGGGTTCGATTTCCCAGAAAAATGATATTCCGTGGTTTCCTCCTTCAACTCTAAGAAAATGCGCGATGGGACCTAAATTTAGAACACATCGGTTCCTTTTCAGTTCGCATCGTTGAATAGAGGCTAGCATTCTTGGCTGTCAGCGCGGAGGGCAAGACATTTAATTCTGGTCTGAGGGCTGACATGGGGTACACTCAGCCTCGTGAGGCACAGGCGAAACTGAGAAGAGGAGGGTTTGATTCCCACCTTAGCTCTTAGTGGTTTTCCCCACTTCTATTACAGGCAAATGCTGGGATGGTACCTAATTGAAGGCCACGGGCACTTCTTACCTCGGTTACAAGTTCACACACTTGTAGAGACATCATAGTACAGCACAGTACAGTGACACAGGTTACCAGACAATTACTACACACACCCAAGTACACGGGGCTACATGACCACGATGTCACAATGCCCATAAAGAAACAACAGCAACATTACCTCTCAACACTAGCTGTAATTATAAATCACACAATTCAGACATCACAATACCACAACCGGGTGAGTTAGCCGAGGTCGTTGCGGCATGACTGTTGGCAGTCGCTCACATCCGGGAGGCGAGGAGGTTCGAATCCCCCCGCCGGCAACCTTGAAGATGGTCTTCTGTGGTTTCCCATCTTCCTTCCAGGCAAATGCCGGGGTTGGTCCCTAACTATAGGCCACATCCGCTACCTTCCAACTCCTCGACCCTCCCTTCCAACTTTCCTCCCCAACGGTACTTGTAGCTCACCCATTGGGTGTCCGTCTCGAAGCAGCTACAAAACTGGCGGGCCGAACATGTCCTCGGACACTCCCGGCACTAAAAGCCATACGCTAAAAAAAAAACAAAAAAAAAAAACCATACCACAGGTTGTCAGACCAATTCTACATATCAAAGTACACGGGGATGAAATGACCACGATGTCCGAGCTCCTATTTGAAACAACAACAACAACAACGACAACGGCAACGTTCCCTTTCAACACTAGCCTCAATTACAAATATGCACACTACAGACATCACAATATCACAGGTTGCCAGACCAAAGTACACGGGGCTACATGACAACGATGTCCAAGCCCCTATTTGAAACAGCAACAACACCAACACTGGAGTGTGGGTCATTACTACATCGGAGCTCACGGTCATTAGTCTGGTGACCTACAATTAGACATAGACTCTCAACCACAGAAAGATAAATATTCATGGTTCAAATTCCTCTTGCCTTGCCCTGGAATTAAAACTGATGCCGGTTTGGGTAAAGCTAACGCAGGGCGCCTTATTAATATACGCGTCGGTCGGTTTTATTATTAAGACAGACAAAGAACTCATTGCGGACGACGCGGAGGCACTGTTCGGAGCACGGAAGATAATCTACCAAGTTTAAGAAGATCCGCTTATATTGAATTTTTAATTCAATTTCTTTGAAGCCTCGCCTGTGAAAACAAACTGAGTCGCTACATGTAGTACGGGGCACGTCCTTTGTACCAGGGAATCCTTACACTATGCATGAGCATATGCGGTAGAGACAATTGAAATATCTCGTGATAATAGAAGCGAGTGCAAATAGTGATCCTAGTGCCTACACTACCAGTTGTTGATCAGTCTTCAGTCTTTTGACTGGTTTGATGCAACTCACCGTGCCTTTCTGTCCTGAGCTCATCGTTTCATCTCTACATAGCCAGCACACCTTACAACCGAGGCAATCTATTTAACATATTCTAACCTTGGTCGACCTCTACATTTCTTGTCTTCAACCCTTCCTTCCATAACTTAAGTTTGCTATACCTGGGTGTTGGTTGGTTCCTTAGTTTAGGGGCTGCGACAACGCGGTCATGTAGCTCCGTGTACTTTGGGTGTGTGTACAATTTGTCTGATAACCGGTGTTAATCGTGATGGCTGTATTAGTGTGTGTTATCTGTGATTCAGGTAGATTAATTTTTTCAAGTAGTTCCTACTTTTGCCACCAAATGCTACCATCAACGACACGTAGCTGCGGACGTGGCTACTAAATGCCATCGCAGTCAGCACCCGGTGGCGAACGTTGGAACTAATAGAGCGTTATCAAACTAACCTACACATTTTAGCTTCTACTAGTGTAATTATAGGAAGGTTCTTTTTCATGCCATAAATTTATGACATGGAACCGCCGGCTTTACTTCCCCTCTGAAGGAAAGCATACTGGGGGATCTTAAACGCTCTTAAAAAATCCGACGATTTCGGTCGGGTTTGAACCCACGATCTTGGGAATAGAAGCTCAGCATGCTAGCAACTACGCCACCGAAGCTGCTTAGCTGGGTGTCCCACCAACCTATCTCTTCTCTTCATTAGCAGTCGCCAGAACCATCTCACCTTGCCCACTCGTCCTAATACCTCTTCGTTTGTAACCCTATCTACCCATCTGATCTTCATCATTCTCCTGTAACATCACATTTCAAAAGCTTCTATTGTCCTCATTTCTGCTGCACCAACAGTCCGAGTTTCACTTCCATAGAGACAAAGACTTTCAAAATTTATTTTCTAATACCTAAATCTATATTCGATGTCAACAGATTCCTTTTTTGGTAGAAATGCTTTCTTTGTCTGAGCCAACCTACTTCTTATATCCTCTTTGCTTCGTCCATCACTGCAAATAGCAGAAGTCTTCTACTTCCTTTAGCTTTTCTCCCGCCAATTTGATGTCCATAGAGGTTTCTGATTTCTTTCGGCTGCATTCCATTATATTTGCTTTACATTTATTGATAATGTAGAGATTTGAAGCCATTCTTTTTTAGTGTTGCCTATACAAATTGTCATTTGTAGCTTTTCAGTCGGTCAACATGATTGTGCCCAAAGAATGGGCGGGGTACAAGATATAAATATTCAAATACACTCCTGGAAAAAATTACATGTATTAGTTAATCATCACAATTTATTGATAGTACTACTGGTATTAATGTAATAGTCTAATAATAATAATAATAATAATAATAATAATAATAATAATAATAATTTATTATTTTTTATAATTTATTTTTAGCTTACTTTTCACATTTTGCAAAAATGAGGAAAAAGTAGTCTTATGAGATCGGGCAAATGTGTGTCTGTCTGTCTGTCTGTCTGTCTGTCTGGCTGTGTGTGTGTCCCCCCCTATCAACTCCTAAACGGCTGCAGCAATCAAAACCAAATTTAGTATGAGTAAAGATGTGCACCGGAATAGCTCACGTCCATATTTGAAAATGATGTCAGTGCTACCAACTGCTGGAAAAACGCACTAGAAATTTGAGCTCCATGTTGGATATCTTGCAAGGTATGCATAGGAGCTATTCCAAAATTGGCACACATGTAGATAATACTATTTCAGTTTAATTTCCAGGAGGCCAACCATGACAGTGTTGCCAAAATAATTTTAAGCCTTCTGATAGGTCCAATGTTTAAATGCATATAACTTCTACACTATCAACTGGATTTCAACCAAATTTTGTATGTAATATCTGTACATAAACAGATATGACTGAGCGTATTCTTAAGAGCCACCAGGGCTGCCAACTGTTAATAATTGCTCTCTCTATTTTTTTTTAAATCCAAATACCATTATATCAGAATGTGTGCAAGCCGACAGCTTTAAACTATGCACACGTATAGTACCTGACATGTTTGATTAATTTTGGAGTAACTTATATACGTCAGTTCTACCAACATGATTCTAAGCCTGCTGATAGGGCCAATTTTTAAATACATGTAACTTCTATACTATCAGTAGGATTTCATCCAAATTTCGCATGTGCTATGTGTAACATATCAGATATGACTATAAGTATTCTTCAGTGCAATCAGGGCTGCCAACTGTTAATAAATGCTGTCTATATTTTTTACCCTAATATCAATATATCAGAAAGTATGCAAGTCAACAGCTCTATACTTTGCACACGTATAGCACCTGACATTCTAGATTAATTTGGAGTAATTAATACAAGGCAGTGCTGACAACATGATTCTATGCCTGCTGATATGTCCAATTTTAAAATACATGTAACTTCTATACTAACAAATGGATTTCATCCAAAATTGGCACAACAAGATATCATAATATTTCAGATTATTTCTGACCAGCACACGCATGGTATTGTTGGCAACATGCTTTTACGCGTGCTGATAGATCCAGAGTCTAACTGCAAGTAACGTCCATTGGACTTCAACCAAATTTTGTATTCTGTACCTTAAGAGATGGAACTAAGTATATATTCAGTCACCAGGGCTGCCAACTGTAGTGCTCTGTTAGACTACATTATACCAGGTATATTTTGAACTAATGAGATATTTCGATATTACCAACTTAATTTCGTCATTATTCTAGATAGGTTCATATTCTGTAGAATAATCATTGGCATGAAAAGTAGGCTGTATAGTTCTTAACGGAACTTCTTGTTTATATATATATAGCTTATAGCTTTTAGTGCCGGGAGTGTTCGAGGACATGTTCGGCTCGCTAGAGTTTGTAGCTGCTTCAAGTGGATACCCATAGGGTGAGTTACAAGTTCCGTTCAATTTCAAGTAGTTCCAGCTTTCGCTTCCAGATGTCACTCACACCTAGTGGTGAACGTTGGAACTTTGATAGAGCATTACAACGGAATCTAATCTAGAAATGTAGCTTCACACATGTTAAGTTAGTGGAAGGATCTTTTACATGCCGTAAATCTATGACATGGGACCGCTGACTTTACTTCCCCTCCGAAGAAAGGCATACTGAAGGATTTTACCGCTCTTAAAAATCCGATGACTTCGGCCGGGTTTGAACCCGCGATCTTGGGCACAGCAGTTCAGCATGCTACCAACTTCAGCACTGAAGCCCCGTATAATACTAATAATAATAATTCACTCTCACCTTCCACAAATATATTTGTTATATGTAAATACTACGCCTTATTATTAGTAATTCTTAGGTGGTCGAGTGGTTAACGTGTTGGTCTACTAACCCCAAGCTTGCAGGTTCGCTTCTGGCCGTGGTAAGTAATTTTTGAAAGGCGTCAAAAATTAACGACACGCATGTCATACGATGTCAAAGAACCCATTTGAATTCAGTAGGCCGTGCATGTCAGCCCTGATGTTGTCAGTCCACCGCTTTGCAGGTCTTTCACGTGGTCTTGTTCCACCTGGGTTGATGTGGAGTGCTGTTTTTGCAACTGAGTTGTTCTGTCTTCTCATGACGTGATCGTACTAGCGTAGACGAGCCTCCCTCACCTTCTCAAGAATATTGGTGCAACACCAAATCTTCGCCTGACGTCTGTGTTCCTTGCGTGGTCACATTCCATTGTATGCAAAATTTGCTCATGTTGTTCGGTCATAGGGCGACATTCAGTCCCATTGGTTGCTACTGGACGTACTACAGACTTATAGACCTTTGCGTTTAAATGCAGAGGCATCTTTTTATCACAGGGAACTCCAGTGACTTGTCTCCACTTGAGTCAGGCTGCTCATCCGAGTATCAGGATTGGTATCACAATTTGAAGTGACAACGGACCCTAAGTACTTAAAATGCATGGTCTTCTGCAGATTTTCTTTGCTGATACTGATGGTTCCTCTGGCTTGGGGTCCAAATTCCAGGTATACTAAAAAAAACCCAAGATGGAGGCTGTGTGAATATTTAAAATGAAGTTCTTATTTTTGGTGTCCTAATGATGTGATCGAAGTGAACGTTTGTGTAATGAACTAGCGCAATAATCTTCATCTATGGTAGACAGTATATATAGAACAGAACCAGATGGCTCACTAGAAACAAACACCAAGGAAAACTGCAAGATCTTAGCAGATTACTTCCAAGACCTACTCAATTGTGACCCACCGAAAGAAGAAATGCACTTTGAAAAGCCTGCACCGAATCCAGATTCACATCCACCGACAATGGACGAAACAGCAGAAATCATTCAATCTCTTAAAAACAACAAAGCACCAGGAGAAGACGGTATTACCGCTGAAATGTTGAAACTCGGAGGGAAAGAGGTCACCAGAAGAATCCACGCAATTTTAAAAGCAATTTGGGAAACAGAAGTGATCCCACAGGACTGGAAGTGTGCGTTAATACATCCATTGCACAAGAGAGGTAACAAAACTGATCGAAACAACTATAGAGGTTTATCCCTATTATCTGTGGCCTATAAAATCCTATCTAAAGCTCTTCTGAACAGACTAGAGAAATAAACAGACCATTTAATTGGTGAATATCAAGCGGGTTTTAGGAAAGGGCGTTCATGTGCTGAACAGATATGGAATCTGAAGATGATTTTGAAGATCCGCAGATCCAACCCCACAATTGTCACCTTTGTGGACCTAAAGAAAGCATATAATTCTGTGGACAGGCAGACCCTGTTTGAGACGCTAGAAGAACTTCAAGTGGACAGGAAGACCAGAGAACTGATTCGTCAGACTCTCACCAATACAACATCGAAGGTGAAGTTTCTTGGGAAAATTTCTGACTCTTTTGAAGTACGAACAGGTGTTCGCCAAGGAGACGGAATTTCATCCCTTCTATTTAACCTGGTTCTAGATAAAGTCATCAGAGAGTGGGAAAAGAACATCAGAGGTGTTAGCATAGGAACTGCTGGAAACAAAATCAATGTGAAATGCTTGGCTTTCGCAGATGACCTAGCGATTATCACTAGGAACAAAGAAGAAACTAAGCATGCTATTGAGACATTATACAGAATAGTATCACAAGCAGGCCTTCAAATATCATTTGAAAAAAAAAAACCAAGTACATGCAGAATTTTCAGCAAAAGAACAAGAAAGAAAAAATAGAAACAGCGTATGGAGCAATATCACAAGTAGAATTTTTCAATTACCTTGGAGAAATAATTCTTACTTCAGGATTGGACAGTTTGGCTAACACAGAAAGAGCCTCAAAACTTCATAGAGCATTCAGACTAACATGGGATCACTATAATAAAAGAGTAATGTCACATAATGCAAAACTGAAACACTACAAAACAGTTGTACTACCGGAAGCTCTATATGCTTCAGAAACCATAGCTTTAGGAGGTCATTCTAAAATTGCAAATATAGAAAAGCAAGAACGTAAAATTCTTAGAAAAATAATCGGCCCCACACAAGAAAACGGAATTTGGATTAAAATACGAAATTCAGATCTATACCGTCACACATAGTTTCAGCAACACTGTACGAAGAAGACGTTTAACATTTTATGGACACCTCTTCAGGATGGATATTTATAGACTTACAAAAAGGTTATTCAATGTAATAAATTCTCAGAAGTCAAGGATAGCCTGGCTGGATGAATCAAGAGAGGACCTGCAAGAGTTGAACATCGGAGAAAATATTCTGAGAAACCGCAAAGTCTTCAGGACCGCAGTAATAAAGCAGAAGTTTAGGGTGAAAACTAGTGGCAGGACTGGAACCAAGTGGACAGAAGAACGGAAGAAGCAGCACAGTGACTTCATGAAGAGATTTTGGGAAGATAGGAAAGCGAATATCATCAAGCCGAGAAACAAGTTCAAGCGCGCTCTATAATGGGCAAAACGCAAAAAGCAGAAGAAGGAGAAGAATAATAAGAATAATAATAATAAGAAGAAGAACAGTCCAATATGACGATCATATGAAATAATTAACTGGTTCTCAATATCTACGAATCTATTACGGTACAGCAATCAAACTGAACCTAAGTATGTTAATAGAGGCCATTACAGTAAATTGACATGGAACTTTCTATAAGCTGATAACCACAAAACCAACATGGCGGTGACGCGAAATTTAAATATTCAAATAGATTTTCTCAAGACTTAATCATTCGAGCGCTGTGAAACATGGCACGGATATCTTCATACAAGGCTTAATATACTGACGTCTAAATTAATTCTTTTTCACGAGAACTTAAAATGGTGGCTGTGCAAAATATTTTTGTCAAATAATTTTTTCATTTACCGTGTCCTAAACAAGCGCTACGAATGCAGGGTGGTGTAATGAACCACCATTATAATAATTATCTGCTACTATATAATTCTATAGCCTATACAGGGTGATTCTTATTAATGTTTAAAACTCTCTGTAGCGACGTAGATGGCATTGACACGAGTAATTTGATACAGGACACTTAGGGTCGCAAGTGTCCGGAAATACCTTAAAAGTGAACCACAACTGTTAAACATATGACGTCATCAGGTGATGGCTACGCTCGAGCGGTCTGGCCCGTGCTCTCTTACGCACACCAAAGCATCCAAAGCAAACGTTGGATGTCATATCACTCTGGCTCCGAGTCTGCGTATGCGACTCGGGTGCGTGGGGTTCGAGGTTCAAATCCGGGGCATAATCTTCAGCTTTCTATGTTCTCTCTCTTGTCCTTTCAAGTGGAAGCAGGACACGGAACCAGAGTGATATGACATTCAACGTTTGCTTTGGTGTGCGTAATGGAGCATAGTCCTGACCGCTCGAGCTGAGCCGTCATCTCATGACGTCATATGTTTAACAGTTGTGGTTCACTTTTAAGGTATTTCCGGACACTTCCGACCCTAAGTGTCCTATATCAAATTACTTGTCTCAATGCCATCTACGTCGCTACGGAGAGTTTTAAACGTTAATAAGAATCACTCTGTATATAAAACAAGCCAATATGGCATCCATACAATATATTTCACCGGTTCACAATATCACAGAAACTATTTAAGCATTCAAACTGACATTTGGTATGGTGATAGAGTACTTATAAGTGACCTCAAAATCCTGAGAAACTTAAAAACAACATGGTGGCCAAGTGATTTTCAAATACTTAGAAATGACTTTTCCCGCGATCTAATCACCTTATCGTGCATTCTTGGCTGTCACTCAGGAGGTCCGAGTGCGATTCCCGGCTCTGCCAAGAAATTTAATTCTGGACTAAGGACTGGAAGGTAAGCTGAGCCTCGTGAGGCAAAATTGAGAAGTGGTGGGTTTGATTTCCTCCTGAGCCATCTTGTAAGTAGTTTTTCGAGGTTTCCCACTTCTACTCCAGGAAAATGTTGGGATGGTTCCTAATTTAAAGCCACGGCCGTCTCTTTCGTTATCCTCAACTGAATTACGAATACACGAATTCTACTACTACAGATACCATAATAAAATAGGTTAGGTGTCTTCCATAAAATACGTTCGCTCAAAGAATGCAACAAAAGTGTACGATAATTTGGTGTGGGGTGGAGGTGGGGGAGGGGGGAGAGGAGGTACATTCGTCAGTTTGTGTCATGTGAGACTCATCTACCATAATATGTGTAACATCTGCTCTACGTTGTTTACAGGTGAAAGACCTCTTGTAATTTTGACAGGCGATCGGTTTCTAGCACAAGTGAACCACTGCCATACGTGGCCTATCTGCTCTGTGTGCGTCTTTTGATGAATTAAATTCAATAGGTTTCATTAACCTTTTAAGCTGTTTGCAACCACAATGCTGAATATTTGCATTCGTTTATATAAACAATTGTAGAAGCCGTAATTTTTAACTTATCGGGAAGGTCTTAAAACGTCTATAGGTTTTGGGTCTTTATTAATCAAAATGCAAATTCAAAATATTATACTGTTGCGTATATTATGTTTATATTTTAAGACAAATCAAAATTTGTGTGCCTTCGTTTGTATCAAAAAAGAATATTATTTTCTAAAATCAGTAGGCAACTAATACATATTCCTCCTTACTAATACAAACATTCCTATTTGCTCCAAATTCACAACAGGTGAAAAAGAACTTGTTTGTTGTTCTGGCATGCTTGTTTACATCACAGATGAACTCGAGCTGTAAAGGGCAGACGTGAGACTTATACTGTACAAAGTGATCTGTAAGTTATTTTTGGAAGAAATAATCCAAACCACGGCCGACTGAATACGAGCTGCGCTCACGGCCGACTGAATACGAGCTGCGCTCTAGACCGGCCTTGACATTCCCAGTCAGAACCCATGTATAACATGTAATTGGAAAGTTTCTACTCGTTGCCGGTAGAGCACACTCCCATCCCATTATAGGCGCGATAAGGAATCAGCTGTACAGTACGTATATTAAATGTGTAATCTCAAGAACCACTGGATGGATTTTGATGCTGCTTTCACCATTCTGTAAAGGTGATCTCGAGGAAGATTTGTGTAGAAAATAATTCATTTATGACTAAAGGGAGCCAAGCAGTAACGGTTTCAGTGAAAAGGTCGAAAAAATAGCCTGGCGTCCGTGCGCTTTTTAAGCTTACGCTGGGCGAACCGTTAAAAATATCATTATATTATGAGTGTAAGAATTGTTCAGCGTGAGAAATTCTACAAAAAAGTCCGCGAGAGCATATCTCTATCTTCGATACATCGCCCACTATAAGGGTTTTTAGTTTGGACGGGACGGGCATTTGGCTTGCACCTCGCCATTCTTAAATTACGTCGGACAGGAATTCCTTGCACATTCATAACTGTTCCCGGGCGAAGCCGTGGCGGGTTGCTAGTGACACTATATAATTATTATCATTATAATTTTCGCATTATCAAAATTAAAACTATACCACAAAATAAAATAGCGTGCTAATAAATCTAAGAGAAATTAGACATACCTTGCACCTTCTTCGGGTACAAGGACACTACTCCAGCACCGTCTCATTAAAAGGAAAGAGAGGATCAAAATTACAGCCGGGAACAAGTAGCAGCTAATCGTGTGTTGTGTTTTGTGCTAAGAGATCTTTCGACAAATTATCAGATACCGTGTGCCTTCTTTTTCACGAAGCAGCTGTCAGGACGGGACTTACATAAACTCCTGCTGGACGTTATTCTCGAGGTTGAACAATGCGGTTTCATAATTATAATAATTGTCTCTGATAATCACAAAACTAACACTACAATGATGAGGCATTTAGGGGGAGGGAATTTTCAACCAATGGTCAATCACCCATACGACGAGTCTAGGAATGTATTCCCTAGTTTTGATCATTGTCACATTCTAAAAAAAACAAAAAAAAACAACAACATTAGAACGCAGTTTCTGTAAAGAGAGATGACTGATGGTACTGGAATAATTTCAGGGAAATACTTGTCATTACTATACACAATGCAAAAGGGTGAGATCGTCAAACCGGTCAGACACATCACTAAAAAACACATCGAACCCACTAAATTTGAAAAAATGAATGTTTGGCGTGCCAAGGAAGTGTTCTCGTCAGAAGTTATTGGTGCCATTAGTACACCGAAAGAAAATATAGGCATGCACCCGGAAGCGTACACATTCATGGACGCAGAAGCAACAATTTTGTTTTGAAAAACGTTAATAAATGGTTCGCTATGCATGACGTAAGCATCACATATCATCATATTCAGTCTAGAAATCCAGATAAAGGGCATTTTTTCTCATTAAATGTCAGTCGCCTAAACTGGCTAGAGGAATATTTTCTTTCTTACCTTGAAACTTTGAAAGCTGCTAGTAACGCTGCTAGAAAGGACTTCCTGAGTTCTGAGACTTACGAAGCTACCTATACAATTAATCACGGATTCAGCTGTCCAGTGCATAAGGTATCTTCTAAAAATGGGTAGAGGAAAGTCGCCAAATATGGGGAGGTTTTTTTTATAGGTCTCACATTAGACATAAGAAGGAACGGAATAATTTTGGTTTTCTCACCAATGTAAACCTAGGCGATATACTATGTATATTACAAATATGGGCACGTTTGATGTTGTAATACCCTCTGATATTATTGTTAACTTTAAAAGTGCACTTTCCCCGTATTAGGCAACCGGGTTTCGTAATATGGGGAGGTGAGAAACCTCACGGATTTTATTTATAATAGGTACACTGAATAGTATACCCTACTAATTAAAGCATTAATTCTGACATTTTTTTTCGTGTGGCCTCCTGAGAGGCCGAGTGCAGGTCTTTCTAGTCGACGCCCGTGGGCGACCTGCGCGTCAGGATGAGAGATGGAATGGAAGAAGATGAATGAAACTGGGCAAGGATGTGGCCTGTTAGAAGGTACCGTCCCAGCATTTGCCTGGTGTTGAAAAATGGGAAACCACGGAAAATCATTTCAAGGACGGCCGACGGTGGGGCTCGAACACACGCGTCTACCGAGTCAGCAGAGAGCTTGGCCCCATGGCCTAACGCTGCGCTTTAGCCAGCGTAGCCACTACTGTCGGTAATTCTGACAATGTAATGAAATCATGAACACAAATAGTATAAAAATACAAAAATGAATATTTTAAGTAAATAACAGTCCTAGTTTCCTGTTGCCGAACTTCCAAATCGTTCAGCAGAAAAATGCATAAACTTTAATGAAAACCGAGTGATTCTGATCGAATTCAACTGTAACGAGGTGCAAGGTATGTCTAATTTCTCTTAGATTTATTAGCACGCTATTTTATTTTGTGATATAATTTGCATTTTGATATTGTGGGAATTATTATGATAATAAAATAGTGTCACTAGCAACCCGCCCCGGCTTCGCCCGGGAACAGTTATGAATGTGCAAGGAATTCCTGTCAGACGTAATTTAAGAATGGCGAGGATGCAAGCCAAATCCCTCTCCCGTCCAAACTAAAAACACTTATAGTGGGCGATGTATCGAAGATAGAGATATGCTCACGCGGACTTTTTTGTACAATTGTTCATGCTGAACAATTCTTACACTCATAGTATATTGATATTTTTAACGGTTTGTCCAGCGTAAGCTTAAAAAGCGCACGGACGTCAAGTTCTTTCTTCGACCTATTCACTGAAATCTAAAATCGTTACTGCTTGGCTCCCTTTGATCATAAATAAATTATTTTCTACAGAAATCTTCCTCGATATTACCTGTACAGAATGGTGAAAGCCGCATCAAAATCCATCCAGTGGTTCTCGAGATTACCCGTGAAATCCAAGAATCGGGGACTTTGTTTTACACTAAGCAGAGATAAGTCTTAGTCGAGCAATGCTTGTTTAGCAGCGCTGTGTGAACAGTTGAGTAACTAACAAGATTTCATGAAAAAGGTCTCATTGTCTAGGCCGGTATGAGCGCATTCAGTCGGCCGTGTCCAAACTCAAGTAGTACTACATAATGCCCAACAGATGGCAGAACAAGCCAGGAATCGACTCGGCACTTACGATAGAACGGGGAATATCAAAATAATATACACACATAAAAAAAAGTTTTGCATCACCTCGGTTCCAAGAGTTCCGGAACCTTTAAATACAAAGGGAATAGAGATCAACACAAACAACATTTCAGCTCGTTTTATTGCTCATGAGACCCACACATTGCATGCTGTACCATCATACAACTAGACTTTCAGCATTTGTGGTCCAGATTGCAGTACACACCACTACCTCTAATACCCAGTAGCACGTCCTCTTGCATTGATGCATGCCTGTATTCGTCGTGGCATACTATCCACAAGTTCATCAAGACACTGTTGGTCCAAATTGTCCCACTCCTCAACGACAATTCGGCGTAAATCTCTCCGAGTGGTTGGTGGGTCAAGACGTCCATAAACAGCCCTTTTCAACATATCCCAGGCATGTTCGATAGCGTTCATGTCTGGCGAACATGCTGGCCACTGTAGTCGAGCGATGTCGTTATCTTGAAGGAACGCATTCACAAGATGTGCACGATGAGGTCGAGAATTGTCGTCCATGAAGACAAATGCCTCTCCAATATTCTGCCGATATGGTTGCACTATGGGTCGGAGGATGTCATTCAGGTATCGTAAAGCCGTTTCGGAGCCTTCCATGACCACCAGTGGCGTACGTCGGCCCCACATAATGCCACCCCAAAACATCAGGGAACCACCACCTTGCTGCACTCGCTGGACAGTGTGTCTAAGACGTTCAGCCTGACCAGGGTGCCTCCAAACACGTCTCCGACGATTGTCTGGTTGAAGGCATATGCGACACTCATCGGTGAAGAGAACGTGATGCCAATTCCGTGGGGTCCATTCAGCATGTTGTTGGGCCCATCTGTACCGCGCTGCATGGTGTCGGGGTTGCAAAGCTGGACCTCGCCATGGACGTCGGGAGTGAAGTTGCGCATCATGCAGCCTATTGCGCACAGTTTGAGTTGAAACACGACGTCCTGTGGCTGAACGAAACGCATTATTCAACATGGTGGCATTGCTGTCAGGGTTCCTCCGAGCGGCAATCCGTAAGTAGCGGTCATCCACGACAGTAGTAGCCCTTGGGCGGCCTGAGCGAGGCCTGTCATCGACAGTTCCTGTATCTCTGTACCTCCTCCATGTCCGAACAACATCGCTTTGGTTCACTCTGAGACGCCTGGAAACTTCCCTTGTTGAGAGCCCTTCTTGACACAAAGCAACAATGCGGACGCGATCGAACTGCGGTATTGACCTTCTAGGCATGGTAGAACTACAGACAACATGAGCAGCGTACCTTCGTCCTGGTGGAATGACTGGAACTGATCGGCTGTCGTACCCCCTCCGTCTAATAGGCCCTGCTCATGCATGGTTGTTTACATCTTTGAGCAGTTTTAGTGACATCTATGAACAGTCAAAGGGACTGTATCTTGGATACAATATACACAGTCAACGTCTATATGCCGGAGATCTGGGAACCGAGGTGATGCAAAACTTTTTTTGATGTGTGTATGTTCTCGTGCACCGTCTATAGACGGGCGTAGCAATCAACGGGTTAAATTATGCTGTCTGTGACCTGTTATTGTTTGTTCTACTTAAACTCAGTAACGTAATAACGGAGGAAGATCGTAAGTAGTGTTAGTAGTTCAGTTTAAATGTGTTAAATTGTTAATTGATTTTTACGTTTACCCAAAAGGAGAGAGGGGGATTGTTTTTATGGACCTTCTCTGAGGGGTCTAAATTTGATGGCTTTTTTTCTAACTTATTTTATGAATGAACCCTCAGACAAATTCCACACACACCCAAGCACGGAAGTAAATGGTCACGACGTCGCAAAAGCCCTTATACGAATCAATGTCGACATCAATCTCTCATCTATCGGGTATACAAGAAGTAAACCGTAGTATTCCACACTTCAATGCGTTGTGCGTCGCATTTCAAAGTTCGTAACGGGGTTTAACAAACTGTAAAGTGATTTCTACCCATGGTGAATGGAAATTAATTTGATATGTACGCTATTTCTAAGAGACCTCTCGTGTATTCTCACCTGTTTGATATGCACGGTGGATGCAGGAAGTGCATTGGCGTGGAAATCCTAGCTCAAAACTCGGGAATTAATTAAGTGAGTCTAGTCTGCCGCTCGCATTTCCTTCATAAAGAGTAGAGTGAGTGTTAAAGTAGGAATGTATTTCGTACACTTGCACTTACTGCCTTCGATATACTTCTCCAGGATGTCAATTCATGACTACGACCTTTAAAATGTTAACCCTTGAATAAGATTCTGTCATAATGTCTCTTGTCTACCTCATGGTGTAGCGGCTAGAGTTCTTGGCTGTCTGCTCAGAGATCTGGTTTCGATTTCCGGCTCTGCCAAGAAATTTAATTCTTGTCTGAGGGCTGAACGGGGCACACTCAGACTTGTGAGGCAAAACTGAGAAGAGGTTTGTTTGATTCCTACCTCAGTCATCCTGGAAGTGGTTTTCCATGGTTTCTCCACTACTACTTCAGGCAAATGCTCTTCATTTGTTAATCTATCTACCCATCTGATATTCATAATTCTCCCGTAACACTAAATTTTAAACGCTTCTATTCCCCTCCTTTCTGCTGCACCAACAGTCCCAGTTTCACTTCCATAGAGCGCCACGCTCCAGGTAAAGGCTTTCAAAAATGATTTTCTAATACCTAAATATACAGGGTGTTTCGAAAAAAGTGTCCGATATTGCAACAGGGGTTGGGATTGGTCAAAACGTGAAGAAATGTTCCTATAAACATATGTCCGGAAACAAATACCTGTTGAGATATGCACCATTTTATCCGCGTGTAGGAGGCGTTGTGCTTGGTGGTGCAGGCGTCTTTCCGTTGAAGGTCTTTGCATGAGTGGGAAGTTCAGTCATAGTATGCGGTTGTGCGGTTCGCCGGACCTTAATCCATTGGATTTCTGGCTATGGGTACATTTAAAGACATTTGTGTATGCTACACCCATCGACAATGAGCAGATTTTACAAGAGCGTGTGACCAATGAGTGTGACCACATCCGCGAGCAGCCAGCCGTGATTGGACGAGATCGGGATACCTTGCGAAGAAGCATGTGGTAACCATGTGGAGCATCTCTTGTAACGTGCTGATGGTATCCGCGGACAGACCGGCTGAAATTATCACAGCTACTGGTTGGTGGTGTTGATGATGTTTGCCCAACGCGTATTTTGTTAAACGTGTGTGACAGTCAAGTGTTCATTAGGAGTAGCTGGTAGGACGACGTCCATTGTCTGAAGTGTAAATACATAACACAAGCAAAGTTGCTCATATCTCAACAGGCATTTGTTTCCGGACATATGTTTATAGGAACATTTCTTCTCGTTTTGGCAGCCTCCGTGGCTTAGGCGGCAGCACGCCGGCCTCTCACCGCTGGGTCCGTGGTTCAAATCCCGGTCACTCCATGTGAGATTTGTGCTGGACAAAGCGGAGGCAGACAGGTTTTTCTCCGGGTACTCCGGTTTTCCCTGTCACCATTTCATTCCAGCAACACTCTCCACTATCATTTCATTTCATCTGTCATTCATTTAATCATTGCCCCAGGGGAGTGCGACAGGCTTCGGCAGCCGGCACAGTTCATATCCTCGCCGCTAGATGAGGGCTTCATTCATTCCATTCCTGACCCGGTCGGTCGACTGGAAGCAGGCTGTGGATTTTTTTTTCTTCTCGTTTTGACCAATCACACGGACACTTTTTTTTCGAAACACCCTATATATTTGATGTCAACAGTTTTCTTTTCTGAAGAAATGCTTTCCTTGTCTGAGCCAACCAACTTTTTATATCCTCTTTGCTTCGTCCATCACTGGTTATTTCGCTTTCTAAGTAACAGAAGTCTCCTACTTCCTCTAGTTTTTCACCTGCCAATTTGACGCCCAAGGAGTTTCTGATTTCTTTCAGTTGCGCTCCATTATTTTAGTTTTACATTTATTGTTTTTCATCATGAATTCTTTCCTCAAAACAGAATCCAGACCAATTTAAAAAAACATAGACTGAGTGAAATTTGCAAATGCTTCTTATTAATTTATATTATATACTAGCAACCCTCCCCGGCTTCGCCCGATATCTTAAACAGTTAACCCAGCGTAGACTAGAAAGGCGCACGGACCCCAGGTCCCAGATGCAATTCAGAGAAGCCGAGGTGAACAGCGAAGCTCAAAACATACACACTCATCTCGGGAATCTTGACTCGACACGACTCAACAGTTTGATGTTGGCCGAAGCTGGGGTGATAAGCTCGCTCGCTCGCTCATAAACTCTCTCCGAAGCTAGTAGTTTAAATCTCCACTGAATGGGGATAGTTGGAAGAAATGAAAACGTATTTATAGTGGGCGGTGTAATAAATATAGAGATATGCTGTTGCGGACTTTTTTGTAGAACATTTCATACTGAGCAATTCCTATACTCATAGTATATAGATATTTTTACGCTTTACCCAGCGTAAGCTTAAAAGGCACACGGGCGGCAGGGTTTTCTTCGACTCGATTCACTGAAATCGTTACTGTTCGGCTTCCTTCGGTCATAAATGAATGTTTTTCTACAGAAACCTTCCTCGAGAAATCCTTTACAGATTGGTGAAAACCGCATCAAAATCCATCCAGAGGTTCTCGAGATTACCCGTTACATCCAAGAATCGGGGACTTGGTTCTATACTATGTAGAGATTCCTTTAGTGGAGAGTTATATTGGTAGAATCATTTAAGAGAGGCTCCACCTGAGAGCCTGACCAGTCGCGCTTTTTTTAGGGCTATAATTCTGTGCTACTGCCAGTGGAATTGTGCTATTTCATGTATATACCTCTGTTTCATAAGTATTACAATGTGATTCTCGGAACATTACGTTTGAAACAGTTAAACACTGTGGTTTGACCAATAATAGCAAACCCATCATCAGATTCATGAGGATTATATATGATCCATCACTCAATCTTCAGTCGTGTATCTACAAAGGTATCACTTTCCATATTTGCATATAAATGGGCTACCACTTTGGGATAACCTCTATCCATCTGTGAAATTAGTTGCTGTTTAGGGCCTATCTACATTCTCATTTACTGATTAATCGTTACCTATATCACGCATGACATAGAGAAAAACTATGTTTCACAGCATGCAGATACATCCTTCATCTCTTATGCAGTAGCGTTATGTTGCATTCCACTAATGAAATAGGAGCTGCTCGTTCGGAGAATTGAGGTTCGAATCCCACGTCCAATTAAATCCAGTACTGTTTTAGGGTTTTAAGTCCAGATAGTTAATAGACAAACCACCCTGCGCTTAAGCGTGCTCCCCCAGGGGCTCACATCTAGTGGGACGTGCGTTGGCGACCACGGGGCCCCAGCTGAGTCCGGCATTGCTTCCACTTACTTGTGCCAGACTCCTCTCTGTCTTCTTTCCTGTCGACCTCACGTGGTCAACTCTTGTTCTCTTCCGACCCCGACGGTATTAGGGTATCCGAAGCCTAGGGAGTCTCTTCCTTTCCCGCCTTAATTGGCCCTTGTCTCATCTTTTCTGATACCCTCCTTCTGCGAGGGGTCAGCCTTCTTTTTCTTTTCATGTTATCTCCTGCCTTCTGCTCAAGGCCCTCAAGGAGGCCGGGTGTATGTAGCGCCACCACTTTTGGTGCACCCTAGATAATGCCACACCCTCAGGGGCTCACGGCTATTGAATTCGGGAGTTGGCAACCCCGAGGGATTCCTGAGCTGGGTCCGTTTTCCCTTTTGTCCCCTTTTATTTTATTGTTCACTATGCCTTATTTGTTTTATTCTTTTTTTACCATCCGCCTTTTATTCTTTTTATTTAAATAAGGCATACTTTTTGGGGCTCACTGTCTGTTTTATAAACACCATTTTCGTTTCATCCATGGCAGTGAGCTGTTTTTATCTACATCCTTTCATTTCACGCCATTTCATTTCATTAGGGGCCGATAACCACGATGTTAGGCCCCTTAAAACAACAATTGTCATCATCATCATCAGCCTTTTCTCCCTTACCTTTGGGGAGGACCCTCTCCTCTTTCACTTTCCTATCTGCCTTTCATGGCTCTCCTTCCAAGTCCCGCATTCTTCGAGGGTTGAGGCCATTTCTTTCCCTCCTGTCCTTTATTTGCCTTATTCTCCTTTTGTTTTCCCTTTCTTCTTCTAGTATGTAGGTTAGTTTTAGTTTTAAGTTTGCGTTTCATTTTCATCTTCACGATCACCCAAACCATCAGGGGCCGATAACCTAGATGTTAGGCCCCTTAAAACAACAATCATCATCATCATCTTTAAATTGCACAACACACCCGTGACGGGAAGTTGCAACTGCCGATCAGAGTTGTTATTGTTGTTGTTTCATTTGAGAGACTTGGGCATCGTGGTCATTTTCCCCGTGTACTTGTCTGTCTGTTAGGTTGTCAGCCTGGAGGCTGGTTGGATCTTCAAGAAGCAACACCATAGGTTAGCCTATGTAGGTGGAAACCATAAAACCCCAAGGCAGTGCTATAATGAGGCATACGAGGCAAGGCAAGGAGTGAGGTAGTTTGTCGTTGCTTTCCTCACTGAGCCCAGTGCTTTTTTGAGGGGGAACGCGGGGGTGCGCGTACCCCTTAAACATTTCAAAACTGTTTAAGAAAAAAATATACAGTCAGTCTGAGAGACTAGACTTTATATCATTTCAAATGACGCATGCTACAAATGCTACACATGTTAGAAAGGCTCAGGAGGACTCTTTCAACAGACTCCATTACCCATTAACTTAGGCTTCCGGCGCGGGCACCTCTTTAAGGATCACCCTGTTTTTGAGTCTGACATCTTTTATAACTCTTTAAGGGTCACCCATTATTTGATCTAATATCTTGCAAACCTCTTTAAGGGTCACCCTGTATTTGAATTAAATCTAACCTACTGTACACCTCGTTAAGTGTCAGCCTGTATTTTACTCTGACATCCTGCACACCTCTTTAGGAGACACCCTGTATTTGAATTGAATCTAACATACTGTACACCTCGTTAAGTGTCACCCTGTATTTTGCTCTGACACCCTGCACACCTCTTTAGGAGGCACCCTGTATTCTTATCTGGCATCTTGTACACCTCTTTAGGAGTCACCCTGTATTCTTGTGTGACATCTTCTGCACCTCTTTAGGAGTCACCCTGTATTCCTGTCTGACATCGTGTACACCTCTTTAGGAGTCACACTGCATTCTTATCTGACGTCTTGTATATCTCTTTAGGAGTCACCCTGTATTCTTGTCTGACATCTTGTACACTTCGTTAAAGGTCACCCTGTATTCTTATCTGACATCTTGTACACCTCTTCAGGAGTCACCCTGTATTTTTCTCTGCCATCTTGTACACCTTTTTAAGAGTCACCTTGTATTCTTATCTGGCATCTTGTACACCTCTTTAGAAGTCACCCTGTATTCTTATCTGACGTCTTATATATCTCTTTAGGAGTCACCCTGTATTCTTGTGTCACAGCTTGTACACCTCTTTAGGAATCACCCTGTATTCTTATCTGACGTCTTGTATATCTCTTTAGGAGTCACCCTGTATTCTTGTGTCACAGCTTGTACACCTCTTTAGGAATCACCCTGTATTCTTATCTGACGTCTTGTATATCTCTTTAGGAGTCACCCTGTATTCTTGTGTCACAGCTTGTACACCTCTTTAGGAATCACCCTGTATTCTTATCTGACGTCTTGTATATCTCTTTAGGAGTCACCCTGTATTCTTGTGTCACAGCTTGTACACATCTTTAAGAGTCACCTTGTATTCTTATCTGGCATCTTGTACACCTCTTTAGAAGTCACCCTGTATTCTTATCTGACGTCTTGTATATCTCTTTAGGAGTCACCCGGTATTCTTGTCTGACATCTTGTACACCTCGTTAAGAGTCACCCTGTATTCATATCTGACATCTTGCACACTTCTTTAGGAGTCACCCTGTATTCCTGTCTGACGTCACGCACTCGCCGTCTCCGTATCGCATAACGCCAGACCCCAGGAGTAAACTCAGACTCAGTGCATATGCACTGAACAACATGATGACGTCATACACGCCGTAACAGTAACGCATAACGGTAGACCAAAGCATAACGATGAACTCGACAAGATCACTTGAAATGATAAAATATTGGTACATTTGTATCTAGTCCGGCAAATATAACTCCCGACTTGAAAGTTCATCGATCAGCTGGCGTCAAAGCCCTGTTCACAACAATTGGAGGAGATTTCGAGTAATTCTCGATTTAAATCGGTCTGTCGAATCAGTTTCTTTTGGTCGGCAACTCGGCACTCCGTTCTTATAAGAACACATGCTAGTGTTTGGAGGAATAGTAGGTTGTTATTTTGTGCGTGTGGTTCGACACTTGGCGACACGAAAAGTAAGCAGAGGAAGCGTGAAAATGGCAGTGATCAGTAGGGTTCGGAAGTTTAAGACCTAAAGATGTACAAAATATGCAAGCAAATATGCCCTAAAACTAGCTAAATATGACCTAAACACTATAAAATATGACCTAAAAACTATGAAATATGACATGAATTTTGGGATAGGTAGAGTATCACTAACAGTAAATGCTAAATGATGTCCGTAGAGGAGCGCCTTCTTGGAATCAGGTCTTCTAAACCTCCTATCTGCCTGTTCCAGAAAAAGAAAGAAAAATATATCCACTACTCTATTCGGAAATCCTGTGTTTGAAACTCGACGCAGATAACACGTACCTTGTTAACGACGCCTCAATTTAAACAAAACTGCTGAAATTATAACCAAATATGACCTTATATCACTAATATATGACCAAATATGACCAAAACAATAAAAATAGCCGAAATATGCATTTATAGGCAACAACAAATTGCTTTAAACGTGGTCAGGGACCCGTCATTCAAACTTATTTTTCAGATTTCGGGTAAAATGAGCTAGGGAAAAAAATATGACTTTTACTTAACATCCGAAACTTAGTGATCAGCCTCTTTTACCAGTGTGGAATTTACAGTAAGCAGGACAGCAAAATGAGACACCACCGTGCTTATATTTACTGTATTTCATTATTTTAAAATGTAAAATGATTAGAAATACTGGGTGCAGTTACCACCTCGGCTTGTTGACTACAAATAAATTAACCCAATGCAATCTTTCATTTAACATGTCAGCCCGAAATATTCTATCCGCTACACCACAAGATGGTCTCACAATATTTTTAGCCACGTTTATCGTTAATGGGAAAAACTCATGCCTCTACCTATTACCTATCCTGGCAATGGACAATATACAAACAAATAGCCTGTACTAACGCTGCAGTAGACCGCAGATACGTGATGAATTGGTAAAATGACCTATCTCATTAATCAACTAGATGATATATGGGTATATAGATATAACATGATTACTATTGATTTCCCATGTGTTCAGGCGTATCATTGTCTATATTCAAGTAGTATTCTCAATGATATGCAATTATAGTGGTAGGTCAACCGATTCTCTTATGGATTGAGGTCATTATTGACTACTCTGTAATTACATTAGCATCAAACGACGAATACTAAACGATTTGAAGAATTGTATTTTCAGTGGTAATCTGAATGCTGGAACGGGGTACATTCAGTCTCGTGATGCACAACTGAGAAGCTTAAATTTCTTGGCAGAGAGGGAAAACGGACTTGGACCTGATAAAAAAACGTTTGTTCAAATGAAACATACCACCTCGTGGTGTAGCGGCTAGCATACTTGGCTGTGGCCCCAGAGGTCCGGGTTCAATTCCCGACTCTGCTAAGAAATTTTATTCTGGTATGATGATGATGATGATGATGATGATTGTTGTTTTAAGGGGCCTAACATCTAGGTTATCGGCCCCTAATGGTTTGGGTGATCGTAAAGGTGACAATGAAATGTAAACTCTAACTAAAACTAACTACTAACTTATATACTAGAAGAAGAAATGGAAAACAAAAGGAGAATAAGGCAAATAAGGACAGGAGGAAAAGAAATGCCCTCAACCCTCGAAGAATGAGGATTGAGGGACTTGGAAAGAAGGAGAGCCATGGAAGACAGATAGGAAAGTGAAAGGGGGAGGGGGTTCTCCCCAGAGGCAATGGAAAAAAGGGGGGAAAACCTGACTCAGCTCAGGAATCCCTCGGGGTCGCAAACTCCCGAACTCCCCAGCCGTGAGCCCTGGAGGGTGTAGCACTATCCAGGGTGCCCCAGAAGTGGTGGGGCTACATACACCCTGCCTCCTTAAGGGCCTTGAGCAGAAGGCAAGAGATATGAAAAGAACATAAGAGGTCTGACCCCTCGAAGAATGAGGGATCAGATAAGATGAGACAAGGGCCATTAAGGCGGGAAAGTTAAAGACTCCCTAGGCCAAGGATACCCTAATACCGTCGGGGTCGGAAAAGAACAAGAGTTGACCAAGGGAAGTCAATAGGAAAGATGACAGAGAGGAGCCCGGCACAAGTAAGTGGAAGTAATGCAAAAATCAGCTGGGGCCCCGTGGTCGCCAACTCACGTCCCACTAGTCGTGAGCCCCTGGGGGGCAACTGAGAAGAGGTGGGTTCAATTTCAACCTTGGCTATCCTGGAAGTGGTTTTACGTGGTTTCCCCAGTTCTAGTCCAGGCAAATGCCGGGATGGTTTGGCCACGGCCACTTCCTTCCCAATCCTCACCCATTTTTGATGTGAAACATCTTTCCACTCGGTAGCTGGACATTTTTATGGGAGTGATTTTGGAAAAGGGACGGAAGTGGATGGGACGGAAATTGATGGGACGGAAACAATGAGCGCGCGTGATGGCGGAGATAGGTACAACGACGTACTGTAGACCATGTGGCTATGGGGAATGTATATCGCATACAGTTTAGTTCAAGGTTTGGAGACCCCATTTAAGATATTCCTACAATAAATCATCTTCAAGTTGTCGTTCTTTGCTGTGAAAATATTCATTTGATCATATTTGCTGAAAACAATTACGATTTATTAAATCTTCACACTTTTGCTGTATTCTTATTTAATGTATGCACTCGATGTACTGTCGGCCATGTGGCTATGTGGAATCTATACCGCATCAACAAACACTCCAAACAACGTAGGATTTCAGTATATTAACACCGACTACTAACAATAATTGAAACTTCGTTGGTCGAAACATATCACTGGGAGAAACACATTTAATATACCTTCCGCACACCTAATTTTTAATCGCGCCTATACTTGGCCGTGCGCTGATCGGCAAAACGAGGCCATTTTCAATAACATCGCTGGCATGGGTTCACTAACTGGCCGGTATAGAGCGCAGCTCGCATCAAGTAGGCAGTGGATTGCTTCCGACACGGCAAATAACCATATGGATTCATTACGGTCAGGATTCGGCACTGGAGTCTTACAAGTAGTTATTTCAATGACCAACAGAGTTCACTGTCAACAAGGGATTTGCGCTCCCGGGACACATATGGTAGGATAACATGTCACATGTTACACATCATATGCGACTACTGTAAGGCTCGTATAATTTTTATTTTTGTTAAAATTACACTATTACAGGCACTCTGTATTCTCAATGATATGCAATTATAGTGGTAGGTCAACCGATTCTCTTATGGATTGGAGTCATAATTATCGCTCATGCACCATTGACTACTCTGTAATTACATTAGCATCGAACGACGAATACTAAACGAATTGTATTATCTGTGGTGAAAAAACGTTTGTTCAAATGAAACAGATCACCTAGTGGTGTAGCGGCTAGCATTCATGGCTGTGGCCCCAGAGGTCCTGGTTCGATTTCCGACTCTGCTAAGAAATTTTATTCTGGTATGATGATGTTGATGATGATAATTGTTGTTTAAAGGGGCCTAATATCTAGGTTATCGGCCCCTAATGATCTGTGGGATAGCGAAAATGACAATGAAATGGAAACCTTAACGAAAATTAATCTGGACAGAAAATACTTACAAAATGGAATTCAGATTGGAGCGACTCACAAAATGTAGAGTGGAAATATTTACAAAAGGTAATTTAGAAGGAAAATACTCACAAAAGGAAATTAGATTCAAAATACTTACAAAATGAAACGTAGATTCGAAATACTTACAAAATGCAATTGAAATTCAAAATACGTACAAAATGCAATTGAAATTGAAAATACGTACACAATGCAATTGAGGTTTAACCTATTTAATAAATGCAATTGAAATTGAAAATACACAATGCAAGTTAGATTGAAAAAGGCCGGTTCAGATTCAAAATACTCACAAAGAGCAACTGGAATTCAAAATACAGTAGTTACAAAATGCAATTGAAATTGAAAATGCTTACAAAATGCAATTGAAATTGAAAATACGTACAAAATGCAATTGAGGTTTAACCTATTTAATAAATGCAATTGAAATTAAAAATATACAATGCAAGTTAGATTGAAAAAGGCCGGTTCAGATTCAAAATACTCACAAAGAGCAACTGGAATTCAAAATACAGCAGTTACAAAATGCAATTGAAATTGAAAATGCTTACGAAATGAATGGTAGATTCAAAATACTCACAATATGTGGAAGCCAGCGATTCAAAATACTGTACTGACAAAATGCAATTGACATTGAAATTACCTACAAAATAGAGTTTAGATCGAAAATACTTACAAAATTCAATGTAGATTGAAAATAGACTAGCCTACTTACAAATGTCGTTGTGATTCAAAATACTCACAAAATGCAATTTAGAGACACGGGGAGCCAATTCAGAAAAACAGGGCGGGAATCTTAAAGACAAAAGGAACTAGAATGAAAAGAAAAAAGAAGGCTGATCCCCAGAAGACTCAAGGATCAGGAAAGATGAGAGAAGAGCCAATGAAGGCGGGAAAGGAAGATACTCCCTGGGCCTCGGGTACCCTAATACCGTCGGGGTCAGAAGAAAACAAGAGTTGACCAAGGGAGGTCGACAGGAAAGAAGACGGAGAGGAGCCCGGCACAAGTAAGTGGAAGCAATACCGGACTCAGCTGGGGTCCCGTGGTCGTCAACCCACGTCCCACTAGCTGTGAGCCCTTGGGGGATATTCTTGTATGAAGGGTGGAAGGAGTTACACTCAGCCTCGAGAGAGAAAACTCAGTAGAGGTGGGTTCGATTCCCAACTCACCCATCCTGGAAGTTTGTTTTACGTGATTGCCCCATTTCTACTCCAGTCAAATGCTGAGATGGTTCCTAATTTACGGCCACGGCCGCCCCTACGCAATCCTCTCCTGAATTACAGATACACACACCGATACAGCAATCATAATAACACAGGTTATCAGACAAAAATTCCACACACACATCCAAATACAAGGGACTAAATGACCTCGATGTCCAACCCCTAAATGTAACGACATCGACATCGACAACAACATCGATATCGACATCGACACCAACATCGACAACGACAACAACATCGACAGCGACATCGACATCGACAATGACATCGACAACAACATCGACAACGACATCGGCATCGACAACGACAACGACATCGGCATCGACAACGACAACGACATCGACATCGACAACGACATCGACAATAACATCGACATCGACATCAACAACGATATCGACAACGACAACAACATCGACAATAACATCGACATCGACATCAACAACGACATCGACAACGACAACGACATCGATAGCGACAACAACATCGACAGCGACATCGACATCGACAACGACATCGGCATCGACAACGACAACGACATCGACATCAACAACAACAACGACATCGAAAAAGACATCGACAACGACAACAACATTGACAGCGACATCGACAACGACATCGACAACGACATCGGCATCGACAACGACATCGACATCGACATCGGCAACGACATCGGCATCGACAACGACAACAACATTGACATCGACAAAGACATCGACAACGACAACAACATTGACAGCGACATCGACAACGACATCGGCATCGACAACGACAACAACATTGACAGCGACATCGACATCGACAACGACAACAACATCGACAGAGACATCGACATCGACAACGACATCGACATCGACATCGACATCGACAACATCGACAGCGACATCGACAACGACATCGTCAACGACGTCGACATCGACAACAACATCGACATCGACATCGACAACGACAACATCGACAGCGACATCGACATCGCCAACAACAACGACAACAACATTGACAGCGACATCGACATCGACATCGACAACGACATCGACATCGACAACGACATCGACATCGACAACAACATTGACAGCGACATCGACATCGACATCGACAACGACAACAACATTGACAGCGACATCGACAACGACAACGACAACAACATCGACAGCGACATCGACAACGACATCGACAACAACAACGACAACAACATTGACATCGGTATCGACAACGACAACAACATTGACATCGACAAAGACATCGACAACGACAACAACATTGACAGCGACATCGACATCGGCATCGACAACGACAACAACATTGACATCGACAAAGACATCGACAACGACAACAACATTGACAGCGACATCGACATCGACAACGACAACGACAACAACATTGACATCGACAACGACAACAACATCGACAGAGACATCGACATCGACATCGACATCGACATCGACAACGACGTCGACATCGACAACAACATCGACATCGACAGCGACATCGACAACGACATCGACAACAACATCGAAAATGACATCGACGTCAGCAACGACATCGACATCGACAACGACATCAACAACAACAACAACAACAGCAACGACATCGACATCGATATCGACAACGACAACGACATCAACATCGATATCGACATCGACGTCAACATCGACAAAACATATATATTTTTATATGTAGGACATGTTTCGACCTTCAATGAGGTCATCTTCAGCTAAAAAATGAAAATCAATTAAGAATTAAACCAAAATTTTATATGTTCTTAAATCTAAATAAGAAATGAAATGTCAATGATAAAATTGAAATAAAATGAAATCAAATACTAAAATGGATATCCTTACAATTCAGTATTAAATAAAATAAAATGCAATACTGGTCCTTTTACAATAATTTTCAAAATGTGGTTAAAAGCGAGACATATTAACATTTATTTACAATCACCGGCAATATTTATCGCTTTTTAACTACATTTTGTAAATTATTGTAAAAGGACCACTACCGTATTATATTTTATTTTATTCGGTGTGTTGGACATATAGTTCGCTTGCCCAATCATTGCATCCCGAAACAAGTATAAATGAACAGTCATTGATAGCCGGATATATACATGTGAGAATTTTTGAACGAGTCTACATACGAGGGCTGTTTTTTTTTCAAGTTCCGATGGACTGTATAAAAATAACAGATTGACATATCGAACTGATTTTACTACTAAATATTTGCTTGTTTTATTCGTATGTCTCAACATAATCGCCAAAACGATTGAAACATTTGTCGTATCGTTACACCAGCTTTCCAATGCTCTCTGCAAAAAATTCTGCCGCCACTGTGGTGGGTACGTCTGGAGAGTCTCCTGAAGTGTTTCCTTTTTGGCGAGGCGTTGCCGCCCAACCATACCTTCAATTCTCGAAAAAAGTGAAAATCATTCACGACCGCACTATGTCAACGCTACTATAGACCATTTCAAAGAATCCAAGTGTGAAGTTGTGGACCATCTGCATTTAGTCCAAACCAGCACTGAATCACAGGTAACACGCACTAATACAATCAACACAATTAACACAGGTTATCACAAAAATTCTACTACACACACCCCAAGTACACGGGGCTACAGGACCGCGTTGACGCAGCCCCTAAACTAAGGAACCAACCAACCAGGTGAAGATCAGGTATTCAATTTTACTTCAGGATTAAATTATAATCCAGCGTAATGCTGGTTGGTGGGTCCTTCACTCACACCCTGAATAAACTGGGCGTCGAACTTTCCAACTCATTGGGGAGTAGGGACTGTACTGTAATCCTTATCAGAAGCTATCGGTAAGGACTCGATAACAATGTTAGTACATAATCCTGAAGAACCTCTGATTGGCTTATGGTTTAAGACCGTGCCATCATGTGGGGACACAACAGTGTATTGGACCAAACGGATTTGACGGAACTTCCTGAAACCCAGTTCGACGGGCCACATGTGAGTCTTGGTCTCCAGGCTGAAACACCTTACTCTACAATATGAACTCATATTTCGAGCGTAAACTGGCGCTGCATTGCAATGTCCTATATCTCCTTCTTTCTCTTTCACTCCCGCTTCTGCAAAACCCTTCTCTCTTGCCGACTTGTCTTCTGTCCAGGAATAAAAAAAAGGAAGAAGTCTTCGTAAGAATCGGATATCACAGCAATAGTTACGGTTATAAATTTCCACGTATGAATTTGTACACAGTTAGAGCAGGAGTTTGATTTATCGGGCTAGCTTATAGGATTCACAAGGAAGGGTTTCCATATTGAGAACTTTGAATTGCGATAAATCAAACAGCTGCTATATCTTCCCCTTTCTCTCTCACTTCACTACTTCTTCTTAGCACATACGTTCCAGTCATCTTTGTACGCAATATTGGGAGATACTTCCATGGAATAATTTTTTGAGTTATGAGTTTTTCCCTCTCAAAGATATAAAATGCTAATATAGATATGTTGTTAACTCATATAGGGTCTATGTGATATCATGATCATTTAAGGGGGGAGGTACACCTTTCGCATGACAATTTCTACTCATTTAGAACAAACAACACATCATAGACTATAAGCTGCAAAGAAATAAAACTTGGCAGGATTATTAATCACAGTTCACTCACTATTATGTACAAAACAAATTTTATGTTCGACGATGTCGAAATGTAAATATTATATCAGAAAACTGTATCATAATGAGGGTCATTATAGGGGTGTTGGCAAATTGAGCCAGCAAATCTTCTGTCATTCCATCCCACAGTCCTTTTTCGCCAGTTGCCCCAGGCCAAGTTCTGGTTCTTCCGCTGAAATTATCTTCCCTCCCATCCCCCACCACTACCACTGTGAAAACCCATAATCTAAGGTAACGTATTTGTTCTTGCAGAATGACCCGCTGGCTCTGGGATTTCGTGTAAACACTCTGCCATGCAGGGCTGTACAAATTGCACAATTCACTGAAACAAACATTAGCCTATGCCTTCATTCTTTTAAAAGGCCACATCAGTTAAAAGTTACCTTAAACCCGTTACATTATTATTACTATTATTACTATTTTAATTATTATTGTCCCCGTGGTGTATGGATAGCACGCTATTCTCTTACCGAGGAGGCTCTGGATTAGAATCCAGCCAGAAACTTAAGATCTATGTAATGTTATTTGTTTTACGTCCATTTTAACTACTATGGCCGGGGTGCCGGAATTTTGTCCCGAAGATATTTAACGTGCCAGTAAACCTACTGACACGGCTCCATCGCAATTACGCACCCACAAATGCCAAGTGACTGTGCCAGGATTCAATCCTGCAGCCTTGGACTCAGTAGGCAAGAACGTTACCGCTAAGCAACGCAGCCAGTCATACTTAACATCTGATCTGAGGGCTGGAATTGTCGTTTATTCATTTTGAAGGCTTGGCGATCATGTAGTTCTGTGCACTTTGGTGTGTGTGGAATCTGTCTGATAATCTGTGTCATTGTAACTGCTGTAGCGTACTATTGTGTACTTGTAATTTGACTAGGATATGGTTAGAAGGGCGCCATGACCTTAATTTAGGTACAATCTAGGCATCTTCCTGGAATACAAATGAGAAACCATGAAAAACCTCTTCCAGCATGGCTGAGGTAGGAATCAAACCCGCCTATCTCATTTCTGCATCAGGAGAAGGAAAGCCTCGTGAGGACAATTAAGTACCTGCTTGATATGAGAAGTAGTGGTCCATGATCTAAAATCAAAGTGATGTGGCTAAGGGTGTCGTCGCGCAGGTTATTCGTCCCCCACAATTTGTAGGCTATGAACTGGGTTGCAGTCGGCTTGATGTTTGGGTGCGCCCAACCACGGGTTTGTTAGACCATTATTGTTGATTCATTGAGGGGCTTTGCGACATCGTCGTCATGTAACCCCGTGTACTTGTTTGTGTGTGTGGAATTTGTCTGATAACTTGTCTTATTGTGATGGCTGTATTATTGCGTGTAGTTGTAATTAAGATGAGGATTGGGAAGGAGGCAGCCGTGGCCTTCACAGGACTCAATCCGGCATTTGCCTGGAGTAGAAGTGGGAAACCACGGAAAACTACTTCCAGGATGGCGGAGGTGGGACGAACCCTCCTCCTCCTCTCAGTTTTACCTCACGAGGCTGAGTGTAACCCGTTCCAGTCCTCAAATCAGAATTAAATTTCTTGTCAGAGCCGGTAATCGAACCCGAGCCTCCGCGGTGATAGCCACTACGTAACGAGGCGGACATATAATGCTCAATGAAATGTCATCTAAAAATCCTGCTAAAATAAATGAAAATGACTTTTAAAAAACTATTCCATCAAACTGAAATATGGCGACAGTTTTACAGAGGATTCATAGAAGGAATCCTGTTTTATTCACTACACAATTACCTACTCTCATTAAAATATACTTGAATTTAACAAGGAAATGGCAGTTAAAATGTTATTCTTAATCTTAGTGTTTTTTGAACCATATTAATTAAAATCTCAATAAAACAAACTTCCCGGATATACAAGAAAAAAACTACTAACTTTCATTAAAATATACTTGAACTTAACAAGGAAATGGCAGTTAAAATGTCATTCGAATTAATGAACTAAAGAAGGAAGCAGCCGTAGCCTATTGGAAGGGACAGTTCCTGGATTTGTATAGAGTTGAAAATAGAAAAAACGGAAAACCATTTCAGGCTGGCTGCGTGGTCGAAATATAATTGCTAAATAATATTGTGACCCTTGGTTAGTATGTAAATATAATTTACACCAATTAAAAATTCAGTTGACCGGGCTGATTGCCAAGCTACCCCAGCCCTTAAAATGAATCTCCAACTATTAATTTTGGTACTGGTATCAAGTATGTTTTAATTTCATCTAATAGGTTAGGGTATTCAATGAAAATTGTTCACTTGGTTTGTTAAAATTTAATTTTTTCATTTATTAGTGTATGCAAAGAAGATCGGGTAAAATGTTAAGGCTTGCACTTACAGTAGGTTATATTAACGCTGTCAGTTTATCGAACACAATCTCATGGATGTCCATATTTGTGAAACTATTGAGGACATATCGTATTATTTGTATAAATCTCCTCCACAGACAGTAGTTGTCACCATATCCAGAAAGCTAGGTCATACATATGTGAATTTATAGTAATTGACACCCCTGGGACCGTCAAACTGAGAGTCACCTCCCCTCCAACAGTTTAATGACAAAATGTTGGAACGTGTGTACAGTATGGTATGTGTTGGCTGCAGAGTGGGGGAAGGTAGGGGAGGTTGCTAATGAGCTATCGCTGGCCGAATTGGACTATGAATTATCAAAGGGGCAGATCATGGTGGCCAGAAAAGTCTGTCCGATTTTATCAGTGTAATTAACTGGCCGAATTAGACTGCGCCCCATTATAGTACTATTCTTCATTATGAAACAGTTTCTCCAGCCAATCAGAGCTCATTCATTGACCAATTAGGTAAAGATAGCTTCGCGCATGCGCTCAAAATCCAACATGTCGGACATGAATTACATTTTTTTAGCGTATGGCTTTTAGTGCCGGGAGTGTCCGAGGACATGTTCGGCTCGCCAGTTTTTGTAGCTGCTTCGAGACGGACACCCAATGGGTGAGCTACAAGTACCGTTGGGGAGGGAAGGAGGGAAGTTGGAATGTAAGGACGAGGAGTTGGAAGGTAGCGGCTGTGGCCTATAGTTAGGGACCAACCCCGGCATTTGCCTGGAAGGAAGATGGGAAACCACAGAAGACCATCTTCAAGGTTGCCGGCGGGGGGATTCGAACCTCCTCGCCTCCCGGATGTGAGCGACTGCCATCAGTCATGCCGTAACCACCACGGCTAACTCGCCCGGTATGAATTACATGATTTGAAAGTTCAAATTGGATATCGGATCAACCATTGTAGTTACAAACCCAAACACAAAGACAAAAAAATTAGCACGAACGTTTACGGTAACAAGAAAATACTATGACATATGCAAGAAATTTATGAATCTACGTCCAGAGCAACACAGGTTCCTTCTACATAAATTACCGACATGGAAAGTGCACCGTCCCATATGTTCGCGTAAATAAACTGGCGAATATGAGACAAGAAATAGCATTGTACCTTAAAATCCCCTACTCAAATTTCTACACAGCGCATTGCTTTCAAACGACTTAGGTGACAATATTAGAGAAGGCTAGTTCTGATCGGCACTTGACATCATGCAGGCTGTAAACAATAGCATTGCCAAGCAAACTGAAAGGTCTCTGCTTTCGAAATTCTTTGACCCACGCAAGCGCTCTGTTCAGTCAGCAAACCACCCAGCGCGCTCTATTCACTAACTGAAGTTACTGAATCCCACAGATATTATATGAATTTTTATGTTAAAACATATAATTAAGTTATAATTATCGTCGAACATGAACAGGCGTATGCAACTCGCCTATAATGGTATTTAAGACACTCGTATGGAAATTGTAAATCTCGCTACGCTCGTTTTATAAACATACTCGTGTCGTAATTACTGCCATTATAGGCTCGTTGCATAATGTACTAATATAATGTGCTTGTAGTCAGGCATTATTATACCACCAAACTTTCAGCTGTTATTTGGTACAGTTGGATAGCGTTTACATGATAAGTACCCCACACATTATACAACATTTATATGGATGTTCTTCTCAGCTGTTGGTAACATTCACGGCTACAACATACATCAAAATAATTGATACACTTATTCAGGTATTTTTTCCATATTCTTACTCAAAATGTAGGCTCTATTCTTTTACTTTTTTGGATAAAAACATTCTCTTAAATGGGAAGTATGCTTGATACACAAAATATTTTGGTGTATGTTGTTCTTATTAGTATAATACACAATCATGCAAAATGTAATTGAGTTATCTTGAATATGATTTGTGTTATCATGTAAATGCTGTGTGAAAATAAATTTTCCGAGAAACGAACTTCAAACTTGGTTGGTTCATCAGTTTAGGGACTGCGACAACACGGACATGTAGCCCCGTGTACTTTGGGTGTGTGTAGAATCTGTCTGATAACCGGTGTTAATTGTGATGGCTGTATTAGTGTGTGTTATCTCTTTCAATTCGAGTAAGGACTGCAGACAATAATTTCAAGTAGTTCTTACTTTTGCTACGAAATGCTACCGTCCACGACACCTAGCTTGCGGGCTTGCCTACTAGATGGCATCGCAGTCAGCACCTGGTGGCGAACGTTGGCACTAATAGAGCGTTATCAATTCTAACCTACAAATTTTGCTTCTCACTAGTGTAGTTAGTGGAAGGTTCTTTTCCATGCCATGGATCTATGACATTGGACTTCCGAAGGAAGGCATACTGGGGGATATTTAACGCTCTTAAAAATCCGACTATTTCGGCCGGGTTTGAACCCGCGATCTTGGGCATAGATGGTCAGTATGCTACCAGCTACGACATCGAAGCCGCCAAGGGCTTCAAACTTACCTAAGGGTAGAATTTAAAGAGACAACTTAAGCGACAACAACTAATATTTAGGGGAATATCTTTGGAAGTATTGAAGATATTTTCATTTTGTTTTCACCAAATGAAAGATAAAGATTAGTCATTCAAATAATTAATTAAAAAAAATTATTGACCGTAAACGGTGTATCTCACCCCTTAAATACAGTAGAGTCCCGGTAATTAGAGATGTATTGGACTGAGACAGCCTCGAACACTATAAATAGCTTAGGATTACGAAATTGCAGATGACATTGCCATAGTTGCAGATAGTGAACATCTCAAACAAATAAAGTAAAAATGGAGGAAATAATGGGTAATGAATACAACATGAAAATAAGTCAGGCAAAGACGAAAGTTATGGTCTGTGATAAAAAAGCAGACTCAAGTATGAAAATAGTGGTGGGCAACAAAACCTACAAAATGTTCAAGAATTTAAATATCTCGGAAGCAAAATTACCAAAGATGGAAGACGCAGGAAAGAAATCAAATGTAGAATTTTACAAGCCAAATTAGCATTTCACAAAAAGAAACGTTTATTCACTACAAATTCCATTAATCTTAAAACCAGAAAAAGATTGTTAAAATCGTATGTTTGGAGCATTGCCCTTTATGGTTGCGAAACGTGGACAATTGAAAAAGAAGAAAAAAGGAGGTTAAATTCTTTTGAACAATGGTGTTATAGAAGAATGTGATTGCATCCGCATGTAACGACGCATTGTTTGAAACCTCAGACAACTGAGTAATATGGCGGAAATTCAAGCCAAAATATGAAACAAACGAACATCAACGTCCGCGCGCCATCCGTGACGTCATTGATTACACTAAAAATTCCCCTAGACACGTAGGCCAAGTTACGTAACGCGGTATATACTTGAATTGTTCCGTTACTTGCAATTCGTTATTTTTCCTTTTTGGAAATGTTATATTTGAAATATGTCTTCTCGCCGGGGATTATCATGTACAGTAGTATCATGTTTCTTCTGTTTTGCAGCAGTGGAGTTTATACAAGCGTAATATCCACAGTACGCGGTAGCTCCATTTATCACGACTGCTCTTCAGATATATACGTCAACTTTTGTGGAGGCATGATAGGCCCTTTGGCCCTTAACCGACGTTCTTTTTGTTTTCTGTTGTTTGTGGTCCAGAAAGTTGATATCATTAATTATAGCTGCGTGGCGGAGTGTTATCAGTCAAGGCGTGGCTGGTGCGAGGGGGGCTTAGGGGAGAGTGCAGATATTAGGGGGAAGGCAGGCATATCGCAATTTATATGGATACACTTTTATATCACAGTGGGACTTGGCTGTTTGTGATTGTAGGCCTGCGTGTGTTCTTTTGGCTCTTTGTTGCACACTTCTAGGGGATGTAGTGTTATCAACGAATTGGTTATGCAGAAGTCCTTTGCATGCTTAGCCTACTTTTCACATTTTGCAAAAATGAGGAAAGGGTAGACTTACGAGATCGATCCGGGAAAATGTCTGTCTGTCTGGCTGGCTGTGTGTGTCCCCCCCCCCCTCTATCAACTCCTAAACGGCAGAAGCAATCGAAAACTGATTTTGTATGAGTAAAGATGTATATCGGAATATCTCAAGCCCATATTTGAAAATGATGTCAGTGCTACCAACTGCTGAAAAAACGCACTAGAAATTTGATCTCCATGTTGGATATCATGGAAGGTATGCATGGGAGCTATTCCAAAATTGGCACACGTGTAGATAATACTATTTCAGTTTAATTTCCAGGAGGCCATACATGACAGTGTTGCCAAAATAATTTTAAGCCTTCTGATAGGTCCAATTTTTAAATGCATATAACTTATACACTATTAATTGGATTTCAACCAAATTTTGTATGTAATATGTGTTTATAAACAGATATGTATGAGTTTATTCTTAAGAGCACCAGGGCTGCCAACTGTTAATAATTGCTCTCTATATTTTATTCATCCAAATACCAATATATCTGAAAGTATGCAAGCCGACAGCTTTAAATTATGCACACGTATAGTACCTGACATTTTAGATTAATTTGGAGTAACTTATATACTTCAGTTCTACCAACACGATTCTGAGCCTGCTGATAGGACCAATTTTTAGATACATGTAACTTCTATAGCCTACTATCAGTTGGATTACAACCAAATTTCGTATGTGCTATGTGTAACATAACAGATATGACTATAAGTATTCTTAAGAGCAATCAGGGCTGCCAACTGTTAATAGATGCTGTATATATTTTTTACCCTAATATGAATATATCAGAAAGTATGCAAGCCAACCGCTCTATACTTTGCACACGTATAGCACCTGACACTCTAAATTAATTTCGAGTAATTAATATAAGTTAGTGCTGCCAACATGATTCTATGCTTGCTGATAGGTCCAATTTTAAAATACATGTAATTTCTATTCTAGCAAATGGATTTCATCCAAAATTGGCACAACAAGATATCATAATATTTCCGATCATTTCTATCCAGCACACGCATGCCATTGTTGCCAACATGCTTTTACGCGTGCTGATAAATCCAATGTCCAACTGCATGTAACGTCCATTGGACTTTGTTAACATAGAAATGTGTAAGGCAAGGTTGCAACTTATCACCCATACTTTTCAATCTTTACATTGAACAAGCAATGAAGATCATTAGAGAAAAATTTAAAGTGGGAGTGAAGATTCAAGGAGAAATAATTTCAACTCTGAGATTTGCTGATGACATCGTCATTTTGGCCGACATGCCTGAGGATTTGAATCAGTTTTTGAATGGTATGGACTCCGTATTGAGGAAAGAATTCATGATGACAATTAATAAATGTAAAACGAAAGTATTGGAATGCAGCCGAAATAAATCAGAAACCTCTATGGACTTCAAATTGGCAGGTGAAAAGCTGAAGGAAGTAGGGGACTTACGTTACTTAGGAAGCAAAATAACCAGTAATGGAAGAAGCAAAGAGGATATAAAACGTAGGTTGGCTCAGGCAAGGAAAGCATTTCTACAGAAAAGTAATCTGTTGACATCGAATAGTCTATAGATTTAGGTATTTTTGAAAGCCTTTGTCTGGAGCGTGGTGCTCTATGGAAGTGAAAATTGGACTATTGGTGCAGCAGAAAAGAGGAGAATTGAAGCGTTTGAAATGTGGTGTTACAGGAGAATGATGAAGATCAGATGGGTAGATAGGGTTACAAACGAAGAGGTATTAAGACGAGTGGGAGAGGAGAGATGTTTCTGGCGACTGCTAATGAAGACAAGAGATAGGTTGGTAGGGCATACATTAAGACACCCAGGAATAGCAAGCTTAGTTATTGAAGGAAGGGTCGAGGACAAGAACTGTAGGGGTAGACCATGGTTATAATATGTTAAACAGATTGCCTCGGATGTAGGGTGTGGTAACTATGTAGAGATGAAACGATTAGCTCAGGACAGGGAGGCATGGAGAGCTGCATCAAACCAGTCAAAAGAAGGAATACTCAAACAACAACAGCATTTATTGGGTGGAAGGCTATCTGCAATAGTGTGGGCAAGATGTCTGACTTCTAGTTACCATGGCAACGAGATGTTGTTGTTGATAATGATTCACTGAGGGCATTGCGACATCGTGGTCATGGTAGCCCCGTGAGCTTGGATGTGTGTGGAATTAGTTTGATCACCTTTGTTATTGTGATGGCTGCATTAGTAATAATAATAATAATAATAATAATAATGATAATAATAATAATAATGTTATTAGGAAGTAGGCGATCGTGGTCTTAATTTAGGAGCCATTCCGGCATTCGCCAGAATTAAATTTCTTGGCAGGACCGGGAATCAAATCCGTGTCTTCGTGGTGACAGCGGAAAGTGCTAGCCACTACGGTGGTCACAAATGCAAGCGCACTTAGATCCTACTCGTTGAAGCGTATTCAGCGACAGTTTTCCGACATCTGGTTACCATGGCAACAAGAGTAAGCGCACTTAGATCCTACTCGTTGAAGCGTGATCAGTGACAGTTTTCCGACATCTGGTTACCATGGCAACAAGAGTAAGCGCACTTAGATCCTACTCGTTGAAGCGTGATCAGTGACAGTTTTCCGACATCTGGTTACCATGGCAACAAGAGTAAGCGCACTTAGATCCTACTCGTTGAAGCGTGTTCAGTGACAGTTTTCCGACATCTGGTTACCATGGCAACAAGAGTAAGCGCACTTAGATCCTACTCGTTGAAGCGTGATCAGTGACAGATTTCCGACATCTGGTTACCATGGCAACAAGAGTAAGCGCACTTAGATCCTACTCGTTGAAGCGTATTTCAGGTTGTTAGCCTATTTTCGATTTTTTCAAAAAATGAAAGTTGACTTATGAGATCTACACAGGGCCAAAAAAAAAAAGTGTGTCTGTCTGTGTGTGAGTCTGTGTGTGTGAGTGTGTGTACTCTGAATGTCTGTCTCCCCCCTATCAATTCGAACACGGTGAATCCGAATTGAACAAAATTTGGTACAGAGGTAGAACTAGCAAAGGGCACCTCAGTGTCATGTTTCATATTGCCGCCATCTTGACGGAAACGTAATGGCGGCCACCCAAATGTTCAAAGCTTAAATAAAATTACGACTAACCTAATCATCCAATCTCTACCAAATTTTGCAACAACATATATTCATATGGCGAACGTCTTTTGACTAAACTACAAGGTCATCAGCCCAAAAGTTTGCAGATGTCGGCCATGTATGTGTGCAAATCGATTCCCCCTATCAATTCAAACACGGTTAAACCGAATTGACCAAAATTTGGTACAGAGGTAGCACTATTAAAGGGCACCTCAGTGTCATGTTTTATATCGCCGCCATCTTAACGAAAACGTAATGGCGCCCACCCAAATGTTAAAAGCTTAAATCAAATTACGACCAACCTAATCATCTGATCTCTACCAAATTTTGAAACATTGTATCGTTATGTATGAAGATTTGTTTGACCAAATTACAAGGTCATCATCCTAATACATTGCGGATGGCGGCCATGTATGTGTCCAAATCGATTCCCCCTATCTTCTCATACCCGGTGAAACCGAATTGAACGAAATTTGGTACAGAGTTAGCACTAGCAAAGGGCACCTCCGTGTCATGTTTTATATTGCCGCCATCTTGACGGAAGCGGAATGGCGGCCGCCCAAATGTTAAAAGTTTAAATCAAATTTCGACCATCCTAATAATTTGATCTCTACCGGATTTTGCAACATGCCTTTTTGTGGAAAGCATCTTATGACTGACTACAAGGTCATCAGCCCAATAGTTTGCAAATAGCGGCCATGTATGTGTGCAAATCCATTCCCCAGATCAATTCAAACACGGTGAAACCGAATTGAATGTTTTTTTTACAGAGATAGCACTAGCAAAGGACACCTCATATTCATGTTTAATATCCCTATAGCACATTGTATTTCAACAAGCTACTACAACCAACGTTCAATTATACTCCTTGAAAAGGACAAAGAGATATAACAATACCCATGCATTTAGGAGAAAGTAGGCTATATGTTCTTTACTGAACATCTTGTTTTTTACATATTCCAGTAATTAGAATGGATTTTGTATGGACCGACTGAAAGCTTTAATATTAAGTCATAATATTAAAATCATTATTGTTTTGGCTCCGTAAATCTATATACTGTATCTTATATAAAAATCAAAGTTACTAGTAGATTAGGGACAGTGCCGGATTAAGGTAAAATGGGGCCCAAGTCCCTCAGATTTTTGAGGCCCCTTTATTTCTTGCAAATATTTTTTTTAGCACCTGTACAATTAATTAAGTATATACAAGAGTTTTTTTCTCAAGATGAATAATACGCTTTTTATTAAATCATATATACATACATTTCAATTGAAACGGTCATCGTTATTCGAAAACATTTCAGATGATTTGATGAACAATTTAACAAATCATACTATTTTTACTTGTGTACAAAGTAATCAAAAAACTTTTTTTTTCTGTGTTTTCGGTCAATGAAATCGTCTACAATGTCATCAGAATCAATTTCCCGCAGAACAACTGACTCGATATACATTAAACTTAGCATGTCTAATCGTTCTTGTGACATGATACTTCTTTGCGCACTTTTGATCCGTTTCATTTTTGAAAACGAGCGCTCCGCAGATCAATTCGTTATAATGAGGGTCAGGGAAATGCGAAAAGCAATTTCATCGTTCCGGAAAACAGACTCAATCTAGTCTCGAATAAGAATTTCAGAATGAATGAACTCAGTTTTTAAAGGACATGTAATTTAATATAATGCTGAAACTGTCTCAGTTCTGGATAAAATTTTTGTAAATCTTTGGAATAAAATTTGGGGGGCCCCAGATAATTGGGGGCCCTAGGCCTGGGCCTAATGGGTAATCCAGCACTGATTAGGGACAACGAAAAGCGGCAGTGTATGGGACTAACATGGCGTCCATCTTTTTTAGTTTCTTTGTTGCTTTCTCTTAGTATCAATTTAGTCGTATTCCCGTTAATTCCTGATGAAGAAAGATATGCGTCTAGTTTGATTGAATAAAACACGGCATAGCCCAAAATTCTACATTATGGATAGTATTACGAGCCGTGAAAGTCTAAATGATAAAACATCATTATTATATTCCTTTCTTTCAATCTGTCTTTGATTGGTATTGCAACGCATGCCGGGTATAGCTTGTCAGGCGCGGACCTAGAGTTAGGCTTTGGAGGGGGTCAGAGAATCGAAATTGTTAAGAAAAATGGTATCACTAAAAACGAAATCACAAAATAACCAAACGTACAAAACCAGACCAATGTTTTTGCAAGCTACATGGATAGAAATTTGATGCGTTTAGCGCACCAAAATATTCGCACAGATTGCAACGGCGTGTTTTGCGACTTTTACATCCAGCTTCGAGAAAAGTATCAAGGTACGTTACAGTTTCGGCAAGTCGAGTAGGTACCGACGAAGGGAGAAAGTCACAGCTTAAATTGCCAACCAAGCTTGCAGTTTGGACGTCGGCAATTTTTTTTGGTGCGAAAATAGCCCTGAATTCCTATCCGTGTATATACAGTATATGAAAAACAAAAAATGTTTTTATAAACCAATATATAGCCTACTCGGCACAACAATTAGCGGGCCACTTTTCAATGCATTTTAATGGTCAAGTGGCCCGTTAATTGTCGTGTCAAATATATAAAAAAATTAGTTGTGTAAGACATAGGTATGAAGTTGTGAATATGTACAGTTGTAACAGAACATAATAGTTGCAATAAAGATATTTTCAGTATTGAATAACATGAAAAAAGAACAGTTTTTCAGTTAAAATTCGTTAAGTTTTATTTGTCTGGTTATTGTGTTTTCGTTTTTTGAGTTAGCAAAAAAGAAAAAAAAGAAAAAAAAAGAAAAAAAAATAAACAAATGGTCTCCGTTGGGGGGGGGGGGGGGGGGTGTCATGATCTCCGTAATGCGCCTATAGCTAGTTAGCGCTGTATGATCCTCCTTAAAAAACTTTTTGATGACGTCAATGGTGTTATTAAGCTGCCTGTATCTGCTGAAGTTCTCTTGCAAATAAATAGGATGCCTTGCATATGAGCGACTTATGTGTGTATCGTTTACACATCACTGTTGACAGAATGACAGACCATTAGCCGAGCCACAGGAGACCTCTTGTCAACATCCACTGACACATTGATGCGATGGATTTATATGTTTCCCCTGGTAGATAATTCCTTGCTTCCAGACACTGTATTATATCAGCTGGGACTGACTATATCACTCATAACATCAAAACCAGGAGCTCACTATTATTAGTGGGACGTAGATTGGCGAACCCACTTGAGACCGAACTTCTCTCCTTTATCTTTCCGATCGATCTCCCTTGGCCAACTATTTTTGGTTTCCTATGTTGGCAATACTTCTCTCTAATTTCAACGTTCCACTCCCAATGCTACCCGACAGTGTAACCGAAACTGCATAGGCTAAATTGGGGTAGAGATGTTATTAATTTTGTCGTGTTAACAACAAATCTTATACGAGAGTGTATTGACTAGTTCCTGTCTACTCATAATATTATTATTCGAAAAAAAAGAGCGTTAAAATCCCTCAGTATGCCTTCTTTTGGAGGGGAAGTAAAGCCGGCGGTTCCATGTCATAGATTAATGGCATGTTAAACAACCCTCCACTAAGTACACTTGCGTAAAGCTAAATCATAGGTTAAATTTGACCAACGCTCTTAGGTTCCAACGTTCGTCGCCAGGAGCCGACTGCGGTGGCATCTAGTAACAAATTTCAGAACTAATTGTCGTTGACGTTGGCTTTGGTAGCGAAAGTAGGAACTACTTTAAAATTCAATGTCTGCAGTCCTTACTTGAATTAAAAACATATAACACACACTAATACAGCCATCACAATTAACACCGGTTATCACACAGATTCTACACACACCCAAAAGTACACGGGACTACATGACCACGTTGTCGCAGCCCCTAAACTGAGGAAACAACCAACCACTACAAGAGTAGGAATGGTGACCAGTGGATACAGAGTATAATGTATATCTATGGCTTTCGTAATAACTACCATTTTGGCCCGTATGAAATGTACAATTGCTAATTGAGAGATCCACTAATCAATACAACTTTAGTTTTAGTTTTTATACATGTATAATTTAGGGTAAGGACTAAACCAATTAGCAATTACAGAGTATGAGGAAGGATATGAAAGCCTCCATGGCTTACAGGCGGCAGCACGCCAGCTTCTCACCTCTGGGAACGTGGTTCAAATCCCGGCCACTCCATGTGGGATTTGTGCTGGACAAAGCGGAGGCTGACCGGTTCTTCTCCGGGTACTCCGGTTTTCCCTGTCACAAATTTCATTCCAGCAACACTCTCCACTGTCATTTCATTTCATCTGTCATTCATTTAATCATTGCCCCAGGGGATCGCGACAGGCTTCGGCAGCCAGCACAGCTCATTTCCTCGCCGCTAGAAGGGGACTTTATTCATTTAATTCCCTGACCTGGTCGGAAGCAGGCTGTGGATTTTCATTTTCAAGGAAAGTATGACAAAGATGGGAAACAACAACAACAACGACAACAACAGACATAATACGGAACAGAATAACTTTCAGAAATTAATGCAAAATTTCAATGGTTTCCAGGAGAAAATAAGGAAAGAACGAAACTACATCTGGACAGAGAAGAGGAAGAAATAGCAAAGTGATGTAATGAAGAAATATTGACAAACAAGAAAGGGAGCATGAGACAAAAGGGAGTGACTACAGAGGGTTATTTTTCGTGGTCCTAAGATGGGAAAGATTGAGAAAAGAAGAAGAACAAGAAGTTCCGTGAAGAACTATACAGCCTACTTTTCATGCCAATGATTATTCTACAGTATATGAACCTATCTAGAATAATGACGAAATTAAGTTGGTAATATCGAAATATCTAATTAGTTCAAAATATACCTGGTATAATGTAGCCTAATAGAGCACTACAGTTGGCAGCCCTGGTGACTGAATATATTCTTAGTTCCTCCTCTTAAGGTACAGAATACAAAATTTGGTTGAAGTCCAATGGACGTTACATGCAGTTAGACACTGGATCTATCAGCACGCGTAAAAGCATGTTGCCAACAATACCATGCGTGTGCTGGTCAGAAATAATCTGAATTATTATGATATCTTGTTGTGCCAATTTTGGATGAAATCCATTTGTTAGTATAGAAGTTACATGCATTTTAAAATTGGATATATTGGCAGGCATAGAATCATATTGGCAGCACTGCCTTGTATTAATTACTCCAAATTAATCTAGAATGTCAGGTGCTATACGTGTGCAAAGTATAGAGCTGTTGGCTTGCATACTTTCTGATATATTGATATTAGGGTAAAAAGAATATAGACAGCATTTATTAACAGTTGGCAGCCCTGATTGCTCTTAACAATACTTATAGTCATATCTGTTATGGTACACATAGCACATACGAAATTTGGTTGAAATTCAACTGATAGTATAGAAGTTACATGTATTTAAAAATTGGTACTATCAGCAGGCTTAGAATCATGTTGGTAGAACTGACGTATATAAGTTACTCCAAATTAATCTAAAATGTCAGAATATACGTGTGCATAGTTTAAAGCTGTTGGCTTGCATACTTTCTGATATATTGGTATTTGGATAAAAACAATAAAAATAGAGAGAGCAATTATTAACAGTTGGCAGCCCTGGTGGCTCTTAAGAATACGCTCAGTCATATCTGTTTATGAACAGATATTACATACAAAATTTGGTTGAAATCCAATTGATAGTGTAGAAGTTATATGCATTTAAACATTGGACCTATCAGAAGGCTTAAAATTATTTTGGTAACACTGTCATGGTTGGCCTCCTGGAAATTAAACTGAAATAGTTGTATCTACATGTGTGCCAATTTTGGAATAGCTCCCATGCATAACTTGCAAGTTATCCAACATGGAGCTCACATTTCTAGTGCGTTTTTTCAGCAGTTGGTAGCACTGACTTCATTTTCAAATACGGACGTGAGCTATTCCGGTGCACATCTTTACTCATACTGAATTTGGTTTTGATTGCTGCAGCCGTTTAGGAGTTGATAGGGGGGACACACACACAGCCAGACAGACAGACAGACAGCAGGGCAGACAGACACACATTTTCCCGGATCGATCTCATAAGTCTACTTTTTCCTCATTTTTGCAAAATGTGAAAAGTAGGCTAAAAATAAAAGGCTGGCGAGAAAGGAGAGCCATGAAAGGCAGATAGGAACAGGAAAGAGGAGAGTGTCCACCCCAGAATCACTGGAAAAAGGGGGAAAATCGGACACAGTTCAGGAAACTCTCAGGGTTGCCACTGAGCACTTGAAGATGTAGCACTATCCAGGGTGCACCGTAAGTGGTGGGGCTACACACACCCTGTCTCCTTTAGGGCTTTGAGCCAAAGGCAGGATATACCAAGGAAGTGAAAAAGAGGTCTGAGTTTTCTAAGAATGAAGGTATCAGGAAAGATGAGACAAGGGCCAATTAAGGCGGGAAAATTAAATACTCCCTAAGCCTCGGTTACCCTAATACCGTCGGGGACGAAGGAGAACAAGAGTTGACCGAGGGAGGTCGACGGGAAATGATGACAGAGAGTTGCTCGCCACAAGTAAGTAGATGCAATGCTGGACTCAGCTGGGGTCCCATGGTCGTCAACCTACGTCTCACCAGTCGTGAGTCCCTGGGGTGGCCATGATGTCTTAAGCCCTTAAAATGAATTAACAGCTACAACAACAGCAAAAAGAACACTTTTACTTAACTAGAAATATAGCCTACGATCTAAATTGAAACATTATGATTAAGATATTTTGAAATTTCGTCTAATTACTTTTAGTCGCGTTAATGGTTGCAAACAAATTAAATAAATAAATGAATGAATAAATAAAAAAATAAGTAAATAAATAAATAAATAAATAAAATGCCTATATGCAAACGATGTAAAAAAATTCTTATACTCGTATTCACACGATGGTGAGAGTGTAGACCTGGCGGCTTCGGTGGCGTAGTCGGTAGCATGCTGAGCTTCTATGCCCAAGATAGCGGGTTCAAACCCGGCCGAAGCCATTGGATATTTTAAGAGCGTTAAAAATCCCTCAGTATGCCTTCCTTCGGAGGGAAAGTAAAGCCGGCGGTCCCATGTCATAGATTTATGGCACGTTAAAGAACCTTCCACTAATTACACCTGTGTGAAGCTAAATTGGATAGGTTAAGAATGTAAACAACGCTCTTAGGTTTCTACGTTCGTTGCCAAGTGCCGACTGCGGTGGCGTCTAGTAGCTAAGTTCTGAACTTGGCCTAGTAGTCGTTGACGGTGGTGCTTGGCGGCAAAAGTAGGAACAATTTGAAAAATTCTAAGTTGTAGTCTGTACTTAAATTAAAAAACAGTTAACACCTACTAATACAGTCATCACAATTAACACCGGTTATCAGCCAGATTCTACACACACCCAAAGTACACGGGGCTACATGGCCACGTTGTAGCAGCCCCTAAACTTAAGAACCAACTAACCAGAGTGTAGACCAAAAAAAGGAAGGCAATATGTTTGGGAATCGGCAGCAACAGCGCAGGTGTTGTTGTTTATCGTAGACTTGTGGTGCTCCTTTCTTGAAAGAGCATTTCGTTTCCCTCTTTAACCTTTATAATACAGGAGAGGTGTCCGGCCGAGATCAAAGGATATTATATTGTGTAGAACGCTCGCATGAATGGCTGCTGTAGCGAAGAGAGGGAAGGGTTTAGAAGGCAATCCATCATCCCCTTGCCTACAAGAGTATATGTCCTCGTATATCATCAAAATACCATTCTTGGATGGGAAAAGGGGAAAGTGAAATTTGATCAAAATATTGTTTAAAGCCTGAAATATGTGTTTACTTTGCGTGCTTTAGAAGACTACGACCTAAAAAGGAACTTCATACGAATATAATTTATGTAAATACTGAACATGGAAACTGTTTATTATGTAGGAAAACGTAATTTGCCGCGTTCGTGCACTAAATATTGTTGTATCAAAGGGTAATCGATCCAGGTTATTTGCTCTGATGAAAGGAGAAATAAAGCAACTCCATTAAGGTGACCTATGAGTGAAATGTTGTGATTTTAAGAAAATAATGTATTTGGTTTTTGTTTAAAGAAAAAAAGAAAGCTCCATTCTTCCAGTATCAGAAAATGATTGTTTTCTTAAAATTTGCGTCACTGTTCAGGGCGGTACGGATGCATTTATAGCCTATTTTCATTTAAGAAACAAGTAGTTCCGTGAAGAACTAAATAGCCTATTTTCATATAACCTACTAATATTAATTGCCTCTATCAGCATACAAATTGTCAGTTTGATTGCTGTAATAGATTCGTAGATATTGACAACCGTCTAAATACGAGGCACGTCCAGAAAGTAAGTTCCGTTAGGTAATAAAATTAAATTGTGTACAGATACAGACAAATTATTTATTGCACAACATTCTACGCCTCTTAAACTACTTTTCCACATAACTGCCGAACTTTTGCAGGCATTTGTCATAGCGTGGCACAAGTTTTTGGATACCTTCTTCATAGAAGTTTGCCGCCTGTGTCTTCAACCAGTTGGAAACATATTCTTTCAGCTCGTCGTCATTGTTGAACTGTTGATTGCCAAGGAAAGACTTGAGATGTGTGAGCAGATGAAAGTCGCTAGGAGCGAGGTCAGGGCTGTACGGAGGGTGGTCAAACACGTACCAGCCAAATCCCTGTAGGAGGTTTTTCGTCACATTTGCAGTGTGTGGTCGTGCGTTGTCGTGAAGAAAAACAACACCTTTTGACAGCAACCCTCGGCGCTTATTCTGTATTGCGCGGCGCAATTTCCTAAGTGTCTCGCAGTAAGCATCTGCGTTGATTGTTTGACCACGCGGTAATAAATCAATGAGTAAGATGCCTTTCCAGTCCCAGAACACTGTGCACATCATTTTCCGAGGTGCCAAGATTTGTTTCGGCTTAACCTTTGCTGGGGATGAAGTGTGCCTCCATTCCATTGATTGCCGCTTACTTTCAGGGGTGTCGTAAGAAACCCAAGTTTCATCTCCTGTGACTATCTGTATCAGAAATTCTTCGCCGCCTTCATTGTAACGGGTCAAAAACTGAAGTGCACTACCCATCCGTTTTGTTTTGTGTTGAAGACACAGGCGGCACACGTCTATGAAGAAGGTATACAAAAACTCGTGCCACGCTACGACAAATGCCTGCAACATTTCAGCAGTTATGTGGAAAAGTAGTTTAGGGGTTGTAGAATTTTGTGCAATAAATAATATTTCTGTATCTGTACACAATTTAATGTTATTACCAATCGGAACTTACTTCCTGGACGTACTTCGTATTTTGGATGGTCACCATGTTGGATTTTTATATTATAGGCCTTAGATTTATGTACTATTACATGAAGATTATTGTGTAGGTGTTTTATTCAAACTTCAATCGCATGATTAGGACACGAGAAATAAAAGCAGGATATTAAAATTAGGCTCAGCCGCCATCTTGTGGTTATGAATATAATTTAAATGAACTAGATGCCAATCGATTAAAATTTGTATAAGCATATACCGTATCAAGTTTCACTGCGTTTGGATGGTTAAAACGCAAGAAACGTCCAATTGAATATTTAAAATTCGCGTCGCCACCATGTTGGATTTGTGCTCGCCAGGTTATTGAACGTTTCAGTTTCATTGCTGTAATAGATTAATAGATATTGAGAACCGTCTAAATGAGACAGAGAATGCCGGTGAAATATTTGAAAAAAGGAAGCTTGTAGTTTAACGTGACCGTTAATCTCGCGATCATAAGCCACGGGACCTCCGTTTTACGTGGAATCCGAACCACAGGACATGGCATTTCACATCGAAAATCTCACATGCATTGACCGGGAATCGAACCCGGTCCGCCTTGGTGAGAGGCATACAGCTAGACCGCTGAGCCACCACGCCCCCCTGAAATATTTGACACAGCCGCCATGTTGGATTGGTGAGACGTAATAATATTTGAAGGGCACTGGCCGGGTCGGCCGAAATGGTGCTATGACCTTACTGAGTTCCATTGTAATCGCTCCAGTCGTTTAAAAGTTATTAGGGACACACACACACAGTTACACACACGGACAGAAGGTGATCTCATCAATGAAAATAGGTTAATAACAGTGTTCAGTATCGTTTACGGAATATGCCTGCAGTGTGGGTAGATTATAGGCTAGGGAATAACCCACCCACCAAGGGAAGATGATTAAGAGAAGGAAGTAGATTTGGGATTTGGAAAAGAAGGATAGAAAAATAGGAGGAGAGTCCCACAAAATTAATAAGTTGAGGTTTAAATAAACTTAGAAGAAATTGCCAATGGAAATTAACTCTCGGATACCTAAAGTAGGTACGAGCTTGGTCGAGGCTAACGGGAACCGCAGCTAGGACTTGGGCGGTTTGCGAGAGAGAGGCTTTAGTATATTTCCTCCCAAGCACGTATAAAAGTACTATGGGGAAGGGTGATGGTCTGGCAAGACTGAGAGGAACAAATTTACTGTATGTCTTCTCAAAGAAATTAGGTTTTTCAAAGTGATTCGAAGAATGCCAATGATTTAACTCAAGCTTGGTATTTTCAATTTCCAAAATTATGGAGTTCCTGTAAGGGCGACCAAGTATCTCTAAGAAGGAATATGATAAAAGATTATGCCTTATTGGGTAATCTTGGTAAATGAACCAATGGTTGCATTGGACAATGGCTAAGCTTTTACTCAGCGAGGAGCCGGCTAAAAGTTTAGACAAAAAGAAACACTTATTTTTTAGAAAACTGACCATAAGTTTTCGGAGAGGGTCTCCACAAGCAGGTAGTTGGCTGAGCGAACTTGACTTGCCTTACTGGCCAATTAGAATTAGCTATTATCGCTAAGAAGAACTTTAGTAAGGTGAAAATTAAGAGTTCTTGCTCAAATGCAACAAATGGTGAAAGCTCTATTAATGATTTTAATATCATTGAGTGAGGAGAGTCAAGGAAGACAGGATTTTGCCTAAACTTTATATTCGAAAATGAAAAAGCAAAGGGAAAAGATTTGTTTATTTTACAATTAGAAAAAGTTTGAGGAAATTAACAATTATGCAATATAATTTTAATAAACATAGTTCATTTGAACTTTTTAACAAATAGGGTCGCAGACCTCTTAACATTAAACGGTTGCTCCAGGCAATTGACAATTTACAAGGTTTCAAACCTTACATGTTTATAAAATCTTTATAAAAGTTAAACCAATAAATAATGAAATAATTAAAGCTTGAACGTGAATTGGAGTACAAAAGTGTACCTTAAGAAATTCTTGAGAGAATGTTCTAAAGAGAATGACAATTTTGAAAAGGACAATAATAACAACGTGAAAATAAGATAGAAGTTCCTACAACTTCTTATATTTATACAGAATTAATATATGGGAATTATACAAAGAGGGCAGGTCACTTACTGTGAAACCTGGAGAAAGTGAAAAGGAAGTTTCTAGACTTCTTATACCTTGAATAAGACTCGCAAGTTAAATGAGGCAGTTTTCATTTAGCGAGACCAAAAAATAACTCACTCAAGAGTTGAGAGAATTGTTTTCCCTGCTTTTGAAGGGAGGAACAATGTAAGTTTGAAACGTGTGCTGGACACGTATCACGAAGATTATACAGAAATACTTAATGATAAACCAACAAAAATGGAAGGGCACTTCTTAGAATGACACCTTATTGGAATAGACCTAGATTAAAAGTTTATTGCAGATTGTTAGTGAGAGGTTTAGGAAAGAGAAATGGGAATTAAGGAAAATGTTCATGGCCTTATTTGAATATAAGCGGACGATCGCGACGCGGTAGAAAAGTTGAGCAAGCACTGGTTTTCACTATAGTTCATTGAAACATATGAAATGTTCACTGTGGAGACACAAAGTTTATGGAGAAGAAAGTTATTGCAATTATAGGAAGAACTGATTGCACTATATAGGTGAGAGTCTATTTCTTGAAACAGTTGTGATTTACAATTAAATGCGCCATAGAATGTTCCAGCGATGGACGAAAATTCACTATTGTAGTAATTTAGTTTTAAACAGAATTCTCCCAAGTACGTGAGAAATGCATGACGGCAGGACTCGTAGATTGAGTACCGAATCTGGAAAGTTCCAGAACAATCATAGTAGTAAAATGGGGCTAATGTAAATCCAGCGGAGGAACTTGCTTTATAAATTATAGACACTGGGTATTAGATAATATCCCACGTAGTGAGAAGATTTCTCATTTGGCAAGCATAAGAAATGCTGCTTTTCACTAAGATTAGCTTGATTAAACAAAAGCTCAACATGGAAAATCCCGCGGAGGATGATTTTGCCCAAAAACAAGTAACCTCACACTACCCATAAAAGATAGTTAAAAGCATGTGGTAAGTAAAATCATGAAGATGAGGTTAAAACTTGAATCAGGTACTTATCTTTGTTGCATGGCGAAGGTGAAGTTCCTCACTGATACTTAAAGTTCCAACATGGCGTGGAATTTAAAAAATGCCTCGTTAGGTCAGGAGGCTGGCTCTGGTTGAGCCTTAACTGATCACTACGACTGCCGACTAAGAAGTGAGAGCAGCTCAACGAAGCACGGAGGGTCCTAGGAAGGGGAGAGAGTGGGGTTAGGAAACAAAAGGTATACATATCAGCATAATCAACTTATTAAGAATAAATTTTCTTCTTGATGGATGGTCTTCTAAGAGTTGATAGTAGGCGATATTAGCGCAGCATGGTGAGTGAAACAGTAGACGTAGTCCTCTTGCTCAAGGAGAAAATAGCTGACGATGGTAACGAGATCTGGTAGCCAAATGGATAAGTAAGTCCTCTGCACGATGAGGAATTGAGTAGCTTCAGAGGTTCGCTACTAGATGACGCTAGGTGGATCACAGAAGTTATATATCTGAAACATACTTATGAAGACATAAAAGATATGCCCAACAAGGAGAAAACAGATGATCACTGTTGGTGTTTGGCAAAGAGGAAGGAAGAAATGAACATGCAAAGAGCAATAGACATTATATCTCTCGTACCGTGTATTCAAAGAATACACCATACTGGGGGGACAAACACCAACAGAGAGCAAATAAGCAGTTACACATCTATTGGAAGCGGAGCGATCAAAGACAGTGGTCTTGTGATCGGTCCATTTGTAGTCAAGATTCTGGCCACCCTGACTCTCCCGTCTCTTCCAGGGTAACAGTCGGTCACCCTACCAGAAATCCATACTAGGGGGGGGGTGAAATATCCCTAACCAAGACCAAGTCCCCTACTTTAATGTCGGGACTGGAAAGAAACCACTTCTGCCTCCGTTGCAAGGTAGTTAAATATTCCAAGTTCCACCTTTTCCAAAAAGAATTACGGAGGGCTTCAAGTTTCCGCCAAGCGATAGGTAGATTAGAATCCCTGTAAGAATTAGGAAGAGGAGGAGGGGCAGAAAGAGAAGTGCCGATAAGGAAGTGACCAGGGGTGAGTGGAAGTAGGTCATCAGGGTCATTGGAAAGTGGAGTTAAAGGGCGAGAGTTAACAACACCTTCAATCAAAACAGACAGTGAATTGAATTCTTCGTAAGTCAGAATTCGATTACCTAAGACTTTTCTTAAATGACGTTTAGTGAGCTTTACGCAAGATTCCCACCTACCACCATGATGCGGAGCGTAAGGAGGTATGAAGCGCCATTTGAAACCTTTTGAATAAGAAAAATTAGAGATTTGTTCCATGGCAGGAGAGGAAGTGAGAGCTTTCTTCCACAGGGAGGCTGCGCCCTGAAAGGTGGAAGCGTTATCAGAGAACATCTCAGAAGGAACACCACGCCTAGCGGTGAAACGAGAGACAGCTGATAAAAAATAAGAAGTAGAAGCATTCGTTACTAGTTCCAAGTGGATTGCGCCGGTAACCATGCAAACAAAGAGAGAAACATAAAGCTTACCAAACAATTTGCGTTTAGCTTCAGCAGAGTTTCGTTGATATTGGAACGGATCCATATAGTCCACGCCAGTTAAAGCAAATGGGCGTATAGGAGAAGAACGAAAAGAGGGCAGATCGCTAATTAATTGAGTGTTGATTTTAGGTTTCGCTTTGAAACAAGGAATGCACTTATGAATTACAGAAGAAACTTCATGAATTCCATTTATAATCCAGTACTTTTCTCTTAAGAGGCAGAGCAGAGTACGTGTACCAACATGAAGATTACGGTAATGAAAGTCACGTATAATTAAGGAAGTAACGTGATGTTTGGAAGGCAAAATAACGGGATGTTTTTTGTCCTCAGAGAGTAAAGATTGCGAGAGCCTTCCACCTACCCTAAGTAACCCATGGTCATCAAGAAACGGGGCTAAAGCACGAAGACGGCTGGATTTGGGAAGATCTCTTTTAGAAGAAAGCAAAGACAACTCAGAAGAAAAGGCTTCTTGCTGTGTCAGTTGTAAAATCTTAATGGTAGCGAGATTCAATTCATGATTGGTAAGGTGTGGTTTAGGGAGAAGAGGTTGGTCAACCACAAGATATTTCCATCTAAGGAGATAGGCAACAATCCGTAGTAATTTATGGAAGGAAGAATAGCGTGACAACAAAGGATGAGATGCGTTGGAAACAAGACACGAAGCAATGGGTAGAGGTACTTTAGCGTCAGGCAAGTTGGAGTTTGTAGCTGGGGGTTTAGAAGGCCATGAGGAAGATTCGTCGATTAACCACGAGGGTCCATGCCAGTACAATTGGGAAGCTGCCAATTGAGAGGGTAAACAACCACGAGAGATGATATCAGCTGGATTATCCTCACTGGGAACATGCCTCCATTGACATCCAGAAGAAAGGGTTTGAATTTTGGAAACCCTGTTTGTGACAAAAGTTTGCCAGTGAGAGGGGTTTTTGGCGATCCAAGAAAGGGCGATCATAGAATCGCTCCAGAGATAGATTTGCGAAAATTCGACCTTTAATACTTCCCGTAATTTCTTGACAAGTTCTGCAGCCATTAGTGCAGCGCACAATTCGAGCCTAGGCAAAGTGATAGTTTTAAGAGGAGCGACCTTCGATTTGGCACAAACAAGGTTAGAAACTGGAGATCCATAAAGTGAATCGTGATAAACTAAATATGCACAGCAACCATAAGCTTTTTCGGAACTGTCCGCGAATACATGAAGGAAAAAAGATGCATTAGAATGAGAGCTGATTAAATTCCTGGGAATTTCAATGAGGGAAAGATCCAGCAAATTGCTGCGAAACGAGAGCCAACGAATAAGAAAAGAAAGAGGGACAGCGTCATCCCATTCACATTTAAGTGACCACAGCTCTTGCATGAAGAGTTTGGCTATGACAATAACTGGGGCAAGAAATTGAAGCGGATCAAAAATTTTTGCAATTTCAGAGAGGATTTGTCTTTTGGTATTAGGAAGCTCTTCTGCGAGCGAAACTTTATAGATAAGAGTGTCAGTGCTAGTGCACCAATGAACTCCTAAAGTTTTTATAGATTCGGAGTTTCCACAAATTTCGACAGAAGAAGGATCTACGTCTTCGATGGGAAACTGAGCGAGAAACTCAGGGGAGTTGGAGTTCCACTTATGAAGTGGGAAACCTCCATTCCTTAGTAATGCCTGAAGTTCTAAAGATACAAAAGAAGCTTCCTCCAAAGTAGAGAAGGACTGCAAGTAGTCGTCAACATAGAATGACGTAGTTAGTGCCTCAGAGGCTTTGGGGTTAAATAAATGACCATCTTGAGAGGCTAGCAAGTGTAGGGATCGGATAGCAAGGAAAGCAGAGGGTTTTAAGCCATAAGTAACCGTTTTCAAGCGAAATACCTTAATGGGCTTATTGATTTCATCACGCCACAAGATTCTTTGAAGATCTCGTTGTTCTGGTTGAATTAACACTTGACGGTACATCTGTTTTATATCGGCTATGACAGCTATGGGAAATAGTCGAAAGTTTAAAAGTATAGCAGATAAATCTGATTGAATAGCAGGACCAGAATAAAGAGTGTCATTAAGGCTGTTGCCATTAACGTCGGGTGATGAACCATTGAAAACAACTCGGATTTTATCTTTTACAAAAGGGTTTTTCCACACAGGATGATGATTTAAATAAACCGTTTCGATTGGGGGGTGCAATTCATCATCGGATTTGTTAACAACCTCCATATGATCTAAGCTTTCATACTCATCCATGAACTCAGTGTACTGCTTTTTGACGAGGGGTTCCTTTTTGAATTTGCTCTCGATAGCAAAGAGAGCTTTTCGAGCTTTAGGCTGAGAGTTAATAAGTTTGGGGGGATTGTTTAATCTTGGCATTTGAACAACGAACCGGCCATCAGAAGAACGAGTGGTCGTGTTCAAAAAAAGTTGCTCACAGAATTCATTTTCTGAAGAAGTTACATTAGGAGAATCAACATTTTCAAGCCTCCAAAACTGTTCCAGATCAGTATTGGAGAAGTAACATTGCGATGCAGGTTGGGGTGAATAATGGGGAAGTTGCCCTGTGACAATCCATCCAAAATTAGTGTCTCTAGCGACCACGTTTGAGGATAGCTTGCGAACCTGTTTCCGAAGGCAGTTCCAAAAGACATTGGCACTAAAGAGTATGTCAATGGGATTTTGTATGTTAAACGAAGGATCGGCTAACCTTAAATGCGAGGGAATGTTTAACCCCGAAATATCAACCGAGTGACTAGGAGTGTCTTCTCCAATGCTATTGAGAATTAGACAATTAAGTTTAAGAAAGTTGTTTCTATGACAAGTATCTCTTATGGTTAGTTTTGAAAATTGTAAAGCTTGCGATTTTGAGCTGTTGATGCCCGACACATTGATAGAAGTGGGGTTTACGGGTAGGCCTAGTTTTCTAATCAGAGAATTAGATACAAAATCATGAGTTGCCGCTGAGTCTAGAAGACCGCGTGCACGGACCCAGTTGCCAAAGTTATCCTGAACGTCAATTTGGACAGTAGACAACAATACTTGAGCACTGCGAATGGACTTAGCATTTTGAATGTATGATGAAGCATTAGAACTGTTAACACTATCATTTTTAGGAGAAGTGGATGCTGTTGATGACCTTGCCTGATCATGACGATGTAACAGAGTATGATGAGCCTTTTCACAATGGTAGCAAAGTCTTGTGGACTCACAGTTAGAAGCAGAATGCGTAGGCGCTAGGCAGTTGAAACAATGTTTGTTTTGAGCGACTAATTTTCGTCTGTCATCGACTGACATTTCTTTAAAGGATTTGCAGAGGTATAGGGCATGGGGATCTTTACAAAGTATGCACTTTACCGGTTCGTTTAAACTTTTGCGAGGTTCACCTTGCGTGTTTAAAACAATAGAGCTAGCAACACGACGTTCACTAGACCTAGTTGGGTAACCAGTAATGTTTGATTTGAATTTGGATGAGCTGGACCCTGGTTTTTGGGTATTAGACGCTGAGCGTTCGCTTTTGGGTTTGATGGACATTAATTCGAATTTGGAACTAGGAGATGAAGGTTCGCTCTGATTAGCTAGCGCGGTTAAAAGTTGGCATCTAGCGTTTATGAAAGTGACTAAATGCTCGTAAGAGTAGTCGTCTTCCTTAGAAAGTTCAATTTCCCAAGCTTTGAGGGTAGCAGCATCAACTTTAGAAACTACTAAATGTATTAGGAAAGTATCCCAATGTTCAGTAGGCTGCTCTAATTGGGACAAAGCTTTAACGTGGAGTTGGGTAGTGTCAATTAAAGTACGCAAACTAGTGACGTCATTGTGCTGTGACGCAGGTAGGTTAAATAGAGCCTTAATATGGCGTTGAATACGTAAACGTGAATTTCCATATCTTTCTTTTAATAAGTTAAAGGCAATGGGGTAATTTTCGGCACGCAGAGGAAGTGCTTCAACTAACTGCAAAGCTTGACCTCGAAGGATAGATCTCAAGTAATGAAACTTGTAAATGACTTGAATGTCTTCATTGTCATGAACAAGAGAGCAAAATAATTCATAGAAAGAATCCCAAGTGGATTCATCTCCAGAAAAATGGGGTAAATCAATTTTCGGTAAAGTAGGTTTGGGCTTGTGAGTGCCCTCACGGAAGGAAGTTTGGGGTTCGTGAAGGGAACCAAGAACAGAAGCGTCCTTTTTCTGCTCCTCTTCGAGTTGGCGTATTATTTTGAAAGCAGAACCTATGCCTTCGTAATATAAGTTCTCTACTTCTACACGATCTTCTGTTTGATTTAGCATACAAGTTTCAATTTCAGTTTGAATGTTACAGTAGTTTTCATAAGAACGTTCAAAATCCTTTACACGATGTTTCAACAAATCTAATTGCGCGTCTGAGGGATCTAATTCTTTTATGTACCTTCTGAATCGGGTAATTTGCCCTTTATAGGATGCTCGTTTAGAAGTAAGTTTTTCATCCTTATCCTTATCAGTGGGAGCCATATTAAAGAAGATAAATGAAAATGTAACTCACGAAACTGTGGAACCTTGGAAATGCTGTCAAGCTGGCAGCAGCGAATGAGTAGAAAGAATGGGACACACCATAGGAGACAGGAGCGGCCTCTTTCCCGTTCACAGGCTTTGCACGATGTGGTTATAGCTGAAATATTCAATACATATATTAGAAATATGCAAAGTATTGTCAAATGACACTTTTTAAAAAAAAGAGAAGAAAAAATGGGCTCTCCCGGGTTTCGACACCAAATTTTGGGTAGATTATAGGCTAGGGAATAACCCACCCACCAAGGGAAGATGATTAAGAGAAGGAAGTAGATTTGGGATTTGGAAAAGAAGGATAGAAAAATAGGAGGAGAGTCCCACAAAATTAATAAGTTGAGGTTTAAATAAACTTAGAAGAAATTGCCAATGGAAATTAACTCTCGGATACCTAAAGTAGGTACGAGCTTGGTCGAGGCTAACGGGAACCGCAGCTAGGACTTGGGCGGTTTGCGAGAGAGAGGCTTTAGTATATTTCCTCCCAAGCACGTATAAAAGTACTATGGGGAAGGGTGATGGTCTGGCAAGACTGAGAGGAACAAATTTACGGTATGTCTTCTCAAAGAAATTAGGTTTTTCAAAGTGATTCGAAGAATGCCAATGATTTAACTCAAGCTTGGTATTTTCAATTTCCAAAATTATGGAGTTCCTGTAAGGGCGACCAAGTATCTCTAAGAAGGAATATGATAAAAGATTATGCCTTATTGGGTAATCTTGGTAAATGAACCAATGGTTGCATTGGACAATGGCTAAGCTTTTACTCAGCGAGGAGCCGGCTAAAAGTTTAGACAAAAAGAAACACTTATTTTTTAGAAAACTGACCATAAGTTTTCGGAGAGGGTGGATCACAGAAGTTATATATCTGAAACATACTTATGAAGACATAAAAGATATGCCCAACAAGGAGAAAACAGATGATCACTGTTGGTGTTTGGCAAAGAGGAAGGAAGAAATGAACATGCAAAGAGCAATAGACATTATATCTCTCGTACCGTGTATTCAAAGAATACACCACAGTGCATTAGTACCATACGGGATGCTGGCAGAGAAATATCGACCTTCCTGATAACACACGTTAGTTGGGCTGCGTAAAACAATTTTATCAGGGGCAGCTGATTCACCAGGTTATGTATATTCGAGACTTAAAATGATGTTTTCTGGCGTATTGTTTTCCTAGAACTTTGATTGGTTGGTTCATTAGTTTAGGGGCTGCGACAACGCGGTCATGTAGTCCCGTGTACTATGTTTGTGTGTAGAATCTGTCTGATAACCGGTGTTAATTTTATTGTGATGGCTGTATTAGTGTGTGGTATCTGTTCTAATTCAAGTAAGGACTGCAGACAATAATATCAAGTACAATAGTTCCTACTTTTGCTACCAAATGCTACCGGTAGCTTGCGGAATTCGCTACTAGATGGCATCGCAGTCGGTACCCGGCGGCGAACGTTAGAACTAATCGATTGTTACAATTCTAATCTATACATTTTGGCTTCACACAAGTGTAGTTAGTGGAAGGTTCTTTTTCATGCCATACATCTCTGACATGGAACCTCTGTCTTTACTTCCCTTCCGAAGGAAAACACACTAAGGGATTTTTAACGCTCTTAAGAATCCCGCGATCTTTGGCATAGAAGCTCAGTATGCACGCTTGTTGTTCCACAGTTTTATCTTGATTGCAATAGAACTTTCTGTAGTTACAATTAACGAAATTTATTTATTCAGATTTTCTTTTGTTAAGTGGGTGGAATTTTACTTACTTAGTTATTGTTGTTTTAAGGGGCGGAACTACGAGATCATCTGCCCCTAAGGTGGAATTTTGCAAGCACCTGAATATGCCAATCGTAGGCATGAGAATAAGTGGATAAAGACCAATCTCATATACATTATTTTTAGGACTAGTGAAAAACCCATTTTAACTGGGCTCAATTGTATTGACCGACTGAAAAACATAAACTTTCGAATTAAATTAAATTTTAATTTTTTGTTTATCTTTCACATTTTAATATCAATTAAAACAAGAAGTTCTTCCGTGAAGAACTATACAGCTTACTTTTCATGCCAATGATTATTCTACAGTATATGAACCTATCTAGAGTAATGACGAAATTAAGTTGGTAATATCGAAATATCTAATTAGTTCACAATATACCTGGTATAATGTAGCCTACTAGAGCACTGCAGTTGGCAGCCCTGGTGACTGAATATATTCTTAGTTCCATCTCTGAAGGTACAGAAAACAACATTGAGTTAAAGTCCAATGGACGTCACATGCAGTCGGACATTGGATCTATCAGCACGCCTAAAAACATGTGGCCAACAAAACCATGCGTGTGCTGGTCAGAAATAATCTGACATATTATGATATCTTGTTGTGCCAATTTTGGATGAAATACATTTGTTAGTATAGAAGTTACATGTATTTTAAAATTGGACATATCAGCAGGCATAGAATCATGTTGGCAGCACTGCCTTGTATTAATTACTCCAAATTAATCTAGAATGTCAGGTGCTATACGTGAGCAAAGTATAGAGCTGTTGGCTTGCATAATTCCTGATATATTGATGTTAGGGTAAAAAAATATAGACAGCATTTATTAACAGTTGGCAGCCCTGATTGCTCTTAACAATACTTATAGTATTATCTGTTATAGTACACATAGCACATACGAAATTTGGTTGAAATCCAACTGATAGTATAGAAGTTACATGTATTTAAAAATTGGTACTATCAGCAGGTTTATAATCATGTTGGTAGAACTGACGTATATAAGTTACTCCAAATTAATCTAAAATGTCAGAATATACGTGTGCATAGTTTAAAGCTGTTGGCTTGCATACTTTCTGATATATAGGTATTTGGATGAAAAAAATAGAGAGAGCAATCATTATCAGTTGGCATCCCTGGTGGCCTTAAGAATACGCTCAGTCATATCTGTTTATGTACAGATATTACATACAAAATTTGGTTGAAATCCAATTGATAGTGTAGAAGTTTATGCATTTAAACAATGGACCCATCAGAAGGCTTAACATTATTTTGGCAACACTGTCAAGGTTGGCCTCCTGGAAATTAAACTGAAATAGTCTTATCTACATGTGTGCCAATTTTGGAATAGCTCCCATGCATACCTTGCAAGATATCCAACATGGAGCTCAAATTTCTAGTGCGTTTTTTCAGCAGTTGGTAGCACTGACATCATTTTCAAATATGGTCGTGAGATATTCCGGTGCACATCTTTACTCATACTAAATTTGGTTTTGATTGCTGCAGCCGTTTAGGAGTTGATAGGGGGGGGGGGGGGCGGCACACACACAGCCAGCCAGTCAGACAGACAGACAGACAGTCAGACAGACAGACACACATTTTCCCGGATCGATCTCATAAGTCTACTTTTTCCTCATTTTTGCAAAATGTGAAAAGTAGGCTAAAAATTATGAGCCTTATAGTAGTCGCAAATGATGTGTAACATCTGACATAGAGGAAACCTCACGTGAAATTGTTGATACACCGCTTATACTATTATTGGCACAAATATTAATCTATTGTAAAAGGGAGTGTTTTACAGATATTGTAGTTTAAAATACGGAACTCGTTTTATTAGTTGATTTGTAGCTTCCACCAGCACTAGCCTAAATATAGAATACGATATGGATCAACTAGATTAATAGACGCGACACCGTTCATAACCTTCAATTCCTTATAAACAGATCCTCTTGATTCACAGACCAACAAGTAATTTCATATGGGTTCTGTTAAAATGAGTCATATTGATATGATAAATATCGTTTAAAATGATAATCTGGTAGCAAATATTTCTACCGAGTCAGAATTCGAACCCGAGATCTCTAGATTCACAGTCATAGGCGCTAACCCCACGGCTATTTCGACTACGCAAATATTGTGCACAAGATAGTGACTTATTTCCACGTTCCAATAACACTGCATTACGGAATTAAGTTTCATTTATATTTTGCTTGTTTCGATAATGTTCCTGCGTGAAATTGAGTTTAAAATGCCTTATGAATAGGCCCTCTTGTGAGTAAAGAGAATGTATTCAGCAATAGTTCATGGAAGGCTTGCTCAATTCTCGTATAACCACAACGATTATATTATATTGATGACTGCATTACCGTTAATATTTGAATAGCCATTGTGCAGAAACATAATACCGGCAATGCCGACTACTTACAATGTTTGATGTTAAGGCATTTTACCATTTAAATACTGATACGAAGACTTCGAACATGTACCGTGTGCTTTGTTTCAATCACTTGACACTAGAGTTCGCATGAGCGTTACCGTTCAGTATGTCATATACATTCCACATGGCCGAGAGTACGTCAAGATGTCAATTTCCGACACCGAGCGCTCATTATTTCTTTTACCACTGCCAGCTGGATCTTGCCACTGCCAGCTGGATCGATCGATCGATCGAGTTAGCAGTGAGTCTTACACTTCCGTTCGATCCAACACTGCCAGCTAGCCCACTTCCATTCGAGTACACTTCCGTTTGATCGAACGGAAGTGTGCCAGCTGGTGCCACCTCGATCGTTCCGATCCACTTCCGTCCCATTTTTCATAATCACTCCCACAAAAATATCCGGCAACCGAGTGGAAAGATGTTACACCAACAAATAATTATCCTGGTTCATAGGTCAAGCGGGAACAGAAATAATAGTTAGTTAATGTTCTTTTAAGGGGCGGAACAGCGAGGTCATCTGTCACGACAGAAATTAAATTTTGTTTTCAGAATTATTAACACTTTTACAAGAATATTCGTTAAAATGTGACTGAAAGATTCAGCCATCAGCACATTTGATAACATATTGTCCTTGTGATACAGAGATTGGGACAAGAGGCAACAAAGGCCATGCTGTTTGCAGATGATATAGTGATATGGGGCGAGGATGAAAAGGAAGTACAAAAACAACTAGATGTATGGAATCAAGAAATAGAGAAATATGGGATGAAAGTAAGCACAGAGAAGAGCAAGACAATGGTAATGTCAAGAGGAAGGAAGGAAGGAAGGAAGAGGAAAGATAGAATTGAATGGGAAAATTCTAGAAGTGGTTAAAAGTTTCAAGTACTCGGGAAGTGTGATCACAGAAGATGGAAGGATAACTGAGGAAATTGGAAAGAGAATACAACAAGCGAACAGTTTTTACCAGAGCATAAGGGGTATTCTGTGGAACCGAGATGTCCCAAAGAAATGTAAAAATGTATTATATTCAACCTACTACAGACCCATACTAACATATGCAGCTGGAGCGTGGACTACTACAAAAAGAGAGGAGAGTAGAATACAAGCCGCGGAGATGAAATTCCTAAGAGGTATAGAGGGCAAGACCAGAAGAGATAGAGTTAGAAACGAAGAGATTAGAAAAAGGACAGGAATCTTGAAGCTGCAGGACAGGATAGAAACAACAAAGTTTAAGTGGTATGGACATATGATGAGAATGGGAGAGGAGAGAGTACCAAAGAAAACTTTCTGTGAAAAGATGACAGGGAAGAGACCACGAGGAAGGCCCCGAAAGAGATGGGCAGATACAGTGTGGGAGTGTGTAGAGAAGAGAGGAGGAAAACCTGAAGAAGTACTAAAAACAGGAGAGGAGTGGTGGAGAGACAGGAAACGTTGGAGGTCCTTAATTCACAACCCGACCCAGGAAGCTGGAAACGGGAAATGAAGATGATGATGATGATGATGTCCTTGTGATAGGTGGTTTGTGTACAGACCTTTATCCTGGAAAGGATTAATAGGCTTTTAAAAAATAAGAAAACATGGCCAAATAAGCCTTCACTTGAAGTATTATTTGCTGAAGTATGCAACAGAAGACTTTGATTGCTCCAAGAATTATGAAAATAGGTCCGCTTCAACGATAGAAATAGTCGTTAAAATATTTGAAAGGCTTAACGTGTTAAAAACTATGTAGATGACAACAATATAAAATGATGAGGGAAATTTAATGAAAAAAAGGCAAGTAATTTAAAAGCACAGTGTTATAGCCGTTAAAACGAACAACACTGAAAATACATTTGAAGCAAACTGTATGGTGTGAAGTCATCAGGGCTACCAATATCATTTTAATTAAAAAGTTAAATCTTCGCCATTATTGTGCATAGGCAATTTACGTTTAACAACACAAAGCAAGTCATAATGAAACTGTTACGACTCATTTTACTGCCGGCTCAGATTATAATAACTGGCTTTATAATACTGCAATAAGGAGACGGCAAGTTCGAATCTCACCTGGTGAATTCCTAATGAAAAACATTATCGCATTATTTAGTGAATTATTATTAAGCTGAGAATATCAATCCAAAGTAATGTGTGTTTCTTTCATTGAAATGTTGTACTTTTCGTGGCCGTTTGAATACGAACTGAGGTTTTCTGCTGTTAGGCCGTGCTGCTTACATGAATTGCAAGTCATCAAGATGTTGAACTGTCTCGAACCTAGGCCCTTCAGAATTACGCCATGATGCTTTTTCCAACTGAGCTATCTCGAACATATATAAGGTGATTTCAAAAAGTAACGAGCCGGAGGCATAATTACAGAAACCCGTACTTGTAGGTTATAATTATTGGCCCTGGCTGTTGAGGCACTTGTCCCACTGTGACACGAGGCGGTGAATGGCTGTCTCATAAAATTCCCTGGGCTGAGACGTGAACCAGTTCCACACGTACAGCTTGACGTCCGCGTCCGAGGTGAATCTTTGGCCCCGCAGAGCCCTTTTCAGGGGACCAAACATAGCGTAATCACAGGGAGAGAGGGTTGGACTGTATGGAGGGTGGCCGAGAACCTCCCATTTGAATTTCTGCAGGAGTGCCGCGACTGTGTTGGCCGTATGAGATCGTGCATTGTCGTGGAGTGACCACGGCGGCTATGGCGTTCACTGTCACTCGCCGGTCCTGAGTAATGAGTGCATCAACCAGCTGGACGTTGTCATAGGTAATGCAGGGGGGTGCCCCAGACCGGGCATCATCGGCTAACGACACCCGACCTTTCCTGAAGCGCTTGTGGCACGCCTTGACCCTTGCAAGGGACATGCAGTGATCGCCGTACACTTGTGACATTCGGCGATGAATGTCCGTTCCCCCTACTCCTGCCGCTGTCAGAAACCGAACAACACCTTTTTGCTCTTCGGTTGACGCCTCCATGTCACTGTTTGCAATGCAACTGGCAGCGTTGGACGATTGATGCATGCTGCTGCTCGCTATGTATCGTTACGTGACGTGCACGCGTGCCCTCTAGCGATGGGCTGTAACCTTCCACGCTCTGGTTGGAACCACACCTCGTTACACACGCCACGATTAGCTGATATAGTCACCGGTTTGCGCATTCCAGCCTCCGGCTCGTTAGTTTTTGAACGCACCTTATACTTTTCCTGATTGGGAATGTTGGAACTCGTATACTATACGGGACATTTTCGAAATATTGCATTTGAAGACTCCACGGGGAAAACGGGGTAAGTCACATTATGTAAATTTTTCAGGAGAGCGAATTTAAACTTTCAACATCTAAAAGGAACTAGTTTAAACACCCCAATTGAGGGTAAGCAATATCTTATATATTAAAATAGTTTTCAAACAGTTTCACCCTTTACTAAACCTGAAATATCTCGGGAAGTATTTGCGCTACGACGACGTTTGTTGTCTTAAAATGTAACGCCCGTCAAGCACCGTCGATTGATACCCACCTTACTTGATTATATCATTCAAGTATTAAAATAATTGCGAATATTACTTCCTTCAAGATCTCACGAAAATAGAATCGAATGACTTGACGGACATATTGTCGCTAGGCGACAACGACCAACACTGCATCATGATATTCAACGCCGCCCCAATAATAAATCTAACTTGATATTAACAGACAGTTCCCTAATTACGTCATGATATGGTTAACTTCTCCCTGCTCCAATCGGGCGCTAATGTCGCATGTATCCATACATGTTAGTTATTGTTGTTTTAAGGGGCGGAACTACGAGGTCATCTTCCCCTATCCATACATGATATCGTTAACTTATACCTGTTCCACTCGGGCGCTAATGTCCCATGTATCCATACAATAAGTAGAAGGGGATTCTGTGCACATAATTTAATTAAAACTTCTCAAAGAATGGATTACTTGGAGACTGAAATTCTCATGCACAATCAGTAGTGATTTTGCTAATTACACTGTCATGACAACATCTCTTTGAATGACAACAAATACTGTATACGAAAGACAACTAATTTCACGAAGATGCCGCTACAGTCGAATGTTGGAACCGCCATTTTGTATTGTGTATCCGATCTTTCTGTTATATAGTCTTTGGTCTCACCAGCTACAAACTGTCTTCTTTTCGTTTCATCATTCGTCCTTATAGGTTGTGTGCTCAATCAATACAATGAATCATATTATGATGAATGAGAGGCGAGACTCAATTACAAATGTTATAAAGATTAAAGGTGATGGTAATTGTCTGTTCAGGTCATTGGCATATTGTGAGTACAACAATCAGAGTTTATTTACACAGGTTAGAAAGCGAATTTTAAAACATGTTACAGACAAGTGGAATAATTATTCTTCCTTTATTGTTGGCAACAGCGATATGTACGAAACTGCTATCAATACGAGCGATGATTACAAAATGTATATGTGTATGAATGGTGTTCATGGAGGTCATGTTGAGTTAGTTGTCGCTGCTCAAGTTTGCAAAATGGATATTTATTCGTGGATTACTGCTGTTGTATGGAAGGTGACCGGTTAAAATACATACGTCATCAACAAACGAAGTTACGAGTTGATACATATGCCGGTTTAGCAGACGCCTTGCATATACGAGCAGAACATGAAAATCTCAGAGTCGGTCGTATTGTAGTTTTTCCATCTTCTTTTACAGGTAGCCCAAGGAAAATATTGCAAAATTATCAGGATGCGATGGCGATAGTGAGGAAGTTTGGAAAGCCAGATTTATTCATTACGTTCACCTATAAGGCGGGCTGGCCAGAAATACTTAACAGCATTCATCTCTGGGAAACGGCTAATAATAGGACTTATATTGAAATGAGAGTTTTCCATTGCAAAGTAAAGGAATTGCTACGATTGATTAATGTTAAGGAAATTTTCGGTAAAAGCATAACTAGGCTATATACAGTAGAATTTCAAAAACGAGGTCTTCCGCACATCCATTTACTCTTAACAATAACGGAATATTGTAAGTTTCGAGAAATTTCTGACATTGATAGTGTGGTGTCAGCCGAAATACCAGAAATCGAGGATGAAGCGCTATACGAGTTGGTAAGGCGTCATATGGTACACGGTCCTCGCGGATCTTTAAATCCTTCTTCAGTCTGTATGAAAGATGGCGTATCTAAGAAAGATTTCCCTAAACAGTTTCAGGAAGAGACGAAAGATAATGCCAATGGTTATCCTTCGAATAGGAGAAGAAATAATGGACGGATTATTAACAAACAATTCGAGGCATTGACATTGAAATCGATAGTCGATTCATTGTTCCCTACAATCCATTTCTTTTACTTTACGTGCAAGCTCATCTTAATGTTGAAATATGCTCAAGTGTTCGGAGTGTTAAATACATCCACAAATATCTTATATATTAAAATCCACAAATATGTGTATGCAGGTCATGACTGCTGCATTGTTAAAATATGTCCTGAAGGCGAAACGGTGAACTACGATGAAATTACTTCTTTCCTAAATGCTAGATATGTTGGTCCAACAGAAGCCGCATTCAGGATATTTTCATTTCACATGCATGAACAGTCACATTCTAGCTTGCGATTACCAGTTCACTTGCCAAACTTGCAAAATATCTATTTTAAAAATGATAACGCTCCTGATATTTTACTTCAAGTACAGTTGCGCAACACGGAATTTCAAGCGTGGTTCAAGTTAAATCAAGATTCGCAAGCCAGAAGTCTGTATATATATCCTGAAACACCAGTACATTACGTCTGGAATAAGAGCAACTGCCAGTGGCAAAAAAGAAAAAAAATGTTTTAAAAACAATATGCAGAATGTATAATGTTTCGCCTACAGAAACAGAAAGGTATTATTTACGCCTGTTATTGCTTCACGTCATATCTACGAACATGCAAAGCAGTTGTCTATTCTACTTTTAAAGAAACAGCTAAGGAGCGAGGTTTGCTGATTGACGATTCTGAATGGCAGCGTTGTTTGGCAGAAGCGTCACAATTTCAGATGCCTTCTCAGTTACGACAACTGTTTTCTTACATATGTATCTTTCAGACCTCTTTAAATGTAAGACAGTTATGGGACATTTTCAAGAATTCATTATCAGAAGATTATCTGCAGTTTCACGAACCTAACATTGCATATCAGTTCACTCTTAAACATATTTCGAATACATTAAAGCTCCATGGTCTTCCCATTACTTCTCTCGAATTGCCAGCTATTATTGATAATTTCCCTCAGACAAATTTACCAATGAATTATCCAAAACTTAATGAGGATCAATTAAGTCGGATGATAAACCAAGCAAATGGAAATCAAACGGCTATAATTACATAAATTTTGGGGTTAGTACAAAACGACAATGAGAGGATGAGTAATGCATATTTCATTGACGGTCCAGGGGGCACCGGGAAAATATTTCTTTACCAATGCTTGATTCACAGTTGCACCAATTTGGGGTTAAATGTAGTTTCTGTTGCATGGACTGGTATTGCAGCAATGTTACTACCTCAGGGGCGCATTGTACACAGCCATTTCAAGTTACCTCTACATTTACATGAAAGTTCTGTATCAGGAATAAAAGTTAACAGCAAGGAAGCTTTTTATATTCGTTCAGCAAAACTTATAATTTGGGATGAAGCCCCTATGGCTAATAAGCACGCGTTGATGTGTGTAAATCGGTTGCTCAAGGACGTCATGAATAACGACGTGCCTTTCGGTGGAAAAATTATCATCTTAGGTGGATATTTTAGGCAGGTATTGCCTGTTGTGCCTCACGCATCTAAATCAGCATCAATCCAAATGTCGGTAAGGTTCTCTCCTTTGTGGCCATTATTCAAAATTTTTAAACTCAACAAAAATATGCGAGCGGATACAGATCAACGTGACTTTGCAAACTTCTTGATACAAATTAGTAACGGTGAATACCCTCACGTCGATGGAGAAAATTCAGAATTAGTCCCACGCTGAAAAATATTCCACGCTTTTCAAAAATAGAGATTTTAGCACCTAAAAATGAACATTGTAAAGAAATCAATGACAAAGTTTTAGACCTAATCCCAGGACCATCGAGAACTTACATAAGTGGGAATAATTTGATTTCTGAAGATGCGAGTGAACTTCTACAATTACCAATAGAATTTTTAGACAGCATAGGCATAATTGGATTGCCACCTCATATCCTTCGACTAAAAGAAGGCTCAATTGTGATTTTGTTGAGAAATATTAATGTTACCCAAGGTCTGTTGAACGGTACTAGTCTGTTGCTTTGGAAGATGCATGACAATTGCTTACACCTGGAAATTATTACTGGCGTAAATATTGGAAACAATGTCCTACTCCCTCGCCTTGACCTTACGCCATCAGATACTTCAATGCCATTTTCCTTCAAAACAAGGCAGTTTCCAGTACGTTTGGCTTTTTGTATAACTATCAATGAAGCTCAAGGTAAAACACTAGATCAAGTAGGCATTTATTTACCTCAACCGGTGTTTAGTCACGGACAACTTTACTGTATGCCGCACTATCACGAGCAAAATCCTTTCATGACGTCAACGTTCAAATAGAACCAAAAGGCAAGCGATCAGCAAATGTTGAATGGAAGGAAGTACTATTAGAATTTTGAAACGAATGTTGCGGAGGAGCATAGACCTCAGCAAACGGGGCACAGATTAAATAACAATTATACAAGGACGTCCGCATCCCTAATACGATAACTGTCCTGTGGTAATGGTAAAAAAAATTACTACTTTCCTACATCGGTGATTACTATCCTACATCCTGTTATTTCATTCCCTCAGTTTTATAACAAAGATATACTCAATCAAATTTACAGCTTAATAAATATTAATTGCTTCTGTGTGAGTTATCTTTTCATTTCTCATCAATCGCCTTTACTTACTATTCTATCTGTAGGGGTAGAGGCGATAGCTGTCTTTACAGAGATGTGCAAATTATTAGATTCGATGTCAGTTTTCCAAAATTGCATTTTTACTTTTCACGGTTTAATGCACTAAGTAGGCCTATGTTTACAAGGCGTTGAAATTACTTCAAATGTTTATCCAAGACTCCTAATTATATTTTCATTTAAGAAACTCAAATTAAAATGATTTTTTAGAGTTTCCATTAACAGAGGAGCCTTGCAAATGCAAAATGCCACACGTTTCGTTTTTATTACTTCACTCTACTTTACGTGTGAATTTAGAGCGAAGGGATTTGGGGTCTTTTAACTGATGGACGCTATTGAACTATTCAAAGATTCATGAACTATGCATTGAAATCACCTGACTTGAATTCTAAAGTCAATGAAAAATTGAAAATGGACCCAGCTCAGATATCCCTCGGAATCCAATGATCTGAAAGTTTCCAGACGCAATTCCTGATGGGAAAAGGTGTAATTCCACGGGAGAGGAAACACTACTAAATAGGACAACAAAAGTAGTTGGTCAATAACATGATTTTGAATAAAAGTAATTATGACTTATTAAAATTATTTATTTAATTCTATTAATTTGCACACCTCTATATGTTAACCAAGAGTTACATCTCTAAATTCAAATATAAGAGATCCATCTTTTATTTTAAAACTATACCATTGTTCATAAGTAGACAAAACACCAAATTGTACCGCTGTAGCCTTACATTGTGTGGATATCTCTATCTACTTAGTATAAAACAAAGTTCCCAATTCTTGGATGTAACGGGTAATCTCGTGAGCAACTTGATGGATATTGATGCGATTTTCACCATTCTGTAAAGGATTTCTCGATGAAGGATTAGGTAGAAGGACATTTATTTATGACCAAAAGAAGCCGAGCAGTTGCGATTTCAGTGAATCGAGTTGAAGAAAAACCTAACGTCCATGTGTCTTTTAAGCTTACACTGGGTAAACCGTTAAAAAAATATCGATATTCTCTCAGAATTGTTCAGCATGAAAAGTTCTGCAAGAAAGTCCGCGACAGCTCCCACATCGACCAATGTAAGTGTTTTTACGTTTTCATTTCTTCCAGCAAACTCCATTCAGTGGAAATTTAAATTACTAGCTTCTGAGTTTACGAGCTTGCGAGCGACCTATCACCCTAGCTTCAGCCAGCATCAAACTGCCGAGTCGTGTCGAGTTAATTCTTCAGAGAAGAGTATAGCTTATGTGTTTGGAGTTAGCTGTTCACCTCGGCCTGACGTCCGTGCGCCTTTTAAGCTTACGCAGGGTAAATAGTGGGACACACACACACACACACACACACACACACACAGAGGACTGGCAGACACCCACACATTTGATCTCATAAGTCTACTTCATCATTTACCCAAAAGCGATGGTACCCTAAATGTCTGTTCAGGTCACTAGCATGAAGACATGCAAATGTCATATGGACAGAAGTGCTGTAGGATTGTTGAAGTGAATGCTGCGAAGCAGCACGGGTCTTCTAGTAGTTATTTATTTATTTCTTATAAAGGAAGTGAATGTAATACGAGTACAAATAACAACTAAAGTTAAATTATGAAAAAGTTAGAGGATTTTGGACGGTCTTTCCGTTTCCACTAAAAATAAAAACCTCTATATCTCTGTGACTTACCGCTTTATTTGAAATCGATTTCAACAGATCTGTAGTTACGATGGATGGCCACCAGAATGTGCCATTAACTCATTTACGAAAAAAAAAACAAGTAGTTCCGTGAAGAACTATACAGCCTATTTTCATATATCCTACTCATGTTAATTGTCTGTATCAACATACAAAATTTCAGTTTGATTGCTGTAATAGATTCGTAGATATTGAGAACCGACTAAATATTTCGGATGGTTGCCATGTTGGATTTTATATATGTAGGTCCAGAGTCATGTACTGTTACATGAAGATTATTGTGTACGTGTAGCATTCAAACTTCAATCGCATGATTAGGAACAAGAAGTAACAAGGAGATTTAAAAATTTCGCACAGCTGCCATCTTGTGGTTATGGAAACAATTGAAATAAATAAGATGCCAGTGGATTAACATTTGTATAAGGATTTACTGTACCTAGTTTCACTGCACTCGGATGGTTAAATTGCGAGAAACGTCCATGTGAATATGAATATTTCGGGTCGCCGCCATGTTGGATTTGTGATCACCAGGTTATTTTAAGTCCTATAGGTGAACGTATGATCATAGCCCCTATGAACATAAACAATTTCAGTTTGATTGCTATAATAGATTCGTAGATATTCAGAGCCGTCTAAATATTTCGGATGGTCGCTATGTTGGATTGTTAAATATATAGGCCATAGAGTCATGTACCATTAAAGGAAAATTATTGCGTAGGTTCATTATTCAAACTTTCACTTCGATCGCATGATTACGACACAAGAAATAAAAACTTAATTTTAAAATTCGCACAGCCGCCATCTTGAGGTTATGTAAACAATTGAACTAAATTAGATATCAATGCATTACAATGTGTATAAATATTTCCTGTAACAGATTTCATTGTGTTTGGAACATTAAATCGCGAGAAAGGTCTATTTTACATTTTCAAATTCGCTTGGCCGCCATGTTCGTTTTATAGTTAACCGGTTTAAAAAAAAACTTATAGATGAACTTCCAGTAAAGCCCTTTATCTCTGTACTAAATTTCAGGGTGATACCGCTAATAGTTTCAGAGATATAGAATGCCGGTGAAATATTTCACACATCCGCCATCTTGTGGTTATGTAAACAATTGAACCAAGTTAGATGTCGGTGCATTTCCATGTGTATAAACATATAATGTACCAAATTTTATTGCGTTTGGTTGGTTAAATCGCGAGAAACGTCTATTTAAAAGTCGCAAATTCGCATGGCCGCCATGTTGGTTTTGTAGTTACCAGTTTTTCGAAAGTCACATAGGTGAACTTCTAGTAGTTCCCTTTATCACCGTAAAAAAATCCAGGGTGATATCGGGAATAGTTTCGGAGATATTGAATGCTGGTGAAATATTTCGCACAGTCGCCATGTTGGATTGGTGAGATGTAGAAAAAAATGAAGGGCACGGTCGGGGTCGTCCGGAATAGTACTATGAACTTACCGAGATTCGTTGAAATCGTTTCAGCCGTTTAGAATTTATTAGGTGGTCACACACACACACACACACACACACACACACACACACACACACACACACGGACAAACGTTGATCTCATAAGCCTATTTTTTCAAAATTGAAAATAGGATAAAAATGGACTTACCCCGTTTTTTCCGTGGGGTCTTCATACACAAATGAAGTTTTCCTTGACATCATCTCTATTGTCATTATCATATTCTTTCTCCTCCTCATCCTTATTATCATACTCCTTATGTCATCATAATTAAGGTCCAGATGTTGATGCCGTAAAAATGTTAAAAAAGTGCACTTGAAATTTTCAAAAATGTCTGTAATGAATGTTCTAAAAATTCGAAAAATGCACTATAAAATGGAGAAAAAGATCTTATAATAATTAAGTCACCAATATTTCAAATATAACATCTTGGTCAAACTGAAAAGTCAATCAAAATGGATTTCTAGCACTTAACAAAAGGTTTATGTTCACTTGAGTGCACTGCACTACGAATGTCATTCTGATGTTGTCAAAAGTAAATGATCTGCGGTTTCAGCCAACAAGTTTTTATATCTCGAAAGGTTACGTTCAACACCAACTGATGTGATCGGAGCGTACTTGAAGTGAGGAAGGTCGTTTGCTGCTAAATCTTCCTCAATCCCATCCGTGCAATAGTTTTCACAAGAAAGAATGTCGGAGATTTTGCATAATGTTTTATACCCTGTGTTTTTGTGCGGCAATTTTTAGCCTATTTTCAATTTTGAAACAAGGTGTTCAGTAAAGAACATATAGCCTACTTTCTCCTAAATGCATGGGTATTGTTATAACTCTTTGTCCTTTTCAAGGAGTATAATTGAATGTTGATTGTAGTAGCTTGTTGAAATACAACGTGCTATAGGGATATTAAACATGAATATGAGATGCCCTTTGCTAGTGCTACCTCTGTACCAAATTTCGTTCAATTCGGTTCCACCGTGTTTGAATTGATAGGGGGAATCGCTTTGCACACGTACTTGTCCACCATCTGCAAACTATTGGGCTGATGTTCTTGCAGTTTGGTCAGAATATGTTTCCCACATAAAGATATGGTGTTGCAAAATTTGGTAGAGACTAGATTATTAGGTTGGTCGTAATTACATTTTAGCTTTTAACATTTGGGTGGCCGCGATTACGTTTCCGTCAAGATAGCGGTGATATAAAACATGACACTGAGGTGCCCGTTGCTAGTGCAACCTCTGTACCAAATTTCGTTCATTTGGTTCCACAGTGTTCGAATCAATAGGGGGAATCACTTTTGACATAAAGATGGCCGCCATCCGCAAACTATTAGGCTAATGACCTATTAGATTGGTCAAAGGATGCTCCCTCCATAAAGGTATGTTGTTGCAAAGTTTGGTAGAAATCGGATGGTTATGATAGTCATAATTTGATTTAAGCTTTAAATATTTGTGTGGCCGCCATTACGTTTCTGTCAATATGGCGGCGATATTAATCATGACACTGAGATGCCCTTTGCTAGTGCTATCTCTGTACCAAATTTCGTTCCATTCGGTTTCACCGTGTTTGAATTAATAGGGGGAATCGATTCTGACACAAAGATGGCCGCCATCCGCAAACTATTAGGCGAATGACCTATTAGATAGGTCAAAGGATGCTCCCTCCATAAAGGTATGTAGTTGCAAAATTTGGTTGAGATCGGATGATAAGGTTAATCGTAATTTGATTTAAGCTTTGAACATTCGTGTGGCCGCCATTACGTTTAAGTCAAGATGGCGGCGATATAAAACATGACACTGAGGTGCCCTTTGCTAGTGCTACCTCTGTACCAAATTTCGTTCCATTCGGTTCCACCGTGTTCGAATTAATAGGGGGAATCCATTTTACCATAAAGATGGCCGCCATCCGCAAACTATTAGGCGAATGACCTATTAGATTGGTCAAAGGATGCTCCCTCCATAAAGGTATGTACTTGCAAAATTTGGTAGAGATCGGATGATTAGGTTAATCGTAATTTGATTTAAGCTTTGAACATTCGTGTGTCCGCCATTACGTTTCAGTCAAGATGGCGGCGATATAAAACATGACACTGAGGTGCCCTTTGCTAGTGCTACCTCTGTACCAAATTTCATTCCATTCGGTTCCACCGTGTTCGAATTAATAGGTGGAATCAATTTTGACATAAAGATGGCCGCCATCCGCAAACGATTAGGCTAATTACATATTAGATTGGTCAAAGGATGCTCCCTCCATAAAGGTATGTTGTTGCAAAGTTTGGTGGAGATCGGATGGTTATGTAAGTCGTAATTTAACTTAAGCTTTGAACATTTGTGTGGCCGCCATTACGTTTCTGTCAATATGGCCGCGATATAAAACATGACACTGAGATGCCCTTTGCTAGTGCTCCCTCTGTACCGAATTTCGTTCCATTCGGTTTCACCGTGTTTGAATTAATAGGGGAATTGATTTTCACACAAAGATGGCCGCCATCCGCAAACTACTACGCTGATGACCTATTAGATTGGTCAAAGGATGCTCCCTCCATAAAGGTATGTAGTTGCAAAATTTGGTAGAGATCGGATGATTAGGTTAATCGTAATTTGATTTAAGCTTTGAACAGTCGTGTGGCCACCATTACGTTTCAGTCAAGATGGCGGCGATATAAAACATGACACTGAGGTGCCCTTTGCTAGTGCTACCTCTGTACCAAATTTCGTTCCATTCGGTTCCACCGTGTTCGAATTAATAGGGGGAATCAATTTTGACATAAAGATGGCTGCCATCCGCAAACTATTAGGCTAATAACCTATTAGATTGGTCAAAGGATGCTCCCTCCATAAAGGTATGTTGTTGCAAAGTTTGGTAGAGATCGGATGGTTATGTTAGTCGTAATTTAACTTAAGCTTTGAACATTTTTGTGTGGCCGCCATTACGTTTCTGTCAAAATGGCGGCGATATAAAACATGACACAGATGGCCCCTGCTAGTGCTACCTCTGTACCAAATTTCGTTCCATTCGTTTTCAACGTGTTTGAATTAATAGGGGGAATTGATTTTCAAACAAAGATGGCCGCCATCCGCAAACTATTAGGCTAATGACCTATTCATTTGGTCAAAGGATGCTTCCTCCATAAGGGTATGTTGTTGCAAAATTTGGTAGAGATCGGATGATTAAGTTAATCGTAATTTGATTTAAGCTTTGAACATTTGTGTGGCCGCCATTACGTTTCCGTCAAGATGGCGGCGATATAAAACATGACACTGAGGTGTCTTTTGTTAGTACTATCTCTGTACCAAATTTCGTTCCATTCGGTTGCACCGTGTTCGAATTAATAGGGCGAATCGGTTTTCACACAAAGATGGCCGCCATCCGCAAACTATTACGCTGATGACCTATTAGGTTGGTCAAAGGATGCTCCTCTTATAAAGGTATGTTGTTGCAAAATTTGGTAGAGATCGGATGATTAGGTTAGTCGTAATATGATTTAAGGTTTGATCATTTGTGTGGCCGCCATTACGTTTCCGTCAAGATGGCGGCGATATAAAACATGACAGTGAGGTGCCTTTTGTTAGTACTACCTCTGTACCAAATTTCGTTCCATTCGGTTGCACCGTGATCGAATTAATAGGGGAATCGATTTTCACACAAAGATGGCCGCCATCCGCAAACTATTACGCTGATGACCTATTAGCTTGGTCAAAGGATGCTCCCCCCATAAAGGTATGTTGTTGCAAAATTTGGTAGAGATCGGATGATTAGGTTAGTCGTAATTTGATTTAAGCTTTGAACATTTGTGTGGCCGCCATTACGTTTCTGTCAAGATGGCGGCGATATAAAACATGACACTGAGGTGTCCTTTGCTAGTGCTACCTTTGTTCCAAATTTCGTTCAATTCGCATTCACCGTGTTCGAATTGATAGGGGGGGACGGACATTCAGAGTACACACACTCACACACACACAGACACACCCACACACACACACACAGACTCACACACACACATACACACACACACACACACACACACAGAGACTCACACACACACATACACACACACAGACAGACACACTTTTTTCGCCCTGTGTTGATCTCATAAGTCTACTTTCATTTTTTGCAAAAATCGAAAGTAGGCTAAAAATAGGCTTATGAGATCACCTTTTGTCCGTGTGTGTGTGTGTGTGTGTGTGTGTGTGTGTGTGTGTGCGTGTGTGTGTGATTCGTGTGTGTGTCCCCCCCCTAATAAAATCGAAACGGCTGGAGCGATTTCAATGAAACTCGGGAAGTTCATAGCACTATTCCCGGCGACCTCGACCGTGCCCATAAAATTTTGTTACGTCTCTCCAATCGAACATGGCGGCTGTGCGAAATATTTCACTAGCATTCAATATCTCCGAAACTATTACCGATATCGCCCTGAAATTGTGTACGGTGATAAAGGGCACTACTAGAAGTTCACCTATGAGACTTTCAAAAACCTGGTGACTACAAAACCAACATGGCGGCCAAGCGAAGTTGAGATATTTAAATAGACTTTTCTCGCGATTTAACTATCTAAATATAATGAAACTTGGTACAGCAAATGTTTATACACATTGTAATGCACTGGAGTCTAATTTAGTTCAATTGTTTACATAACCTCAAAATGGCGGCTGTGCGAAATATTTCACTGACATTCTATATCTCCGAAACTATTACAGATATCACCCTGCAATTTTGTACGGTGATAAAGGGTACTGATACAGGTATACTTATGTATATTTCATAAACCTGTAAAGTACGAAACGAACATGGCGACCAAGCGAATTTAAAATATTTTAATAGACTTTTCTCGTGATTTAACTCTCTGAGCGCAGTGAAATGTGGTACAGTAATTGATTTTGCAGATTGTAATGCATTGCCATGTAATTTAATTCAATTGCTTACATAACCTCAAGATGGCGGCTGTGCGAAATTTTAAAATTAAGTTTTAATTTCTTGTGTCGTAATCATGCGATCGAAGTGAAAGTTTGAATAATGAACCTAGGCAATAATTGTCCTTGAATGGTACATAACTCTATGGCCTATACACATAACACTCCTAAATGGTGAGCTCCCGAAATATTTAGACGGTTCTCAATATCTATGAATCTTTTACAGCAACCAAACTGAATTTTTTAATGTTCATAGAGACTATGAACATATGTTCACCTATAGGACTTTCAGGAACCTGGTGAGCACAAATCCAACATGGCGGCGACGCGAAGTATAAATATTTAAATGGACGTTTCTCGCGAATTAACTATCCGAGTGCCGTGAAACATTGCACGTTAAATGCTTATACAAATGTTGATCCACTGGCATCTAATTTATTTCAATGGTTTGCATTATCACAAGATGGCTGCTGTGCGTAATTTTAAAATCTCGTTTTTACTTCTTGTTGTCTAATCATGCGATTGAAGTTTGAATACCACACGTACACAATAATCTTAATGAAATAGTACAAAAATAAAAATCCAACCTGGCGACCATCTGAAATATTTAGACGGTTCTCAATATCTACGAATCTGTTACAGCAATTAAACTGAAATTTTGTATGTTGATTGTGGCAGTTAACATAAGTAGGATATATGAAAATAGGCTGTATAGTTCTTCACGGAACTACTTGTTTCAGTTTTGATGCACTACCGGCAGCAATTTCGCCATGATTGTTGCTAAGACTAGTTTCCACCCGGTTGATTAAGAAAATGGAATCAATATTTCAATATTTTAAATTATCTTGTATCAGCTACTAACTTCTTAATTCTGAGAGACGTAACTCCCTTAAAGCTGTGACATGACTAAATTGAAAAAAAAAAAAAAAAAAAAAAACCATCAAAAGGCCGATTTCTCAAAAATAAGACCAAAAAAATTTACCAAACTTAAAAAATGCTCTTAAAATGGAAAAATAGCAAAAAATGCAAAAAGATGCAAAATAAAAATGATATATTTGAAGACGGGGTGACCCGTCCGGAGTTCCTATGTACGTCAGCATTGTTTCAGACAGCTCAGTAAAAAGATGACATGTCATCAACATCCGGGCCCAAATCATCATCATGTTCATAGCCTACTTCTTCTCGTTATCAACATATTCCTGCTACTCCTTATCAACATCATCTCATCATCATTGGCCGATAACCTATATGTTAGGCCCCTTAAAACAACAATTATCATCCTCATCATCATAAATAATGATATCGGGTGCCGGGTGCAAGATTTATTTGACGCCTAAAGGACAGCTTACATGTCAGATTTTGTTGTTCTTTGGAGCGCTATGAAAGTCAAGGAGGTTAGATATCAAAGCTCCTTGACACTATAGCGCTTTCTAGTAGAGTAAAAAGGAAACTTTTGTGTTGCCGGAAAATCACAAGATTAATTTTGCCATTATGAACACGGCCTCTTGAATTCAAATGGGTTCTTTAACATGCCTTGCGTGTCGTGATTTTTTTCGCCTTTCAAAAGTCACTTACCATGGTCAGGAGCGAACCTGCAAGCTTGGGGTTGGCAGTCCGAAATTATAACCATTCTCCCACCGTGGCAAACATTTCATCATCATTACCATACTCCTCCTTATGAACATATTCCTCGACTCCTTGTCCCCCCCCCCCCAGGGACTCACATCTAGTGGGACGTGGGTTGGCGACCACGGGGCCCCAGCTGAGTCCAGCATTGCTTCCACTTATTTGTGCCGGGCTCCTCTCTGTCTTCTTTCCTGTCGACCTCACTTGGTCAACTCTTGTTCTCTTCCGACCCCGACAGTATTAGGGTATCCGAGGCCTAGGGAGTCTCTTCCTTTCCCACCTTAATTGGCCCTTGTCTTATTAGCCTATTTTCAATTTTGAAAAAATAGGCTTATGAGATCACCTTTTGTCCGTGTGTGTGTGCGTGTGTGTGTGTGTGTGTGATTCGTGTGTGTGTCCGCCCCTAATAAAATCTAAACGGCATGAGCGATTTCAATGAAACTCGGAAAGTTCATAGCACTATTCTCGGCGACCTCGACCGTGCCCTTCAAATTTTGTTACGACTCACCAATCCAACATGGCGGCTGTGCGAAATATTTCACCAGCATTCAATATCTCCGAAACTATTACCGATATTACCCTGACATTTTCTATGGTGATAGAGGGAACTACTATAAGTTCACTTATGTGACTTTTGAAAACCTGGTAACTACAAAACGAACATGGCGGCCAAGCGAATTTGCGACTTTTAAATAGACGTTTCTCGCGATTTGACCAACCAAACGCAATGAAACTTGGTACAGTATATGTTTATATACATTGTAATGCACCGACATCTAACTTCGTTCAATTGTTTACATAATCACAAGATGGCGGATGTGCGAAATATTTCACCGGCATTCAATATCTCAGAAACTATTAGCGGTATCTCCCTAAAAATTTGTACTGAGATAAAGGGCACTACTGGATGTCCATCTATAAGATTTTCAAAAACCGGTTAACTACAAAACGAACATGGCGGCCAAGCGAATTTGAACATTTTAAATAGACCTTTCTCGCGATTTAATGTTCCAAGCGCACTGAAACCTGGTACAGGAAATATTTATACACATTGTAATCACTGGTATCTAATTTAGTTCAGTTGTTTACTGAACCCTTAATATGATTGCCGCATATTAATGTTTCATATTTCTGGTCTGTATGAAGACGAAAGATGAGATTTGTAGGAGGCCTGCTAGCATGTTGAAAATGTAGAAGCTACCTGGCAATAAGAAGGGAGCCTGACATCGTGTTCAAAACAATGGGCCGGGCGTTAGCTGGATTTCAAGAACCTAGTTGGCACGTTGGACAATGAGTCGCACCTAAGCGTCTGTTCCTTGAGACAGGGGAAAATACGTGGGCGGGGCGGCATTTTACCGCGAGTTCAGAAACAACACCCAACCAATAAGGACTGAGGACGCGAGGCCTTTCGCGCTATTTCGAAGATACGGCATCCGATGAAATTAAGGAGGGAAATTGATTACGATTAATTGCTCGATAAGAATAAAATCCGCATGCCATAGGTGTTCGATTCACATCAAGACAAGCTCCCTGATATGTGTCATGTGTATGTAGGACTACTGGTTTAATAATTAGATATTTTATTCAGTCCCGCCCCCACTTTAGGACTAAAATGCATAAATACTGGGTGGAGTGTTCACTGAGGGACAGTATTATTTCATCCGTTGACAGATTGTGAAGGCTGATTACGCTCGTTATACGCTACCATTTTGGGAAGTGACAATACTTAAACTTTCATAAAATCATTGCTCTTAGGAGATGAAATTCTACCGCATCTCGAATGTATAAATTAATGTGTTCTGCGTGTGAAACGTTCTAGATAGCTTTTGGCTATAAGTGAGGGACAGTCACCGCTAAATATTGCTATCAGGACTTGTGGGTGGATACAGCAACCCACGCTAGCAATCTATTAGGGTATTGTGTGAGGCACTATTTTAAAACGAACTGACATTCTATTTGAAGCAGCCAGCCAGAAATGGAGACCGTGGTATCAGCAGCTGAAGGAAGAATGGTGCTACTGGAATCGAACACGGAAATGATGGGGTGCTAAGCGCACATGGCTGGGGTCATGCCCAGGAAACGTCAACGATGGAGGGGACTAAAAAAGGATGAGTACCGAATGATTTATTTCATTATGTAGCCTAGTTTTGGTAATCGGGAAATCCTTGTATATTGTATAGTTGTGATGTTTTCTTTGTGTGATTAGAGAGTTTTTGGGTGACCGACCACTATTTTAATTTGTGAAGATCATCGTGGTTATTCTTTTGTATTTCATTAAAATTTGTGCGGGACAGTCGGTTAAATTGTACTCGTGTGCACTGAGTGCGTTTTTATGACAGATACAGCAAATGAACGGAATGTATCGCTGATGATAAGTGAAGCTTTGGTTAGGTAACGTAATTTCAGTATAAGGGGGGAAATGTGATAATTTTGTGGGAGAGACTTCGGATTACCCAGGCTGTAAATTTTATGCGATATTGCATATTTTCTTAGCGAGAAGCATTCAGTTTCTCTGGTAATCATTCCTTTGTAGTTGAGCACTTAGTAACTTCTTGTGTGTTGGAGCACTATATATTTTTCCTGAGATTTATCTGTGATCTGGAGCAAATTGAGGGTGGTGTGTGTTGTACCAAGGCATGGGTCTATTATTATTATTATTATCCTGCGCGGGGTCTGGCCGAGGTCAGTTACCTGTCAGCTGCATGGCGTCGAAGACAGGGCTCACATGGTTGAGGTCACTGTTAAGTATTCTACAGATCCCAAATTGCATGATGCAGGTTTGAGGACAGATCTACGAGTTGATATGTGTTTTATTCCAGGGTGTGAATGTTAATTCTTTTCTTCGGATCTCTGATATATGTGAGATACAAATTTGAGACCTGCCTGGTATTGACACAATGACGAGAGCTGGATATTCCAGACTGACAAGGCTCAGATCTCAGATAAGAACAGAGGAGCCATTAGGGCCGGGACGCGTGCTCCCGCGATAACGATCAGTTAAAAGCCTGGATGATTGGAAGCGAATTAGAATAAATTTTATGCAAGTTCTTCACATCAGAAATGCAGTTCGTGATTAGGCTGATTTCTGTATTGTTGCCATATTGGCTACTGTCTCGTAATTATTGTAAATATTTTATCGCATTTTTTTTGATGCGCCCCTGTAACTTTGGTGTGTTCGGAAAACGATCGGTTTATCCATGAGTTAGTTACGGATGGCCACGATTGTATTTTCAGCCTGTTTATGTAAGACCTTTTTAGGCAGCTTGATTTTGCGTGCTTTGGCACTGATATAAATACTTCTCGCGGGAGTAATGACTGTATATTTAGTAAAGGGTAGTGTGGTCAATTGTCACGTCATTTTATGTTAGCCATTAAGTATGGATCCCGATGCCAAGGCGTGGTGAAAAATGTTCATGGATATGCGTCCTGCGATCTGGTTCTATGGAAGCATATCTCATGGAAACACGTACTCATTCTAACCGTAGTCCTGCCAGTAAAAACCGTCAAGCACAATACACGCAACATTAAGAGGGGTAAGGACGAGGTCCATGATTTGATTTATTTGCTGCTGTAGTGTTGATTCAGAGTAACCTATTATTTGATTGTTTATTGTTGAGTTGAGAAATATGGGTGTCATAAGGGAAATTTGTGTCATTGTTGTGTCATTCTTATCGGGATATTAAAATATTTGTTTTGTTGAAGTTGAGTCATCTTTTGTTAATTATATTCTCCTTGTGTCACCTTGAAATTATGGAAGCAAAGTACAAAATATCCAACTTCACGACGATGGACCGTACACCCCCGAATAAAGTCTCGTGTACGCCTCCTCAAGGGGACATATAGGAAGAATGGCGCAGGCCAACTATGGGGCTATTTCGTGTTAGGTTGGTTGGCTGTGTGAGAAACGTGGTATTAGAAATTTGGTATACAAGTTTGCCACTGTTTCAGGTTTAGTTAAATTCAGTTAATAGGCGAAGTTTTTCCGCCAGATGTGATAAATAAAGTAGAATCTTGGAGTTTGTCAGTAAATATTAAATACGGGACACATTACTTGATTTGATTGATGATTTTGAGATAATGTGAGTATCCGGGCGTCCAACTATAGATTAATTAGAAATGTGTAGTGATGACAAACTCAAAAATGTAGTAGGAGGGTGTTAACCCTGGAAAGATTAATTATATTTGATAATTAAGTCTTGGTGAAAACGTAAAGCCAATTAAATTAGGGAAAATTTTAATAACCGATACTAAGTGTTGACACTAAGTAAATTAAAGTAAAGATATACTCAAGGATGATTGCATTGCGGGAGGTTAAAATAAAGTAAATGAATTGAGTATGATTAAAATATTTAAATGCATTGTTGTGTGTGTGCGTGACGGAAGTTGATGTTTCTATGTGCATGGCCCCTATATTCTCAAGTGAATTTATTTGTTGTCATGGCGACAATTGAGGAAATAAGACAGATTGTAGAGCTTGCCACGGCAAGGAACATTGAAAATTTAGAGAAAATGAGAGCTGAACTGAAGGAACAGAGTAGGGTACAAGTTGAGGAATCAAACAATCGTATTTCACAACAGTCCGAGGAAATAAATAAGCGTATCGCGGAACAGTCGGTTATCCAAAGCGAGAAAAACCAGGAGCAATTTAATCAGCTGTCGGATAGGATCAAACAAAATACTCAGGAGCAGATGGACCAGTTAGCCAGTGAGGCAAGCAAAAACAACGACAAACAACTAGGTCGTATGAAAGAGATGGAGGAGAGCTTCGACAGAAAACTGGGAATTCTTGATGAGACCGTAAACGCTAAGCTGAAACAAATTGAACAGGCATGTAGCTATAATTCGGATGAAATGAAAGAAGCGCACGAAAAATTGAAAGAACGGTTTGATAAGGTGGAAGCGAACACTCAGGGTATGCAGCAACAAATCGAAGCAGTAGACAATAACTTGCTAGGCATAGTGAAAGAGATGGAGCGGGCCGAAATGAAAGCGACGGAGCGTTTGAAAGGGATAGAGAAAGAGCAAGGCGAATTAAAGGCGTCCTTTGATGCAAATAATAGTCAAATGGAAATACGGCTGGACAGGATGGAAATAAATCAGGAGGAAAACGCAGAGAAACTTGAGGCGAAATTCGAAGGATTGAAGATTAAAATACGCAAAGATCTGAGCCGAGAAAGGGAAAATAGTAAAGAAGAACGCCTATCCATAATAAAGAAATTAGGAGATAATCTCGCCAGGTTGCAACTCTTAGAAAAAAATGTGCATTCGAAACTGCAGGAACAGGATGATAAATTTGTAAAAGCTGAACTCAAGTCACAAGAGCTGGACACGTTGTTGACATCCGTGAAAGACAGAGAGGGCTTGGAGAACAATAATAGCTTGGAGAACGTAAATAGCTTGGGGGCGAGTAACGGAACGGAAAGGGGGCTGAGTAATGAGCAGAGCCCACTGACCGGTTGCAACACAAGAGTATTTGAGAAGTTTAGAGGCCAGACGTCGACCCCAGAGCAAACCGCATTACCCACACAAATTATACAAGTGATCAGGGGCAATGAGTACAAACCAAATCGATACACAGATGGAACAGGGACCACGCCTAAACAATTCTTGCGGGAACTAGACGATTTTTTTTAGACCAGGGGGTACCGGAAAGTAAGAAATTACGAATGGTAGAGAAGTTTTTGAGTGGGAGCAGCTTAATTTGGTATCAGAGCTTCAAATATACTTTTGGTAGCATGCAGGACTTTATGGATGCATTCTTAAGAAAATTTTGGTCTTCAGCCCTGCAACAAAGTCTAAGAATGGACTTGTACGCTCGCAAGTATCATTCTACCCACCCAACGAGATTTGCCGATTTCTTTACCCAACAGCTATTAAAACTGAAAGATTTAGATGACCCACAATCCGAAAAAGACATGGTAATGACAATAGGAAGACAGCTTCCCATGAACGTGCAACAGTTCCTGGTAACGGCAAATATAACTACAGCAGTCGGAGCGGAAGAGATGCTAAGGAACTTGGATGAGACAAGCCTACAGCTACCGCCTCGGGGCGCGAGACACAACGAGCAAGTGAACACTGCAGAGGTTGTGAATGAGAGCGCTAAGAATAGCACTCGCACGAGGTCACAAGCAACAAACACTGGAACAGATCAGCGCTGGCAAGAAAATAATAACGGACAGTACGGGAGGTACGAAAACAGAGGAAATTACAGGAACAACAGAAATAATTACAGACCGTACCAAAGAGGATATCAGGAAGGCGGAAATGATAGAAGGCAGGAATTTCCGTACCGAAGGAATGGTGACACGAGAAATGACCGTCAGTGGCGTAACGACAGACAGCAGACAGGGGGGTACCAAAGAGGGCACCACAACAACTGGAACGAGAGGTATCACGAATCACAGAGGTACCTGCAGGAGTTACATGCTGCGGAGAATAATGAACCAGATAGATGGGAAAGAGCCATGAAAACCCACCAGAACCCGGACACATTCGAGGATCAGGGAGCTGAGAGTTTGGAAAGGCAGCAGGAAACATGCAACCAGGGGGCGATACCGAGGGACTCTCGGGATAAAAAAAAAACAATAATTTCAGTTAAAGGAGATAGTCTCGCAAAACAGCATGGGGCTGATGACCATGATGGTAGAATTGTTGCACACATAGCAGAGTGGGTTGCAAGACCGGAAGATTGCCTGGAGGAGATGACTAAGCCACAGACAAATAACATCAAGAAACTACCAGTAATTTATGCACGGATTGGGGGAGTGAACGTAAGATGCCTTTTAGATACCGGGGCGCAAATAAGTCTTATATCAGAGACATTGTTGAAGGAACTGGCACGTAATCAACATGTACCATTGATTCCTGTACCACAGTTGAAAGTAAGGGGCGTAATTCCCGAGCGATCTATAGTATGCAAGCACCAAGCGTACATAGAACTGGATATTTTAGGCCACACCTTCGCACAGACTTGCATTGTTATGGCAAGAATGAATTTTAATGTCATATTAGGGGCGGACTTTATTTATGATTACCAAGCAATTATTGACCTGCATAACAATATGGTGAGCTTTCGGCAGATTGAAGGAATAAGGGAAGTTGCCTTACACATGGACGACGGACCTAATGATCAGGAAGTAGACACCTGGATGCTGGAAACAATTAACGAGGAAACCATTGAGGAACTAAGTGATGAAGCGGAGGACGAGTGTGACATTGCTGTCGTGGAACTTGGAGAGCAGGACTACTCACAGGAAATATGGACCTTATTAGCGAATGAAGAAAAGGACGGATCCGAATTTGAATGTCTACTACAGGAGCGGCTTCGAGAAGTAAATTTGGGGGAAGCGGATAAGAAGGAATTTGAAAATATTTTACGCAAACACAAAGAAGTTTTCGATACTGTCCCAGGGAAGATTTTAAACTTCACTTATGCCATACAAGTGGATAATTGGGCCCCATTTAAGAGTAAATTATATCCGATACCAGAGAGGCACTATTCTGAAGTCAAGAATATCATAGACGGAATGCTAGCGTCTGGCATGATAAAGAAATCACCGACACCATATCTCAACGCAATATTGGCTGTTGTAAAACCAAATGGATCGATCAGGCTGTGTCTCGATGCACGAAATTTGAACTTCAAGGTCATACCTGAGTATGACAAAGCGCCGTTAATCCGTGATGTACTGAAGGGATTCAGAGGAAAGCATATATATTCTTCTGTCGATCTCACTAATTCGTACCATCATATTGAACTAGAGGAAAAGTCTAAGCTACTGACAGGCTTTCTCTTCGATAACCAGACTTTTATTTGGAATAGGCTCCCGTTTGGCATTAAAACAGCTGGATCTGCACTTATCAGAGCTTTGGAGAGGAATTTAACGGATGAGGTCAAGAGCATGACAGTAAGATATATCGATGATATTCTACTGGCATCCGGAGGTATTAATGAACACATGTGTAACCTGGACAAACTGTTGGAAAATTTAAAGACCACAAATTTTAAAATAAATTTGAAGAAATCTCACTTCTTCAAGAATGAAATTCTATACCTGGGGCACATCATTGATCGAGAAGGCGTGCGGCCAAATCCAGCGAAAATCGAGGCGATAAAGAGATTTCCAACCCCCACTAGGGTGAAACATGTGAGAGCTTTTCTTGGAGTGACTGGTTTCTTCAAAGAAAACTGTCCTGGATATACGGAGACTGTAGCTCCAATGCAGGAAATGCTAAAGAAAGCTAACAGATGGAAATGGGATGACGCCTGCGAACAGTCATTTCAAGGAACTAAGGAACTTTTGGCCAACTGCATTAAATTGGGTTATCCAGACTTTGAAAAGAAATTTATCATACAGGCAGATGCTTCCTTTATTGGGGTAGGAGCAATGCTCTATCAAGAAAATTCTAATAATTCACAGGACCGATCATATTTGGCATTTGTAAGCCGCAAACTGCGCAAACACGAGAAAAATTACACCGTGACTGAATTGGAACTGCTAGCGATACTTCACGCATTACAAAATTGGCGGAAGATCGTTTTCGGTTATCAAATTGTGGTAAGGACAGACCACAAGGCATTGACGTTTATGTTCAAAACGGCAATGATGAGTGAGAGAGTCACGCGTTGGTCACTATACATTCAACAATTCAACATAGAAATAGAACACTGCCCTGGAAAAATGAACGTGATACCTGATGCCCTAAGCAGATACCCAGACCCGGAGGACGAGATAACAGTAGATGTCCGACACGTTGAGTTGACCACCAAGGACAGGGAATTCCTAGATGAACTGAAGAACATAGCTCAGGAACAGGAAAGGGAACCGTGGATGATGATGATGAGGAAGTATTTCAGAAGAGAACTACAGCCCGGAACACCGGCGTACCAAGAAGCAAGGTCAAAGGAAGCCAAGTATAACCTTATAAACGGAGTGCTGCATAAATTTATAGACGAAGACCACACCAAGTATAGGATATTAGTACCAGCAATACTGCAGAGAGGACTGACATGGCATGTACACAACAGTTTAGGCCATGTCGGTACAGACAAGGTTGAAGCGACGATCGGTGAATCTTTCACTTGGCCTAGGATGAGGACGACGATCTGTGACGTCATAAAAACCTGCGACGCATGCCAGCGAACTAAGCCAAATAACTACTTAATGAGGCAGATCCCAAAGCCTTTACTACCTGGAAAACCTTGTGAGCTAGTGGCTGTGGACACATTTGGGCCGATTCCTAAGGGAAGGCGGGGATGTAAACACCTACTTGTATGCATTGATGTGTTTTCGAAGTTTGTTGTTCTATGTCCTATTCAGAAGACAACTTCGAAACAAGTGCTGAGCAGAATAAAGCATAAGGTGATCCCAATGCTAGGAAAACCTGAATTCTTACTCTCTGATCACGGCAGCTACTTCACGAGCGCCGAATTTAAAAGGGGAATCGCCGATCTGGGAATCAAACACATACTATCTTCTATAAGACACCCAAGGTCAAATCCAGCCGAGAGAGCGATCAGGGATATTTTAAAATTTTACCGCATTTTCATTCCAAACGCACACTACAAATGGGTAGAGAGAGTGGGTGATGTTGAGACGTGTATGAACTCTACCAAGCATGAATCAACTGGTCAGATACCATTGGTACTACACCACAACAGACTTCCGGTGAGATCATGGGACAATGCTCTCAACTGTCCCAGAGATCCAATGCTAGCACATGACATCAGAATCAGAAACACTGTGGAATATATGAAAAGCCAAGCAGACAGACGTCTGAGGAGGATGAGAGGAAAGAAGTTCCACCGAGAATTGGTCGTAGGGGAATTGGTCCTAGTGAAAAAGATCCCGATATCTGATCCAGCAAGCAAAATACTGGCCAAGTTCAGCCAGCGATATATTGGACCGTTCCGCATTGTTAGAAATCTGGGCAACAATGCGTACAGGATTCAGGAAATCAGCACGGGAACGATGTCAGTCTTTAACATTGAAAACCTTAAGGTGTATCTAAGGACGGAGCCGTTTGAGAACGAAGAAGACGTCGCTGAGGCAAATGTGGTACATTTCAAATAAACCACAACATACAGCACGGGGAGACTGGAGCAAGCAGCTGGAGGAAGAAGCGAGTAATGGTTTGTTTACGAACTGTGCAGTCAGCCGAGGTCAGACTCGCTTAGACAGAGAGCGGAAATGAATGGGAACAAGGCAGGTAGCGAGCAGACAGAAGGCGGTGTCGAAGTGAGTCAGAAAGGAAGAAACTCATTAGCAAATGAGAGGAGGACACCACACAGCCAGAATGAAATTTGAAAATTTTGAGTACTAGACCGTATGAAGGCACAAAAAAAAATCGAATCCATGTATCGATTCGATTTTTCCTAAGAAAAGGACGAATGAACCCTTAATATGATTGCCGCATATTAATGTTTCATATTTCTGGTATGTATGAAGACGAAAGATGAGATTTGTAGGAGGCCTGCTAGCATGTTGAAAATGTAGAAGCTACCTGGCAATAAGAAGGGAGCCTGACATCGTGTTCAAAACAATGGGCCGGGGAGAGTTTGGAATGCAGCCCGGACTAAAGAAAGGTATAACCCGTTAGCTGGATTTCAAGAACCTAGTTGGCACGTTGGACAATGAGTCGCACCTAAGCGTCTGTTCCTTGAGACAGGGGAAAATACGTGGGCGGGGCGGCATTTTACCGCGAGTTCAGAAACAACACCCAACCAATAAGGACTGAGGACGCGAGGCCTTTCGCGCTATTTCGAAGATACGGCATCCGATGAAATTAAGGAGGGAAATTGATTACGATTAATTGCTCGATAAGAATAAAATCCGCATGCCATAGGTGTTCGATTCACATCAAGACAAGCTCCCTGATATGTGTCATGTGTATGTAGGACTACTGGTTTAATAATTAGATATTTTATTCAGTCCCGCCCCCACTTTAGGACTAAAATGCATAAATACTGGGTGGAGTGTTCACTGAGGGACAGTATTATTTCATCCGTTGACAGATTGTGAAGGCTGATTACGCTCGTTATACGCTACCATTTTGGGAAGTGACAATACTTAAACTTTCATAAAATCATTGCTCTTAGGAGATGAAATTCTACCGCATCTCGAATGTATAAATTAATGTGTTCTGCGTGTGAAACGTTCTAGATAGCTTTTGGCTATAAGTGAGGGACAGTCACCGCTAAATATTGCTATCAGGACTTGTGGGTGGATACAGCAACCCACGCTAGCAATCTATTAGGGTATTGTGTGAGGCACTATTTTAAAACGAACTGACATTCTATTTGAAGCAGCCAGCCAGAAATGGAGACCGTGGTATCAGCAGCTGAAGGAAGAATGGTGCTACTGGAATCGAACACGGAAATGATGGGGTGCTAAGCGCACATGGCTGGGGTCATGCCCAGGAAACGTCAACGATGGAGGAGACTAAAAAAGGATGAGTACCGAATGATTTATTTCATTATGTAGCCTAGTTTTGGTAATCGGGAAATCCTTGTATATTGTATAGTTGTGATGTTTTCTTTGTGTGATTAGAGAGTTTTTGGGTGACCGACCACTATTTTAATTTGTGAAGATCATCGTGGTTATTCTTTTGTATTTCATTAAAATTTGTGCGGGACAGTCGGTTAAATTGTACTCGTGTGCACTGAGTGCGTTTTTATGACAGATACAGCAAATGAACGGAATGTATCGCTGATGATAAGTGAAGCTTTGGTTAGGTAACGTAATTTCAGTATAAGGGGGGAAATATGATAGTTTTGTGGGAGAGACTTCGGATTACCCAGGCTGTAAATTTTATGCGATATTGCATATTTTCTTAGCGAGAAGCATTCAGTTTCTCTGGTAATCATTCCTTTGTAGTTGAGCACTTAGTAACTTCTTGTGTGTTGGAGCACTATATATTTTTCCTGAGATTTATCTGTGATCTGGAGCAAATTGAGGGTGGTGTGTGTTGTACCAAGGCATGGGTCTATTATTATTATTATTATCCTGCGCGGGGTCTGGCCGAGGTCAGTTACCTGTCAGCTGCATGGCGTCGAAGACAGGGCTCACATGGTTGAGGTCACTGTTAAGTATTCTACAGATCCCAAATTGCATGATGCAGGTTTGAGGACAGATCTACGAGTTGATATGTGTTTTATTCCAGGGTGTGAATGTTAATTCTTTTCTTCGGATCTCTGATATATGTGAGATACAAATTTGAGACCTGCCTGGTATTGACACAATGACGAGAGCTGGATATTCCAGACTGACAAGGCTCAGATCTCAGATAAGAACAGAGGAGCCATTAGGGCCGGGATGCGTGCTCCCGCGATAACGATCAGTTAAAAGCCTGGATGATTGGAAGCGAATTAGATTAAATTTTATGCAAGTTCTTCACATCAGAAATGCAGTTCGTGATTAGGCTGATTTCTGTATTGTTGCCATATTGGCTACTGTCTCGTAATTATTGTAAATATTTTATCGCATTTTTTTTGATGCGCCCCTGTAACTTTGGTGTGTTCGGAAAACGATCGGTTTATCCATGAGTTAGTTACGGATGGCCACGATTGTATTTTCAGCCTGTTTATGTAAGACCTTTTTAGGCAGCTTGATTTTGCGTGCTTTGGCACTGATATAAATACTTCTCGCGGGAGTAATGACTGTATATTTAGTAAAGGGTAGTGTGGTCAATTGTCACGTCATTTTATGTTAGCCATTAAGTATGGATCCCGATGCCAAGGCGTGGTGAAAAATGTTCATGGATATGCGTCCTGCGATCTGGTTCTATGGAAGCATATCTCATGGAAACACGTACTCATTCTAACCGTAGTCCTGCCAGTAAAAACCGTCAAGCACAATACACGCAACATTAAGAGGGGTAAGGACGAGGTCCATGATTTGATTTATTTGCTGCTGTAGTGTTGATTCAGAGTAACCTATTATTTGATTGTTTATTGTTGAGTTGAGAAATATGGGTGTCATAAGGGAAATTTGTGTCATTGTTGTGTCATTCTTATCGGGATATTAAAATATTTGTTTTGTTGAAGTTGAGTCATCTTTTGTTAATTATATTCTCCTTGAGTCACCTTGAAATTATGGAAGCAAAGTACAAAATATCCAACTTCACGACGATGGACCGTACACCCCCGAATAAAGTCTCGTGTACGCTTCCTCAAGGGGACATATAGGACCAACCAAACGCAATGAAACTTGGTACAGTATATGTTTATATACATTGTAATGCACCGACATCTAACTTCGTTCAATTGTTTACATAATCACAAGATGGCGGATGTGCGAAATATTTCACCGGCATTCAATATCTCAGAAACTATTAGCGGTATCTCCCTAAAATTTTGTACTGAGATAAAGGGCACTACTGGATGTCCATCTATAAGATTTTCAAAAACCGGTTAACTACAAAACGAACATGGCGGCCAAGCGAATTTGAACATTTTAAATAGACCTTTCTCGCGATTTAATGTTCCAAGCGCACTGAAACCTGGTACAGGAAATATTTATACACATTGTAATCACTGGTATCTAATTTAGTTCAGTTGTTTACATAACCTCAAGATGGCGGCAGTGCGAATTTTAAAATTAAGTTTTTATTTCTTGTGATGTAGTCATGCGATCGAAGTGAAAGTTTGAATAATGAACCTAAGCAATAATTTTCCTTTAATGGTACATGACTCTATGGCCTATACATTTAACAATCCAACATGGCGACCATCCGAAATATTTAGACGATACTGAATATCTACGAATCTATTTTAGCAATCAAACTGCATTTTTTAATGTTCATAGGGGCTATGAACTTAAGTTCACCTATAGGACTTTAAATAACCTGGTGATCACAAATCCAACATGGCGGTGACGCGAATTATAAATATTCACAAGGACGTTTCTCGCAATTTAACCATCCGCGTGCAGTGAAACTTGGTACAGTAAATCTTTATCCGAATGCTAATCCACTGGCATCTAATTTATTTCAATTGTTTCCATAACCTCAAGATGGCAGCTGTGAAAAAATTTAAAATCTCCTTGTTTTTTCTTGTGTCCTAATTATGCGATTGAAGTTTGAATACTACACGTTCACAATAATCTGCATGTAACAGTACATAACTCTAGGACCTACATATATAAAATCCAACATGGCGACCATCCGAAATATTTAGTCGGTTCTCAATATCTACGAATCTATTACAGCAATCAAACTGAAATTGTGTATGTTAAATAGTGGCAATTAACATAAGTAGGATATATGAAAATAGGCTGTATAGTTCTTCACGGAACTACTTGTTTTTCTGATACCCTCCTACTGCAAGGGGTCAGCCTTCTTTTTCTTTTCATGTTATCTCCTGCCTTCTGTTCAAGGCCCTCAAGGAGGCAGGTTGTATGTAGCTCCGCCACTTCTGGTGCACCCTGGATATTGCTTAACCTTCAGGGGCTCACGGCTGGTGAGTTCGGGAGTTGGCGAGCCCGAGGGATTCCTGAGCTGGGTCCGGAATTCCCCCTTTTATCTATTACCTGTGGGGCGGACCCTCTTCTCTTTCACTTTCCTATCTGCCTTTTATGGCTCTCCTTCCTTCCAAGTCCCTCAATCCGCATTCTTCGGGGGTTGAGGGCATTTCTTTTCCTCCTGTCCTTTATTTGCCTTATTCTCCTTTTGTTTCCCCTTTCTTCTTCTAGTATATAAGTTAGTAGTTAGTTTTAGTTATAGTTTACATTTCATTATCATCTTCACGATCACCCAAACCATTAGGGGCCGATAACCTAGATGTTAGGCCTTTTAAGTAACAACTATCATCATCATCATCATCATCTACTCCTTATCATCATCATCTCATCATTATCATTATCGTACTCCTTTTCATCATCAACATCATTATCATACTCCTCCTCCTTATCAACATATTCCTCTTAGGCCTACTCTTTATCATCATCATCATCATCATCATCATCATCATCATCATCATGATTATAGTCATCCTCCTCATCTTTGCCATCATCCTCATACTCCTTGTCATCATTGCCCACCAATGCACAGTGGGTCAAAATCGAAATCTAGGGGGACAAAATTATTTTTACGTTTGAATCATGAATTTAGAGTGAAAGCAACGTATATAATTTGTTTAATTCATAACAAACATCAGTTAAGACCTTTTTTAAGCTACGTCTACACATGCAAGAAATTGTCTATGACTAGGAGTTGGATAGAGCATTCAGTTATCTCTTCAGAACAATTTTCTACCCCTAATTTACTTTTAACAAAGTCACAAAGTTCCACCTTTGCCATAATCGTCAAACCCAGTGCTTCAAACAGTTGTAAACGTGTGAGAACTGGTTGCGCGGCATCTTCTAAAACGTAAAATAACTAAGTAAGTTGCAAATAGATACAAAAAATCCTATAACAGGCGTAAACTACAAGACTTTCTCTACATTTTAACTTTGAGTAGAAAGTGACGCAGAGTGACGCGACATTACTAAAAATCTAAGTGAAAATACAATTTTAAAAATAATAGTTAAATATTATATAATGCAAATATAGCTAAAATTACGTAACAATTACGCCCATTAATAACAGAAACCTGTTACAAAGATCATACCTTCAGCTGCATGTTCCATCTTAAAGCATCACACTAACCACAAAGACAACCAAACCACAGCCACTTACATTCACCCTCCAATTCAGACTGCTCGAACGGTGGTGGCAGATTTATACTAAGATGTGTTTATATCCCAGAATAGTGAGCGGCATTTATATGAGAATGCTTTAGAAGTAATACATTTTATTTTCTTTAATTATGAAAATAAATAATTTTGTCCTCCTAGATTTCGATTTTGACCCACTGTGCAGCGTTCTACTCCATCTCTTATCTTCCTTCTCCCACTCATCATGATCATAATCATTAATCATCATTCGTAATATGAAACTCAGCAATTTTGCTAGGTTTGTGCCGTGTCTTGTGTGGGGTTTCGCCTAGGACACCAATCTGGCTCATCAGCGGGTTCTTGGTATACCCGCCCGGAAGCCTTCATAGAGAGGTTATAGCTGTTTGAGTTTTTGGTTCTCGCTGTGAAGATGCGCAGGTACGCTTCATAAAGAGGGAGGTAGCGCGTAGTTCGCTACTCCTGTGGGGGTCCGTACGGGGACACCAAGTACCCGCTGATGAGCCAGCTTGGTGTCCTAGACGAAACCCCATTCAAGACACGGCAAAATCCTAGAAAAAAAGCTGAGTTTTAATTCACTGGCCGTGAAGGCCAATATAACATTCGTAATATTCCTTATTTGAACCTAACCTGTATGCAGATACATGGTTGTTGAGAATCTAGTTAAATACAACATTTAGTTTGCTTCATTATTCTTAGTACAAAGCAGTTGAATCTTCATTTTGATGCATGGTCCCTTGCTATGAAGTATGTGTTGACTTTTAAAACTTATCAAGCAGCTCATGGGCCGTAGGAGAGATTAACTTTTTTTTTTGCAAGAAACTTGCAGTTTATTATTGTGGAAAAGAGGTTTCTTTTTAAAGTTAATATAATGAGATACTTGAAGCCACATGGTCTGTAGTAAATCTTGTGCACCCATCTCAAAACTCTGGGAGAAAAATGTGTGTTACGCAGTGGAAGGAGATCCTTCACTGAATAGAAATTAACGGTGTAAGCGCCTCACACTAGTAATAGAAGCACATCTCACGAACTGGACGTTGTTGCAAAACGATGCAGTGTATCAACCAGTGGCGTATACTGGTCTGAAGATCTGGGCTACCACTGAGCTTAATACGAAACCAAACATGCTTTTGAACTGCCGTGGGAAGAAAAGAGTTCATATTTGAAAACCCTTCATTTGACCATATATTAAGTTCATGACTAAATAACAAACACGGCCAGCAATACAATTTAGACAGTTTAGAACTGCCGGATTACCTATTCCACCTATCATATGTAGATGATGTGAAATGACGTGTATATATATTGGCTCACAATATTGCAGTTCAGATGTAGGCCTTGTCATATGTATAATATGAACTCTTTCATTGTTTGGACGACCGCTGAATGGAACTTCTAACAAACTCTCTATTATACAGTCATTGGCATTTAAAGCCTCCGCAGGTGTTTGTTCCACAATCTTACAAAATCACAAATGGCACAGTTAAAACAAAACACTACATAAAGATTATTCAACTTACACACACTTAAATAAATCACACATCGAAAATACTACAACTTCTAAAACATACAGTATTCACATCCATGCACACGATAATGTATATTTATTGTAGGCTATTTGTTGCTTAAAACGCTTTTAACTTTAAAGAAACCGCTCGCTGTAGCGGCAACTCGCTCGCTATGAGCGCCGTGCCTGCACGGAACAATGGTTGGTGCGGGGAGATGGGGAGAGCGGCGTAAGGCTGCCTCTTTCTTGGTCGGTTTCTACTGCGTTGACGCGTTCACTAGCCACTAACCATTATTTCTTTCGATAAAGAAGAATGTGCATGAAAGTCACGATTGTTTGAATGCTTTGTTAAAACTGTAATAAAGTGTTATTTATTTTTAATGTAATTTTCTTGGGCTACCGCCGGTAGCCGCAGTAGCCCTAAGAATACGCCCCTGGTATCAACAGGGTAAATACAAAAGTACGAGGACGGTATTTAGCCTACTATCATCTTATGAAAAGAAGACCAGTAGTTCTGTGACGAACTAAAGAGCCTACGTTTCTTAAAATTATGAAGACCATATATCAACAGTTGGCAGACCTGGTGACTCCAAATATATTCTTTGTTCCATCTCATAAGTTACAAAATGCACATGCAAAATTTGATTGAGGTCCAAAAGATAGTATCCACGTTACATGTAATTAATATTGAATGCATCAGCATGCGTAAAATGAGGTTGGTGACTGCCATAAATGGGATGCTCGAACTTAAATGAAATATTATGATCTATATTTGTGTCAAGTTTGAAAGAATTTCATTCATTAGTATGGAAGTTACATGTGAATCAACATTAAAATTATCAGCACGCGTAGAATCATGTTGGCAGCACTGTCGTATATCGATCACTGAAAATTAACCTACATTTGCAAGTACTATATGTATGCAAAGTTTAGAACTGTTGGCCTGCATACTTTCTGATATATTGCGATTATGATAAAAATGTATGGAGTACATTTTCAACAGTTGGCAGCCCTGTTGACACTAAAATAATGCATATTCATATCTGCTCTGGTGCGTAAATCACATACCAAATTTGGTAGAAATCCAATAGATTGGATGGAGGTTACATGCATTTAAGGATTGGACCTATCACCAGGCATAGAATCATGTTGGTAACACTGTCATGTATGGGCTCCTGTAAATTAGTCTGATGTAATATTATCTATATGTGTGCCAATTTTGAAACAATTTCCGTGCATATCTTCCGAGATATCCAACATAGACCTCAATTTTCAAGAGTGATTTTTCAATAGTTGGTAGCACTGACGTCATTTTCGAATTTGGCTATGCGATATCCAGGCATAGCTCTTTACTCATACCAAATTTGGTTTCGATAGCTGCAGCCATTTAGGAGTTGATAGACACACACACACACACACACACACACACACACACACACACACACACACACACACACAGACGGACGGACGGACGGACGGACATTTTCCCGGATCGATCTCATAAGTATACTTTTTCCTCATTTTTACAAAATGTGAAAGGAAGCTAAAAAAAAGGCTTATGAGAACACATTCTGTCCGCGTGTGTCCCTAATAATATCTAAACGGCTAAATAGATTTCAATAAAACTCTCTAAAAACTTACTAATACCTTGTCCGACTCCGAACGTGCCTACAAGTTTAGTAAGTTTCTCCAATCCATCATGGTGGCTGCACGAAATATTTCACTGGCATTCTCTATCTCCGAAACTGTTACTGATATCACCCTGAAATGTTGGACGGTATTAGATGATAGTAAGTTAAGTTCACTTATGTGGCCTATGTCTGCTCACGTTTAATTGCAGTACTTCGGTACTTAATATAATCAAAACTGCGTAATTATGCTGTTGGTTGAACGCAGTAGTCTACTCCGTATGTAGCATGCACACGTTCCTCTCCGCATCGCTAGTGGAATTTTATTTCAATACATCCTCTCGGTCTGTTTCATATTACAGTACTTCGATTCATTTGTAGTGTAGCATACCCCCCCCCCCCCGGTTTCGTTATAGACCGAGAGATAGCGTGAGTATTCTGCCGGGTGTCAGCTGTTCTTATTTCCTCGCGAAATACGCACGTCCGCACCTCTGGGGATCTCAGTTTGGCCATCTTCTCGGCCTAGCACGTAATCTTCCACTGCGAATAACATTTTATACTCTGCGAGAAGATCGATGCTGTTCATCATCCATTTTGGGTAAGTACCCCATTCTCCCTCTCTATCAAAATCTAGGTGGTGCAGTGTATACCGCGCACTAGCGTACCCGCCAGGTGCAATCGATGTGGCGGCCCACACCGTCATACTGGGTGTACGGTGCCAAAGGACTCCACCACATGCGTCAATTGTGGAGGGAAGCACGCGGCCTCTTTTCCAGGGTGCAATTACCTTAAAACAGCCATTAAACACCGGCAATTGAAGTACAGACGACACCCCTCCCTACTCTCTCAACGTTTAACACCCCCTCATGCACCATACGCCACTGCACTCACACAGCTGCTGAGTTTGCTCCAGCAACTCGCAGCGCTATAACCATCTAGCATACTAACCACGATCGAACGCAGGACCCCAGGACGTTGCGCGTCTGCCTAGACACAATAAACGTAATATTTATTGTTTTTAACATTAAATTACAGTTAAATCATTTTCAAACAGCAGGAAAAACTAACATTATATTCAATATCTGAAATAGCATTTAAACTACAGACTTCCCAACAGCCAATCACAGGCCTCCATTTGCCCAACTAACCAACCACAGCACACCTACATCAAATATCATATACACGGCTCAGTACAATTCATTTTCATGTCATTTTACCCCAAATGTGAAGCGAGGCTTATTAAAATCAACTATTATTTTTAATCAAACACCTACTATAGGTCTATAGCTTTCCACGGTGGGTGAGTGGATAGCGTGTCGGTCTACTAACCCCAAGATTGCAGGTTCGCTCCTGGCTGTGGTAAGTGATTTTTGAAAGGCGGCAAAAATACGACACGCAGTCATACAATGTTGGCATGTCAAAGAATCCATTTGAATTCAGTAGGCCGTGTTCATAATGGCAAAATTAATCTCGGGAGTTTCCGCCAACACGAAGTTCCTCATTTCTCTGCTAGAAAGCGCTACAGTGTTCAAGGAGCTTAGATATCTCACCTCCTTGATCATTCAAGGAACAACGAAATTCGACATGCAAGCTACTCTCGGGGTGTCAAATTACAAAGCTTGCACCCGGCACCCGAGGCCATACTATATTATTATTATTATTATTATTATTATTATTATTATTATTATTAAAGGTCTATTATTCTTTCATCCTACAAAAATCAACTCACTAGTGGTCTCTCTCACTTCCTAAAGTCATCATCATCATCATCATCTTGTACAGTTTCCAGCCCCAGGCTGGGTCTGTTTGGAACATAAGCCTCGCCACTTAGTTCTTTCTTCCCACCACCTCTCCGCTGTCACTCTGGTCCAGTCCTCGCCTCTCTTCTTGACACATTCCTCCACTCCTTTCAGCCATCTACCTCTTGGTCTTCCCCTTGGTCGTTTCTTCTGCATCTGCATCTCATGTATCCTCTTGGGAATCTTCTTCTCATCCATTCTCTTTAAGTGTCCATACCACCTCAGTCTTGATGTCTCAATCCTACCTTGCAAGGGCTCCTCTTTCACCATTTCCCTGACCTTTTCATTCCTCACCCTGTCTCTTCTTGTTACTCCGATCCTACTTCGCAGGAACTTCATTTCACCTGCCTGTATTCTGCTTATGTCTCTTTTCTTCATTGTCCACGTTTCTGAAGCATAGGTCAGTATCGGGATATAGTAGCTTCTGTATAACACTTCTTTGCTTTTTTGTGGGACATCTTTATTCCACACTAAGCTCCTAATGCTTCTGCCTGTCTGCCACGTTCCGTAATCTCTTTGTCATTTCTCCCATTTTCCTCCACTATACTTCCCAAGTACTTGAGAGTTTCCACCTTCTTCAGCTGTCCACCTCCAAGTGTTATCCCACTCATTGGTCTGTCCTTTTTCCTGGTCGTTAACAGGATCTCACATTTACTGATGTTGAACTTCCATCCGTACTCTCCCACTGTTTCTTCCCAAGCCTTCAGTTGCTCCTGAATTTCCTCCTCCTTGTTTCCCCAGACCATGAGATCATCTGCAAACACCATTGCTTTCATCTTATCTTCTCCTATCTTTCCTGCTATCCGTGTCATTACCTCGTCCATAACCACAATAAAGAGAAGGGGTGACAGCGCACTACCCTGTTTCAGGCCACTCATTTGTCTGAACCAGTCTGTTCTTTCCCCTCCAACTTTCACACAACTCACACTTCCACAATACATCTCCTTGACTCTCACTTCCTAAAGTATTAACTTAAAAACTTAAACAGATTCATTTCTCATTTGTATATTATTATTATCACGCCAAAGCTGCCGCTGTTAACCATCCAAACCATGGCGAGCGGGGATGATGAGTAGCTAGGGAACTAATGAGCGAAGTTTGCGGTCAAATAATTAAGTCAAATCACGCAATTAAAAATCCCCTAAGTCAATATGCGAACATAAAATTCAAAACCCCCTATGTCAAACCCCTTAAAATAAAATAAAAACGTAACGAAAAATATTAAAGTTGTAATCACATTCTAGTAAAAATTTATAACTTAACAAGTAGTTCCGTGAAGAACTATATAGCCTATTTTCACATATCCTACTAATGTTAACTGCCACTATCAACATACACAATTTCAGTTTGATTGCTGTAATAGATTCCTAGATGTTGAGAACCGACTAAATATTGCGGATGGTCGCCATGTTGGATTTTTTATATGTAGGTCTTAGAGTTATGTACTGTTACATGGAGATTATTGTGTACGTGCAGTATTCAAACTTCAATCGCATGATTAGAACACAGGAAGTAAAAACGAGATTTTAAAATTTCGCACAGCTGCCATCTTGTGGTTATGGAAACAATTAAAAAAAATAGATGCCAGTGGATTAACATTTGTATGAGGATTTACTGTACCAAGTGTCACTGCACTCGGGTGGTTATATTGCGAGAAACGACCATGTGAATATTTATATTTCGCGTCACCGCCATGTTAGATTTGTGATCACCAGGTTATTGAAAGTCTTATAGGTGAACTTATGATCATTGCCCCTATGAACATTAAAAATTTCAGTTTGATTGCTGTAATAGATTCGTAGATATAGAGATCCACCCAAATATTTCGGATGGTCGCCTTGTTGGATTGTTATATGTGTAGAGTCATGTACCATCAAAGGAAAATTATTGCGTAGGTTCATTATTCAAACTTTCACTTTGATCGCATGATTACGACACAAGAAACAAAAACTTAATTTTAAAATTCGCACAGCCTCCATCTTGAGGTTATGTAAACAATTGAACTAAATTAGATACCAGTGCATTACATTGTTTATAAACATTTCCTGTACCAAGTTTCATTGCGTTTGGAACATTAAATCGCGAGAAAGGTCTATTTTAAAATTTCAAATTCGCTTGGCCGCCATGTTCGTTTTGTAGTTACCAGGTTTTCAAAAGTCACATAGGTGAACTTCTAGTAGTTCCCTTTATTACCGTAAAATATTCCAGGGTGATATCTACTATTATGTTCTATTGGCTTTGTTTGTGCCATGGACGAAACAAAGTGGTCGTTTACGTCTGTAGAAGTTGATGTAAACTCAACACATAATGCAATGCATTGTGGAGGTGTGCATTGGATGCAATTTGATACATTAAGTAAAACACTTTATGGCGCGAACGCTACTCGACCACTGAGTTGCATAACCGACATTACCTCGTCTCACTGAGCTAATGAAACAGCTCTGGCACAGCATGCGACCTGTTCTCGGCTACGCTGCACGCAGTTACAGCGTTGCCAGAGCCTCGTTTCTTAACTCGAATTTCTATTAAACCTATTGGAGGGACTAGGTTTTGCTAGATAAACTTCTGTCGTGAATTTCGACGAAGAACCACATGCCGACCTCCAATTGCGAAATTATTTCTTCTTCCTGTTTAATTCCCAACTCGTAATGATGAATGTTAAAAAGTCATTTTGGTCTATTACATTTTATACGTTAATAAGGATTTATATACAAACCCAAACCCAACCTGGGGTTACGCCTGTAGTACAATCAGTTATTTTTATCCAGGCAATTGTCTAACCTAGTAGTGACTATTGGGTGACACGTTCGCTTGTCAAGTGAGCATCATCAGATCCAAACATACAAGACAAAATACCTCTAACAAGATATTAATATCTACAATGTTGCAAGACACATCTATAAACAGTCTCCCTCCACCATCTAATCCAGGGGTTCTCAACCTTTTTCAACCATCGTACCCCTTTAAAAATAGACATCCTGCGTACCCCCTACTAACCTTTCTTAGGTAGTAATAATGGTTATTAAAAATGTAAAATGTATTTAGTTAATATGGTTTAACCTTTGTAATTTTATAAAGAAAGATATTTTAATAAAACAAAATATACTTGTTGTTTTTCAGTTCCTTTTCCCAAAGGGTGATGTTTGCAATCATGGCGTTAGTTTTCATTTCAACATAGAACATATCAGAAACACTACCTTGCATACACTTATTCCAAATGTTCTGTTTTTCAAAAATATCACTTAAAAAGGCCAATTTTAAAAGCCAACCAAAGTCATTGAGTACTGATGATAATTAGAATTGTGCTCGGTAAAGAAAATATGCAATTCTTTGTGGAGTTCAAATACACGCGCCGTAAATAACTCACACAGTAGTCACGGCACGAAGCTCACTGCGCATGTGGATCGAGTAGAAGGATGGCCTGCCGCGTACCCCCTGAAATGTTTCGAGTACCCCTTACGGGTACGCGTACCACAGGTTGAGAACCCCTGATCTAATCTATGCAGATGTAGCTACTGTTGCTGGAAAGAAGGGAAGGAAAGGAAAAAGGCGAAAAGGAAAAGGGAAAATGGAGAAAGAAAGGAGAAACGAGAATAAAAGGAGAAAGGAAAAAGGAATCTTTTGACCATGAGCCACGGGACCTCCTTTTTACATGGACGTGACATTTCAATTTGAAAATCTCAAATGCCTTGATCGGTAACTGAACCCGGCCCACCTTCATGAGATGAGAATATCTTGCAGCTTCTTTGTTTCTCATCGCCCATGTTCTCGCAACTGGTGGATAATATGAGCTGTATTTCTTGTTTCATATTCCTTTGCAAGTTGAGATTTGCAAAGAGAAGATGAGCACGAGAACAGGATTTGTTTCATTAGCATTTAAATCAATTCAAAATAATGAGGAATCTGACATCGCTAATAATTTTGGGGTCTCATTAAATTCCTCGCCTTCCCTCCAGCAAGACACTCAACATGGAGGCTACCAATTTATAGTTCCTTGAAGCTCCGTGTTTCATAACACAACCTTAATAGAAGTTAAGAAACAAAGAGAGGCATGGAGATAATCTAACCAACTAAAGGGGCTCCAGATTGTTCAAAATCTTCAATATATTGTTTCTACGCCATATTAATGTACGGGCGTTTAGCTTTCTAACATGGCGTATATTTTATCATATCAAATGTTCTTGTCGACTTCATCGTTATGCTTTGGTCTACCGTTATGCGTTACGGTTACGGCGGGTATGACGTCATCATGTTGTTCAGTGCATATGCACCGAGCCTGAGTTTACTCCTGGTGTCTGGCGTTATGCGATACGGAGACGGCGAGTGCGTGACGTCATGCAGCAGAGTGCACCTCCCGCTCTCCGTTCCCCACGCGGGAAGCCTAAGTTAAAGGGTAATGGAGTCTGTTGAGTCTGAGTTTACTCCTGGGGTCTGATGTTATGCGATACGGAGACGGCGAGTGCGTGACGTCATGCAGCAGAGTGCACCTCCCGCTCTCCGTTCCCCGCGCGGGAAGCCCTCCTGAGCCTTTCTAACATGTGTAGCATTTGTAGCATGCGTCATTTCAAATGATATAAAATCTAGTCTCTCAGACTGACTGTATGTTTTTTAGCCTACCTTTCACATTTTGTAATAAAAATGAGGAAAAAGTAGACTTATTAGATCGATCTGGGCAAATGTCTGTCTGTCTGTCCTTCTGTCTGTCTGTCTGTCTGTCTGTCCTTCTGTCTGTCTGTGTGTGTCCCCCACTTATCAACTCTTAATCGGCTACCGTTATCGAAACCAAATTTAGTATGAAGTAAAGATTGATACCTGAATATCTGAAGGCCATATTTGAAAATGATGTCAGTTCTACCAACTGATGAAAAATCGCAATTGAAATTTGAGCTCCATGTTTGATAACTTGGAAGGTATGAATGGGAGCTAGTCGAAATTTGGCACACTGATAGATAGTAACACTTGAATTTAATTTGCAGGAGGCCATACATAACAGTGTTGCCAACATGATTCTAAGCCTGCTGTCAGGTCCAATTTTTAAATGCATGTAACTTCTACACTATCAATTGGATTTCGACCAACTTTTGTATGTACTATGTGTATGATAACAGACATGACTATGCGTATTATTAAGAGCAACCAGGGCTGCCAACTGTTAATAAATGCACTCTTTTTTAATCCTAGTACCAATATATCAGAAAGTATGCATGCCAAGTGCTCGAAACTTTGCACACGTATAGAACATGACCTTCTACATTAACTTTGAGTAACTAATATACGTCAGTGCTGCCAACATGTTTCTAATCCTGGTAATACGTCCAATCTTAAATGCATGTAACGCCAATACTAACAAATAGATTTCTACCAAATTTTGTGTGTGGTTTCTGTACCATAACTGATATGACTATGCGTATTCTCAAGATCCAGCAGGGTGCCAACTGTAAATAAATGTTCTCCCTATTTTTTCAGCCTAATATCTATAAATCAGAAAATATGTAAGCCAACAGCTCTAAATTTTGCATACGTATAGTATCTAACATTCTAAATTAATTTTCGAGTAACTAATATATATCAGTGCTGCCAACATGATTCTAAGCCTGCTGATAGGTCCAATTTTTAAGTACATGTAACTTCTATACTAACAAATGGATTTCATCCAAAATTGGCAAAATAATCCCTATATCCCTATATCCCTATATATATTATAATTGTGAAAGTCTGTGTGTGTGTGTGTTAGTTTGTTACCTCTTGACACTAAAACGGCTAGACGGATTTGGATGAAATTTGAAATGGAGACAGCTTATACCCTGGGATAACATATAGGCATCCTTTCATCCGGAAATAAATCATTGTTCCCGTGGAACAGGCAACATAACTGAAAAGTCACCAAAAATACTCAACCGGGACAAAATATCGAAGTTGTCGCAAAAAGACCGGACAAAGCTCATTTTACGCCCCTCGATGCAAGGAACAATACTCGGTAGGTCCCTACGGGACACCGAAAACCACATTTTAAGGCCCTAAAACCAACAGTTTCAAAGATATTCGCAGAAAACTATCTTTACTCTGATAAACTGATGAAATAATGGAAAGTCCGTTTCCATGGCAACTGAACCTCACGGTATGACATCCGATTTTATATACATATCCCTGTAGGAGGCAAAGCCAATCAATTTGTTATCTTTTTCAAGATATATATGAACACAATAAGAACAGGGTAACGCACCTGCCTCTCATCCGGAGGCCCCGGGTTCGATTCTTGGCTCCATCAGAGATTTTAGACACTGACGTGAGGACTGCAACGGTGTGCACTCAGCTTCGTGAGGACAATTGAGTAGCTGTCTGATAGCGAGGCAGCGCCCTGGTCACGAAGAACAAGACTAACGGCCGAGGGGACACGGTACACTGACCACGCGTCACCACAATATCTGCAGGCCAAATGGCTGGGAAGCGGTCGCATGATAGGCCTAGGCCCTTCATGGTCTGTAGTGCCAGGGGTAAAAAAATAGGGAAAACGCCTTCTAATACCACCTTTAATTTGTAAACACTACAGTAGCGGCTTCTAGGGAAGCGTGATGGTGCAGTGGCTTAGCTTCTCGCCTTTCACCAGGACGGCCGGGGTTCGAATCCCGGTGACAGCGGGGTGGAATTTTCACCTGGAAAATCACGTGGCGTCAGGAAGAGCATCCGGCCTTAAATCCCCGGCCAAAACCGAAATGAGCCTGGCTGGCTACGGCGACCCCAATTAATTGGGAATAGCTGAAGAAAGTTTTACAGTAGCAGCTACTAAATAAAGGTAGCGATATAGCTACGTTCAATTTCATAAACACTGGGCTCACAAATCCCGTATAGTTAAGTAAAAATAACAGTCTGGTCGTTATTTCAGTAGCAACGAAGCTCTGTGGTGGCTATTGCCGTGTCCGTAACACTTAAGGCATCCCGCCGTCACATACCTCAATGTGCACTTACAAAATTGTGAACCAGTCTATTTTACTGAAAAGAATTTCTACGAGCGAGTATCCACTCCGGCAAAAACCACACTCACTACCTTTTCCAAAATTTACACAAGACATGATTTTTAAAGCACTCTTCTGTGTGTTGAGGTACAGAGATATACCACATGGAAAGATACAATAAAATGTTGGCAAATCTGAGTTCAAGGAACTGCTGTTCAGAATAGGCTTTCGGTGCAGGTTATGCGGCCCATGTTCGTAACATGGAATGTTTTCTTTTGACAATGCATCTACACCATGTGCGAGGGCAACGCATTTCAAAGATCTCTAAAAACAAAATAAACAGGTAGTTGGAGAAAATTTTTAAGTGGGAGCGAAGATTCAAAGAGAAATAATTTCATCTTAGAGATTTGCTGATGAGATCGTCATCTTGACCGATACGCCAGAGGAATTGAATGAGTTTTTGAATGGTATGGACTCCGTCTTGAGGAAATAATTCATGATGGAAATCAATAAATGTAAAGCAAAATTATTGGAATGCAGCCAAAATAAATCAGAAACCTCTATGCACATCAAATTGGCAGGTGAAACGCTACGGGAAGTAGGAGACTTCTGTTACTTAGGAAGAAAAATAGCCAGTGATGGACGAAGCAAAGAGGTTGGCTCAGGCAAGGACATCATTTCTACAGAAAAGGAATCTGTTGACATCGAATATACATTTAGATATTAGGAAGTAATTTTTGAAAGCTTTTGTCTGGAGCGTGACACTATAAGGAAGTGAAACTTGGTCTAATGGTGCAGCAGAAAAGAGGAGAATTGAAGCGTTTGTAATGTGGTGTTACAGGAGAATGATGATGATCAGATGGGTAGATGGGGTAACAAATAAAGAGCTATTAAGACGAGTGGGAGTGGAGAGATGTTTCTGGCGACTGCTATTGAAGAGAAGATATAGGTTGGTACGACACATATTAAGACACCCAGAAATAGCAAGCTTAGTTATGGATGGGAGGGTTAAGGACAAGAACTGTAGGGTAGACCAGGGTAAAACAGATTGCCTCGGATGTAGGGTGTGGTAGCGATATAGAGATGAAACGATTTGCTCAGGAGAGGGAGTCATGGAGGGCTGCATCAGTCCAGTCAAGAAACTGAAGACTCAAACAACAACAGTTGGGAATTTTAATTACTTAGAGAGGCATGTGAGGCAAAAGGGTTGTTGGAGAATTTCAATCCCTGGGATGTAACACTGGAAGAGAGTGCATAATGTACATCAACGGCCAAGGTCAGAGATATTTTACTATAGGTAAGGAAAAATACTTTTGATTCCCCATATTCCGATAGATTTGCCATTCCAGTGTGCAAGAGTGCAGTTCCCTCTTCAAACAATATTCGCAATTTCTATTAACAAAGCGCAATCGCACACACTTAACAGCAGGTGTACAATTGCATCGTTCCCATTGACTTGATCGCGAGCGAAGCCGCGGGTACCTGCTAGTATATTATAATTGTGAAAATATGTGTGTCCGTGTGTGTTAAGTTTGTTACCTCTTGACACTAAAACGGCTGGACGGATTTGGATGAAATTTGAAATGGAGACAGCTTATACCATGGGATAACATATAGGCTGCCTTTCGTCCTGAAATAAATCTTTTTTCCCGTGGAACGGGCAACATAACTGAAAAGTCACCAAAAATACTCAACCAGGGCAAAATATCGAAGTTGTCGCATAAAGACCGGACAAAGCTCATATTACTCCCCTCGATGCAAGAAACAATACTCGGTACGTCCCTGCGGGACACCGAAAACTACATTTTAAGGCCCTAAAACCGACAGTTTCAAAGATATTCGCAGAAAACTATCTTCGCTCTGATTGATGAACTAATCGCAAGTCGGTTTCCATGGCAACACTACCTCAAGGTATGACATCCGATTTTCTATATATCCCTGTAGGAGGCAATGCCAATCCATTTATTATCTTATTCAAGATATATATGAACACAATAAGAACAGTGTAGCGCGCCTGCCTCTCGTCCGGAGGCCCCGGGTTCGATTCCCGGCTCCGTCAGAGATTTTTAGGCACTGACGTGAGGGCTGCAACGGGCTGCACTCAGAATCGTGAGGACAATTGAGTAGCTGTGAGGCAGCGCCCCGGTCACGAAGAACAAGATTAACGGCTGAGGGGACACTATGCACTGACCACGCGTCACCACAATATCTGCAGGCCAAATGGCTGGAAAGTGGTCGCATGATAGGCCTAGGCCCTTCATGGGCTGTAGTGCCAGGGGTAAAAAAAATAGGGGAAGCGCCTTCTAATACCACCTTTAATTTTTAAACACTACAGTGAACCAGTCTATTTTACTGAAAAGAATTTCTACTAACGAGTATCCACTCCGGCAAAAACCACACTCACTACCTTTTCCAAAATTTACACAAGACATGATTTTTAAAGCACTCTTCTGTATGTTGAGGTACAGAGACATACCACATGGAAAGATACAATAATATGTTGGCAAATCTGAGTTCGAGGAACTGCTGTCCAGAATAGGCTTTCGGTACAGGTTATACGGCCCATGTTCGTAACGTGGAATGTTTTCCTTTAACAATGCAACTGCACCATGTGCGAGGGCAACGCATTTCAAAGATCTCTAAAAACACAATAATCAGGAAATTGGAGAACAATTTAAAGTCGGAGTGAAGATTCAAGGAGAAATAATTTCATCTCTGAGATTTGCTGATGACATCGTCATCTTGGCCAATACGCCAGAAGATTTGAACGAGTTTTTGAATGGTATGGACTCCGTCTTGACGAATGAATTCATGATGAAAATCAATAAATGTAAAACAAAATTATTGGAATGCAGCCGAAATAAATCAGAAACCTCTATGGACATCAAATTGGCAGGTGAAACGCTACGGGAAGTAGGAGACTTCTGTTACCGGTACTTAGGAAGCAAAATAACCAGTAATGGATGAAGCAAAGAGGATATAAAAAAATCCTCTCGGCACGCCGGAAGGTGGAGGTAGATTTCACCGGGCAAACTAGGGGATTGGCTATAATAGGCAAAACATGCAGGTTTTCGTAGGAGGATCAGACCTCATTGATTGCAAGAAAGTATTTTATATTTAGAGGTTAAAAATCAACTTTTTTTTCGTTTTTGTATGCATATTTTTATCATTGTATTGTCTTATGGGGATGGTAACCTTCTTGTCATTCGGGGTTCATTTTTATACTTGTGATCACACTGTCCTTATGCAAGGTTTGGAACTGATGTGTAACTATCTGACAGTCTGTTACTTCTTCTCGCAAAATGTTATCTCCCGCAGAGATTTTTGTTGGTTCCTCAGTTTAGGGGCTGCGACAACGTGGTCTTGTAACCCCGGGTGTGTAGAATCTGATAAACGGTGTTAATTGTGATGACTGTATTAGTCTGTAATTCAGGTAAGGTCTGCAGACGGTCAATTTTAAGTAGTAGTTCCTAATTTTGTACCATATACTAACGTGAGCCACACCTAGCTGTGAACTTGGCTACTAGATGCCACCGCAACCAGCAACTTGCAACGAACGTTGGAACTTCTCCTCCAAAGGAAAGCATGCTGAGGGATTTTTAGTGCTCTTAGAAAATCCGACGACTTTGGCCGGCTTTGAACCAGCGACCTTGGGCATATAAGTTCAGCATGCTACCAGTTAGCCACTTCCCACAGTCAGATGGAAAAATGAATGTGATCTCGTGCAATCGCGTTGTCTTGGCAACCTCTGATAGCTCATCCCTCATCAATTTAGAAGCGTTGTCACGGTAACCTCTGATGGCACTTGGCATGTTTTTTAATTCCGAAATCATTTTTCTCATCCCTTGGCGTAATGGTAGGTCAGATCAAAAATTCTTTCAGACAAAGTTTTAGGTAATTATTATGGGAATATTTTCCATTTTGTACGGGTTTGATATTGTGCCTATTAAGAGAGATATGATTAATGTTTCCCGAAAAAAAACACTTTTCTCCACCCCTTTGGTCAATGGTTGGTGCTATCAAAAAACCTATTTGACATAATTTTTTGGCACTTATCCGACAAATATTATGAACTTTGAATTGATTCGATATTTCACGTATTAAGAGAGTTATAGTGACATTTCACTTTTTCGAAAAAAATGCCCCCCCCCCATTTTCACCCCCTTTAACCGATTTTGCCCATTAACGAACTCGACCGATTTTTTAAGGGGTTACATATTATGTAAAACATTAAAGTGATTGGTGCAAAATTACGGCAGTTATCGTGTCCACAAGAAACTGATATATATGCATATATATACACACACATATATATAAACGTTTGAACTGACGGTGGTTTGGGGTCTGGGGGATGTGAAACGCGAAGATATGTCGAAATTTTCCGGAAGTCGAAACATGGCACCCATTGCAATAGTTAGCTTTCTGATGAAATCTACCTAAAATAGGCTACATAATTTAAAATACTACCATCAACGACACCTAGCTGTGAACTTGGCTACTAGATGCCACCGGAACCATCAACTCGCAACGAACGTTGGAACTTCCCCTCCGAAGGAAAGCATACTCAGGGTTTTTTGGTGCTCTTAGTAAATCCGACGACTTCAGCCGGGTTTGAACCCGTGACCTTGGGCATAGAAGTTCAGCATGCTACCAGTTCCGATACCGAAGTCGCTTCCCACAGACATATGAAAACAGAATGTGATCTCGTGCAGTGGCGTTGTCATAGCAACTGCTGATGGCTCATCCCTTATCAATGAAAAGTAAAGTTGTCATGGCAACCACTCTTGGCACTTGGAATTTTCTTATAAAATCATTTTGCTCACCCCGTGGCGTAATGGTGGGTCATATCGAAAATTCTTTCAGACAAAAGTTTTAGGTAATTATTGGAGGAATATTGTCCATTTTGTACGGTTTTGATATTGTGCCTATTAAGAGAGATATGATTAATGTTTCCCGAAAAACCCACTTTTTTCCACCCCATTGGTCAATGGTTGGTGCTATCAAAAAACTTATTTGACATAAATTTTTGGCACTTATCCTACACATATTATGAACTTTGAATGGATTCGATATTTCACGTATTAAGAGAGTTATAACGAAATTTCACTTTTTCGAAAAAAGCCCCCCATTTTTACCCCCTTCGACCGATTTTGCCCATTAACGAACTCGACCGAGATTTTATAGGGATACATGTTATGTAAAAATTTCAAAGTGATTGGTACAAAATTACGGCAGTTATCGTGTCCACAAGAAACTGATATACATATATATATATATATATATATACATAAATTATATATAAACTTTTGAACTGACGGTGGTTTTGGGGTCTGGGGGATGTGAAACGCGAAGATATGTCGAAATTTTCCGGAAGTCGAAACATGGTACCCATTGCAATAGTTAGCTTTCTAATGAAATCTACCTAAAAGCAGGTTGGCTCAGGCAAGGAAAGCATTTCTACAGAAAAGGAATCTGTTGACATCGAATATACATTTAGGTATTAGGATGTCATTTTGAAAGCTTTTGTCTGGAGCGTGACACTATAAGGAAGTGAAACTTGGACTAATGGTGCTGCAGAAAAGAGGAGAATTGAAGCGTTTGAAATGTGGTGTTACGGGAGATTTATGAAGATCAGATGGGTAGATAGGGTAACAAATGAAGAGCAATTAAGACGAGTGGGAGAGGAGAGATGTTTCTGGCGACTGCTAATGAAGAGAAGAGATAGGTTGGTACGACACATATTAAGACACCCAGGAATAGCAAGCTTAGTTATGGATGGGAGGGTCAAGGACAAGAACTGTAGGGGTAGACCAGGGTTATACAGATTGCCTCAGATGTAGGGTGCGGTAGCTATGTAGAGATGAAACGATTAGCTCAGGAGAGTGAGGCATGGAGGGCTGCATCAAACCAGTCAAAAAACTGAAGACTCAAACAACAACAACAACAACAACAACAACAATCAGGAATTTTAATTACTTAGACAGGCATGTGAGGCAAAAGGGTTGTTGGATAATTTCAATCCCTGGAATGAAACACGGGAAGAGACTGCATAATGTACATCAGCGGCCAAGGTGAGAGATATTTTACTATAGGTCTATTAATAGCGACATGTTGACGTTCAAATCATCAATAAGTGTGGCAAATTTATACCCAGAATAGTTTAAGGAAAAATACTTTTAATTCCCCTTATTCCTATAGATTTGCCATTCCAGGTCTACTGTACGTTTAGACAAAACCACGTTTTTCTCATGGACAACTGTATGTGGCGTGCTCGCGATTATCCGGACAACAAAATCGTTATGTCTCAGCAGAAGATGGCAAAACCAAAACCAAAATTTTCAAATGTGTTCACATAATGTAACATCGTACCCTGCAGACTTTCACAACTCTATAAAATTCCCACTTTTGCTGCTCATATCAATATACTGTATGTATCAGAATTTTCAGAATTAGAATCGACCCACCTGTAGCCGCGATTGCTGTAATAGAATAAACCAATTATCAGCAATAATGTATCGTCCCCATTGTCTTGATCGCGAGCGAAGCAGCGGGTACCTGCTAGTAGATCATAATATGTCATATTAATTACCGACAGTAGTGGCTACGCTGTCTAAAGCTCAGCATTAGGTCATGGGGCCAAGCTCTCTGCTGACTCGGTAGACGCGTGGGTTCGAGCCCCGCGGTCGGCCGTCCTTGAAATGGTTTTCTGTGGTTTCCGATTTTCAACACCAGGCAAATGCTGGGACGGTACCTTCTGACAGGCCACGGCCGCTTCCTTCCACATCCTTGCCCAGTTTCATTCACCATCATTCATTTCATCTGTCATTAACTCCTCTCACGAGGTTGGCGTCAGGAAGGGCATCCGGCCGTAAAAACCATCGCCACAACGACTTCCATCGCATCTCATCCCCGACCCCGTTGGAAAAAATACTCTCGGCACGCCGGAAGGCGGAGGTAGATTTCACCGGGCAAACTAGGGGATTGGCTATAATAGGCAAAACATGCAGGTTTTCGTAGGAGGATCAGTCCTCATTGATTGCAAGAAAGTATTTTACATTTAGAGGTTAAAAATCAACTTTTTTTTTCGTTTTTGTATGCATATTTTTATCATTTTATTGTCTTATGGGGATGGTAACCTTCTTGTCATTCGGGGTTCATTTTTATACTTGTGATCACACTGTCCTTATGCAAGGTTTGGAACTGATGTGTAACTATCTGACAGTCTGTTACTTCTTCTCGCAAAATTTTATCTCCCGCAGAGATTTTTGTTGCTTCCTCAGTTTAGGGGCTGCGACAACGTGGTCATGTAACCCGGGGTGTGTAGAATCTGATAAACGGTGTTAATTGTGATGACTGTGTTAGTCTGTAATTCAGGTAAGGTCTGCAGACGGTCAATTTTTAGTAGTAGTTCCTAATGTTGTACCATATACTAACGTGAACGACACCTAGCTGTGAACTTGGCTACTAGATGCCACCGCAACCAGCAACTTGCAGCGAACGTTGGAACTTCTCCTCCAAAGGAAAGCATGCTGAGGGATTTTTAGCGCTCTTAGAAAATCCGACGACTTTGGCCGGCTTTGAACCAGTGACCTTGGGCATATAAGTTCAGCATGCTACCAGTTAGCCACTTCCCACAGTCAGATGGAAAAATGAATGTGATCTCGTGCAATGGCGTTGTCCTGGCAACCTCTGATAGTTCATCCCTCATCAATTTAGAAGCGTTGTCACGGTAACCTCTGATGGCACTTGGCATGTTCTTTAATTCCGAAATCATTTTTCTCATCCCTTGGCGTAATGGTAGGTCAGATCAAAAATTCTTTCAGACAAAGTTTTAGGTAATTTTTAGGGGAATATTTTCCATTTTGTACGGGTTTGATATTGTGCCTATTAAGAGAGATATGATTAATGTTTCCCGAAAAAAACACTTTTTTCCACCCCTTTGGTCAATGGTTGGTGCTATCAAAAAACCTATTTGACATAATTTTTGGGCACTTATCCGACAAATATTATGAACTTTGAATTGATTCGATATTTCACGTATTAAGAGAGTTATAGCGACATTTCACTTTTTCGAAAAAAAAAGCCCCCCCCCCATTTTCACCCCCCTTTAACCGATTTTGCCCATTAACGAACTCGACCGATTTTTTAAGGGGTTACATATTATGTAAAACATTAAAGTGATTGGTGCAAAATTACGGCAGTTATCGTGTCCACAAGAAACTGATAGATATGCATATATATACACACACATATATATATATATATATATATGGGGCCGATAACCTCGATGTTAGGCCCCTTAAAACAACAATTATCATCATCATCATCATATATATATATATATATATATATATATATATAAACTTTTGAAATGACGGTGGTTTGGGGTCTGGGGGATGTGAAACGCGAAGATATGTCGAAATTTTCCGGAAGTCGAAACATGGCACCCATTGCAATAGTTAGCTTTCTGATGAAATCTACCTAAAATAGGCTACATAATTAAAAATACTACCATCAACGACATCCAGCTGTGAACTTGGCTACTAGATGCCACCGGAACCATCAACTCGCAACGAACGTTGGAACTTCCCCTCCGAAGGAAAGCATACTCAGGTTTTTTTGGCGCTCTTAGTAAATCCGACGACTTCAGCCGGGTTTGAACCCGCGACCTTGGGCATAGAAGTTCAGCATGCTACCAGTTCCGATACCGAAGTCGCTTCCCACAGACATATGAAAACAGAATGTGATCTCGTGCAGTGGCGTTGTCATAGCAACTGCTGATGGCTCATCCCTTATCAATTAAAAGTAAAGTTGTCATGGCAACCACTCTTGGCACTTGGAATTTTCTTATAATTTAAATCATTTTGCTCACCCCGTGGCGTAATGGTGGGTCATATCGAAAATTCTTTCAGACAAAAGTTTTAGGTAATTATTGGAGGAATATTGCCCATTTTGTACGGTTTTGATATTGTGCCTATTAAGAGAGATATGATTAATGTTTCCCGAAAAACCCACTTTTTTCCACCCCATTGGTCAATGGTTGGTGCTATCAAAAAAATCATTTGACATAAAATTTTGGCACTTATCAGACACATATTATGAACTTTGAATGGATTCGATATTTCACGTATTAAGAGAGTTATAGCGAAATTTCACTTTTTCGAAAAAAGCCCCCCATTTTCACCCCCTTCGACCGATTTTGCCCATTAACGAACTCGACCGAGATTTTATAGGGATACATGTTATGAAAAACATTCAAAGTGATTGGTGCAAAATTACGGCAGTTATCGTGTCCACAAGAAACTGATATATATATATATATAGATACATATATACATAAATTATATATAATCTTTTGAACTGACGGTGGTTTTGGGGTCTGGGGGATGTGAAACGCGAAGATATGTCGAAATTTTCCGGAAGTCGAAACATGGTACCCATTGCAATAGTTAGCTTTCTAATGAAATCTACCTAAAACGGGAATAATAAGGGGTAGACATACAATATGTAATATTAATTCTGACCAACACATACATGCCATTGTTCCTATTATGAGTTTACGCGTACTGATAGATCCAATGCCTAACTGCATGTAACGGCCATGCTATCCATTGGACTTCAACCAAATTTTGTATGTGCATTCTGTACCTTAAGAGATGGAACTAAGATTATACCTAGTCTGACCATAAATACTGTCACTAAGTTTCCAATAAATTAACGTTAAATGGTTTGAGATATTTTAATATCCTAATGATATCAGAGGCGTTCAGATGCAAAAGGGACATTATCCACTTTTTAAAAAATTACAGGAAGAGGGAAAAACTTATAGTCACTCATATAGTTGTGCAATTCTTGATTTCTGTTCACTAACTCATTAATATTTGATGACAAAGTTTAAGTCTGCAATTTCCAGTTACAAAAATCACAAGAAGTTAACAAAAAAGTATTATAAAATGGATAATGTACCTTTTGATTGGAAACGATGGATTGGATAATATACATTTCAAAAATTTGAAAACTGCATCTAACATAAACTTCAAATATTTATAAGAGGAACACGTAGTGTCATCTTGCTTCAAATCTTGATCTGCAGCTGCATCAATGATGAACTTGTAAAATATTAGCCTGTCGTCATTCCGCCGATCTGCTCCATAATGCTTAGTGAGAAGACTATAAACATTTTCCTTTTGCTTTTGCTTTTTTTGATGCTGTTGCCTTTGGTGATTATAGGAGGTGCTAGGTCACGAAACGTTTTCATCGGCTTGCAAACAGATGGTGGAGTCCTCATGGATAATGTCCCTTATGCAGAAAGACGCAATATTCAATGTGTAACTTAACCAGGATAATGTCCGTTTTGACGTAAAATGCTACTGCTAAAAGATGAATATGTAATTCCACAAGATAGCAATATCAATAACTCTAATTTCACAAAAAGTGGATAATGTCCCTTTTGCATCTGAACGCCTCATTTAGTTAAATGGATGTGTAGCAAATCAAAATCACATGTGATTATTCAAAATTGCCACCTTTGGCACGAACACAGCCCTTAAGTCTTTGTGGCCACTCATCTATTTAATTGCTCACCACTTCCATCGGAAAATATGCTACTGTATTCAAAAGAGAACACTTTAAACCAGGGCCATCCAGACAGCGCTCCGGCCGCGCTTTAAGCTAGTGCTCCGAGCGCTTTGTTGGAAGGTAGTTTCAGAAATGGTGGGGGGGAGCTTGGATGGCTGAGCGCGCTGAAGTGTGCAGCCGATCCATCAGTCGCTAGTCTAGTCCAATGCGCTTTGTTGACAGCGTGTAAGTAAATCAGTTTCACAGTTGTCATGACTGAACAGCATACTAAAAAGGAGTGATGAAGCAGCAATCTTTAAAGCAGAATGGGAAATTTCATTTTTCTGTACAGTTTACAAAGGGTATGCCAAATGTTTAGTGTGCAACAGAGATGTAATGTGTTAAAATGAACACAATTTGTTGTTGAATTTTCCTCTCTAATATGTTCACATTTCAGTTTGGAATAAATCACAATATTCTTTACTTAACACTTGTGTTCGTTTCATGCACATTCAATTCATCGGAGTACCATTCGATTTGTATGTGCGGTATATTTGTTATGGCTAAACAGCCCTATTAATATGTCAACAATCCCACAAGAGCCGTCGGTCGTACGACTGTAGGAACGTACTGTATCTTGTCAGTGTAGTCCGAACATCGTCCGTCTCCTCGCTACCACAGTGTAGTGGTGGTAGGGGAAGGAGCGCTAGTCTGACTGCCCAGTGCTCCCCGAGTGCGGCCGCGCTCCCAGAGTGCAATGACTGGACGGCCCTGCTCTAAACTTTCAATATTTGAATGGCTCTTCTTGAAAACCATCTCCTGAAGCTTGGACCACAATTTGTAGTCCAGGGGGTTTAAGTACGGACTTCCAAACGGCCAATCTGAGGTCGAAATTAAGTCCGGAACATTGGCTCCAAGCCACTCCTGAGATGTGCGAGCCTTATGTGCTGGGCCGATTCCTGCTGGAAGCTCCAGCGTTCTCCATTGAAGAGGGTGTTGTTGAGTTTCTTGACCCGTGGCTCTAACACTGTCTCCTGATACACTTTGCCCGACGGTTTGACGCCTTTCTCACAGAAATGGAGGTCCGTGGTACCTTCGTTGCTCCCCATCCCACCTCTGGATCCTTGGAGCCTTTTAAGCAGCTTGTGAAGAGCATGTGGCATATACCCTCTCATTTTGGGCATTAAAAGTCTCCTCAACACTGAAATGTTTTTCATCAGTAAAAAAGTGACAGTCAGTCTGAAAGACTAAACTTTGTATCTTTTTAAATTCTACAAATGCTGAAAAATGCTAGAAAGGCTGGAGGCATCTCGCTTCGCTCGAAGCCAAAGACTCTTGACATGTTAGGTAATTATCTGCATAATACTTATCTTGCTTATCTTGTTTCAAATTACTCGCGAACGGCAAGTGCAAACTAAGGGCAAAGCAAGGTCAAGCACGCGGGATGCCGCACGCTCACCAGAGCGCGCGGGGACGTGCCCCTTCCATCCAGTCTAAAAACACTTATAGTGGGCGATGTATTGAAGATAGAGATATGCTCTCGCGGACTTTTTTGTAGAAATTTTCATGCTAACCAATTCTTACGAGCATAGTATTGTACCCGTTCGTCCTGGGGATGCGATGACCCATCTGCTATAACATCGCATTCCTGGAGTTCCAGGACAGAGCGGAGTTAAATGAACCTCTAGTCAAATAAGGAATGTGTCGGAAATTCAGCTGAGTTATCGAAAAAGCAGTGGGTAACACGAGACAAAGTATCTCTAGGGTCGTTACGGGCTTAAGTTTAATAGAAATAATGCAAATATAAATGGGCGCCATCAACTGAACTCCTAGCAAACCACTTCCTTTCCGGTTAAGCCTTACTCAAGACAAGGAAAGAAAAAGGAAAATCACACCATCATCAGATCACAACTAAGATAAAAACAAATTTATTTCACTTTGATAGTCAGACAGACATTTTAAATATACCTCCTACCTGAGAGTATGGTCGAATGCCAACGTTAAATTGTCATTGTCCAAAAATCGAACCATCTCTTTTCTAATCAAAATATTTCATCCACATAGAACAGAAAAATCTCTAAAGTTCTCTTGGGTTCTCAGGATCACTGTAGCACTATGTCTTTCGTCACTGACATTTGTGAAACCTGAGACCTAATTTCTCTTTAATTTAACATCATCAATGTGGATTTGAAAAAGTTATTAATCTGTCTAAACATACACATATTATAATCACATATTTTAAATATCAAGTATTTTATGGCTTGCATGGCATAATTTAAATGTTGAACATGTTAGTCAAATGCTCCTAAACATCGAATAATTAATTTACACTATTTACATTGTCATTACAAATCGCTTGTTCGTGAATTACAGAAAATTCACGGCTCATTGGTCATCGTTATCATCATCATCAAAATTAAACATTCCTCACATTAATTCTCATCTCAAAATTCTACATATTCCTGTCAGAATCATTAATTCATCACCATTACATCATTTAAATCCTCAATTCAAGTTGCAATTCCTCAAATTATATCTCAATTAAATTTATCTAAATCCATATAAATTCATTAATCATCAGCTTCTTTAATTAATTATCACCTTCTAATTCAGTTATTCATCATCATTACAATCGTCTATTAATTTATTTCAATCAGTTTATTTTTTCAATCTTTAATTCATCCATCTATTTAATTCATCGATTTATTCCAAAATTTAATTTATCAAATCATTTAAATTTTATTCTTCTGGTTATTTAGATTTTCATTATTTCATCTAGTCATTCTGATTTTTATTTCATTAGGTCAGATCATTAATATGCTTAAATCTCAGATTATTATTTCATTAATTATTATTCTCAGAAAATCTTGTCTTATCAACTTTATTAATTTGTTTAATTTCCTAACAAATTGTTTAATATGGTTTATAGAACGTTGTCTTACAGTTTTATTACTTCCAAGTTATATCTCGTATTTAATTTATCATGCCAAAAAATATTATTGCCTTCACGACATCACGTTGGATCTGACTATCCACAACTACATTATATTTCCTTAATTCTACAAATATCACATTTGAATACAACAATTATTCCACAAAACTCCATAAATATTCAGCACATACAGCATGAATCTCAACAATTACGCTAGACTGGGTTCGACAACCTCATGTCTGCTTCAAAATACAATAGCAACGTTGCTACTATCACTTGGCAACTTCCACAAAATGCCTATCACAAACTTCACTTAACCATGTTGCATGATCTACAAAAAATATATAACTGGCTTCAAATTATCAACGCACACAATCTCCAATAACTGTAATTAGTCTGATCACATCTAGACAACTTCTTAAACAATTGGAAAAATATTTTACCTTAGGAATTCAAGATCTGCTTTCAAATAGCATAAATTCTCTTACAATTCTCATAATTCACATCACAGAAAAACACCAATGTGCTATAATTTCTCATATCAAAATCTGCAATACTGATCTGCCTTAAAATAATTCTGACCATTAATGATTCATCTTACAAGATTCAATTACTTTAAATCCTTCTCAAAGGTATCAAACACGATTATAAAAATCATCAAAAGCATCAGCTGTAACAGCTGTTAAACTGAAATTACTCTCAAAGAGTATAGCAACAAAATATTGGATTGGCAAACAAGAATTACTAAACGTAATCCTGCTGACATTTATCGTTACTTTATTTAACAAAATTTCGACTGATATGTGACTAGTAGTTCCTTGTTTGATTCACTTACAATCTCATGTACACTCGGATGATAAAAATGAGTCCCTCAATGGCGAGTAAGATGTGTAACCACCGTACAGTCGTATAAATACGAAAGACCTCGCCCCGTCGACTAAGATGATAGTGCCCTAAACGATGGGTAAGATGAGTACCCACCATACAATCGTATAAATACGAAAGACCCCATCTCGTAGACTATATGAGTGAATGTACCAGATAGGAATCAACAAGTCTCTAGTTGTCATATAAAAGCGATATTCATTCACTAAAGTGAATAACTTCTTAATATCTCCAAACAATCCAATGGAAAAAATCCCTACTGATGAATAATACACACTCGCTAGTATGCAATGAACTGACGAAGTAATTTTAGATAATCAATTGCAGATCACGAGTTCGAAATGCTCGTTACACAAAAAAAACTATTCATGAAAAATATCCTTGCTGGAAAAATGTCTAAAAGACCAAACATCTGCTTAATAAAGCCAACCAATGGTGAGAATTTCATATAATGATGCCTGCCATATCATATGGTCACGCCATATTCTAGCAAATTCGAAGCATATAAAGTCAAACCATGTCTAAATAATCGTATCACTCCTATTAGAAAAATATACATGTGTGCCCAGTATTCATGAAAATAATCGTATCAGGTAGTTATAACTCTTACAGTACCTTTTCATAATCAGCTGTTATTAAATTTCCAAGATCGTCGATTTTCCCTACATAATGAATTTCTCGAAAGATCGGCGTGAATATCATTCCATCCATGAAATGACGATTGCATTCGAAATCCCAAGTGAATCAGCTGGTGGACCTCCTCTCGTCAGGAATCGAATCCATCGCTCTGCGGTGCCATCGTGTCTCTGTCTGCGTTTACTCTGACATGATGAACTTCTGATTATCCATAGCGGATATTGTCCAAATCCTCTCGAAAAAGTTCATGGAAACAGCGGACCCCCTATTCCTCTTCTACGTTACGCCACTGTTCCATTAAACGTTCAGTTTGAGTGTCGAAAGTTCAATCTCCAATAACTGATAAGTCTCACTTTCGTAAAATAAAATTTTACATGAGAGTGTTTAAGTTTATGAAACACCCTGTAGTTGTGTTCATATTTGGTAATTTATCGAACTGCATAAGAAATAAATGCATTAATGCACGAGCTAATGTTCATCAGTGCATATGCTTACGACATTCCGTTTGCTTGAAATTGTTAAAGTTACTTGGAATGCGTTATGAAAAGCATAGTCGTAATGTTATTCAGAAAAACTGTGTTCAGACTGCGTTGAAATGCAGCTGAGAATAAAGTCTCCAACTACTTGCAATGCTGTCCTAACATATCCCGGCCGTCTATGATTGCTTGCTCGGCAAGTCCGCCTGGATCAATGACCAGCTTGTCGTTCGCTGCTCGGCGATGTTGAAACTGTCGCCTACACTTTGCCGTGACAGTTTCGGTTCGCTACGCGACCTTCACCATGCGTTTGGCTTGCGCTACTGAGCTCCATGCTGCTTGCTCGGCTGACAGAGCTCCACTGAATGTGTCCGCACTGTCTTCACTCTTATCTGCTTGGCGCAGACACGTGGCGTTCACCCCACCACTATGCTCTCGCGTCACAAATATACTCTCGAACCCTCATCATCTCGGCTATTCCGTTATAAAATAACTTAAGGGTTATCTGACTTCCTTAAAATTATTTCCACATATAATGCATGTTATATATCCTCTTCTAAGATGTTTAAATACCATATTCCATACATATCTTAATAAAGCTTCATAATTCTATCCATAATTCCATCTTCTTACAGACGTCAGTGCCTCCTTGATCCTAGACCTTCTACGTCATCCTGACATTCCTCTTGACTCGATCTGGGCGCTATCTTTCCTTAACTCTTCCCAAAACCTCAACTACGGCTTAATGTCTGCTGGCGTAGCCGATAGCCTAAACTAGGTATCGGGTACAGTATATTGATATTTTTAACGATTTGCCCAGCGTAAGCTTAAGAAGCGCACGGACGCCAAGTTTGTTTTCGACTTTTTCACTGAAATCGTTACTGCTTGGCTTCCTTTGATCACACATAAATTATTTTCTACAGAATCTTTCCTCGAGATATCCTTTACAGAATGGTGAAAACCGCATCAAAATCCATCCAGTGGTTCTCGAGATTACCCGTGACATACAAGAATCGGAGATTTTTGTCTTATACTAACGAAGTAGAGATTGTCGGGGAACACATGCACCGAGCGGTACTATGACGTCACACACCTCAGTGCAACTGGGTACATTTCGACCCGTCAGCGTAACGTAACGCCAGACCCCAGCGTAATGACGAAGTCGACAAGATCATTTAAAATGATAAAAGGATTGTTCGGTGACCATTTGCTGCGCAACTCAACTGGAAGCGTTTTGATTTTAAGAGCCTCTGTTCCTTCAGCGCATTTGTGAGGAGGTGTCCTTTCCGTCATTTGTATGCAAGAAGTCCCAAGTCACTGCTCAATGTGCGAGACAAGGACATTTTGGAGATTTTCAGCTCATAAGCCACCACAGACTTGTCTCCGCACTGGATTTCTTCGCACACTGCCACTGCTTTCACCAATTCTGGAGTCCGGTCTTCCACAGTTACCGTCTCAAGGAACCTTTTGCTTATTTTGAGTTTCTGGAGAATTTTGGAAATATCACCTGGGGATTTGTCTACCTTGAACAACGCGACCATAGCTACACAATTTTCGGGATCGCCCGATTCCATCGCCTCAGTTAATGACAGTGAAACATTTCCTGACATCTTCAACAAAAGATTGAAGGAAGTCACGCTGATTAATGTTGCCATTCCGAATACGTACAACCTGCAAGCTAAGCATCCTGAGAAAGTGTACACATATTTGGGCTGGTGGAGGCAAGAAGGAAGCAATGATAAGTCAAGAGAGTTCGAATTGTACCAATAGTCATCTGAAGTGGCGGCTTCGGTGGCGTAGTCGGTAGCACGCTGAGTTTCTATGTCCAAGATAGCGGATTCAAACCCGGCCGAAGCCGTCGGATTTTTTAAGAGCGTTAAAATCCTCAGTATGCCTTCCTTCGGAGGGGAAGTAAAGCTGGCGGTCCCATGTCATAGATTTATGGCATGTTAAAGAATCTTCCACTAATTGCACCTGTGTGAAGCTAAATTGGATAGGTTAAGAATGTAAACAACGCTCTTAGGTTTCTACGTTCGTTGCCAAGAGCCAACTGCGGTGGCGTCTAGTAGCTAAGTTCTGAACTTGGCCTAGTAGTCGTTGACGGTGGCGCTTGGTGGCAAAAGTAGGAACTATTTGAAGAATTCTAAGTTGCAGTACTTAAATAATAAAAAAAGAAAACAGATAACACACACTAATACAGTCATCACAATTAACACCAGTTATCAGACAGATTCTACACACACCCAAAGTACACGGGGCTACATGACCGCGTTGTCGCACCCCTAAACTTAAGAACCAACCAACCAGTCATCTGAAGCACTGGTGTGGTTCCTAAATATCTTCTGCAAGGGCTAAAAGAGCTTGATCTGGACACTAACTTGTAGCCTGTAAATTAATACTGAAGGCAGTGATATTGGCTGCAACTATGATAGTTCGGAAGTTCATTTGCAGTGAATAAAATTATGACTATTCTTTGATTATATGTACTGTAATCTGCATAATTGCTTTGTATTTTACCAAACAATGATCTAAGAATAATGTTAACTAGCATTACCCGTTGCGGCTTCGCCCGTGAATATTCTAGTTGTAAAGAGTACTCTTAGCAAAATCTCAATCATGAATGCTATGACTGATTTATCCTTGGTATGAATAATCAGACTTTATCAATTCAGCTACTGGTGCAGTGATTAGGGGTTTGTCATTCCTTCATAGGTATATCAGAGCGAAGTTAGTTTTCTGGGAATATCACAGACACTGATAATTTAAGGGCCTTTAAATGTGGGTTTCAGAGATCCTTTATAGTCGGGCGAAAAAGACCTTTCCTACCACACTCACACGTGAAAATTGCGTGAAAAAATTCTAGAGTGCCCCTTGACCCCCTTTAGCGCATTATACTGTATGTATTGATGAAATTTACAGCTTAATTTGGTTCAGTGATAACCTTATAACCATCTGGAAACTTTCACAGTAATGTAATAATTGGAATTGCATTGCGTCTTACAGAAATAGATGGACCTGTGAGATTCTGTTACCATGGTTACCGTGTTGCATTCTTTCATTATTTCATTGTAAATATACATGTTTTAAGGTATTTATTTAATTGTGAGGGATTTAAAGAGTAAGTGAGTGCGTTTCGCTTACGCATTAGGTTATGCTGAACCTGTAGGTACCCCATACGTGTAGGTTGGTCTTAATGGGACCTTATTTTCGGTGCAAAACTGGAATGGGACCTTAGCAGAGTAATATAGGGAGGAATTATTATAATGACAGGCTCACCAAGAGGATTCTAAACGTTGCTCTCTCAATGAATGCCAAGAACAACTGGTTTAGTGCATGCCCCCCCCCCTGGAATCCAGAGAATATTTCGATTGTTCATTGACACACCAGTCTATTTCATAAATTAATAGGTAACTGATTACTGTAGATGTAGGGATAATTCCACAGTCTTATTTAAATTAGTAATGTGGGATTATTTGAAAATATCTCATGTTATTTAGAAAATCGGATCAATATTACCATTTAAACGAACTGCTTGATTTTTATTATTGTTATTATTGTCGATACATTGTGATACAACTACGTTTTACCTGCTTTTAAGAAATTAACACTATGACGATGATTCACAAAGAAAAGCGAACCTCTATGGACAAAATCTCTGAATTTAAAAAAAAAACTATTCCTGCATTCATGCCATAAAAATAATTTACTCAACGGTTTCAGAGCAGCCTAATAATGAATACTAGTGGGCCCGTGCGAGCTTTCGCAACGTGAATGTAGGTTTTTGGGGGTAGTAGGGAAGAATGTGGGAGAACGAAGTTTTAAATATTGAAGAAATGTATTTATTTTTGCTAAACGGCATATGTACCTGAGAAGAACACAGAGAATTATGTAGAACAGTGTTTTGTACTTGTCACAGCACTTCTTTGTAGACAATATTCGATGTTACAACGAATTCATCGGTTATTGTTTGCTCAGGAGTTTCTTCTACAGCAAAGTTTACATTTGCAAAGGATTGAACCCTAGAGAAAGTCTTGGCGAGACCACACCGGAGCCGCAAAGGATTGAACCCTAGAGAAAGTCTTGGCGAGACCACACCGGAACCATCTGCTGAGAGACTCCTCAGCTAGCAGTACAGTACGCCACGCTCCCGCCAGATGGCTGCCGCTGCCGCGATGCCCTGCGCTCTAGCGGCAGGCTCACCAGGTTACGGTGCTCTCATTGTAAATGTACATTTTTTAAGGTATTTATTTAATTGTGAGGCATTTAAAGAGGAAGTGAGTGCGTTTTGGGCACACATGGGGTTATGCGGAACCTGTAGGTACCCCATATGTGTAGGTTGGTGTTAACAGGACCTTATTTTTGGCACAAAACCGGAATGAAACCTTAGCAGAATAATATAGGGAGGATCATGAAGAAAGGAAGAAATGAAATGAAAATTGCGAGAGGGGGTGTGGTGGGAGGGTACGTATCATCATCACCTAGGTAATGAAATGAAAAATATTACTTGCCCCCCCCCCTCCTGGAAAAAATCCTGCGGGTGCCACATGGCTTAGTGAACTAGAAGACTACCTTCATGTCATTGGCACCTCAGAGGAAATTGTGCAAGACCAACTCCAGTTCAAAACAGTAATCAGCAACCATCATTTTGCTGAGAAAATGTATACTAGGACCAATAAATCATGGACTGAAGGATGGAGGAAGGTTTCCAGTTCCCAGATGAAGAGATTTTGGGAGAAGAAAGAAACATCATCAACTAAATAAATTCTATCGCGCTCCACAGATGGGCATAACGATGTATAATAATAATAATAATAATAATATTACTTGACACCCACCCACCTGGAAAAAAATCTTGTATGCTTCTGAATGCCTCACGATGAACAAAAAAGGCTTGGTCGAAAAACTGGAGGCCAAAGAAAGGAACATTTTGAGAAAGATATTGGGTCCCATCAAAGACAATGGGGAATACAGAAGACGGCATAACCATGAACTATATACTCATGTGGAGAAGATAAGTGATGTCATCCGGAAGAGAAGGATAACATTTTTTGGACATGTGAAACGAATGAGCCCAGCGAGACTGACCAACCGCAACATAACTTACTTTCAGGTGAGGAAAACAAAATGGGCCTGGTTCATTGAACTGGATAAAGATCTGAAAGAAGTGGGGATTACACCAACATACATTCAGGAGCGCGCCCCACTCAAAAGGAAACTTCAAGCTTGCAAAGGTTTCCAAGAAAGGCCGAAGCTGAAAACGGGAAAGATTTGGACCCAGGAATGGAAGGAAGTCCAGAACCGACAGTAGTGGCTACGCTGGCTAACGCGCAGCATTAGGTCATGGGGCCAAGCTCTCTGCTGACTCGGTAGACGCGTGGGTTCGAGCCCCACCGTCGGCCGTCCTTGAAATGGTTTACCGTGGTTTCCCATTTTCAACACCAGGCAAATGCTGGGACGGTATCTTCTGACAGGCCACGGCCGCTTCCTTCCACATCCTTGCCCAGTTTCATTCACCATCATTCATTTCATCTCTCATTAACTCCTCTCATGAGGTTGGCGTCCGACCGTAAAAACCATCGCCACAAAGACTTCCATCGCATCTCATCCCCGACCCCGTTGGAAAACGGGAATAATAAGGGGTAGACAATGGAAGGAAGTCCACCGAGAACGAATGCGGGCGTACTGGGCAAACATCAACGCCAGTAGGAGATAGTTGGAATGACGCGGTCCATAGATGGCCTGTACGAAATGAATGAATAATAATAATAATAATAATAATAATAATCATCCTGCTTCTGATCCTTACCATCAATGTTACATCTGTATTCTTCACCTCTATTTGCTGGCGGATTTCTAATTTGCGACTTACGACTTGCGAGTGTTGAGGATATCACATGTATGATAAATCACTGTTGAGTACAAACTTTGTCGGGCACAATTGCTCCCTCGGGTACTCTCCAAGGAAACTTGAGCACTGATAAGAAGAGTAATAGACGAGTTTAACGGAGGTATTCTGGCGAGTGATAAGAATATTTTATATCCAGCATAGTAATTTGAACTGGAGAAACAAAGACGTTATAGCTCAATGAGCAAAAACTGTTCTTACTGATTTGGTTGGTTGGTTCCTTAGTTTAGGGGCTGCAACAACGCGGTCATGTAGCCCCGTGTACTTTGGGTGTGTGTAGGATTTGTCTGATAACCGGTGTTAATTGTGATGACTGTATTAGTGTGTGTTATCTGTTTTTATTCAAGTAAGGACTGCAGACATTCACTTTTCAAGTAGTTCCTACTTTTGTCACCCAACGCGACCGTCAACAACTACTAGTTCTGAACTTGATTACTAGATGCCACCAATGTCGGCCCCTGGTGATGAACGTTGGAACCTAAGAGCGTTAGTCAAATCTAACCTATAATTAGCTTCACGCAAGTGTAATTAGTGGAAAGTTCTTTTACATGCCATAAATCTATGACATGGGACCGCAGGCTTTAGTTCCCTTTGAAGGAAGGCATACTGCCTATTGATTTGTTTTAAGGGCTTTGCGACATTGAGGTCATGTAGCCCCGTGTATTTTGATGTGTGTGTGAAGTTTGTTTGATAACCTGTGGTTTTGTAATGGCTGTATTTGTAGTTTGGAGAGGGGGTTGAGATTAGGTAGGAGGAGACCATGGTCTTAAGTTAGCTACCACCCCGTTATTTGCCTGATGTGGGCAACCATGGAAAACCACGTTTAAGATGACTGAGGCTGGGAATCGAACCCGCCTCTTCTCAGTTTTGTCTCAGGAGGTTGAGAGTACTCTGTACCAGCCCTCGGACCTGAATTAAATTTCTTGGCAGAGAGGGAATGGAATCCGGACCTCAGGGGGTAACAGTCAAGAATGCAAGACAATGCGCCACGAGGTGGTCTAACAACTGTTCTTGTACTTGCAGTTTCTTCGGTGGCGTAGTTGGTAGCTATGCTGAACTTCTATGCCCAAGGTTGTGGGTTCAAACCCGGCCGAAGTCGTATGATTCTTTTAAGAGCGTTAAGAATCCCTCAGTATGCCTTCCTTCTGAGGGGAAGTAACGCCGGTGGTCCCATGTCATAGATTTACGGCATGAAAAAAACCTTCCACTAACTACATTTGGGTGAAACCAAACTTTTTTAGGTTATAATTGATAACATTATCACCGGTTATCAGACAGATTCTACACACACCCAAAGTACACGGGGCTACATGACTGCGTTGTCGCAGCACCTAAACTAAGGAACCAACCAACCAAGCAACCGCAGTTTCTTTTAGGAACTTCTCGACTTCGTGGTTTGGGTATTGCTATATGCACAAGGTGTTTCAGTGAGAGCTTTCCAAACGTATACCGGCAATCCGGGCCACCACATTGCGCACATCGACACATGTGGTCTCTGAGGTCATCCATAGGTGCTATGGACGTAAGGGGGTCGATAGTTGCTTCACGTCCGTAGGTGAAACCTTAAATTACCCTACACGTGACCCCTGGTTGGTGCTAAGAAAGCAACACTGATAAGATGTCGCCGTACTGCCCCATGGGGCCTCACGGCCATGACAGTAAAATTGATACGAAAAGTCCTTGTAAGGACTCGGCATTCAATACCAGGACCCTAGGCCCTCAGCTAACCATCTGTCAACTTAACATTGAGGGAATCAGTAGAGCTAAGTGCGAGTATTTATCTAAGATACTTAGGGACCATTTTGTAGATGTATTGGCACTACAAGAAACACACACTGAAGATGGTACTCAGCTGTCAAACAGGGGAAAAATTCCTGGATACAAAATAGCGACGGAACTTCATCATCCAAAATATGGCATTGCCATCTATGTAAAGAGTGACATTGAAGACTATACGATCTTGCCTTCTGATATATGCCCAAATGCTTACTCAGCTTCTATCAGGATTCAGGGTGTTACCATCACGAACATCTATAAGCCCCCATCAGTCCGCTGGACAGATCAAATTGCACTAGTTTCTGCAGAAGATAGTATAATACTTGGCGATTTCAACAGCCAACATACTTCCTGGGGGTATGTGAAAAATGATGATAATGGTGACAAGTTATTTGAATGGATGGATGTAAATAATCTCACACTGATATATGATGTTAAAGATCGAGGAACCTTCCATTCTGCTCGATGGAACCAGGATTACTCTCCTGATCTATGTTTTGTTTCCAATAGCCTAATGATACCAACACCACGAATACAAAGGCACGTTCTGAATGACTTTCCGCGTAGTCAGCATAGACCAATAATTTATAATATTGGTATTAATATCCCT